>OV281308.1:5000000-6250000 GCA_923062465.1 Acleris sparsana | reverse complement strand
TTATGGGTCATGAAAAAAGTACAAAACTGTATGCCTCACAATTTTATGTCAAATTAAATAAAGAGCTATAAAATTGGCATTTTGGTAGCGCAAAAGTCTCAAGTGTTTTATGTGTCTAAATATTAGTGTTTGTTGTTGTATCTATATCACAAACTGGGAGCTTTTATTTTTTGATTTGTTTATTGTGCGTAAGATTTCCTTTTTATTTATTTTTTTGCCAAAAATATATATACCTTTTTTTCTTTATTAATGTAAGTATGTTTTTTGAACTGATGTCACACAGTTTTAATAATGTTTTTTTTAGTTTTTTGTTTTACCTTTACCCAAAGTTTTTAGATGGTTACGGAATCGACAGCACATTCTTCTTGTGATACAAGCAAACTAAAAATCGACCATTTTATTTAATTGATTTATATTGTTACTTTGAATATTATCTCTTGATTCTGTTGGATACATAATTCAAATATAAATAAAATGTCATTTTTTGTTTCTCCTGTGATTTAATTTGTCAAAATACATTTATTTCAAGTCCCGGTAACATACTACCAGCCTTATATTTTTTATATTTTAGTTTGACTAATATATCGTGTTTATATCTCATAAATGCTTACACTAGATCGTGGATTTTGTGACAGTCTCTAATAAATTGAATTCCCTGCAAACGCGATAACAGCTCTGTCTAGCGGCAATTCTGTTTCAGTTATGATAGAACCATAATATTTTTGTTTAAATTCTGGGAAAAGGCAATTATGCTTCCAGAAGCAATATATGATTTGAGACAAAGTGGAATAGAGGCCTGGTATAGTTCAACAAATGTGATTTGGCCGTCTGTTATCTTTTTTCTGCGTTAAGACCTACCGGAGAATATGATTCAAGTACCGGTAAACTGGGGGTACTTTGATTTACGGGGTAACATTGCCCGACCTTAAAACGATAACTGTTTTAGTTGTTATCTTCTTAAATTGTTGAAGTAATTATATAACTGTATGAGTAGCTTAGTCCTGATGAAACATTTAATAGAATAATTAAATATTAAAGATAGTTTTTGGGGTGGGCAATGTTACCCCGTAAATCAAAGTACCCCCCAGTTTACGTTATCAAAACCTTTCAACCCGCTGTGCTGTTTGAAGAACTAGGGCAGTTTTATGTTAATTTTTTGTTTAATATCAACAAAAAGATCTTAGTGAAGATTACACATTGCCAATTAATATTTCCTGAACTATATATTGAAAATGCCTTGAACCCGCTTTTGCACAAAAATTAGGCACTTTGACTTTGTCAAATTATGTTGACGACGCGTTTAGCCTAGGTGACCCTGCCTGGGAAGCTTGAGGTCCCGGGTTTGATTGTCGGTATCAGCTAATATTCGTGTGATGAGCGCGAAGATTTGTTGCCAAGTTTTAAATGTTTTCTATGTATTTAAGTATATTAGTTCTTGCCTAGTACCTATATTACAAGCCCAGAGCTTTATTTGGACTACGTCAATTTTTGTAAGATGATAATTTCGATGAGTCGTATTTTTATCATTTTGAACGTAATTATTCGAATAAAGAGTTTATTACTTGGTATAACTCATTCTAACTTAACCTTAACTAGTAACAACAATTAAATTATGCATTTAATTTAAAATTGCTCCAGCATTCATTAATAACTATTTGAAATAAAAACGACACCATCAATTATTTATTCCCAATGCCTCTTGTATGGCTATGGAATTTGTTTGAAAATGAACACATATATGAATGATTTGCCTTGGTCCTTGTTTTCATTTTAAAAAATCCCATTCATTTTGCTACTAAAATAAGAATTTTGACTTCTTTTGGGTCCTAATAAACATATAGACATGCATCCCGTTACTGTTGGTGGGTGGACAGGGTCCATACAAAATTGCCCATCACCCTTTATAAAGATATAAAAGGAAGATATGCAATGAGGACTTTAGCCCCAGAATTATTAACGTGCCTCAAAACAATGATTTTTCCTCATGTTCCCTCCCATCAACAATTACACATTTTACCCCCTATTTTCCCTCAAATGTTTACCTATTCAAAATTAAACATCCCAAATCTCTGGGACAGGGGTTAATGGTGCGAATCATTCTTACGAAGCGGAGTGGAAGTTAGATAAATTAGGCCCTCCTTGAGTAGAGGGGGGATCTTGGTATCGAAGGTACTGATACGGTTCGTTATAACGTATATTTCGAGTGAGAATTTGCTTTTAAGAGAAATCGGAGGCAACAAAGTAGATGGATCAATTTGTATTTGTAGATTTGACGGTAAAATAAAAATGGAGAAACTATGTATCTGGGATTCTATAGACTAATAAAATGCTTTTGTGTAGTTATGTTTTTTTCTTTTTAATTCGGCCAACTACTGTCAAGATAACATGTCAAAAGCGACTAGTTTTTGCTAAGTAGAAAAGAGCCTTTATACTAGCAATTCTTTAAAAGTCATCGGCTGGCTTTTTCTATCAGTGCTATCACAATTAGGCTCGTGTCAGACATATTTGTCACGTGTTCATATAAACATGAAGGTTATCTATAGTTAGTAGGGAACTATAAGTAACGTATTAAACAACGCTGCTAGCATTGTTTTCCATAACATACTTTTAATAAGAATAGTCGAGTAGGAAATGTTAGCTACTAAATAACCACCTTATCTAGATAAATACCTAATTAAGTAGACGACGCAGTTAGTTGTTACTTAGTGACCCTGCCTACGAAGCTAGCTGGAATTGCCTAAAGTAAATATTTGTGTGATGATTACGAGTATTTATTTTTTACTAACAAGTATATTATAAATTCGAAAGTTTGGACGATTGTTACTCAGTCACGATAGAATTAGCTCGACGGATCTGGATGAAATTTGACGATTGATTATAGTGCAGACTAACACAAAACTTTTTCCCCGGAAAATTGGAGAGTACGCGCAAAAGCAAGTTTATAACTAGGTGCACTTGTATTGCCATCCCCGGGCAAGTCTAAATGGCGCGAAGCGGTTTGCTGCAATTTTCCCCATTGAAAGTCCATGGGCACAGATTTTTGGTGATTATTCCTCCGTGCTATTTCCGATTTTCATTAAATAGTTTGGGAGGAGTATGCGGACAAACGAACATCCAAATATGGAAAGAATGGATGGAAGGATGGAATAATTGTATACCCCAAACTGTAATGTAAGACCATTAAGTGAAGAAGACGATTATATATATTTTTTTATGGCAAGTCACCAGAGGCAGCTGCTCGACCCAAGGCTGCCTCTAGGTGGACGCGCGGCTTGAGATAACAAACCACTATGCTAGTAATTTCACTGGTGGGCTTATCCCCACGCAGTAGGTTAAAGCAGAAGGTCCTACCATAGCTAAATAATATCTTAAACAGATCCATAATCCACTTCCACCGAAATTATAGACCACCAATTATCAGACTAAAAATGGCCGCCACGCTCAGTGTAATATCCAACTTCATTCCGTAACGTTCAGCGAATACTTGAGCCGCCAACTTCGACGAACTTCGGATTCTCCAATATGTAAACTTTCATTAGCAATTTTGGTTCAACTTTTGCGTCGATAGCTATGTATTAATAACTCTATACTGCTCAGTTCGATTTGCTCACAGAGATGTCACTTGTGATGTTTTGTTTACTTTGAAGGATGCCAGTGTGGGATACACTATCATTATTATTACATAAAAATTCGTTCATTGAAATAGTGAGCAGTACAAACCTTTGAAGTCGCTACCGCTTTTTGCGCGCCGCGGGGCGGCTTCTTTGTAGCAAGCGTAGCGGTACACCAAAGTATGCAAACTATTTTAACGAACGAACTGTACCTGTAATGGCCACGAGACGCTAATTTTTAAATAAACGCGCTGTAACGTGCGGTTGACCTTACTCACACCTCACTCACTTCAGTTCTGTGTCACTTTAACGTAATCTTAGAACTGCTGCACTAACCTGTCAGAGGCGTTAAGCCAGGTAAAGCGTGCAGGTATTTTATAACGCCAGCTGTACCTCAAAAAGCAATGCCCTCCTATTAAAATCCTTCGCGAAAAAAGGAGCGTTACACATTTAACATGTGTGTCTGTGTATTTGTGTATCTGTGAGTCGGTTTGCGGCATTGTACAGTTGATGTCAAAGATATGTTTATATGTTTGAACTTTATTTCATTGGAATAAGGTAAAAAAAAAGGTAACATATCTTTGACGTCGATTGTACTACCGTTCATATAATTATTTACTATCATCATAATACCAACCTAAATAAATCAACAGTGTCAACAGGAATATGGTTTTACTACGTAAAATAGAGCCCTTGGAACCTTATTCTACATTTTTCTAGATTTTGATTATCGTTATATTTTCCTTGGGAACTTTTAAATTTTTCGGTACCTTTGAAATGTACCATGAATGTTCTACATGCATATATTTCACGTAGTCCAGTCCAGTAACAAACTGCACACACACACAATCTTTCGCATTTATACGGTGATATGTAGGACAGAGGCCAAGTTAGTTTTAACCTCTGTACCACTGCGAGTCCACTTGAAACGAGAAGTAAGATGCCAGGATACACGAAATAAGTCCAAGTCTTCTTTTACTGTGCAACACAAAGGCATTAAAAGTACAAATCACTAACAGAAAAGAACTTTGAACACCTAAATACACAAAAATAAAAACTAAAACAAATTACACATCCGCCATCTTTTGACGTTGCAAATGGCCTCCATGAGTCAAGTTAAAATAATGCAAATACTTTGTAAATTTTTAGGTTATTCAACTGTCATTTCGTCAGGCGGCTCAGCAGCGTCATTATGTCACGCCACACATAACCGCGAAGTATTCCCGATCCATTGTGTCAAGTTTCTGGGTGCCTCTTAATTGCTTTAGTTCGCAATTGTTCTCATGCGCTAAATTGTTTTTTGAAGAGTCTACGTCAATGTTTGGGAACTTGTTTCTTTTATAAGTTTTACGTATCGTAATTTGACTACGAGTATTTGGATTGCTACATTACAGTGAAGTCGATATGCTCGTTATTTTAGATAAAAAGCTCACCCGATGGTGAGCGGTATTTAAAACCCATAGCCGGGAACACCTTTAAATTCCGAATTAGCCTCCGAAAATTCACTTTGTCTGAATTTTCATTTCTTCCGAAACCTACGTCTTGCTGGAGCTATTTTAGATTAAATGCATAATTCAATTGCGTTTACTACCAGTATCAAGATGTTGCTGCATTGCATTCAGAATTGTTATCGATTAGGAATTATGTTTTGTACCACCATAGACATTAACTGCATTTGCATAAACAAAATCTCTTGTCTAGATATTCGTCCAAAAGACATGTCATAAATGACATCTTTCTATTAAAATTTATTTTGTAGTGTTTTGAATCGGACGTCTCAGCCAAAAAGCTTTATTGATACGGCTCTAACGGCTGAACCCTCTTTTCAAACCGCAGATAAATAAAGCTTACTTCGGGTTAATACTTGACATTTACCCATACAAAATGTATCAAATTTTAATCCGAATAAGCCTGTCTGTCCGCGGTTTGAATATAGAGTTCGGCCATAAGACTGCAATTGCGTTGCCAATCCTGAGGATTAAGATGGAATACCTCCCGTGATCCGGTGATTTCACCGACTGAAATATCCCCACATTACCTGCCCTCTATTTTTTCTGCTCAGTAAATCCATTGCTTGTGACGTTTTATCGTATCTATCGTAACGTTGACAATACGATAACATGTCAAAAGCAATATGATTTTAGTCGGTAGAATAGAGGCCCTGAACATACTCGTATAGTAAAGGGCACAAATATGTATGTACACAGACCTTATTCCCGTGGCAATAAGGTCTATGTGAACATATTTTTGCACCTTTGTGCGGATATTTATTTTTACCCTTGACTGTACAAGAAGTCTTGAGTGGAAAGAAGTTTCAATAAAAGTCAAGTGTAGGTAATTATTTTAGTCTCAACGAAACTTGGGTAACATGCAAATTCGAACTAGTTAAATAAAAAATATTATTAAATGGAAAACATCGTTCATCAATAAAGTAAAGCTTTGTTTGGTTACGAATAATAACACTGGCTGTTTTGTATTCCAACATTGAAAAATAGTTGTATAATTTATTTGCCGTGCACAAAACTGAATTATTATCGTAAAACTTAATCATCAAGGCAAGTTTCTTGCTCAAGGCATTTAAAATATCTCTTTCATGTCATGAGTACCTAATGAAAAAATTGCGCTATTGAAATCCGTCCAATTAAATCTTTAATTAATTCCTTTAAAAACGCAAGATAATTTCCAGTGAGGATTTTTCTTAGCGCAAACTTTTCCTGAAGCTCCGACCGTTTTTATTATTCAAAGCTTTGCCCATGACGTCTTGATGAATGTTGTAAAAGTTCAAATTTTATTCCCCGTTAAGACGAATGAAACTTATATTTACGACCGCGGGCTGGAATAGGATACATTACGGTTAATCAGGTTATTCTTTTACGGTTTTGGTTGCATTTGACGTTTTTTGAAAATAATTGTAAAGATTATTTCAAAATAAATACTACAAGGTTTTAATTATTATTGGAATTACCTTTTTAGAGTAAATATTAGACATTATCTGAGATATGTAAACCTCGGTCAGCGTCAGACCCACATGATATCGCTGTACCCTTCAGGGTTGTCGTGTTACTTGCTGTATTTCATAGTATTTAAGTTACATGATATTGCAACAACACTGTACACATTTTGAAACATGAAATATGAAGTCAGTGAATTAATAGTAAGTTCTGTGCAATTCAATATTCCTTTGAGCAATTATTGTAGCATTTTGTACTTTTATTCGAGTATTTTCAGCTTTTATTTGATGTTTTAAATTTCAAAAACTTAATAATATTTAATAATTTGACTTTTTGAGTTAAGCTAAGTTCTTAAGCTTAGCTCAAACTTATTTTTTAATTTTGATTTAAGCTTAGTTCATAAAGGTAATAAACTCAAGTAAAGCCTCTTTTTCATGTAGTAACTCATCTGTATAGACCGGTTGACATTCAATAATTTGAAATGTGACGTAAATTACTTATTTACATATTTATTTTATACATAACTATATACAAGCTCATTTGTCATCAGTTTTTTTTTTTTTTGAAGAAATCTTAACTGTTTCTTTATCTAGAGCGACCAGGATATCATTTAAAAAAAAGGGTTTATTTAGTGGTATTATGAGTATACTGGTATATTATACACTGATTTACAGGGCCAGTTTAAGTCAGCATTCACATATTACAGAAGCAGAAAATTGAAAATATCTGTTTCAAATTTCGGCTGCTGCTGCACTAACTTAACCAAAACGCTCCGCTTTGAAACAAAACATTTTTCCATCTAAATGTAAAATCGTTCGCTTCTATTTTCCGCTGCGTTACTTTTTTCTAAACCTGCATGTTCTTTGAACTGCACGTAACTGTTTAAAAATAATGGGATGTTAATAGTGTTTCTTTTATAACATGCGGAAGCCCCTTTTATGAGGGGGTTTCGATCAAAAGGCTACCACGCTGGTCCAGTGTGGGTTGGTGGGTCAAACCTCGTTTGTAGTTTAGCAGGGTGCACTATGCGAGCAGGGTAGGTTAGCTTGGGGTCGAAGGTTAGTGCAAGAATTGTCATCAAATGGACCCACTGGATGGACCTCGGAGCGGAGCGTTTAAGTCCCAGTAAGGGCAGATATTTGTGTGATCAGCGCAAGTATTTGTTCTGGAGTCTTTTATTTTCTATATAATTTTATATTTCTTTATTTAAGTACGTTTATTATCATTGTCTAGTATCCACAGTATAAGCCTAGAGCCTAGTATGTATGTATGTAAACACTTCATTTTACGTAACACAGAAAATCTAATACAATATTTACAGAATTGTAATGTACAAAGGTGAACTTATCCCGTTAAGGGTCCACTTCCAGCTAACCTTTTTTTTTGTTTGGGCTTAGGTCAATTTGTGTGACCAATGTCACACTCCGCTGATATTTGTTATTTGTTTTTTTACCATATCCGCAACCGCAATGATACAGATGTATGTAAAAATATTTTTAAAGAGATCATTGCTTGAACTATACGACATGACAACCGTATTTTACATTCAACATTGCTCAAGCGTCTTGCAAAATTGAATAATACTACTGGTAACATAACATAATATATGAAGGGTACTCAGTATCTAGTCACTTTTTTTGAAAATAATTAAAAAAAAAAAACCACCACTCCTAAAACCCTAGACAACACTAACGAACCAAATAACAAATTGCTTTAACGTGTGACGTTTGACCCGTGCGGCGTAGTTACTGAATAAACATCCTTTATCTTATCTTTTTATGGTTTATAAATTTCGCATCAAAATTACTCAAGAAGTTTCTATGATGTTTTTTCCCCGTACCCCTCATATTGCGTTTTATATTTATGCCCCCACGAAAATTGGGTTGTTATAAGTTCTGTTGAACATGTATATAATATCTATATTTATACATATATAAATGTGTCTGTCTGTGTCATCATAGCTCCACCGATTACAACGCATTTTTTTTAAAGTTAGGGAGATCGTTATATTACTTAGCTTAGTATCATGGAAATCCGTTCGGCCTTTTACAAGATATTAGTTTTATCTTTTAAATGGTTTATTGGAACTAGCCGTTTAGGAGAACGAGGCCTTGAAAAAAGGTCGTACGGCATTTGTACAACCTTTTCGCACGGGTCGTGTTAACAAATTAAAAAAAAAAATCCACAGACCCGGCACTACTCTTAAGGTGGGTCCATATTTGGGGCATTTCATCGTAACATGGTTCTGTGAGCGTGTCAGTACCGGTTATGTGGACGGTATTCATCTTGTTACGACGTACTTTTGCGATGTGACCCATCCGAGCGCATAATTTACACTGTCCACATTTAGCGTAACGCAAATAAAGACAAGATGCTTAAGCAGATTGTGAAGCGCCGCTAAAATCCGGACGAAAACGTTTTTCACTCCCTAAATCAAGTCCGATTTTCACAATTTTTAAACACGTTGTCGTTATTATAATGACCTAGATCTGTACGATTGTGTTTTTTGTTATTTAAATTTATTTTGTCCGAAGAAATATTTTCTTGGAAAGGGAAACGTACAGACATAGTTTTTCATGATAACTAAAACATATTCAAAAAATGTAAAAATCGGACGAGGTTTTTATCTTCACAATCCTCTTAACGCTATCGTAAACCATTTTCAATAACTGTCAAAATGTATGGAATTGACACGAGCGTTCGACGAGACCGTCTGTCAGCTTACATCAATCATTTTCAACAGTGATAATGTTCTCACAATGCGTCTTGCTTGTCTAAGGCCAGAAGTCCCGTAAATCCACGCAGTCCGATCCCATGGAATCCTAAAGTGTGGCTCCACCTTTACCTAAGTACAGTCCCAGCGTTACACTAAATGAGATGTTACCACATTCCTCCCGCCTCGGCGTTGTGAGGTTGTGACCACAACCGACTCCCCGCGGAATTACCCCGCGTCGCCACCGGCAGTCGAGCCTAACATTAGAGGTCGCCCCTTCCCTTTTGTTTCCTTAATCGCCACAGTTAAGGTACTGAGTTTTTGGCCTTTTGTTTCGGTCCTTTTACAGCCAAATTACTCTTAATTTGAGTCATATTTTATAACGGAAAAGTTACTTGATTTGGAAAATATGATACAAAGTGAGGAAATTCAGACGTTTAAAAATTGCATGGCGTAATGGAAAATAAAACATGATGAGCTCTGTTTACTTTACTGAAAGTAAAAATAGAATTCAGCTTCAGAATTTAGCATGGGTAATAGTTTTAACATTATGTTTGCATAAATGCAGCCAATTTATATTGGCAATATTAGAGATAATTTTATTACCAATTACGTGTACGTGATTTTATTAAAACATCCAAAAATAATATATTTCATCTTTGCGACAAGTTATTACAGAACAAAGATATGACCAAGGTTGACATTTCAAATTAACACACATCGTATCGACTGTGCACTTATAAATTGAGCCCAAAGATAGAAACCCAATTTTTAGACAGATGGTGTGAATTGTAAAAAAAGACTTTTTGTCAGTGCGTTTATGGCGATTCAGGGTTCTTGCTCCTGTCGCCTTAATCGATCTCATCCTCATCGTGACTTTTACCAGATCAACGGTTTTTAACATCTTAGTAAAATCACAGTTTAGTTAAAATATTTGAAATCTCATAATCTAATAGGTCATAAATTTAAGTCATCCCATCCTACAATAAGCTTTTCAAGTCATTCCCGGACAAACGAGATCGCATACCAAACGTCTCATTTCCGCGAATGAAAAGGAAAAATCAACTTTTTTGTAAAACATTCATCATGGTGTCACGATTTTTTTTGAATAATGGGAGAGAAAAGTCTGAAGCGTCTTTATGCATTCTGCATCGTGTTATTCGATTTATGGGCGTCGTTTTGTGTCGACGACGGAAATAAATATAACGGTTTTCGACGTTCTGTGCTCGGAAAATTGTGACCAAATTTTTAAATATAAAATCAATACTAAAAATAAAACAAAATAGATTTTTTTAGGTACATAATTTACTCGTATTGTATCATTTAAACATCGTATCAATTAAATAATTGTTAAAGTTGATAAAAAGAACATTTAGTTTACCAGCACTTTCTTTTTCTTTTAATAACAATGTAATTTAAAAGCAGAAAGCATCTAAAACACCCAGGATTCTTAAATTATGACAGATAATAAAAACATCCCATTGAACAAGATCGTAACATATTTTTTATGCCAGAACCTGGTTCACAATAAAAGCGAGAAATTGAAAACCCGCGAAGAAAAAAAACCACTTCTGTTCAGAATAAAGATTTGAAAAGGAAGAGGGTGAGAAAAGGTCGGGATAAACTGTAAATTGCTGACAGCACATCTATATTTAGTGGCCGACGAATATGCCCGCAATTATCACAGTGTGGGAATAGGGTTGGGTGGTTGTGTCTTTTTTGCAAATATCGATATCGATAATATTAAAAATGAACAACTCAAGTGAGTTAAGTAATTAATTCTAATTCGAAAACAAAATACACACCAAGCACAGTATTTAAATTTTTGCGGAATTTATTGACGCTGATGTTTATTTAATGCTTGAAATTTAAAAATCTAGTTGGCTGTTGGTTGTTTTATCTGTCTCACCGATACACAACATTGCGAACACAGCTACTTTGCGTCAGAGTAAGCAAGTACGATGTTAACATGTCTAAGGTGTATTTACTGAACTGATGGCTACTGATAGTCGCAATACCGATAGATGAACATCCAATTAGCTTTATTAGGTATAGCAAAAATTCTAAATTAGTCATTTATCGATGAAATTCCCTCCCTAAATCGATAACGCTGGAACTGTTATTAATAGCGATAGTGCTGTTCTGGGCACGTTTTGGACATACATATTAACAACTGTCAACGCTCAGCTCTACTCATGAATTGGAATTGAAACATTAATTGAATTTACACACTTCAACAGCAATCGGTTATTTTTGTAAACAGAACTTGATTGGTTTATTTCAATTGCTTTAGTTACTTTGATTTAATATGAATGCGGCAAGTTATAAATTATGTGAGTATTTTGTGATTGCACAGGGATAAGTAAGATGTAATTATAATTATAAGTATGTATGCTTTTTTAAAGCCAAATTGCGAATTTGCTGCACTTGCTTTGGAAACGTTTGGTCCGTGGTCATCTGACACAAAAATTTTTATTAAAGAAGTGTCAGACAAATTAATAGGTGTCTCTGGCGACCACAGGCAAGGCTCCTTTTTTGCCCAAAGACTGAGCATCGCAGTGCAACGGGGTAACGCTGCGAGTGTCCTCGGCACGATGCCGCAAGTGGGGGTAATGAAGGGATTTATATTATAGGTTAGTTGTGTTATATTTTATTATTATTAAACTTGTTTTTTTATTTAAAAGTATTTATTGAATAAAGAATTATATTTTGTATGGTTCTGAAAAACAGAAGCTGATTTTACCTGAATAATATTAAATAATTATGTAATGGGTTGTATGACATACGGCAATTTTACATGTCACGCTAACTTCGGCCCATCAAAGCGGTCAACGAATTTTAATAAGAATATAATAAATTTTAATTAAATAAACGACGAACTCACACAAATTGACTATTTAATTTAATCAATAAACCAACATACTCGTACAGTTAAATGGATTAAGTAGGCATAATTTAATTAACATTGACATTGTGTAAAATTACATCAATACAGGGATGTTAATTATAATAATAGACTAATTGCATATTGTCGTCGTGTCGAAGAACCCTCATGTGGCTAATTTACTGAATAAATATTTTGAATTTAGTAGTGGGTTCCAAATAGAATGGGATGTGTGACATAAGATTCACATTGACTGTTTATTATTCAGTCATAATAAAGTCACTCACTCACTCACTCACTCATTCTCGCTCTTGTCCGTCCAGCCATGCAACTGTCAATACGTGTTTTCTATGTGCTCCGTATTTTATAAAGTTGTGCCGTTCACAGTAATAAAAGTGAGATTAAAATCAGTGTATTATAATTTATACAGTCCTCTCCATCACATCAAGAACATTCATTCAATTTCATACATTGACAATTTTGACATTTCACGCATCAGTCGTTTTAACCTAGCAAGCGAGGAGGCCATTTGCAACGTTAAAAGATGGCAGATGTGTAATTTGTTTTAGTTTTTATTCTTGTGTATTTAGGTGTTCAACATTCTTTTTTGTTTGTGATTTGTACTTTTAATGCCTTTGTGTTGCACAGTGATAGAAGACTTGGACTTATTTCGTGTATCCTGGCATCTTACTTCTCGTTTCAAGTGGACTCAGTGGTACAGAGGTTAAAACTATCTTGGCCTCTGTCCTACATATCACCGTACAACGTTGCCACCAATCTTCCTAGAGAAGATTGGATTGTGTTTGATTACTATATTGATTTATACTTATATATACTTGAAACTGGCGAAATCACTTCATAGTGGAAACGCCATATTCCCGCGGTAGTAGCTGTTCAAGTCTCCACGGAGCAAAGAAGAAAAAAAACCTAGCAAGCTGTCAATTATCTTAATAAAAACTCAGTTAAGATCATTTGAGAATATGATTTATTCTGTTTTTCATTAACTATAATTATAGGTACCATTAAATTGCGAACTGAGCAAGCACAGTTTGATTAAAACGACATTTGCATGAAATGTAAAAATGTCCTCGTCACACAACCCATCTCATTTGAAGTCCAGTATAAAATTCATAATTCAAAATTGTTACATAAAGGCTCTTTTACGCGTCGGTAATATGGAGTAAATCTGAAATGCAAGTATTGTTAATATATCTACTGATGTTATTGTACACCATACACCATTGTTTATCGTTGCAGTTAAATTATTTTAACTTTATTTTTACGGACACGTCATATGCAAGCACGTATTATACAGCGTGTAACAAAAATCAACGTCAACTCGCTTATAGAGCAGCTAAAAAACTATCGATTTAATCCCTATGTGTGTTCAGCAATTTATTGTTACTAGTGTCGGAGATGTTGAGCATTATTATTAGTTTTTTTGTAATTTTGCTTTGTCCTTGTCACAAAAAAAAAATATTCATGAAATAGACATTTCAGAAGTTTTTCAGTAATATCGCACATTATTGGAATCAGCGAAGATTGTCAACTCTTTTAGTTGTTTTTTTTTAAATCAAGTTTTTAAGTAATGACATAAAGTTGGACACATAATATGGAGAAACTAACGGAAACAGAAAATTATAAAAAAAGAAGATTTATAATGCTTAATATCTCCGAAACTAATAAAAATCGCGATACATAATTTAAAGGTGACTCGGGAGCTCCTCGGTGGTCCTCTACCTCTGGATTTTCAATTTACTTTTTGTCATGGGAAACCTTGTATAAATGTGCATCAATATTATTTTGAATAATTTGTGTATGGTTATCGCGCTTAGGCTAGTTGGTGCCTATCAAGCTAGCAGACGTTTACAAAAATTTAACTCGAAAAGTTTAGTGTAATTTTCGCTGGAGTTACTTGAAACTACAGCCAGAACTACAAGTACCTAATTAACATCTGCTGAAAAATATATCACGAACTAAAAAGGAAAACTATCACGACTAACTTTTAAGTTGGAGCTTTGGAACTCCACCCTGAGCATGGTCCGACATGCCCATGCCCGGTTTATTTTAAGTTGGACAGTTGGAAAAAATCGAAACCTTAGGAGATAGGGGGAATCAAAAATGCTTAGAATATAATAGAATAGATTAGAATATCTTCTAACTTTATATCCAAGTAGAATAATCAAATCAAATTAAATCAAAATCAAAATACATTAATTCACAACAACACACAAATAAAGTAAAGAGTTGGACAGTGTTGTGAAATGGTCCCAACTCAGCATGTGCCACTGTTAAGCCAGCGCTGGTCTTTCCTTCTTTTAAATTAACAGAACACAATTAAAAAACAAATGAAATACAAGGGCGACAGCGTACGTTGGGCAAAGTACAGACGCGCAAAAAATGACACTATTATCTGTGCAGTGCAATATCTAATCTGTGGCCTGAGCACACGCATAATCAAGATCAAACAAATACATCAAGTCCATACATTCAATTGAACTCGCTTAGACAATCGGAAGACTATAAATGTAACGTGAGTAGGAAGAGAAAAGGACTCCCCGCCGTATCGGGAAGCGAATAAATCCTAGTAAGTAGTCGTTAGAAGTCCAGGGGTATTCTACGTTCAAGTGCGAATTTTCAATGTAAGATAATAAAATGTGTATTTATAAAGCTAAAAATTGGAGTGTGTAGCTTTCTTTATTGACGATGGTTTTAAAAACGTAGCAACTGGATATTATTTGGAAAATGTAAACAAGAAAGTATCGCCTAAGTTAGTCATATAGATCGGGTAGATTTATGAGAATCGAACACTCGAAATAGGTCGAACCAGCAACGTTAAAATGGTGATTTGTGTGGTCGGGGTTGGTTGTGACGGCCCTTCACATGCCGTTCACTTTGTTCTTTCCAGCGCAGCGCTTAATTTCTTAAAAATCTACGCGCAGACGACAATGTTTGAAGTCGAAAATAAAAAATATATGTTTGGATTACTCTCTAAAAAGAATCTAAAGAATGTCTTATTCAATATTCAGATTAAAGTAAAAATTCTTGGAAAAAAGCTTATCTATTAATTGAAGTAAAAAAAAACATACTTATTTTATTTTTTTAACGAAATTAGATAATAAGACATTGTTTACGTAAATATGAAAAAAACTGTAATCATATATGATGATTATTTTTGGTACTTCGTACAAAATAGTATTACATTTCGAGGTTTAATTTAGAATCATATTATTATCAAATGTTAGGTATCTATTAAAACAATTAAAATAACTTATCCCTAACCAAACTACGAATTGTATTTTTACATCTCCGCCCAAACCCACCAAATATCGTACAAGCTGAGAATAGCCCTACAAAGTTAGAAGGTGTTGAGTTTATTGGGTTTCCGATAACACGCGATAACGTAGCGAGGCGTTAGCCGCACGGTTAAGATTGGTCGTCATTTTACTACTCTGGCTATCTGACCTGTGCGATATCTGTACCTTTCCTTTTTATCGCAGAAATAGCAGTTTTTCAACTAGAATAAAAAACCCAACTGTATTATTATATACGATTCTAGTTTCAGTGCAAATGTTCTACCAAAAAAGGTTTTGCGATTAACTTGATGACAAACTATCATAATTGTTTTATTATTCGTAAAAAGGAATCCGTCGCATTATTTTATTTTTACAGTTAAAAATAATAAAATTAAAAATTAAACGTTATTCCAGTTAAATACCAGGTACACGGGTTGACAAAACGTAACAGTCACGAGATGCCACAGTAAGAAACATTTAAAAATCTAATATATGTGTGACGATCGACTTGACAGTGGTGAAATATCAATTGTTTTTAAATATTTTGATTACTCGGTTTTGAAGTCACCAAGATAAAATAATATTAAAATTAAACATTAAATGACAGTTAAAACACAAAATAAATATCTCAAAAGATTTTTTTTTTTAATTAAATTGAACGTGGGTGAGAATCCAACATTTGCTAATAAATAAAAAAAAACATGGTTATACTACAAAACCATCTTAACTGCATTACTAAGAAGTTTCCTTGATTTTAGCAACTGAATCAATCACTAACTTAACGAACTTAAGTTCATAATCATATTTAACTAATGAAATGCCAAAATGTCCATTGTCTATACATTTTACATAACCGACTGCACATATGTACTTAAAGACCAGGTAAAACACACGAGCGCATAAATAACGGTATAGTCCCCCGTATCGCGCACCTTAATGCAGCCTTTTAACCTACATGCATGAGAGCCGCACCGGCGCCGGCGAGTGTGTAAACGTCGCTCTGTGTTATACCGCTCTCGGATTTATTGATACACGGGCCCAATTTTACTTACGCCCAGCTGCACAAACGTCCGTTAAATAAAAATGTCGCCTTAATTCGCAAGCTTATTTTAATGACTAAACGTCTTTGCTACACATAAATCACCACATAATTCAAGGTCGTAGTGAAAAACGGTGTAACTCTAGTATTCAGTTCTCCGATTGTGTATACCCTTTCTATTACATGTTATGTAGACTTCTACCCTTAATCAGTAAGACTTCAGAATTATGCCACTGATTAGTTAGCTCGTAAGATATAAAAAGGTCTGCTTCACAGCTGTAGGAGACCAAACGTTGTAGATATGTCACGTGGAAAAGTAAAACGACTGACACATACTCTTTCTGTTGTTTGATTCTCTTTATCACATAAGCTTTTCGTATTGTACCGTGGGGCCCTTTCTTCTGAATCGGGTTCTCCTGGATAATCGATTTTTAATGCGGGATAAAATTAAATTCCTTTGTAAACTCTTATAAATGCAACCAACATAATAATAACATAACCTGTTTACTATCAGATTAATAAATATATAAATATATAATTAAAAAAAAACGAATTTTCATAATGGCGAAATGACTAAGATAAGATAAAAAAGGTGTTTTTTAATAAGTTAGTAAGGCCGCACGAGCACTTTTACACATCAATAATCTACCAGCGCTTCCCAAAAGGAGAACCCTGCTGGCTGAGAAGAATCGGTTGTAGATAATTATACAAAACCTACTACCTACCCACCTACCTACCTACCTACTACTATTGTATTGTACTTATTCTAAAAAGGTTAACGAGTGACATTACATAGGTTTTTGAACAAAAATGAATATATAAATGTTTGGAAAAAATAAAACGGAGTTAAAAAGTGTTTTTTTTTATGTCTGTGCAACATACTCTCTCTCTATCCTACCTGGTATGACAATATTGCTTTTGACATGTTATTATTATTGTTTTCAATTCCGCCGCTGCTATTATAAAATGACTGTCAAGTAAGTAAGAGTTATCATTACGTTGACGATACAATAACATGTCAAAAACAGTATCGTTTTACCTCTTAGAGTAGAGGCTCGCATATCTAATACTTAAAATAATCTAACAGCAGTAAAAAATATATTTATTAATGTTATTTTAGTAAACACTCATATTTTGAATAAGTATTTTGGTTCAGCGGAGAGAGACGCGTTGATGAGAGGCCGAGCACTTCGGTCTGGTCACTCGAATTATACGCTTCGCCGCGTTAACTCAATGTCCACGGGCACGTGTGTGAGTGCTTTTATATTTAATGATTATTATTAAATCAGAAGTGGGATTTTTTTTGTTGTTTCATTCTACATCACAAATTATATATCTGGGGACCAAGTCACACCAATTGACCCAGTCCTAAACTAAACTCTAGGCTTGTACATACTATGCGTACTAGACAACGATAATCATACTTATAAAGATAAATAAATACTTAAATACATAGATGACTTCCATTATTCAAAACAAATATTAGTGCTCATCACACAAATAATGTGCCCTTACCGGGACTTGAACCCAGGACCGCTAGCTTCGTAGGCAGGGTCACTAACAACTAGACCAGCGCGTCGTCAAATTTTGAGTTTTTAATTAATGTTAGTGGGATCGCCTATTTGTTCCGTCTTCACGGCTTCAAGCCTGTACGTACCGAATGAATTCAAGCCTGAACTGATGCAAAGGTAGTTTACAACCCAGAGTCGGACAAAGGGTACTGGTGTATCTCGAAAGAGTAAATCCAATGTATTTTCACGAAATATTTATAATTTTACCTACTAATTTTATTCAATAGTGCAAATACGGGTATGTGTGTACGTCTATTTTTTTGTACGTGTACTGTAAAACATGCCTTGATAGTAAATTTACAATTGCAATCTAGTTTATTGGGAAATTTTATAGATTTTGGTAGGTTAGTCAGTGCCGTAGTAAGCTGTTATTGGGAATTAATAACTCCGTACACAAATGATATACTTACGCCTGATTTTTGTGACATTTGTAAAAAGATTTTTCAACACACTTGCTCAAAACGACCTTTTATTCCACCGATTTTTGGCTCATAAACCTAGATATTAAACACGCGTGCTTTTTCAGTATATTACGCACAAGTGCCTTTAGTTTATTAACCCAAACAATTTACATTTGTAGCCTAGTACCAAGTTGTAAGTACGAAGAAGAAGCGATATAATTTAGTCGGGTTATACCTTTTTTTTTCTTAGCAACAAACAGTTTCTATGCTGCAAATAATATTATCTACATATTTATTTCAATAAATTGGTGAAATCAGCGTTATTACTAAAAAATAACTCAATTTCATTAAAATCATTTAAATTTTTCTGTAATTTGTATTTTAAACATGAATTATTACATTTTAAATTTGGCTGTTGGCCGATCTCGTTCGCGCCTTAGCATTGCGCGCGCATCGGTATCGCGGCAAGAAAAAAAAACAACGCGCCAGCCGCCATTTTTCGTAAATAATTGACGGCTGTGACGAAGATAGTTTGGATTAATTATTGTGAAGTTTAATATTAACGAAAATGTCTTCTTTAAGTAAAGAAAATGAAGAAATTGTAATTTTACCAACTGTTTTAATAATTAATTAAAATTTGACTAAATGAAGTCTTGTTTTTTTTTCGCAAGTGTGTTGAAAAACGTCGTATGTAACACGTGTGCCTGTGACCATAATATACGCGGCTTTCTTGTGGCGCACTCGCTTTCGCTCGTGCGCACACAATAGCGCCTTGTATACAATGGTCAACTTAGCACACTTGTATCATAATGTACTATTTTATAACATATTTCGGGGTGTAAAATTGGGCTTAAATGATTTCCAGTTAACATACCTAGACACACTGGAGTGTCACCTGAACTTTTTTCAAACTTGACCGGACTACCAAAAAAGCCGCACCGCCAAAAACCCGACTAATCCCAACTATGATACCGACAAATGAACTGAAAGCGCAGAAAACCATCCCGCGGCCAAAATCTCACAATCTTTTGGCAGAATCTACATTCTCATAATCTTAGACTTCATAATACTTAATTTCAAGTATCATCTCAAAATTCTCAGCCGTCCTCTTTACACCACAGTACAACAGCACAAGAGCAAAAGGAATGGGTATCATCGTTTTTCAGAGTACGGCTTGCATGCGGTACGTCATATGCTGCGGGCACTTTGCATATTCGTTAAGCCGAGCTTCTACCTTAGAAGCAAAAGCCTGTATCTCCAAATTTTAAGACAGCGAAATTGCAGTTTTATGTCTCACTGCATAATGTTGTTAATGTTGTGTCCATGATTTCGAAGAGCAGTGTTTTGCTTTTGAAGAATAGAAATTCACTTTTGCGCTGGAGATGTAATTTGGAAACGTATTGAGGTTATGGTGAGAGAAGTAGGTTAGTTTAATGAGAGAGAAGATGGTTGATGGTACCTACTATTATGCTTATATGACACTGTACTGGAGCTGTGTTGTTAAAATAAATATTTTTGAAAACTAAGTAATCGTAACTCATTTACATTTAGGTTTTTTAATTCACGTTAATTAGAATTTGGTTAAGGTAGTTCAAAAACCACTAAGAGAAAAAATGTTGTTATTTTTATTTCCTTCTCAACATTGCAAGCAAGACGAATTCTTCAACGTGCATTTTACACACGTCATAAAATGGGACGAGCAAATTATAGGTACCATAAAATTATATAAACAAAAGTACTTATAAAATTAATCGTAACGGCCTATCGTAACGATAAGGTGGTGATTAGTTATTTTAAGACACGTCGCAATTGACCCATTGAATTTTTAAAAGCATGATAAAGTCTTTCTGAACTTATTTATTTGACCTTAAGTCACAAACACGGGTATTTTGATACTATTATCCCAGAAAAACAGTTTTCTATGAAATAATACACAAAAGATTCTGACTGCATAACCTGGAGTCCATATTACAAATGCCGCAAGTACTGAAGAAATTCATTAAATCCCTTGACCAAAGGACGAGCCGAGCATTGTTAATTCTAAATATAACTTATCACATATTATCTTCCATAGAAACTCCATTAGACTGTATTCCTTTGTAAATTAATTCACAGTTTTTGGTAGTATCTCACTTAAAGGTCCACGATGCACTGCACGTCATAAATAATATTTGTTGTTCCCTTTTCTTCTATTAATTGGTTAAAATGGTCTCATATCAATATGTTTAGTACCAAAAACAAATAACCAATTAAAACCTTATTGTTAATCACTTCTCGAAGAAATATTATTTATCATATTCACCCTTTTTTTTTGTCATATTCACCCTTACGGATGCGGCGATAAGTACCTTCAGGGGTAAACACAGAAGAAAGGGTGGATATGTCGCTGGTTGGAATAAGTTCGTTGCAGGACCTCATAGGGAAGCCAGGTTACACTTCATGCTTTGGGATAGTGCAGGGAAGCCGCGACAAGGCCTTTTGTTTGACCAGATGAATAGCAGTAGGAGAGAGTTCAAGGCTAAACTAAAGTGGTGTCAGGACCGGCAGGACCAGTTAAGCATGGACAGACTTGCTCTCGCCCACAGCGGCAGTAAATTTAATGAGTTCTGGAAGATGACCAAACGCATGAATGTGGCGACGGGTTTGCCTGTGAGTGTCGGCGATAAGAGTGAGCATGGAGACATCGCAGAATTATTTAGACAGCACTTCACCGTGACATCTCTGCTGAAGGGCGCGTCGTCAAATGCACCCAAGGTGGACAGTGCTGAGGCCAGCGTCAATCCGAGGAAGACATTTTTCACAGCTAAAATGGTTGCTGACGTAATTAAAAAAATGCAAAGAGGAAAGTCGCCAGGCCATGATGGCCTCAGTATTGAACACTATCGGTATGCTGGTGTGCATGTGTCTAGGGTGCTCTCCATGTTCCTCAATCTGTGTATGGGTCATGCATACCTGCCCGCTGCCCTAATGAAGACCATCGTGGTCCCCATTGTCAAAAACAAAACGGGTGATTTGTCAGACAAGGGGAACTACCGGCCAATCTCTCTTGCCACAACGGCCGCGAAGGTGCTCGACAGTATGCTAAATTTGACACTGGATAGTTTCATAAATATACACGACGCTCAGTTCGGTTTCAGAGCTGGGCTGTCAACTGAGAGTGCTATTCTGGGTCTGAAGCATACTGTCGGGTACTACACGGGTAGGAAAACACCGATTTACGCCTGCTTCCTGGATCTCTCCAAGGCGTTTGACAGAGTCAACTATAATATCCTGTGGAAGAAGATGCAGGAAGCAGGTATTCCGGGTGATTGTACGGGCTTGTTTAAGTACTGGTACCAACATCAAACAAACCAGGTGAGATGGGCAAAGGAATTATCTTCCGAATTTGTTTTGGAATGTGGAGTACGACAGGGGGGGCTGACATCTCCCAAACTGTTCAACCTCTACATGAATGACCTGATAGGCGAGCTCAGCAGCATGCATGCCGGTTGCTACATCGAAAACACATGTGTTAATAATGTAAGCTACGCTGATGATATGGTGCTGTTGAGTCCGTCTATCGGGGCCCTTAGGCAGTTAGTGGCGAAGTGTGAGGAGTATGCAGCAAAGCATGGTCTCTTGTATAACGCCACCAAAAGTGAAGTTATGGTGTTTAAAGCGGGTAATATTAGACCATATTTTATCCCCCCAGTGTCTCTTGGTGGAGTTGTACTCAAGGTTGTGAGCCGATTTAAGTACCTGGAGCACATTATAACGGATGACCTATCTGATGACTGTGACATTGAGAGGGAACGTAGGGCGTTGTCAGTGAGGAGTAATATGCTGGCTCGTAGATTCGCTAGATGCTCTGTAGAAGTAAAAATAACGCTTTTCAAAGCATATTGCCAGTCTTTTTACTCTGGCGGGCTATGGGTCCGGTATACCAAACGAGCTTACAACGCCCTACGCATACAATACAACAACGCCTTTAGGATGCTGTTAAGACTCCCAAAATGGTGCAGTGCATCGGAAATGTTTGCCGAGACGCACACGAACGGTTTCCACGCAGTAATGCGTAATAAAATTACATCTTTGATGGGTCGCGTCAGGGGTAGTCAGAATGGCATTGTGAAGGTGATTGCTGGCAGATTCAGTTGCCCGATTTTGTGGCATTGGATTGGATTGGTCAGGACTACTTTGACGTACGTCAAGTAATAAGTTTGTTATTGTTACTTGACGTACGTCAAAATACCTATTAAAGTACCTAATAAACAATTTTGTAAATACTAACATAGCTTTTAAGTTTCTAGATGTAACTAACAATATATGGACCTGGTCTGAAATAAATGATTTGATTTGATTTGATAAGTAGAACTCCAAGTTACTTTTCTCAGTTAAATAAATAAACAAAACCATCAACTCCTTCTCCTAGTCCCATCAAAGCACGGTTACTGTAAAATATATTTCTCTAACTATAAACCTCTTTCCCAAATCACTTCCATCCACTCGCACTCACTCTATCTGTTCAAATTCTAGGCTTTAGTCGCCAAATGGCCCAAGAATTGCACTCTAGAGATTCCGGACACTACTTTACGTGCTTCGTCTTCTGAATTGCCGGTGTAAGGGGCGATACGTGTAGTGGCCGTGTAGAAGAGATATGGAATAAAAAGTGTACTCGTGAAGGA
This sequence comes from Acleris sparsana, assembly GCA_923062465.1. Classification (NCBI taxonomy): domain Eukaryota; kingdom Metazoa; phylum Arthropoda; class Insecta; order Lepidoptera; family Tortricidae; genus Acleris; species Acleris sparsana. The sequence continues at coordinate 6,226,870 of OV281308.1, read as the reverse complement.
ATAACAGTGGAAATTGTGAACGTTAATGACGCAGAAATCAACAAATGGTATTATTAGGAATGAAGCAAACTATGTGTGCTGGTGGTAGGACCTTGTGCAGGGTCCGTCCGGATCGCTACCACCATCTTATCCATTAACCTTTCGCCAAACAACAGTGTTCGCATTGTTGTGTTCCGGTTTGGGGATAAGACAGCCGGTGTAATGACTAGCATAGAGGCATTCCATCTTAGTCCTGAGAGTTGGCAACGCATTTGCAGTCTTAGGCTTGCAGTCTTGTGAATGCGAATGTCTATGGGTCACAGTTTCCACTTACCATCAGCGGGCCTGTGTGCTCGATTGCCTTCTCTATGCCATAAAAAAAAAAAATTGGTCTACTGAGTTTCAAAAAACACATTTTCCGCTTCATGTCACACATTAGGTCATTACCGGCAATACGCACTGGTTAAAGATCGTTGTTTTACTCAGAGGTATAACGAGCACACCGGCCACCTGATGGTAGGTGGCCTGTGTGCTCGTTGGCCTTCTCTATGCCAAAATAAATGAATAATCATGTTAAAAATAGCTAAAAAACTGTCAATAAACCCACACAAATATTATTTTAGCCGTATATATTCCGATGCATAACGGATAAATTTCGAAACGCGGTAAATTACGTCAAAACTAATCCTTAACCCGATTTTCTGACAAAAGTTAAAATTACCCACAACACCAACGCCAAAACTCCAATTATTAACCGATTTCACCCCAAATTACCGCACAATGTGTTTTCCGATAACCCTGGCTGTCGACACAACATTTTGGTGAAACAATAACCGGTATTAATCCCTGAATACCTTTCGGTTTCTTCACAAAGTGTTTATCCGGGTTAAAGAGCAAGTACCCGGGGAATTCGGCGGGGGATTTATCCGGGATTACACCAGCCCCAATAAAACACGTTAATCCAGGGTTGTCAGAACACCCGGGGAACAGCTTTGTTTTTGTTATGACAAATTGCAACGCACAAGAAAACTGAGAGGAGTTCTTAAGAGTTTGTTGGTTTCAATCTCTTCGACGATTCAGCCTACAGCCAAATAAATGCTGCCCGAATATAAAGTTAAAGAACTGCGTGTTAATACAATCAGGAGCAAAAATACCGAATCAGAGGTCAGTGTGTTTTTCATACAAACGAGACTATTTCGAAGCCTTGGTTCCTCGCCAGGGGTTGTTTTGAGTGAGTTTTAATGGTGGGTACTGCTAGGTTCGATAGAGGAGGTCAAACGTTCTTAAGATACCTAATTGATCGTACAATCAGATAACACCACAGCGGGAGAGTTTGGGTCAGCACTTGGATTTCCTTACATTTTATTGCCATTTTAGATGTTTTTCTGAACATGCACAATTCCGGCGTTAACAGCAGATTCATTCAGTTGGGTATCCTAGGCACTCTGGAAGTCCTGCCCCCGTATTATGGTCACCTTAATCGCGGTGGATAATGCATCCGTCACTCACGCACTTACATTCTAGTGAAAAAGTGACAGACGTTTTATCCACGTATATATCGGTCGATAAACACGACCATAATACGCCCGCTGTATCGATAGTCGGGGTATTCATCATCAGATTTTACTAAAAACATTCCCTGGCGAGGAACCAGGGCTTCGAAATAGCCTCTTTAGTATGAAAAACGCACTCCGACCCGTTATTTTTGCTCCTGAGTGTATTATGCTAACACACAGAATACTTAAATCATGTATTTTTACACAAGGAAAAGGTACTTGACTGCTGAAAGCGACCGAAACAATCTCCATCAGGAAATAACTAAACTAAGTCTATTTTTGAATACTGCGGGGCTAGACAAGTCGCCATCGAATACGAACGCTAGCGTTTGGTGATCACCTGTCAATTACAAAATGAATGGAATTGACAATTGCTGTAATGTGATCACTATCACTTGCGCTAATCGAATAGTGATAGTTTTGACGTTTTGTCCGTCGTTACGCGGTACTATTTTGACAGGTTGATTTCAACAGGAGCTCTGTCATGATATAAACGTCGGTATCTAAGGGCAACTTCATTTTTGACAACGCACAGCGATAGGTGGTCACCAAACGCTAGCGTTTGCATTCGATGGCAACTTGTCTAACCCCACAGGTCCCGCCGGGAACGATCGGTTTTTGAGATTTATTTAACAAAAAAGGTACAAGTGTGTACGATTACATGCTCGCCCTGTGGTTGTGCTGTTGGTACTAAATTAATGCTTAATTTAAACGAAATAATAAAAAAAGTATAAAATGAAGCTAAAACCAAACAAAATAATAAATCAATCCGAAACAGTGCATGTGTATTTATAAAAAATATTTTTATGTGTGCTTTATTATATGCCGATGTTTTAACATGAAATGTTGGTTTATACATCGGAACATGAAAAACACGAAAGTTAAAAAATAAAGTATATCACTCCCATAGAGAATTCCACCAGTTATAATATTGAATCTAGGTTTACTAAATTTGCATTACCATTTAATAGTACAAAACGGTTTAAAGTCAGTCCAAGTATACATATAATTACTGTTATCAAAACTTGAAAAATATATCTGTTAAAATTTATCTTGAAGTGATTTTTATTCACCATGTTCCACCCCACTATTTAATTTTACTTACATTGACGCAACCACGCTATTTAAACAGCCAACGGGTGAAGTAACGTAAATTGTACACAATCAGCAATAAACAGATGCAAAAACAAACAAACATCTACTCCACAATCGACCCTGGATTTAATCAGAAAGAGTGCAATAAATATTTTTTGTAGTCACCCACAAGAAAAATGGAGGGTTTGGACAGTTATAAAAATATTTTATGCATGAAATGTGTTTCGTCTTTACTTTGGCATTTCTTGATGTAGAAACGTGTACTCACCTTTATGTTCTTCTAGAAAGACAAACTAAAGCTAAGATGTTTCCATTCCAATTGAGGACGCGTTTGACTAGTTGTGAGTGACCAAATATTTATTATTTTTGTGCATGTTTTTTTTTTGGCACGGTACTAATCAATATTACTTTCACAATTCTATTAATGATCTGTTAATGCTGATCTGTTAATGATGCTGATAATTATATACTTGCGAAAAAAACACGAAGTTAGAAAGGAAATGCATTACCCTACCCTTCACTTTAAGTAAGCAAATTATTCAACAAGTACATTTTTTTTAGGAACTGCTAAACAAATTTAATAAAATGAAAAAAAGAGGATTTCAGGCTCTGAAATCGATCTGTCAAGATGTGATCTGCGAAAAAACTCGTTTTCAGCCCGAGCGTCGCGCAGTTATTTTTGTGAACACTTACACAATTAAAAAGAAAACGCCACATTTCGCGTGGTCAACCTAGCCAGAAATAAATAAAACTGTCTAGCCAGGCGAAATTCTTTCTTGCTAATCAGCAACGGAACTCTGCGTTAGGGTAGTTAATCACAACTTCCCTGGGAAATTTCTCTTGTCACCCTGTCCGTTTGCTGTGACCACGCGTTTGTGGCTCATAACTGGAAAACAAGGACAGTCCCTTAACTATCTACTGCTTTTCTTCTACAAGTGGCGATTAGTGTGTTATTATTATGAGAATATTTTACTAAAATAAGCATAATTGTAATAATAATAATACGACTCGTAATTAGCTAAAATTACTAAAATAATGGTTAAAAACGTCCACTCAAAACTATAGGTACCAAAAAAATACTGCATAGAAGAAACAACAAGAAAAAAAAACAGCTTTATTTAACGGTATACCAACTCTGGCACTCGTAATTCTGTGACACAGATTTTCAGGGATGCTTGGTTACTCAGGTGGTTGTCATTTATTTTAGTTTTGCTCAGTAACTGCAATGTACTGCCTAAATCAATAAAAATGTACTGTTTTTTTTAATCCATAGACGAAAACCAAACAAGAATCCATTATAAATAGTGGTTGACAGTTTGAAGCCTTTAGCTTAGTCTGCTGGTTGTGCTCGTAAAATTCCACAGGACCCAAGTTTTGACTACCGTAAGTTCTTTAATACTGGACATACATTTCCTACAAGAAGCTCCGTAACTTTTCCTATTGTGTATTTATCTTATTTTATTACTGCATTCTTTAATGATCGCTTTATTGTCCGTCCGTTGTTTGTCCGTCTGTATGTTCGTTTTGTTATCTTTTTAGTACAAAGTTTGCAAATTATTTACCAACATCTTTAATTAGATCCGTTTTAAAAGCATGGTAACTTTTTAATGAAATGGATAAATAAATTATTATTAATAACAAACTCGATCTGCCTCTCGGTGAAAAATAAGATATCATTACAATTTATGCGTTATCAACCCTTACCACCCTTCATGCGTTGTCTACGATATAGTGCCCGTTCTCATTTAACTGGTTCTTAATCGCAGAAAGACCTGATAAACTGGTGACTGTTGTGGAAGGAAACCACACAAGTGGCTATATTCTAATCGGTTTTAGGCCATCTTGCATCTATAACGTTACTGTCTCTCTTACTATCAAATAAACAAAGCCTACTTTTGAGTCAAAAATATGATTACGCTGTAAAAACCAGATGAACTTACTACTAATTCATGCAAGTAATACAGTGCAATTCTAAAAAAGGTAAAGTTAGTGAGTCTTGTTTATGAGCGTATGAGAGTGTGTGACAAATGTACAACCCGAAAGCCGTTTACAGACAACCAACTGCACGTGAAAAATATGTCCACGCTTCTATACCACTGACAATTAGGTTAAAATATAATGTTATGAACAGGTAAATATGTCAGCGCAATTGTGTAAAATGTGGTTACACAGTTATCAACAAATTTTTAGAGTTGTCGGTAATTCTGGAGCTCTGCCGACCCCACACTGGGAATGAAGGCGTTAGTTTATGTAGATAAATTGTTTGTATACATTATATGTGACGCGATGTCTCTGCAAGTATTAACGCTTTCGATTATCGGTACTTACACTCAGGAGCAAAAATACCGGGTCAGAGTGCGTTTTTTATAAAAACGAGACTATTTCGAAGCCTTCGTTCCTCGCCTGGGGTTGTTTTGAGTGAGGTTTAATGCTGGATACTGTGAGGTTCAATAGAGGAGGTCAAACGTTCTTAAGATACCTAACTGATCGCACAATCAGTTAACACCACAGCGGGAGAGTTTGGGTCAGCACTTGGATTTCCCTACATTTTATTGCCATTTTAGATGTTTTTCTGAACATGCTCAATTCCGGCGTTAACCGCAGATTTATTCAGTTGGGTATCCTAGGCACTCTGGAAGTCCTGTATCGGTGCTCGAGGTATTCATCATCAGATTTCGAGCATCAGAGAGAGAGATCTGGCGAGGCACCAAGGCTTCCTAATAGCCTCTTTAGTATGAAAAACGCACTCTGACCCGTTATTTTTGCTCCTGAGTGTATTTTATATTAGGTATAATTTGTCCCGAACTATCCCAAACCCGTGTCCACCCTACAGATGATCCAGCAGTTATACACAAAACAAACAAATTGTGTCCCGCTTCCTGCCAGGCGATAATTAACGCGGCGGTAAATTATAGCGTCACGATATTCTACGTCAGTTTAGCCACAAAATATATTCTGCGTCAGCTACGGAGTATACTTTGCATCAGTTTAAAGGAGTAATAGTAATATTTAGTGTACGTTACCAAATAATATATATACACCGATATAATGACGACCCCTCCTTCAGAGCTGGTACCTCTAAAACGGCTTATCCGATTTTCTTTTCTTTTTTTTCTTTTCTCTCTCTATCTCTCCCGTTAGATTTTTGGCATGCTTTCCTGCTGAACACATGTTATTTGATATTATATTTTATTTAATATTTGTAGCTTTATATAATGCTAGACTAAGTAGTACCATTGTAATATGAAATATGTTTAAAAAATTACTGACTGCTGAGTTTCTTGCGGCGTTTCTTCTCAGCAGTGGTCTCCTCTTGGAAAGCGCTGGTAGATTCTTGACGTGTAAAAGTGCCCGAGCGGCCTACTTACTGAATAAATTTCTTTTATCTTTTATCTTTTTTGATGAAATCTATCGAAGAACTGTACACACTGATTTAATAACTCTTTTAAAAAAACCGCGCAGAGTCGTGTTTTGGCTACGATACTACAGAAAAATTTAAACCACTCCTCTTATTCTCGGGGTTTAAACATAACAAAAATACATGCCGAAACTAAACCAAAAAGGCAAATTTACAAGCTAAATGATCTTGTAAAATTTACCATTATCATCGTAGCTTCTTAAAAATTATTTTCAGAAAGCGATTGTGATATCTTGGGGCTTACAACAATGGCGTATGAAAGAAAGGTCATTATTCAACTTTTAAACTGACAGGAAGTTCGCAAGCGGTTCGCTTCCATCCATCTATTATTCCTTTTATTATTATAACTAGCTGCTATTAACTACGTTTTTTTTTAATTCTAAGTATAGTTTGAAGCTATTTTAGGGATTTTTAGATCAGTAGTATTAACCTCTATTTCCGGTCATTTGACCTTTTCGCATACACAAACCTGTACGATATTTTGTGCAACGTACCAAGTTCTCTAAATGTGCCCATTTTTTCACGTTGCTTATGGTAACACGGAAGAATGAAATAAATATGAGGGGACTAAACTCTAGGCTTGTACAGTCAGATTCAAAATTACCTGATCACTTTTAGTACATTATCGTATAACCGTATTTGACAATCTTATTTGACATTATTGTGACTGTAAAGCGACATGGTACAAAAGTTTGACTATACTAAGGGTAAAGATAAAAATACATATTTAAATCTATTAAACATTCAAGACGACCGAACAAAGACCACCAGGGTCGTTGGCAGGGTCAATAATATATACAGTGTGTGGCCCAAAACCGGGGATAATATTAAAAACAGGGGCGCTATAGATCACCGGTAATTACATTATAATGGTCTTACCTAATTAAAATCAAAACTTAACTTTCAGTTTTTTTCTAACAAACTTAATCGCAAATTCAATGTAATGAATGCAAACACCGCTAAATCTACCGCGTGTTGTCAATGGCACCCTGTACTCAGACATACCGCGTACCAAGTGACCAAGCGACGATATCGCGACGGGAAAATACATTACCTACGATTTTTAACTTTGTAGGCTGTTTTCTCCAAAATTATAGACTTTGTAATATTAGATTCTTGTGATAGTTAATTGAAATGTTCTAAAGAATCCACATTTACTTTTTTCGCCCCGGTTTTGGGCCACACACTGTATATATATAAATTAACCCCTATTTCTCCTGATCTAGCTATAACTTGAGAACGGCTTTACCGATATCATTCATCTTTTAAAAAATGTTTCCTAATACTTTGTAGAAGGTTCTAATAAAAGATTTAAAAAAATAGCGCAGATAAAAAAACCACTGGGACAGTCGGAAATTTGCAGCTGGGTCGAAGCCTCGGCTCGGTCGGCTGGCTGATAGATTTTGATTTAAAAAAAAAGTGATTTTATAGGTACAACTACTAGCTAGACGAAACAAGCTCGTACTACAAGCCAATTTTGTACGCATTTTAATACAACAATCTTTTTCCGTCGCTCCTAAACATTTTCATAACATTGTAAGATATTATTTCACAAACAAATTCACGTACCGCATAATAATGTTTTTTCGACGAACATTATTAACGTTAGCTGGCAAGCCACCCTAATATGTATATAAAACGAATATTTTTGCAAAAACGAAAACCTTGTAACGCACTCACTTCTCTGTTTCACGTTAAAACTCCCAATAAATTTATATTTTGATGTATAACATATTTGTTACGATAACGTAGGGTAAAGTCACCAGTGGTCAGCCAGAGACCTGAAGTCGGCCTCTGCGTATACTTTGTGTAAGTGGAAAGAGTACGAAAGATACATTTCCCACTCTTCGCACTCATATAAGGTCGACTGCTGGTCTCTGGCTGACCACTGGTAACTTAACGCTATAAATACCAGACACAGTTGCAGTGATATACGCTAATTTAACAACGAAAAATAACTAATTTCGCGTTATACGCACAACTGAATTTATTAATACTTATTTTACATTCAACATTTTATCCTATATACAGGGCAGCCAGTGGCAAATTTCGTTTCAAAATTTTATTTAAAAAAAACTAAAGCATATTGAGCGATACTTTTTATTTCAATAAAAAGATAATGAAGGCGGGTTTTTATTTTTTGAAAATCACATTTACTAAATGACTTGACCTCCGTTGTGAACGCGTTCTTCCAGCCTATTTCGCATATTTTCAAAAACTCTGCTACAAATTACACTAGAAATTAAGTTTATTTGAGATCGAGTACTGTCTTTTAACTCAGCGCTGATCGCAGGTTGGTTTTTGTAGCCGATATTTTGGAGTTAGCCCCCCAAAAATAAAACACACGTACTGAGATCGGGTGATCTCGCGGGCCAGGCTATGTCGCTAAAATCTGGAGATCAATTTTCGTGGGCATGATGCCCTTTCTAACTGCATTAATTGATGGGCGGGCTGTGTGTTGCGCCATCTTGTTGAAACCATGTGTTTCAATTGAAGAAAGAACCTTCAACGTGTTGTCTAAAAACAGTTAATCAATTCACAGTATCTTTCAGAATTGACGGTTACAGCTGCCCAACGATCGTTTCGAAAAAAATAAAACCCTATAATGCATCTTGCTGAAATTGCACACCAAACAGTAATTTTTTCAGTGTGAACCGGCATCTTATCCATTTTTTTCGGGTTTTCCGTAGCCCAGTAATGATAATTTTGTTGGTTTACATAGCCGTTGTGATGAAAATGTGCTTCATCGCTGAAGAAGATATTCTCCATACGATGACTTGACAAAAATCTGTCCAATATTTATTTGTTCGGCATACGATTTTCTCGATTCATAGTCAGGATTCTGTAACTTCTGCACCATTAAAATTTTGTAAGGATGGGACTTTCTTAAGAATTGTTTGCAATGTCGACCTGGGGATATCTAAGACCATACAGCGTTTACGGGTGGAAAGTCGCAGATTTTCGAGAACAGGTTCCTTGACGTGTTCCAAATTTTGTTCAGTTGTAACCGTTGGTCGCGGGCCCGGTCCTGGTTTATTTACTGAACCTGTAGCTCTAAATCGTGTTACCCAGCTCTCGAGTTTAGTCGACGGTCCATCACAAATACGCCGAATATTGAAGTGAAAACAACACTTACACCTTGCGATAATGGGCGAAAAACCGTTGGGTAGGTACGCTTCTATTGTGTACGCACGCTGCTCAGCTGGCCAGCGATCCATTTTGACTTTATTAAACCGCAAATCTCGCGTTACTTAAACACCCACCCCCATCTCGCTCTTTGCGCTCGAAATGAATTTGAATTTGAAATCGGTTTCTGCCACTGGTCACCTTATATTTTCAATGAAATATCTCTTAGGAGATAAGAATCTAAAGAGCACTAAAGCAAAAAACGCACCTGACCGCTGCCTATCAATGATAAAGGCATAACTCAAAACGCAGGAAAGCCATTTAAAAAAAAACAAATACATTTAGAAATAACTTCTGCCCTTTATAAGATAAAAACGTACTTGTTTTTGTCATCATATTATCACCTCGCAATGAATATGTGAAACCAAAAATCAAATACAAGAGACGCAAGACCAATTTAATATCCTTACAAATTGTAGATCTATTCGACATGCTTCTCAAAACCTTCGTTGTGGAATTACAAAATTCTACGGGTAATCTTTTGGACAACAACGATGCTTTCGTGTTAAACCGTAGTTTCTTTTTTGTTTTTTTTTTATTATTAATGATGTATATCGTTTTATACCTACAAAAATATCAATAAATCATGGACAACACTGGAACGATACGAATTATGTCTATAAAAATATTAATTCTTTGTCATAAATAAGGTCATATTTTGTGAACGCACACCTCTTTTTTTACATTACAAAGCAATGATCTTATCTGACATGTGAGACTTAAGAAAACACATTGATCGCATAATAAACCGTGAATCGATTTCCTAACATAATATACCCTGCCTACGAAGCTAGAGGTCCTGGGTTCGATTCCCGGATAGAACAAATATTTGTAAGATGAGCGCAAGTATTTGTTTGTGATCCTTTGTAGTTTTCTATGTATTTAAGTATTTATTTCTCGATATAAGTATGTTTATCGTTGTCCAGGACCCATAGTACAGTCACGATATTAAATTTCGTACCCACCTTAGGTCTAAAGTCAATCTGACATTCTACAACAATAAGGTTGAGTTTCCTAAAAGTTACAAATTACTTGACATCTCTAACGACATTGACAACTTCAAGCATATTATTCTTGAAATGTGTCCCGAATTAACGCGCATGATTGTACCAAGCCTAGATCTTAGTTTGGGACTAGGTTAATTTGTGTGAGATTGTGCCCTGATATACCTAGGGTAAATCTCCAATAACTGGCCACCCTCCCATAACTGGCCACCTCATACTAAAAATGAACTCTGTTACCAACAAACAGAATTCAATTTAGTATAACGTGGCCAGTTATTGAAGGGTGGCCAGTAATTAACACCTTATACTAAAATGCATTCTATTCTAGGTAAATAAAGTTCATTTTTAGTGTGAGGTGGCCAGTTATTGAAAAGCGGCCAGTTATTGGCGATTTACCCTATATAGATCGATCTTGACCGATTTCGGCCACAGCGACTACGATCCGACTATTTAGAGCGTCGCTCGTGAGCTCTATGATGAGTTGATGACTGACATAGCTGATTTTCATCAAAACTTCGACCACATTCGATGCAAGTCAGCATCCCTCCGATATAATTGTATTGAATGACCGCAGGTGTAAGGGCCTTAAGCTCGTCTCGCTTTAAGTAAGTCTCTTCCTTTCGAACTTAGAAACCTTAGTGCTCACTGTATGCCTCCCATGGCGACGGGTCCGCGTCTCACGGCTTCATATATCGCTCAAGCACATCTTTGTACCGCAAGAATTGGCCGCCTGGTTTCCGCTTGCCTTCCTCCAGGTCTGAGTAGAAGATGCGCTTTGCCACTCCGTCATCTAACACGCGGGAGACATGGCCACCCTACCGCAGCTGTCACCGCATCAGATAGGCCTCTATTCCATCGACATTAGCTCTTCATAGGACTTCCTTAGTATGAACACGGTCAGACCAAGGAATGTTCATAATGTCGCGTAAAAATTCCTTCCAAAAAGTCTCAAATTGTCTAAACTACCTACTTAGTTTTAACATACGAGTATATGTCATGCAAGTAAAATGTACTTTTACTCCTGTAATAATAATTACACACACATTAATAAACAGAACCATAGGCATTTTTCGAAACTCTTGCTGCGGTATAAAACGTAAAAAAACTATAAATACAATCTAAACCAATGTAAACAATATGGAAGTGAAATTAAAACGCTACGCATAGATTTTATCTTTCCTAAAGTCACAATTAGACAAAGACCAATAATAAAAATAACTTTTAAATTTAAATTAAATTAGTTTGAATTGTTTTATATTCTAATCCAATTAGCTAAACGGGAATCATTCTCTCTTTCACCCATTAGGAATTGCGTTTAGAAAAATACACCTCATCATGTTATATTGAAAACATAGTCTTGTGTAGAATTTTGTTGTTATACTATTAGTTTTAGAATATTTGGCTTTGCGGTTTTTATAGTAATCCAGTTACAAAAATAATATTGTAAGTATTCAAATTAATATGAAAAAAATCTCCCTACACATCAAACTATTGCCATTTACTCCCCGACAAGCCTTCAATCACCCTTTAGTTGATCAAACCCAATTTAGTGCGTTTGTTCACGAATCCAGCAATTTGCGAGTGCAACATTTTGCGTCCGTTTTAACGAACACCGATGAAAATAAAACATGGCGACGGTAAATGTCGAGTACAAAGTGAAAAACCAATTTCACGTGGCCATCCGCTGAGCAATTCAGGCTGTGACGACGCGTTCTAAATAAAAACTAACCATTTTAACCGTGTTGAAATATTTGGTTCGATTATACTATGACCGTGCTTTGTAGGGTGATGCTACGACGGTTCCGAATTCCAATTTTTATCATCCCCGATTTCACTGTCAGACAAGAGCCTTTGAAACAAACGTCCAATGGTTACTATTTTTTTAATAACTATGCATTTCAAGGTTTTATTTTAGGTTAGCTTGAAATTATACTTTTTTATCCTGGTCACGGCACCAAAATACATCAACTTAAAACATATTATATTTTTGTAATATTCTTAACAAAAATTACTAAACTCCCAATGTCAAAAGCAAGATTGCCCGAGGTTAATGTAATTTGTCTTACTGACAAAGTAACAATGTTCGAGGCAGTATCCTATTAAATAATACTTGCCCTCAAAACTTTTTAATTTATAGCCATGTTAACTTAATGTTCATACACCCTTTTTATGAAACGCTAGTAAAAAGATTTGGTAGCCGACCGCATTAAAGTAAAAGCCTACCATCATTTATTACTGGAAGCACAAAAAATGGAGCGATTAAAATAGAGACAAAGGTTTTCAGTTCCGTCAAGGTACCAGGAAAACAGCTATCATGAGGAGTTGCGGCATAAGATTTTACGATAACAACACCCGTGCAGTACATTTTTACCTCCAAACCTTTGCCTTGAAGGTGAAGAAAGTAAATATCCAGTTTATGGCAGCTCGTTAGAACTTGGGTCATAACGCTAAACGACGTCCCCGCTGTTATCGCCGCTTTTTGCTCTCCAAATCCGACACTTAATACCTCTGCTACTTATTATTGCCTGGTACATTTAGGCGCATGAAGACTTGATGTTTTTAAAGATTAAAAAAGTTTTAATGGGAAAGGATTGGAGTAATCCGTTATATAATTTAGTCTTTTGTCAGATAATGGAAATTCCTGCTCTTTTTCAGCGAAGCATAATTGAAGTATTTGTATTTGAATATTTTTTGACAAAATAAATTAGTTTGTTATTGCGTAGAATATAAATTAGTCCTATAATTTTGATTTACATGATAATTATTTTTACACAGATGTACAAGATTTTTATAAGATACACGACTGACTCACAGTTTAATTATGCATGTATTTAACTCCATTATTTTAATCACGCGTGTAGTTTACCTACATTAGAAATATGATGTTATATAATAAGCTTTCAAATTTACAATTGAAAACGTCTCAAAGGCCTTATTTATAGTACTTATTTATCTAGATATGGTAGCACGCTATAATTACCACGTAATGCTATGACTTTGTTATGGCCATACGTCGTTATCGCGGGGGCAAAAACCATTTGACAGTACTGAAAGATTTTGACAAATAGGCAATAACAGAGGTGACACTCGTATCGAGAAACGTGTATACCTACGAGTTCAAAATGTATCAATTTTCTTTCAAAGATCTTACCTCCGTATTTGACTTGATCAATAATAGTACATAATGTAAAAAGATTAGCTACGCAATCCTAACGTCAACCTCTTCAGTCACTTTTCCTGCTACTTTAGACATTTGTCATTCTTGATTGATATTATATTTACAAAAAAAATACAAAAATAATAATATGTATAAATTTAATTTTACATAAATTTAAAACGTTTAAGATAGTCCTGAAGAAAAATACCGAATCTAATATAATAAAAAAAAACATTAATCATGTTGACATGTTGACCTATGGGTAAGTGTTTACTCAGTGTAAGACAAGTTTGATTGAACTTATCCAGCGAAAGTTTTGTGCTAGATATGAAGAACTTCTTAGAGGCTTACAATGTATAGGCAAAATATTCCGTTTATAAAAACAGACATTCTGTGATTTATGTTCTTTAATAGATTTCTTTTTGCCCCCGCGATAACGATGTATGGTTATGGTTGTGTCTGTAAGATGGTTAATTAAGTGGTAAAATCAGTTCTTTTTGGAGTAAAGGGCGCAGCTTTTGTAAACTTCTTATTATGATTTCATCCGTATTATGGCAGCTCGTTAGAACTTGGGTCATAACGCTAAACGACGTCCCCGCTGTTATCGCCGCTTTTTGCTCTCCAAATCCGACACTTAATACCTCTGCTACTTATTATTGCCTGGTACATTTAGGCGCATGAAGACTTGATGTTTTTAAAGATTAAAAAAGTTTTAATGGGAAAGGATTGGAGTAATCCGTTATATAATTTAGTCTTTTGTCAGATAATGGAAATTCCTGCTCTTTTTCAGCGAAGCATAATTGAAGTATTTGTATTTGAATATTTTTTGACAAAATAAATTAGTTTGTTATTGCGTAGAATATAAATTAGTCCTATAATTTTGATTTACAACATAATTATTTTTACACAGATGTACAAGATTTTTATAAGATACACGACTGACTCACAGTTTAATTATGCATGTATTTAACTCCATTATTTTAATCACGCGTGTAGTTTACCTACATTAGAAATATGATGTTATATAATAAGCTTTCAAATTTACAATTGAAAACGTCTCAAAGGCCTTATTTATAGTACTTATTTATCTAGATATGGTAGCACGCTATAATTACCACGTAATGCTATGACTTTGTTATGGCCATACGTCGTTATCGCGGGGGCAAAAACCATTTGACAGTACTGAAAGATTTTGACAAATAGGCAATAACAGAGGTGACACTCGTATCGAGAAACGTGTATACCTACGAGTTCAAAATGTATCAATTTTCTTTCAAAGATCTTACCTCCGTATTTGACTTGATCAATAATAGTACATAATGTAAAAAGATTAGCTACGCAATCCTAACGTCAACCTCTTCAGTCACTTTTCCTGCTACTTTAGACATTTGTCATTCTTGATTGATATTATATTTACAAAAAAAATACAAAAATAATAATATGTATAAATTTAATTTTACATAAATTTAAAACGTTTAAGATAGTCCTGAAGAAAAATACCGAATCTAATATAATAAAAAAAAACATTAATCATGTTGACATGTTGACCTATGGGTAAGTGTTTACTCAGTGTAAGACAAGTTTGATTGAACTTATCCAGCGAAAGTTTTGTGCTAGATATGAAGAACTTCTTAGAGGCTTACAATGTATAGGCAAAATATTCCGTTTATAAAAACAGACATTCTGTGATTTATGTTCTTTAATAGATTTCTTTTTGCCCCCGCGATAACGATGTATGGTTATGGTTGTGTCTGTAAGATGGTTAATTAAGTGGTAAAATCAGTTCTTTTTGGAGTAAAGGGCGCAGCTTTTGTAAACTTCTTATTATGATTTCATCCGTATAAATAATAATATAGCAATGAATGAATTCCACAATTTAAAGGTGAATGTTTCAACTTTAAATTTGTCCACGTTCCACAAATAGCCTAAGTTGGCACGCTCGCAAGCCACTTAGCCAACCGTCAATTCTGTCAAACGCTACTGTAAAATATTTCAACAGTGTCCCCACAGCATGAGTTTTACGCTCAGTATTGCGCCAAACAACCCGGCAAACAAAGAGATAAAAGCTTTTTAAATCTCCGAATTTATGGTTTGTTTGTTCAAACAGAATAGTATTTGGGAATGCTAGCGTCGACGGACCCGATATTATTTTAATATGCGCCAAATGGAGAATATTTTATGCGGAATCACGCGTCCTGATTACTCAGCAAAGTTTGCTAGTGAAGCCATGTTTTCTGTGTTTTATCACGCGTGGATGCTGCATTACTAATCTAACTGTGCTGGGGTGAGCTTGAGCATACACTGAATATGATATTACTATCTAGAATTATTTAAATTTTGGGCGTGTAATGAACGCTAGGTTTGGTTAGCTGCGTAAACACACTGATTTGCATGAGACTGAAGCATCGCTAAGAGCTCTGTTAAAATTAAACATATTATCATAGTAAAATAGGTAAGTGGTTAATCATTACAGAGGTGTCAATAGCAGGTATAGATTTTTTTACGAGCTAGTGAATTTCCCAGCATTTAGGCAATTGAAATGACAATGCTGTGTTAAGGTTGCAGATGTGCATAAAGGAGTAAGAAGGATGGACGTAAGGAGTCCATGCTAATTTAAAAATTACATTTGTATTGGTGTAAGACATTTTTAAAATAAGCGATTCCCAACCCACCCACCCAATCATCTCCAACCGCTGCGAAGACATTAATATCTGCAGCTTTACCGACTTAAAACTATGAGCCGCTGCAATTTGCCGAAACGATTCATCTTCCTCAATATTCAACACCATTTATCTTTGTCCGCAGGTACAGTGAACACGCTTAAATCGCTCCACATACACGTTCCGAAGGCAGTTCTGTCTGGTCGGAACGCGGAGCTGATGTGCTCCTACGAACTGGAAGGGGCCCAGCTGTACTCCATTCGGTGGTACCGCAACATGATAGAGTTCTATCGGTTTGTGCCGAAAGAATCGCCGGCGACCAAAGTGTTCCCTGTCGCAGAGATTAAAGTCGATGTAAGTATTATTAATAAAATAGGTACTTTTTTTATTAAATCTGAAATAAAATCAATGTTAATATATGAGAAAACCAAAAGTAGAGCAATACAAGCAATGATTTTAAAACCATTAAACTTGAAAAAGCGCAATGTTAAATTTCATGCGTCGCAACGTCAAGCACTATTAAATGTCAGAGCGAATCGTTTTTACGCTTAATATCGTTTTATTGTTTTATCTACATCGGAGAATACAATTTCGAAAGGTAACTTTTATTGCAAATCATGACAATGTACAATTATACGGTTCAGGCGATTGGTTTCATAATAATGACGTAATCAAACCTTTAATAATTCCAAAGCCAAAAACCCTATTCTTCATTATCTTCTCCTCTTTTAATATCATACTGTAAACATTACGATACCTCTTTATTATCATGACACTAATGGCGGCTGAGTTGTTGTCAACAATACAATTAGGATAGGGGCAAAAATATAAAATATAGGGAAATATAGCCCCTGACTGACCACAATGACCGTCACAGTATGACCCGCTTGCTTGTTTGCTCGCATTTAAAAAGAACTTACATATAACGGTGGTAACTTACAAGCTTAAACGGTGGTCAACAAATAGTTTCTCACATTATCAGTTTTAAACCCGGATTAAAGACTAAAACTCGATCTAACTTTTTACTGTAAGTGGCCCTAATAATCAATTTTTCATTGAATTTTATGTAGGTATGTTTTTTTTTCTCTCCCCACAAGTGATAATCTTTGCATCAAGTTTCGTAGAAACTATATTTTTAAAGTAAATAATTTTTATTTTGTGTATTTTGACATTATTGTGCGGTCGCTATCTAACGTATTGCATTATACTATGGAACTTAAAATTGGAACGAGAATGGGAAGGCGCTTATTCACTGAAACGTTTCCTTCTCGATTTTCAACTGCACCCAGTATCCAAATAATTTAGCTGCCAGTCATTGTTATAACATACCCTTGTCCATATTTTTAAAAATAAAAAACGTACACCCTCCCGTCACAGACAAGAGTTTTACCAGAAATTTCAAAACATTTTTTGTCCCGCCGCAGCCCATACCTGGCGCGACCTGTGTGGTTATGCGGTATTTTTTGCCCGGCTCAATGTGTCATAATATCCTTTTGACTCTCGTGATAAAACTCTGCCTATTTTTTACTAGTAAAAGATAAACATGGACCGTATTATTTGACGAGTTGAGACCATGCGGTTGCTGCTGTTTTTGAATGTTTATTTTAGTTCTTGCTTATTCTTTGTAACATTAATGTGTCTAGCAAATTTAGATTTTGTAAGCAG
Source organism: Acleris sparsana (assembly GCA_923062465.1). Taxonomy (NCBI): domain Eukaryota; kingdom Metazoa; phylum Arthropoda; class Insecta; order Lepidoptera; family Tortricidae; genus Acleris; species Acleris sparsana. The sequence continues at coordinate 6,209,150 of OV281308.1, read as the reverse complement.
CATTTTTTTTCCCTCTTCTCTCACAAATATGTTACAAATACCGGGTACTTTTTACAAGCTTTAAATTGAACTCTAGTTAATCTTGCAGATTCTCTATCCCACGAATCGGGCAGACTTGGGGCAAACCTAGTGCATCCATGAGTTGGACCTATCGTCCAAACCAAAATTAAATCAAGTTGTTTCAGCGGTTTAATGAAAAGTGAAAGAGTAACGATCTAACAACCAATAATTATAAACCAAGCTAAAAACGCCGTTTGGTATAGAAATAATACGACAGTACTAAAGATACGAGGTATATAGGAAATAGACAATTATACCAAATAGCCGTTATAATGACTCTCACACAATTTTAAACTCTACTAACACTAATGTCTTGTTTGTAGTCAATTTGTTTTCACATTGCTTGTGCTTATCTAGGTGGCCGGGTCAGACCAGAACCGAGTGGTCCTCACAGAGGTGGACAGGACCCTTACAGGGGAATACCAGTGCGAGGTCTCGGCTGACGCTCCTCTCTTTCACACAGACATTAAAGCCGCGGAGATGGTCGTAGTAGGTGAGTGCCAACAAGGTTATATTTATATTTCATTGCATGAAAAAAGCAAACGAGTACACAAGTTCATGGTAAGTGTGGTTTGAGACCCATAAACATAATGTAATCTCAAGATTACAATCCTCAGGGTAACCAATCATTTTAACAATTTTTTTTCATTAAACGCTTTTTTCTGCTAAAGCATGAATTACGTGGGTTAGGTTTGATTTGACTTGTGATGAGCAAAAAAATTAAATCATGTGGTAAAAAATGCCGTTTATGAATGAAATTTTTCGTAATCATAAATTCGTTGGAAGCGGTTTCGATGAAGTAAATAGGTACCCAAACAGCAGTGTTCGCATTGTTGTGTTCCGGTTTGGGGATAAGACAGCCGGTGTAATGACTAGCATAGAGGCATTCCATCTTAGTCCTCAGGGTTGGCAACGCATTTGCAGTCTTATGCTAATGTCTATGGGTCACAGTTTCCACTTACTATCAGGTGGCCAGTGTGCTCGGTAGCCTTCTCTATGACATAAAAAAAAAAGAAAGGTACCCAATCCTCAGACAAATGCGTCATCAAAATCAATAACTAAGATGGAATACGTCTATGCTGATGGTTGTCTTATTCTTACATCAGAACGCAACAGTGCGAATGCTCAAACTGGGTTTTAGATTTAGCCCGTGTCCTAACCTGGCGGTAAACTTGCAGTAGTAAATGTACGCAGCGTTTAAACGGTACGGGTAAATAATATAATTCTACGTAGTATAATTTTCTACAAGATTATCAAGACCCAGGGACTATTTATACATTTATTTAAAGCTATGTTGCTTTTATATCGTAGTTATGTTGCTGGTTTATACAGTGTGTGGCCCAAAACTGGGGCGAAAAAATTAAATGGGGATTCTTTAGAACATTTCAATTAACTATCACAAGAATCTAATAGTAGAAAGTCTATAATTTTGGAGAAAACAGCCTACAAAGTTATAAATCGTAGGTAATGTATTTTCCCGTCACGATATCGTCGCTTGGTCACTTGGTACGCGGTATGTCTGATTGTGAGTACAGGGTGCCATTGACAACACGCGGTAGATTTAGCGGTGTTTGCATTACATTGAATTTGCGATTAAGTTTGTTAGAACAAAACTGAAAGTTAAATTTTGATTTTAATTAGGTAAGACCATTATAATGTAATTACCGGTGATCTATAGAGCCCCTGTTTTTAATATTATCCCCGGTTTTGGGCCACACACTGTATAGCTGCTGCTCTTATTATTAAGTGAATCAGAGTTACCATTGCAAAATAAATACGATATAAAAACGAGATGGGGCTAGAACAAAGTTTACTAGACACTTGTTAGTAAACACGGTTGCGAAAAATCTAACAAGTCAATTTTGAACCAGCGTCGCTATTGCCTAACGCACTTGCAATCGCAATCGGCTTCAAAGCGAAACAATAGTTATCATTTTGTAAGCTGACAAGCCTGTATGTAGGCTGGCGAAACCGATGGTATTATGGTGTCACAGCTGATTTGATAATTGAAGCAGAAAATGGCAATGCATAAAGTAGATTTACAGATTTAAAATTAGTTAGATTGGTTTTGAGCAATAAGTTGATTTTTTTTCAGCAAAAAGAGACGCCCTATTCTTAAAATAACTTTTAAATATGAATATCTTATATTATTATTATAAGATTTATAGCATAAGCCTATTACTTTGACTAGTAAATGAATCGTATACCATCGAAACACATTTCAACTTTAATATTTTTGAAGGTTGATAATATTGTGTAAAATAATTTCCTCTAAAAATTAATAAACAAATATCTCCCGCATAAACGTACAGTAAAGCAATACTTTAAGTCCAATTTTTACTTATGACCTCTTTTTGCTCAAAACTCCATTAAAAAAGGCTGACGCCAGTTATTTAGGTTATTCTCAAACAGTAAACTTCGTTTTAATCTGTGGCACTGTGAAAAATGCAACAAAACCACAGTACAATAACATCAGTATCTTAAACGTAAAGTTTTACCTTTTATCTAAATAACGTTATCGAGAAATTTCGAATCAGCGCCATGTGTCCGTTAGTACTAACGTTTTGTAGCAAATAGACGTTGACGTAGAAATTTTGATCCCGATCGAGAAGTAAAGGACGTGCTATGGATAGATTCTGTAAAAGATTAGTGCACGTTTTCGAATATTAAATTCGAGATCTGACGTACGATTGTTCGTGCTCGAGCTACAGTATTAACACGTAATTAATTTTGTTTTTTGTTTTTCGATCACATTCAGAGCATTAAAGTAAACTTAGTACATTTTAGTTTTATTTGTTGATTAGATGTTTGTATTGTTTTATTCTGGTATGAGGTAAGACGGCCATTAAAATAAGAAGCATAAAGGAATTCCATCGTGGTCATTACGGTGGCTAACCCGTTAAGAATTTTGGACCTTTAAGGTCATTTCCATCCGGTAGTCTAAATGTAAATTGTTGATTGATACCCGTAACCGGCATATTATATATTTTACACACTATTTTTGGCGTTGTATCTTATCTACTTGAGAACACTGTGACAAACACATAAAGACAAGTAAACATGGAGAAACATGGAGAGGTCTTTAAAGTTATAAATCAGGCTACTGTTTTGAACTAGCTGTACCGGAACGCCCCGAGAGTTGGCCCATCTAAATAATTACTGGTGTTGCCCTGCTCAGCCAGAGATATGGGGTTAATGACCAGCACAAACGGACCTTTTTCCTCTTTTAATTCGTCGTGTTTTTTTTAGTTGTGTTCTTGTTTAATCACATTAATTACTCGTGGAGTTTTTAATGACGGATTTCGAAGTGAAAGCTTTAGAAATGAGTTGAATTTGTTACGGAGATTTCTTTCTTCTTTATTCTTATTTAAATGAGAATTGTTTGAATGATCAGTTGGTTATTGTTATATTGAAAAGCGAAATTTTCGACTTTTCTGCGCATTTATTAATATCGATACGAAAGTATGTTTGTCCGTCTGTTACTGAGCCTGTTCTCACTGAGTTTTGGGTAAAAGCAAAAATAGTTTTTTACTTTTGTCGATTCTTGAGGTAATAACAATAAATGAGTTCTACGTGGACAAAAAACGGGGAAAAGCTAGTTATGTAATTTGAAAGCTTTTATAGTTCTGTATTTATAAAGAATTATTACGAAACCTTTAGGTAATTTTAAACGATTTTGGGTTCTGTTTTTTTAAGAATTGTTACGTAACCATTAACGAGTTGTTCACGTTGCCTCGGGCCTCAGGATATCGTCAAGTTAAGTGAATTTCCTTTTCTTTTATTAATGTTTTGTGACAATTTGCCCTTTAAATTCCGTTGCAAAATTAATTTGACATTGTATCAAAGTATACTTTTATAAAGTTAATACTTTCTAATCTTGCGGCTTGCAAATTTTCGATAAATTGCAGTCGTTCTGGTGTCCGTCGGCTGCAGTGATCACTTCACATCAGGTGACCCGATACCAAGCTCGTTTGTCAACTCTAGCATAAAAAAGAACACTTTTTAGATAAACTTAAATATAGTTTCACTTAAAATAAACAAAAAGCACTTACCTAAGTATCAGCTACCTATCAAGCGAAGCCACAATCTGCCTCTCACACGATAGCTCCCCGTCCACGAAATCTTTTATTAGGACCCGTGAAATATTGCAAATTCACAGCGCAGCTGGCCCCTGCAAAAACAAACCCGGCTCAACAACTCTGAAACCTACTGCAAACAACCTAACACTTAAAGCCGTCCTTGTCATACGTGCCTCGTTCCCCCAAGCTTAAAAGAGATGGTCAACTCCTTTTTTCATTTAGCAGTTCGATTTCAATCTTCTCGGAACACGCTCGAGTTTTGTTTTTGCGTTTATTTTAATCCTGGATTTGACGTCAACCATTTGGTGGGTTTAATTGTTGGGTTCGCATTTGAAAGGGAGATCTGTGATTGATATTGGATTTCGGAACGTACGTATTGAATGTATGTAGGCATGGAAACACTTTATTGTAATAACACGTATTAAAATTACAGAATTAAGAGTAGGGAAGGTGAAACTCATCCCTAATTCGTTACGTAATGATGTAATTGTTTATCTTGTTGTTCTATAAGAGTTAAAAGTAGTCAACTATAGAAATCCTTGAATTTTTGAACTTTATCGATACAAAATATATTTCGACAAGTAGATACAATTCAATTTTGATTTAGTTTTTTGTTTAGAATCCTCAATGTTTTTTCCTTTTTGCCTGGTTTAGTATTAATTTAAATCAGACGGTTATTAATTTTCTGAAGAGATATTTTTGTCTTACGGTTATGTGATAGGATTACTTTTCCATTTAACAGAATATTAAAAAATGTAATCTTATCTTATGTAAATAAATACTTTTACACAAAACAGAAACTTATTCTTTAATGTGACAAAACGAATTCGATTGTACCTATAGTCTAAAGTGTAACTATAGTCTGCGTCAATCTAATTTAATAATTGTATAAACAAACGTCATGAACTCGATCGAAGACTATTTAATGACGGCAAAACCTGGTTTTTCTGACAAAAAAAAAAACAATTCAACTACTTCTTTTAATAAATTGAGTTGTTATCCTTCTGAGGTTCTTTTTACTAAAATAGTACGTAATACGGCAATTGAAGTAAAGATTTAGTGTAAATGAAGTAATGTGGTTTTTTTTTTTTGTTTTCATGGTTGATCAATTTATAAAATCGACTTTATTTAATTTAATTTCGTTGTATTGGGCCTTAGGAGGTTAATAATCCATTAAATTCAAGATTTATTTCGTTCTTTCAACAAATAATCTTGTTTTACAATGACTTGCTTTTAACATAAACGTATTTACAGAGAGACAGCCATCTCATCCAAGATCATTATTAATAGAGTGTTGTTCTAGCTAGGGTTGTCTATGTTAAGATTGTATTCTGAATTCAGATACAATTTCAAACATCTTTGTGTTTTAGATGCAACTCTTTTTCAGGTGGCCTGGGGCTCAAATCTGTTTGACATTACTATAAAATGACTGTCGCAATATGATTTTACTAAGTAGAAATACAGACCCTGTGTACTCGTTTGCCTTTTTCATGTAAAAAAGTAAAAGAACAGCACCATTGAATTACAATTATTTTCCAGAACCTCCACTCACAAGTCCTAACGTGACGGCGGATCGGATGTCGTACGTCGGCGGTGACCACATTCGAGTGAACTGCTCGTCGCCACCGTCCCTGCCTGCCGCTAACGTCACGTGGTACGTCAACGAGCAGATGGTGAGTGTTCTTGTTAGTTTTTAGGTCCATGGTTCTTGACATAATTTTCGGAGAAACGCTTTGACTTCTTACTTAAGTTCCAAATAACTACAAAGTAAAGTTTCCAAGTAAGCTCAGCGTGGTGTTGACAAGCCTAACAAGAAGAATAAAATAAGTTTAATGGGGACGCAAATTTAAATAATTACAATGGGAAAGAATAGTCTTTGTCCGCATTATAACGAGCGATTTGTCCAAATTTTTATTTAAATTTAGAAATTAAAACTAGAAATTACTTAATAATTGGCCGTATTGATAATAATTTATTAATCAAATGATTAAACACTCAGGGCTAACAAGATGAAGGCGTATCTTTATCAAATTGTATTCAAAACTTAAATGTTTTAGCTTAAAAAAGAAATACGTTACAGCGTAATTAGCTGATTAGTCAAATTGTGAACTACATCAAACAATAAATAATTAATTACTTAAAACTTTTATAAACTACTTATAAACCCCTACTTATAAACGTGGGGTAGCTAAACCATGCTTTGTCCTTACTGGCATTGTGACATTTGAATTTGACAGATAAAGACAAAGCATTGTTTAGCTATCCCACAAATTAACCCACGGTTATAAGTTAGGGCACAAAAGCTCCAATCGGAAAATCTAAAGAATTGCAAGAAAAATAAAACAATGTTTTTCATATTGACTTAAACTTGCTTACGAGGTTTTTATATGTGTATCTATCCAAGATTCAGAAATAACTATTATATGTATACAGCTCAAAAGTAAATTGGCCCATTTAACCTAGAATCAAACTCAAAGCTATTAGCTTAAAAGGTTGTTTTTGTCGCCAGGTCCCCGGGTTCACTGCCAACCACGTGCTAAACTTCAGCAACGGCTACGCGTCGAGCTTAGCCACGTTGGAGCTCGAAGCCGCTGCCCTCTTGCCTGTGCCTACTCTAATGATACGGTAGGAGTAGAAAAATGACTGCGCCAGATATATTTCACAAATTTACTAGTTCTAATTTACTACGATCATGAAATTTACTCACTAAAAGAAACGGTGACAGATGTTACGAAACGATAATATAAAGTTATTCTTTTAACGTATCACATACTAATAAATATAGTCTATATTCTACCGCTAGAGTCTGTGGATGCTTAACCACACTGGTTGTCTTAAATTAAATATTTAAATATTTTCCAAAAGCAAAAAGCAATCGACTCATGATCAGCAAAATTCAAGTGCAATCAATTCCAAAGTTATCAGATGCTCGCATCTTGTCTGTCATAAAATTAAACCGTTACGTAGATAAGTAGCTGTAACTTTTCTACGTCTTTCAGGTGTGAGGCGACGATATTTGACGTGTGGAAGGCGACGAGCCACACCCTAGTGCTGCGAGAGAGGAGCGCTAACCCCGCGTCGGCCTTAGGCAGAAGTTTTACAGGTATAACTTCCCTAATCTTGAGGGAGATTTCCTTTTATCTCAGGTTCGGGAAAGATGTTCAACCAATTTATTACGAGGGTATTAAAGACGAAAGTGTTCTGAGTGTGGTTGTGACTTATTTTGAGGGTTAACGGTTTGAGGATTATCATTTAAGTGCTGAACTAAAAGACAAGTCAGCCAATCTCTCTACTCATAGCAATTTGGATATAAAAATAACCTTCTAGAACCAAGTTGCAATTAATCTTTAATTTTATGTCGCTTAAATTATTAACGAGACCATTCAATTTCAATGTCGTTTTTTTCATTTTGTTATATTTTTTTTAGAAAAGAAGCTATGTTCCAATCTTAAAGAAAACTTAAATGAATTACATAATTAATTAAGTCAATGTTGACTTAAATAATACTTACAACTTACATGTTCAGTTTCAGAATAACTTCACCTATGTTAATTTTTGGTAATCTTTTGACACTTCATGTCAAATACGGCCCACAGTCTAACCTCAGGGGTGACTGAAAAGCTACGTTGTTAAAATCTACACAAATTTGCAAACCGTAACAGTTTTAAAAAAATCAACCTAAATTTTTAGTCCACCGTAAAACATAAATGTTTTTTACTTCCCAGGTGCAGCCACAGAAACACGTCTATCAACCATAATGGTACTACTTCTTCAATTCTTCCTCAAAATATTATTAGAAGATTACGCAGAAACGTCAATAAGGTAGCTGGTTTAGTTCTACTGAAATTTAGTTAGAATATTGCATAATTATAACGTATATGGAGTAGTTCATTCAGGGTTAAAATCAATTCAGTTGTAAATTATTAACTGAGGGCCAAATGTGTATCTAAAATGTCGCGTTCGAATCGAAATTTGAAGCACGTCAAATATGACTCTTTTAAGGATTACTCTTCGGTAAATCTCGGTTTTGGTCGACAATGCTCGTATTTCGCATAAAGTTACTAATCTTCCATTGATTACGCGTGCCTTCTTATTGCCATAAAAAATAAAAAAAGAATTAAAATTGAAATTTTTAATAAGGCTATTTTTGTAAAAGTTCTGGTCATACTCTGTAGTTAGTTCTACAGATATTAAATATACATTATTGTGTGAATTGTTTAATGATCAATCAAATATTAATACTTCTAAAAGATTATTTTAAGTAATATTATCAGTAAAGAACTGAGTTAGTTTTATGTGGTTAGTTAATTTATATACTATTTTATGTTTTTATATGAGCACTTTTACTTGCATTGTTTCTTTTCACTGTCTTGTGTAACATTTCCTTTTTTATAACTAGCAATGTATATTGTGTTATTGTTTAATTACGAAAAGCTCCGATAAAAACCGAAACTTGCCGAAGTGTAACTTAGAGTAATCAAGCAATATATTTACGTCGTTTTGAAATCTCGGCGGCTGGCATAGAGAGATGAAGTGTTTTTCTATGAGAAAGCTCCTTTGTTATAATATTGTAAAAGTTACGTTATCAGAGTAAAAAATCTTGTTATTTTATCGTTAACAATATTTCTTAAAGAAAAAACATTTGTTTAACTTGTAAGAACGTATTTTCTTTGCAAAAATTGTTTTCATCGTTGTGTGTTTCGTATTAGTATTTCGCAGAAACAAGGCCTTTTTAAATAAACAATCTCCATACTTTTATATCTCATTATGCGCTTCCAGAAAGTCCAGTTTTCAGAATATCGTTCACTAAATAAAATATCAGCTTATTATAAAACACCACCCCGATTAAACGAGCTTCCTTAAAAAAAACCGCAAAACTACAATGCCACAGACACACACATAGATACACATACACACAGATACACAGTCGCACACATACACACCCATAAAGAGATAAATTTGCCAGTGCATAAAATCGAGTAGAAAAATATACCGTATTGAATAAAATATTTATTACATACATTCATACATACAATCACGCCTCTTTCCCGTAGGGGAAGGCAGAGACCACTTCTTTCCACTCGCTACGATCCAGACAAACTCTCTCTCTCTTCCTCCACACTCCACACTGTCTCTTCATACACGTGCGTCGGTTTAGGGTACTCCTGACAAAATTACTGATTGGGAAAATATTTATCATCCCAATGAATATTATAATTTTGCTTTTATAAAATATCAGTATTTTCCCAATGAATACTGTTGTTGTTTGTAAAATACGAGTACTAATTAATTAAACACGCATACCGGCTTTCACTGAACGACGACAAATGGATACCGAAAATCACCTATCTTCAATAGGGTAGTAGCTAAATTTTTCGGCGTCAGTCAATTCATGATAGTTATGTGTAAATTAATTTTAACTCTCAATCACATTGTTAAAAAATAGCATAGCAGTTGACTGCATTGTAGTAATTAAAGCATTCTATACTCTATTGGTAGCCACATTCATTTTTAGTATTATGGCAGCGTTTAGGCAACCTATTTTTGCTCGAATGTAACAATTCAAAAACTTTCATTTGCTAAATAGTAGATTATATGTATGATTGTATATAAACACTTTATTGTACGAACAAAGGAGATAAATAATAAAGATAAAGATAAAAAAAAGATTTAATATTTTTTTGTTAACCAAGAGATGAAAGTCATCAACGGAGATATTTATATTGAAAATAACAATTTGTAGATCCCACGTCTAAAGTTCGAGGGTACAATGTTATTTTTACCCGAGTTAAACCCTGTTCTTTCCCATTAAGGGAAATTTGTCTTTTTGGCTTTGTGTTATAAATATATGAGTGATTTGACACAAAAAAAAAAACGAGATATTCCGCAATAGTTGTACGTAATTATACAGCCATGACAAATCTTAATTACCTATCAATTCTACTTTTCAATATCACTTTCTGCCCTATCTTTATGGAAATATCATATCCAGCCCGCTGATGTTATATGGAAATTCTTACTCTTCGATCAGGAGAGATAACAAAGATATTTTCCGCCACAGCAGTTTTCAATTATTTTTTTTACAAGTCTAACCAAACATTACTAACGTAATACGTGGCATTGAATGGATAAAAATCAAAACTAAAACAAGTTGATTTTTGGCAATGACTTTGGAAAACTGTGAACTTTGATCTAGTCCTCTAAGCTCTTGGGTAAACATACTTAAATAAATGGAAGACTCAGGAACAAATATTCGCGCTCATCACAAACATCTACCCTTAGCTTCGTAGGCAGTTTCACTACCATCTAAGCTTACGTGTCGCCACACTTCAATGATACATTATCATCACCAAGTCGCGGACTACACTGCCGTGCAGATCCTAAACCACAGTAAGTGCTGTTTTTGCGATTTTTTGTTTTTTTGTGAGGCTGAATCAGTACAACAAAACGCATATTTGTGTATACTCGATTTATGATTTGGACGATGGGAACAGTTGAAAACCGAAGCCTCCACGTACAGTAAATGACAAAAAGTCAGCCAATTATTTTGATAATACTAACTAAAGTGCCGTAAAAACGACTACAGGGTTATGCTCTTGTCGGTGGAGTAATTGCCGTCCTTCACTATTTCGAGAATTCTCTCTAACACAGTAATATGGCACGACGCCTACTTATTCTGTAAATGTATGATCCACTCGGTATAAAACTTGTGATTAGAAACATTATGTGTGATTAGTAATTTAGACATTGCAGCATTAGAGCGCTCTCAACAATATTCGGTTGAATAGGCTTCTTTAAAATACAGTTAATTGATATAACGTAGGTGTTGGTTGGAATTCATAATTGCCTTTCGAAGCGCAATGCGTGAAATGAAATCAAGATCAATCAAACACGATTGAACATTTGGCACTGTTGACTTTTAGTGATCATTCATTATTCGTAAATATAAAACCAGATAATAAGGAAGCAATAGCTTTTTAAAAGTTATGTTTTTTGATGTTTTATGGGTAAATCAAAAACATTTTTTTAATTTAAGTATGAATAAATATAATTTTTAGAATTATTTATTTCAAGAACAAATATAGAGGTAATATGGAAGCGCATAATGTAGGTACTCAAGTCATCTTAAAAGCTTAAGGTGCTCTGTAATGTAAAAGATAAATGTGGATTTTAATTTTAAGGCCTTGTTTCATTCTATATTTAGTTTAATCTCTGTCTGTGCGTACCAAAAGAAGGGGACGATGTAAAAGCATGATTTTTTGGACTAGTCCAAAAAATATTTTATTTTTCACAGCTAAGTTATTGAGACGTTATGACCTACGATGTTATGGTTGCGTTTCCAAGTTACTGTTAACAATTACTGTAAAGTAAAGTTCTAGTCTTGCGTTTATTCCAAAAACTTACACATTCATTGAGCTAACATTGAAATCATTACAATTTTTAAACATTGAGTCCATTAAAATACCAAATGTATACTATTGTCCAACGTTCAGTAACAAATTAAATCAATACAAATGCATTCATATTACAAGATGCGCTCCTCCAAACTAGTTCACTAGGACACCTCAACTTGACAAATGTGAATCGAGATAGGAACGTTTGGTCCACATCGCGAGTCTTTGTGTCGCTCCAGAACATTCCAGGATTCCAAGCACATACATTATATATGTCAGATATACCGAAGATATATAGAGAGTATTTCTTAAAAACTTTTGAAAAACCTAGGACGCTTTTCGAGTTACCGTTTATTTTTTTTGGCAAGGAGAAGCCGAACGAACTCAGATGGTCAACTAATGTTAAGTGGGATCTGTGACTAGCGATGAAAATGGCGAAAGATTCATGTTGTTTCTTTCGAAAGTTTGTATCTTTCCTATAAAATACATGTAACTTTCGAAAAAAACAAAACTGACGTTTGTCTGAAAAATACAATCATACACGTATAATACCTGTTTAATACTGTGTATTTTACATGTTTATTTAATAATAATGACTTGATTGAATAATTGCCCCATGGTCCCTTGATAAAGCAAGACATACAAATAATAATAATATTTTTGTAATTTACTTTTATAAACATATTGTAAAAAGCCTAGCCTATGTAAAAAAGTAAATTAAATAATAATAATATTAAGAGACTCCGCTCTCGTGGTTTGATCACCGTATATGTGTTTCGTCACTCATAATTGATAATTTCAACCTCTTTAGTTAACTGATATCGAGATATAGTCTGAGCAGAATGAAAAGTCACCTGTTTGTATGAGAGCCAATACATTCTGAGTCACTATTCATAATATAATATAATAAATATAATAATGCGAAAAATACAATGTATACATGTAAAAAACCTAAACTTGCGAAAGATTCAATCGAAGCTCCGCAAGGAAAGATACTGTATTTTACTGAAAAATACAGGGGCCTTTGAAAGATACATGTATCTTTCATGTAATTTTCATCGCTATCTGTGACCCATAGACATTTGTATTCTGCCCTCCTAAATAAAAAGGACGCATACGCAGTTTGATAGCCAAAGTAAATTTTATTTTCTCTTCTATGAAATAAGGTCGCTAATAGATACGCGGTTCTATGAGATATACGTCCTTTTTTCCAAGGAGGGCAGTATTCTTGAGACCACAATCACAGGACAAGCCATCGTAAGATTGCAAATACATTGCCAACCCTGAGGACTCGGATGTTATAACATCTCATTCGATAAAACTTCGTTGTGTTATATATTTTAAACTTAAGTATCAGTCAAATCTTAAAACACAGAAAAAATATACTGAAGTTGTTAGCATAAGTATTTATTATATAACATTTCTTTTAAATGTTAAGTTTAAAAAAATATTATTTTGGTATTTCAAATAATGAAAATGAAAGGTATTGATTAATGTTTTGTAAATTACCTTTAATTAATGTTATTTTATAGGTGTCATAGTTATTGTAAATATTCTTGTTTTTGGAAATACCATCAGGTTTAATGCCTTTCGTTTCTGCACTTTATTCAGTATATTAATGATTATAAACATTAACAAATGTTAAATTTCATTATTTTTTTTGTTAAATAAATTAAAATTGAAAGATTTCTATTTTAAGACATTTTGTGATATTATTTGCCCCTTAGGAAAATATAGCATTTTTTATCCGATTTCGTCGTACCGTTAATATACATTATATAGACTGATTATAATATAGAATAATTCACATTGTAAATAACACATAACGTTGTTTGTGACTTCAAATGCCATGTTTATTATATTTAAAATATTTAAATCCTACCGAAAAATAGTCCAAAGATTTAGGTAATTACAATGTAAATAAAATAGATTCGTTAAATTTACATTACCATAAATTATACAATTTGTGTTTGTATATTTTATATGTAGTTTAATTGTTATAATTGATTATACAGGTATTAATTAATATAAATTATATAAAAATATCGTTTCATTTAAGAAAAATGTTGCAGAAAGGATGCCGAGATGTGATTCAGAAACCATTGTTTTTTCGTAAATCTATTGATTGATAAAAATTAAACCTGTATTGTTTAAATATGTAGTGATATTAATAATATATTATTTTGTAGACGAGTAAAACAATTATCGTGTAAAAATATTTAAAATAAATACAATTGTAACTGCTAGAATAGTGGATTGTAACTATTTCTACGATACCATAATGTTCGCCTATTCATAAATTGTTATTGTGCATTAAATCGAACGTGATTTAGTTAATAATAAAACAATAAGGTAAATGCAAACGTTAACAATAAAAAGGTCACTGTACTTGTTTGTTTTAATTCTACACGACAAATATTGTATTCACCTGAGATACATCCTTCCTTTAGACAAGATTTCACTACTAATACTTAATTATCAACTGCATTTCTAAAACTGATAAAAATAAAGGTAAAAAATATAATATTACCTTTAGATCAATTATACTAACAATCAATATAAATAAAATATAAAATAAAAAATAAAAAAATACACAAACTAGGTACTTTAAACGGGTTCCATGTTCAAACTATAACGTAAAAACAAATAAAAATTTACTTACTTCTCACCTTAAAACCACCAATGCTAAGATTAAAACTTATATCTGTTCCCAGTATTCAAACCGCAAATAGACGAAATTCAAATAAAAATCTGATTCACTATTTAATTGGCTAATGTAAAAAATTAAAAATGAAGTAACATATCTATTCTCTGTCTGAATAATGAAATGAGAATAGACATAAAGAGCCGATCAATTGATCACAAGTTAAATTAGTTAAAAATTATAAATCTAATTAATCTGGAAAAAACATAGACATGCTTTGTTACAATTTTGAATTTTAAACATTATTTCAGTTATATACTTATCAAAAAATCGACCCGAAATTAATGTACCTCAAGAATACCTCAAATTATACAAAAAGCAAGCTTCATAAACCTGACAACGCTACAACAAATCAAACGGCACCTCGCTTATCGAAATCGGGCCATCCGGGCATATATGTGAGAATAAAGAATCATACATACCTAAATTATAAATTTACATATACATAGTTCCTACGTCAAAGTGACGTAATCACTCAAAACGTAAGAGACCTCATTATGTTTTTATTTACAGTGTCACTTTGACATAATCCAAAGTGGTCTAGGAATCAATTTCATTGACTGTGCATACATACATATTGCTTTTAACTGGGCCGCCATTTCTATCAAGTAAATAAGACTTATCATAGCGTTGACTATACAATAACAAGTCAAAAGCAATATGGTTTTAGCAAGTAGAATAGAGCCCCAGATCAAACACATTACCCGTCTTCTTCGTTTGTCGGGTAATAAGTGGTTATTCAGGTACCAAACAGAGAACGCCTTAACAAATTTCTGCGGTGGCTGAAGCACGTACGACCTCACGTAATCTAGTTCAACAGACGGCGGAAAACTTGGAAGAAGGTAAGTTCTTCACAAGGCTTATTACAGACGCGTAGAAGCCGCTTATCGCTGTTCCTTAGGGAACTCTTTTTCTATTAAACAGTAGTCTATGTACAACTCCGAGCAAATTTCACGTTGTTAAGTTTATGCGTGCAGGCAGACAAACAAACCAATACACTTTCACATTAAGAATGTTATTAATAAGAATAAGGATAAAAAAAACCCCTCCTCCCTTCTCCCATTGCTTTAATCGCTATGTGAGAAAAATATATTTAAAAGAATAAACATAAAGAACAAAAACCAATCCCTCTTTTGCGAGCGAAACCAATAACAACAATGCAACCTTTCTCGGTAAAACTTTTCAAACCTATTTATTCGTTCAGCATTTCTCGCTTTTGGCAAGCGAGCATAAACAAAGAAAATCGCGGCGTTCCAAATTCAAAAATCGGGTGTTCCGAAAGAAACAAAACACGGCCGGAACAAATCACCACCGCTTGTGGCTGCGTTCTGAATTATTCATAATTCACCTAGCAATAATAGCAGGTGAATATTTTTCTTTTATTCACCGCATCATTGAATAGAACTGGCTGCGAACGAGAGATAATAACTCATCGATTGTTTACTACCAACCTAACAGGGTGGCTGAATGAATAAATCTGAGCTCTTTGCCGTGAGGATGAATTGCTAGGGAAAATGAATGCACGTTTTTGAAGACTGCAATTTAAAGTTGCAAACCAGTATCTAAAAAATAAAAAAAATGTTATCAACCCGACTTTATGATGGGTGAATATTGTGTGCCCGAAACCTATTAAATTTACGAGGCAAGTAAATTGTCAGAATTAAATTGCAGGCTGGAATTTTGTAACGTAAAAAACACGTTTATTTTTACGATAAAATATATGTTATTTCGAACTTTTAGACTTAAATACTACGCGGGAAAATACGCAATAATGTACCTACACTACATAATATTTCGTCATTTTTTGCTGTCTGTTGCGTTGTTATATTCCTTGATATTTTAGACGTTATACTGTTCTTATATTGTTATATACATAAGTAACTGCACCTCCCGTCCGTCGCTTCTTCAACTGGGGTGCTAAAACGTAGCCACAGTTGGCAATGTTTGCCGTACGAGTGTAAAATGGCTAGAATTTTTAGAGCGTTCTCAAGTAGGAGGTGTATAGGGATCGAGTTTTATGTTAGAATGGTGCCTTTGTTAGCTATATTATTTTTCATTCCAGGTATTGTTTTTGACAAGTAAATAAGAGCTATCGTTAAGTTGACCATATGATAACGTCAAAAGCAATAGGTTTTACTTAATGTAAAACCGTCTCCGTGAGAAAATATTTTTCTCTTTCAACATCAAAAGCGTTACGATTGATCACGTGTTTAAATGTTTTTATTTATTATTGGTGGTAATGGTAAAACAAATGATTTTTTAAGAAAATCTATCACGACTAAGTATACTTGATTGATTTCTGAGATACAGACGACTAAATTGCTTATACCTACTAAAATCACCTAATAACTTCATGTAAATAGAAAATTAGTTAGTTCATAGTTGTATTTTTGACATCTTCGTTTTTGTATAGTAAGCGCATCGTTACCCTATACTAAGCATGGTCAGACGTGCTCTTGCCTGGTTTTTTTTTAAATTATCTTGTCTGTTTATTCATGAAACTTAAGATAGGGAAACGAATTCTTACCGTAGCGCGGTTTTTTGGCGAGTGTGGTAAGCTTTTCCTATCTTCAGTGCTATAAAAAGTATTATTAGCATTCTTCTTGTCCTCTTGAAATAAGAGAAACTATTCTATACAGAACCAACGAATCAAAACCAAAACTAGCCTCTTTTTAAAGTACACAGAGTTTATTTTCACACGCGCGCCTCTATTTGATTTTTACTCGATTACTGTGAAGCAAATATTGATATGATTTGATTGATGATATGATTTTAACAGTCTTTGTATCTAAGTGTGTTTGTATGTTCATAATGTCCTCTCATATCTCCTATTTTGGCTCTGTCTTAAGTGTTTCACGTATCATACTTTAGGAACGTGACGTCAAATTGAATTGTCATGATGGCGGATTTCACAAGCAGAAAGGGGTCAGTAAATTCCCTCTCGTAAGTACTTATCTAATTTGGTACGAGTATCAACAAAAATTAAATAATTCATAAACAAGACATTTAATATTACTTTGTAACATATTAACAATATTATTCGAAGCGACGCATTAGCAATTAGTTGATTTCGTAGTCGGGTTTCAGTGTTAACTCTTATTGCAGGATTACGTAAAATTAATTGGATAGAAACACTAGTATTATTTACAATTTTCGTCATTACTGATTTAACAACACCGTATATTCCGGAGCGCTAGACGTCTTCCCACACAGCGGGTCTGCCAGGGGAACGCAATGCAAACACAAGGAAACTGCACGAAATGCAGCGCGAAGGAGCCGGTGTGAAATGTTTAACACTCTAAAAAGGCGTGTTTACATTATACTAACAGTTTACTATTTACTGTTAGCTATTAAGGGATGTATTCCAGTTTGCTTTAGACCATATTGTAACCTCATAGTAGCTGCTTTTATGCCATCAGAATTATTTTGATACAGAAGCAAGATGGGGAAAAATAAAAAAGAATGAAGACGTATATTATTATGTATATCTGTGTTTGTTCAAGGCATCGTAGCTTGCAAATGAATGGACTGATTTGGACGCGGTTTATTGGACGGAGTCGAGAGCAAAAGCTAGTATTTGATAACGATTATTCATTAGTTCATTATTTTTATAGTAAGTGCACGACTCTTGATACAAATTAGCGACTGATAATGGTAGTAGGTTTCAGCCCAATGGAACCTTGACCCGTCACAGTGTCATTATAATTATGTAGGACATTGTCACAGTGATGATAAAAGAATAATTTGCTTATCCAGTTTTTTATCACAAAACAAAGATAAAAAAAAAGTCAGACTACCTAAGTACAGATTGATTTCATCCGACAGTTTTTAAGTTGGAGTTCCTTTTTCGGCATTCAAATCCAACTAGCTAAATCCAGCTTTTATACCTTTTAGCCGAATATTTTTCACACTATATTTAACACTGCCCAGCAAACAAATGTTCCGCAGACCGACTAAAACCCACTGTCAAAGTTTTTATGAACAGACATAGCTCTGTTCGAGAGATAGCCGCTAGATTTATAGCTATTTGACCCATCAAGTGGTGTCCGTCGTTTTACAACTGGTAAACGATAAATTCACCACGGTATCAGACCGATTTTATTAGTCTTTGCTAGCTAGCTGTTAAACTAATATCAGTAAAACTATGTAATTTCATCGTATGAGTATATCAATACACGGTTAGAATATTTTCTTTATGAGAGGTGTTTTTTTTGGTCTGAATTGGTATTCTTTATTTTAGTTTCGTTTCGGAATACCATCTTACACTCTAAAGAAAGCTAGGCTACAATAATACGTAATTTCAATATAGACAAAGCCTTAAGCGAAAAAGTGATAGTTCTTTAGCAGAAAATTCCCCGATACGTAAAATAATAATTTCAAATGAGGGAACAGTGGGCCCCAGAATCCATATGCCTTCAGGTGACCTGTGTGCTCGTTGGCCTTCGACTCCCCACGCCATGAAATATACCAAAATCGTTTACCAAATTTTACCGAGCATTTTGCCGAATTAATTTCCACTGTCCATTGTTGTGGTGTAATTCCTGTACAAATGGCGGAATACAGCTTAATAAATGCGAAAGACAGGCCAATAAAAGATAAAACAGGGGAACAAAATTTTTGTTTCTTTTAAAAACAATTCCGAACTTTAAATGGCCAATTATTATGTTGGAATAGGGCTATAAATTGTACTAAACATACTTTAGAGCTCGAAATTGGGTTGCATTATGTCAGGAGATCATTTTATAACGTAGCTGAGCCAGATTAAGTTTTGTAATAAGTGCTCGCGCTGTGTGAAATTGATGTGTTGAGATCACTTTAGACAATTTAATACTTCAGATTTTATATTGGTTTACTGTCACCATTCGGGAGGATTTGATTTAGGTACATAGTACAGAGGTTGGAATCCACGGTTAAATATACACCAAGAAATATTTTGTACTTCGGCGGTTTTTGGATACATCTGCCTTTCATCTGAAGTTCCATTTCGTGAAATGGATAGAGCTTTAACATTCCTTTTACTGCTTGGAACTTGTCATGTTTTGACAAAGCAGTGCAAAATGGTAATTAGAATATATATGTATCCCAGGTCGTGACTGATGCAGAGGGTGCAAGACCGTCAGGAATGGAAGAGAATGGAGGAGGCCTATGTCCTGGAATGGAAGAATTAAGGGCTGATACGATGATGATTGAATTTCTTTTAAATAACAAAAATGTTATTTTACCAATTGGAAAATTTTGTTATGATGTGATGAAAAGGTCAAATGAATAGTTTATTAGCGTCAATGTCGCAATAACAGGCAGCATGCGACTTAATCTGACATTAAACTAAATAAATGTTCATTCAACCAGACTTCAACCTATACGGCCGTCTAAAAGAAAAATGTAGTATAAGAGTATGATGCCAATACAACATTTTTGCTTTATCGTATATTGCCCATTTAATCCGTTTCTAGAACGTTCTCCAATAGTTTAAGCAATACAGTTCCAACAAAGCAAACCAAGCCGTCTCTTAGAATCAACTCAAACTTAAATGCAAAGACAACTCCAGTCTCAGTAAATAAACTCGGTAACTCTATTCAGAATAATCTCTATCGGAGTTTCTATTGGATTAGCATTCAGCTATTAGTTTAGAACGTAGATAGGATCGGTCGATACATGCAAGGAACGTCGTCTGTAATGTCATTGTTGTAACAGCGCTGTTCTGCAAGTATATTAAATATATTTGCATGGGAACTTTAATACCTTGTATTATTTGTGCTTTTAGTTCTCTCTGTGTAAAAGGGTGAGAACGAATACTATGTTTTTTACTAACTAATACGACTTGGGGGCTTTCTAAAAACGAGCCTACTCTTATGTCAAAGGCCGGCAGCGCAACTGCGATTCCTTTGGTGTTGCGGGGTTTATGGGTCGCGATGATCACTTACCATTAGGTGACTCGCTTACCCGTCTGCCTTTATAATTAGTTTTTAAATATTTATTTTTACTTTAAGCCATCTTTTGAATTTTTAAAAAATATTCGGAATAAATATTTTTTCATATTTTGTACCTTCTTCTTAGTTTTCCCAGCTAACCGTAGCTACTTAAAACTTAGCAGGTTGAATGTCTAGTGCGTGGATAGCATTCTATGAAGGCTTTCAATTTCAGAAACTGACAAAAAAATTATTATATTAAATTGGTATCTAGGTTAGCAACGTTACCATGCGTTGCCTGTCGTCGATCCAATACATTTCATTGATTTCAGAAGTTGTTAGGATTCGCAGAAAGCATCTTATCTTGGTCTATTATTCCATCCTATATAAAGACATCATTCTCCTTGGTCTTAAAGTATCTAAATATCATAGTGTTTTTGTGTGTGTGTTTTTTTTATTCATTTGACGTATCATCAACGTCGGGCCCTGATTTTTCCATTTCTTCCTTCTTAATATAGCATCGTAGATACACAATAAAAACCGCCTAAAGCGACTAAAACTAATTGCTTGCGACTTTAATAAACCTAGTGTTGGGTAAAGAAAGAGATTGAGCTATATGACTGCAATAATTTCATCCTTTTCATTACTTGGCAGCCTTTAACAGTTCATAATCCGTCCTCTGGTCACTTGTCACGACAATAGAGAGGTCAGTCCCTACGCGGGTCGAATGTGAATTAGGGGCCGTGCATATCATTATCTTGTTTCGCAGATGTGAGCAGGTCAACCCGTTAGAGGCAAGGATTGAATACTAGAGGATTATGTAAGGGAACCAGAAACCTGAAAGTAAAAGTGTTATTTTATGGTATGGTTTAGGCAAACGGACACATCTTAAACTAAGTAAGGTCTTTGCAATCCCAAGAATGCAATCTTAACACTAGAAATCCGTGGCCAACGCTGATGACTAGAACTCCTCTGTGCTAGAAATGTCACAGATTGTCTTGTCCTCGCATCGGAACAACAATGGGAACACGGCTACTTTGCAATGGTAGTAGGACCTTGTGCATGGACCGTCCGGAGCGCTACCACCATCTTATCCATTAACCCACGGCCAAGCAGCAGTGTTCGTATTACTGTGTTTTGCTGTGGGGATAAGGCAACCGGGAAATTTACTAGCATAGAGGCATTCCATCTTAATTCTCAGGGCAACACATTTGAGATCTTAGGATTGCAGTCTTGAGAATGTAGTCTTGAGATTTCAAATGTCTATGGGTTTCAGATCCCACTTACCATCAGGTGACCTGAGTGCTCGCATGCCTTCTCATTGCCATAAAAAAAGTAAGTTAAAAGGATAAGATGGTGATAGTGATCCAGACCCACCCTGCACAATGTTGTATCAGAAATACAATTCAGGAAGAAGATATTCCATTTAGATGTTAACAAAATCAAAAATCATAATAAATGAAAACTGAAAGAAATGCATTTTTACTTTGGGTACTGCCCACATTAACTGGGGTCCTAGTTAATAAGGCTATAAGTCTTCTGAAGATCAAGTGAAAGAGGGCATAAGTCTAGTATAATCCATTCATGTATATACCCTTTTAATTACGAGTTAAGTCGAATTTCGATTCGATATTTATACTACGTACATTTGTTAAGATACTTAAAAATCAAAACTGATTTATCAAGCTTAAATGTATCAGTTTTCTGGTTGAACTGAGTGATATGTTTTGCTTATATTTTGTAAAGTGCCCAAACAAATGAAATACTTATGCCATAAATGCTTAGTAATAAATCGGCGAAAATTATAGCGCAAAGAAGTATCACTCCCCTACCCATAGACCACTTTTTCGTTTTGGCTTGTGATCATTTCAAAAAACCACTATTTGCATTTTATTTTCAACGCCTTTTATATTTTTGTCGAATCTATCCTAAAAATACAGAACGGCAAATTGTTTCTATCCTTCAGTAGGTAGGAAATAAGATACAACATTTAGACCAATTAAAAACATTTAATTTATGACGAAGTGGACGGAGCGTCTATTTTATGAGGATGAGTCGCTATGCGCCTAGACACTACTAATCATGTCAGCCCAAAGACGTCTACTGCTGGACATAGGGCTCCCTCAAGGCTTTCCACTCAGACCGGTCTTGTAAATTTCGCATCCACGGCGGTCCCGCGACTCCTGACGAGGTCTGGTCGTCACTCCATCTTGTTGGAGGCCTACCTACAGCTTGAGCCTAGACACAACTAACCTAACCTAACTGAGCAAATTGTATTTGTTATGGACACAGCTCTAATGAAAACTAGGTTACTAAATGATAATTTTAACAAATAAAAAGTTGCATAATAATGATGTGCTAAATAATGATTTGCTAGATATAAGTTGGTACTGCGACTGGTCCCACCGCCAACTATGAGCGGGAAGCGAGTACAGCCAGCGATCAAATTTAATATTAATATCTCTTGACTCGGAATCTATATTTGTTGTTTCAACAAACTAGTAGAAACACTTCGCGCCGGCAGTGTGAACAACCAGCGATCAACCATTAATATTGTGTCTCTTTTACTCACAGGGGATCTTTATCTTTAGTTCGCTTCTTAGGCGAGAAAATCGCCGAGCTAATCGCTTCCTCGCCCTTGGTGGGAATAGTGCCTTAAGTTAGCTGTGAAATATACTTTGCCGAAACGGTAATACACCGTATATTACATTTATTTTTCTCTTATCTCTTGTCTAATTTGCCCCTTTTTAATTTTACCGGGGGATCTATTTCACTTGGTAAAACCATATTGTTTTTGACATAAATAATTAGAATACACCAAAAAAAAGAAGTCACGGTTTTTACATTCTAATTCGAAAGAATAGGTAATTTTAAGAGACCAGTCTTGTTAATTTTGTATTTTCATCTATAGTTTTGTTTTAATATCCTTATTTAATTAGCAGACATTATATGGAAGACACGATTTTTTTAAATTTTGGAATTGTATATTCTTGTAAATAACAACAATTAAATTATATCTAATGATAAAAAGTGATTGTAATAGTGCATTAAAACATACTATTTCAAGCGGATTTCGCCTAACCCGTAAAATACACCTACGAGGGCTTCAAGCCGAAAACGAAAGTCAAACAAAGGTTAAATATAGTTTTGACGAAATATCCGCAATTGATATTTTTTTCTAAAACGTAATAATGCAGAACGGCTTTAAAACCCTATTCCTCGAAGTGGTTTTCGAATTAGAGTTATTGTAAATATGAACAATTCCAATTACTATACTATTATTAACGTTACTAAAGCTCTTATTTGCTTGACAATAACGGCGACCACGTTGAAAACAATACGATATCATATCAAAAGCAATATGTTAATACCGCGTAGAATATTTAGTCCCTGTATTATTTTTTATTTATCAATTAATAATATTTTAACTGACTCATTTAATACCAAAACTAACACCTAACTCGTTGAAAAGTATAAACAAGCAAAGTGGCAATAATTTATTCCTCCAAACTGAATGCTTGAATAATGAATCACTAAACTTAATTCTTAAAGCAATCGGGGAAATCATTTTCTTGCCGAACTCGAGGTAAACCTGTATCAACATTTCGAACTTACAATAAATATTAGTTTAATACAGCAAACACTTGAACTTTATTTTCAATATTTGCGTACTAACAGCGAAATTGGGCAGCTCAAGTCACAAGCGGAATTTATGTTGAGCTCACAACGGTTATTCATAATTATAAAAGTTTTAGCCATGCGTGCTGGCTCAAGCGAGTTGGATTAGGGAATAATCTAGAGTTTAAATTCCCATATTTAAGGCTTAAGTAACGTAATAAACGAGCACACGGGCCATCTGGTGGTACTCGTAAGTGGGATCTCAATCTCTAGACTGCAATCCAAACTGCAAATAAAGCTAATAGTCGTTTACCGGCTGTCTTATCTCCACACCGGAACACAACAATTCAAATACTGAGTGTGCTCCTTGGCGAAAGATTTAAGGGTAAGATAGTGGTAGCAATCTGGACGAACATTGAACTCCACTAGAACTTATTGACGCTTGATAAGCTTGTAATAAGTTACATACGGGAGCTTTTATTTGTCATAATGATATTGTTGACATAATTATTGATAGTCATAACTTTTTATATCGCTGAAACTATAAACTTTTCAAAATTTCTGAAATATCTAATGTGTAGACAACGCTAGGTTAGGTTAGGTTTGATATATAAAAAGAAGTAAGTTGCTTAAAAAAATACGTTATGACTTGCGATGATTATGACCTATAAAACATAATTATGACATACATTAGACCCGTTAAATACCCGTTACTTCACGCCTAAGCTGTCTCCCAATAGCATAGGCAGAGTCTATGGAACGACAGTGCACCGATCCAAACATAACCTCTTTCACTTTCTCTACATTCATTTACCAGTAAATAAAAAGTTTACCATTACCAAAACGTTATACAAAGTTAACCGCCTTTTAACTGTTGCTTATAAAGCAGAGATCGGGATATTTTAGGGGAAATTCACACTGAGATGCGATGCGACGCGACGCGGCGCGTACATGCGACTCAAAATATACTTTATTTAGTACACAAAAAGGTACATATTTCATTGTGAGAATTCATGCTGCGTGGTACAACGTATTCTGAATTCTCACAATGAAATGTGTACCTTTCTGGGTAGTTAATAAAGTATATTTTAAGTCGCATGTACGCGCAGCGTCGCGTCGCGTCGCGTCTCGGTGTAAGTCAACCCTAAAGAGTTCTTACGAGTCTGACACAAGCTCAATGAGTTGATCAAAAATAAAGAACCTAAGGTAAGCAGGTAAGTATCTATTTACGGCGAGGAAAATAAGTGTACCTAAAATGACATACCTATCAATTGCTCACAGTAAAAACACCATCAGCGGCCCTAGGCTAATACGTAACGCTAACGTAAACGATTTTCAAGAACTGTCAAAATGTGTTCACAACGCGACCGTCAGTCGCTTACGACAATCTTAAACTTTACGTTCTCTCAATGCATCTTATCTAGGACCACAGATTACGTTATACTCCCGTCGTAACAAAAAAAGAACAACCAAGAACGTCCCTTTTATGACTTGTACTACAGGCTTATTAAAGGGGCTGTTACTCTAAAACTCAAATTAGTTTTTGTTATCAAAGCAATCGACGAGAAGTTGGATGTTCGTTTTGATTAAACACAAAGGTCCACATTATTAAGAATTTAAAAATATTAACAAGCAATATAGCTCTATACCTTGTCCACGATAACGAGCTAGTATAGCGGTCTCTCTTTTGCACTTTTGTATGCAGATGAAAGGGACAAAAAAGGAGACTGGGCGTGAACGATGGCACCTCACTGTCATGCTCGGCTTACATGCTCCGCCGCTTGAAATATTTATTTTAATATCCCTTATGATTTTTCTGGTTTAGTTAAATAATAAAGGACCCAATAAATTACTTATGTATTCATTTATTCAAACAGCAGAAGATAGTCCAGTTAACAAGCCGAGTCACAGATTAAACCGGTAAAAATTGAAAAGAGATCACTATAACGCGTCCGCACCGTGCAAGAGACAGACGTTGACTGAACTTCGACCGCCATGTAAACCCGGTGCACGTGCATCGCCCTTATCGCTGACCAATGACGTGCTGTCTAAGTTTTCTAGTACTAGCTCGTTATCGTGGACAGGGTATAGTTAAAAGCCCTCCGCTGGTCATTCAGGGACCACTGAACCCAGCACCACTATGACATGGTGTTGACTAGCTTTAGACATGTCATGTTGAGACAATTTGGTATTTGATAACTTAAGTTATTTAAACTGTCATAAATGTGTCTGAATGTGTATTACATAAATTATATTCATTTCTTTCCAACCAATAGCAATCAACTAAAATCCTAAAATTCTTAAATTATCGATCGGTTGATTGAACGATCTAGCTCTTACGAGTGACTATTAAGATAAATGTTGTTAATTCGGCCATCATGTTGAAAAGTAAGTACTTAGGAGGGTTACAAGGCTGAATAACTACTACAGGTGTAGTGCATAATTATAGACCCATAATTATAGACCCATCACGCTCCTGAGTCATGTTTATAAGCTGTTCTCTAGAGTCATTACGAATCGTCTCGCTCGCAGGTTTGACGACTTTCAGCCTACCGAACAAGCCGGTTTCCGAAAAGGCTTTAGCACCATAGACCACATCCACACGCTGCGGCAGGTTATACAGAAGACCGAGGAGTATAATCAGCCACTATGCTTAGCGTTTGTGGACTATGAGAAGGCCTTCGATTCGATCGAAACATGGGCTGTGCTGCAGTCTCTTCAGCGGTGCCAAATCGACTATCGGTACATCGAGGTGTTAAAGTGTTTGTATAGAAACGCCACTATGTCAGTTCGCCTTCAGGACCGGAACTCGAAGCCTATCCAATTGCAGCGAGGAGTAAGACAGGGAGATGTAATATCTCCGAAACTGTTTACTGCTGCATTGGAAGACGCTTTCAAGCTTCTGGACTGGGGGAGTTTTGGCATCAGCATAAATGGCGAATACATCACTCACCTTCGATTCGCCGACGATATTGTCATCATGGCTGAGACCCTGGAGGACCTTGGTACAATGCTCGATGGCCTCAGTAGAGTCTCTCAACAAGTGGGTCTTAAAATGAACATGGACAAGACGAAAATCATGTCAAATGTCCATGTCGTACCCACTCCTGTCAAAGTTGGTGACTCTACTCTCGAAGTTGTTGACGACTATGTATACCTAGGACAAAAAATCCAGTTAGGTAAGTCCAACTTCGAAAAAGAGGTCAATCGTCGAATCCAACTCGGATGGGCAGCGTTCGGTAAGCTACGCACTATCTTCTCGTCCCAAATACCACAGTGCCTCAAGACAAAAGTCTTTGATCAGTGTGTGTTGCCAGTGATGTCGTATGGATCCGAGACATGGTCGCTTACAATGGGCCTCATAAGAAGGCTCAAGGTCACTCAAAGGGCGATGGAAAGAGCTATGCTGGGTGTCTCTTTGCGAGATCGAATCAGGAATGAGGAGATTCGCAGGAGAACTAAAGTAACCGATATAGCTCACCGGATTGCAAACCTTAAGTGGCAGTGGGCGGGGCACATTGCTCGTAGAACTGATGGCCGTTGGAGCGGAAAGGTTCTAGAGTGGCGACCGCGAACCGGGAGACGAAGTGTTGGCAGACCTTCCACAAGGTGGACTGACGATCTGATAAAGGTCGCGGGAAACCGCTGGATGACAGCAGCAGAGGACCGATCGTTGTGGAAAACCTTGGGGAAGGCCTTTGTCCAGCAGTGGACGTCTTGCGGCTGATAATGATGATGAGTGCATAATTGCTTTCCTTCGTATTTTCACGGAAACGTACGAAAGTGTCATGCTACTTCAGTCAACCTCAGTACTTTTTGTACTGTGACCGACTGAAATAGCAAGACGCGTTCGTACGTTTCCGTGAAAATACGAAGGAAAACAATTATGCACTACATCTGTACTACACTACTACACTACTATACTAGGCCCAGTGATATTCCTCAATCATGACTTTAACGTCTTGATTCACGTTTCTTGTCGACTTGGTTTAATATCCGATTAAAACACCGCGTAATTATTATTAGCCATTGAAAACCATATTCGATTCAGTGCTTCGTCACTTTAACGTAATGTTTCAATTGAGGTGCTAATCCACCAAAGGCGTTAAAACGACAAGGGACTAAGTTGTACAGCTACATCAAAGGTCGAATGTACCTACCTACGATAGGTAAGTGCAAACGAGGGGGTCTTGAAACAACATGGCGTTCCTTAGTGCACCCAGAGCAGGGCCGGTATTCCGGTCAGGAATTGCTTTTAATTTGGTCGCCATTACTATCAAGAAAATAGGAGCTATCACAACGTTGACAATACGATGACATGATTAGAATTAGAATAAATAAATAAATATCAGGGGACAATGTCACACCAATTGACCTAGTCCCAAATTAAGCTCTAGGCTTGTACTATGGGTACTAGACAACGATATAAATACTTATATAGAGAAATATATACTTAAATACATAGAAAACATCCATGACTCAGGAACAAATAATCGCGCTCATCACACAAACATTTGCACTTACCGGGATTTGAACCCAGGACCGCTAGCTTCGTAGGCAGGGTCACTACCAACTAGGCCAGCGTGTCGTCAAAGAATTAGAGTTAGATTTAGAATTCTAACAGTAAAAGTACCTAAATGAGTGCTAAATTGTATAATATACATTTAGGTAATTTATAATATTCATTTAGGTACTCATTTAGTTAAAAACAATTCCATTATAGTTATACTATTATAGTTATACTTGTAAGTTTATATTGCTACACCCCTAGTAGGGTTATTTAAGAACTAACGTCTTGTAAATACCATAGTTGCAAGGAATAAATGAATATGAATATAAATAGAGGCGCTGTAGCTCTAGCATAAACATTTCAATTATACGTCACGTTTTCAAACTGACAAAACGTTTGAGAAAACGTTTGCTACTGCAGAGTATAATTTTACGGAACCCGAAGCCCTAAAGTAGACTGACGTTTCCTTTATATTAATATACGTAATCAACTTTACTAGTCGTTGGCGATAAAAAAATCAACGTCCATGTCAACGTGCTAGCAAATTACGGACCAGGGCGCTTTTCTGATCGCCAAACACATCTCGATAACGTAGTTACCCAGTAGAAGCAGGATAAAGTTCTCGCTCGAGTAACTGGGCCTTGGCACGTTTTGGCGGGAAAGTTGTGAAGTAGTGCAAGACTTCTTCAAGATGAAAGTCATGGAAGGGCTATAGAGATGGATACCTTATAGCTGTCATTAACACATGGAGAACTTTTTATCAAGAATTAAAATTTAAGGTATTAAAAAACCAAAAAAAAACCCTTTTAATAACGCAAACAATATAACTCCTCTCCTCTAATGGTTATTTAGGTCGGTCAAACTGAAGCCGGTTTGTGGTTTAAAATACTTTAAGACGCTGACTTCAGTTTGACTGACTAAGTACCGTTTTAATGGTAACTATCTAAATCGATTATATTTTATTTCCACCTTTAAAATATACTATAAAATATAAAAAACAAGTGGAAGCCGGTCAAAAAATATCACTGTCCTCTTGAGATGATCAATGCCGATGAACTCGCGGACAGAAGGTAGGTAGGTTAGGTAGTCTTTGAACTCAAGAGTCAACATTAATATTGTTTGCTCATATTATATTGTTTATGGTAAGCCATATTTACAAAGAGAAAACAACGGAACATGTCCAGTCAAACAACGGATAAAAGGAAGTTTGCTAATGATAAAACAATTTCTCTATTTATAAGGCTTCGAGAATTACATGGGTAGTTTTTATCCTTTGAAATAAGTTTTTTATCCGTTAACCGCCAGTGCAGCAGTGTTTGCACTAGTCTGTTCCGGTGTGGAGATAAGACAATAGTTGAAATCACTAGCAAAGAGGCATTCTATCTTAGTCCTCGCAGGGTTAGCAACGCTTTGACAGTCTTAGGTCCGTATTAATAAACTAATCTTGACTGTGAGGCCCGTCACAAGATACGTCAAAGTAAACGTCAAACCATAGAACACTGTCATTTTTGACCAATCTCGAGACGAGTATTAGAGTTGAGATCAGTTTATTAATACGGGCCTTAGGGTTGCAGTCTCATGATTGTAGTCTTAATCGTAATTGGGGATCCTTCTACCAGGTAGCATGTTGTGTGCTCGTTTACCTTCTCAATGCACTGACATTGACATTGCAATGTCATAAAAACGTATCCTTTTAAAAGAACCTATACAGACGTTAGATACATCAACTGAGCTGTTAGTTGAATCGCGAAAGAACTTTCTGTTGTTACTATCAGGTTTAGTTGATGTTACTAATATTATTGTTTTTTTTTTTGATACCTAACTAAAAGAAAATCTCTCTCGTTTGGCTTTCATTTTCTTGAGTGTTTAATAAATGTACCTATGCGTCCTACTTACTGAATAAACATCTTTTTGCACGACTGCCCAAAAAAAGGAGTGTAATGTTATCAGGGTTCATGTATGTATGTACGTTTTTTTATTCAACCATAACTTTTAAACGCCTGAGCCGATTTAGATGTGTTTGGTATCGTTAGAATCCTATCATCATCCCGGGTGACATAAGATACCTAAACTGATAAAATATAAATAATAACAAAGGCAAAATGACAATTATTAACATACTTAGTTATATTATATCTGAGACAATATAAAAATATCAGTCATGTTTTTAAATTTTTATTTTTATTTAATATATCTTTTAATAATACTATATCTCTGTCTTTTTCACTGCCAGGCTATGACAACTTAAAATTTTAATACAACAAGACTAAATATTTATAACCACTCCCCAGTTATCAGTTCCAAGGGCAATAATCTACCCTACAGCCTCCAAACACCCATCCAATAACATCCACAGAGCTATAAAGAACATAAAAAACAAACAAGTGTTTGTCAAGTGTGCACTCGGCCCGAAGCACGAATAATTCAAGTGGTGGTCGCTGCTGACCTCCGTGGCAAATAGAATACTTTAGTAGGTCGCTCCTTCCAAAACATGGTTAGAATCTACTATTTGTATACTCAAAATATTATTTAAATAGAATTGTGGAACATAGGTACAACTTTGAGGTTCTATAGTGATTAGAATGATGTGATTAAGTATAGTGATGAAATTACTAACAGAGATTGATAAATACAAGCGAAAAAAAGCGCATATATTTATTGTAAAACACTTGAAGATCTGAAAAGCGCATTGAGATTTATAGATGTTTTAAAGTAATAGAAGCGTTGAATTGTGAAAACATAACGAACATACGCACACCCACTTTTGCATTTAAAATAGTAAGTAACGATCAAATGTATTAAAAAATATGGAAACATTTCCACATTTTAATCTAAAAGGAAGCAAGACTTCTATTAAATTTAAAACCCTTACAGGACTAATCCGCATAAGCTGGGAATGTAAATTCGCAAACAAAATGTACACGTATCGAAAATCTCTTATACAAATTTCAAAGAGATACGCTTTATCTCATCTTTCGTCAAAACAAGAACAAAATGCATTGTTACATTAGCAACAATTCCAAACACGATCCGACTGCGTGTCGTAATAGCTTACCGTGACACAGAGGCGATAGGGATGGCCAACATAGTTGAGTCGAGTCCAACTGGAAAAGTGACGTTATAGTAAATGTGGCACTAGCAGAAACCACACCAACACCTGCGGGCAATAGCCTAACGCACTCGCAATTGCATTTGGCTTAAAAACGGAACAATTGACAAGACTTCATATTTTCAAGACTAATTTTATTCGTTTTATAGATACTGTTTGGAAGGAGGAAGACACTAATAGTTTTAAATTTTCTCTAGAATGAATAATTATTTTATTATTAATTTATTAATATGTACTTATTCTAAAAGGGCGTATCTTCATTTCTACGACACAATGGACATATTACGTAAGTCCGAACTGTATTTAAAAAAAATATGTCAATGTCAAATTTGAAGTATGACAGCTTTTTTTCTCGTGAAATAGGCAATGGTATTATATCTATTCAGGCATAGTATTGGTAAAACTCGATTTTTTTTTTAACTTACTTGTAATTTGGTAAATCAAGAAAAATAAATCTAAATAATTATTTTGCCGTGTTCAGGAGGCAAAACCCTTTCGATTCGAATAGTAATTTGCAGGTGTCACCAAAATGAAATGTTGTCAATTGTTTTCATTATACAAACAGAACTCGCCCCTGGACTTTCAAAATGAAAAGGCCTGCTGGTAGCCAATTATTTAATTACAGCGACCCGCCCTCGTTGCTTAGGTTACTGTGTGTTTTTTGTGACACCCGTACATAAAACATAATAAATACATGAATAATTGTCTAACTGATGAAGAAAACCCAATCAAAATCGGTTGCGTAGTTTGATAGATCTACGCGTACACACAGAGGGCCAGATGGCGGGAAGGCTCTGAGACTCAAAGGCAACTTTTTTACACCCACAAGTTCTCAGTAGGATCAATAAGTATCCCCAATTTAAAAAAACTTACAACTATGCAGATAAGGAGTCTATCCTGATATTTAACATAAGCATTAAATTACTGAATATTGATACTGTGAACATGGGTATAACAATGCTGTAATTACTCAATCAACATCCAGAAATTTCATGATTTTGCAGTATGTCACGGTTGACTGCTTATCTGTTTAGTGCTGTATTTCCCGTCGTGAAATGTTCGCCGTTCTTCGAGATCTGAGTATGCCTGGTCCAGGTACGTTGCATCCTAGGTTATTTTTCAACCCCAGCCGCCGCCGTAATGGCGTATCATTTATACCTGTGTTTGCCAGTGTCGTTTACTTCAATTCTATTTGTGGCTAACGCGTTCTTGATTTAAATACAGCTTTGTTAGTAGTTAGAGCAAAGCATAACCGTGTAGTCAAGCTTTCTATTTACGAGAACCGATTTGGTGTGTGTTCCCGGCGAAGCGTAATAATTTATTCATTTTACAGGGTGTCCGGGATATAGTGGACTACCTTACAGGGATATAATATATGCTAATTAATGTTTAATAAAAGTCGCGCGAAAAACGAGACATCAAGTGACAAGTAATTCCAAAATTTTGGCAAGTTTGACATCTAACAGTTTAAAAAAAAAAAAAAACTTGTAGTGCTGCTTTCTTAAAAATTGCCTGTTTTATGGAGACCCCTAAATGATATCACAATCGAGATTAGTTGATTATAGCACCGAAATTATTATACAGTATAGGTATCCAACAAAAACTGAATTCTATCAAAGTATCGAATTTAAAAACGACTTTTACTTCCGCTTAAAATCAAGTTGGCTGGTTTTAAATGATTTATATTGCTATATTACTCGTATAACAATAGGTAAACGGACGATAAATAAGTCAAAGGTATTGTTATTTTCAAAAGAAACTCATAAATCTTTCGAAAATTACATCTGCGGGAAGAAAATAACAAACCTGTTCTTGTAAAAGGAGTGCAACAAAGGATTTTTGTCTGCAGCGAACGTTCTGCCATAGCAGTCGGCGCATTGTCTCCGGATAAAGAGGCTTGGAAATATTATTGACTTGATTGCGATGTATTGACTTCGGTAATATTATAGAATTGGAAAATGTGTTTCTTGCAAAATCCAAGTCTGTCTTTCTAAATAAGTTAAAATAAGTTAATGTAATTTATTGATAATAAACCAAACAAAAACACTGCCACGATTGTACCTAATCTTATGATGACAATCTCAAAACTGCGAATATGTAGCTAAACCTGAGGACTTAAGTGGAATGCTTTTTTGCTAGTAATTTTAAAGGATGTTTAACCCCCTCTCGGGAACACTGGGTTTTGGGGGTTGATTACAGGATAAGATGGTGGTATAAATCCGGACGGATCCTGCACGCACCAGCATCGTTATTGCCTAACGGACTCGCAATCGCAATTGGCTTCAAAGTAGAGCAATTGTTTTCATTTTTTATGCAGACTCACCTTCGATGTTCAAAATGAAAACGTTTGCGATTACGAGTGCGTTAGGCAATAATAGCCCCCCTGGTCCTTACACTGCTAAAGCAAGCAAACAAAGAATTATTTACAAAGCAACTTTTACAATACATTGCATAACAAAGAACTTTTAATACAGTTCATTTAAGCATAAGTAGACTTATTTATTTTACTTATTTGAACAATATGGAAAGCTTTTAGTAAAATAAATCATTAACAAACAATAAATTAATTACAATTCCTTCCATTTCAACGGAACTGTATCTGTTTTAACTTTATCCCAATGGACTCTTAATGAGTTGCCTGTATCTCACTTCAGTAAATTTACAAATTGACAACTCTTGTCATGTTCTGGAACATTCGGCAGGGACGCGTTAAATTATGATATTTAATCACCGAAATTTTATACTCGATACCAGTAAAATACTTGGTATTTTTGTTGTAAGAGATAAACTACTAAGGTAATTATAGTATTATAAATACTAATTTGGTCACAACGTAGCGTTGCTTTATGGCAAATAGAAGTAAGATACTTTTATATCATTATAAATCTAATATTTATGTGTTGATAAGGGACAAAATACTTTATGTAGACGGTGTTATGGGAAAAAGATAACATGATTTATAAAAGGGATAAATTCTGTATCCAACATGGAAAAGATAAACACACCTTAAACCATATTGTAAATGTAGGCATACAGAATATACGACATTTATTTTAATGTTATATTAAAATTGGAAGCTTCA
Organism: Acleris sparsana; assembly: GCA_923062465.1. Lineage (NCBI taxonomy): Eukaryota > Metazoa > Arthropoda > Insecta > Lepidoptera > Tortricidae > Acleris > Acleris sparsana. The sequence goes on along the minus strand of OV281308.1, from coordinate 6,174,685 downwards.
CACTATAAATAGCGCATTAGCTAAATTTACTGCCTGATTTCATTAAACCCAGATTAGAAACGCTATCACAAACAAAGGCCCGTGTTTCTCAGTTAATGTAATCACGTTAAACAAGTAATAAAACCCCATATTCGACGCGTACCACCCATAAAGTACCTCGAAATACTCGCAAATATTTCCCATTAACTAGTGCCCGCACACTCGTTTGCGTTACACTAGCGTTAATCAGTTGACGTTTTTCTCTCGGGAACTATCATATGTTCTGGAGTAAATAATGTCTTGTTCTAAAATACGGACTACCTGCATATAGCCGGCGTTATAAGTAGCTGCCCGATATTGTACCTTGTCGTTTAAACAAATTCGACAGATCAGTGCAGCAGTTCTAAGAAGACTTGAAAGTGACAAAGCACTAAAGTTTGCAGATACTTATATTATAAGGCTGATCGTACCGGTATCATTAATAATCGTTCAGCAGTTTGGTTGTATTTAACCACGCTCGCAAACTTCCTTATTAAATTACTACAAACAAGAATGTCTTCAAGTGTTAAAATGATTAATTAAGATTATTTCCCAAATGCTTACAACTATTTTGTAAATACTCACCAGTATTTCCCAAATACTCACAAGTATTTCCCAGATACTTCAGAACATTATTAATCTAGGGTTGTACATTTTCAAATGTAACTTAGGAACTTTTGAAGTGAAGGTATTCCTAGAGCAGATTTAAAACGAACGGAATGTATTGGAGTCGGCGAATTGTAGTGGCTTTCATATTAAGTCGTATCACTCGCAGACTTACGGGTATGACAAGACAAGTTATTACTCTGTAATCCTGCTATGCGGGTATATTTGAGACAAATTTGAGTTTTTTGATGAGGTATAATTTACTTCACTAACTATATCTTCCATTTAAGCTAAGACAATGAAAAAAAAGAACAAATCGGTCCAGTAGTCTTCGAGTAATTGCGGAACATACATTTAAAAAAAAAACCGATGAATTGAGAAGCTCCTTTTTTTTTTAAGTCGGGTAAGAAGTAAAACTACGTATTGACAAATTGAGAGAAATGAAAAACTTATTTATAGGTAGTGGATTATATTTTTATAATGCAATCACTAAATTTTACTATTACTTACCCATATAAAATATATAACATAGATAATAGCATTACGAGTCACTAGAATAATTGCTTATTTTAATGTGTTTGTGTGTCATCACGGAATATAACCTTATTTTTTGTGGTCTACTGACAACATTCAATCAAATACGTGATTTCCTAACATCATCAAAAAGCTACTAACCTAAAATTGAGAAAAATTACAATAGAGTGTTTTTTTTTGTGGCACACCGAAGGCAAACGAAGTGGAAACTATGACCCATAGACATTCGCATTCACAAGACTGCAAGCCTAAGACTGCAAATGCGTTTCCAACCCTGGACTAAGATGGAATGCCTCTATGCTAGTCATTACACCGGCTGTCTTATCCCCAAACCGGAACACAACAATGTTAACACTGCTGTTTGGCGGTAGATTAATGGATAAGATGGTGGTAGCCTGCACAAGGTCCTACCACTCGCCACTCGTGTTACTGCGAATAGAATACTACTCGTACATTATGATATCCGTTTTATATCCATCTTGTAAGGTGATCAGATTTTATATTGGTAAAATTCGTCTTCAACTGTTTGTCAATAGCTCATCGCCCTATAATTCTGACATTTGACATTCTGCTTTATATACAATGAAAAAAAAGGTCACTTCTAATAAGATTGTGATTGTTGTCCATAGGCATCTTCATTCTATACGAGCCTAACAAAACATTAAATATACATCAACTAAAATGCTAATTGAATCACTACTATTTTTTTGTATTAGTTATTACTAATGCAAGTTTGTAAAAAAACAGAACGATCTATTTAAACAGACAAGGGACAATTGCCCTAGATCTCAAAATCTGAGGAAAAGAAACAAACTGGTCAGTTCTTTTACAAAATTACAAATGGTAAATACGGGTACACGCCATATGGCTGTAAAAGTATACAATCATATTCCTGGAGATTTAAAAGCAATAGATAGGGAGGCTTTGTTTTTTAATAAATTAAAGAAATTCCTAATAAATAAATGTTTTTATAGCCTACAAGAGTTTTTTAGTTATAAGGAATAATTAATGATGTGTTTATATCGATACTATAAAGAATAAGTTTAAATTAGTTTAACTGTTATTGCTGTGCCCTAACAGGGTTTATGTTGGAACCATGTTTAGCCTTAATACCTTGTAAAACCCATAAATGCAATAAATGAATTATGAATTATGAATTAATAGCTTTGGTTTACATAAATAACGTTACAACTATATTGTATTAATTTTATGTCAAGTAAGAAAAAATCTCTGTTGTTCGGCTCTAATTTTTTGAGTGTGTGTTGTCAACATGACGTTGTAAACCAAATCAAAGGAAGTCTCTCACGTTTTGGTTGTCAACGTCACTTTAACATAGGCCAAGGTGACCTTGAAAGCAGATTGGTTGACTGTACGAAGCCATTTCTCATTTTCCAATGAAACTTATGAAATATTCATGATACTATTCTCGTATTACAACATCTTGTGACCTTGACTTTCGTGCCAAAAGATAAACCCTCAATAAATTTAGTTTTCCACCATCGACCAAAACGTCGCAACGTAATCCTGTCCCAAATCATATTCGTCATCAAATCCAGCAGTTTTATGACACACAGACACTATAATGGCTTAGCGCTAGTGGAGACATACGCGCGTGGCAGCTCGCGCGTATTTATACAAGCTTTTATTTAGTGGTGGCTAATGTTCGAATCTTTAATACATAATGTAAACCCAAGGGCAATGCAAAACAATACGGTTACTAAGACCTGATTATGATGATAGAGTTGGGAGTTCTGTTCAGGGTCCCCGCTGTACTTAAACCGTTAGTAAAGTATGGTCTTGATAAGGAGATGGTGTATATTGTGTCAGAAACTTATTTTAACCAAATGGCGGGTCCCGTGCGCGAGTACCAGAGAACGGCTTCTGATGATAGAGCAATATAGAATATGTGACAGCTATTAGAAAGAAAAATCCAGGCAGTAAAAAAACATGACTCATATAGGTCTATCCCCGTAACTGAGTGTAATTTGACAGGTTTTTATAGCTCATAATACGACCTCTGGACTAAAACATGGTTGGCCTAGTATTTCGACACGTGGCATGCGTAACGTATTTATAGGTTAACAACTTAGCAGACGATTAAAGTGTTAACAGCTGTCAAAACGTATGAAGATTCACTCGATTAAAATTGATAAACATTTAACATCGTTTGGTGGAATTGGTACAGCTAGATTTGATAACGAGTTATCAATAACCATACACATTTTCTCGATGACAATACGTTACGTTGGACGATTTTTTAAACTTAACCTACGGTAAATACGGTACGATTTCGAATAAAATAGAGGAGCCAATCTGCCAGGATAGCAAGAACGAACCAAACAAAAGATTACACGCATATAAAATTACCAAAGATTTTTACGACGGTACGCAGAATGTGTCTGTAAACGGGTCCAAACTTTAGATCGTAATAAATTTATCGCAGATCGAACCATCATATCTTCGGCGTTATTATCTTTTCAAAATATGAATCAGGCTTAGAGTCGTAAAATAGACGCGAGTTTAACGAGAGTCTCGAGTACGTTAACTTGGAGTGTTGAATCAAGTCGCAGACTTAAGTTTTATGGCTTTGTATATGTATTAAATTTACTGGAATTTGAAATTGGCCCATATTTGAAATTTATATTGGTCTTTTGCAATGTTTCTCCATTTTTATTGGCTTCACATGCTATTAGAAAGTATTCACATTTGCAGTGCTACTCAATAATTGACTCCTGGCTCTGCAGAAATAAGGAAGACCTTGCGAAGTCCACAATCAAGAATGCAAAGGAAAAAAGTTAAAGTAGTAGTCAGGAAATCGTAAAATAAGGCGTTTACCAAAAACTATAACCCAGTAAGTCATCATTTGCATTTATAAGTCCTTACTACACTTGGAAGTTGTATAAGTTTGTGAGAGGTTAAACGTATTCATAGAAAAGCAATCCCAACCCCTAATTGCGAGAGATTCCTCAAAATTAAACGCAATAAAAAAGAGGATAACTGTTTATCCTTATCCCTACAGCCTCTGTTGCCAGCGTTCGTCATTTGTTTGTAACAGTGGCGCCCTTTGGAGTCATTAATATTCCAGGAGTTAAGTTTTGTGGTTGGAGCGAACAAACAATCAGATCTCCCGCTGTCAGTTTATTACTTCATTTTGCGGTTCAGGGACTTCGGTAATGACCTTGCGTGCTTTAGAATTTGGAGCTGTTTCTTTAACATTTTTAGACAATTTCGTGGTTAGAAATATATAAGGTGACTGTGCGGTCGTGATCCTATCTTAATTTTCCTAACTCAGTAAATTAAAGTTTTAATAAAATAATTTAATGTTTCCCTAACTTATACGAAAATTATGGTCACCGGACATTTTCATGCTAAAACTTATTTGAAAATCGACCGTTCAGACGACTAAGAAATTGAGTATTATATAATTGGGCAACGTGGCCATGATCCTGAAAAGAAATATTTAATTTCATGTTTATTTAAATAAAAAACGATGTAACTATCTTAACACTTTTAAATCTATTACGTTATGTTTCTAATGATGTAGTGAGTTTTAGTTTTCCTTGTTGCTACACGACCCCGCAGTCACCCATAATAAGCTAAAAAGATTTTAAAACTGTTGGAATAGGTAGAAAGAAATATTTATTAAGTCAACAAAGGTATCATATAAATTTTTCCATTATCCGAAAACGGCATTTGATAGATAATCGAACAAAAAAATAGTATATGATCGTTTCCCCCCTTTTGTACATAAAATGTGTTTGTTAAGAGACTGAAATCATCAAACACGGCCTCAAAACATGTTGAGGTAACATGTTTTGAGGCCGATAATAATTTAGAGTACAACTTAATAAAGGAACCTACTTTTATAAAATAATGCTTTTGAAATGCACCCCTGAATCAAATCCTGAACCTACTAAAATCACATAATCAGTCAATTTTACAGTTTATTATTTATGCACTAAAAACGCTTTGAAAATTAGCCGACCTTTCTTAAAAAAACCTCCAAGACACGGTTCAACAAGAGATCGACGAACCCTTATGTTACAGGGTGCCCAATTATTTGACCAATAGTATTAGCATAGGCAGTAATTCGCGATCCTCTCACAGCACAACTGATCCACGCGTGTAAACACCACCGCAAACACCAAACATACGTTCTGCTGTTCTTCAATAAACGGTCACATCGAAATTTGGCCATTGATATCAAATTCAACTCTTTTCATTGAATAATAAGATCGCTGTTTCCAATGTAATTCAGAAATAGTTACTCCGTTTTGTGTCTATAGGAACCCGCTACCGCCACAACAATGTTGATTCTAAACACAACTACAATACACTCTATCCGCAGGCAATACAGTCCGGTTTACATTAGGCGAATTACAATTTATCTAGCACCCAGTATATGTCCGCTGCCGACGCGTTGACGATTCGATTTTCAATTCGCTTTGTAACACCCTGTATTGTGACGTTTGTAGCATTCTGTAATATTAACAGCGTGCGCTAATACAAATCTCAATGAAATAAAGATGATGATAGGTAGGTAGTCTGAAGTATTTGAACCGAAGTTTTTTATTCGACTAATAGGTACTTTTCACGCATCAAAATGAAATGGCTTGTTTACACAAATTTAACAAATTGTCAAGTTTTGAGGGTCTACTTAAATTTCCCGGAGATCCCGTGGCTATATTTTATCTTTTTCTAACGAACGCTACCTTGTACATTATAATCGCGTGTAAATATTTTTTATAAAAAAGAAACACTTATATAAACATTTCAGATCCCATTAAACGTAAACCATGATGCCCCTGCGTCCGTCACCGCTACCTCCTGTAATTTCACCTCTGTCTTACTCAAACACTGAAACACCGTCACACTAAACTTGTAGAAAAAAACGGTTGACAATCGTTTATCACAATGATATCGATGCAGTCATGACTATTTCAGGCGGCATTGTTCTGAAAAGGAGCTTGCAAAGTTGCAAAACTTTCATCAGGAACTCGTGAAACTAATTCTTGGTCCCTTCTAAGAGTATTCTCAACTCTGAAGAGGAATATAAGAAAAACAGTGCAAATGGGAATATTTACTTACTCATAGTTTAATTCCAAAATATCTCTTATTTCTGAAAGCTTACTTATTAATATTATTATATTAAATTCTTCTTAGACTCCTCTAATCACTGTTATTATTTCAGTTTTTCGACCTTTTAATAACAGTTCGATTAATCTGTCAAAAAATTGCCTTTTCTTTTCTTTTAACTGACAAATTTACACCAAGGGATTGGATCACACCATTTGTAACATCTGCGCGATAAAAATATACCCAAGCATTGTACTTTATCTATCTGGCAGGTGTATTTAAACTGTTGAAACCTGCCAATATCAAGTTAGTAAGGTGGATAGTAAGTGATGAAGCTATGGGAGTCATATATTTATATCCCTTTCGCTGCATGGAACTTGTCAGAATATACGGGTTCATTGTACCACCCCAGCTTAAAAGGTACGTGCCCTTTTAGTATTTGCCCCATTGATAAAACAGTAGGTAAAGAAAGTGGAACAGGGACAAACGTAATGGTCACGTAGAAACGTTTTATTTTACAACGCGAATGTTTTTATTAAGTACTGCAGGTGGGAAATATTAAATTGAATTGTTATAATAAAGTTTTATTAAGACAGGTTCGAACGTGATGTTTTGTTTTGGGAAGTTTTAATACGACTTATTACGAACGAACGAACTTGTGATGAATAATGGTGTACACAGCTGTTTCTTGGAAATTAGCTGCTTTGAATAAGGATGATTTCACAGTTGTAAAAGTCGAGAAAATATATAATAATAGGCACATAGATTAGTAAAGAAGAAAAAAAAAAAGAAACAGAATTCAGAGACCCTCAATAAAGCACAGAAAACCAGGTATTCTGTCTGTAATTTGGTTTTCTTTATACATTGAACAAGGAAAGTAGAAGAGCCGAGAAAATCGGTATATATTATGAAAATGATATTAATGATACGTACGATGCGATACGTGAAGTACCAATTTCACCAAACGATGTTAAATGTCAATCATTGTTTATCGACTTTTAGTTCATACATTTTGACAGCTGTTAACACTGCAATCGCCAGTTAAGAGGTTCGTGAACCGCCAAAGGAGGAAAAAAATCGATACAAATTTACCTTCCGGCTTTAACGATTCTCACTCCCTAAATCAAGTCCTTTTTCCACGATTTTTTTAAATGTATTAGTTATTATATTATAACAGAAGAACATAATTTAAGGGTACAAGGAAAGAACATGCGTAGTTAATTGACCATACGAAGCCTTTTAAATAATCGCGATTTAAAAGTTAGGAACCATGAAAAAAAAATACACTACAAAAGTTGAAGTTATAAGATTTTATCTGTAACTTAATATGTTAGTAGTTAGTAGTTATCAAACGATGAATTTTGAGATTAAAATCTCAATTTTAAAAAAACCTACCAAGCATGTATTTTCCACGTACCCTTCAATTAAAATACAGTTGAAAGCAATACAATAAAACATACCTAGATGAACAAAATGACAGGGTCTAGCACACCAGAAGTGTTCAGAAGCAAACCACCAGCAATAAATTATAAGTGGTGCTACAGACCTCACAATTACGCGGAAGTCATAAAACCCCGCTGAAACGCGTCACGGGGACTTTTTGCCTTAAAAAAGGTTAGTTCTGTTAAATACAATGCGAAAATTAAAGTCTTTCTTCACCAAGAGCTTTAAAACTGAATAAATTTCAATATAATTGCAAGTGGCCCTGCTTTCAAATATGTATAGCGGTCCCGGGTTTGATTTCCAGATTTGGATTTGTCTGGATTAGGGGAAAAATATAATAAAGAGCATGATCACTGGTTCCTAAGTGTTCGTTCTACTCTATGTATTTAAAGTATGTATTTCTCTTTATTATAATCATCGTAGTCTAAGTGCCTTAATTCTTAAATAAATCTAGTCTAAGCTAATCGCTAGCTTAGCTAAGACTAGGTCAGTTCGTCAACATACAGTAATAATAATACTTTCTTAAAAAAGACTAACTTGAAAAGTCATTTTCAAGACAGACATATTGTGAAACTAAACAAAAAACATAACAAAAAGCAACTATTTTTAAATTACTGGTGACATAACAATATCATGTACCTACTTATGTATAAAGGCATTTCCACAAACAATGACCATTCTCTGCTGAATCAACATCGCTTTCCAAATACAACAGACGTGACGTGAAACTTGCATCGATTCCCCGACGTAAAAGGCGTATTCTGACACAGTATTATGTAAGTGTTGGTAGTCTTACCGCGCGGTGGACCGACGATCTGGAGAAGGCCCTGTGAAGACCATCGTGGAGGGATCTATGGTCAGTTTTGGACTTCTATAGGCTGAAAGATGATTATTGTATAAGGATATAATACCTGAATGACCTAGGTCTAAAAATGAAATCTAGCAAGATCGATTTATCGCCGTTTCCGAGATTCAGGTTATACAGGGTGTCCTGTATATAGTGTTAAAAATAATTATGATAATTAATGTTTAGTATAGTTGTCGCACGGAAAACGAGATATCTCAACTTTTCGAAATGCGGTACTCTGGTGAACAAATTTTGATGAAATTTGATTTCGATTTTCAAATTTTGATTATAATTTTTCAGTTTTGTTTACTGTGAAAGAAAGAAGAAAAAAAAAAAAAAATCGAATGTTTACAAATCTGAAATTTTCTTCCGTCAAGTTCGGACAGTGTAAAAAAGGTATCAATAAAATGTTATCTTAATTGAGATTATTGAATATAGCAGCGAAATTATTAGTAGGTTTGTCCAAGAAAAACTGAATTTTATCAAACTATCGAATTTAAAATACGACTTTTGCTTCCGTTTAAAATCAAATTGAATGACTTTAAATGTTTTAAAAGACAATTTACGTGAATGTGAAATACAACAGCAACTAATTTCTGCCATAATGATTGTTATTCTAAATTTAGTTTCCATAATCGTTTGTTCTATATGGATGATGTGACATAATTTTTATCGACCTGATAGGCTATTGTCGTAGTGTTGTAGCATTTCAAGTCTTGACATAATTCGGCCTGGTCTTAACACAATCTAATTTCAGTTTTCCTGTTCTAGCAGGTTTTTGCTATATAGTGGACAAAGTGCTCCTACAGGCTTAAGCGTATCTCGTAGCATTGGCTAGCCGTGAATTAGCTAAATACGTATTCCGGTTGTAGCTTAGGCCTGAATTAATAAACTTAGTATCTTGATCGAGATACCCAGAACCAGATACCTCAAAGTAAACGCCAAGCCATAGAAAACTGTAATTTGTGTGTATCTTGTGACGGGCATTAGTTACAGTCGAGGTACTGTTTAAGTTGAGTTGACGTAGCGCGTAGCAGTGTTACCGTAGCACGTAGCAGTGTTGACGTAGCGCCTAGCGACGTTGGCGTCGTCGCTCGTGGTTGCATTTCTCCACTTCTAAGAAAATATTTTCACATAGAATAATTTTTGATAAATTTAATATTTTTCATGTTGCCAAGTGTACATGAAGCAATAAAATCTGAATATTTTTTTTAGTTGAAAATAACGATATCCGAATAACACCGGGTGTTAGCGTAAAACAATGCGCTGTATTTACTCGACCGAGGCCCGCGTCCCATATCATATCGAAAACGCCATCGCGTTGATTTGTTTAGGGATATCCGTTTGTTTTTCAAATTCAATGTCCAAACGCGGTTGTACATATTGTAATCATAAAACGTTACGGCTTACCTTAAGAGCTCTTACAAAAAGCTGTGCAGGCACCGTCGCGTTTTTTTAAAAGAAATTAATGTTTTAAATGTTATCTATAATTTTGATATATTATGATGGCTTTTTTCGCGATTGATAAACCATCCGTCACTTTTGCACTAACATACAGGTCAAAAGCTGACATTTGTTTAATCCGCGTTTATCCACATTGATGAACACTACCATAAATAGGCCCGCTGCTGGTGAATTTAAATGTGTTCCATGCAATGATTTGTCGTGATTGAAGTTATTTTTAATATTTACAAACTTTTAAAGATTCTAATAATATTGTGTAGTAAACAATTGCAAGCTACATCTTGACGTGAACTACATGTTCTCTATTTTAGATTTCATGGTTAGCCACTTGGTACCTTACAATATGTGAACATATGTATACCTTTCAACAGTACCCATCAACATTGATAACTCAACACTAATCTCACATAAAATACATTTTCAATCTCATTATTGTCTTTTCTATATCGTTTCCCACAACTTCAACCCGGCCCCATATTGGGCGCCAAATAAGAAACTCGCAAACCGTTCAAACTGTCTTGAAATAAACAAGTGACCACAGTAACATTACTCGAAAACAAAAGAATAACAAAAAGCCATAACCTAAATTTCACTAAACGGCTGTGTCTCGCTTGCCCCGAACTCTTTCACTTCGGCAAATTGAAACAGTAAAGCAGATTCTGACGCGTACCCGGTTTTGCCGCTAAGCTTTGGATACATGCAATGTTGCATTTTAGATAAATCTTTGAAACGAGATATATTATATTTTCTTCTGTAAAATGGTATAACAAAGGCAGATTTATTTATTTATTTGGTAGTAATCGCATGCCCACATAAGGGATGGAACGATTTTTTCATGTTTTTTTTAATAAGGGGTATTTAGATCAAGAAATGGACTGGTCAGGTGGTCATCATCAGGAAATCTCGGTTGCGTCACTTGGCCTCCCAGGTACTAGTTGTAATGTGGGTTTAGAATGTTTACCTGATGTTTATTAAATATAATGAAATAAAGGATAATTATAGCTTTTTAAAATATTAAAATAAAGGCTGAATTTTAACAAAATCTATTTTTCCGTATAAGTTGTTACTTCAAAAAATCTCACAATTAAGCTTGCATTCACCAGTCAAATCGTCTTGTTAAGCATTTCTAAACTCAGACTTGAATAGATTTTTTAATAATTATTATTTTGGTGCAATAAAATGAACGAACATTCCCTCACATTTACGGTGGTTGAAAATTAGTAATTAATGTAAGAGAGAGAGTTGCAGTAAGTTAAGAACCATTGTTTTAGGCGTTGCTTTAGAATATTAATGGTTCATTGCTGTATTATCAAAATTACCATCGGCATCGTCATCATAATTATCCTTATTTCCTTCATAATTATAGTGAAAATGCTTTCTATCATTTTGAGCCTCAGTTACAACATTATGTTCTACTACCAAATGCCAAGCTTTGTTTTGGTTGAGTTTTTAAACACACATTTAAAATACACAGTTAAATACTAAAATAGTTTTGAACATAACAACTTAACATATCAATACTTTAACTGGAATTTCAGTCTTATCCGTTCCGCGCATGTGCCTGACGGCTAAAAGTTTGTAATAAGAGTAATGGAGTCTGCGGCACCTAGCAAAAAGGCCACGTCTATTCAGATTCGAAAACACTTCGTAAGTCATTTGTTTAACACGGATTTGATTATAACTTTGTAAAAGATTGCTTTCAGGGTTTCTAAAATAAATGGTGGTTCATCAATGGAGTCATCGTCAACTTATCAATCGTTATCAGGACTATTTTCCTTTTATCCATTCCTCTGAAAATAATCGTCTTTTTCCCACATGATCGTTATTAAATTTCTCTTAACCATTTCTCCATACAAAATAATACTCACACTTTGAATATCCATCCCGCGCATGTGCCTGAAGGCTAAAGCTAAGTAATAAGAGTAATGGAGTCTGCGGCAGCTAGCGAAAAGACCACGTCTATTCTGATTCAAAAACGCTTCGTAAGTAATTTGTCTGACACCAACTTACTTTGAGAATTTGATTCCAACTCTTTAAAACGTTCCAAGTGTAATTGTGGTTGTTAATACAAGTGTGCAAAGAAGATCTTAGAACCCGCTGTTAACAAATCCAATAAATTACCTTAAGAATTAATAGCCAAAAAGTGTACAAGATGGTATTTTTTTAAATCGTTAGTCATCTAAATACATACTATGTATTTTTAACTCTCCTCCGAATTTTTGCCGTGGTTGGGTGAAAACTCACACTAAAACCTGATGTCGATTTATAACAATTAGTGGTTAATAAATTCAATGCTGTAATAGTTTATCGTGTAATACTTCATTTATATGGCAATACACTCCGCCGTTTATGACTTATAACACAAGTAACAACCCTCCAAATTATCCAATCGACTAATTCATCTTTCAGTGGTATCAATGAAGATTAAAATCACCCCAAACAGTTCCGCTTTGCTGAATGTTCTAGAAACTACCCATCCGTTCCATGGAATTGTTGATTTAAATCTGACAGGCGTCTTACATCACTTCTCGACATTGATTCAGTCCTAGACCTTCCCGGGGCTTGCATAAAGGGTCATCATTACGAATGAACAGGGTTACCGTTGCGGGTCACCTAGCTCGTATTTTAAGGGAACAAAGTTGTATTTGTAAAGTAATGTCCGTAGAGTCATTTGTCAAACCGTCTCGGATCGGTTTAGGTAGCGCACATGGTGTGAGCGTTTGTCAAATTTGTTTCGTATGGCTTTGGTTGGCGACAAATTTGGGACACACATTTTTTAAATCCAGTCCTCTCCATCTACGTACCAGTAAAATATTATTATTACTAGGTAATAGATTGTAAATCCATTGGGGGGGAAAATGTGACGAAAGACCAGTGTGTGTTGCCGGTGATGACTTACGGATCTGAAACGTGGGCGCTAACAATGGGCCTCATAAGGTAGCTCAAAGTTACTCAGAGGGCTATGGAGAGGGCTATGCTCGGGGTTTCTCTGCTTGATAGAATCAGAAATCATGATATCCGCAGTAGAACTAAGGAGGTTCTGGAGTGGGTCCGCGGACCGGAAGACGCGCTGTAGGTAGGCCTCCAACACGATGGAGTGACGACCTCGTCAGGATCGCGGGACCGCGGTGGATGCGAAAAGCACAAGACCGGTCTGAGTGGAAAGCCTTGGGGGAGGCCTATGTCCAGCAGTGGACGTCATTCGGCTGACATGGTAGGTAATAGATTAACAAAATGAGCTAAGATGCTTTTATACTATGTCATTTTCACTGTGCAGTGTGGACTGTGCTGCTTAGCATTATAGTGTTGGAGGGACATTGTGCAAAGTTTAACTGTGGCGCTACCACCATGCCCTTAAACCTACCGCGAAACAGTAGTTTTTGCATTGTTCTCAGCGTTTTGGTGTGTTCTTCAAGACCACCCAGTGAAATGACTAGCATAGAAGTATTCCATCTAGGTTCTCATGATTAGCAATGAATTTGTAGTATTTCATTCAATACCATAAAAAACAAAAATGGCGGTAACAATTTAAACAAGGTCCGCAATGATCCGCTTGACTGTTAAACTCAAAAATTAAAGTGCTTGAAATAAAAATGTATTTACTCCTATTCTATTATTACAAGCTTTGCTTGCTAGGCGATTGGTTTGTATGTCCATGGTGTTATTTAATAATCGCCTAGTTTACGCAAACATCTGCGAGGGCACAAAGAGCAGTTTGCGGCTGCCTTCAGAATTTCAAATGTCACTCATTGGGTTAATATTTTATCATACGGATTCGAAGTTTACCGCAAAGACTAGCTCATATATTATTCAATAGTTTCTGGAAACACGTTGACATGTAGGTTAAGAGTAATTTTACGAGGATAAAAATAAAACAACATTATTTAGGAAAATAGGATTTGTAATCTGGGCTTTTATCGCCGCCTTTTTAGGTGAATTTGTTTTTATTTGATATTATATAGAATGATACCTGTCTTAACGACGTTGTATCTCTACACCGTAAGGTTACTTAATATTATGTTATAATAGAAACCCCGATTGGGCAAAAAGAAGAAAATATGAATCTTCTTCTTAAGGTAAATAAAGATTTTAATTTTAACTGAAAACATTTTTATTTTTAGATTCTTAAGCGTTATTAAACGTATAACTAGTTTTTGCCCCAGGCTCGGCTCGTGTAGTCAACCGAATACTTAATTCCTTTACCACTTTTCAGCTTTATGACATTATGCGACAAAAGAGGTAAGTATAGAACTTTCTTGATCGACTAGTCAATAAGATGCTCTATAATTTTCCTGCCTTTAATTAGGAGTAGCATGCAAATTAAGTAAAGTGTTATCATTGATATAGGTTGTAAAGTTTTTCACATTTAAAATTATATTCTAGGTGAGGAGACTGGAAAAATCATTCTTGACTCTACCGTCTCCCCTAACAGGGTAAATGTTGATTTTATTCAAAGACTCTAAGCGCGTATTATTTTTACCCCTTATTTCGGTTTTGTAATGACATAATTTTCCACGCGAAAGCTCCGATAGCGGGAATTTGAAGGATTTTGCAATCATGAAATATTATATTCTGCGGGCTTCTGCGGAAACAATTTCCTGTAGGAGTTAAAATAATGTGAATAATTTAATTAATATTGACGTTTTTAGTGAGATTAATACGAGGTCTTGAGATTATTTTTTAGCTAGATTTATAATTTTAAATCTTTAAATAAATACTAAATTAAATAAAAAAACCAGGGAAGTCATTATCAAACGACTTACGTTTTTAGTGAGATTAATACGAGGTCTTGAGATTATTTTTTAGCTAGATTTATAATTTTAAATCTTTAAATAAATACTAAATTAAATAAAAAAACCAGGGAAGTCATTATCAAACGACTTACGATATTTTTTTGTTAGGTTTTTAAGCTTCAGTAGTATGCGTTGCAGGTTAACAAGACGCAAAGCTCAATCAATACCATATTGAATATCTTCATTAAATTCTGCGAAAAAATATCTTCTTGTACATCTAAACACAAACGACTGCTATTTAATGGACCGTTTCCATTGAAACAAAATAAAAGTAAGTAAATTCCAACTGAATTAAAACAACGCCAGCAGTCTACAGAAAACGCTGTCGATACGCCTTAAAAAAAACAATCGAAATTAAAAATTACACACAAAGCCGAACTGCGCAGTGTGGGAGCAGTTGCAAAATAAAACAATACCAACAACTTGGCGCAGATACTGCAAGAAGCAGAGACACCACTAGCATTTTTCCTGCTAGTTTCAATAGCTTGGTGTAACGTTATCAACACCTTATCAGCCGAAAAAAATCTACTGTGCTTGACGACGCGTTAGCCAAGTTGTCAGTGACCCCGCCCACGAAGCTAGCGGTCTCGGTTTCGAATCCCGGTAACGGCAGATACGTATTTGTGTGATGAACGAGAGTATTGATTTTTGAGTCTTTGTTATTTTGTATGTATTTCACTATATAGTTTAATTGTTTGTTTGAGATTGATTTATTGACTAATTTATATCTTAAACAACAACTTTCGATTTTTTGATGGGTAATTAACTAGCGGACGTAAGTTGTCTCGTCGGAGCATTCATTAAGTACAGCGCCGCAGAGCTCAGCCAATGCTAAATGTACCTACTTTAACCATAACTAATATGCCTATAAAATGCCTTACATGGCTATAAGAAGTGTGCAGGCAACTTGAATTTATGAGGAAGAATTGAGTAAAGGATAAAACTAGAAATTAGTTAATGAGCAGCTAGAAACGAGTGTCTACTCGATCTGGTAGTGTTGTCACTGGGCTATAAACGAGTGTGCGAACGCGACGGAAGACTCCTCGCACGACTCGCCAAAACATACAATCCAGCGCAAGTGATCATGGCCAAGCGAGTATGTATGTAATGTAAACAGTTTATTTTATAAAACCACTTTAAAACTAATACTGAGGCGAACTTATTCCTTTTAGGGACCTCCTTCAGTTATCATTTTGGCGAGTGATAAAAGATAAATGTAGCAAAGCAATCGGTAGACAAGTCAAAGTACAAGATACAGACGAGAGGAAACAATAAAAAGAAATAGGGTTAAGTCACCAGTGGTCAGCCAGAGCAGTTGTCAGCCTCTGCCTATACATTGTATGAGTGGGAAGAGTACGCAAGATATATTTACCACTATTCGCACTCGTATAAGGTTGACTACTGGTCCCTGGCTGACAACTGCTGCCTTTACCCTAACACTAACTTTTGTTAGTATCACTGAGCGAGTGTTATCTTCGAGAGCGCTTGTCGCTGGGACAAACTAGTCCTCTCTTGCTGACAGTGTTAACCGTCAGCATTCGACTATATGTATCCTATTTTATCCACTGCATCTACAGCTCTTATACGTTTCATGAGCGTGAAAATAGTCAATAGCTTGTCGCGTCCTTGTCGGTGTCGTCTTGCGCTTTATCTACCAGCAGGTGCTCTATCGAGCGCGATAAAACCGACCATAAAATAAAAGCTACATAATTACTACTTGTATTTTCAATGTGAAATAGTGACAGTTGTACCTGTGTGTTGAAATTGACACACAGATAGAGGGCATTTTCAAACATATAGTCCATTTTCTGAATGGAAACCTGACACATAAGATACATTTTACAACGAAAAATTTAGTAATTGCTGAGTTAAACGTAATAAACGGTATATGTACTAAATAAGTGAAGTGTATTTTTTTTTGTCTTAAATTAAAATCCATCACAAAAGACATCGCAGACATTTTCAATATCGCAATCGGCGTTGAAATCCGGAACCGTTCTTTCTTCCCCCACATGTGTACCCATCTGGGCGAATGCCAGCGTTTGGGAATAACACTGTCGTTTAGATTGATAAAGCCTGGAACAATGGAGGGGACACAAACGGAAACTGGAAAAATTGCGAGTCTCCGACGTTGACACTGAAATTTTCGTCCGTCCGTAATCGAGATAAAATGGCGGTATTGCTTTTTCTGTTTATCGTTTTTTTTTGAGCTTCATAATAACTGGGGCATATAATAAAAGTATTTTAATAAGAAATATTTTTTTTTAATATTATGTGCTATTGCTTATTCGCTTGTACAGTCAACAGCATAAATAAGTGATCATTTATGTACATTGTCGCTTTCAATCGTTTTACAATTTTGTATGACATTTCAAGCACGACGTTGCTGTTGACTGCTACAACAAAGTCTTGTGATTGTTCAGCAACGGAGGTGCGGTCGGTCTTATAAATAGCTGCACACTGTAGTGCTCTTGTCACTTTAACATCATGTTTGACTTACTGCACTAATCGTTAGAGACGTTAAAGCGACTAGGTACAAAAGTGTACAGCTGCTTATAAGCCGAAAGTACATTATTCACATTATTTTATTATCTCTAGGACAAACTTGGTTTTGTGGTCAGTAAAAATTATTGTTATTAGTAATTTTGTAAAGTTCATACCAAACGCTGTCTCTATAACACCCCTTTCTGTGTGTCTGTGTTTCTATCTATCAAATTCACTGATTTCAATACGTTATTTAAAACTTATTCCGGTCTTAGGAAAATCTGTTGACAACGTAGTAAGTACCCAAGTTGGTAACCCTAATAACCAAGCCAGTAATCTGAGATGTACTCGAGTATTTATTCCTGCTTATTGAAGGTAAGGTAAGGTTTTGATGTTTTTCTCTATAAACGTAAGTACAAGCCTTGAGCTTTGAGTTGGGTCTTTGTCAATTTATGTAAGATTAGATTGCCCTTGATTTTTTTAAATAATTTATTATCAAACAATTTGCCTCTGAAACGAGGTCGAGTGTATCTCGATTTTTCTAGGCATAGGGAAGATAAAACAATCACAACATTTTGTTTTATTTTTTTGTGGCGTCATTTACTCGGTTACAGGTTAAAATAGAACCTCTTTCTTAAACTTTGGATACGGAAAACAACATAAATCATTTATAGGTTCCTAAAACGGATTGAGCCCTAACAACAGACATGACGCATGATGCTACCGTTAACGATCTTCAAAACAAATGGAATTCACATAATAGCGCTTAAGGCGACGGTCCGGCAGCTTCCAATAATTCTACATTTTAAATTTATATCATAATAAGAATATTACTGCAATGCATCTTGTCTAGCCCAAGAAAAAAAACGCCCAGTGTGCAATGTAAAAGCCAAAACATTTTTATGTCCAAACTGCCAAAGAGCAATTTAAAAAAAAAAAAGAAAAATCTACCTGGACAATGGCTTAAGTCTAGGCAGTGGTGTTTGTTGTTTTATTGGTCCAGATACTAAACTAAACTACGCTGTAGTTAAACAACGTGATACCACGCGTTTAAATATTATTTTAGCAAAAAATCGGGATTTCGTAGAAATAAAATATCAATACGTAAACCGGAGGAATTGATTTACGGACGTAATTGACCTGAAACGATTGTTGGTAAAAACAGTATGTACATATACTACAATACAATACAAGTACGCTTATTGTACACCACACAGAAATGTATACAAGGAAAGACAAACACATGGATTTTTTAAACGGTAGACAACAGGCGGTCTTATCGATTGATTCCTTTTTCGTTATTCTTGTTTCGTCACATTCCTGTTTGGACGTATTCCGTTTTCGGCATATTCTTATACTGGCACATTCCGTTTTTGACATTAATCATTATAATACAACAAATTCAATCAATCCTAGGTAAGAATAACTTCTTGAAAATAAAAGAATAATGATACCTAGGAATTATTTAATTTGTTGTATATAATAATTTATGCCAAAAACGGAATACGTCTAAACAGGAATGTGCCGAAACAAGAATGTGTCCAATCAGGAATACGACGAAAAAGAAATCAATCGTCTTATCGCTACGAGGGCAATACTGAAAGTTTTTAGATCTGGCCACTTGTAAATAATATAGTAAAAAAATAAGTTTAAATTTTGAAAAGTGAACTCTTTGCCAATATTATTGAGTATGTATTTTATTCATTTGTCATTTGTTTTACGATTTGGCGGCAAATTGAAAGTTGTCTGTGTCACGTCAGCATGAATTTAACGCGAGAAAATTTTCATGCAATTATTTTTTATGACTTTCGATGTCCTTTAAGTCAACAAGAAAGTTATGATAGACTATGAATGGCCTTTCACGATGAAGCCCCATCTCGTGCCACTGATTACAATCGGTTTAATGAGTTTAAACGTGGTCGCAATAATCTCACCGATGATCTGCGCGAGGGCAAGCCTCTTACGGCAACGACTGAAGATAACATCAGTGTTGTGCGGCGTATGATAGAGACTGATAAAAGAGTGACCTATCAGCAGATTCATACAAGCTTAGGCTTTGGTATGAGCCAAGTGCACAAAATCCTTCATGAACATTTAGCGGTTAGGAAGCTTTGTGCCCGGTGGATACCTCATAATTTGACCGAGGCCCAAAAACTCCGTCGTGTTGATTGGTGCCGTGTTTTTTTTTTTAAGATTTAACGGAGGTGACTCAAATGCTTAGTTCAACATATTTACTTACGGGTGACGAAAGCTGGATTTACTGTTATGATCCCGAAACCAAAAGACAGTCTGCTCAGTGGGTGTTTCCTTCCGAGGAGTTGCCAACTAAAGTGAAGAGAGGTCGAAGCGTGGGAAAAAAGATGGTAGCCTCGTTCTTCGGAAGGACAGGTCATTACGCGACAATTGTTTTAGAGGATCGAAAAACAGTTACTGCAGAGTGGTACACTAACAATTGTTTGCCACTTGTCTTGGAAAAAGTTCGGGAGAAACGACCTCGCAGTATCCTCCTTCACCACGACAACGCCTCGTCACACACCGCCAGGCGAACGATCGACTATTTGGCGACGTCAGACGTGGAATTACTGGGTCACCCGCCGTATAGCCCGGACCTCGCAACTTGCGATTTTTATTTATTCCCGAAAATAAAATAAAAACTTCGAGGAAAACGTTTTATGGACGCCGAGGAAGCTGTGGCTGCGTTTCAAAAGGCACTCGAAGGGACCCCTAAGGACGAGTGGGCAAAGTGCTGTTGTCAGTGGTTCCATCGGATGCAGCGATGTATTGACGTCAATGGACACTATTTTGAAAAGATGTAATAAAGCTAATAACTTGCTAGTTTAGTTTTTGATTTTCTAAGAACTTTCAGTTTGACCCTCGTATAAGCAATGATGATGAATATAATTATGAACATAAAGGAGTTTTTAAAAATAAAAAATATAATATTATATAATTTACTTTATTAACGTGCCTCAAATCCGTAGGAAGAGAGTTACTAAGACGGATAGCTTGAAAGGTAAAACAGTTGATAGGTTTGATTGTAGAATTAAGAATAGGAAAAGGGAACAGTTGAGACAGAAGATATTGCGTAGTTTAAAAGAATTGTCAGAATGAACAAACGGAAATACTCAAAATTGTTACTATTTCCTCGTTCAAATATACTAAATATTTTATTTTGTAGACTTTTGTTGAATTATTTTTTATTCCATTTTGACATGTAATATTTTATAATATCATAAATAAATGAGTAGGTACCTATGAGTATAATAGTTACTTTAATTAAAGAGATTTAAAAAAAACTAGTCATGCCGAGTAGTGTTGCTACGGCAAATTTTAGTGCGGCTCAACCCTAAAGAATAAACAAAAAGTCTTATGAAAACTTAACAAGGAATAAACTGCATCGCGATATTTTTAAAACCGCGGAATAAACACTCATATTTGCAAAGCAATTCAATAAGCAAATCCTCCCCGTGGAACTGAATCAAAGCAGCGACAGAAAAAATATATTCCACACATTTTCGCGAGCTCTCAAATTAGGACTCCGTTAGTTTTGAGCGTGGTCTAAACCACAAGAGGGAGGCGATTTTTGACACAGCTTGCTAGACTGTTCTTTGCAGCTTCTCACGTCCAATCCATTCATTTATGTGGTTCGTAACGTTATGATCGCTATAATGCTATAAAACTTAGGTACTGTATAATGAGCTCTCGGGTGCATTGGATAAATAGCTACCACACTTTACCAGCTAATTTGATGTTCTGGTGTCAAGTAGGTAACCTGTATGCTTATTTAACTTACCCATCAGGCCATAAAATAGTAATTTTCTTGACAGGTAATACATGTATTGCTGTCAGTGGTATAATACCAAATTACGTACAGTCACGTTCAATACTTTATCTACACTCATATTGTAATTCCTTTATAACGCGTTCAGAAACCATAAACCACCTTAACCAAAATAACAACTTTGACAACCGCTTCATGAACTACAGTATTGCCATGGCAAAATACCTCTTCTCTGGTATTTTTTGCTATATCTCGAAAAACTGTCAGAGTGTATGAAATTGTCATAAGCGCCTGACAATCCTATACATTTTTGATAACCATAACGATAACAATCTCGCAACGTAAGATGCATGGTCATAGCCGGACACTGACTTAAAAATTTCGAAAACAATCAAAAAGCCAATTTACGTGCTATTTGTGATCTTGAGGAAAGTATCTTATTTACGTTCACTACCTAGTAGGCTTAAAGCGCAATATGAGAGTAGATAAAAGTATTCTTGGTGTCTCTTATGTGTTACGCCGTGCATTAGACAGTGCGATGCGGCCTGATACAAGACTCGGGTTCTGGCCCGCGGCCAATCCACATAAACTGCTATTTTGTTTCAGTCCGAAAAATGCTCCCCTATTAAAACAATAGACATACGACTACACGCTGAGATAATGAAGACAAACGCTTTATAAGTCGCGTTGTGGCCGTAATGAAGTTTTGCAGCATTTCACGATTTCAAAACACATTTTACAGAAACCGACCGAACCGATGTCAACCCGCCTAGAGCTGATAGAGCAGCTGAAACGCTATCGATTTAACCCCTATGTATGTTCAGCGATTTTTACTAGTTTTGCAGGTATGGATAACGAAAAATTAAAAAAAAAAACAAACATACAAATGGTTTTAAAAACTTTGATAACTCGTAATGATTCTAATTATGTAAGATACCACTGAAAAACTTATCAAATGGAAAAATTAATTAATGATTTGTCGTGATATAGATATAAGGGAAAAGCTAAGAAATATTCAGATTAAAATGATCAATATCTCCGAAACTATTAAAAATCGCTGATTATACATAAGGGTTAAATCGATAGCTTTTTAGCTGCTCTACTAGCCCAAGGTTTCTGCGACACCCTGTATACAAGTCGAACAAAAGGCAAACTTTAAATATCAGAATCTCAATCTCGGGGTGGTCAATCCAATTAAGTCAGTATGGAGAATTTTTAAACTTTGAGAGAATCTGAGGTACTTTGAAAATCGCAGTTCGAAATTACGTTAAGTCCATCCCGTTCTCTCGATTTAGTCTCAAATCACGAGGGGCTGAACTAATGTACTTTTGAACTTCAATTTTCAAAGTAGTGGGCGTCGGCCACCAAAACCTCGATGTTGGAAAAAATAAAGTTGAATTAAATTTAAAACTTAGCTTATTACATATTCTGGATAGTTTATTCCGACGGTAGCTGACATGCTAAAATCGATCAAACGGTTTATTTACAAAAGATCACAAAGAAACAGCCGTACATACATATCCATAATTATTATCCATCCACATAATTCCATAAATGTACATACATACTAACCTTCATCTTGGCCAGTCAGTACAAGCTTCAATCTAAATATCTGTTTTTTTAATTAAATTCCTCGGCGCTGTTATTCCAAAAAGTCAATCTTCTGAACCCCAAATTGCTTCAATGAATATCATTTGCGATCCAATAAGGTTAAGGCCGTCTCCAGACTTAATTGAGCATCGTATATAAAACTAAGTGCTTTTATCGATAAATTGAATTGGTACTTAATGAATCTCGTTTAAGAATGTACATTCCTTATATTGTTACATGTCAAGCTGGTAAGTTTTGAAATAGCCATCAAATTTGGCGCTTTTCAATAAAAAAAATCTGATGGTATGTGGAAACTATGACCCATAGACATTCACATTTACCAGACTGCTAGCTGTAGTAGACTGCAAATGCTTTGCCAACCCTGAGGACTAAGATGGAATGCCTCTATGCTAGTCATTTCACCGGCTGTCTTATCCCCAAACTGGAACACATCAATGAGAACACTGCTGTTTGGCGGTAGGTTAATGGATAAGATGGTGGTAGCGATCCGGACGGACCCTGCACAAGGTCCCACCACCCGCAAACGCAGAACGTAGTTCAAACGTAACATAAATAAATAAATAAATAAATAAATAAATAAATAAAATAAAAAGTAGTTGAAGAAGCATATGTTACGATTGTCAAATATCTAATTATTTGCTGAGTTCGATTTTTAATTACTAATTGACAAAGCCGCAATTAAGACTAATAGTTTTGTTAAGCATATTTTATTTATTCACAAATAGATTTACATGGTGTTACAGTAAAACACCAATACACCAAGAAATGAGGTCATTGTGGTCATGGTACGTAACGATCAGATTCATGTCCTATGATGTTGTGTAGCAAAATGTAAGTCCTAAATAATAATAATGATAAATGGGAAGCACGCGAGGATGGGCGGAGGCAGTAGCGACTTGAATGACTATGTCATAACTGTTAGAAGGCTAATTCAGGAGCGAAATGAAGCTCCTGAATTAGCTTTCTAAGCTAAGTTTTTTTTAATGAATGCTGGGAGCCTTTGGTTTGGTTTTTGCTTGCATGTTCAATACGTTGATGCCGTTATAATTTTCTCGAACAATTACCATGCCTTGCGATGATTCATATTATCAATATTACGCATAGTATGTTAGATTTTATGCGTTGTGAATGTATACAAAGCGTGAATATGATATATATAGAATTCATATAAACCCTGTTCTAACTTACTTGTCTTAAGTAGTAAACAACTTTCGAACCTTTAAATGCAACTTTTTTTGAATGAAACAGCCATTTTAAATAATTCAAAGCAATCACGGACAATACATTGGCCAAGTGATGTCTTTATTTACGATAAAAGAGCTGTTGTAGCCAAAATATTATCATTTTGAGGTTAGAAAGTGGTTTACCATAATTATATCATAAGTAAGTCTGAACAGGGTTTAGAACTAAGAATGACTAAAACATAATATAAAAACATGGAATCCAATATTTTTGAAATGAAATGAAATTTTATTGCATATTGCCAGAGAGTTGTATAGTCTCACCAAACCCTGCCTTTACATGCGTATACGCGTTATACAATTGCAAATACTTGTATAGCTTAGCTAGCTTTGTTAGCTTTGTTTCATGAAAATTGGAACAGCTGTAGAAAAGTTATCAGCTATCAAAGAAGGGATCGCCGTTATAAAGGGGTTTTTTATCTTTTAAGTATTTATTACAATGTTGACGATTGATATTTTATACCAATCAGTTGTAAATCGAACAGTTTCCGATTCTCATTATCTCATCTCATTATGGTTGTAAAAAAAACTTTTTAAACTGTCAAAATGTATGCGGTCATATATTTTGCAGAAATTTAAAACTTTCCGCTGTCATATCCATGTTGCTAATAAAAAAATACTTGCAGCCATGTTAAATTTCTATAGGCAACCCGGTATTCATGTAGTTACAATATAAATGTTTTCGAGAAGACGTACATTTTGATTAAAAAATAGCCGTAGAAGACGCACATAGGTTTTATTTTTAAAAGACTGATGGACTATTCACTCTATCTCATTTGATGGTTATAACTTGTTCTCAGTAAAAAAATATATTATGTGTATATATACGATTTTTGATTTTTGTATTCTTTTCTATTATATTTCACATTCAATATCAGAAATAAGTTCAGCACGCTTGTTTTACTCAAAAATAAAACCAAAATAAACTTTGAACCCGTAATATTTATATATCCGTCTAGCGCAACGACCCAAAATGTGTCTTGGCTTGCGAAATAAGTGCACGTCACTGGATTCGGTCGAGTGCGGTTCCCATAGTTGCCAGCTTGGAGCTGACGTAAATCTGCATTTACCGCGTCAGCCATGTTCAGCTCTGCTAAGCCAAGACCCAGCATCTCAGATCAAACACTATACTCTGATTACTCTAAGATAATTCCTGTGACAGCCGTATTTGATAATTTCAATCACTTACTGTAATCACAAGCGAGGTTTAAAACTAGGCGATTAATTATTTAAATTTCTGAACGGCGTCGCTAGGTTTATACTGAGGTAGTATTGATGTAAAATCAGAGAAATAAGTGTTATAAGTGTTTATAATGAGCTGTCACTGGCATCATCTTAGAATAATCAGATTATAGTAGCAATCGCAACCTCATAACCACCAGGAGAGGATTGACTCTGGTTTGACTATAGAATTTGAGATAGCGCGTTTTGACTATAAGGACAGTATTCTCTTAAGGAACTCACTGAATTATTGACCGGTGAATTAAGTGTTTTAAATTATTATTGTTGCATTATTTAAATTTAAAATAAACGCCTATGAAACGACGTTATGAACTCTTCACGCGGTTTATTATAATAACCGTAGGTCCACCATGGCAAAAAGGTTGGTAGTAATTCAGTTGCTTTATGGTTTCTGCGGCAAAATCGCATGGTGGCACGAAAGACATACATTAAAGACGGGATTTAATAAACAAGTTGGTATAAACTTATATGTTGTGGTTGATTTTATTATCTTTAAGCAGGTAAAGATAATGATGGTGAATTTATTTAAAGGTAAGATTATGTGAGCCTACAAATGCATTTTTATGGCAAGGAAATGGCACACCAGCAGCAGCAGCCTGACAACACACAGCCCACACCGATCGAATCATCATCTCTCGTGGCATGCTTCGTACATCTGTATATAATTATCTCTCGCCGGTCACCACTCACCGCCATCACAGGTGCGTCAAAGTCGTGGCCAGGCCGATGGCACAATAATCTGATGCTCGTTTGTCGCTGTCCCTCACGATGTCGCGGTGGCAAGTTAACATGGCTTCCCCTGTCGAGTTAGGTAGTGTCATTTTCAAGCCAGCTTGAAAAGCTGACAAAATCACCCTTTTTTGTTTTTGAATTGGTTTTTTTGATAAATAAAAAGAAGTTCATTACGTACAACTAACTGATTCGATGGATAAATAAAAATTACTCAATTGGGATTGTTCATATTTTTACAATTACTCTAATTCTAAAACCATTTCGAAGAATAGGGTTTGAAAGCCGTTCTGCATTATTAAGTTTTTGAAATATTTATCTATTTCGGATATTTCGACAAAAGTATATTT
Source organism: Acleris sparsana (assembly GCA_923062465.1). Classification (NCBI taxonomy): domain Eukaryota; kingdom Metazoa; phylum Arthropoda; class Insecta; order Lepidoptera; family Tortricidae; genus Acleris; species Acleris sparsana. The sequence goes on along the minus strand of OV281308.1, from coordinate 6,148,466 downwards.
AACCTTTGTTTGACTTTCGTTTTCGGCTTGAAGCCCTCCTAGGTGTATCTTACGGGTTAGGAGAAATCCGCTTGAAATAGTATGTTTTAATGCACTATTACAATCACTTTTTATCATTAGATATAAGTGAATTGCTGTTATTAACTAGAAAATTCATACCAAATTAAAAAAAATCATCCATATAATGTCTGTAAATAAATAAGGATATTAAAACAAAACTATTGAGTCAAATACAAAATTAAAAGATTGGTCTCTTAAAATTACCCATTCTTTCGAATTAGAATGTAAAAACCGTGACTTATTTTTTTTGGTCTATGCCAATTGACATGAATAGTACATTGTTGTAGAGGTTAGAAAGTAAGCCATAGATGGACGAGTCAGTTCGAGTTACCTCGAAAGTACGAGTCCATCTATTGCACTTTCGGCCGAGGCTTAACACAGTGCTTTTCACGACTACTGCGAGGAAATAAAAAAAAATCTTACAATACATTTATTTCAGATAATTAAAAGCAGACATATATGACTGTATGGAATCTGATTCCTTTGCCTATCCGTGAAGGGATGAATATTATTAAAAAAATAAAACGACTTCTCATTGGCCAGTTTAATTTCATATGCAGCACAAAGTGTGTTCTGATTGGTCGAATTAGTGATCAGCGGACCGATGTTATTGGTCAATGGAACAGACCAACAATGTTAACATAGTTGGTCTGTTTAAATTCATAGTAGGCCTGCTCATTCAATGTACAACTATCGATTGTTTTGGGGACCAAGAACAGACCATCTTTCGCCACATTTCCGAGCAGTGGCGTGAAAACATATATTTTTCTTTTGGTAACTCTCCAACTATCTTATTTTGGACAAACCAAAACCTAAAAACTGTAATCATTTGAAAGTCAGATCTCAATTTTATTAATTAAGGAGCGAGAGCATCGGCCATTATCTCCGACGCGTTGCTAATCTGCAGACAACTCTTCCCGTCCCAAGTTTGCACATTTACAGAAATAATTACATGCCCCCTTCTCCCTCAAGACAGGGGAGAAAGGGACAGAAGGGATGTTAACAATTAGGCGGCGATCACGAGACAAAAGGTAGTTGTGGCGAATTGGGAATTGAATCCGTGGCTTTTAGCGTCTGGGTTTGTTAGTTAGTGCTAATTAGTGATCTCATTACTTTGTTCCGGTGAAGGGACAATCGACGAAATAACTCACATGGCATTCTATCTAATTGTTAAAGTTTAGTATCATATTGCTATCTTAGGGTTGCAATCTTAAGATTCTAATCTTGAGATTGCTAATGTCTATGATCTTCAGATTCCACTTATTATATCATAAACTAGCTGTTCCCGTGCCCACTTCGTTGGGCATTTTTTTTGGGTTAATATATATAGCCTACGACGCTCACAAATAACGTGGCATTCGTGGAATTTAAAAAAAAAAACGGTTTAGTAGATCTAGAGATTACCCCTTACAACGTTACAAACTTTACCTCTTTATAATATTAGTATAAAGCATAGATATAGATATAGATAAGTACCTAGGCTATAGCCAAAAATTATAGCAAAAAAAAACTTCACATTAATGGATTTACATTATGAATCATGTCTTGTGGCAATTTTGGCTAAGGGGTAATTCTCACTATCAATACTAACTTATCTTACTTTTGGGTAGCCAAATCTAGAACTATCTTTCAGTTACAACCGAGCTCCACAAACAGCAAACGCGGGTGATGCAGGGTCCGTTCCGATCGCTACCACCATCTTATCCATTAAACTACCGCCAAACAGCAGTGTTCGCATTGTTGTGTTCCGGTTTGGGGATAAGACAGCCGGTGTAATGACATAGAGGCATTCCATCTTGGTCCTCAGGGTTGGCAACGCATTTGCAGTCTTAGGCTTGCAGTCTTGTGAATGCGAATGTCTATGGTCACAGTTTCCACTTACCATCGGTTGGCCTGTGTGCTCGTTTGCCTAAACTCAATAAAATACCTAATTTATTCGTAGTTGTCTCTAGGATTAATCATCATTCCACAACATAGATTGAGTTAATGAGGCTTTTGTGCACATAATTATTCAAATTGACACAGACCTTTCCTACTGTTATTTTCCCCACCATCTAAGGTAGAGCGTAACTTGTTTGAATGCCGTCTCCCAACTATTTACCTTTTGGCCAGCTTATTGAAAAACTTTGGGCACATTACTTCTCGGCTGCTCAGCGACGGTTCGCTGTAATTGTAGCTGGTTTTGTTTACCGATGGAAATTGAATTGTTTTCACTGTGAAGTTTGGCAGCGTTTAAATGCCAATGCGGTATTAAAAACAGTTGGAAATTTAAATGAATAACATTAAAGAGCATAATGACCTTTTGGTGGATAGCACGGTGATATATTTTACGTTATTTTGAACTAGTTTTGACTCTATTTAGTATTTTAAAAGCTTTGTAATATATGAAATTACAACCTCGAAAAATTATATTCTAAATAATGTTATTTTTAAGAAATAATTCAACATAATAAAATGCTATAATATGAGCTGTTAAAATCTGCCATGTTCCAGTCAGTGAAAGAAATGAAACTATAGAAGTCTTTTTTTTTTTTATGGCATAGAGAAGGCAACCGAGCACACAGGCCACCTGATGGTAAGTGGAAACTGTGACCCATAGACATTAGCATAAGACTGCAAATGCGTTGCCAACCCTGAGGACTAAGATGGAATGCCTCTATGCTAGTCATTACACCGGCTGTCTTATCCCCAAACCGGAACACAACACTGCGAACACTGCTGTTTGGCGGTAGGTTAATGGATAAGATGGTGGTAGCGATCCGGACGGACCCTGCACAGGGTCCTACCACCCGTATCCGTAATTTCATATTTCATATTTCATATTTATTCATTGCTTTACACGGGTAGGTACAGAGAGTTGTTATTCTACATAGTATAAAGTTCAGCCATGTAACCCTGCAGGGCACCGCATATTATCCGTATCCGTATCGTTCCATTCATTAGTATTTAACTTGTATTGGATTAAAATAGCTCGCAACCCATCCTGACCCTATATTGCGCTGTTTTCTCAAGTTGAACAGTAGCAGTGGCCAGTGACGATAGAGCAGTAACGATTCATGAGCAATAGCCTGCAATAAAGCAAGCTTAGAGTTTTATGATAATTAATGACCTGAAAATGAATCGAGCAACGTCACCGTATTTTATTGTCATTAGTTGAGTTATGGTTGTATTTGCGTGAGTTTATGTGTTTTCCATATGACTAATCTGAATGAAACACAAGAAAGAACTAAGAAGCATTGGTTTTTAACCTACAACGCAAACATGGGGGTGTTTTAGTTTAACGTCTATGTGTGTGAGTATCTGTATGTATGTATGTATGGAAGAACCTTTTAAAACTTTTTTTTATGAAAGTTGGTTTTATTGGTATGGTTCTCAACAATTTAGGAGATTTCACCTTTTGCTAACCCTTCCATTGTCATAATATCGGGTTATTTAATCTATGTAATAATTATGATGGCTGGCGAGAGCTGCCTCATAACCGGGAAGTGTGTTTAAGAACACACTTTTTCGGGAGTTTTTAATAACATATTTATTTTTTGTCACTTCATTTTGATCAAATTTGCTGAGGAGATACATTGAGCTCTAAAAATTGACTAAAGACACAAGTAACATTGCAAAATATTTTGTTTGTTCGACGGAGATACAATTGGGAATGTTCATATTTTTACAAGTACTCTAATTCGAAAACCATTTCGAGGAATAACGTTTTTAAGCCGTTTTACGTTATTAAGTTTTTGAAATATTTATCTATTTCGGATATTTCGACAAAAGTATATTTAACCTTTGTTTGAATTTCGTTTTCGGCTTGAAGCCCTCCTAGCTGTATCTTACGGGTTAGGCGAAAACCGCTTGAAATAGTATGTTTTAATGCACTATTACAAACACTTATAACATTAGATATCATTTAGTTGTTGTTATTTACTAGAAAATGCCATTCCGAATTTAAAATAATCATGTCATCCATAAAATGTCTGCTAAATAAATAAAGATATTAAAACCAAACTATTGGGCAAATACAAAATGAACGAATAAAAATACGTGAAAAAACCATTAATAATAATCTACGTTACCTATAACACAGTTTACACAATAAATCAGAGCTAAAAAATGTACTGTAGGTTTTTTATTACTTTTCAGATAAAATTTAATTAGAGACAAAGTGTAGTTGGAAAATTCTTCCTTTGTACAAGCTTAGACCGAAGAAAAATAATTATGTTAAAGCGTCCTAAATGCCTTTTATTGACATTAAACCTATATTGAACCTTAATTGAATTGGGAACTTTGCTAGCCACAAAAAAAACGGAATAACGTGTTGACAAGTAGACAAACACTGAACTGTTTTTATATAATATATGATGTTTTGGACATAGTTTAAACCTCGATGAATAATACGTATAGGTTACTTATTCACGTGGAAATTTTGACGGTTCCGAGTGAGAAGCAGATCCGTATCCATGACATCAAGTTTTTTTTTTCTTTCTTAATGTTTAATCTTTGTAGTATAATTTTATTTTATCTCATTTTTATTAACTTTATCCATAAAAAAGTGAGCTATATTATTTTCTATACAATTATCCAATTATTTGAGGATAAAAAATATATTATCATAAGTTATAAAAGACGGCTTAATTATTTTACTGTCTAGCCATTTGTGCGTTCGTCTATATAAACAACCAAACTTTATCTGCAAACTATACATTTCTAACAATATACATTTATGTATAGGTTTATTTTGTACTTCTACGAATTAATCTCGGTCGCTCTCAACAACGTGCTCAACCTAAAATTCAAGTTAGAAACAATAGAACTTATTTAGCACAACCTCGTTGAAGGCGAGGACCTTTACAAGACTATTTTACCTAGGGACATTGAACCCAATTTAAGTTTAAACATAATACCATGTTACACATTGGTACCTTGGTACAACCAGCGTTAATGTAACGTAAGGCTACCTTTTCACTGAGGAAGTGGCGAGCGGAGACGAAATACTGGAACTGTAAATAGAGGTAGGTCATTCCACTGAGGCTGATACGGGCGGAGCGGGGCTGTGAAAACCGATAGGTTCAACTGCTTGTTAATGCGGCTAAGTTTTCATTTAAACAGCGAAGACGATTTGTGTGCGATCAATGCGACAGTGTTATTGTAAACCGGAGCGGAGGGGAGACGTACGGAAATCGATGAATATTTTTGAACGATATCTGCACATCTCCAGCCTCTCCGCTCCGAGCGTCAATGCGGCTGAGTTTCCATTGAAGTGGATCAGAAAGTTTTAGTGGTGGCGTGACTTTATGCAGGGTTTATTCGGATTGCTACCACCACCTTATCGTGCAGTGTTAACATTTTTGTATTCTGTAGGCCTAATATGGCTGCGTCTATATCGCGTGTCAAATGTGGATAAAGCATCCTTTGCTATCGTACTTATTTACGTGTCAAAAGGTGACGCTTACGCTGACGGTACCTTATCGAAACTTTGTCACGCGATAAACGAAGCCCTGGATAGATAACTGGTGAAATGACTGACAGTAATCTGATGCAGTTTAACGGTGTTCCAGCTACGGTCGCTTCGCTAAGTGCAGTTCAGTTCGTTTGTAGTGCGCGTGCCGCGGTTTATGCTGGAGACCGTCAGAGTGTCCTGACTCCTGGCCGAAAGGTGTCGTGTTCCGGCGGTTTCGGGGCAACCTACCGGCAGCGACCATAACGCCAAATTTGATAAAACAGAGCCACGCTGTTCTGTCGCCTCGGTGGTGATAGTTTTTAAGCGTTATATTGTTGTATGTTAGTCTAAAAGGTATTTGTAACTATGGGCCTCGTTGCACGAAATAACATTTATTATTATTATTAATAATAATGCATTCTATTCTAGGCCTCAGGGCTGGGTACGCAGAACGCAAGGAATACAAATGCGTCTGGGTTTGCGAACCAATGCAATAGGATGATTTCTGAACGTTACCTCTCCGCTCCGGTTGTCTCCGCCTTAGTGGAAAAGCAGCTTAACCGTGTACATCCTGAATTTGTATCCAAGTAACCAAGTAATTTCAGAAATCGAGTAATTTCACGAAACTGCCCCAAACTTTGTGAGTAAATCTTCCGATCCGATGGCTCGAGATTAAGATCCGAATCGATTTGGTACTTGATTAAAGTTTTATTTGTTTTATCGAATATTCTGGGTAAGTTTTGGTCATTGTTTTTTTTTGGGTGGCGTGTTGTTGGTGTGTAAAGAGTTGGAGGAACGAAAAGTTTTTTTCGAGTAATCAGCAAATAATTAAGCTTGTCATGTTATAGGTATTTGAACACAGTAAAATTAACAAGTATTGAAGTAAGCTAGGACTTTCAAATAAAACTGGCAAAACATAAAGGTATTCAGGTGGTAAAAAAATAAACAACTTAAGAGGGGCGTTCAATAAAAAGTGAGAATGAGATGCAAACTCTTTCAATATTAGGAAATTAAATACTGGCCGGTAAATCTATCTAGCTGATTGCTATGAAAGAAAAAACTAACTGTCTTTTGTTTAAAAAGAAATATGTAAGTAATTTCTTTGCAATGCTATTGAGTACGTTAGCGAAAATGGAGAAAATCGTAGGTACTGCGCGCCGTTATCACATACACGTGTTTGATTTTTTTTCTAGGCACCAAGTCAATTTTGATTAGCCCCTCGTACCTAAAAATAGCAAATAATTACCAGTTCTTATTTTAGTTTTTTAACAATATTTATCAGCCGACCTCAGAAATAGGTACCCAATCTAGCTTTGTATAACAACGCACATTCTCATAACGTAAGATTTTTACTTATAGTGTTGTCAAACATTTTGTTTTTTATTCATATTTTTTAATTTAACTGTTTTAAAAAACTCATTCTTTTGAAATTTTGTTACAATGTGAAGCCAAACTGATAACGCCAATTCTTCACATATTTTAAGGTATTTAATGGTATTAGTTCTTATTAAATTTTTGTGTTTACTTAACACGTGGCAGCGTTTGCCTCCGTGGCAGTAACGTTTATGGGTTTGGTCCCTGGTGTTCAAACCAGCTGACGGCAGAAGCAGGGCGTAAACTACATTGTTGACGAATTCTCTAACTCCTTCGAACATTTTCTTTTAGTAAATAATCTTTTTTTAAAGTTTTAATAAACATTTTCTTGGACACATTTCTATGAGCAAATAACTTATCTGCCGGCTTGAATTTCGTTTCATAATATAATAATTATAAATACGAGAGTTTGTGTGTTTTTCTATCAGTTTATTAGTATTGTTTGTTATTTCTTCACACTAAAACTGTTAAACGGATTTCGATAAAATTTAAATGTAAATAACAAGCTCATAGAAAAAACAGCTACCCTTTATCTTATTAAAAAACTTGCACATTCGATCAGGTGAAAGTTAAAGGTTTGTGTATCATAAAGGATCCATTTTTACAAGATAAAGATAAGAAAACAATGCCAAAACATCCCAAGCAATTTGACAAATCACAAAAATTCACGTAACAAAATACCTACCTCATATACTTACCAAGTCGCTCGCAAAATTCCGACATAAACGACAAAATTCACGTGATTTATACCAAACGCTGTGAACACTGGAAAGTACGCCGTTTAAAGTTTTACGCGTTAGACATTACGAATATTTATGTCACATGTGGCTCCTGTTTTGCCAAAAATTCTTGAGCAAAAAGTACCGGTTCGGTGGGTCGGGAGTACTCGAGATATCTCAGTGAAGTGGTTTGGAAACGGGAACTTGGACGTTTTCATTCCTTAATCGGATCTGTTGAGTTAGTACCTGAGTTTGGTGTTCGGAGGATGAATGTTTTAGATTTGTGCAACTTATATTTTGGCTGAATTGAATGTAAAGATTATTGACTAGTCTGTTGACTGGTTATCTGTAAGTTTGAATACGTAAAGCCTATTTGTGATACACTTTAAACCTTAAGTTTTAAGGTTTATTTTCAAAGTAAACGATTAACGAAACTAGTTTTGTCCATTTCATTTTAATTACTTTATTTTAGTGAATATTTATTGAAGTTTGAACGCGTGAATGTTTAGTAAACACGCACTGAATAACATAATTGAAACGTAGTTCTAAATCACTGCCTGATTTGTTGGACAATCACGGACACAAAATCTGATGTTCAGATTTTACGGAAATTTAGTTCAGACAGGTAACCACAAAACGCTGTGGTTGATGCATATTTAGCGACATGTTATGTTTAGCCTCTATCAGTGGACGTGCTTGGTTTATTATTAGGTTTACGTCAAAATATTACCTAGAAATATTTGTTAATTTATCCCATAATACATGACTGCATTTGTACATATTATTGATATATTATTAAAATCTTTTACTACTTTATCTCTTCAACTATAACCATCCGTATGGCTATCCGTTGTTTTTGTTTAATTTAATTTGCAATTAATCAAAGGTTACGTGATAAAGATCTCTTTAAGATATATTACTTTGAATTTGTACATCTATATATATCAGTCGCGAGGCGTTCGTACAAGCCGATTATTTACGGCTTTACCAAAAATTCCTATGCATAGAGTAGGTATACAAACAAAACGTAAAACCGACACACGGCATACACCTTTTTTTGCTCCGGCTTGTCTATTTATTTACGTGACGCTTCGCCACTGATATATATATATATATAAAAGGTAAACCTGACTGACTGACTTACAAAGAAAGGCACCCAACTATCCGGCTCCGATGTTGTTGATTTTGATATATGTTAGAGAGTTGTTTAAAATAACAGACACGCATTTTTTTTTAGCGGACCAATCATCTATTGGGAGGAATTGACCTCTAAAGTACAGAAAAGTGACTAAACCCTCTTAACTTATATAAAAAATACCCTTCAAAGATCATCGAAGTTACACTTTCTTTGTTATTTATTTTTAATAATCGTTTTAGCCGATTTAACAAAACACGTGATGAAATTTGCGTTTAATCGTCTTAAACATTTATAATCAAACCACTATGAAACTTGTTTTTTTTTTCAGTATCTCTAAATAAGTTAGAGGGTTTAGTCACTTTTCAGTAATTTGGAGGTCAATTTCACCCTAAAGGTTGAGTTCGGGCCGCTAAAAAAAATACGTGTCTGTTATTTAATACAACTCTCTAACATATATCAAAATCAACAAAATCGGAGCCGGACAGTTGGGTACCTTTCCTTGTTAGATATCAACGCACAGCCGTAACTAAAATACCTAAAAACTCGAAATTTGGTACAGGAGCTTCTTTCATGATGCAGGCAGATCAGTGAGCACCAAAAAACGATTTTTGGAAATTCAACCCTTAAGGGGTTAAAATGGGGGGAGTAGCGGGAAATTAATTCGACGCGTAGGAAGTCGCGGGCGTCCTCTAGTACCATATATACGATTAAATTATAATTGAAGTCTTTGTATTTTTATGTTGATTAATATACTTACTCGTAATTTGTGCCAAAATTCTGTTCTCCTTTACATCGCTTTTGTTCGTGTTATGAGTTTCAGTTTCAGTTATTTCCAAAGTTACCCCAAGCATCAAAAAGAATTATCTATTCTTCAAACTGCAAGAGATCACACTTTATAAGCGCAATTCTTTAAAACTTTTGAGAATAAAATCAGTTACTGCATTTTACCACTGTTCGTTTACATAAACTCCGTCCGGGAAAAACTGTAAATAAAAGTTTTCATTTAAAATTTACACATTTTTCCTCTTCTCTAACTGTGCATTTTCCCCGGTAAAGTTTTTCCTGGCGTTTCAAATAATAATTTGTTGGTTGAGGTGTGTAGCTTGAGTGAGCAAAATACGTAACTAGCAAGTTGGCATTAACAAAGAAAAGAAAATTGCCATTTTGCTTAATAACGTTTATTACAGACGGGTAATTAACCCGTTAGTATCTATTTTCGACTACTACTATTTACGTCCAAAATACCGCAGAGCCTTAAGTCGAAAGTCTTCGACCAGTGTGTGTTGCCAGTGATGACTTATGGATCAGAGACTTGGCCGCTGAATGTGGGCCTCATAAATAAGCTCAGGGTCACTCAGCGTGCAATGGAAAGAGCTATGCTCGGAGTTTCTTTGCGCGATATGATCCGTAATACGGTAATACGCCAGAGAACCAAGGTAACCGACATAGCTCAGAGAGTTAGCATGCTGAAGTGGCAATGGGCAGGCCACATAGCTCGGAGAACTGATAACCGTTGGGGAAGAAAAGTTCTCGAGTGGCGGCCCCGCACCGGTGGACGGAGTGTTGGACGGCCTCCCACCCGGTGGTCTGACGACCTGGTTAGGATCGCGGGGAGCCGCTGGATGCAAGCGGCTCAAGACCGTGACTTGTGGCGCTCTTTGGGGGAGGCCTTTGTCCAGCAGTGGACGCCCCCGGGCTGATGATGATGATGATGATCTATTTTCATTATGATCAATAGCGTATATCACATAAAAACGACGCAAATTTGTTGACACTTTTTTTTTGCCTAGTTGAAGGCACACACGCCACCTCATGATATGTGAAACATGAGACCCACAGACAGACCTTTGCATTCTCGAGACTACAATTGCAAGACTGGAATTCTAAAACTGCAAATTATCTCTCGTTATATGATTCTTGCACCAGAGTTACACTGTTGCTTAAGGTTTCTTGTTTTGTCTTTGTAGCCTATCACTGAACAGAGTCCTAAAATATTATGGGACAAATATAAAAAAATATCTAAAATGTTAAACATCTTAATAATCATAGTAGCTGAATCCCAACTACTCACATCCATCGGTATTATTTATTTAAATAGCTTTTTGCACTTAATTAAAATAGTGTCCGAAAGACTACCTTAATTCTATAATCATTCTCTACCAGAAGGTGAAACAGAAATGTGTGCATACATCATCGCTCCACCTTGTGGCCAATTTTCGAAGATCGACGAATCGTATACGATTTAAGATTAACGTAAGCTGATGACATATCGCTCGACCGCCATCAACCGTCGACGGTCAACTCCATACTTTTCGAGTCGATAGAAAACAGAAACGTTACCAGCGTTTGCCCCTCTAGAACGTTCCCGCCCTAACGGCCATCTTGTTCAAATAATATTTTATATTCGTATTATTAAAATTTGTCAGTAGGTCCAGAATTTAATTAATATTCCTAAATATAAGCTTTCACGGAAGATAAACTAAAAGGCACGTCGGCCAACATTTTATCCTTTTAAAGCCGAAAACACTAACGAAGGGGGGATTTAATTAGCACGGAATGCTCCCACGGGCCAACTTTAGGTAGAATTCCCTGCTACTGTTTATTTAGGACAGGATTTGTGTAATAGCTCCATAATCTGAATTGAATTGTTCATACATTAAAATAATTAATGTTGAGGTTATGAATGTACAAAATTTGCAAAAAATAATTTGGTGAGTGGGCGATATTTTGTGTACAAAGGGTTTTCTGTAAACTTGGAGTTATTCGTAACTGGATAGTAGCGTCATGTTATGTTTTACAGAATTGACGTTGAAAGGTGACAAGCGCTGCTAATTTATATTTTAATGACATGGAGAAGGCAATCAAGCTCACAGGCTACCTTATGGTAAGTGAGATTTGTGATCCAAAGACTAAAACTGGGCATTCACAGACGCGCCGTTTGTATCGGCGACAGATGGAGTATATACAAATGGATAGGCGTAATATTTTGACCACATTCATGGGCGCGACACGCCACGCCTCAACGGTGCGACATCACGGAGCTGGCTGATTAGATAATGGCAGCCACAGAACGCTTCACGACGACGCCATTTGGCTTGGCGCGGAGGCATCGCATGTTTCAACGATAAATTTCGACATTCAAGATAGTTCCATTCGGATCGCGCATTGGGGTGTCGCGCTGGCTTTTCGTCCTCTTGGAAATCCAATGAACCGCACCAAGTATTTTAAAACGCTACTTGACTTTCACGGATTGATTTTTGCGTGGCGCTGCTCTATTTGGCTTGTTGGTGCGGTCGTGAATGCCCAGCTTAACGTGGTTAGGTTTTGAAGTAACAGGCCAGGCCAGATGCATTCAGCAAACGTCATTGCTATTGAAAATGTATACGATTAACTTAAGCTGCCGGACGGTCGGGTCGCGCGCAGATATCGTCTATTTGGCATTATTTCGATTGTCTGAAAGGTAGAATTATGCGATCGATTATACAAACGCGATTCTTCCTATTCGTGATTTCCATAGAATATGGATTCCACATAAACTTAGTTAACTACATTCGTGATTCTACACTTTCGTTATTTTAACGCAATCAGGATTCTTCCTATTCGTGATTCCAGACAACTGCAGTTTACTACATTCGTGATTCTACAAAGCCGTTATTTTAACGCAATATTGGCGTAACATACTACGCAATATTGGCATAATCGTTTTTCAACTAATATTAACATTGCATAAAGCGTATTTGGTATACGTAAATACCATTATCCGAATATTTGTTAAATCGAATTTGAAATAGTGTAGCATACTACTGACAAGGCCGAATTTCTTTACGAATATTGTAGGTTAGCACAGTGATCATTTTGCATAATTAATTGCATAGGAAATTACATACCTAATTAGTATAAAAAAACAGAAGGCAGTGAGCAAGATAGGTCAGGGCAGAAGCGACTCGGATAGGTCAGGTCAGAAGGCTAAGGAGGATAGACGCGTAGCGTAGCTCCCGCCTTAGCGTTCGGTATTAGGTTTATTTCTATGCTGAAAACTTGCTTGCTCACATGCATGCATAATAAGCTTTTGATTAATAGGTCCTTCAATCTAAGATTAGGTTGAATAAGTTTATGCTTTAATAATATTCTGCTAAATAATTTGGAAAAAAATATTCCTTGATTCGGCTCATTAATATTACGCATATACAGTATTCGGGCAACGGAATTTTGGCCAAGAGATTGTATGCGAAACTAAACTATGCCATAAAAAATATGCTACAAGTAATTATGCAATATACATTTAAAAAAAAAGGTTTGTGTTAGAAAGCCGAACAGTCACACACACGCTTATGTCGATTCCATACATTTTGATAAATATTGTCAATAACTTTTTTTTTTTCGGTTACCACTTTAGTCGGACTTTAGTCAAAACTGCGTGTACAATTATAGCGTGAAATAGTAGGTCGTTAAGAGGTGTAAATAAATACTAATTTTGTTAACATTGTTCATACAACTTTTTGTTTTATTTTAAGGAGACCCTTTATAATTACTTTTCATTTCCAGCTAATGTGTGGGCTTCGTTTTTAATAAGAAGTTACGAGTTAGCGCGCGAGTTATTACGGGTCAATGTAATTGTTTGTTACGCCTTTGTAACAAGTAATTTTAAATTTTATTTAATTAAACAACACATCAAATAAGATTAAAGGAAAAAAAAATCGCTTGTAACGATCAGTACAGTTTAAAAAAAAAAGTGCGTAGCTGAATCTAATTAGGTAAAAAAAAAGTTAGTAATGCGTTAGACCTATTGCTATCTCTAGCAAACGCAAGTAGACAGCGATAGCCAGCCAAGTAATATTAAAAAACTGTGAGTACCTACCGGACTATATTTGTTTACGAGGGCAGCAAAAAAGCAAGTTTACTCATAAACAAAATGTCCGACTTATCGCATTATTTTCCCCAAGTGAAAACTTAAAGCACCCTAAAGGAGCACAGCTTATATTTACCGCTTCCTTTAGAACTGCAACTACTCGTTCTAAGTAATGCAACGGAGTAATTTGCGCAGTTCTTACAGAACGTCTTAGCGCACAATAATATAAATTTACATAATGGCGGCAGGGAGAAAGTCAACGAAAATTATTTAAACAGGACTTTTATAGGGAAAAATACTCAAGTTAAGGTCCTCTTGCATGTATTTGCAACACATTGTATACATCACTCGACATTCTTTATTTGAAATTTGACGTAAATTCCATGTTAGTTTTGTTCACAACCACATGCTAGAGGAGCTTTACTTAAGTCTTTTTCTCAAACATGCTCGGAAAAAACGGTTTTCCGATTAAAAGACAACGACGGAAAGAGCCTCATTTTACTCCTAGGAGTAAAAAAACCATATGAAAACACTTTCCGTCCATGTCTATATTTTTCTTAAAAATGCTGTCAATTTGCATATAAAATCAAAAGGACCAAGACCAAAATTCCAAACAGCCAAGGTAACTGCTCCCTTTTTTAGCACAGTGCGTGTGTTTCTTTTTGAATTTGCATTCCAATTTCTATGGTTAGTATTTAAAAACAATTGACAGTCGGTAACATTCATTCATTCTGCATAATTAAATTACTTGCTTTTTAAAAATGTATTTGTATTATTTCCTCACATGTTTGAGAAAAGCATTATGTATGTCTCCGCGGAAACGAGGATTTCCTGACTCGTATTTTAGCAGGCCTCGCTATTGCGCGGCCTGCTAACCACCTCGTCAGGAAAACCCTTACTTTCCGCACCTAGGCAACAATGTACCTATGCATGCTTTTATTTAGCTGCGTTAGTATGTCCGGTACAAAACTTGCAAGCCAATTTTGAGCCACTCCACTATCGTAATGGGCTGAAATTTGTAACACATAAGTAAACTCGAGGGCAATGGATGGAATGGGTCTGATGATGGAGCTGGAAGGTGGCAACAGCATTTCTGATTTACTTAAAGTAGACCCGTAAGGATTCGTCAGTGTCTATTTATCATTTTGTTTACTTATAAGTAAATTATGCGGGGTACGAGCATCTCAGAAATACCAGTATTATTTTCGAGAGAATTTTGCAAATCTGTGCCCTAGATTTTAAGAAAGTCGTGAGGATGTAAAAATACTGGTCAAACACAGAAGCCTATTCTTGTGAAATTCGTCATAAATAAATAAAACACTCATGTATACTTGCATACTTACTGACTTACGTACTTATCAGGAAAGTGACTGATATTTTATCCACTGCGAATATTGCGACTTTAATAGTGTTGTCTTCAAATTATCTAGCTTTTTATATAAAGAAGTCGATGTGTTTGTCTTTTGGAAGCACTTTTTAGTCTTAGTAGTACAAAGTCGCAGGCGTCCTCTAGTCTAAGTTCAAAATGACTAATTTGTTTTTATTATTTTGCTTTCATTTGTTTTAGTCAACATGAAACAGTTTTTAATACCATACGACTCCAATAGTTTCGGCTGGTTTAAAAAAAACGGCAAAGTGTGAGTCCGACTCGCTCGTTGAGCTTGTAGTTGGTATTTATTACCTTTTAAAATAAATTCAATTTTGAATCAATTTAGCGGACACGGTAATAAGATTTTATTGTTTTTTTTAAAGCTAAGACATTTAAATTTGAAGCTTGTGTGTTTTACTATTTTTTACGATGTAACGCTTCTTGGGCTCCTTTATTTTAAAACTTTCTTCTTTCCTTTTGAACAAAAAACTATCCACTTAATCTGATGATTCAAAAGATACAGCTCTTTACAGTTAGGACAAAAGGACAGATATGGACGGACTAATATACTGACTGCGTAGACTAATTAATTTATATAGAGTCCCGTTTAAAACCTTTCGGGAATTATAATTATTATTAATTAGCCTTATATAGTGTCCCACTGCTGCCTCTCCAAGGCCCCCCTCTCTTGATTTCCACATCTCTCTCTCACTTTCGGGAATCAAACAATGAAAATAATTACTACATCTTTTATACCTTTATTCCTGCTATAGTTTCTGTTAAGCATCAGATAGCCTTACACTTTTTATAACTCTGGCTTCATAAGTCTTATTTAAATGCTCAACTCAACGCTCAAACTGTCATTCCAGAGATTCTTCGACTGCAGAAATGTATTTGAATAACGGATAGCTCTTTGCACCGGAGCATTCCACTTCGCTCGGCTGTGCAGCGGAAGGCTAGAGAGACCGGAACTGTTTATCGATACGTATGTGATTTGCCGAATGGATGTGCAACGTCCGAGAATGTTGCAGATTTTACCTTAAATAAGATGTTTAAGATTTCATTTTAAATTGATTCATTTAAATATTTACGTTTACAAATTCTCCACACGTGGAAAACGAACGAACTTACCTACGGTTTTTACACAATAAATCAAAAACAATTAACATTACGAAATTTTATTAAAACAAAATAAGACTAAAATGTCTAAAACATAAAGTTTTAGGGGGAGAAACGTTACCGCGCAAAACAATTATTCTAAGAGAAATTGAGGCATCTAAGGCCAAGATGGCGGCACTTCATGATTTCTATTTAAGAGTAGGTACGCCCCGCGTCCAGTGGCCTCATTACTATAGGTATTATTGTTTTATGGTAATGGTATTAAACTTTAGTATGGTTTTAAAATCAAGGGATTGTTTTTTTGGTTGTACAAATGGATACACAATGTACTCGTATAACATTACCAGTATGACTCATTGTCAGTTTAAGAAAAAAGATGGACTCTATTTTCCGTTAAGTTACTCACTCATGGTTCGCATTATTATTAAAAGATAAAGATAAAGATAAAGATACATTTATTCGCAACAAACATAACCACATTACATAGATGCAAAAATACTCAGCATTCGCTAGCCGTAAAGCCAGCCACTGGTCTTCCGTTAGAACCGCTTGGTGAAAAGACGGAAAGTGACACATTAAGTTATGTCATACTGCCTATAAATTGTGTATTTATTTGTATAACAAAAAACGCCCTGCAATTTCATTCAAATATTGTAGTTTATTAGTAAACACAATAATATTAATGAGGTCGCCACTAACGCTCAGTGCAATCTTAAATTTAGAGGATGTCGCGTTTAATTCACAAAAATCTTTTGTTATTTTGTATTACTTTATTTATAATGACAGTATTAAAAATGTATCCCCATTTAATCACCTTGAATCTATTCACTGTTAGAATGCCTCTTCCTTTGCCTCCACTCTCCTCTATACTGCGCTTGTGCATCCATTGTCTCCTCGCCGCATTACGGATGCCGTCCGCCCATCGGAGCCACACACCGACCCACAGTTTTTTTTTGAACTTATTGACCACATATTAGAAACCAACTTCGTCCTCGAAACATCCTACTACATCAATAATACAGTCGTAATCGTGGGCAGAAATAATATTATTATTATATACAAACATAACACGTGTCTAGTTATCCCGGACGAGTCGACAGCGGTTTGGTGCAAGTGGGGCTATTAGTCAGAGTGGACCGTTGCATAAATTATACGCCCAATTAGTTACATTGATGGCGAGCAACGATTAGACGAGATACGATCGATGCATAGACAGACGGAGGTTTTGAACGGAAACGCCTCAAAATGAGTTTTGTGTAACTTTGATAATTTGACTAGACTTTTGTTCCAAAAACCGCCTGACTTTTAATTATCTATAATAAAAAGTGCTAACATGGAAAGGTGAAAATTGAACATATCATAAGAAATACATTTTACACAGGGTTTTTTTATGTCATGGCGAAGGCAAACGAACACCCGAACCCGATGGTAAGAGGCTATTATTAGACAAATAATTGAATCAAGAATAGGCACAACATTGTTAACATAAGCTTGTAACACCTTTTCTAGCGATCCGAGTTCGCTTCGTTTCAGTTTATGTGAGTTTTCTGAAACACCCGTATATAAACTAGAATTTATCATACATGACAACCTCTCGTGAAAAAGAATCTGACCGTTAATAAAACTGCATCATAATCCATTTAGTGGTTTTTACGATCATCGCGAACATACAAAGGTGTAGACAGACTGACGGGGAGGACTTGGTTTTATGATATTTAGAGATGTCTCTTATGGAGCGGCGTGGTCATTTCATAAGAATGATATTTAAATAAAGATAAGTAAAGCCCGTGGGGTTGCCGGCTTAAAATATTACAACTCCATTATATTCCCGTGGAAGTCGTAATAGACAAGGTAACAAAGACTTGTAGTATTGTTAGGCGATGGGCTTGCAACCTGTCACTAATATACACTAGTAAACATCTTGGGCTGTTTGTGCAAAATTTTGTTACAGAATTAACAACAAGTTTTTACAGTTGTTGGGAATTCTGTAGCTCTGCCTACCCTATTTGGGAAATGAAGGCGTAAAGTATGATTGTAAGAAAGTCTTGACTATGTAAAGGCTGCCTCTATTATGCTAGTAATATCGTTCATTGTCGAACTCCACCTTTGGCTGGCTGTCTTTCCGTCCCCACCACCTGCATTTTTTACACAACCAGTTTGTGTGTGGCAGCATTTTTGAATCGCTTCGACTTTAATACTTGTTTCTCAAAGGACAGCAATGCATCATCTATTCCTCTCCTGGTGTTGCAGGTGTCCATACGCATGTTCGTTTGCTTCATCTAGCATTAAAAAATGATCTTTGTTGTTTTGTTCTTAAGTAGGTAAGGTTAGACAAATAACGGTAATTTACAGTTCTTGTGGCTACGTAGTGATTACAAAAAAACTTAAAGAGCTGCTGATATCAAAATCTTACTACACAATTAATTAATTTGTAAATGAAACTTAATAGTAAGTCGTCCTATCCCATCTTTGCGGTGCCCATCAGGGTTCATAATGAGCTATTCTAGTGTTAACTTCTAAGCTAGCAAGTAAGACCTATGTAAAACATTATGATTGCAATAAATGATTGAGTATTGAGTAAATTGCAGCATTATGTCATTTAAGGATTACATACGCTACACCTGTTTCCGTTACCTAGATTATGTTTTTTCTTTTTAACCACAGAGACGAGAGTTGAGAGTTGTATTAGAGGCAGAAACTTTTAGAGTTAATCCCTCATAATATTTATGATTATTAAAACTTTATTGCACAATAAAAGAAAAGTACTAACGGACCTCAATTGAAAGCAGTTTAATATAACCGTTTCATGACCGTCCAAAGTTTCTCGCTGTATGTTTTCAAAATTTGCGGTATATCTTACGCGCTGCGTCATCACCAAGGGCTATGAATATGATATGTGATTCAGTGACGTATGATGCTTGTAATAATGTTGCATATCACTTAGCTGGTGGTTTTGGTGCTGAAACTATTCATGGTGAGCATTTTAGCTACGTCGCAGAGTATGGTAGCTCTATTTCACTCTGTCTTAAAGGCCACATTGTTTATGAACATAAGCATTTTTTTGAGATTTTGTGGTAACGTCAATAAGGGTAAGCTATTAGGTAAAGTGGTTTTAATCCACGACGGCGCGCCCCGCCTGTCAAATTGATGTTGCACAGTTGCATCAATATTATGAAATAACTAAATAAAAATCAAACCCAAAAACCCGACTGCATTTTTGATATTGTATAATTATGTAAAAAACAAAATACAATCCGATTGTAAAATGATTTTTTTATGAATTTTATGTATCCATAGGCACTTGCGCCATCGAGACAAATGTAATGACCATCAAAATCGGTTGACCATTTGAGTAGTTACGAGGGGACGTAAGAACGGGCATACATACATGCAGGTCAAACACATAACCCTCCTTTTGGGCTTCGTGAATTTAAGGGCTCGGCTCGACAGTTAAAATCTAGTGACTATGCCATGAAAATAAAGATTCTCTTTTACGTAATTTACTCTTACATAAAAATAACAATGGATATTTAATTAGTGAAAGAAAAAAAGCTACTCAAAACCACTATTGTTATTTATTTCTATTATGACCACTTAATGAATACATAAATTTTGCAATTTATATGAAGCATAATGAAGCGGCCCATAATATTCCAAATAAGAAACTATTTCAGAAATAGACAGTAAATATTCTACAGTGCTACGTTAAAATTTCTGGGACATTAAATAAAGCAATTTCATTGGAAAAGACGCGCCATGAATGCTAACAACCGTACTAGGCCGAGTTGGAACTGTCTCCGTTTTAATTTCAAGAGCCTTTGTGTTTCTATCTCTAAACGTGACAGGTCAATGTCTAAGATCTGAAATTACAGAAATTAGAATTAAAGGATTCGTCTATTAATGTAGTGGTGCAGTCAACACTGATTCAGAGTGAAGATATGACGCGCGTACGTCACGCAGATAATATGTGAGATTAAATGCCTTTTTTTTTAGGCTTAGTAATTTAGCCATCCCACGGGAACAGTGACTTTTAGTCCATCCATTCTTGTTCGAGTAAAGGAGTAACAAAAATACTAGCTCACACACTAACAAAACATTCGCATTTATTATAGTGTGATTGGTGTGACAGTGTAATAAAAAAAAATTGGTTACTAACACAGTCGTAACTTAAATATATTTTTAAACATTTTCAAAACTAAATAGGCGGGCGTTAACTGAAAAGTTAACCAGATAGAGCGTTAATACGGAGAGAATGCTATCTGCATTTCCTAATAATACAACTCATCTTTTAAGTAACAAAGATAAAACCTTGTTCTCGTACGAAAACTGTGAGAAAGCTAATAGCTATCACTTTTCCGTTTTAACTGGAATAAGAGTGGATTTTAAACTACAACAACAGAGTTAAAACTTTATAACCGCAAAGTGATGGCTTTTACAAGCGGCAAGAGTATTTTCTGATAAACAAGCTATTGAAGGAGTTTGGAAAGCTGGCTATTATAATAAGCTATAATTATGTTACAGAATATGCTCATGTTTTTTTAAAGCACCCATACCACAGAAACGTAAATTGGCTTTGAGGCCCTTAACCCGTCAGGTGTCCTACGCACAACATGTGTGCGTAGATTTTTTGACATAATGTGACTTATTAATTTGACATGAAGTTTAATTTTGATGTACAACAACTTTGACATAATCACTTGACGGGTGGTCCAATTGACTATGAGCTGCAGCGTAAAGGTGCGATTGCTGAGTAAACATACGGTATCGTTGCGTAAACAAAAGACGGGGTCATAGTAACAACATGGCGCCGTTTTTGACGCTTCGTAATATACGATCGTTAAGCAGCGGTGCCGTTGCACCTTTACGCTATGCTGGCCGAATTTTCAGTAAATGCATTTTTTTAATAGGGTAAAGTCACCAGTTGTTAGCCAGTAACCAGTATTCGACATTATATGAGTGCGAAGAGTGGGAAATACATATTTCGTACTCTTCCCTTCCCACTCATACAAAGTATAGGCAGAGGCCGACTACAGGTCTCTGGCTGACCACTGGTGACTTTACCCTATTATAGCAGCCGTCACAGCCCAAATTGCAATCTATTGGGCATGTCTATCCCATGCCAAGAGAATTGTAGGGTAAAATGTGTACCAAATGGGTTCCACGTAATAAAATCCGGCGTTGTGCAGATCACAGCGACGTTGGCCAGATGAGCTGGACGCTTTTAAATAATCAAGACTGATGGGAGGCTGCCCAAGATAGGGCTACGTGAAGAGAAGGTATATTACAGGCTGTTGATTAATAATATTGAATGAATAATACACATTTCAGCGTCCTAATATTTCCGTTATTGCCTATTTTAGATAATTTTAATTGTTATTATATTGTAAAATTACCTACCTATAACATACTAAGTTGGTCCAAGTTCTTTTACGCCCAACATACAGGATACATCGTTGTTCATTTTGATTTTGTTTAGCACAATACTATTTCATTTATTTTATTCTATAATAATATTTTTGTTTTGCTCTATAACAAACGTTTATTTTCTTTATTTTTCATATTAGTCTTATTTGGAATTTAACTGGCTTCACTCTTCATAATACGATACGCCTAGGACATAACAAATTAATCATGAGAATGGCTACAAATCTTAACCTATAGACATAAGATAGATTTAATGTTGGAGCTAGCCTCAAAGCATACGATTTGGATATCCAGGTACACTTCTAAATAACACAAACAATTAAAACAAAAGCAATTCAAATCAAACCACAACTCGTTAAAGAACTTGCTCATTTCTCGTCAGCTACGTATTGCTATTATGTAAATTCTGTTCAGTTTCATTTGAAACACAAGTGATATTCATCCGTATTGTTTGAAGCACACGGTTGAATGCAGTTCATGGAATGCACAATGAAAGCTTTGTTTAGTCGGGTCACGCAGCAGCGTAATGCAGTTTCAGACTAAGTTCGGAGGCAATGATGCATGGTGCGTGCATTGTTTAGACCATTCGATTTGGCTTTAAATGCATAATCAATTTTGATACAGCTTAGGGGACCAATAAATTATAATTACCGATAAAATGTTTACTTCATTATCGATTTCCAAACAATTCTTGTAGGCGAATTTAATATTTTATTACAAAATAAAACCCCTTTTTACCCTATAATATACTAAAAAAAACTTTATTTTCCATATTCCCCCAAGATTAAGGTTTATTAATTAAAAAAACATTTATTTTTTTCAAAAACCTCTGGTCTTCTTGGGACCTCTACGACAAAACTGCCAAATTAATTGAGAAATATATTATCAAGGGCAATAAATTATAAAGAAAAAAAAAAGTTACCGAAAACTAGCCTCTACCTGGAACAACAAAACTAAACGTTTTACTTGTACTACATTCAACTTTTACTAATTTCCAATGAACTCCAGTAGGTACCATATCTTCAGAGATACTCGCACAAACAGCGATGTATCTTGTTTAGTGAGTTTTTAAACTCCCATGTGACTGCAGCCGCTAACTTCGGGACGTCGGACTACCTCAACTTCCTCGTGCGGCTTGAGAAATTGCACTTTGATTGACCGGAAGTTTGGTAAAACCGTGGCTGTTTATGTAGACGAAGTAGTACTTATTCTGTTGGAAACATGTTGCATGACGCGTAAGCGTAGTAAAATGCAATTAACGTATTATGTATTAAGTAGCTACCCGAGCGTGCGTGCATTTTTCACCTCTGACCAAAAACCAAGCTGGGTTGAAGGTTGACATCAACACCCCTCCAGGTCAAATTTTATTAAATGCTAGGTACCTCAGAACTTATTGTTCACTGTTGTTACCGTTGGCATTGTCCCTGTAAGATTGTGTGTCTGGCTGTCTATGTGAATGTGACTTCATAGCTTCCTAAGGGATGAATCTATTTATATGCAGTGGTTTAATTTATAGCTTTCTTAATCGGCATAGTTCTTAGATTGATTTAATGGAAATCGGGTTGGCGGTTTGAGAGTTATAAGCTTTAAAAGTAGAAGTTATAATTTTGTTGAAGACTTTTAATTTATCGAATGTTAACTTTACTATCTACATTTATATGCCATAACCAAGTAAACTAACTGAAATTCTGTCGGGTTCATAAAATAATTAACTTATGAATGATAAAGTTTTCGTGACGTTAACGACATTTTATCTTTACTTCATCATTAAAACCCAAAATATTCCCAAATATTCTCGAAATTACGAAGTATTTTATCTAAAAAGTAATGTTTCTTAATGAATTTAAAATTGATTTTCCTTCCCCGGTCTCTTCTTAAATTTTAACGCAAATCAGGGCAGAGCTTCTGATACAATTACTAATTCATCGCTAACTCGCCGGGGTTTTAATTCAGGGCGAAAATTTCACAAGTACTCAAGTTGGATGATACTTCCGACTTGGTTTATTAATCTGGCTCTGAGTTCATACGGGCACTTTCGGCTTATTTACTGAGTTTCTGCCATGCTTCCCAGCTAAGATGAAAGGCCGTATCTGTTCTTGAACTCCTTCGAAATATTTTATATTAACGGTATTCTTACAATTATTTTTTTCACCTTTGAAGCAGCAGTTGCGTTTTTAAACAAGGAGGTGAGGTAGGAGGTTAGTCAAGATGCATAACTGAAAATTATCAAAAGGTGTGAAATTGACATAAGAGATGCATGGTAGTTGGCACAGTAGTGTTACAACATAGACACCGTAAGCTAGTTCCTCCGGTTGCCACCTGAACGCTGCCTGTTCTAAATAACCACGACACACTCGTTAAGAATTCTTTATTTTTATTTTTATTTTGTTTGGTTTGTACTTGTAAATGTTGTAATGTCTGTATCACCTTCCGTGTTTTCACCGAGCGGTCCCAACGGAAGACCAGCGTTGGCTTTACAGCCAGCACATGCTGAGTTGGGACCATTTCACAACAATTTCTCTGTGTCTTGTTCTTTTTGTATCTATGTAATGTAATTTTTTGTATTGTTGTGAATAATTTTCTCTTTATCTTTATCTTTATCTTTACATAAGCGCTCGACGCGACCGTCCGGCAGCTTGTTTCAATCCTATACAATATCTATAACGAAAACGTTCTGTTAATGCATCTCACCCTGATCGCCTCTTTGAACTATATACTTTGATACGTACCCGGTCACTGTATGTACAGTCACGGAAAGCGATTCCTTGACCGCTTTAGACTAAGTCAAAGTGACGTAATGAATGAAAACGTAGGAGACTTTTTATGATTTTATTTACATAGTCACTTTGACGTAGTCCAAAGTGGTCTAGGAATGTACAGTACATAATATATTTAAGTCGCTTGTTTCTAAATGTTGTTTTGGAATGTTTCGAGATACAATTATTCTCTGACGCTATTTTTTGCCTGAAATTATTAAACATACTACTTAAATACATGCTTTAAACTTGCTTGCAGAAATAATTTACAGTCAGCATGTTACTTGATTGTTAAAACAATACTTATTTAGCATTAAAATAGAAAAATTAGCATACCACACAACAGAGCGCTCGGCGTACAGAAAAAGTCAGGATTTCCAGGCAAAAATTTAATTTAACTTCACAGTTAATACATACACGGAAAATTCACACGAAGAAATGCTAACCCGAAAATAAAGTTTCCAAATGCGGAAGCAGACTGCACGCTGTGCCGCCTCCGCGCAAATATTTTAGATTTATTATGTGAAGTAAATCAGT
Source organism: Acleris sparsana (assembly GCA_923062465.1). Lineage (NCBI taxonomy): Eukaryota > Metazoa > Arthropoda > Insecta > Lepidoptera > Tortricidae > Acleris > Acleris sparsana. Next base: position 6,123,687 of record OV281308.1, on the reverse strand, counting down.
TTTACAGTAAAAAGTGTTGGCATATAAAAGCATGCATAATCATTTTCAAACACAACTTGAGAATTCCCGCGATTTCGTTCGTTGATTTTTCGATATATTTTTGATATGGGGTAAATCTACATAAAAATTAATTACGCCTTTTATTCAGTATTGTGACCATAGATAATGTTTTTGGCAAACCTTATCAATATTATAGATGAATATCATTGACGTTAGCCACCGGACGGTCGCTTCGACCGCTTGCGTCAATTCCATAAAGTTTGACAGTTGTTGTTTACGTTTACGATTATTTAAAATACATTACGTTAGGTACTAGACATACTCTAATATTATTATATATTTTATATTTAAAGGCCGGCAACGCACTTTCGATTCCTCTAGTGTTGCGTAATGGGTCGCGATGATCACTTAGCATCAAGTGACTCGCTTGCTCGTCTGCATCCTTTTTCACAATTGAAATCAAAATTTATTATTAAACGTAGATTAGAAATAGTAATGAAAAATAACTTTCACTCAAAATAAATGGAAATCCTGCCTTGGACATAACCACTTTATATTTTACTGGACTCAACACAAATGATTGGTAAAGTCATAACCATAACTTGTTTTTTGCTTGATTATCTTACGTGCGTTTTATTACATTTGTAAGTGAAAATTGACTAATTGAACTAACGTCACTAAAATGGGTCACTAATATCTTGTATTTTATTTGCTCTTACTCTGAGTTCTATGTAGCCCTAACACAAATGCAAGCTAAACCCATTCCTCACTCCGCACGGACGGACGGACGAATAAATTAATCCGAGACATACCCGCGTGAGGGCTCCAACTGACGGCGCTTCGGAGAGAATTTAAATTCAAATTAATGTCGGCCAGTGATTAATATGAAATTATTATAATCTCATGTAAAAATGTGGCGCGTTGGAAAGAAGAGTACTTTTGAAAAGAAGAAAAATAATAACGTATAATGTTTGCGATAATTTCGCGTCCCCGCATTTGTCGGCGTGAAGCAGGACAAGAATAAGTCACAATATATACGTAACTAAACGTAACAAAAACACTGTGGGTATTAATTAGGCTGCATAGTAATAGCTAGTGCTATGGTCACTAAAGAGGATTCCAAATAGAATGGGATGCGCGAACTAAGATAATATAATATATATTATACATTTCAGGCAAAAGCCGTTTTAATTTAGCAAGCTTTTAATTCTGTCGTTAGTTCTGCTTAGACATAATTAATAGATATTTTTTTAGTTAATGTAGTACATTATTAATCTATTAAAACAACCGGTGAAATTACTAGCTTAGAGGCATTCCATCTTAGTCGTTAGGGTTGGCAACGCATTTGAAGTCTTAGGATTGCAGTCTTGAGATTGTGGTCTTGAGAATTCAAATGTCTATGGGTCACAAAATCCATATACCATCAGGTAGCCAGAGTGCTCGTGTCATTCAAACGACACAAAAACATTCAAGACTCGGAGACCTGGGTCCTGACCCAGGACCGCCAGCTCCAAAAGCAGGGTAAGTAACTACTAAGTATATATAAAAATACAACCATAAATATTTTTCTACACATTTGTCCAACGTGTTCGAAATGAAAATAAACGTTGTCTATTTACTACTATGCCCTCGCCGCTCCATTGGTTAGCAGGAAGTTCCGGTTGTGTACCGGAAATGACATACACGATATATCAGACAGCCAGATGTCTTTCCACACACGGGTCCGCTCCGGGACGCTGATTTGTCAATAGTATCAGTTTGCCATTCGCATACCGAATGTAGAAAATTATGAAATGTATTTTCGAGATACTCGCCTTTGTAGCGTACAACTGTGATACAAAGTTTGGGTGATCAACGGCCACGGTGGCCATCTTCTCCCATTTTTTTACCGGAAGGATTAAATTTATTAAACTTTGTCGTATACAATGTCGTATGGAACTACTCTAAATCCTTAAGTTACATCATTTTACGTTAAGGAAATAAACTTTTATTTTTAAAAAGAAACCAAACTCCATTCAAAGATTTTCTATAATTCCCTTGTCTCGCCCAGAAATCGCAGCAGCATAAAATTCAAAAAATAAACACTCGCTATTCAACTAATCGATAGAATTATTGTTCAGGATCTGAAAAAACATTTGGTCTCTCAAAAGATCGTGAAATCTTACATAAATTTTAGCGAGTGTTCGTTTTTTGAATTTTTAGCTGGTTAGATTCCCAGGCGAGACAAGTGAATTTAAGAAAACTTTGAATGCCGTTTTGTTTCTTTTTGATAATAAAAGAATATTTCCTTAATGTAAAATGTTCTAACTTAAGCACCACCCTGTATAATTATACAACCTTAACTTTGTCATATTATATTGTTTGGTAAAGAAGGTATGACTTTATGTATATATTTAATGTATACAAAGCCGCGTATTTATTTTTACAATAAAAATCGTTCTGTAATTTCAAGATAAAACTTTAGATTATTAGAAAAAAGTCAAAATAACGAGGGCGCCACTAGGTGCAGTCTTAAGAGTTCGATCCCAAGTCGTCGCTGTTCGTAGGCGGCAAGCACTAACGACTTTTAAAACTTAGGACATTACCTGAGAGTTCTCTGTGGTAACCGATATACTCTCACAGTGAAGAGAAAAACATCGTGATGATGCCTACACATTCCGTACTGAATTTTTAAGAAAGTTTGTACCACTGATCATACAGATAAGGTAAGATTTAAAAGAAAAGAGAGATCTTCAAAGATTTATATTGATCCTTACGTATTAAAATTATTGTATCCACTTTATTATAATTTTCAAATTATTAGCTGCAGTCACACTGGAAAATGTTCAAGCGCTAACCATATGTATTTATGATATACAATCTTCTGTCCGCCATTTTATCCCGTTTTTGCCATCCCACGGGTACAGTGTATTCTGCGGGATGAAGAATAGCTTAAAATTCAGGATTTAAGCTATCCCTATGCCATTTTTTTTCTAAAACCTACCATCTGTTTTACTGAAGGAAGAACACACATACCTTAAGCAGTAATCACACAAGTTTTCACATTTATTTATGTAGTAATATTTTTGATTCTATGACATTTTATTATTGTGTATTAGTAGTATGATTGAAAAATAATAATTATACACCTTTAAACAATACTTTTCAGGCATTTGCATTTAAAATTCCAGCACAAGTGCTTTAAAATTCGTTTTCGAATTATTTATTTCCTCGTCGTTATGCAGAGTCAAGAGCTGTGTTTCACGGGGACAAAGCGGCCGCTGATTTACATCTGAATGCCAGCTTATTGCTTTAAAATATTATTTTAACTAATGCCTGGTGGTTTGAATTACTTATAATTGAGAACAGGGTTGCCAGCCTTTTGTACAAAATAACCTAAAATTAATGTAATGTTTATGACTTAAAATAATTATATTTGTCATTCTTATTCCAATACTATTTGCGCAATGCGTATTATAAGCTCTTAAACTTGCCAATATCCAACCAGAGAACGGAATAGATAGTATTTTTTTGACCCTTTTACCTTGAACTTAGAATCAATAGAACACAATTCGGTAACCAAGTTTTTGTAGCCGGTATATTCGAATAGCTGAGTGTGTAAGAGGGGAACAATAAGTATTTCAGGGTCGAAGTGTATATGGAAGGGCCCATCAGTACAATCACAACAAAAGGAGGTAGATAGTCGAAGAGCTCAGAGTTATTTATACTTGATTCTATTGTGTAGCGTGTGTTGATAATGTTGAACTCTTCGACTGTCCACCTACTTCTGCTGCTGACTGTACAAATATCAGGAGACAATGTCACACCCATTAACCTAATCCCAAACTAAGCCCTAGGCTTGTGCTATATGTACTAGACAACGATATAAATACTTATATAGAGAAATAGATACTTAAATACATAGAAAACATCCATGAAACAGGAACAAATATTCGCGCTCATCACACAAATATCTGCCCTTACTGGGATTTGAACCCAGGACTTCGTAGGCAGGGTCACTACCAACTACGCCAGCGCGTCGTCAAAACGTCGTGTATTCTGAAATACTTTATTATAAATTCTTAAAATAGGTAAAAAACGTATTATAAAGCTTCCTCTCAAGTAAGTACCTACGTTACTGAACATGTTCAACTTCATAAACCCGTCCCATGACTACGGAGAACGATTTCAGCAAAACAAAAGTTATCTTCAAAACTCCCCAGCAAACTTATAATCGCACTCGAAATTTCCCTTCCCCTTCCCTCCCATGTATCTAGTAATTAGAGAGACGTTGTCAAGACCCCCCACTAATGTTCGGGCGGTTAACACGCGTCAAAGTTGGCAAAACTCTAAACTGTAATTGAACTTTTGGAGAGTTATTTTAACTGTTTTTAAGACGAGAATTACCTTGCGTAGGCTTTGCGTAAATTTATTCTAAATTCGTAAAAGATACATTAAATTAAATTCACTGTAATCGGACACAGCAGCAGTGTATTAATTAGTAAACAAACATACATACATACATACATACATAAAATCACGCCTGTTTCCCAGAGGGGTAGGCAGAGACGACTTCTTTCCACCTGCTACGATCCTGACAAATGTCTTTCGCTTCTTCCACATTCATACATCGAGTCATGCACGCACGTCGGTTTCGGGTACTTAAGATTCGGCCCATTTCCAGTATTTCTCCGATTTTATTCGAAAAAGTACGTCTAGGGCGGCCTCTTCCGACCCTTCCACTCACTTTCGCTCTGTATATCTCTTTCGTCAATCTTCTTTCATCCATCCTTTCCAAATGACCGAACCATCGAAGCATGCCCTTTAGTAAACAAACATAAACATTAACATGTCGGGGAACAATCTTCTCGTAAACTTACTTGTATAGATAAATACATAGAAAACCTCCCAGAGTCAAGAACAGATACTCGTGCTTATCACACACATATCTGCCCTTGTCGTGAACTCGGGACCGCTAGCTTCTTAGGCAGGGTCACTACCTACTAGACAGACTAACATGTCAGTGCATTTGAATTAGTATTTTGGAGATTTCATGACCTATTTTATGTATGAGCGCTACCACAACGTTACTATACAAGTGGAACTACAGTAAGTGTAGAACTATTATAGTTGAATATAAACCAAGGTTTAAAACAATCGATCGTTAACAACAGTGCAACGTTTTTTAATCGATACCTGTTAGTAAAGCGAATAAGCGCGTTACAGTCTTTGTACATATATACAGTCACGAGATTAAATTTGGGACCTACCTTAGGTCCAAAGTCAATCTGACATTCTACAGCAATAAGGTCGAGTTTCCTAGAAGTTACAAATGTCTTGACATCTCTAATGACATTGACGACTTCATGCATATTTTTCTTAAAATGTGTCCCAAATTAACGCTCGTGACCGTACATACGTTCAGACCTGTAATCCCAGAGTGGGGTAGACAGAGCTACAGAATTACCTACAACTTGAAAAACTTGTTGATAATTCAGTACCTAACCACACTTCGCTCAAATAGGTTAATATGTTTGTGTAGGGACGCGGAAAATATATTTTTCTTGTTCAAGAATGCGCAACAGCTAACGTAACAACGCATATTAAAACGTATATGTAATAGGTTTATTGTGTCTTTATAAATAAGATTATTAAAATAATTTCATCAAGACACTCCTTTAACGACTTAGGTTTTAAGATTAAAATAGAAAGTGGCCAATTTCTTAGCGCTACCTTTGGAAGTAGACCATTTGTCAGTGCGTAAAACCAATTACAGATGTAGTGCATAATTGTTTTCCTTCGTATTTTCACGGAAACGTACGAACGCGTCTTGCTGTTTCAGTCGGTCACAGTACAAAACGTACTGAGGATGACTGAAGTAGCATGACACGTTCGTACGTTTCCGTGAAAATACGAAGGAAAGGAATTATGCACTACACCTGTACTCGAACTAACATTTAGTCCCAGTAGCAAATTCTGAAAATTTCTACAGCTAAGTTTTGGCAGTTTTTAATAACCTTGATTATATTTAAGTTTTATTTATTATTTATTTCCTCTAATAAAGTACACTTTTTTCTTTTTCATAAAACACTTCGCCAAACTGCGGTAACAGTTTGTTGGCGAATTTTAACACTCTTAATTATATCTACTGTGTACCTACTTAAATTAATTTAAAAAAGATATATGTTAATCTAAATCTATGCTTAGGTACGTTTCTCAGACTAGGCAGACAAATGCAAGCCATTAGCTACTTTTGCCTGCCTCCTCCGAGGAAGGCATCTATTAACCACATTAACCTTATGTTTAAACATATTCTTGCTCGTGCAATCACTTTTAAGGAGAAGTAGATTGTAGATGCGTGGTATAAGTAATTTCCTAGTTCTCTGTCCATAATAATTATTTGATCTCGGTTCTACGTATATAAGGTGCTAACAAATTAGTCACGGATATTTTAAGAGATAATAGATTACATTACATCAATTAACTTTTAACTGTAATAAAGGAACCTTTGTATATCATTTTATTGTTTTAATAATTATACCGCACAAAAAAAAAAATATATAATTGATCTTTAAAATAATCACCCTATTATGCACTTGTCAAGATGTTAAACACTGTCTGTCATGTCACGTCAAAAGTTGTTTTTCGTAAATGTCATTATGACTCGGCGGGAAAACTGTAGGTCAACTTTTAAGCGGCCTTTTGGATGATAGTTTAAAGAGGTTCTAGAATGTCTAAAGAGGTCTCATTTAATTAACTTATTAACGGGGTGTTTTAACGTAGCAAATTTGTTTCCTAGTTTTCTCCAAAAAAACATAAGAAAACCTATGATGTTTCATACTTAAATGTACTCCGAGAACCGAGTACTATCAGCTGTAAAAATATCCGTGACTAATTTGTTAGCACCTTATATATAGCGCGTCGTTACTCTAAACCTAGATTGGTATGTCTTACATATTTAAAATTGTTGGCACTTACATTGGTCTATTGCTAACAGATATTTAAATTTATATTAAGTAAATACATAAAGCATTTATTAGTAAACTTTAAGTACATTATTCTTTTTTTTTTTTTTATGACATATAGAAGGCAAACGAGCACACAGGCCACCTGATGGTAAGCGGAAACTGTGACCCATAGACATTCGCATTCACAAGACTACAAGACTAAGACTGCAAATGCGTTGCCAACCCTGAGGACTAAGATGTAATGCCTCTATGCTAGTCATTACACCGGCTGTCTTATCCCCAAACCGGAACACAACAGTGCGAACACTGCTGTTTGACGGTACATTAATGGATAAGACAACAGTTTTTGTTATGTGTTTGACAGATAACAAAAATCAATTAAATAATAACACAACGGTTCTCTCAAACCCAGTCATAAAACAAATCCAAAGAAAGAAAGATAATTTGACGTAAAAAATAATACCGCTAAAAGAAATTTAAAATAACGAAGCTTAACTTTTATCCCACTTCATTACTTTCCCCAAAATATTCTCCCAAAAACATTTCGTCGATGTAAAATTAAGTATGCTCAACTCATTCACAAGAAAAATACAATTACTCGGCCCTTTAGCTCAAAGGGTGTACAAATTTAACTTAAAAATTTGGCACTTTATAAAACTTATCTTGGCGGAATTTGCGTATGAAAATTAAGTAGGAAAAATGCTCCCCAAGTTGGCATGAATATTTTAATGTTATCTATCATATTTTATCTTAGCAAGAATTTAATTTGGAAGGATAACGAGCTTTACTTAGAAACTCGTTGAAATTTTGTTGCGAAAAGTTGATTTTTCTTGACAGTCCGATATTTTACTTGGAGTAATGTTGACTTTTAGATGGAATACAAAAGAAAGATGAAGTTTAAACGAAGGGTCGAAACTAACCTTGGATAAGTTGAAGGTGTGGAGCATTGAAACGTTACAGTGCCAGAAACTCTATTATAGGTCATCTTTGTATTGAGATTTGGGAGCAAGGCATCAATAATGAAATGCTACAATCATTAAGCCCTTAGCGAATGTTTTCTTTAAAGGTGGTGGTTAATGCAATAAATTAAGAGGACGATTCCGATAGCCATGTTTGGCGGTTTTATTTTCCGTCTCACGGCACGGCTCGATTTTACAGTCCGGGTCAACGCTAAATGCGGTTCCAACGCACCAAGCGGTTCCAACGGAAGACCAGTGCTGGCTTTACGGCTAGCAAATGTTGAGTTGGGACCGTTTCGCAACAATTTTTCTGTCTTGATATTTTTGTACCTATCTATGTAATGTGGTTTTGTTTTGTTGCGAATAAATGTCTCTTTATCTATCTTATCTTATCAATCTTATCTTATCTATCTTATATTATCTATCTTATTTTATCTATCTTATCGTATCTATCTTATCTATCTATCTTATCTTATCTATCTTGTCAAATCTATCTTATCTGATCTCATATATCTTATCTTATCTATCTTATCTTAAATGGTGGATTAACATGGCGGTACCATCGACGACGGATCAAAAGCAATTCGCCGTGCCATGCTACGGTAAATAATGAAAGCGACCATGAAATGCTTTGTGTGGGTAACCGACAAACGGTGAAATTACAAAAAAGCATAATTTCCAGTCTTAGCATTACAGTCTAAAAATGGTAGTTTTGAAAATGTATAATATTTGTATGAGTCACAGTTCCTACGTACCATTAAAAAACAATGAAGCTAAGTGTGTACTTGTAGTACACACTTAAATTTGTAAAAACATCTTATTTGTCAAATCAAATCAAATCAAATCATTTATTGTGTGGAATTTAGGTACAGTACGTCTAACAATAAAGTACCTATCTATAATTTCATCGATTATTATTATTAAATGTTTGTAGTTTTTTAGTCCATCAGTGGACGACTTTGCCCAAAAAACATACCTATGAAATCATTAGTTTAAAAACAAACATTACTGACATTCCAGACTTAACCATTATTACTGACTATCTATAAAATCTAAAACTTTAGCCCCATTATGAATACATGATTAATCCACAAAATGTGACTGGCAGGTACGTTACAAGCCCGATGCCACCAACAAAGCCTCGCTTTTCAACTTTGACGAATTGGCTTTTCATTTTAGGCAAAAAGGACCTAAAAAGAACCTTTTTTAACACAAAGCATTTTTGACGCGGCTTACCCGCTGATTGACATTTACACCTGGATTTTTATTGCTGGTATTTTATTTGGAGCGCTTACGGCAAAATTAATTTTAAAAGCGTAACGAATGTTTTGTTTTTGAATACGTATTTTCCTTGTCAAGTTTTTGCAATCGATTACAGTCCTTACCTCTAATGAATTCAAATAGATACATGCTACAAAAAATGTGACTTAAATAGTTGCATTATATATATGTTTAAAGTGTCATAATTTAGTTATATAATATGTTTAGTCACGTACGTTTTTTAAAAAACAACTATTATTATGAAGAGACACTTGCTATAAAGCCTAAAAAACCGGGTGTAACTATAATTATTTAAAAACCACCAAGTTTATATTTGAACGGATTACTCTTGATTGGCCCAGTTTTGGCCCATTTAAAATCGTTACTTTACGTTAAAGCCGTGACTTATGTTAAACAAATGAAGACATAGATTCATAAAGATACTAAGCACGTAATACTACTCTTTTTAGGTCAGGAGTTAGGACAAGTAAAGGCAAATTACATCATGCGTCGAGGCCGTTGGTAAACCTGCATTTATTATTTGCGTTCTTAGATAATTGGCATACTTCTAATGATAATTAATAACAATCCCAAATGCTAAGAAACATTGAAACAAAATCCCTAGCCGAGTACAAAATCAAATAACTCTACTTTACATAAAAAAAAAACAAATAGGAAGCAGCATACCCAATTTACTTAATCATGTACAAACAAGGATATGAAACCCAAAAATAGAATGAACGTTAAAGTATTTTTTTATACATTCTTCCTAAGACATACTTGGGTTTGTGACCCTAAAATTATAAATAGCTTCACTGCCTAAAAGGTCCCGGGGGCGTACATTCCCGGTTATAAATCAAAAAGAAATCTCGTCCGAATAGTAAAGGGTATATATCAAAGGAAGGGTAAAACAATATACAGGGAAGAAGGATGTGTACTGCCGATAAAAGCAAGAAAGCCGTATGCCGGTATGGACGAAATACTCTTATACTGCCTTTTTATTTTGAAGACCAAAGTAGCTGTAAACCCTTTCCAACCTTATCGACTTTATATCATAGACACGCCTCGCGATTTGCGAGTGTGTTAGCAATCGATCAAGTATCAATATTTATAAGTTACGTAAAGTCAGCGTCAATATAGTTACTAACAAGGAAAGGCACCCAACTGTCCGGCTCCTATTTTGTTGATTTTGATATATGTTAGAGAGTAGTTTAAAATAACAGACACGTATTTTTTTTTAGCGGCACAATCTCATCTGTTGGGAGAAATTGACCTTCAAAGTACTTAAAAATGACAAAACCCTCTAACTTATATAGTTTTATTTTTATTTTATTGCAAATTTCATAGTGGTTTGATTATAAATATTTAAGAAGATGGAAAAATAATGAGCACGTGTTTTGTTAAATCGGCTAAAAAAACTAATCGGCTTTATGATGATGTATTTTGACCTGCGAATCCTTATCCTTAAAGTGTGTTGGTTTGTCCTGTTTTCTCGGTTCCACGCCACTGATTGATGTGAAATTTAGGACAGATATAGTTTATAGTTCGGAAACGAACAAAGTTGCTTTTCATCTCAGCAAATTGAACAGCCCAAGATAGAATATCGATAACGACTTCTACGTGGATGGAGCGGCGGGCAAACTTACCCAAAAAATCAGATACATGCCCCTTATAAGTTCAAGTAGGTTTGTAATATTATTTTTATAACTTATAATAAGTTATTTTTATAACTTATAATAAGTTATTTTTATAACTTATAATAAGTTATTTTTATAACTTATAATAAGTTATTATAGTTGAGAGTGGGGCAATTTGAAATTGGAAGTCGGAATTCCCGTGGCCAGCTGCTGGCGGGCTTCATGGAGAAAGAGGGACTCTTTATGATGAACTCTTTCTTCAAGAAAAGTGAATGCCGCAAATGGACATGGGTGAGTCCCGACGGTGCGACCAGAAATGAGATAGATTTCATCATGTTGACCAGAAGGCAAATATTCAATGATGTCTCCGTGATCAATGCGGTCAAAACCGGGAGCGATCATCGAATGGTCAGAGGCACATTGAATATCGACGTACGCTTGGAAAGGTCACGCCTGATGAAATCAACGCTTCGTCCAGCACCGATTCATATCCAAAACCCCGAGAACTTTCAGCTCGAACTCAAAAACCGCTTCGAAAGCCTAGGTGAATGCGTAGACGTGGATGATTACTGCAACAGGTTTGTGGAAACTGTCCAAACGGTCGGGTCTAAGTTTTTCAAGACACGCCGTTCAAAAGGAACCAAGAAAATCTCTGTTTCTACCCAAAAGTTAATGGAGAACAGACGTGCTATGGTTCTGCAGTCATCACAAGATGCTTCTCAGTATAGGCGGCTCAATAGACAGATCTCTAAGTCTTTGACCCGCGACATACGCCAATTTAATACCAATAGTATTGAAGAGGCTATTGAGACCGAAGAGTATAATCAGCCACTATGTTTAGCGTTTGTAGACTATGAGAAGGCCTTCGATTCGATCGAAACATGGGCTGTGCTGCAGTCTCTTCAGCGGTGCCAAATCGACTATCGGTACATCGAGGTGTTAAAGTGTTTGTATAGAAACGCCACTATGTCAGTTCGCCTTCAGGACCGGAACTCGAAGCCTATCCAATTGCAGCGAGGAGTAAGACAGGGAGATGTAATATCTCCGAAACTGTTTACTGCTGCATTGGAAGACGCTTTTAAGCTTCTGGACTGGGGGGGTTTTGGCATCAGCATAAATGCCGAATACATCACTCACCTTCGATTCGCCGACGATATTGTCATCATGGCTGAGACCCAGTAGGACCTTGGTACAATGCTCGGTGGCCTCAGTAGAGTCTCTCAACAAGTGGGTCTTAAAATGAACATGGACAAGACGAATATCATGTCAAATGTCCATGTCGTACCCACTCCTGTCAAAGTTGGTGACTCTACTCTCGAAGTTGTTGACGACTATGTATACCTAGGACAAAAAATCCAGTTAGGTAAGTCCAACTTCGAAAAAGAGGTCAATCGTCGAATCCAACTCAGATGGGCAGCGTTCGGTAAGCTACGCACTATCTTCTCGTCCCAAATACCACAGTGCCTCAAGACAAAAGTCTTTGATCAGTGTGTGTTGCCAGTGATGTCGTATGGATCCGAGACATGGTCGCTTACAATGGGCCTCATAAGAAGGCTCAAAATCACTCAAAGGGCGATGGAAAGAGCTATGCTGGGTGTCTCCTTGCGAGATCGAATCAGGAATGAGGAGATTCGCAGGAGAACTAAAGTAACCGATATAGCTCACCGGATTGCAAACCTTAAGTGGCAGTGGGCGGGGCACATTGCTCGTAGAACTGATGGCCGTTGGAGCGGAAAGGTTCTAGAGTGGCGACCGCGAACCGGGCGACGAAGTGTTGGCAGACCTTCCCCAAGGTGGACTGACGATCTGATAAAGGTCGAGGGAAATCGCTGGATGACAGCAGCAGAGGACCGATCGTTGTGGAAAACCTTGGGGAAGGCCTTTGTCCAGCAGTGGACGTCTTGCGGCTGATAATGATGATAAGTTATTTCATGTATGTATAATGTATATTATCTGTAGATTTTAAGTGCTACGACATCATTTAACTAAAACGCTATGTCAACAAATTCATAGCACTCCTAGGTTTTTAAAGATATTTCTTAATATAAGAAAAATGCTCAGTCATTCCCAGGTTAAGAAGGAAACCAGCAAGGTTATTTCCTAACGCCACTTTATTAAACTCGACTCATCGTGGCCACTATTTGGAAATTTATACTAGCATTGTTTGACCTTCAATTTGGAACCGTTGCTAAGAATTCCCAGCTCAGCTTATGTTTGACTGCGGTTTATCCAACATCATACCTATTATGGAATAACACCACAGCCGACAGCCTCGCCAGCTTCCGCCTCTGACGGATGCCGCCGCTATTAAGATGACAAATGCTCGCTTAATACGTCGAGTTTTATGTACAGACTGCGATGCTAGAACCAACTTAAGTCGTTTGAGCGAAATAGTCGGCATCGGATTAAGATTTGCATGTTTATGAAGTATTTTTAAATTGCATTCTGAACTTTCTTGACTATCCTCAAAGCTAAAATTGTAACTGGTGAATGCTACGTATACGCGGCACCAATTAAAATATGGTGCCGTGACCAGGATATTCTTCTAAATTTCTTATTTGCGGGTGGTAGGACCTTGTGCAGGGTCCGTCCGGATCGCTACCACCATCTTATCCATTAAACTACCGCTAAACAGCGGTATTCACATTGTTGTGTTCCGGTTTGGGGATAAGACAGCCGGTGACATGACTAGCATAGAGGCATTCTATCTTAGTACTGTTCAGAGTTGGCAACGCATTTGCAGTCTTAGGCTTGCAGTCTTGTGAATGCGAATGTCTATGCGTCACAGTCTCCACTTACCATCAGGTGGCCTGTGTGCTCGTTTGCCTTCTCTATGCCATAAAAAAACAACCTACTGTCGTAAAACTATTTAGTATTATTTTAGCTTTTGCTAGTCCGTTAATAGATTTATAAAATTATTAATTAATAATATTTTTTTAAAGTTTTGGCATCGATCAACCGATAGTCTCAATAGCTCTCTCTTCGTGAAATATAAATGCCCCAATTTTAGAAGCTCAAGGTGTATCGTAAAAACGGTACCGGCGGGCCTTAACAGTTTTACACGAGCCAATCCGTGCTTGATTGATGTAGATAAACTGGGCATACATCATTGGGGCACGGCTATTTGTTATGTAGGCTTCGTTTAGCTTCAACGAGACGACTTCGTTGCGGTAAATTGAGATTTAGGGATTTCTACCGTTAGGGCAGCATATTTTTGATCATTTAGGGTAAAGTCACCAGTGGTCAGCCAGAGACTAGTAATCGACCTTATATGAGTGCGAGGAGTAGGAAATATATATTTCGTTCTCTTCCAACTCATATAAAGGATAGGCAAAGGCCGACTACAGGTCTCTGGCTGACCACTGGTGACTTTACCCTACATCGTTTTCTAAATTTCATTTTGTTTTAACACGTTCACGGACACAGCACCATCCTCGAAATTGTGTAATATGGCAAAAATTAATCTCATACAACATTTTCTACGGCCATGGACGATCTACCACAGTTTACTTTGTCCCCCTTTGAGCCCCTTTATGACGGTAAATATATGTAAATTCGTACAGTAAAAATCTTACCTAATGTAGCAGCTCGTCCACAGCTGACATGTGTCACAACACGCGTCGTCCCCCTTTTAGAGTAGTGCATGAGGTTGAGGTTGCCCTAGAGCTTTTTTTCTGTGACACTAGCGGCTTCTGTTAAAGCCTAAAATGGCACAGAGTCTGTGCTCCCTATAAATGCTATGGGAAATAGCCGGCCGTGGACGGGGTTCCGTTTTTGGTGTAATTAAAAACACCGGCCACAGCCGTAGTGCCATATCACAAGGGTCTTAGTTTACGTCTCTTGATGTACTGTCCGTGAACGTGTTAAAGCTATTTCCTGCCACTGCAAATTGCTTTTTACTGTGGTAACTACTTAGTGGTTATATTAAATTAATAAAATAGCTTTTTAGGATAGGTGAAGGTGCTACTAATTATGTTTAGTTTAACATTATTGCACAAAACTAAAATATTTAGAATAATGAGTTTTCTTCAAATTACATTTTGATAACTTGATAAAGTAGCGATGACATTGTAAACATTGTTTTCAACCCGCTCCTGACAAAAAAAAATGATTTCCTTCACAATTTTTTAAGTATTTTATGAGTAGCAAGTATCTTATTTGGTGAAAGAACATGACATGTGTGTTTTGCAGTATTGTAAATCGAATTTATCAAAACATAAACACTGATACTAAATAGTAGCAAAAGCATATAATGACGTCATCATGAATAATAATGAGGTAATTGTCATTTGGTTCCTCATGTCAATTCCATACGTCATTTTGAGAGATATCTGTTTGTTAGCTCTCTTTAGTACTACGAGGAAGAAAAAACCGATTGTTTTCATTGAATAATTGGCCGCATTGGAGTCGTACCACCTGATTGTAAAAGACCGTAATACAGGGTGTGGACTGATTGATAAAGTACGAAACGAATTAAATTAAACCTATTGTATCCAGGATTAATCTCAACCTTTTTTTTAATGCAAATTGATAAAAGTGATAGAGACTTGTAAATAAATAATGCATGAAAAGTAAAAAAAACAAGCATAACCAATTTGGAACATCCCTCAAATTTATGTTCATTGATGACGCATTCTGCGACTTAACGGAATTCTTTGCCCAAAAAGAGAACATTTTTAATTTTAGAAATGCGTGTGCATCCTGCTTAATAAGATAGTCATAGTTTACCAAACTGGAGTAAGTTAATTATCAAGGATAAAAAAAAATGTTGTAATGACGTCCGAAATTGATAAACTGTTGAGAATTATTGTTTCCTGTTATCACCTTTGTAACTATGTACACATAATAATATTTCTGTTTCTATGTCTATTTCTGAGTATGCTAGCACATTTTTTTATGGTTTAAGAGCCATCTAAATCTAACGTAACTTCTATTATTAGAGAAATAGATCAACCATTAATAACTTACTTCCTTATTCATAACTTTAAGAAGTCATTGAAAAAGGAATTGGTTATGTGAAAAAGATATTTAGTAAAAGATTCTAATATGGTGCAGTAGTTAATGATTATTAAGAAAACAAAGGGGATTATTAATATCGCGTATTTTTGAAATTTATTGGTTCAGTGTAAGATTTTACCTTGTATATTGCGTATTAGTTTTGAGCAACCCTATTATGTTTAAAAAGAAAGATATTATAATGTAAATAAATGAGCAGTCTCGTGTACCCGTGTAAACGTAATGATATTTACTTATAATTCCTTATACACATTATTTATAACTATCAACGTATGCTAAGTTATGTAAACATTTTATCCTTAGTTGTCTAAAATTACAACGTGTTTAACTCAAATGCACATTCCGGAACATTTGTGGTAACACTTGCTTTTATGCAAAGCACGCAGTAAACGTTAAAATTCCACGTATCGCAGCAAAAACCGTGTCTAATTAAACGTGCTAACAAAAAATCCGGTTCTAACCGGTTACATCCGCTCACGACTGGTCATTACTGGTGCAATATCGCTGAACGTTTTCACTTGTTTCTTGTGCTTTTTTCGTTATTTTGTGCCTTGTAGGAGGTTCTTTTTCAGGTTATTTTATATTTTTCTTCTAATTGCACTGCTATTGGTATTTTCTAGAATTGCTTTGTTCTTACTAGCAAAACAGGCAAGAATGTGGTAAAATATATTACCACCATATTTCTTGTTACTGTTTTGTTTTACTTGGTTATTGTGGTATTTTTTATATATAATAGAAAGATACTTTAGAAGAGGCTTTGGAAATTAAGGTATAAAAAATCGTGCATTTTCAGTTGCCTTTCTTTTACTTTTTAAAATAAAATCAATTGGCATCGCTTGCCTGTAGAAATGCTTTCTTGTTCTTCTTTTATTCTGGAAACTTATTTTTTAACGATATAGGGTAAAGTCACCAGTTGTCAGCCAGAGACCAGTAGTCGACCTTATATGAGTGCGAAGAGTGGGAAATATATCTTCCGTACTCTTCCCGCTCCACCGACCACTGGTGACTTAAGCCTATTTTATCATACAGTGATGCTTTAAAGTCTTTTGGATTCGGGAAAATTGGGTACAAGTCGATCGAGTCGAGTTGGCTGGAAGTATCAGTCGATATTATAAGAAACTTCACACTTTTATCCCTTGTTGCTTAAACGTTTTTAACAGATGAGTATGGCAGTCCAAACATGGCGTTAGAGTGACAAAGTAGTCCAGTAATCAGCTACTTATAAGGCTGACAGTACCTTTGATGTTTTAATTCGACGTTACTTATTGTAATGTTTGACACTTCTATTTATTAAATAATACCTGTATTTTGTATTATGACGACATCATCTTACTTTCAAGTTTTCAAAGTCCTTGCCACGTGTGACAGAGAAACTAAGCAAAATTTAAATTCAACATACTGCCGGAAACTTTCATTTGTTCTCAGTTTCTCTATACGACATGTGAAGAGCTTTGTCGTTTTTGCAAATTTGACTTCTGTATGTTCAACAGAACTCACAATTTTATGAATGATGTTGGAAATACGTGAGTTAAATTTGAGAGGATTCTAAAAATTAACAAGTATTAACTTATTGACGACGCGCTGGCCTAGTTGGTAGTGACCCTGCCTACGAAGCTAGCGGTCCTGGGTTCAAATCCCGGTAAGGGCAGATATTTGTGTGATGAGCGCGGATATTTGTTCCCGAGTCATGGATGTTTTCTATGTATTTAAGTATATATTTCTCTATATAAGTATTTATATCGTTGTCTAGTACCCATAGTACAAGCCTAGAGCTTAGTTTGGGACTAGGTCAATTGGTGTGACATCGTCCCCTGATATTTATTTATTTATTTATTATTTATTTATTAACTATCTTTATCAAGATACATATAAAATATAAATAAATAAATCAATATTTTCTCTTTAAGTAGGCTTACGCTTTGTTATCTTTACCCCTTTGCTTTCGTATTGCTACTGTAACAATAGCTCTTATTAACTTAACAGTAAGCGGCCTCATTTAAAACAATACGATAACAATAATAGGTGTAAAAACAATGTAATAATAATAAAATAATAATGATTTATTTGTTAACAATTTACAATAGACATCTTACAAAAACAGTATACAAAAACTAATGGTACAAGATTATCCGTACACTGATGATTCGAAGCGATTATTAATCAAATTAACAAATAGCGAATATACGTAAAATGGTGATTAAATATAAATAAAATTAATATTAGTGCCTGCAAAGCGGCCGCGCCGCGCGCGACCGGCGTCCGCAGGCGCGAGCGCTGAGAAGTGGTCAGACCACGTAACTACAGGATGCACCTAATCAAATTTTAATTCAAAATATAAATAAATACCTAGTCGGGCCATAAGTTCTGTTACTAAAGTTTATTACAATTTAAAAAATAAATTAAAGGAGTTTTACGTAAACCTGTATATTAATCAAAACTTTGATTTATAAAGAATAAAAATAAAAATAAGGTATTCTAAAACTATTGCAATTATTTGATGTACGAGCTTGAAGTATTACCCATTCGGGACTAAAAAATTATAGTTTAATTTACGCACGACGATGATACTGATAACGGCCACAACTTTTGTGAGAGTTCTTGTAGAGAGTTCAACTTTGCGTGACATATTGAACAGACTTTTAGCTTTAAATTCTGATACAAATGTATTTCAAGCAACTAAAGATCCGCTTGTACACCGGTCAATCTTGATGTCTCATTAAAATGACTTTACGATTTCACGACAATTTGCAGTAATACGAAAAACACACCAAATCTCTTGCTTCATAAGCTGGAATTGAGTCTTGTTGAGAAATATAATGTTGGTCTCTAAACATACACAGAGATAGGAAGTTTTATAATATTAAACAGAAAAAGTTCCGTGGTTAACAAAAACTAACTTTTAAGCGTTTTTAAAAAGTGAAATTTACAAATAGTCATGCGTAATTTTATCGATCCCGGCTGTGATTGCTAAAAGATCGTATCAGAAATTGCGGTGAATATATAGAATGATTATTTGTTCTTAACAAGGTACATTAATTGAGCTTTTAATTTTTATACGAATTGAAATTAAAAAATAAACATTAGTTAGTTTTATTTGACTCAACCTTAGTAACAGAACTTATGGCTAGACTATGTAATAAAAACTATATATTATGTATCTATGTTATGTTTACATTTTTAGTGAAGTTGTCTACTTGTTGTTACAATTAATTTTGTAGAATACGGTACTTTAACATATTTGAGTCTACCAGCGCTTCTCAACAGGAGACCACCTGCAATGTTAATAAGAAGCAAGACAACATTCAAAATCTATTAAAAATAATATATAGCGATCGGCAACTTTGACAGTGACCTTGATTTTTGTATCGTCACTGAGCAGTTCATTCGGTCAAATAGTTTGCATGCTTTGATGTGCCGCTAGGATTAGGTACTACAACGCGGTGTCGGTGACTTTAGAGGGTTGTAATCCACACTATTTGAACGAACGAATTGTAGTTAAGAAAAGTATACTCACAATAATTCATCCTATCATGTTTAATAGTAAAAGTGATCCGAAAGCGTGACGAATGGTTGAAATGTTCATGCTATGAGGTGCAGCTTTACGTTCAAACGTTTTTGTCAAACAGCTATGAAAATGACAGGTAAGTTTCGCCTAATATGCTAACTTAGATTGTTAAAATCATGACTTTCCCTTTTCTTTGCCACAGTCAGCTAAAATAATTACCTTAATATCTATGAAGAAACAAAACATTTCCGCCAGCAAACTTGAGTTGTCAACAATCGCCATTGTTTTGAAGCTCGTAATTACTGACTCCCGCTGCTTTTGTGCCTTAATACAGTTCTTAATAATCTATTTTGTCTGCCGTCGTGAAACAATGACTTTACGGCCTCGGCCTTTAAAACTTTCAGGGGATTAATACTTTGTAATTATGGGGTAATTGAAAATTTCAACTTTATTGCCTGAGGAATATTGGTAATGTACTTTTCTACAGCATTTATTGCTTCTTAAGTGTAAAGAACGATAAAAATGGAAAAAATAAGTTCTGCGGCCTTATTATAAGGTCACAAAACTTGCTAAGTTCAGGCAGAAATACAACCTTTTTTTTTAATTCGAAAGAAAATATTATTGATTATCTTTTTAAAATACACTATGACAAACCTAAGGAGTAAAATCGGCCAAATGACACAAAGCAAATAAAAAAATATAGAAAAGCAGAAATACTGGACACCTTTAGTAGCCTGCCATTTGACAATTTGTAATTCAGCTTTTGCTAAGTAACTTTCCTAAATAGCTCGCTCGTTGAGAAGAAACAGACGAGTGAACCTTGGCCTGACAATAAATAATTACTATTTAACCTACTTCGTACGTAACAATAGCTAGATCAAAATTGTAGGAACCTAACGCGGCTTAATGCGGCACGGGAGTCAAGTTATACTTAACTAGCTTTTGCCCGCGACTTCGTCCGCGTAGATTTCTAATATCGTTATTCCCTCGGGAACTATTAAATTTTCCGTAATGAAATGTTGCCTATGTGTTAATCCAGGGTATAATCTCCATTTCAAATTTCATCCCTTTCCGTCCAGCCGTTGCAGCGTGAAAGAGTCACAAGCATCCATCCATACCTACAAACATTCTCGTTTATAATATTAGTAAGGATAGCAAGGATTGTTAGGCAAAGTCAGAGATAAAATTAATTTCGAAGTTTTCTAAAAGAATACACTTTTTTTTTACGCACACGTTTTAATTATACAAAGATACCATCTTAATCCTTAACCTACTAAATATCTGTGTTTGCATGTTTTCCGGGGTGGAGGTAAGACAAATAAGCAAAGAGGCATTAATAAACTCATCTTGAGTGTGAGGCCCGTCACAAGATACGTCAAAGTAAACGCCAAACCATAGAACACTGTCATTTTTGACGCATCTCGAGACGAGCATTAGAGTTGAGATCAGTTTGTTAATACGGTTCTTTATCTTAATTTAGCAACACATTTGCAGTCTTGAGGTTGTGAATATATAATGGGTCTTAGATCCTACTTGACATTAGGAAGTTGTGTACTAGTTTGCTTTCTATGCTATACCTTATGTTTTATGAGCAGCGCTGGTTTAAACGCCAGCATAACTCAGAGTGGGAACCATTTCGTGATAACAGGTATTTTGTCTAGACGTCAGTATTTCAGCTTTGTTTGCCTGTTTGCACGATAAAATCTTCTTTCTTTCTTCCTTTTTTCCATAAAACTTAAACACAAGGACAAGGCGACAGCCGTACTTTAATTCAAAAAACGCTACTAAAGGCACTTTAAGAGCAACAATTATTAAACTCTTCAACCCGTCAAATCATTTAAATGAACCCCTCGCCTCCGTAATAAACCCCTATCATTTAGATTACAAAAGTAAGGAATTGTTACCGACTAAATGATCCACATTAAGAAGGCTCCAAGTCGTTATGAACAAGATTTGAATATTTTAATGTTGCCAGATTCATCTTGCTTAAAATTTAATTTAAGGAGATCCGTGTGTTTGAAATTTTTATTCGAGAGCTTTTGGGATTTTTGAAATGAAAATTTCGTTGGGGATTCTGCGGTTTAAGATGTTTATGCGTGGACCAAAATAGATTTAGCTGAGAGTCATTATCATGAGAGAAGACTTTTCGTACGGTAATCATTATAATTAAAGTTAACGGACGCTAATACATAAAAACTCCTTGTACTTAACTACGAATAAGCGACTTACGTTAAAACTAAGTATCTGAAAGCAAATCATCATCATCATCATCATTTCAGCCATAGGTCGTCCACTGCTGAACATAGGCCTCTCCCAAAGATTTCCACCACACCCGGTTGGAAGCGGCCTGCATTCAGCGGGTCCCCGCGGACTTGACCAAATCGTTTGTTCATCTCGCGGGGGGTCGCCCTACGCTGCGCTTGCCGGTACGTGGTCTCCACTCGAGAACTCTACTGCCCCAGCGGCCATCAGTCCTTCGAGCAATGTAATTACAATTACAATTACAATTACAATAATTTGTTTATTTACACAATTCACATAGTTACAAATAAAGCAGTATCCGGGGGATTTCAAACTAGGCTGAGCCTGTACCTTGAAACCCTTGGAGTCGGTTGACTTTACACAGAGAAATCACAATCACAAAAGAGTACACACGGACATGTAACACGGACATGTAAAGTGAAATAAAACAAAGAACCTACATAATGAATACAATTTTAACAAAATATTATAAAGAATTTAATATCAATTAAGGTTTTATTATGTGCGTGTGTGTGTGTGTGTGTGTGTGTGTGTGTGTGTGTGTGTGTGTGTGTGTGTGTGTGTGTGTGTGTGTGTGCGAGCTAGAAGAAATACCACTTATGTACTTGTGTGAGAAGCCCCTACGTACAGACGCGCAGAATGTCCTCTGTTTCTGTATATGAGAGTGTGGCAAACCACTTTTTTAAAGATACCCTGACTTTGTGGGTAGTGCATCTCTTAAGATCGCAGGCTTTGCAGACAACATTGTAGACAAACGGATGAACGAAGAATGCAAAACGTTTGGCATAGACTGATCTAACCGACGGGACTGGAACCCTATACACTCGTCTACACATAATGCTATCTTTTAGTGGTGACTTCGCAATATCTCTGTGAACTCTTACAACCGCATTGAGGAAAAATAACTGCCTAACCCTGAGGAAGCCTGATTCCTTGTAGAGCGTATCTGTCGGGAAGCGGTAGGGCCTCTTCAGCATCACCTTGATGACTGCACGTTGAGCTCGTTCTAACTCGAGTAAAGTCGTCTTACCAGCGCTGCCCCACACCGCGATACAATATTGTACGATAGATTGGCACAGCGCATGATAAACTACGCGCAGTACCTCCGGGGGCGAGCAGTCTCGCAACCGTTTCACTATGTAGATCACTTTCCTAACCTTCTTTGAGAGGGAACTGATATGTTCTTTGAAGGAGAGATGTTCATCCACCATGAGACCCAAGTATTTTACCGAAGTACAACGTTTTACGGTGCCACAAGAGCAGCTCGGGCTGGCAAATCTGCAGGTATGCATTACGAGATTGTGGATGAAAGGGGCACTTGAAACTATAGTTTTTGAAAAGGCTACGTGACTGCTCTTATCCACATTTAAAGTTAGGAGATTTTCATGAAGCCAGTCTGACACCATGGATAGTCCCTTTTCTGCTAAAAGGTAAGTTTCCTCCCAATTATCGCCTTTAAACAAAACCACGGTGTCATCAGCGTAACAGACAATCTCGGAGTTAGGAATAGGCAGCTGAAGGAGATCATTCATATAAATTATGAAAAGCGAGGGTCCGAGGATACTGCCCTGCGGCACACCGTAGTAGATTGGTGACTGACTGCTGAAAAACTCTCCAATTTTCACAACCTGCTGTCTCTCGGTCAGATAACTTGCGAACCAGTCGTAAGCCAGCCCTCGAACACCCAGTGCCTGCAACTTTCTAAGCAGGATGCGAACCGAAACTGTCTCGAAGGCCTTCGCAAGGTCCAAAAAGACGCCTAGACAGCGTTTACCAGCATCCAAGCTCTCGGCTAATAAGTTTGTAAGAGCCAGAGCAGCATCTTCCGTTGACTTACCAGACCTGAACCCAAATTGACGCTCCGAAACTAGTGAGTTTTTCTCTAAAAAGTTTACTAGCCTATTATTTACGAGCTTCTCTAAGATTTTCGAGAAAACGCTTAAAAGTGAGATGGGTCTGTAGTTGGTCGGCAAGTCCCTCGGTCCGCTTTTGTAGATCGGGGATACAACCGCTTGCTTCCAACAGTTGGGAAAGCAACCTGTTTCCAGACTCAGGTTACAGACGTAGGTAAGAGGGACCAGAATAGCGTCCTTGATCTCTTTAATTAATGCTGGCTTAAAACCGTCATGTCCAGGTGCACTATCTGGCTTTAGAAGTCTGATTATCTTGTCCACCTCATAAACATCGGTCGGAGTGATAAAGAATGAGTTAAGTAAAGTTTGGCAGGGGACAAATTTATCAGCTAGCGATGTTTGTGTTTCCGAGAGCCTGTCCAGTATGCGAATGGCCAATTTAGCACCCGCAGTAGAAAAGTGCAGATTACAAATATCGAGGGACTCTTTAGCCGAACTGTTGGATTTTAAGAGTTGGGTGGAATCATTGTTATTATTTGGCCCCTGACAAATGTTTTTTATTGTTTTCCACATTTTTTTGGGTTTTTCTTTATTGTTATTTATTTGTTTATTTTGGTAATCGGACTTTAAGTTGTACAAAAGATTATCACAAAAGTTCCGATATCTTGTAAATATTTTATGCAGAACTAGATCATTGGGAGACGCTCTCAATTCACTGTGAAGCTTGTCTTTGTGCCTAATACACCTAAGTAACCCAGGAGTTATCCAGGGTTTGATATTAAATTTCGTCTTACTGATTTTCACCTTTTTTGTGTTATTTTCAACCGCTGAAGATATGATGTCATTAAAATTGTTAGTGGCAATGTTAATGTCTCTGCTTTCCGTTACTAGGCCCCAGTCAACCATCATCAGATCCCGAGCCACTTCTTTGTAATTAGTTTTGGATACCCACCGATTACGTTTTTGAACCTTGGGCATGGGGCACTGTATACCAGCCATAGCAACGTCATGGTCTGTAACCGAGCATTTACAAACAATGCCCACTGAGTCTGCGTTGGTTTTGATAAAAATATGGTCCAGGCAAGCGTCGTTCCTGGTGGGCTTGGTAATTGCCGGGAAGAGACCGTAGGCAGACATCAGACACCTGTAGTCGGAGAGGTGACCGCTAGAGCAAGTCTCGTTGGCAATATCTATATTTATATCCCCAGCGATTACTATTTGGTTATGGGTTATTTCACTTAGTATGGTGTCTAATGAGTTCAAGAATGCATTAATATTAGTAACCGATGGAGACCTGTAAATGCCCAAAACAAAAGTCTTGTCGTGGATATTTAAAGCAAGACAGTTGGCATCATCGATAGCTAGCTCCGTGCATGTAACTGGGAGAGTTGCTTTGACATATGCTACCACCCCTCCGCTTTTGTTAATAACTTTAGTAGAGTGAAACATTTGAAAACCTGGTAGTAGATCTATAACCGACCCCTCATTTAACCAGCATTCAGTGAGAATAATGACGTCGTATTCGATGTTCAATCTTTTAAGAGATATGTAAAAGGAATCAAAGTTACATTGCAGGCTTCTTATGTTAAGGGTTACAATTTTAAAGTGATGTTTTGAGGTCAAAATCTGTTGGCAACTCTCCAATACAGCAAGCGCGTGACACTCAATTGCCAAGCAACCATCTAATTCTTCTTCCAATTCAAGTAATGCCATAGGCACGTACTAAACAAAGACAAACTGCTAAAGCATGCCAGACCGTCACCATTCCCAAGTTACATACCTGCGGTATTATTTTGCTCGCTGAGTATGACACGTGAGTAGTGTGATGTATGTGGAGTGTTGACGTGAATATAAAAACGTATGAACTTATAAAATACTCGACCAAAAACTGTGAGTTGGAGTGCAGGAGTAGCCGGACGTTGGTGTCTATCTTAGGATTTTCCTGTGACACTGGAATCCGGCCCGAAGATCCGATCAAGATCCGCGGTGCAGCGTATTGGCGTCGCAGGGCTACCTTCTTGCTTGCGGACGAAAATGGAGCCATTCCTTGTCCAACAAAACTTGAATCCTGAATTGCGTGACCGCAACCGGGCGTCTCGAAATAACCGACGGTGTGACTTCGTCAGCCGCTCGTTAAAGAACAACCTCTGTATTGGGCCACCTGTGTTAATATCGGCGGATGTCATATTACGCCTGGACTTCGCAGATTTTAAAAATTCATCGCGCTTTGTTCTTCTCAGTAAGCGGACAATCAGCGGTCGCGGGTTAATCTTGATCGATTCGTGCACGTCGCCCGGCTTACGACGAGGGCCCACTCGCGTAGCGAAGTCTATGTCTCCCTCTTTTAAGTCAATCCCGATCTTCGTGGCAGCACATAAAGTGATATGCACCGCATTCTCGCCGGGCAATTCGTTGACGCCTAGTATCTCAATCTCATTTTGGCATTCGGACTGCGCTCCATAGTTTAGTTGTTCTTCCAGCTGAGATACTCTTAGTTTAAGGAGAGCATTTTCAAGATTCTGTTCTTCCAGAGTTTGTGATGTGGCCTGCCCATTGCCACTTCAGCCTGCTAACCCGATTGGCTATGTCGGTTACTTTAGTTCGTCTACGTATCTCCTCGTTCCTGATTCGATCTCGTAGCGAGACACCAAGCATAGTTCTTTCCATGGCACGCTGAGTGACTCTGAGCCTATTCAAGAGGCCAACGGTTAGAGACCACGTCTCGGCAAGCAAAGCAAATAATCGTTTTAAATTGTTTAGATTTAAACTCAACGCTCGTTCTAAAACCACTGAAATAGCATAAATAAATATAAATAAATAAATATCAGGGGACAATGTCACACCAATTGTCCTAGTCTGAAACTAAGCTCTAGGCTTGTACTATGGGTACTAGACGACGATATAAATGATTATATAGATAAATATATACTTAAACATCCATGACTCAGAAATCAAAATTCGCGCTCATCACACAAATATCTGCCCTTACCGGGATTTGAACCTGAATAATAATAATAACATTTAAAAAAAAACTTACTAAATCAGTCAATCAATCGTTTATTTCAGCAATTTAGATGAGTAGGCTAGTTTACATTACTGTATCACTAAGATATATAAGTCGGTACAAGTATAGGCAGAATAGCACATAAGTAATACATATCTCTAGTATAGTTATGTAGTACTACACAACCATTTGGCTAGGCTTGGAGTTGGTTCTTGTTCCCTAAACTAGGTAAACTTGTCTTACAAGGAACAGGGTCCCTCCGACCCGTAATAGTAAGAACAAATTACAGCCTTTTTGTATCAGTGCTAACACAAAAGCATAACCTTGTAGACAGTTCAAACAGTGGTTAAAGGCTTAAATGTTATTGCATAACAATGTTGTAAAAAAATATGCATGGATATATATAGCTAGTTAAATTAGGACTTAGGACTAAACTTAAGAAAAATCACGAGTGTGCATGTGTGTGTATGTAATTATGAGTGTATATGTGTATGTGTGTGGGTTGTGCGTATGTGTGTTTTGGTACGAACAAAATAATGTATAATTATACGGGACCAACTGAAATCAGAGCACTGCAACAGCCAGAAATAAGAGTCAAAGTCCGATGACATACCCACCAATATTATAGGACAGCTGAGCTGAGTGAGGCTAGGAAAATTAAGTAACGCTATTGGTGATTTTTTTTCTCGCGCAGCACTTTGTTACTTTATACGGCATCGGTGGATATTCACCCCTAAGGCATGTTTAAGATGTTGTACAAACGTCCCTCATTACTAAAAGCTCTCCATTACACATATAATAATATACCTACAACACAAGTCTCACTCATGATGCACGATCGACGTGTCCACGCTTGACGGACGCACGTGACTGAAAATGATTCAGGCAATTACCTGCCATATTCTTTAAAATCAGTTAACAAATAGATAGCAAGCATAAATTGACCCATTCATTGATGCGTATGATTTCCATCCTAGGGCGTGCCCTAACCTTGGTTGTGTTTAAAACATTAAATATCGTTTTTTTACCAGACTGCTGGAGAAAGAGAGCCTTTGATCTACCTAGAGTACGAACTTTTACCTTAAATCAAGTTAGTAACGTTAACGTATCGTCATCGAGAAAACGTAGTCTGAACTTATCCTTAGCAAAAACTGGTAAAACACCAAATTTTCATACATCATTTCTTATGCATACATATACATACAAGTCCATCCAACGAGGACCTAATACTGCCTCAGAGGGGAAAAAACTCGTGTATAAGTGAATTTTGGAATAGTTGTAGGGAATGCGGTTTTAAATTAAATACTAAAAGTACTGACGGGTGGGGGTGGAACTAACTCGGGTGTAAAAGTCCCTTTTTTTAGTTTTTCGTAAATAACTCGTAAACGGTGGCCGAAAGCAAAAAATGTTCCATCCCATGATAAATCTGCATACAAAAAAGATTTTTACACTTTTTCTCTGGGATCAATATTTAATGAGATATGGAGGGAAGAATGATTTCCGAAAGACTATATTTATTAGGTTTCCATAGTAAGCCGGCCATAATATCAAATGGGCTCGGGTTTTTTTTGTGAGTACCTCTTATAGTGAAGAATATTTATGCTGAGTATTAACACCTTATTGTGACAGTTCCCGATTCATATTAACTATTATGTTTTTGACAAGGTCAATTTGCAATCATATTATTTGTGTATGTTTGTGCCTAGCCAATATGGAGTAAATCCTGAAAAATGATTTTCTGAATACTGAATTTGGACAGGAGTAAAACAATGCCGTTATTATTATTCTTTTGCACGGAACGAGTAAGTTCAACATTGTTTTCCTGCTCTCAACATTTACAATATTTAGAAACTTCATATTGTGTCACGGCTGACTTCTTATCGGCCGTGCACTAAAAGTACTCAATACAGACTAGAGAGCGCTGATATTAATCGCCACACACGCTTTCTCGATAATGTTACTTACTCGTTAGGATGTTAAAGTACATGCTCGAGATACTGTTTGTATGTATGTATATAAAATTATGGCTTTTTGTTCCCTAGTAGTGGCTGAACGAATGGCCCGAATTTGACAAATGAGGTGTCGTTAGTACTGTCTTAGCGTCGGGAGTGTCACAGATTTAAAACAAAATATTGATTGATTGAAGATTCTGATCATTGTTATTACAAATCGTTGCCCTTTTTTTAACCTTAATTTTTCTTTGTTACAAATCCATGATACGTATTTTATGTACTTAAATTATGTTAAATACTATTGAAAATCCTAAAAAGTCAGGAAGACAGCAGTCAAAATTCTACGGAATTAAAAATCAAAGTTTTGGGAATTCAACTTTACTTATTAGGGTGATATCAAATCATGAATTAAGATTATAAATCTTGTTTTGTCTTGGACTTATTCTTATTACCATAATGGTAGGTTGGTATGTCTACATCGTTATTATCACATGACACTTGGCCTAGAAGTTTTAAGCCAGGAATTTACTAAGGGACAAACGTCCTGCGACGTCGGTGACATGTCAAGCGAAGTCGAGCGACTTCTTGAAACTTCGCCTGATATATCTGGCGACATCGCGCGAAAGGTGTCGAGTCCGCCACATCACGACGACACGTGTCGCGCAATGTCTCATTATGTCATCCGAAGTCCGGCGATGTTGCACCACTTTACCAGACATCGCTGGCGACACGTGTCATGGAACATTTGTCCTCCACTAAATCCAATCTCAGCTCAGTGGTTTCCCGCGCCTCATGTGTAGGCCTACCAACATCGGTTTGAGGCTTAACATCCTAAAATGCATTATATTACGGATACTTAATCCACCTAACTTCATAGAACAATAAATTAAAAGTAAACAAATAAGAACTCCAGTAAAGCACGAGGTATTCACTCCCGGCGGCGCCTGCATTGAATTGTATAGGACCGAGTAAACGTCTCACATAAATTGTACTGCGTCCGAGAAAAAGCGCGCTGGGTACGGACGGAGTACTCAATACCTGCTATTAATTAAATTATATATTAAATTTTATTCATTTGTTGAATAAGTAAAGTGATGGTGGCTTTATTTTCAGATTTTGTGGGTGGGTCTAGTCTAGACAGATGGTTATTTCTATTACGAAAATTTAAAATGAATACACAAATAACTTTTGTCGAATATTAATCGTTATGTGACTTTAAAGTTTTTCTTACTAGTATCTTTATGTGGTTTTTGTGTGATTTTGTGTTATTTGTTGCTTTTTTCTTGAACTCGTAAAATAAGTGTTTTTATTTTTATATGTTATCTGTACTTTAAAAAAAGTGAAGTATTCCGTGTGGTTGCCGGCTTAGAATAGTGCCTCCATGCCTTCCTGTGGAAGTCATAAGAGGCGACTAAGGGGTTAAAGGCTTGAAGTATTGTTAGGCGATGGGCTTGCAACCTGTCACTAATTTACACTGATAAACATCTTAGCCCGTTTGTGCAAAATCTGGTTAAAGAATTAACAACAAGTATTTAGAATTGTTGGTAATTCTGAAGCCCTGGCTACCCCACTCTGTGATGAAGGTGTGTCGGTATGTATGTGTATGTGAAGAATACCAGTCTTGGTATTATCTTGTATTTGTTAGAGTTTGATATTGTGATTAACACATGATAAGTTATAGTCATTTATTTGGTAATTCGTTTTTGTCTATTGATACCAAACAAGACAAAACCATATCACATGAAACTAAGGCAGTTTTGCTTTAAAACGAGTAAGACTACGGCAATCAAATAAATATTAAAAATAGATACATAATAATCACACCTAAAGAAAAACCTTTAACTATGGTAAACACGATTTTGCACAGTTTAAGTGTCTCCATGTCCGGGTTGAATACTCATGCATTACTAGAACTAGATGTAAAAGAACGTTCAGTAGTGGACTTACAATTTGTCTTGCAATACAGCCTCACAGCGCCCGCGCGGAATGGACAAGTTGGCTACAAAAGGAATCGTTCGGTTCGAACATACTACTTTTTACTCTCCGTGTATTAGTCGCTGGATGAACTTCTCCTCGGTTGTTTTCCTTTGGTTTAATTATTGCGGATGTTTTGATAAAGTTTAAATTTGGCCGATTGGTTAATCGACCACTTATTTTAAAATGAAAACAACCTGAATTAAAACCAAGCTTTAAAGCCCGACTGAATATGCTAGGGGACTCGTGGGGAGAAATTAAATTCCGCGATACAGCTAACAAGCAAGCAAACTTATAAACATACACATTTGCAGTCTTGAGATTTGAAGGGTCTGTAGTGTCTAGTCCACTGACCATCAGATGGCCTGTGTGCTTGTTTGCTTTCTCCATGCCATAAAGAATAGTTATACCTGAAAAGTTTCGCAAAACATTTTCTGTGTCTTGATATTTTTATACCTATCTATGTAATGTGGTTTTGTTTTGTTGCATATAAATGTATCTTTATCTTTATCTTTAAAAGCATTACTTCACAGCACCTTCTTTTTAAGTCGTGTAGTCTTGGTCGGAATCGCGCACAAAGGGTTCCGTACCATTATCTGTACAAAATTAGTATCTGTGAATATTTCAAGTGTCTACCTGTTGCCGTCAATATCGAGCAAAAAACGGCAAAAAAACACGTTTGTTGTAATGGGAGCCCGGTCTAAATATATTTTTTATTCAGTTTTTAGTATTTGGTGTTATAGCGGCAACAGAAATACATCATAACTATGTAAAAAATTCATCTGTCTAGCTTTCACAGTTCATGAGGTTCAGCCTGGTGACAGAAGGACGGACAGTGTCTTAGTAATAAGGTCCCATTTTGACCCTTTGGGTAGGTACGGAACCCTAAAAAGAGTTTCAGATTTATTAATAAGTTCATTATTTGGTATCGGTAAAAATAAACTCTATTTTAAAATAAATCTATGACATACTTTCAGCACAGATAAGGAAGTTAATGCTAGTAAACTTTACTGGTTCAAGGGTAAATGGTGGCTTTCTCCGGCAAAGTCGATGTGTAGTGACCGCACTCAATAAAGGTTTAAGTGCGGTGAGAGGATGCAGCACAGATTTTGCCGCAGATTTTTATTTTATTTATCTATTTTGTGTGATATTGGCTATGTTGACGACGTTAAGACTCAAGCATACTCGTATTTAAAGCATTCTACTGATTCGCGTGTTTCTACTGCATTAGATCAAAGAAGCGATACTCCGTTTTTTATGTTAGTTGGAAGAAATTAAATTTTAAATAAAAGATAAATAAGATATTATTAAAATAAATTTATTCAGTAAGTATTTAGGTTGTTCGGGCACTTTTACACGTCATGAATCTACCAGCGCTTCCCAAGAGGAGACCACTGCTGAGAAGAAACGCCGCAAGAAACTCAGCAGTCAGTCATTTTTTTAAACATACCTTTATCATATTACAATGGTACTACTTTGTCTAGTATTATATAAAGCTACAATTATTAAATTAAATATAATATCAAATAACATGTGTAGTTCAACAGGAAAACATGCAAAAAATCTTACGGGAGAGATAGAGAGAGAAAAAGAAAAAAGAAAAAATAGAATCAACTACTTATGTGTATATGAGATGGTGCAAGATATGTCTTCCTGCATCAACGATGTCCCCTAGACAAGAAAAAGCAGGATAAAGCTTTTGCATTTGAGCAAATTATTATTGACTAATTTTCGGGTTAAGGCCATGCATTTTTGTCTGTTAGTTAGTCCTCGACCCTATAGCTTTAGACATTAACGACCTTTTCAAGTATTTAATTTTGATTTCATTATCAAGTATTTAAAATTGTAATTTACAAAATATTATATTAATCTTCATATATAATATGGGTATAAATATATCAGAAATCCACGTGTTTACCTACTATATTATAACAGTTCTTATACCTCCATACATATACAAATTTCAACCCAATAAATAGAAAAACGGAGTATCGTTTCTGCAATCTACTCCCCCTTAGACCAAGACACTTTATACTTAACTATAGTATTGACCTGTATCGAAGACAACCGTAACTTTGGACATAAATTTTCCCCCGTCCGAGTTTGGACCAAGTTGAGGATCCAGTTGCATTTAAGTTGACTGTCTCGCTGGAGCCAAGACTATCTGATTAATCCCACGAACTATTCGAATGAGTGCTTCGTTTCTTAAATTTGGGAATAAAACTTGTCTTCGAGTTGTACTTTACTTTTTTAATCAGTATTTTTTTAAGTGTTAACCTAAAGTTTATTAAAAAAATGCACAACAATTAACAGAATAGATTTCTGATGAAAAGGAACTTCTTAAGTAGATAAGCATGCCAATTTTTTGTCACCAGGCGAGAATAAGAATATGATTTAATATAAATCTTTTAAATAGTCAAATATTTATTTTCTTATGTTGAAAAAACGTGATCTGCAACCCCTACCTACCAATCTACTCCCTACGTGAACATTAAAAATATATCAGACTCAAATCTTGTCTTGAGTCTTGCGCGGGATGACAGGTGTGCACCAGTGTGCAGTGCATGCATTGTACATATGCAGATTTGATTTATGTGGCAGTGACGCGGCTGTAGTCGCCCGAGTGCAAAATATACGACTATAAGTTAAAATACGGACGAAGTTCTTCCTAACATAACAGCGTCCACGGCGTGGATTCTAGTAATTTTGTCAACGTTTTGATACCTCTTATTTACTTGACAGTAATGGCTGCCGAGTTAAAAACAATTTTTATTTATTTATTTTATTTTATTTTATTTTAAAACGTTTTGTAAGTAGGCCCTGTAGGCACTTTTACAAGTCTGAGTCTACCAGCGCTTCCAAAGAGACCACTGTTGAGAAGAAGCGCCGCAAGAAACTCAACATTAAGCCGTTTTAAATCACTTATTACAATACTAAACTTAAGCTACACAATTAAAATGTCACAGGGATGTACAGGTCCCAGTAGTAATCTAAATGTCGGATTAAAATAAATAATACAATTTCGGAGATGTAAACAGTCTCCAAATGTCAAATTAAAATTAAAAATTAAATATAATTAAAAAAAAACACAAAACAAGGGAGATGTAGAAAGTCTTTACGGTCAATTTTGGAGATGTAAAGAGTCTCCAGTCTACAATTATTTAAAAAAAAAAAAACACACCATTACAGGTCAAAGACGATATGGTTTTTCCCTATTTCGTTCTGCGCGTTTCTCTTTTATATCGGATACGTATCGCAAGTCTGAAGTTCCTTTTCCCGATTGTTATATTTTATTTACCAATTATTCCTTATTAATTACCCTCATACACACTCAGCTGTTCAAATAAGTATCCTCAATTGTTTCATCACTGCAAGACTTAAGTTTTAAAAAACACTCATTGATAGGTACGAGTACCTAGCGACTGTTAGAGACGCTACCTTAAGATTACGATTCGACACTTTGAAGCCACTAACCTGTCTACCGCGGTTTAATGCCTGCACTAAGTTTCAATGACTTGCAAATCCCTTTGCAGACAACACTGGGAGTCCAATTCGGATGGCTTGCAGATATAGCTTGTAAGAATCTCTTGTAATAAGTAATTTTTGATTTAGTGTAAATGCTTCAAACAATTAACAGCCGTTATATTTTGTAATACGATCCATTGTAACCAGTACATTGTTGTTGTACCTATGACTTTATCTAACCTTTCATTAATTTATAACAATAGCGATTTTGATATGCTTGATAATGTATTTTATTTATTAAAAAAGGGGATTTTAGCAGTCATCGTAATGTCGTATGTAGTGGGAATATAAAACCGAAAACTTCATAAAAACGTCATGGTGATGTTAAAATGTACAACTCAAATTATATTTCTACTCACTACAATACAATACAATACAATACCTACCATACAAATAATACAAATACAAATGAAAGAGATGTAGTTTATAGGTATTCCTGTTGCAAAGTACTTTAGTACAATAGTGAGGTTAAAAATGACAGTGCCATGAAGAATGTTTTAGGAATTTGTAACAGACACCAAAAGAGCATTTAAATTTGTATAAATACACTCAGGAGCAAAAATACCGGGTCAGAGTGCGTTTTTCATACAAACGAGACTATTTCGAAGCCTTGGTTCCTCGCCAGGGGTTGTTTTGAGTGAGTTTTAATGGTGGATACTGCGAGGTTCAATAGACGAGGTCAAAAGTTCTTAAGATACCTAACTGATCGCACAATCAGTTAACACCACAGCGGGAGAGTTTGGGTCATCACTTGGATTTCCTTACATTTTATTGCCATTTTAGATGTCTTTTTGAACATGCACAATTCCGGCGATAACCGCAAATTGATTCAGTTGGGTATCCTAGGCACTCTGGAAGTCCTGTATCGATGATCGGGGTACTCATCATCAGATTTCACTAAAAGCATTCCCTGGCGAGGAACCAAGGCTCCAAAATAGCCTCTTTAGTATGAAAAACGCACTCTGATTATTTTTGCTTCCTGCTCCAAGTTTCACATTATAAAATTTCTCATTTATTCGTATTATCGAGAACGTTACAACTTAACTAAAACTCCTTTGATCATAAAAATCGGGATCTACCAAAAACTGTCATTTTATTCCCTTTTTACGACACTTGACATTCAATCGCTCATACAAAATTAACCCCAAGGAATAAACCGCGTATTCAAAAAACTTTATTGCCCATGAGAAGTCACTAACGTCGTTAAATCGGTGGGCGGGATTTTTTCTTGATAATACATTTTATGCGATTACTCTCTGAGATGAATTTGGATCTCGTATTTTATGAGCACCCTTTTCTACATACTGACGCGGCCTTCTGCGCATAACATGCTAAATGCCTCTATTCTAAGTAGGTCACAACCATATCTCGGAATTTTCAAAAAGCATTTTTTTTTACGCCGGCTACATGTCTTTCGAATAGACCACATGAACTTATCTGATAGGTAATAGAGATTTCTCTCAAAAGCAAATTGTTTTTATTTCTTCATTATTTACTAAGAAAATAAAAAGGAACGATTGAAATTAAGGTTAAAAAAAAAAAAAAAAAAAAACTGAACTGTCTATCTGACAAGACGCATATTTTTATTTATTTTCTCATTTATTTTATTTATTTCATGTTTTAATGGACAAATGGTCTAATTAAGACCATCTTTTGACCTAACTATTCTTTCTGGGATAAATCTTAAAGAAACGACTTTAATTTAAATCGTTCCTTGTTATATTCATTGTGCTGAGGTTGTCATCTGTCATTTCATTTACATACGGAAAAGCTAATATTCAAAATGGGTAAAAACACTGCAAAACGTTTTGGAGACAAAACCAGTTGCCCGGCGGAGCCCCATTTTGTGGTGTAGTGTGTGCGGTGTCGTGCAGTGTCATAGTGTCATTTGTGTTTATATTTCTGTTTATGTTTTCTTTTTTCTATTTGCTATTGTTGTTTTGTTAAGTTTTGAAGATAGGTAAGTAATTTTTACATGCAGGCTGCGACCCAATCTGGTGTGAGCACGTCTACCAACACTCATTCATGTAACTTGTGTTCAAAATCGTTCAAATCCATTCGGGGCTTAAACATTCATAAAAGTAAAATACATCGTAGCTGCCTAAGCCAAGATGATTCTCCTTTAAACCTAGATTCATCTACGCCGTTTACTCAACAACCATTCCATGTTCGACTCAGCCATCTTAAAAACAGTGTAAATATAGTCAAACGAATTCCCCGCGGCGCCAGAATCTCCGTCGCATCTCATTTATCTCATCTCATATGTAAATGCACAGAAAGTAATTCCCTTCAAGACTGGCACAACCTGCTCCTTTTTCCTTTTTTAGTTTTACACGCTAAAGTAGACAATTCAAATTTATCTTTAACCCAAAAAATTAAAAATAACTGCACAAGCAATTTCACTCCCTTTCCCTCGCATAAATCCACTCATAGTTCCCACAATCAGCTGAAAACAATAGAAAATAAAATAAGCGACGGAGATCTCAAAGGTGCCGCCCGCCTTCTCTTTTCTTGTGACGTGCTTTCTCCAGATAACCCTGATACACTTCTGGCCCTACAGACGAAACACCCCCCAGCTCCTGCAACGCCTTATTTTCTCGACCCTCCAACAGCAAACCATGCATGCCTGCAAATAACAAACAACGACGTCACTAATGCAATTTTATCTTTTAAACCCGGTTCTGCTGCGGGCCTGGATGGACTCTCACCCCAACATTTAAAAGACTTGACTTCTCGGTGTGTAGGCGATGCTGGTGAGCATCTCGTCAGTGGCCTTACCAAGCTTATTAACATGATGTACTCGGGTAACATTCATCCGGACATTGTACCCACTTTGTACGGTGCGAACCTCATTGCCCTCACTAAAAAAGATGGTGGGGTGAGACCTATTGCTGTTGGAGCAACACTTCGCCGCCTTGCATCTAAAATCGCAGTTCGACATATTTTACCAAAATTACAATCTTGTTTTGAACCCGTTCAGTTAGGCTTTGGCGTTAAGGGAGGCTGCGAGGCTGCCGTTCATGCTCTTCGCACCTACCTTAGCGGCGACCAATGCGAAGTATTACTCAAAATTGATGTTAAAAATGCCTTTAATTCGGTAAATAGGGATACCCTGCTGTCTGAAATAAAATCCAACATTCCTGAAATTTACAACTATCTTCTTCACTGTTATTCAGATCCAACGAAGTTGATGTACCGATCAAACGAGTTGTCATCTGAAGTTGGTTGTCAGCAGGGGGATCCCCTGGGGCCAGCAATTTTCAGTTTGGCTATTAATCCTCTAATTCAAAATTTAGCTTCAAAATTTAATATTTGGTATCTAGATGATGGGACCTTAGGAGGTGATGTAAATACAGTACTTTCCGATCTTTCATCTTTAAAAAACAACTTTAAAGCCATTGGTTTAGAGCTAAATTTTAATAAGTGTGAACTCTTCATCCAAAATCCTTCCAACGCTGACAATGACATAATACAAAAATTCAACGAACTTGCCCCAAATATAAAAATAGTAGATAAAAGTACACTTTGCCTCCTGGGATCTCCTATTTTTAAAGAAAGTTTTTCAGATTATATTCAAAATTCTATTTCTAAATTTCAAAATAATTCCCATTGGCTTCTTGACATTAGTCCACATTTTGCACTTTTGGTTATTAAATTCTGTCTTTTTGTCCCTAAATTTACTTATGTGCTTCGCTGCTGTCCGTTCTGGAAACATCAAGATCTTTTGTCCAAAATTGATACTTTGATCAAAAGTAACCTGCAATCAATTCTTAATATTCAGCTAAGCGAGCATTCCTGGACCCAAGGATCCCTCCCAATTCGGTACGGTGGTTTAGGGATCCGCAAAATTTCTAGTATTGCTTTACCAGCTTTTCTTTCGTCGATCCATAGCTCTTCTAGTCTCATAGGAAAAATCCTTAGGGAATTCCCTTTAAACTATGAGACTTCAGGCTTGGAGGACGCAAAGAATGGCTGGTTAACTGCATGCCCCGGTCAAAATTTTCCTGATAACCCAAAATCGCAGAGGTGTTGGGATGACATAGCATGTAAATTGACTGTTGATTCCCTTCTTAGCCAGTGCTGCGCTGCGGATCGTGCTAGAATTTTAGCAGTCGGTACAAGGGAGGCTGGATACTGGCTTCAAGCTCATCCTTCGCCAAGCACTGGTACTTTCCTAGACCCTAACACACTCCGAGTTTCAGTTTGCCTTCGCCTTGGGGTCCCGGTCTGCGCTCCACATCGGTGCCCCTGCGGAAGTGACGTCGATCGGCTAGGACATCACGGACTTTCTTGCCAGAGAAGTGCTGGCCGCTTCTCAAGACATGCTGCACTAAACGACATCATCCGTCGGTCTCTTGCCTCTGTTAACGTGCCGGCCCTTTTAGAGCCGTCCGGTATCTCCAGAAATGATGGCAAGAGACCTGACGGAATGTCTTTGGTTCCGTGGAATATGGGGCGGGTGCTAGTGTGGGATGCAACCTGTGTAGACACGCTGGCCCCGTCACATCTCCCACGAACCTCCAATAGGGCTGGTGCAGCGGCCGAAGCGGCTGAAAACATTAAGACTGGCAAATATAGTGGTCTCGGCCCAGAATATAATTTTATTCCATTCGGGGTCGAGACCCTTGGTCCGTGGGGTCCTAGTGCTGTTAGCCTTTTTAAGGAATTGTCAAAGAGACTCATTGACGTCACTGGAGACCGAAGAGCTGGCAGTTTCCTCGCTCAACGAATAAGTTTAGCCATTCAACGAGGAAATGCTGCCAGCATCTTTGGTACAATGCCGCAGGGGCCATTCTTAGATTTAATGTTTTAGTGTATATATAGATTTAGTCTTATTTAATATTAGTTATTTTTACAATGTAATTAAATATAATGTACTTATAGAATTTATGAGATATTTTGTGTTGTATTCAAATAAATAAATATATGTATGAAAATAAATAAACATATTTCTGCCAACAGCTGAAGAGTTAGAACACAGAATGGTCATTTTTATATTACAGCTAGTAGTAAATAAAATAAAAAAACTCGACGCGAACGTCCAAAGCAATCGTAACAAACCCTTCGTTTTTATTTTGCTTGAAAAATGATTATTATTTACAACATTAAGCTCGAAACAAAAGTCGATAAGCATGATTTTAATCAGAACACCTTAAAAAATAACTGTCATTTTTGTTTTCTGTCACCTTTTTAATCTTTTGCACACACATCAGATAAATAATTAAAGTAATATAAAAAAAAAGACGAGTGTTGTCTTTAATAAAACCAGTTTTGTCTTCTAATAGAAATTAAACACTGCTGCCCATGGTCACCGCAGAACACCTTAACCCCGCGATGCGTTCGCAGCCACGACCTTTAATAAGAGTATGGCCGTCCTTTAAAGGTCAGTTATAGCAAATAGAAAACAATGCAAAAGCGGTAAATCACGTCAACGGATCTTCGTGTCAAACCAAGGAACCCCTTCAGTGTGTTGTTCTGCGCTTTATACATTATCCGTCAGTATAAGATGCCCCGAAAGCCTAGTTAAGATGTAAATCGCTACGTTAGCCATTTTCGGAAATCGTTAAAATAGATTGACTCAATGTAATTATGTGTCAACTTCATACATTTCGAGTCGATAGAAAACATAAACATTAGCATCGTTTGCATTTTGACTAGGCCTGGGTGTTTGGGGGACATAAAGATGCAATCAGTTTTACAGACACAAATGACAATAAGAAGAGAACATTAAAGAAACATAAGTAATTAGGGTGGTAGGACCTTGTGCAGGGTCCGTCCAGATCGCTACCACCATCTTATCCATTAACCTACCGCCAAAAAGCAGTGTTCGCATTGTTGTGTTCCGGTTTGGGGATAAGACAGCCGGTGTAATGACTAGTATAGAGGCATTCCATCTTAGTCCTCAGGGTTGGCAATGCATTTACAGTCTTAGGCTTGCAGTCTTGTGAAGGCTAATGTCTATGGGTCACAGTTTCCACTTACCACCAGGTGGCCTGTGTGCTCGTTTGCCTTCTACATGCCATATAAAATAAAAATAAAAAATTTACTTAACTGCCTTTATAACTGTGTGTGCAAAGAATTTTTGTTTATGTCCACCTTTTACTGCCCGCTTTTTGTGAAGGGATACTCTTACTTTGCGATGCGCATATCGGATTAGTTGAGGAATTAATGTTCCGTCACTGCGCAGCGTTAGCTTTGTTTGGGATGCTTTTGTTTCCCCAGCTTTAAAGCCTTTAAGTAAAAATGTAATTCGAGAAGGAAAGCTAAAGTTAGCGCGTAAAATATAGTAAAGTTATGCTTGAATGATGATTAATAATAACGATCGAGGGTGCAAAAAATGCTGGAGAAATCAAAGAATATGGTTTTGCTGTTATAATAAGTAAAGAAGAGAAGACAATTTCCAAAGGTCTAGAATAAATACTGGCGCTCATCACACTAATATAGGCCTTTATTGGAAATAGAACCCAGGCCCCTCTCCCTTTGTCGGCATTGTTACTTCTAACTTAGCTAACGGTATCGACAATGTGTTCAATTTCTTTTTTATGTTAATATTATTTCAATCGATATACTGAAATATTAAATTAAATTGAAGTCACTGACATACTTATAATTAAATTTATTAATGAATATTGTCACATACATTAAAGCTCGAAATGTCATAAACAATGTTGTTTATAAGTTGAACAGACAAAAGCCAGTATTAACTGCGATTCGCCAAAACCACTTGGCAAGACAATAAAATTACGATAGTAACGGGCAAATGCAAATATTATAGCTTCACTAATTTAGGGTCCAAGTAAGAAGAGTACACTTACATCAAACACAACAAAAAATAACTTAAACCTGTCTACTATTATAAAACCATAATGTTACGATGTCATGATACATTTTGCCTCTTGTCTACATGCGAAATATACACACTCAAAATAAATGGTACAAAACTCATAAGTAGCTGTCTACTCAAAATGCTGGACTATTTACTGATAGACACAAGTTGAAATGAAATGAAATGAAAAATAATTTATTTGGCACATAAATAAAAAACAGTTTACAAGCAAAATGTCTTAACCTAAATACATTTATTTTTTATTACGGCCAAAATGGTCTCCGCTCAGCTTTATGCCTCTGAATGTTGTTAATACATTCACAGGCGCTGGTTTTCAGTGAGACCAGGAGAGTAGATATGGCAATCGAAGGCGTCAAAATTAAAAAAAAAAAACTAATACCTAAAATGATATCGCTACTATTTTGAAATCACTACTACTAAGTTGACTACCAACCCTTGTCTTTTATTAGAGCGCCAGGTGGTCAGTTAACCAGTCGTTATTAAATGAATATTGAAATAGACAAGGAGTTCAAAAATATTGGCGCACACTAACACCTTTAATAATAGAGTTGAGATCATATATTTTTAACACTTTGTTCTCGTAAACCCTAGGTGTGGGCCGCCCTCCAACAGATGGCACCTGGTGCCAGGGGACTTATCAAGAATGACAGCGAAGCGACTGGATATCCAAAGCAGAGGACATAGTTTTGCTGCGTGTCTTGAAATATGCCTATGCTCAGCAGCGGGTTGCTGCGGGCTGAGTTTTTTATGGAAGGAGGAAAGCAAACGAGCGCACATACACTGCGCAAACTGATGATAAGTGGGATCTGCTTTTTAACATTTGCATTCTCTAGACTACAATCTCAAGACTGCGCTTCTAAAACTGCAATTGTGTTTTTAATTTACTAGTCTTTTAACTATCCCCACACCGAGGGACAACAATAGGAAAGCTGCCTGGCAGTAAGTTAAAGGATAAGATGGCGATTCGGAAGGACCGTGTACATGATGATGGTGAACCGCTCTCATTTTATAACATGCACCAGCCGTTCGGATAGTTAATGCAATAAATGACCCCGAGCGCGCATCTTGCGTTATTTGGCACTGCCGCTAAACTGGCACCAGTGTCGGAATTTATACCCCGCCTGTTTTGCGACTGTTACTCGACTAATTTCGAGATTACTCAGAAATAAGACTTAATTAAGTCAAACTATTCTATCATCATTTTAGATATATTTCCGATAAAACGTGCGCGCGAAAAGTGAATAGTTTTTTTAAAGCATAGAGAAGGCATACGAGCACACAAGCCACTTGATGGCAAGTTACATCTGACACCCAATGGCAAATCTGAGGACTAGAATACATGCCCCAATGCTAGTAATTTCAATGGTTGTTTTGTTTCTACACCTGATCACAACAAAGCGCTGCTTGCCTCTGGACGGGACCTGCATAAGGTCTTTCTACCACCAAACAAGTTTCATTTTTATTTGAAGAAGAAAAATAATTTTGCAAGGCAGTGCCAATAGTTTAGTTTCATTGCTCATAAAGAGCGGTGTTATTGTATCCGCGGCAAAAGTGACTTCTTTTTCGACTCCGAACTGGCCAAACTTCACAGATTAAACCTCATAGGACAAGTAAACAATATCACAATCAATAACTATGAATAAAATTCCCTTTAATGGATTAGGTAAGAAGGGTCAAAACCTTGGACACCTGTACATCGTTCGTCCAGATCGCTACCACACCGTCATAGTGTCACCTCATCAAACAGTGTTAACGATGTTGTTGGTCAACCAGTCGGTAAACATCATACCTAATCAAATTGACCTAGTCGTAAACTAACCTCTAGGCTGACTAGGCTGTCATCGCAATTTCTCGAACCTTATTTTCTCGGATGTGAATAGAATTAAAATTTTCTTAATCGCACGGTTTTCGAAAAGACTCCTAGGGAATACACCAGGATTCATCTCGAGACGCAATATCGGATCACAGGTGCGAATATCATAATTCATAGTCGACTCGAGTGCTCTATCGGTAATCGGGACGTGTGATTTACTGGCGGCATATCCCGGAGTCTATAGGGTCTTCTGCCGTGATTGTTTTCAATCAGAGACGTTTGCGGTGACCCTGGGTGTTGTAAGTAAAATGTCTACGGAGTTCACCTCAATCAATTACGCCGGAACGGCTGAATGGATCCGAATGAAATTTGGCACGTAAATAAGTTATAATCTGGTATACATAGGCCACTTTCTATCCTGAAAAAATGAACAGTCCCCGAGAGCCCCCAACTTCTACGTGGATCGAATCGCGTGCAAAAGCTAATAAGGTTATATATATTTATAAACCTGATAGCCGAAAAAAAGGGACTTTCCTGACTTGTAATTTTTGGTTCCCCAGTAAAAGCTACATGGATGGTCTGATTTCGACAAACGATATATCGTTAGATTCGTCTAAGCGTAGCGAGTATCACTAAAAAAAACATTATAATAATATTATAGAAGACGATATAAAAGCAGTGGGTTTTTTAAAGCTTCCTTTGTATTAAACTTCTCTCTCATCTAAGTCAGACGCTATTCGAAAAATCTCCCAGAGAACACCAGGATTCATCTCGAGACGCAATATCGAATCGCAGGTGCGAATATCATAATTCATAGTCGACTCGCGAGCTCTGTCGGGAAGCGGGACGTGTGATTTACTGGCGTCATATCCTGGAGCCTGTAGCGTCTTCTGCCGTGATTGTTTGCAATCACAAACACTTAGAGAACTCTTGATGTTGTTTATCTACTAGGTTATTATATATTTTTCCAGAAAACATGACAATCTCAATCATACGTCACGAATTTGGGCCCATGGTAAATAAAACAAATTGAAAAACCATTATTTCATATATTATTATAATACTTATTGTTATTATTGCATCTATTTAAATAAAAACTCCCAAATACCGACCCAACCGATTTTTATAAAGCTTAGCTATAAAACACTCTGATTACACGAGCTTTTTTAAAACAAAACACTGTTTGAATTATTGCATCCACAGATAGACAGTATACACGTAAAAGTTTAGCGTCTGGGCTTAAAAACTATAAAAATAATTATTTATTCAAAGAGAATGTCTCTTAAATATGATCCTATTAGGGTATTACAATGATTAATTTGAATTATATGGCCATTTACGGCATCAATTAATCTAAATTAAAAAATCTTTAAAAAACAAATTCAATAAAACTACAATAATGATTTTGCACTACAGCTTACTTATAAAATAAAACCCTCCATTACACCCACTTGCGACATCGTGCCGAGGATGCTCGCTGGACTGTGATGCTCAGTCTTTTAATTTGTTTGACACTATTTTAATTTATTTATTTGTGTCAGTTGACCACGGCCCAAACGTTTCCATAGCAAGTGCAGAAAATACATAATTTTAACTTTAAAAAAGCATATTTGCGGCATTTGATGGTTTGAGGAACTGCCACAAAAGTAAATCTTTTATATTCTTTTTAAACTCTATTAACGTTTTATTTAAGTGATATTTACTGATCACATAAAACAATAAAATTATT
Source organism: Acleris sparsana (assembly GCA_923062465.1). Taxonomy (NCBI): domain Eukaryota; kingdom Metazoa; phylum Arthropoda; class Insecta; order Lepidoptera; family Tortricidae; genus Acleris; species Acleris sparsana. Next base: position 6,079,404 of record OV281308.1, on the reverse strand, counting down.
CATTATAGGTTTTAACGACAGCGTTATTAAACCTATTTAATAAACTTGTGATCCAGCCAGAACAGCTATAATTAATTCGATGACATGCAATTTTGGCTCGCATTGTGTCGTTTTAACAGGCTTTTCCGCAAAGACAACACAGAATCTCATTACCGCTGGAATGAAATATGAAATAGCGCTAAATAATCTGATCACGAGCTCTTTCCGATTTCATTGGGGCATTTGATTCGATTGTAACTTGTTGAATGTTTACGGATGTTACATTTTGAAGACTTATTTTTATTTATCAACAGAATACAATCAGGAGCAAAAATACCGGGTCAATGCGTTTTTCATACAAACGAGACTATTTCGAAGCCTTGGTTACTCGCCAGGAGTTGTTTTGAGTGAGTTTTAATGGTGGATACTCCGAGGATCAATAGAGGAGGTCAAAAGTTCTTAAGATACCTAACTGATCGCACAATCAGTTAACACCACAGCGGGAGAGTTTGGGTCAGCACTTGGATTTCCTTACATTTTATTGCCTTTTTGGATGTTTTTCTGAACATGCACAATTCCAGCGTTAACCACAGATTCATTCAGTTGGGTATCCTAGGCACTCTGGAAGTCCTACATCAATGCTCGGGGTATTCATCATCAGATTTCACTAAAAGCATTCCCTGGCGAGGAACCAAGGCATCGAAATAGCCTCTTTAGTATGAAAAACGCACTTTGACCCGTTTTTCTTGCTCCTGAGTGTACTTAACAACAATGATGTGGTTATATTGTCACGAGATTATGACTATCTCCTGACCTGCGCCTCTATTCTATTTAACCTGACAATACAATAACAGGGGCTCTATTCCCGACGGTAAAAAACATATCGTCTCTGACCTGTTACCGTATTTCTAAATCAGCCGTCACTACTGTCAAGAAAATAAGAGCTATCAAAACGTTGAAAATACGATAACAGATCAGAAACGATATTGTTTGTACCGTGTTGAATAGAGGCCCTGACGGTCTCATAAAGGACGAGAGAGAGGAGGGATAGCGCATTTGAAATAAGAACATTGTTCACAATAAGCCAAAAAGTTTTGTATCGCATTAGCATTGGTTTTTGATTGCAACCTTTTTGTTTTTGAAAGGTGTCAAATATAAAAAACCAGTTTTGTAGACATGTAAATAGTGTAGAGAATAATAATAACATTCTTAAGGTCACACTTAGAGTCAGTTAATGACGATTAAATCGTTCCTTAGTGAACTCGTTTCGTGTATATGGGAGACCGCCTTAATTAGTTCACTGTCTTTAATTTTTTTCATATTTGTTAGCAAATCTGCAATAATGACACATATTCTGAAAAAAAAAACGCTAAACGATAAATATCATAGAGCATGCGAGACTATATTTTTAAATTGCAACGTACGAGTAGGTGTTTTTTTATCGTAATGTGACGCTGTTATAACCTCAATGTTCAAAAATAGAAATTAAAGAAAGTGATGAGATATATCATAAGATAATATTTCATCTGCAATTTTTGATGCAAACAAATTTCGGAAACAGCCTTTCAGATTCTGCAAATTTCTTTCAGAGTTATTTTATCCCAACCCAACAAATTTCCTAGCGATTCACGTAAGTACTCCAAATATGTCGATTTCCGCGATGTGGAAGTACTACACTCTCTATTTCCTGTCGCCTTAAATCTTGACAAATACATTTTATAAACGTGTTGAGTAGGCTAAAGGATTTTATGTTATATCAGAGGCCCTGGAAAAGATGCATTTAGCGTTCGTTATCGTTATCCAAATGTATAGGATTGACGTCGAATGCCTACGTCAATTCCATACATTTTGTCAGTTTTCGAAAATCGTTTACGTTAGCGTCAAGTAACTTGTGTAGAACTGATCTGTAATATTTAACCCCACTTTTTGTGTCGGGGGTTTAAAACACTTGAATATTTCTACAGTTTGCAATACAGACTACGCAATCCCGTTTCACTCGTTACCGCCGCAAGTGCTAAGGCTGCAGCATCCTGAAAAGGTTGACTCAATTTTAAAAGCCCGACTTTATGAAAAGAAAACACGGCTGTCTTGGAGGCGGCGTTCTCTTGACCAGTACACTGCTCGGACAATGTTAAATGGGTGTTTTAAAACATGATTATGGAACTGACAGTAATTATTATAATGCACAAATTGCAGGTTCCGGACTTTCATAGGATACATTTTATTTGAGTTTGTGAAATTAGAATGACAGCCATAAATCTTTCAAGACATAATTAAAAATAGGCTGTCTCTTAGAGGAAGACTGCGAAACAAAATAGTTTAGTACGTAAGATTTACTTTTTTTTTTGTCAATAAATACGCACAGAATAGGGTTCATTCATTTACTACGTAAAACATTCAAAGAAGTTATAAAACTGATGAAGGTAATGTTCAATGCACTAATCTTATGCCTACTAACGAAAATCCTATTAACGCAGTATTAACAGCGCTAAAAATATAGCTTGCAATCGGTCGAGTGGATTGATAGCACGTACAAAGAAACCAACCTAAAGATATAACTGTACTATTTTAAAGCGAAAGGTCGAGTTATTAGTTGCATGGTATGAGTATGAATCTGTCATACTATGTGGTTTAAGCGCAGTGTGATTGCCAAGGCCCGACAAAGACGCCACGCCGCGGGCTGGCCGATCAAACAGTTCCGATATGTGAAACTAGGCGTGGGAAACATAGGGAACATGTCTGTAAACGCAGCAGGATTTTTACAGTCTTTTATTTAATATAACATTGCAATTAAATTTCTTACTAGTTTAATTTAATTTAATCGTATGGCTTTATTAAGCCGAGTCAAGCACATGCACTATAGTTTTATATCTAAATTCTTCACCCATTGGGCCGCGTTATCAGTAAGGGTGAACAGATCTTGAGGGTCTCCATCATATTTTCGGATAGGGCAATCCTTTATAATGTGGTCTACAGTCTGCACGGGGACACCGCAGTCACACGCCGCCGGTGAATCTCTCCATCCACATTTGAACAGATAATCGGCGCTTCGCCCGTGTCCCATTCGCAGTCTGTTCAGCTGGCACCATTCTCTTCTTGGGGCAGAAAAGCCGTTAGGTTTCCTGGTTGGATCATAGCTTGAGAGTGAGGCTACTAGTTGTGCTTAAGTTACACATACATAATACGAGTACATGTGCGAAACCGATGACAATACAAAAAGTATTATTTGTATTGAAAAGTTTGAGACTATGCCCACTAGACCATTCCGTCACCGTAATATTTTAATACTAATTACCTTCCGGGCCTGATACGTTCAAAATACGGTCATAGTGTGGTACATACGGTGTAGTTAGAAGACACCTTTAACGTTAACGTAACGTAACAATATTCAAAAAGTGCCGAAATGTTTGAAACTGACATAAGTGGCTACTGTCAATCCTATAGATTTGATGTTGTCTAGGGAGGCCATTTGCAACGTCAAAAGATGGCGGATGTGTAATTAGTTTCAGCTTTTATTTTTGTGTATTTAGGTGTTCAAAGTTATTTTTTGCTAGTGATTTGTACATTTAATGCCTTTTTGTTGCACAGTGATAGAAGACTTGGACTTATTTCGTGTATCCTGGCATCTTACTTCTCGTTTCAAGTGGACTCGTAGTGGTACAGAGGTTAAAACTATCTTGGCCTCTGTCATACATATCACCGTACAATGTTGCTACCAATCTTCCTAGAGAAGATTGGATTGTATTTTATTGCTATATTGATTCATACTTATATATACTTGACACTGGCGAAATCACTTCATAGTGGAAACGCCATATCCCCGCGGTAGTAGCTGTATGTTGTCTAGGGCTACAAGATGTCAAATGTGTATTAGTCTCGGGTTCGATCTGAAAGCGCTGCAAAATCTCTGTTTTCTTGTGTGGCAGTTGAAACCAAACCAACCGTGCCGTGTGACACCTGCGTTGGTACTAGCAACATCACGTCGCTCGTTTGATGTCGATTGAACAACGAATTTTTTGTCACACGTTGACGCAGGATCAAAAGACTTACACGACTTATGGGATATAAGCCTCGGTTTCACGATTGATGTTTTACTCAAAGCTTTATTGAGGAATAACCTGTTTCCTTTAACTGTATTATGTGAAGCCTGAGGCTTTGCTTTTTCTTGTATTGGTAAAGTTTTTTTTGTTTGGTAACTCTCAATAAATACAACAAAATGTATAAAAAATCTATCTGACTTAGATATCGACGCACAGCCGAAACTATTGTACCTAGAAACTTGAAATCTGGTACAGCGGTTCCTTCCATGATGTAAGTGAGCACTAAGAAAGGGTTTTTCAAAATTCACCCCCTAAGGTTTAAAATAGGAGGAGTAGCGGGAAACTTATTCTAAGCGTACAAAGTCGCGGGCGTCCTCTAGTAAGTGTAATAAAAAGCATGATTTAAAAACCTGGGCCGAGATTCTAGGCGGTAAAAACCATATTGTGTTTAACCTGTTGTCATATTGTTAACGTTTTGATAGCTCTAATTTATTTGACAGTAACCGGTCAAAGACGATATGGTTTTTACCACCTAGAAAAGAGGCCCTGACTACATATTATATTGTATGGAATATTGAGGGTGAAATCACCAGAAGAGTGCAGCTTGGTTGGGCAGCATTTGGAAAGTTGCGTCACGTCTTTGAGTCACCCTTGCCGCAATGCCTGAAGACCAAGGTATTCAATCAGTGCGTCCTGCCGGTCATGACATAAGGAGCCGAGACGTGGAACCTGACAGTGAAACTAGCCCACCGACTACACGTCACCCAGCGAGCTATGGAAAGGTGTATGCTCGGAATCTGGCTAAGGGACAAAATCCGGAATGAGATGATCCGGCATAAAACTAGGGTCACTGACGTAGTTCAGAAGTGTAGCAGACTGAAGTGGCAGTGGGCTGGTCGCATCTGTCGCAGAACCGATGATCGGTGGAGTAGACGGGTTCTCGAGTGGAGACCACGGCTCGGCAAGCGTAGCGTAGGACGCCCTCCAGCCAGATGGACCGACGACCTGAAAAAAGTGGCTGGTGGTGACTGGAATGGCGAAAATGATGATGAAATATTAACCCTAAGGTAGTAATTTATTTCAGTAAAACAGCAGTCAATTATTTCGGCACCAAATTTCGAATATTAGTGCTGATTAAAACCAGTCCGGACATGCTGCTGGAAGGCATTGATATATTGTAAATCGTACAATACCCAATCAAAGCAGCACTAAATGCAAAAGATAATTGAATTAATTAACATCACGTTAATCAACATTCGCATACCGATACTATACTGGTCTACAGTATTACAAGTTTTGTTCTCTAAAATAACTTGAAATCCTGACATGTATTATAAAGTGTAAATCATTATCATCATTTACATGTCACCCTTTATTCAATAGAAAATAAGGTTGATTTAACTAGAATCGAAATGGTTCGATACCACCGTCCAACAGGCCGATAGTAGGTACATCCCAGATAGCGCCCGCTTCCCTAACTCAATACGTTATCTATGTAGATGCCAATTGTGCTCTAACTGGAAAATGGCTGCCAGGCTGAAGCCGCAAATTCCCTTGTCAAGCGGCGAGAACTATACGCCGCAAAATAGAAAAACCAAATGAAGGACCTCTAATATTATATTTAGCACGCTCTTACCTGTTAAAGAGACGTTATGTATTTACTATCTTGTGGTAGAAGGACCTTGTGCAGGGTATGTCAGGATCCCTATCACAATGGTACTATTTAACCTCCCGTATTGTTGTATTCCGATGTAGGCTGCGACTACCGCTGAAATGATATGAACCATTTGACATAACGCTTTTAAGACGAATCGGTGCTGATATTATGTCAACTATAGTATAATAGAAGCATTTTAGGTTAGTCATTAGGGTTGCTAATGCATTTATATCTATATTATTTAGTCTTGAGATGGCAACTGTCTATGTGCCTCAAATTTCCTATTGCAATGTAAATACTAATACAATGAAATTATATAGATTTTGCCGTGTAAAAATATTCGTGGGTCCCAAAGAAAAAATATTCACTTTTATCGTTATTTGTAATGTAACACAAAATCAAATGAGAAGTCATAAATAAATCACGGTATCTCTGTTTACAAGCGTGTATACTGTATACTCACGTGGCCCCAAGTGTACAAGCACGCGTCGGAGAAAACTGTCCCGTCGGACCTCCGAATGTCTTACCTGTGTCCAGGCTGCGAGCCTTCTACAAATAAGTTTATATTGTAAAAATGTTCTTGGGTTGTAAATAAAAGGTTGTTTGAACGCAGTTGTTAAGAAACCTTTTTGTTTCACGTTCAGGTTTATTTCAATGAACATTTGTAATCAATAACTTTGATTATGTTTTTTAGCATGGTACAGGCTGCATATCAATACAGGCTTCCTCTATGCTGGTAATTTCACCTTTTGTTTGGGCACGCCGATACACGATAATGTGAACACTCCTGTTTGGAAGCATGTTAACGGCAATTATGGTGTGGATCTCACAATGAAGTAACCGTGAGTAACACTGATCTATTTTTACTGATAAACTTTAATTAATTTGTACAAACTTGTACTTGATTATTTGAAAAGTTTCGTTGTTTTCACTAACTAGATGGAGACGTTTAGCTGACAGGCACCAGTAATAGACGCTTCACTCTTATTCAAATTTGATACGGTCCTAAATTGATTGTTGCAAAACAAATGAATAACTCTTACTTTCTGTAAAATAAGTGACCATTATCGGTGCCTTGTCCATTACTGGTTCCATTGCGCAAAGTAAACGTATTAAATAATTTGATTAATAATTTTGTATCGTAATCTATCTACGCTGTATTCCACTTGCAACCTCCTAATTGCACCCAAGTGCAAATCCATCGTTCACTCATAAGGGACCATTAATCAACCTGATTTAGTGAAAACGTCGAACGATAACGTATCATAGTTTACATACCGTCAGCTAAATTTCAACCATCCATTTAATACCATCTATCATCCTAAAATAGCACTTATTGGCTATATGTATGTAGGAACAGGTATTCGAAGATGTGAAAATAAGTTACTTTTAATATTATCATGATTATTGTAACCTACATTATTGTTACTATACCCTATAAAAAAACGTAGCATAATTTAAAAACTAAGCTAAGATACTGCATTTTTCGCCCTTGGCTTGACACAGTATGAGATAAGCAAAACAAACTATGTTTTGAAGCGAACTCCATTTTTATACTTTCCTAAAGTTATTATAATTTATGTTTTTAAATAGTTATATGAATAACAAATATGTATTGCCCACTATGACACAAATTTTAGTGCTAAATTATTTTTTTCATTACACATTTGAACAACAGTAGTATAAATAGAAGAATGATTAATTAAGGTTCTTATAGAAATAAGTAATTGAACTTTTGTTCCGTAATTCCAGCACATAAGTTATGGTTTTTATTGCAAAAAATATAAAACCACTGGAACAACCAAAATTAGGCCACCTGGTGGAGAAAGCCATTTGGCATTAGGTTTACCTTTTTTAAAGCAAGAAGGTAAGCACGCAGGCCACCGGAAGTGGGATCTGAGACCCTTAGACATTGGCATCCTCAAAACTACAATCCCAAAATTCCGATTTTAAGGCTACAAATATGTTCACAACAATATCTAATACAATTTTACAATAACAAGAGAAAAAAATGCGAGTATCCATGGGTTCGCGGAAAAGCGACGTCTTAATCCCAATTTGGTGGCACGACTTCAGGCTGAGTGGATACCATTTGCGCAGCACGGTTTTTTGGTAGTAATAATATGTTATAAAAAATGGTAAATATACCATGTAGTTATAAATAAATTAACTCAATATTTTATATTATTATATACAGGGTGTTAGGTATATAGTGGATAATGCTTGAACTACGGATAGAGGGCACTTAGGACGTTATGAAAAAGCTAAAATAGGTCATCGTAAATTAAAAAATTACGTCAACGATCAATTTAAATTATGCAGTGACACCAAAGTTTGACATAAAATGCTGAGAAAACAAAAAGCGATCGAGTGTTTTAAATTTCGAATAAATGGCATTTAAAATTTTAGTGGCCTGTATTGTTATTATTGAAACAAAAAGGTTGTAATGCTTTGCCCAGAACGTAAATCGTTTTAAATAAAATTCTGGACAAAATTAGTGGCCAGTATTCTTATTTTAGAAAAGAAAAGTTTGTCATCATTAGGTCCTCTATCTGGAATTCTAGAGCACAAAGGGTGATGGGCAATTTTGTATGGACCCCGTCCCCCCCCTCCAACAGTAACGGGCTGCAGGTCTATATGTTCATTAGGACCCAATAAAAGACAAAATACTTATCTTCGTAGCAAAATCAATGGGATTTTTTTAATGAAAACAAAGGGCCAGGCAAGGCAAATCATCTACATACGTGTTCATTTTCAAATAAATTCCATAGTTCCATACGATAAGATTATGATTTTTCAAGAAAACCCCATACATATGGTGATCGTCGCCATAGAAAAAATACATCATATTGCCAAGATCTATAAACTGGCACATGTTTCATCACTGTTGGTGGGTGGGGACATTTTTACCCATCGTCCTTTAATATGAAATAATCGACTACATTGCGGAAAACTGAAGTTATTTTTTTATTTTAATATTTAAATAAAACAATATTTAGTGTTTTTAAAATCTCTATTAAATGGGCATATTTTTAAGCTAATGGGCTACCTTGTGGTAGTGTATTTTTTTTTCACTGCAACAGCTTAAAGTTTGGTAAATGTTCGATCGATGATGAACTTCTTCGAATTATTATTTTTATTAAAGCACGATAGTGACGCCGTATTGGTAATATTTATCTGATAGCACCACTATCAAACATTATTAAGGTAAAAGGAAAATTAAACGAATATCTTCGTACACTAACCATGACCAAAAATTCGAGTAAGGGTGTCAATTTTCAAAAAAAACAAAAAATTCCTAAAATCTCGAAAACCGTGCGACTTTTACAAAACGTATTTTAGCTTTTTCATAACGTCCTAAGTGCCCTCTATCCGTAGTTCAAGGATTATCCACTATATACCTAACACCCTGTATATTCTTTATGGCAAGCTGTATAGTACCACCTGTAATCCGTTTAAAACTGTTTTCTCCAAGTACTAGACTTCATCTCAGCTATTCCAGATTCCAATTAACACGGAGCAAAGGCGACAAGCTTCGAACCGTACAAGTGTTAATAAATAAATCAACGGCATTCATGCTGCGCTCTAATTGGTCGCCGCGAGTCTGGTTTCTCAGAGGTTAGGGCGCGAGTTGCGCTGCAGTTACGGTAACGGTATTTACTAGTGTATTGAGGTTTTGTTTAAACTGCGATTAAAAACACAGAAAAAACTGTTAATATAAATAAATAGGACACTAAACATTGTATTCTGTGAAACTTACAAGTAGGTATTCCACAAAAGTAAGCGACTGCTGCAGAAGTCTATCAATATGTATGGAATGGAAAAACAAGTAAACGCACGACAGCTTAGTTCAAGTTTCAATTTTTGCAACTTGTTGTTGATTTTCTAGAATGCTCGTATTGATCATGTTTAGTCAATCAATCAATCCATTTATCATCAATTGACATCAATCACCAGGCCAGTTTATATTACTGTTGCATTAATATTTGTAAGTAACATAAAGACAGGTACAAAAAGATTACAATAATTTTGTAAGTATCTAATAATAGTCAACATTTGAACGACTTTATGCTCAAACTTATCGTGCGAGCATTTAATTTATTTGCCACCTGCGTGGTCACAAAAAGCGCTGGCGCAGCAGCGGAGACGGCAAACATTTAAAAAATTAGGGTCTTAGCACCGAATAGTCTTTTGTTGCTTTCTGTGCTTTTATCGGAACTTTTCAAAAGCTTACCAAAGACCTAGCAGCTTCATACATAATCAACATTTTTACTCAACGAGGAAATGCGACCTAGATCTAATTTTATTTCATTTGTTTTTACCTCTATGGTTTGTTACCTATTATATAAATAACAATCATCACTCAGTTTTGAATAACCACAGCTTAACCCTCCGCCCCCCATCCAACATTATTTTGGACAAACGTTCACATTTCCCATGAACACCGGTTTAATATCTTAACTAGAGCCGTCCTGCGGTCTCATGCATATTGAGGACGTTCCCGTTTCCGCACTCATCAATTAATAGTGTCATCCTCGACTGTTCTGTTATTGTTTTATTTACAGCGACTACTTCAATCAGTTAACACTCCATTTTGTTTTACATCATGACATGCTATGATATGAATGCTTCTGTCTGAAAAACTAAAGAATAATTATCATTTATTTAAAACATATCACATTTATTTATACTGGGTACGGGTGGTTTAAAGACGGTCTGGGGCTTAAACTTACTTTTTTAAAGTCCATTTTGTTCTTAACGTTAAGATAGTTTTAAAGAAGTGGTACGCCTGCCGCTCTGGGAAACAGGCGTGATTTATTAGAATGTGTGTAAGATAATTTTATCGAACACTTTTTCTGCAAAGGCAAAAATAAACTGCCCGGTTAATTAAATGGGGGGTTACCTTTGTACGGCCGAAATATGTTTGGCAAAAGGTATCGTTTCCCAACCGTTTTATTCGACAACCCGTTTTTTTCTGTAACTGTAAATATTTCGGGTTGAATTTAAAAAAAAAAAAACTAGCATATAGGATATGGGGTTTGGGGTAACATACCCGAAAATCTAATTAAAGAATTATTATTTTAATATTATTTCATAAAAACATGAATACCAGAAACATGAGAACCAGTAATATTAGGGTAAGTTTTATTGATAAAATACCTGCACAGCACTTAAACCAAAATGCAATAATCACAGCGAATGTGCGCCCGTTTAGGATTTTCGTCTTTAATTAGATTTTCGACTATAAACTAAAAGGTTCGAAAGGTAAAGGTTTTGTCGGTAATAATATATATATTTATTTACCGAAAAAACAATGGGTTGGCAAATGAAACGGTTGAGAAACGATATATTTTACCAAATATATTTCGGCCAAAAGGCAGGATACCTAAATGGGGTTATCAACATCGAAATGTTAACAACAAAGGAGGGTGGGCAAATTGGCCTATATGACCAATAATAACTAGGGATATGTCATCGGATAGGTTACTCGAAGTTGTAAAACTATTACTATGGCAGGTAGGTCGAAATATTTATTGGAAAAAAGGTTATCAGCATGCAAAGACAGTGTTGCAAAGTAATTATGCTAACGTCGTCTATGTAGGCGTCCCGATATTCCCGATTTTTTAAATAAGTCTCCCAGTTATTTGAGGTTTGCTTATTGTTATTAGTTTCTAGTCCAGTGTTCATACATTTCTGCCCATCCTCCTTTAACAGTTTCGTAAACCATTATCAAAATTAATTAAATGAATCCTGTACAAGCGCTTTCATCTCATTTGTACAGAATCGCTTATGCGGCTCGTAATAATTCAGGAGCATATCCCGAACTAGCTGGAAATAGAATACTAAAGCGGGTGCCTCGTACATCTTGCATAACTCTTTACCTAGAGGTAAAGTGTGGGAGAAAAAGTTTGAACGTAATTTCTTTGGCTTGAAGTTATTATCCAAATTATACCTTAAATCCATGCTCATATTGCAAAAACCTTAAGTACAATAGAGCAAATTAATGACTATATTGCGAAATTTACCATTAACTTTATTCGTTTAGTACGCTTTCAAGGTCGAATAATAAAACTTATAGTTAATAAAGTATAGAGATAGCAAGATGGTACAGAGGGTACCCTATAAGGGTAGGGAGTAGGATGGTCTGGGAAAATTGGTCAATTCCAGAGGTAATAACGATAATAGACTTCTAGCTAAGCCCTTCTTAACGCGTTCTGGGCCGAAATTCTAGGCGGTAAAAACCATAGTCGTCTTTGCCCTGTCATCGTATTTTCAACGTTTTGATGATAGCTCTTATTTACTTAACAGTAATGGCGGACGAGTTAAAAATAATACCATAACAGGTCAAGGCCTAGAAACCGTTAGATATCATTATATTATATATCATTATATAGAGAACGTCACATTCACATCCAAAAAAAGTAGATTTAAAACCAACAGTAATCCTGTGCACGTCCGTCCTAGGCTTAGAAATAGAAATAAAAAAAAAACATTTATTCGAGGAGTACAAAAAAAATTGAACAGAAAAATATCACAGAAATCAAAATAAAAACAATAAAGAATATAAAAAATACAAAATTGTAGGATCATTTTGCCATGGATGGTTCTGTGACGTCGAAACTGACGCCACTCACCCCATAAGCAGTGAAACATAAATATAACATATAGTTTAGTTTAGTTTAGTTTAGTTTATTTATTTAACAATGTAATGTTACAATATAGATTGCATTGCATGTCAAAAAATACGAAATTACATTGATATCGTCAACAAAACATTAATACAAATTGATAAAATAATATTAAAATAATACAATAATATAAAAACACTCAAATAATCAAAAACAACAATGATAAACAAGTAATAAATGGTCAGTTTCCGATGTCAATACACAAAACTAATAAAGGTCAAATATCAATAATAATTTTACAATTTAAGTTGCATATATTCGTCGACAGAGTATAATGGATTATCCAATAAAAGATCCAGCTGATGTTTGAATGCTTCGTCGGATGTTACATTTTTAAGTTTATATTTGTAATGTTTGATAATGTATTGTTGGTGTGTATTTTAAATAAAAAATAGATTTAACTAACCTATCTCTGGGTTATTTTGTACTTTATTCCCATATTATTTAGTATCTAGTATCGATACAGAGAATTTCAAAAGCATACCATATTGCTTTTGACACGGTGTCGTAATGTTTTTCATTCAGCCGCCATTACTGTCAACTAAATACGAGGTATTCGTGATTAATTTTAAAATTCGAATTTGTTTGATCGCTGACAAACGTGCAATCACGATGGGAGTGATTTAAAAAAATAAAGAGACAATAATTAAATACGTGTAGATTACTGGAGATCAATTATTGAACACGACTGTGCGTACCTAACATTAAAACACTCGCATGACGCTATTATGAAACTCGTCTTACAGTTCATTTAAATCACACTCATGTTACAATTCCCGTAATTACGTAGCAGTCTCGTAAACTAGGTACTATCTAACAGGCTGATTGTCTGCAAATTGACAGCTTAGTGTTTTTTGTGATGTTGATTTACTATAATAAATATCTATTAAGGATCCAAGTCGAAAACAAATGCAAACATTAGAGGGTCACTTTCACACGAATTGATAACTATAAATAAATAAATAAATAATAATATATATCAGGGTACAATATCACACCAATTGACCTATACCCTGTCCACGATAACGAGCTAGTATAGCGGTCTCTCTTTTGCACTTTTGTATGCAGATGAAAGGGACAAAAATGGAGAGTGGGCGTGAACGATGGCACCTCACTGTCATGCTCGGCTTACATGCTCCGTCGCTCGAAATATTTATTTTAATATCCCTTGTGATTTTTCTGGTTTAGTTAAATAATAAAGGACCCAATAAGTATTTACTTATGTATTCATTTATATGCAGAATATAGTCCAGTAAACAAGCCGAGTCACAGATTAAACCGGTAAAAATTTAAAAGAGATCACTATAACGCGTCCGCACCGTGCAAGAGACAGATGTTGACTGAACTTCGACCGCCATGTAAACTCACCCGGTGCACGTGCATTGCCCTTATCGCTGACCAATGACGTGCTGTCTAAGTTTTCTAGTACTAGCTCGTTATCGTGGACAGGGTATAGTCCCAAACTAAGCTCTACGGCTTGTACGGTCACGGATGTTAATTTGCTACCCATTTCAAAGAAAATCTACTTGAAGATGTCACTGTCATTAGAGATGCCAAGTCATTTGTAATAATTGTAATTATTAGGAAACTCAACCTTATTGCCGTAGATTGACTTTGGAACTAAAGTGGGTGACAAATTTAATTCCTTGACTGTACTATGGGTACAAATATACAGTTAAATATTTAGAAAACATCCACTCGGAAACAAATATTCGCGCTCATCACACAAATATCTGCGCTTACCGGGATTTGGCCCCACAACGGTTAGTTTCGTAGGCAGGGTCACTAAATCAAATCAAATCAAATCAAAAAAGTTTATTTGCTGAACACAGTTTCTTAAGTGGTAGTAAACATTATTATTTAAACGTCCAGTGTATTCAGCATGCATGCAGGCGTGCAAATATTAATAAAATGTCAAGTTAAATTCAAAGATATAAATATAAAATAGTAAAATAATAAAAATAAAATTCAGTTATAATCAAATGTTAGCAAAATTACTACCAGCTATGCCTATGCGTTCTCAATCTAAGCTGTATGCTCATACAATGAATACTGCGCAACGATAAACACACTTATGTCCAAGAATAGTAAACATCAAAGACAGGAACAAATACTCTTACCATACAAATATTTACTAACCGAACTCGGTAATCGAACTTGGGATTGCTAGCTTCATAGGCAGCAGCGTCGCTACATGCCTATCCTCAGAATAGTTTTTGCCACTACAGCGTAATCCTTGAAGCGCATGCAAAATAAAATATTATTGATAGAAACAGTGAACACAGTAGCATTAAGAGCAATCAAATAGATCATGATAACAATCGTTAAATAGGGTAATCTACCGCATTATAAGCTAATTCCGGGTAGCTCGTAATGTGGAATAATATTTGAATTTGAATTCAAACACCCACCCGATGAGTTACTAAGCCGACCATTCACGGTTGGCATTGTGAGCATATTGAGGATGCAGGCGCACAGATTAAAATATTTAAACTTGCGCATATATTCAGTGTTACGAACTCATTTGAGAGAAACGGTTTGCTCATGTATTTTACCATAAAACTGAGACTTTATTCTACTTCAATTTATATTGTTCTTGCAATGATTGTCAAATGAATAAGAGCTATATGATGTCAACAAATAAGAGCTACCAGCCCCTTTTTCACCAACTGACAGCGACAGGGGAATTTCAATATACAAGGCACAGCATGTATGTGAAAACTTGAGATCTTTGCAATGTATACTGGATTGTCATCTATCATTATTACAATGATAAAATAGGAGCAATTTATTTACAATACGATAATGGTATCGAAACAAGATGATTTTGTTTTGAAATATTTTGATAGATTTATTCCAAGAGTGAAGGTATTATTATTATTATTACTATTATATTATGAAGCTTGGAAAAATATGATTCACCGTGTTTATATTTAAAAAGTTGGCAGTTAAACCATTATTTTGTTTTTGAAGTATTTGGACTCTGTTTATAACTGTTTAATTCAAGTTTAAGAGATAGGAATACTGCACCTTAGTGCTCAAATCTAGGAAAAAACTAAATGGAAATCATTTATACCTTAGTGAAACATTGCACTGCATTTCCTTCCAATAAAATAAGTTCTTTCGACCATCTATTACAACGTATGGAAAGAGTAGATTATGGGTCAGACAAATCCAATGATAAAGTGTGAGGTTAATATTGATTTAGAGTAACGGGAGTTCGCGCGCCCATTGAGGGACGATTCACTGTATCTAGTGAATTTCTATCGGCGTTGGAGGAAAAGTAGAATTTATTTTGTTTTAGGTGGCTAGATCATGTCCGCGGAAGTAGTAAAACATTTTTTTTTTTTTTATGGCATAGGGATGGCTGACGAGCACACAGGCCACCTGATGGTAAGTGGAAACTGTGACCCATAGACATTCGCATTCACAAGACTGCAAGCCTAAGACTGCAAATGCGCTGCCAACCCTGAGGACTAAGATGGAATGCCTCTATGCTAGTCATTACACCGGCTGTCTTATCCCCAAACCGGAACACAACAATGCGAACACTGCTGTTTGGCGGTAGGTTAATGGATAAGATGGTGGTAGCGATCCGGACGGACCCCGCACAAGGTCCTACCACCCGCAAAACAAATCAATTTAATTAAATTTTATTATAACCTCTACAATTTTGGCAGTTCAAACTAATATATGACGCAACCTACCTACGAAAGATTACTTATTGTTATATATTAATAACAATTAAAAGAAAAAAAAAACATTAAAAACACCCAAGACAATAACACTGTCATTTTCGTGCTCATAACATGAATATTTTTTACATACAGTGTCATTGTCGGCAGGGTAGTGACCAACAAGACAAACTACGTTACGTCAAAATAATTATGCAATGTAATATCAATATTATTAGAGCGAGTGTAAAGTCTCTCTATATATTTACAGTATAGTTAAAAAAATATGATTTGGCCGTCTGTTATCTACTTTGCAATCTTTTTTTGTGTTAAGACTTACCGGAGATAACCTTAACCTTAACCTTTCAACCCACTGTGCTGTTTGAAGTATGAGGGCGGTTTTACGGTTACCTTTATTACCAAAAAGATCTTAGTGAAGATTACAGACGGCCAATTCAGATTTCCGCAGTTTCACGCAGTTATAAGTCAATCCTGACCAATATCCTGACACATTCATAACCATGCGGTTTCTGAATAATGGATAATGTTAAAGATAAAGATAAAGATAAAGAGACATTTATTCGCAACAAAACAAAACCACATTACACAGATAAAACAAAATCAAGACACAGAAAAATTGTTACGAAACGGTCCCAACTCAGCATTCGCTAGCCGTAAAGCCAGCACTGGTCTTCCGTTGGAACCGCTTGGTGAAAAAACGGAAAGTGACACATTTAACACAAAACAGCGCTAAAAGAAAAACATCAAGGATCAAACACAATAATTTGTTAGAGATTATCTCGAACGTCTCAAATGACCATAAAAATTTATGGCCTGGTAAAGTTGGCAACACAAAGGAAACAGAATCAATAAAATAATACCAAAGATAACTATAGTCTATGGAAACGTAAACAAAGCAAGCATATAGGTTACGCAACAATAACAAAATTATAGACTTTCAATTCAAGAAATAAAATAATTAAATGTTTTGTTGGTTATACATTTAGAAATATTACACTATTGTATAAAATAACTAACAAAAAGTCTTCAAAGTGACAACAGTCGGCAAGAAAAGGAATACAAAACAAAAACTCGGAGAAGGACAACAACACAATAGGCGTAGAACCTGTACAAAGCAATGTTGCAGCAGCAATGTTGTTATTACCTACTATTCTTTCACAAGCAACAAATAAGCTTAGTTCTGTCAACATTATCAATATTCAGAAACTTCATAGTTTGTGTCTTGTACTTTTTGTATCTATGTAATGTGGTTTTGAATTGTTGCGAGTAAATGTCTCTTTACCTTTTACTTCACTCTATCCTTGACATTGTTGGATGTTTGACACTAGCACTACCTCTATGACCTTCAGCAGTACTTTTTTCTCTTTCTGAATCTAGATTAGACTTAGGTAGATGTAGTGCAATGTTTGTGTTGTCATTTTAGATCTCTTTTTCATCTATAAAACAGTTAAACAGCCATTTAATTTCAAATTTAAAAACTAACGTAGGAAAATGTTTCCCTGAGAAGACAAGTAAGAGTAATCAGAGTACAAATCATATTTCAAGAGACACGGAGTCTCACATACAATGCCACGTCAATTAGGCAGGATCCGTTGAACGTAATTACTGGGAAAGCAAATTAATATGTATGGCGTTGACAAGACTATCACCAATAATGCAATTATCCCTAAGATGGGTTGGTGTAATCCATAGGATTTAAAATTACTGTAGTACCTGGTCAGTACGGAGTCAACCCTAACAGCTGTCATTTCTGTAGGTATATCATATCACATTACATACACTCACGCCTTCATTCCCAGAGTGGGGCAGTCAGAGCTAAAGAATCACCAACAACTTTTGTTCAAACTTGTTGTTTACACTGTAACCACGAAACGATTGGAAAGGATTATTCACTACATCTGTACTTATAATTGGGATTGTTCATATTTTTACAATTACTCTAATTCGAAAACCATTTCGAGGAATAAGGTTTTAAAGCTGTTCTCTATTATTAAGTTTTTGAAATATTTATCTATTTCGGATATTTCGACAAAAATATATTTAACCTTTGTTTGACTTTCGTTTTCGGCTTGAACCCCTTCTAGGTGTATGTTACGGGTTAGGCGAAATCCGCTTGAAATAATATGTTTTAATGCACTATTACAATCACTTTTTATCATTAAATATCATTTAATTGTATGTTATTTATTAGAAAATGCCATTCCAAATTTAAAATAATCATGTCATCCACGAAATGTCTGCTAAATGAATAAAGATATTAAAACAAAACTATTGGGTCAAAAACAAAATTAATGAAATTGGTCTCTTAAAATTACCTATTATTTTGAATTAGAATGTAAAAACCGTGATTATTATTTTTTGGTCTATGCCAATTGCTATTAGTTACATATAAGTGAAGCTATACAAGCGTGTAAATGAAATATATGAAAACACCAACCTAATTCTCCGAAAAAACCGGATAGGCATACGCGCCGACTTTAATTTATCCTTCCCGGGTATTACCCGTCCGCGACAGTTCGAGGTATGCACGGGCTATTGGCAATAAAGTTCACCGATGTAAATCCACAAGTCATATTAATATTTCAACCGAAACCTACATTCATTTATAGCTCTTATAAGGGTAACACAGGCTAAAAGTCCACCGGCCGATGGTCGATATATCCACCGTATTAGAACGCAGACAGTCAGTTCCTCGTACGATTAAGGACTGACGATCGAACTCGACCTGTCATTTAAAAACTGTTAGTGTAGAAATAGCCGTTTAAAGCCTTTAAGGTGAGTATTACGTATACTGCCGGCAGGCTTGATACATACAATGTGTACGCTATATAGATTTTGGACGGCAGGCCGCCCGACAGCTAGTATTAGGCGTGCCAGTACACTGTTAAGCTGTGGAGCTCTTTAAAAACAACGGTCTGTGAAGGAGAGATAATTAAGATCCATCGATCCTTGTACTGGATAATATAAATATATACACGAACTAACTACACTTTTAGAATAGGCCATAAACGCGTGTCTGAATAACGCAAAATCGGATACCTGTCATGTCTACACGAAACCCAGACACGACCGCAAGCCCTAATAATGATGTGATAATTATTATTTTCTCGCTGTTCTTCTTTGACTCGCACCAAACTATCAGCTTTGAATGAATACATTATTCGTAATAACTATGTCGCGTATTCGTAATAAGATGATAGATTACTCGTACCTACTATTATAATGTTACAAGATATTCGCGCATAGATTCAGTTACAGTAAGTGAATGTTAATTATTAAGTAATTAAAGTCACGAGTTTTATGTATGGAAGGGGTTTGTGTCACATTATTATAATAATTGTGATGTCAGATACTATTACGATGAATGTTGCCCGTGACTCCCTCGGAAACTGTCCAATGTTCCGGGATAAAAAGTATTTTTTGTTCTTTCTTGGAGATTAAGCTATCGGTTTTTTTTTTTTTCAATGGCATAGAAATGTGTTGGACCATGAGGACTAAGATGGAATGCCTCTATGCTAGTCATTACACCGGCTATCTTATCCCCAAACCGGAACACAACAATGCGAAACTGCTGTTTGGCGGTAGGTTAATGGATAAGACGATGGTAGCGATCTGGACGGACCCTGCACAAGGTCCTACCACCCGCAAAACCCAAATTTCCAAAAATCAAAATGCCAAATTTCATCGACATAGGTTGAGTGGTTTGACCGCAAAAGCATAACAGAGATATAGTTACTTATGCATTTATAATATAAGCTTCTGCCCGCATCTCTATTTGCGTAGATATCGATTACTATGTATTCTTCACACAAACTTTCGCATATATACATTATTACTAGGATTAACAGAGAGTTGCAGAAATCGAAAGAGGGTGAGGCATAATTATAAAAATAAATAATATTACCGATTAGGTACTCAATAGTAACGACTGCTGGAGTAGGTTCAGGACAAAAAGAAGATGGCTTCATGATTTAGACAAACTCAATCCAGGGGCATAAATTGGCTAAATTCAGAGATCAGGATATACATTAAGGAAAGACCTACGCCTAGTAGTGAGACACTGAGTTTCCTATTAGTATGAAAACATTGTTTTTGTTTGAAATCATTTTTATTATGTACATTTATTCTATCTTTATGATAGAATAACAAAACTATACCTTTGAGGTCTGGTGGAATTTAGCAGTGATCTCATGATCACCTTTCGAACACTATTATCGCTTCAGGTTTGAGAGAGTCAAACGCTGGCTTTAGTCGACAGTGTGGCAGTCGTCATGAGTTCGTTAATTTCAGACCCAGCTAGCATACTTAAATAAAACCAAACCAACCCAACCCAAACAGAGGTTGTATTATGAAGTGGTAGTTCCAAGCACGAAGAAGGGCATCGACATGTAACGGATATAGGGCTGTACTGTTCTAAATTAATTTCTAGGCCTGTCTTGACAAGGACGTTAAAGTGCGTCGGTAGCCCTATGGCTTAGGGAGTCAATACGTGATCATAAGGTACCGAGTTGCAACCAATCGTCACCATGTACCGAAGAGTTTTTCAATCCCGATGTTCTTAACGTGAATAAAAAGCATCGTTAGGAAACCTGCACATTCAAACAACTGATGTGTAAGACTGGAGTTTTTTGTGGCGCTTCTTCTCCGTAATCTATAATACCGACGTGTATAAGAGCCCTCATGTGGCCAATTTACTGAATAAATATTTTTAATTGTGAATTTTAATTTTGTTAGAGGCTAATTGCACAAAATATCGTAAAGGTTTCGAAGTATATCGAAAAGGGCCCATCTGTAAGATATTATTATAAGATGTTAAAGTAACGCTGTCAACCATAACGTGACGAACTTATGATTTGGTATTCAATTTCTTCAAAAATCAAATTGGTTGGCGGGATCTTGGCAGGCTTTGACACTTCATTTGCCTTGAAAATGAAAATATTTTTCTAAAAACTCACCAAAACCTACACTATGTAAATTTTCAGTCTAAATGTAGCCAACGGACGGGCAGCTTGTTTGATGAATTCATTACGGGGAACAAGCTCGACGGGACACACTCTGTGAACGTTCTCATTTATAAACAACGGCCACACAAGCAGCGATTTCATAGGCGACTTGCTTGTACCAATAAATTTTATTAATTTTTTGCGTGTGCGAACGATTATTTGTTTTAAGCAGGCTTTTAAGTAAGTTTTGAAGTAAGTTTAGGTTAAAATACAATTCAATACTAAGCATTTGATTGAACATCAAGTACATCAAGGAACGGAGATACAAAAAAAACATAGCGAGTTAACAAGCGGTCTTATCGCTGCAGATTCATTTTCCAGAGAACATTACAACGAAGAAATGGTTAAAATACACAATAGAAATAGGCTAGGGAAAATTTTATCCACGTTGATTTTTCAAATTTGGATAAAACGGTACCTACTTTAGAAGTCCTGCAACTTAACTTTTCTTATCTTGGATCAACCGTGCAATGTCAAATTCTTAGAAATTATGAAATAACAAAAACTATTGCCTTTTCGCTTATTTAGCAGCCGCAACTCTACATAGAGCGTCTCGCCTGCGGCTATCATAACATGACTCGCGCCTTTCGTCGAATTACTATAGCAACTGTGCATCAATGAATAGTACATTATTGCCTAGGCACGGAAGTAGGCAATTGCGGGGCGAGGATTGGTTTAAACGGACGAGCTTGCGAGTCCGTTTAAAAATACGAGGCCCGCAATTGCCGTTCCTGCCGAGGCATATATAGTGCTTTTCTCAAAAATCGCAAGAATAAAATTATGTTGGAGTAAAGTACTTTATTAAGGAAAGAAATACCACACAATCTATACAGACAATATTATTACCTACTCTTTACCGTCTTTTGTTTATGACAAGGAGAAACGCAAGCTTTTTTTTTAAAACTACTCAATCTATTCGAGATACAGATAAAAAAGTTATATTCCGAACAAAATTTGGATGTAATAAGACTTGTGCCCTCATTTTATTAAGGCCGTTTTCACTTTTTAAAAAGTTAGATACTAGATGGTAATGAAATTTGTATGCAACATTGCGTGCTTGTGTAGCGAGCACGCAATGTTTTTTTTTTTTAATTTGAGATCTGTCAGTAAACTATGTACTTCGCATCCCAATATATAGATAGTAATGTCAACTTTTCCTGTCATTTTTGAGAAAACTACTTTGTATAAAGCCTATCTGGGGGCCTAATAAATAACTGCGTTTATCATAAACATCCGTCACTTTTTGACACGTCATATTATAAGTACGTCTGGGCAGCGTTCGAGAAGCTTCGCAGCACCTTTTCGTCCAAATTACCGCAGGCTTGGAGTCAAAAGTCTTTGACCAGTGTGTGTTGCCAGTGATGCGGATGATAAGGAAGCTCAAAGTCACTCAGAGGGCTATGCTCGGGGTTTCTTTGCGTGATAGAATCAGAAATGATGATATCCGCAGTAGAACTAAGTTTACCGATATAGCCCGAAGAATAGCTAAACTGAAGTGGCAGTGGGCGGGGCACATTGCTCGCAGGACTGATGGCCGATGGGGTCAGAAGGTTCTTTAGGTAGGCCTTCAACAAGATGGAGTGACGACCTCGTAAGGATCGCGGGAGCGCAGTCGATGCGAAAAGCACAACCTGTCTGAGTGAAGAGCCTTGGGAGAGGCCTATGTCTTTCGGCTAACTGGATGATGATGATTATAATTACGAGAGAGACGGATGCTTTATCCACATTTTGTCACGCGATAAACGCAACCATACTAGTCCCGTTGGTGTTTTAAATACACAGGTACGTAAGAACTCGTGCAATTTCAATTTTTTATGAATAATTATGATGAAGTAACTTCTGTTTTTTCGCTTATTTTGCCGCCCCAACTCTACATAGAGCGTGTCGCCCGCAGCAATCATTACTTGACGCGCGACTTTTCGTCGACTTACCATAGAAACTTCGCGGTGCTCTCGTTAATGAGATAATTTGGAAACATGACTTCATATTACGCCTATCTGGCGATTATGTTACGAGCGTAAACTTTGAAATCTATACTAAAGTGCCACTGGAGCTCTACAAATAAGAGATTAAATAGGTTTAGAATAGCAAACGACTGTAGAAAAGTGTAATTTTCATCAAACCTGCCTTAAAACCACACGAGGTCTTTATTCTACTGGATGAAACCGTGTTCAATATTTTGAGAGTAATTGCAGCGGAATTAAACAAAAAGGTACAGTGACATGACAATGGCAAATTGGTAAGATTAACAAAGTTTAATCAAGAGTCCCTGAATAATCTAGATTAATTTCGCATTGTTACAACACACATACACACGTTAACCCTTAAAAAGAACTGTTTGCGTCTATGCCTAGATTCTAGGCGGTAAAACCCATATCGTCTTTGACCTGTTATCGTATAATATTGTCAACGTTTTGATTTAGTCGCGTCGTGGGACAAATAAATGCAAGAAAAAGTTTTGAAAATTCCAAAAAGTTGGCATTTTGCTGTGACATAATAATATTAAAAAAAATAGCATTTTGTGTTTTAGGTTTTTAGTAATATTGCGTGTTACGTAATTTATAAGACGCAAAATGGTGTTTAAAATGTTTATTGTATCCGTCTTCTTTGATTCCTGCTGCCGTTAGTGTATGCGAAAGGTTACCTGAATTTTATAGTGTAGGCTTTTCAGATACGTTTTTAAACTAGAGAATTGTTAGTAAAGAGTATTTTGCGGACGGACTTATAAAACGTGTCGCTTAATAGCTACTAGTTATCATTATAATATTTGATGAGCTTTAGACTAGTTGGTAGTGAGCCTGCCCTCGAAATTAGCGGTCTTTGGTTTGAATTCCAGTCCCGAAAAATATTTGTGTGATATCTCTCTGTACATATGGTTTGTTAAATCATTCTCCCGAACTCATTATTTCTTCGTAGTAATTTTTCCATTCGCATTTTTCCCCGAACGCGATATTACCTAATTTTATTTTTCACCATTTGATTTTATTACAGTCGCTTTTTTGTTGTTCGACTTTTTTCCCAGTCGGTTTTTTTCCCGTTCGATTTCTATCTCAGTCGCACTTTTCCCAAAAGTATTTACATCGTAATTCGTAGGTAGGTTTAGGTTATGTTAGTTTTGCATCAGGCCCGGAGGGCCAAACCACCCAGAAATAGGAGTTCCGCGGTAGCGGAGCTCCGTCGACTCTGTATCTTCGACAAATTGGAACGGGAAAAACACGACCGGGAAAATATGGTGGTAGGAAAAGAAGCGACTGGATAAAACTCGCAAGCGGAAAAACACGACTGTGAATAAAAAATGCGACTGGTAATATCGCGTTCGGGGAAAAATGCGAATGGAAAAATTACTACGAAGAAATAATGAATTCGGGAGAATGATCTAACAAATCGTACATATTATGATGATTAGACCGCGGTGGATGCGAAAAGCACAAGACCGGTCTGAGTGGAAAGCCTGGGGGGAGGCCTATGTCCAGCAGTGGACGTCTTTCGGCTGACATGATGATGATGACATATTATGTAAATTTATCGTTGCCTAGTACCCATAGTACAAGCCTAGAGCTTAGTTTGGGAATGGGTGAATTGGTGTGTAATTTTCCACAAATATTTCATTATTTATTTATTTATATCAAAGGTAAAGGTACGTTACTAGCCAGGATAAGCTTGTCATATGTATAAAAATGCAGGAAACATTTTTTATGATTGCATGGTAGGTATTTTTTTTAACAATGAATGCAAACTGTTGTAAATTGTTTATCACAGCAAAATATTAACGTTTTAATTTGAAAAATATGTTGTTCCTATAAAAAAGGGTCAGTAAAAAGGCTCCATTTTGAAATACTCCATGCACTATCTACAGACATTTATAGATTCTATGTTAGATTTTTAATGTTTATATTTGAATGGAAACAATCGAAAAATGTGTTTGGTTCTAAAAGCAATTTTTTTATGGTAGTCTAGTCAAAGTTTTGTGTTCGGTTTTTGATGGGAATAATTTCCATATGGGTTCCATAAGAACACAATTTATACGTTAAGTTAATACAGAAAAATATTTACGTAATACAGTATTGTGGGTATTGAAAACCACCACAATACACTCAGGAGGAAAAATAACGGATCAGAGTGCATTTTTCATACTAAAGAGGCTATTTTGAAGCCTTGGTTCCTCGCCAGAGAATGCTTTTAGTGAAATCTGATGATGAATACCCCTAGCATCGATACAGGACTTCCAGAGTGCCTAGGATACCCAACTGAATGAATCTGCGGTTAACGCCAGAATTGTGCATGTTCAGAAAAACATCTAAAATGTCAATAACATGTAAGGAAATCCAAGTGTTGACCCAAACTCTCCCACTGTGGTGTTAACTGGTTGTGTGATCAGTTAGGTATCTTAAGAACTTTTGACCTCCTCTATTGAACCTCGCAGTATCCACCATTAAAACTCACTCGAAACCCCCCCGTGACGAGGAACCAAGGCTTCAAAATAGTCTCGTTTGTATGAAAAACGCACGCTGACCCGGTATTTTTGCTCCTGAGTGTATTTAAATATCAACAGTAACTAAGCTATAGAATTGTACTAAACAACGATATAATTATATATGGAAGTAGTTGTATATCGAGAAATAAGTTGTTACTCATAACAAACATCCAAGACCATCAAAAAAAATCCTATATGTGCTAATCGCACAAATTGGTCCCTTACCGGAAATTGAACCCAGGACCGCTAACTTTACTGACGGCGTCAATACTAAGGAAATACCGCGTCGTCAATGTCAATAACAATGTCAATTATTTACATTGTTAAGAACAAAAAAAAGGAATTTTGAAAATAAAGTAAATATTTTATGACACTTTACAATAATAGCTATTAACAGTTTTGTTTTATTTTCTATTTTACTGTGTTCTAGCACCCGTTTGTTTTTAATTTAACACCACTTTGTAATTTTTTTTCAAATAAGGTCGTCAAGAAGTGTGCCCCATCGCTACGCTGCGATGGGGCCGATTTCTGAGCATGCCTTATATAAAACTATGCTTCTTAATTATTTTCTCAACTCATGCACTTACAATGCACCTTAACGACGTCACTATAATATGAGTCTCATGCGTATTCCGCCCACGTCCCACGCCATACCCTCCGCTACAAAGTTGCGAGTTTATCGCGGTTTCCGTAACAGAAGCCAAAACCCAAAAGTTCCCGGGAGAATATTTCAATACAGACGCCGTTTCAATCGAGTTTGCACAGTTCTTTGACTGCAAACAGGCTTAGGGATGCGCTGGAGTTCCAATTGGTTGTTTATACAAGACTAGAAAATTCCTTAGACTTCGTAAGAGTAAAATTCGTTTTTCGTTATGGTACTTAAGGCCATTTTAAGGTTAGGCAAGAGTCTTAAATATTGCTTAAACAACACTATTTCAATTTATTCTCGTCAGCCGATCTAGCCTCTAGTGCATTTTTACATACACAAAAACATCTCGATCGCGTTTGCGTTTCTCGCATGAATAACATGGCAACTCTCGCGTCCGAGACGGTTTGCCGCGTGAACACCAACTTACACTCGAGGCTCTGAAGTCAGTTCTGGTTTAAATTATTATGGTTCATTTCTTTCACCTGAATGATTAGAAAGGTGTTTATTTTCATTATTTTTTTCTACATTAATTTCAGTTGTTAAAACTTAACCTATCAAGTCCTGCATTTACTAAATCATTTTTTTTTATTCGTAATCCAGCAGCAGTTCAAATAATAAGGCGTTCATATTACTGTCCAGTTGTTTCACTGTCTATTTTAGGTTTACTGATGATGCACTGATATCTTGGGCAAACTGTTCCAAACTTTATTTTAATAAGTACACGGTTAGACAATAAATGTTTTTGTTTATGCCACGTAAAATGCACACGAGCACTCGGGCTCACTGATAGAAAATGGGATCAGCGACCCATAGATATGTGAATTCTCAAAATTAAGGCCCGTATTAACAAACCGATCTCAACTATAATGCTCGTGTCGAGATGCGTCAAAAATGACAGTGTTCTATTTTTATTTTATTTTCTTTGCCCCGCGGCGACTTGAACAGCTACTGCCGCGGGAATATGGCGTTTCCACAATGAAGTGATTTCGCCAGTGTCAAGTATATATAAGTATAAATCAATATAGCAATATAACACAATTCAATCTTCTCTAGGAAGATTGGTGGCAACGTTGTACGGTGATATGTAGGACAGGGGCCAAGATAGTTTTAACCTCTGTACCACTGCGAGTCCACTTGAAACGAGAAGTAAGATGCCAGATACCCGAAATAAGTACAAGTCTTCTATCAATGGGCAACACAAAGGCATTAAAAGTATAAATCACTAACAAAAAAGAACTTTGAACACCTAAATACACAAAAATAAAAAATAAAACAAATTACACATCCGCCATATTTTGACATTGCAAATGGCCTCCGACAGTGTTCTATGGTTTGGCGTTTACTTTGACGTATCTTGTGATGGGCCTCACAGTCAAGATGACTTTATTAATATGTTGGCAATCGAGCCCACAAGGCGGTGTTGCGTGTGAAACATCAACACCAGCGCCATCCCGGAAGGACGCTGATGGAGATCGTCAACTCGTCGGTCGACAACAGCGCCCCCTACAACCGTGAAGGAAGGGAGATGTTCCCGTCAACGAGTCTATAAAAGGGCGCGCCTCGTCGTGACCAGATTCTATTCCTTTTGCACTCTTGGACGGGTTCATTAGACTTAACTATTGATTTGTGATTTACCTACGCCATCTTTAAAGTATTTAATTCTTGTAATTAATTGAATATAGATTTGCAGTTAACATTTTATAGTTATATTTAGATATATTTAGTAATTCATAATTAAATAAAGTAAATTAATGTAAATTGTGGTAATAAAGTATTCGTATTATAACCTCTGTTTCCATTCCAGTAGCCAACCTAATTTGTCGTTAACAAATACGACCCTAAATTCTCAAGACTGCAATCCTAAGACTTCAAATGGGTTGCGAACCCTGAGGACCCAGATATTTGACATGAATTGTTGAAATTATACAAATTAATATCTCAAGCCATCTTAAACCTAATTATCAATTTATTTAATTTATTCCTTCCACGTTCGTTTTCAAGTTACAATGAGGAAAGTTTTGATTACCCAGTCATTACTGACGAACGCCTGACTTCAGCCGGGAGCAGGTTCAAGCCCGTGTTAGTTCACGACAAGTTGGTATTGAACCTCGACGCTTTCGCACGCGTCCGTTATTGTTTATGAATAGTTTCAGCTCTTAACACGTTGCCCGTAAATTAGGAATTTCTATTACACTATAAGTCTTTTAATAACGCATGAACAGTAAACAGATTTGGATGAAATGTGGCATAGAAATAGTAAATGTTATACTTAATTTTAGTTTTTTCAATACTTTGCCTATGTCAAAGAATAATCGATAAATCAGTAGGTAGTTAGATAGGTAGAACGCAAACGAAGTCACGTGTTTTTGACTATTAAAGTAAATGCATTTTATCTTAATCAAAGACTAGCTAACACTTAAGAAACTCTACACAAATATGTCAAAATATTATTTTAATAGTGTAAAATTACAAATTTATTTATTTATTTATTACTGTTCAATCTGTACACAGCTCTTTAAAGTTTGGCCAGACGGATGGATGGACAAGCGTAGGTAACTATATTGATCCTACCTACCTATCTTTGGGGTTACTTCGGGTACAGAACCTTAAAAAAACCCTTTTATATTTTGTAACACATGTTACACAATACGGTATACTTATATAAAACTTCTTCATTCCTTAACCTATTGTTGAAATTAATATCGATCTGGCAAATATCTGCGGGGCAAGTTTATCTCGCATGAGTTTATATGAACTTTCTACCACTTTCTGTAGACACGCTTAAAGTTTTGATAAATTAATCAGCTCGTGGTATTATTTTGTAGATAAAATAGGTTAAGAGTTATAATATCTGAATACTTGGAACATATTAGGCAAAGTTTTGTTTAAAACTCTCTGAACCTCTAAAGATACAAAACAACAATATTAACAATGCGATTGTCATCTTAAATTTTGCTTAAGTTTGGTCTATATGGACAAGGTCGCAAGAAAGACCTTTAGAGCATTTAAAATAATTTACAACTAGCTTTTCCCGCACCTTTGTTTACGTAAAAGTCGTTTATCACTTATCCTACGAGAACTAGCCTGTTTCCGTTGATAAGTTTCCAGGTTGTAACCACAACGCACTTCCACTAAATGTGGAGGTGATGGGAAGATATAGTTAAACTAAGAATACAACAAACGATCATATTTATTGTTACTTTATACAAATAATAAAATAATAAAATAATATAACAAACGTGGCCCTAAAGTGCATTATTATGCTCATTCACTGCTGAACATAATATGCCTCTTCCATTGATTTTCATGATGTCCCTGACGCGGATATTTTTTTTCAGGTCGGCAATACCGTCTTCTGGATATCGTCCAACCATGGCTCATGGTGAACCTATATTTTGGCTTCCGATTCGGGGTTTCCAGGGTTTGTTTTTTACTAGGGACATATTCACAGTTCTGTTAAGGCCCTATGCTTGACAGCCATTCGTTAAATCCATGTTCCGTTCCTGTTATGAACATTGAACCACGAGGAAAGTTAAGGTATAACCTCCGTATTACTAAATCTCGCATCGATCGGTTGCCGTCAAACTGTGAAGACAGAACAAACAAACTAAGTTTCCCATTTACAATTTAATATGAATAGGGGAAGGATCCAATCATAGTAATTAACATCTAAAACCAATATCCAATTCAATTCGAAATGCCAAAAAACACAAATCAAATTCATCCCATACGCAGTTCCCTTTCAGCAAATAGACTTGAAACTCAAATAGGGCTTACATGTCAAATTTCAGTTCCGAATACTTCATTATTCAGACGTTCGGCGTTCCGTGGGAATCACTAATATTGGTTTTGGAAATTCAGCATATGCCCGTGAATGCGAGGTTTTGAGGTACCAGTAGGGAGAGGAGGCCTTTTGTTAAATAATATAACATGAGGTTTTGGATTGAGACACTTTATAATAATATATTCTATTTTTAACGTTTCTTATATATTTCTAATAATATTAGAACGTAGACGTAGTGGTTTAGTGTTTGAACAGGTATTCCCAATTCAAAAACCATTTAACAGTCCAGGGGTCGGTTTTTGGATATCATGATACTAAATTTTCGACCTTGATGAATTAAAAAAGCGATAGGTATCCTAATAGAACATTTTTTTTAATACACGCTGGAACAGGGTATAAGACCACACAAACATTTCTATTACCCAAAAACTCAGAAAATCCTTTTCGCAATTGAAGTAAGTTAATTAAATATTATCAGGACACCCTGCACAATACTTTTGTCAGGTTACTACCAATGCCTGACATTTAAATGAAAATAACAAGGTTAAACG
Source organism: Acleris sparsana (assembly GCA_923062465.1). NCBI lineage: Eukaryota > Metazoa > Arthropoda > Insecta > Lepidoptera > Tortricidae > Acleris > Acleris sparsana. Next base: position 6,048,883 of record OV281308.1, on the reverse strand, counting down.
TAGAATGACTAAATATTTTATATCACTAACCCCTACCCAATATCATTCCCCCCCCAAATAGTCCAAGTATATAAACGTAAGTCCTTTCCATTCCGCATACATCCCTCATATGAGACATTACACGCATTCCACGTCCGTCTTTCTCTATGAGTCGCATATTAACCGCTCAGAGGCTATTTACAGAGGGATAAAATGTTTTGACGCCATTTTTATTGTTCGCTTGCCTCGTGAATGTTAAGTGGGGGATTAAAACGGGGATATTGGGTTGAGTAAACAGATTAGAGAGATCAACCGGCTGAATTTTGAATGGAATTGAGGGTTAGGTTGCTGTACGGATGTCTTTGTACACTGGCAAGCAAAAATAATGGGTGGGCAAGAATTTCAACGTCATCATAACGTTGACAATACGTTAACAATAGGTGTAAAATACTAATTAGAATAAGGCTGCGGACATAGAATCTTACTGGTTACATTTCGTGCCTAGACAATGCCCAATTTAAGCTCTGGTACCGTTAATAATTTACGTACGAGGGTCTGGATGGTGGTAACGTGAGTCAATTTAGAATGACGTTGCAAAGAGCCTTGTTCGATATTCGCCACGGCCAACAATAGCCTGCGTTGTAGCTCGTAGATACGCTATTAAGGTTTATCTATTGGATACCAGTGTCGTGTTTATGTAAGGTAACTTATCAGAGATAACTGCTTATGTATATTTATATATTTTAACCTTGGATAGACTTTATTTTGTCACCATCACTGGTCGTATAAAATAAGTAATTAAGTTGGTAAATTTCTTTTTTATCATGTTATTGTAAATACGTTAGAGCAACAGGGTTCTGTTGCTGCTAACGCTTCTGTTTTATAGCGACTCGTCACGTATGGACTTGAAATAAGAGGTGAACACGTCAATCCTAGATATTGTGTCGATTTTCTAGAATCGGTAACTACCGGTAACTAACTGATAATAATAAACTGTAGTCCGAGTAGTCCGACTGGCAGCAGCTTACCGTAATCCTACTTTTTTTTATATGCTAGAAGGGACAAACGCTAATGCATCTCGTTTAGGGCACACGCAGCAGTAAATAATGACGCATGTACTCGTATAATTTTATTAATTTTTATTAAACAAAAACATACATAAAATAACATTTTGAACTTTAGAATATTATATCAACCGGTACGTTGAGGATCGTGAAGCTAAAAACTTCCTATGTTGTACATATCATGAAATACTATGTCCGTACGTTTTCCTTTCCAAGAAAAAAAATCTTAGAAGGAAACCAATTTAAAAAAACAAAACACAGAAACTAACAGACCTAGTACTAGTTCTTTTATAATAACTACAACATAACCAAACATTCTGGAACCCCCAACTTGATTAAGGGGGTGAAAAACGTGATCGCCCGGAGCTACATTTTTATGGTTTTCTTTTGACAACTACGCTTAATAAAACTAAAGACGCACACCAAATAAAATAAAAAAATACTTAAACAACAAAATTAAAACCTAAAAACTACTATTGGACATCGTTTTAAAATATCAGCAGCACATAATTATACACCTTGTAGACACATACGAGTATATACTTGAATTATGTGAATGCTCGCAAAAATAAACTGATTTAATATTTAAAAATATAACATCATAACTGCTTCTCTAATCTTTAACTTATTGAAACGACCTGCAGCCGTCATCAATTTTCATAATTCCGAGCGCCACTAGACTTAATTTACGACTCGCCCACGCCCAGGCTTCGCTTGGCTATTAAATTTCAATATCCATGTTCAAACTGCCTTAAAATGTTAAAAGGATCGAATCTATTTTGTTCACAACCATTTACTCTTATAAAACTAAACGATTAATTATATTATATTGAAAAACTAAATGGGTGCTTCTTTTTACTAACTACGATTGCTGTAAATAAGCATATTGTGTGTAATGACTAGCATGGAGGCATTCTATCTTAGTCCTCTGGGTTGGCAACGCATTTGCAGTCTTATGCTAATGTCTATGGGTCACAGTTTCCATTTACCATCAGGTGGCCTGTGTGCTCGGTTGCCTTCTGTAAGCCAATAATAAAAAATAAAAATAAAAAATGATTCCAATGAGCCTATCGATCGATCAACTAAGATGTAAGTCGGAGAGCAAAAAACTTGCTATTTTAGGTAACTATTAGCTTACAGGCCCATCTTTTCAAACCCTGGATATAATAATCTAACAGTCATAGTCATAGTTATAGTCCTATCATTTATTGCATTTCTATGTTACAATGGTGTTACAATTATCAAAATAGTCCAACGTAAACCCTGTAAGGGCACAGCAATATACATGTTTATTAATTTACACAAACTTAAGCTATGTACTTATGACTAATACTTAAAGTCTAAAAATTCATGCAACGTGTAAAAGCGCGTGTGTGTTATGTGTTAGAAAATCCTTTAATATTTTATAAGTTATTTTATTTTCTTCCATGTGTAGTATATTACTTTCCTTTTCTCTGTCATATTAAAGAAAACGATCGATCTGCATTTGATGACAGATACTGATTGAAAAATCGATCCATAGTTCATTTAGTATCATAGTGCTTACTTGTTTACTCATCCCATTTTCATAATAGCACTACAAACCTTTTTTAGTTAAATAATCTGTCATGTTTTGTAATAACTGAGATGTGTAAGACGGTTAGACTAAAAAAAATAAGGTGTCTAATTCGACTTAATACTTAATAATTCAAAATTTTATAAAACATTCTTCTTTATTTACTTATTTATTTAGGAAAAAATGTCCCCACCCACCAACAGAGATGAAAAATGTGCCAGGTATCTTGGCAACATAATGTATTGTTACCATGACGACAATCCCCATATGTACGGGGTTTTCTTGAAAAATCATAATCGTATCGTATGGAATTTGTTTGAAAATGAATACATTTATGGATGACTTGCCTTGCTTGGCCTTTGTTTTCTTTTAAAAAATCCCATTGATTTTGCTACTAAAATAAGTATTTTTTCAGTTTTAGGTCCTAATGAATATGCATCCCGTTATTGTTGGAGGGTGGGGACGGGGTCCATACAAAATTCCCCAACACCCATTGTAATATAACAATGTACAAACGCCCCGGTTAGTGCAGTTTACCGTATTATACTAATCTATATATATATAAAAATGAATTGCTGTTCGTTAGTCTCACTAAAACTCGAGAACGGCTGAACCGATTTGACTGATTCCTTTTTGGTTGTATTCGCGGGCGAAACCGCTGGTGGGTCACTAGTTTAATATGAATTTATAGCATACTTAGCTACTCGCCGCAGCACGTTCACCAGCGCTGAGTAACTCTGAAATTATTATGGCTCAGTGACTTAGTTTTAATTGAAAGGTGTGCCATCCATTAATTAATTTTATTGGTAGTCATTTATTCCGTAAGAGTTATCTTCTCACAGTCAACAGCGTAAACTATTCATTGTTAACTCATAACTCTTTAATCTAGTATTAGGAGATATTTTGAATCTAGAATTTTTAGAAATCTGGTAGTTTAAATTTCTGATTAATATTTATATAGAGAATAAATGTATATTTTACGCGTGCACGCACCACTATTGGTAAAAAACAAAAGAACCCAAAATATTTACCTAATTTATGAACAAGGTCAAGCAAGTCCACTTTTACTATTCAGTATCAATTATCATTTCCTTTACCTTCTCATAAATCCAGCATGGCGGCAATCTTCCGTTCTTTCTGAGTCCTGTAATTAATTCTACTTCATTGGCTGCATCTGTACTCTACAAACATACGTATAAGTATCACAAATATACGACTAATTCCTTCCCACTCAGTCTTCAGGTGACTTTAGAATTGTTATATATTAAGCAGAGACTTACAACTCTCTTTGAACTCTCGTTTTGTAAATTTGTTTCGAAACTTTCCACATTTACATGAATAATTGCTGAACAGGGCATCATTTTGTCCCATCGTCTATATCAAAGTCTGAAGGTTCTGAATTATTCAAATTAATTTTCATATCAAGGGTATTTTTCAAGATTTTCTTATGCGGTATGCGTTATGTAAGTACTACGAAACCTACTTGCTATTCCAGACCATAACCTAACTCTGTGCCAAATTTCATTCGGATCTGTTCAGCTGTTCTATCATGACTGAATAACAAACATCAAAACTTTTGCATTTATAATTTTGGTAGGTAAGTCTTTAAAAACAAAACAGACCAATAAACAAATATTTATTATGTAAACACTTCCAGGCCTTGAAAATGATAGTAAGTGGGAAGGAAGCTGAAATCAAATCAGCCTGGCTGCTGGCGAACATTTTTCAATATTTTCCTCAGTAAATATTCCGGGGCCTCAGAGATGTCGCGGTTTTCTAGATTACGAATTGGAGAGTGTGGTGCCGAATTGATTTCGTCAGGCATTCTGAATTTTGCCGTATAATATTGGCGTAAAAATATACTTCTGGATTTTGCTGATCATTGTTTTTCGATGATCTAGCATTTTTATTCAATGGGAGGAATGATGGAAACGACCTATTTGGACAAGGGCTGTGGGGTGTGAAGTTTTTGAACATTGGACAAGAACCGAAGCAGTATTAATGAATAAAAACTTACCATATTACTTTTTGGCAAAATGTCTCTCGCATGAAATATAAAATACCAGAGTTATAATAGTACTTAGCTGCCTATCACTGTCACATTAGACTGAGGTGCTAGAAAGAATGTGACAGTGATAGATCGGAAGCCGAGATATTCAACAAACAAAACACAACTATAAACATACGTAACTTATCTCAACTTTACATTTAAAGAACATGTTCAGATATTTTTGAGCACCTCGTTTGTATGCTCTAATATGACGATGACAATTCTACTATGTACGTCTAAAACCATCAATCGATGATATCAGCATACCCAAAAATACGAAAAAACCAGCAAAGACTTATTTGGCGGCTCTTATTTAAGATCGGTGTGGCATAATTGGTAGTCTTCAACTCATTTGTAAATTTGGATCAATAGAGATGCATTATAGCATCCGCAGCGCACTAAGGACAAGTTTTAGTGTAAAATATCACTACGACTTGCCCTAAGCGCGCTGCGGATACTATAATGTATCTCTATCGAGCCAAATTTATAAAGGAGTTGAAGACTTAATCCTATCCCAAGCCCTGTAAACTTGTTTCACTCCAGCAGGTTCCCAATCCCATTCATTACATTATGATGCATGAACACAGTTTTGTCCCAGGGTTGATACGTTCAACAATCAAATGAGATCAAATTTGAATATGATTTTACATGCAGAAGTAATCATTTTTTCGTTCGATGATAAAAATGCACTCTTTTATGGGGAGAGGCAACCTGTTAATATAAGTACCTTGGAGACCGAGCGTCGCTCGAGTTTTCCCGAAGATGACTACTTGACAGATCGATTTCTTGAACCGACAAGTCCCTATGTCCACAACTTTTATCACTATAGATAGGACTGTTTGCTGAGCTCCAGCTCCAGCTCATTATAACCTTAGCATAAACCTTACAAACAGAGTCACCTGTCAGTTTACTCCTCGATGATTTTGAAGATACACGGAAGTCAAGGTGTCGTGAAATTTTAGTACTAATATTCGGGAGCTGATTCCGATTGTCATACAAATTACCTTGATGATTTTACGTAATCGATAGAAGGCAAAAGTTTGTAGTGGACGCGCAGTATATTTAAAAAGAAATTTATACTTTACAATCTCATCGTCAAAATATGTCGGCTATTACATATTTTCACAGCCTTTTTTTAAACTTTGCCCTGCTAACGTAACTGTCCTTAACTTTTTCAAACTACACATTCTTACTTCTGATCCAGTGGCTGAACAATCTGGACACAAACTGTCCTGTGCGAACAGAATAATAACAAGCTGTATAGATTTATAACCACAAACATGTTTATGCCGGTGGACAAAACCGGAACCAACTATATCATGTACAACTTTGTAGCATCCGCTGGAAACTGCGCCGTTTTTGACGGCAAAAACAAGTTGGTTACACTTCATCCCTCTTGTCTCCTACTTCAGAATTGTAATAGAAACTACTTTTAGGGTTGCTTGTCAATAAAAATATGATTTAATTTTTACTCTTCCTGGTAAAATAAACAATATACATTTTGGGAAACTTAACTAATAATGCAATTTTTGTAACAAAGTTGGTAAAGTTATAGCTACATTGAAACCGTAAATTTATTTAACATTGACTCCCAAAATCATATAGCCAAGGTACTAGCTTATGCCCGCCACTTGCCTTAGGAACTATCAACATTTTCGGGATGAAACCACCATTTTACGCCGCTTCGCTGAAGCGGTAATTTTACTCTTGACATTTCAAAGATTTTGTCTCAGATCCCACTTACCCTCATGTGGCCTGAGTGCTCGCGTGCCTTCCCATTGCTATAAAAAAAACAGTTAAGACGGGGAAAAAACAATCTGACTTTAAAAAGCATAAAATAGTAGCGTACTGTTATTAGTTTTAAGTATACAGTGGTAGTGGTACTGGTGGCGGTATTGGTGGTAGTGGTGGTAGTGGTGGTAGTGGTGGTGGTAGTGGTATTAGTCTGCATTACTCGTGACGAGCGGGAAACGGTGACAAACAAATGGTCTAAGATCCGAATAGCAGACGACCTTCACCCAGCTGTTTATTCGATAAAAAGTATTTTATATCAAATTTAATATGTTGCGAATAGGTAGGCTGAAAAAAAGTTTTTAATTACTTAGTAAAAAAGTAAAAAAAACACTTTTTTTTTATTGCCATTTATTGGTAAATAGACAAGTATCGACTTACCTGCTTTATACCCGGCTACCCAATAGTTATAATGATAGGAACAAAATTAGTCAACCTAACGTTTGCATATTCTATTATAGGGTTTATACTTACACAATGTAAGCAAGCAAATTCTATGCGATTGTTTCCATCCCTCGCCCCGCAAAGCCGCCTAGAAGCACTCTAGGATGTCTAAATTCAATTGGCAAAACGAGTCAGTTTGAAAAGCTAACTCGGGACGTTCAAACTACTAAAAAACCTTCTAATAAATAAATACCTTTTATACTCCAAACATCTCAATAAGCGCAAACCTTTAGCCAATAAACTATTTTATACCTACTCAGAGGACAATACGCACGCAGCTATTGACGCTGTGAAAGGACCGACCCTCGACGGTACTCCACGGCCCGAGGGATAATAAGCAAGATACCGGCTGAATAAGGATTTTATTTCAGAATTTTTTGATATTCCGTTTAGGTTGTTCGTGAGGCTTAAAAACGAAATGTTTGATTATGCTGCCAAGTTTGATCTACACGTAAAAGCCACTTGATATAATCTTTCCGCCCGCTTTTCGCCCACCTACCAAGCAGTTTTCGATTTGTTGTGTCCCGGTTTAGTAATTAGACAGTGACGAACATCGAGGCATTCCATCTTGAACTTCAGGATTGGCAACGCTATAGTACTTAGCTGCTAAGCGCTTATGCTAAGACTGAGTCTTAGGATTGTGGTGTTATCTTCCTAGCTATGAGCGTTAACGGGTGGTAGGACCTTGTGCAGGGCCCGTCCGGATCGCTACCACCATCTTGTCCATTAACTTACCGCCAAACAGCAGTGTTCTCATTGTTGTATTCCGGGGGATAAGACAGCCGGTGTAATAACTAGTATAGAGGCATTCCATCTTAGTCCTCAGGGTTGGCAACGCATTTGCAGTCATAGGGCCGTATTAATAAACTCATCTTGACTGTGAAGCCCGTCACAAGATACCTCAAAGTAAACGCCAAACCATAGAACACTGTCATTTTTGACGCATCTCGAGAAGACCATTAGAGTTGAGATCAGTTTATTAATACGGACCTTAGTCTTGCAGACTTGTGAATGCGATGTCTATGGTCACAGTTTCCACTTACCATCACGTGGCCTGTGTGCCCATTTGGCTTCTCTTTGCCATAAAAGTAACCTTGTCTTTATTGACCTCCAAAAACAGTGATTTTTGTGTTAGGTATTCATATTGCAAAAGTCTATATTAAATCTCATTTACCATGTCAGCCCTTTCCCTCTGATGAAGAAACTTTGCTGTCCGTTATTACTTGATTCACGCAAACGTAGGCATGATGCGGAGTAGATACATGCTTGGCTCCTGATATTATATTGCGCAAGTGTTAGAAGGCCTTCCACGAGGTGGACCGACGATCTGATGAAGCTTGCACTCGTAATCGCGATCGGTTTCAAAATGGAACACTTGATTTCATTATTGTATGTATGCAGACTCGCCTTTGAACTGTCAAAATGAAAACGATTGCGATTGCAGGTGCGTTAGGAAAGTTCAAGAGCATGTGGCGGCTGGCACGCACCCTGCAGAGCGTCGCGGCGCAGCGCTTGCGCAGCATCGCGTGGAAACCGTCCACATCCCCAACGCACTGCAGTATCGCGGCAGCCGCAACAGAACCCTGAACGCGTCGTTGTAGTGGACCCACAGGGCATTGAGCGACTGCTGCGTGTACCTCGTCCACAAGCTGCAGGTATACATCGAGAGCTATATATACGCTGACAGAATAAATGGAACTTTCTCTGGCATACAAAATACAAATACACTGATAGATGACAGAGAGAGTGTGACAGCGATAGAAAATCGAGTACTATTAACAATAGTATATTTCTGTAATCGTAATATCTAGGCTCTAAAATTACATTTCTGCGACACGATATAGAAAACGATATAGTAGGATGTGATTGAAACTCGATTTGCTTGCCTGACGCCGGATAATCCGGTCTTCATCCCTTGGACTATAAGGGTTTATTTTAATCTCCTATCTCTTGAATAGGGTTGCAATTATTCAATTAAACTGAGGAATTTCAATTCAATTATTTCAGTTTCACAAATTGTTCAGTTTCGTATATCGTTTAATTTAAGATACTGCAGTTTTATTTTTCAAGCTATAACTAAGATCTTCACAATCATCAACTCAAACTTTTAATTTAAAAAAAACTTAATAAAGCTTTAAGCCATAATTGAAATGTGACAATTTCTATTTCACAATTGACAAGTAAAGCTATTTTGACAAATTAATTTAGCCCTTCCTCTTTCTTACACTTAAAAATAGACAAGGTGAGAGCCAACTTCAAATGGTAGATAAATTTACATGATTTAGTTGAGTATTTCATATAAATGGGAACAATAATCAGTTTTAAAAACCCTAATCCTTGAAAAAAAAACAAATATATTGCAAAATATAGTTAATTCCAATGCCCTGTCTTTTCCATATATGAATTCAGTTAAAAATAAAAATCGAGTTACGCCCAATCATTCGCGAAAATTCGCGATAAATAAAACATCTTAAGAATTACCAAATTGATGAAGCCCCAGACGCCCTTATTATCAATAATCGCCATGGAAATCTGTAACAAAGTTGCTCGAGAACTTTTTCATTCAAAATAATTGCTCAGACTTTGTGAAGGTACGAGGAATTGGTAACGTTTTCTTTGTTGGTTACTTTGGACTGTTTTGAACAACGTGACTTAAATTCGGAGTCATTATATTAAGGCATTCGTTAATTTCTCGCTTGTAGGAATTCAAGTTTAATTCGACGTTGATTGTTTCTCAGTTCATTGAAATCTAAATGTAATTGCTTTTGGAAATTCTGAGCGTTCTCTAAAAAGGGCTTCAGTTTTGAATATTTATCATGACATGTGTTCCTGGAAGAAATACTAAATATAAACCTATTCATTTCACGAAATAACACTTTTAACTAATTTAATTAAAAATTGATTATTTATATTTCATTTAGATTTCATCGCCGTAGATTTTGACTATCGTTATTCCCTCGAACTTTTTAAATATACCGGGGAAAAAAAGCCTTTGCGTTATTTCAAGGTACTTACGCTATCTCCATTTCAAATTTCATTGGAATCCGTACAGTCGTTGCAATGTGAAGAAGTCTAAACTAACACACACACACATACAAACTTTGACATTTATAATATAACTAGGATTTAAAGTAGCTAAGCGTAATTTTTTTTTCAATTTGTATCTAAATTCAGAGAAATACTTATTACAACGTTGATGCCTATGTATACCTATATGTGTATGTCTGTGGCATATTGTTTGAAAAAGAATAAAACAGATTTTAACGCAGTTAAAATTGCTATCTTGTTTAAGAATTACAGTATTTAGCTTGAGTTGATAAACCCGGTAATACACCAAATGTTTCCGAAATTAGGAGTGCAATTAATTAGGTACGTAGTTGAAATTATCTAACAATCGAGCAAAGTTTATAAACCGGTCATGCGTAAGCAAAAACCTTGTTACAATTACATAACTCAAATATTTAAAAACGTTTTGAAACATACCAGATATTGTAAAAGCAATTACCTTCCAATTATTTACCTAATACATCAATCGTAACCAAAACAAACGAGCATCAACAACTCCCTCGCCCTCAATCCTCATACCCATCAAACATGATAACTTTCTAAAAGCAAGCTCCAGAAACATCAATAAAATAATTGATAAATGTACACCATCAATCATACAATTCACTCTCCGATACTTTCGCAGACATTCAATTTCTATCTATTTCCCGAATTTCGCCGACCAGGTCCAATTTCTAACATCGAAAAGTCGAATTTATTATACCGAACATTATTGGTACGGAAAATTATTTCAAAGGCAAATGGAACGCTTTTGACAGAATCTATCTGATGGTGGTTGGAATATTAGTTTCAATTTTCATTTTGAGGTTGGAATTAACTTGTCGGAATTGTAAATTAATGTGTTGGTCATTTTGCGAACATATACAGATTAGTGGTTTGTTATGTAATGATTAAGAACATAATAAAATTAAACATATATATGCAATACATTTAATTAGACAAATAGATATGTAATATATTTATTACGCTAGGTTTTTGAAAAACGTAATCAATAAGTATAAGGAAGTAAAGTTGTTGGAGTGATATTAAAAGACACGCCAACAATGGTCCCGGAGGATCTTTTTAATTAAATGTATAGACAATGTTAAAATTGTATATTTTAGCTAGAATATTGTGTGTACTCAATTTTATCTAGTTTCTTTTGAGCTGTTAAAAACGTCTGTCCTCTGCCGACTTGCAAGTGTCTAAGAAAGATTACCATCAAAACAAATAGCGCCTGTCTTGTTTAAAATAAAAAGGAAATTAAACCTTTATTGCTTTTAATCGGCCCGTTTTTCTTAGAGTGACCGAAACGAAGTAAAAATGGCGAGTGCCAGTCTTTGACACGACATGTTATCGATGGGGTCCGGCCTGGTTCTGGACTTGCTAAATTTGGACAGGACAATAAACCTGCTGTATCACGGGATAAAATTAAATTTTTTGATGTCGGTGACCCAAAGTGTGACATCATTCTTTTTATAAAAGGGACTACTTAAATCCGGATTTTACTTGGCTTTATGTGCGTTGCCCTTGCCGGAGAATAATAAGGGAAAAATGAAAAATTGCATCCTAAATCTAAAAGAGGTTTCATTATACTACATAAGCAAGGCTTTTTTTCCTTGTCTTCTTTACATAGTATAAACCAAAGTCGCTTTTCGCCGCTGTCTATATATCTTTTTGTTTGTGTAACTTCTAATTCCACCTAAACCACGCCATGAATTTTGATGCGGATTTCACCATCATATTGTTTCACAAAAGATTGTTGTGTATAGGAAATTCTTGTTAAATAAATGTGTTACAGAAAACTCGCATAAACCGAAGCGAATGCGGGTCGCTAGTTATAAAATAGATTGATGATTGTATAGAATATAATTCGAAAAATGTCGACAGTGTACTATAAAATGTGGATAACAAACAACTTCGTGAAAGTAGAGCGGTGTATTATTACTGACCATTATTTCCGTAGTCTAGTGTTTTTCATCCACGACGGCACACAAATTTTACTTAAAATGAAGCATGCTAATATTGGTACATTTTTTTTTAATACATTCGACAAATTTTAAACAACTGGCTTTGTTAGTTGGTACAGTAATGACACTCTTAAGCCATGTATCGAGCTTGCATTTTAATAGGTTTCCAGTAAGTTTGCGCAAGTTGTCTGGCAGCATGCAATATGATTTTTTGTTTTATGTAACAGACAGTTTGTATCGTCGTAATCTAATTTTGTTTACTTGGCTTCTCACGGAGTTGCTGTTTTGAGGCCTTTTAGATGTCTTGAAAGTTCTCGGGGTGTTTTTTAACAGATATACTGAACTGTTTAATATAGTATCCTGTTAATATGAACAGTTTTTTCATTTAATATAAAATGCACAGAGGTCTCACACACGTTTTCTGAGCCCTAAAAACTGCTTTTAGGTTGGAAAAATTTCCCCATGATAGGTATTGGTTCATACTGCAGTATTGAGCCGACATGCAAATGGTAGGTATGCCATTTTAAGGCGTTCTCTGCGGAATATTATGTCGCTATTTAAATTCAACTTATGCAATTCAAAAGTTTCAAGTTAAACACGACTGCTTTCTTCACGAATATTAATATAAAGGCCATCGATAAAGGCATGATACGCATTTATTAGAGCATGAATCAACCATCCGATATTTTCTTACATACATATGTCTATTGAATTTAAATCAAAGGTATATGAATGAATATATGCCGATGAATAAGGTTACGAATATGACGCACTGTTCCGCCATGACTCTTACATCTCTATTCGGGGTTACCCGCTCTCAACAACAAATTATATTTTTTACAAATTACTCGAATTATAAAAGAATGCAGAAGTTAAATTACACGCCGTTACTTATAAACAAGTAATAAATAAAATGATCTCAACACTTTCTGGCTTCGTACATCGGATAAAAGTAAACGTCATTATATTACTTTATTGACCTGTTATTCCCGCTTACCTCGACCTGTCAACTCCATAAAATGTAACGAAGGAAATCTACGAAAATAACATCATAATTCCGAAGAAATGGGGCACTGACTAACCAAAAAGGTAATTGGATTAGTTATTAACTCCTACATGGGACACACCGAAAGTTTTGCACTTCTGGCCATTCATAAATATTTAAATGTCGAATGAAATTATTTAAAAAAAATAGGATTTCATTTGTTGATGACATTCTCGAAAGTCGGCCGTCAACTGCGGTCACTGTTGAAAATCTGACTGCTGTCAAGCCAATGAAAAACACCTAAAAATCACCTCTAATGAGATTTGAGGAAAAATTGGGGATTGGTTTGTTTGTGGTTTGGATGCCAGATAGTAAAATTTTGCACGAACATTTAAAAGTTCAGAGACTTTGTTGCCATTGGATTCCTCATGAGACTAGTTCAGTAGTTTGGGACTAGGTCAATTGGTGTGACTGTGTTTTTTTTTAAATCTAATATACCTACGCATATGATGAGACGTTTTTACATTTACGAGCCCTAAAGACGCAGTGATCACATTTAATAAATTTGAAAAGTTGCTGCCAGAAGACGGGACTCATGCTTCGAAAAATGATTTCACAACTGGTTGTGAAACCACCAAACGAAAAATATTGTTTTTACCGTTTTGAATAGAGGTGTAGTATCAATTCACTTTACCTTGTTTTTGAAATGTGCGACCGCAAAAACTCATAAACGTGAACCATTACTATTATTTCAAAAAACACCACGGCTGCCATCTTGAAAAACAAAGTTGATTTCATTTTCAAAATGTGCGTCCCAGAAAACCCACAAAATGATAACCATGTGCAAGTTTTCGAAAAAACGCCATGGTCGCCATCTTGAATACCTAATTTGATATTAGTATCGAAATATGCGACCCCAAAAACGTATAAAATGACACTCATGACAATTTTTACAAAAAACACCATGGCCGCCGTTTCAAAAAATAATAATATGAATTTATTTTCCAAATCTGCGTCCCAGAAATCCCACATAATGATTCCTACTACGATTTTTCGGAAAACCATCATGGCCGCCATGTTGATTTTTTGTCAAGGCCGTCGCATTAAATGCTATGTTTCTACAAGAAACTTTTTTACAATAGCCCTGTGAACTTACTCAATCATACTGAGGGCACGCACCGCTGTAATCTGATGACATTACTCCAGCAAGATGGCACCCAAAATTTTACGTACGTATTACGTAGAATCATAATGAATGAGTCTCTATGAATTAAACATAAAATATTTTTGTTTATATATAAGTTGTACTGTAACAAAGTTTCAGGCGATTTAGCGTACCTTCTGAAATTCTTAATTGAATTGAATTGAATTGAATGTACAAAAAAAGGGTTGTGCGTCGCCAAAACAGGCTGGCTTGGACTAGTATGTGGCTCTAGAAAGCCCTCAGAAGTGGAGCACAGGATCTTCGGGTAAGTTAATACCGCTATAAGGGGTGGGGTAGCAATAAGATATTAAGATTAAGGCACGGAAACTTTGAACTTATTATATGAATTATGTGATTTTAATGGCAATATCCCGAGCTGTAATTGCGCTATTTGAGTTATACCAAATGTTCTAACATAACTATCGCGAGATAGATATTAATTGCCATTTATGTTTTTTTGTCAAGGTTGATCACAGCTCTTTAGGATGGCGGTGTGCTATTAATTTAAACTTTTTATTTCTATTCTAAATCTCATAAATCTTCTCATACATATGACAGGTATCTGTTATTTTCAAGAGTATTCCTATTATTACCAGGCCATAGAGAAGACGTGGAGGTTAGTTCATGGAATAAGACCACATCTCCGTAACCCCTTTGTCGCATGGAAAGAGGCATTCATGCTATTAAACGGGCATCCTATTCATCATAAAAACAGATAAACATACAGATTGATTCAATCGAATGACAAACTATACCCAAGTTTCATTACTCACGTAGCGGCAAAAACAACCACCCACCCGTCTTTTGTTCATACAAGTATTAATAAATTCTACTTCGTAAATAAGACAATAACGTTAAGAATACTCAACCAATTTGAATGAACTTGTTTTTATTTTCAACTAAATAACCAAGGTTCAAAATGGCGTACAAATATTCTTCTTAATCGTCGTGACTCTTCCTAAAGGAATAACAAAGACTCCAAAAACAAACCACCCGTCCAAAGTAAATTGTTGCGATTTGTTCGATAAGTATGTCATTCAATTGACTATTGAGTGTCATTTTAGGAAGCACTGCATTTAAAGATTATCGTACGCCATTGTGGGCTTCGATTATTTAACTGGAAAGTGAAACAAGCTGAGGTGAATTTGATTTGTGTCTCGCAAGCAATTGGCATTACATTATTTTTTATTATTACATTATTAGTACATAATTGCCATTGATGACAGAAATTACAAGCGAAAATTAAATGCATTAAAAACCCCACTAAAATACGTAAAATAATTTTCGCAATATTCCAAAATTGAATAAACGGTAGTTTGAATCACGAAAAGTCAAACAGTTCCCGGTGGAAAAGCAAAAAATACTTTCCGGGCAAGGTCGCGAGTAAAGCTTTAAATCTATAAGCGACAAATTAACGGCTTTAAACTCACAAATCTTCTTAATAACCAATTAAATGCTGAACACACATTCAGCATTATCACGAAATAATTACAACTCGCAATGAAATAAATAATAATGCAGCGTTGATGAGAAATTTGACCATTAATTTGACTCTTAAAATGTTTTACATGCCATAGCTACTATGGGTTTTTGTTGAATTTTTAAGGCGATTTTCCGTCATCATCAAAACATTAATTTGCATTGTTATTTTTTGTATTTTTCCGTAATTCCGTTTTCTATTTTTGTCACGGAAAGTTCGATAGTTCCCGAAGGAAATATGATAAACGACTTCTACATGGACAAGTTTTAGTATTTTTGTTACTCCTTCACGATAAAATGACGAGACAGATTTAGTTACAATTCGGAATAGATAAAATATATAACACGTAGGCCACCTTTTATGTGGAAAAGGAAACTGTTACCGTACGATGATTAACCACAAGGAAGTTACGGGTAGGAGCTAGTATTTTTTTTTATTAATTATTTCAAAGATGGAAAAGAAGCGTCAGAGATGGAAATAGGTACACACAAACAAGTACTTAAAAATAAGCAACAAAATATTATTATTCTATGTATGCACATCGCAAACAAAGAGACCATACCTAACCAGATTACAAAAAGGATTTTAATAAGTCAATTATTTCGTCAATCGTCCTAGTGGGTCAGGAAACACATCAGCATCTTGGACTGTATTAAGAAAGTATTTTAGAAGCGCCAGGGCAGGGGGTTTATCACTGTCTCTCGCTTAGCAGGAGCTGGTTGCAACGCAAAAGAGCAATACATTAAGGGAAGTGACGTCAGCATTGTCCCTGCTTCCGGGTCACCTGGTTGCACTTGTGTTTAGTTGTTTACGCCTCCGGAAATGTGTCAGCTTGCGAGTCTCTTAAGGTAGAGTGATGTTAAGGGATGGATGTGATTTGTAATGTCGTCGTGCCAGAGAACTTACTACGTAGATTTTCACTATTTTCATTGGCCCTTTACCACTTAATCTGACTATTTATATTAAATCGTTAAGAGATTCAATTTCAACATTCCTTTTCCACCTATCCATCATGTCAGCCGAAAGACGTCCACTGCTGGACATAGGCCTCCCCCAAGGCTCTCCACTCAGACCGGTCTTGTGTTTTTCGCATCCACTGCGCTCCCGCGATCCTTACGAGGTCGTCACTTCATCTTGTTGGAGGCCTACCTACAGCTCGTCTTCCGGTCCGCGGACGCCACTCCAGAACCTTCTGACCCCATTGACCATCAGTCCTGCGAGCAATGTGCTCCGCCCACTGCCACTTCAGTTTAGCTATTCTTAGGGCTATGTCGGTAACCTTAAAACCCCGAGCATAGCCCTCTCCATAGCCCTCAGAGTTTGAGCTTCCTTATGAGGCCCATTGTTACGCCCACGTCACAGGTCCGTGAGTCATCACTGACAACAGACACTGGTCAAACAAACCCTTTTAATTTCCACCTATAGTAACAAGATAAATATGCCAAAAATCACGATCCTATGTTACTTTCTAGTAACATTACACAAATTGCAGTTTTGCACATGAAATTAATATTTGTGCTTATGAAATATGAGAACGGTTGGGTTAAAATCTAAATAATTAATCAAAGATAGATTCATGACATATTATGCGTTTGTAATACTCATCTTTTGTTTCACATAGCCATAATTTGATAACTGAGACCAAACTAGCTTTCCTTAAATATCAGTCCATTCGCTTGTGAGCTGCGAGTCAGAGACACACACAGACACACGTTAAACTTATGACACCTCTCTTTTCCATCGGGGGATTAGAAAGAAAGAAAATCATTTATTCGTGACAAATATAACCAACACCCACCACACACAAATAAATACACACATAAACCACACATAAATAAATAAATAAATAATAATAAGTTGAAATGCGCTCTTTGCGTAGTATGTGTGGTGTGAAACTGATTGATAGAGTAAGGAATGAAAAGGTCAGAGAGAAATGTGGACTAAAAGAAGATGTAGTGACTAAGATTGAAAAGGGCATGCTTCGATGGTTCGGTCATTTGGAAAGGATGGATGAAAGAAGATTGACGAAAGAAGATTGACGAAAGAAGATTGACGACAGAGCGAAAGTGAGTGGGAGGGTCGGAAGAGGCAGCCCTAGGTGAACTTTTTCGAATCAAATCGGAGAAATACTGGAAAAGGGCCGAATCTTAAGTACCCGAAACCGACGTGCGTGCATGACTCGATGTATGAATGTGGAAGAAGCGAAAGACATTTGTCAGGATCGTAGCAGGTGGAAAGAAGTCGTCTCTGCCTACCCCTCTGGGAAACAGGCGTGATTTTATGTATGTATGTATGTATATAACTAACAACTGATAAAAATGTACAAGAAGAAAGTAGCCACGAAAAAGTCCCAACTCAGCGTAATGCTTCCATTAAAGTCAGCGCTGGTCTTCCGTTGGAACTATCAGGTGAAACCACGGAAGGTAACCAAGACATAATTATTTGGACACAAAACAAATAATAAAATGAGAAAAAAATAAACAAAAATTAAAGGTTCCAGGTCTGCCCTTATATGGTTGAATGGGCAACAGTCCCTAAGCCCCACATGTAGCAAACATAGAAACAGACATGACCTATTTTAAAGATCCCTAATACTAATTTGAACCATAAAAATACCACAAAGTCAATCAATTTCAATTCGCCGCAAAAAACCTCAGTTTCCATTCACTCATCACGGCTTTTGGTAAGAACGGGAATTTATAGGATACCCTTAACAAAGCGAATGAAAGTCTGGTTGACAAATGGGCCGGAATTCCCGGCCCCGTTTTTCCCGCAGCAATAAAAAGACTCACTTCCTAATTATTGTTATATTGACGCGCATTGATTTAACATTGCGAGGTTTTCCTTTGTCACTTTTGTAACGGAAACTGGGTAATGTAGAAGCGTTTTTTGATTTTAGTCTATATTCCGCTTAGAAGAGAAAACACACTACTAATAAATGAGGAAGTTTGTGTGTACGTGTCTGTGTGAGTTTTTATTTTTCTTTCAGATTAAAATTGCCTGACGGATTAAGATGTTATAGATATAATACGTAAAGCTTGAGTAATTTATTGTTGATTAGTATTCATACATTTTGTGGTTTTCTAAAAATGGTATCAAACCGTTGGTAAATAGTTCAGGAAATATGAATTGGCCGTCAGTAATCTTCACTAAGATCTTTTTGTTAATATCAAGCAGAAGGTAATCGTAAAACTGCCCTCGTTTTACAAACAGCACATTGGGTTGAAAGGTTAAGGTCAAGGTTAGCTGTAATGTGTACCGCAAGGTATTTAGCCAGTGTTTAAAACCTTAATACTTAACTCCTAAACTAATTAAAATATTATAGGAAAGTTAAAACTGTATTCTGGACGGGTACAGAAAGCGTTTTTTTTGCAGTTATATGCCGTTAAGTTCTGGAACAATCTGTTTATCAAAGAAAAAGAACGAAGCTGACTGATGGATCAACTCACAGCCGAAACCGCTTGAAATTCGGAGAGAATATTCTTTAGATATTCTACGGGTGCAATAAGAAGGGATTTTATAAAAGGAATCACCTGAGGAGTTAAAATAGGAGGAGTAACAAAAAACGAATGAAGTACGAAATCTCGGGCATCCTTTGGTAAAACAAAAATGGCTCTACGTTTTCGCAATTCAGGCGCCACCGCAAGATCGCAAGTCCATCTCTAGGCGTGACTTTTGTATGGGCTGCCTACAAATGCATACAAAACAATTTTTTATGTGAAAATCTTTACCTACGACCTCGACCTCGACCTCGACCTCGTCAGGATCGCGGGCCCGCGGTGGATGCGAAGAGCACAAGACCGGTCTGAGTGGAAAGCCTTGGGGGAGGCCTATGTCCAGCAGTGGACGTCTTTCGGCTGACATGATGATGATGAAATCTTTATGAGATAGAAAATTATTTTTTAATAATTAATATTATTAAAAAATAATTAATTTAGTTTGTTTGACCTACCTAAACGCTGTTTTAATAATAAGAGCTTCGGTAGGTACTTGATCTATTATACACTCCTTTTATAATAACATTTGAAGACCGTGATCTTTAAGGTGCAATTAATAGGCAAATAGTGGCAACTTATAGCCGGGAGCTATAGCAATCTGAGTCTAATCTTGTGTTACAAAATGAGATGTCCACACTTTTGAGAAGCAATTCTTGCTCAAAAAAATTCCTTAATAAACACACACACAAATCACAAATATCACAATCAAGTCGCGTTGCTTGCGTTAAAAGTTTTTTTTTACGAGTATGACAAGAAAAAGGAGCGCACAGGCCATCTGATGGTCAGTGGGATCTGAGATCCATTCTGCTAAGCCATATAGCAGCATCTCAAAAACTCCTGTAGCTGATATACAGCAAGCTGAGCAACATACACATTTATACAATCTCCTTAGGATCCTAACACGTTGGCAACCCTGAAGACTAAGATGGAATGCCTCTATGCTAGTAATTTCACAAGGTTAACCCCACACCGGTTCGATGGTTCGGTCATTTGGAAAGGATGGATGAAAGAAGATTGACGAAAGAGATATACAGAGCAAAAGTGAGTGGAAGGGTCGGAAGAGGCCGCCCTAGGCGTACTTTTTCGAATCAAATCGGAGAAATACTGGAAAAGAGCTGAATCTTAAGTACCCGAAACCGACGTGCGTGCATGACTCGATGTATGAATGTGGAAGAAGCGAAAGAGATTTGTCAGGATCGTAGCAGGTGGAAAGAAGTCGTCTCTGCCTACCCCTCTGGGAAACAGGCGTGATTTTATGTATGTATGTATGTAACCCCACACCGTAACACAAAAATGCGAACATTGCTGTTTGGTTAAAGGATAAGATGGTGGTAGCGATCCAAACAGACCTTGGACAAGGTCACCACTTCTCAAACTTAACCACTTTAAGATATTGTGATTGTGATGTCACAAGCTTATGTATGCAAATGCAGTCCCATATTGTTTAACTCCAGCCAGAATACGACTAGTAACCTACATGTGGCAATCGATGCTTCCCTTTCAAAATCTGGGGCAAAGCTGGAATAGCCCCCTCAGGGCACGCTTACACTGTCCACCGAGACAAAACTGCCGAAGCGAGTAATACCACATTACAATGCATTAGGTGTCACTGGCGGATTACACTGCTGTGTGTAATGGGCCGAAGATGCGGTAGAATAGTATGGATACGACATAGTTGGGGTTGAATGTGGTTTTGTGTCGGGAATCGTAATAATGTTGTTATTTATTCAAAGTGAAGGTTCTTCGAAGTTGAACGCATATAGCACTCCGTATTCAAACAAATTTACACAAAAAACTGCCTCCGATCGCACATCACGGTAGTTTTATTAAGAGTAAAGGGATGAGAAAAGTCTTTAAAACCCCAGAAAAGTCTTTAAAACTTCTAATTATCTACATCGATATTAATAAGTATTACTTACTAATTTCACGACCGCGAACTAATTTAACTCGAACTTGTTCATGCCATAATGGTAAATGAATTTGTTTATATATGAGTGACGGAATGAAAATTTCCTGACTAAGTATATCGACTGTCCCTACGTAAACTATCGGAACTGAATTTGAGCTACTTTACAACAGAGCGGTTTAAAGTTTGTTTTAGTGATATTTCTATAAAAGAAAAAGATATGTTTAAATGTTAAGTAACATAAATAATAATATAATAACTACTATTTTTTCAATGTGTTCGTTTATGGAAATACTCAGGGGTTTTTTTAGAAAATTCAGTTTCGATAGTTTCCTTTGCTTCACCGAGAGTTAATTTTATTGAAAGTGCCACTTTCGATAGTATACTTGGTAATATCGATTGCCGTTTCTATCGTAACTACCATATTCGATAGTTTACTTCGCGACACTTTATAGTAACTGCTATTAAAACTGACAAATTCGATTATTTAGTCCGGAAAAAATCACCATAATTAGCAGTTTCGATAGAGTACAATACTCATTTGTTTATTCTAGTACCCACAATAACGAAAGTTGAAATAAAAGGCATACGTATAGAAATAGTTTAATTAATATCACATATGCGTTAATACTAATTACAAGTATTTCTAGTAGGAATCACTTTTATTATCACAATAATTGTTTCTTATCAGTCATGTAAACTACAGAGATCAATAACAGAGATCACAATTATATTGCAAAACTAAACACAAACTCCAAAAATATAATAAAAACAAATTAAAAAAAATAATATAGTGTTTCGCGCTCCGGTTTAAAAACTAAAAATAAAAATAGAAAAAGTAAGTAGGTAAATAATTTTTTTTATTCTTCCTTAAACATAACAACACGAAGACCATAGCTATGCAAAAAAAGTAAAGCTTTAAGACCAGCCTTAAGATCTTAAGATAATTATATTATAAACTTTAGGTACTAAGAGAAATTAACATAAAACATATTTGTATAAAGGAGGCTCTTTTCGGCATAACTATGACCCTATATTAAAACTATGATCAAATCGCTTAGATAATTATGAAATAGAATCTTCCTAAATAATATTTTAATCACAACTGAGATCTTCTTGGTCATCAGCATTAGCACTATGTTTTAAATTTTTATATAACGAATGATATTCTTTTGGTATTACTCCTGACTTCCATAAACAAATGAGATCTTTGTACTTTGCTTCCGTAATAGGAAGAGCATCACTGTAGGCCATTTTCAATTCTATATTAATGTTCAGCCTTTTTCCGCGCCTTCTGGTTTCCACAACAGTATTTAAGCAATGCTGCTCTCCCTTTAAATCGTATTTAAAAAATAAACAATTTGGCGTATCCTTCTCTACTTTTATTTCCTTAATTTTGTTCCACATTATGTTATTATTTTCCATGTCTTTTTTCCAGTTACGCTCATCCAACAAAAGTTTGTAATCAAGAATGTCTTCTTGAGTAACTTCGATTGCATTATATGGTTTGCCATTCGTTTTCGCCCATCGTACCAATGCATACCACTGGTCGGGAGTATAAATAAATGTTCCCTTTGATTCTCTTTCTATAAGAGCATGCACACTGTCACCTTCATTCTGGGTGTGACCAGTTTCTAAGAATCGATGGGTTATATCGACATTCAAGGCCTTTGACAAATGCATATTATATTGAGTAATGCTTTAAAAGAGCTTTCCTTTTATTATCTTTCCACTCGTTAGTACAGCGTTTCCTCTTCTTACCAGGATTTGATTAAAAGTTGTCTGTCGCTTTTTGTTTAAATTATTAGTGGTACTTGGCGAATCGCATTCCGAAACAGTTACAAGTGAATCGACACTGGCTATTTGCCTCGGACTACTTACAGGCGTTTTGACTGTATGATATTTTGTTCTTGTACGGGTCCTTGCAATAACTCATTATTACTACCAGGCGAATCGCATTCCGAATCAGTAACACCAGAATCAACACCAGCTACTGCCCTTGGACTATTGATAGGCGTTACCTGTATGCTATTTTGTCCCTGTACGGGTCTTTGCAATAACTTATTACTAATACTGGGCGAATCGCATTCCGAAACTGTTACGGCAGAATTAATACCAGCAGCTGGCTTCGGACTATTCATAGGCGTTACCTGTCCTTGTTCGGCTTGTCCTTGTACGACTCCTTGTAATAACTCATTAAATGAAGAGCACGAGCTAGAGATGTTGGGGTGCAAGTTCTTAGTTGGATTTTCTTCTGGAATTTCAAAATGTCGTATGGGGTCCGGCATAGGTGTTCTATCGGAGCTATTTAAATCAACTGGCTCCGGCCGAACTGAAGCTGGCGATTGTGGATGTTGATGAGCGGACTCTATGGCTTCCCAGTGTTTATCCGACGACAGTTCTTCAATTATTCCTTCTAAGGCGGCCCATTCCGCATCTCCGAAGTTGCAATCAGCTGGTAACGGTGATTCTGAAACAAAACTAGCTTATTAGTAAATAACTGAGTTCATGAATATTACGTACCTACGTATTTTCTAAGTACCTACACGTATGATAAAAATCTAAATTAATATTAAAAATATATACAAAAAACAACACTTAAGTAAATACTAATAATCCATAACTATCTTAAAGTACATTGTGTAAAAATAAAGATAAAGGTATAATATATTAATCTTTCATTAAGTATGTTCAATAATAAAATCACAATCATAATTATTGTATACATATTAAACATCATTTTCCAAAATAAATAAAATATCAGCATGTAGCAACATGTCGTATCTACACTTTCAAAATAACTTCAAAGTTAAATTCCAATGTAAAGTATCGAATCTACCAGCTTCAATATAAGGATTAATTTAAATTTCAACGTATAGTATCGAAGCTACCAGTTTCAATAGATGACAGAATTCTAATTTCAACGTATATAATCGAATCAACCACTTCCGATACGTCGTCCAATTATAATTCCGACGTAAGCTATCGAAACTACCACTTTCAATATTTTACGTCGTTACATTGTTATAAAGTTATAATTTACATTATTTATACAATTAAAGCAGATATTTCACACAATATGGTCTTAAAAAGCACATTATAAATAAAGGAAAATAATGTAATAAAAAAAACATCAAAACTTACCGACTGTAGGTATTTCCTCACTGAGTTCTTCTGTTCTGAGTTCAGCGTTATTATCCCTATTTATTAAATCGATCATTTTCTTAGACCTTGAAGTATTATATTTGTAGTTATTACTCATTTTAGATGGCAGCAAAACAAATCAACATCACTAAACACGCGTTAACACTGGAGTTATCCTTACAGCCGCTCGCTACAAACTGACGACGGCGCAGTCCATCGTAAACTAGCGATAGTGGTATATTCGTCTCGTTCTTACGTTAATCGTTCCCGCGTAAAGAATCGAAACTTAAGTTTCGATGATTTACTTCGGAAATTGTACGTAGTTTATATAGTTTACGTCGCGAATTTCGGGTTATTTACATGTTTTTTGTAGTTTTCTTTAATAGGGTCGAAAATATAATGTTTTAGAAGTCCAATGCATGCATAATATTTTTTTTGAAAAAAATCACTTTCGATAGTTTACGTAGGGACAGTCGATATATTAAAGTGATTTTTTCATGGTACTGTCGGCCTTATGAGTAGATGCACACTGAACTTTGTCACTTCAACGTCAAAGTTGAACTGCTGCACTAATCTGTCAATGGCGTTAAAGTGACAAGGGACAAATTAAAACTAACTCGTCAATGTACTTCTACTGGCATACTTTTGCTGGATCAATGTAAAAGGCCCATTCCATACTTATTCCATAATGCATTGCTAATACCTACTATGAACTGCGACCTATAACATACAATACATAATGTTAGTACCTATTGTATTTAATCCAGTCAATTTGAGTGGCGGGAGCTTGGACGTGGAATGAAAATACTACAATATGTCGGCTGTCTTAACCCCAAACTGAAAACCCACAATAGCTAAGGGCCGGTATTAGTATATTTAAGTAAACCTGTTCAATTTTATATAAAAATGTATACAACTTATTAATGTTTTTTTTTTTCGTCCAGCCTAATAACCTACTCTCACTCGTAAATTGTACATTTTATAATAATCCTCGTGATACGTATAAAAATATTTGACAGTAAAAGCATGACACGTGTCGTAATATTATTATAATGTTTGCCATAAATCGCGTCACATAAAGCTGACATTTTATATCAAACAGCGTCATGGCTGTTATTTATGTTGTCACATTAAGCGTCCCTTATAAAGGTAATTTTTAGATTTTAATATTTTTGTCCCTCTTGTTATTGTATTTATTTTTCGTGGTGTAGTCGAAGGCGCTCGCAGGATTGATGGCCGATGGGGTCAGAACGTTTTGGAGTGGCGTCCGCGGACCGGAAGACGAGCTGTAGGTAGGCCTCCAACAAGATGGAGTGACGACCTCGTCAGGATCGCGGGACCGCGGTGGATGCGAAAAGCACAAGACCGGTCTGAGTGGAAAGCCTTGGGGGAGGCCTATGTCCAGCAGTGGACGTCTTACGGCTGACATTTTAGTGGTAAAAATACTTAATGGATTGTCTTTTTATAAACAGATTTGCTTTCGATTGTTGATTATATGTGACAGAAGGTCACACAAAATTGATATTGGATATGTTTTACTTACCTACATACTTACAGGTCAAAGCATCTCTTCTTCTGCGTTTTGCACCCACTGCGTGTAAATTTAAATATGTTTAAGTAAGGTCCACACTAACCCCATCATCGCCCAACAACTCTCAACAGACCAATCACACCGCAGCACTAACACACTAATTGAGCGAGTGTGTATGTGTGCGTGCCAGGAATCGGCAAACGTTTGAATATTTATATCGCTGGATTTTATTGAATAGTACGCCAATTAGGCGGTGGTTTTGTTTACGAATTAGTTGATTGCTGATTTTTAACCCCAGTCGTAGATATTTTGATTTCATTTTGTTTCAGCTGAAGGTAGTTAGGTATATTGCTTGAGAACACTTTATATTCAAGTTCCTTTATTCACTTTATTCCCTGTGTATTTTAAGAGGAGTTAAAAAGTATACCCGTGCGTACATGATACCCTGTTAGGCCTTATAGGGCATGGTGCCTTAACTCCGTGTAGTAAATTACTTATGAATGAATTGTTTATTACCTGCATTGTCATTAAAAAAAATGTGCTGACGGTACTTAACACATGCATTTTAGTCAAGTGACATTTATTCATCTGTTATACATTTACATTGTTTATCCGTCTTTTGAAAATTCGTCGATCGATGATAAGAATTTTAGGTTAGTAGTTAATTTGATTTATAGGTAAAAAAATACACTATATACACTGTACAGTAATAATTAGGATAAATAAAAACTAGCGTAAAACAATTATAATGAGCGTTACCATGGATTACCAATGCTTTAATAATTATTATAGAACTGTTATTAAACAGTTCTATAATAATTATTAAAGCATTGTTATTACCATGGTTACGGTCATTCCGGATATCAGTCTTGCCGTTTAATGAACAATTGAAAATGTTTCAATCCTAATTTGGATAATTAACCGTTTTAAATATTTTAATGGCTATTAAAAGTACGTATATTAAAAACAAAATTAATTTTGAAACTAATTACGTTAGAATTATCATTTAATAAATAGTAGTTTTTTTTATGATACTCTAACGTTAACTCTAGTTTCGGGTGAGTAGTCTTTTAATAGGGGACTATTGCTCAAAAATTGACGTTTATGTTTAAAGGTGTTATTTTTGACTTAATGTGTGAGACGAAAAAAATCAATTTATTCCTTTTGATAAATAAAGTTAACCATGGTTATTTGTTAATACTTAAAAAACATTCAAGACTAACTAGGATGGTTATTATAGTTATATTTGCACCTGAACCATATACCTGAATTAACTTGCAGAAACAATCGTCCACGTACCAAAGTTACATTCGCAGAATGAGACCGCACTAATATCCGTTACTGTAAGCGAACCCGATTGAATAGTGAGGGAACACGTTACGCTAACTGACTTGAAGTAAGCGATCCTGGCGTGGCGCTGGGGCGACCATAATTCAGGCACTGAATAAATTATAGGTAGTACCTACGAGTACAGAAGGCACTTTTTCTTAAAAAACAGAATTTAGGTAGGCAAACGTACCTAATTTGGCCATCGTTTTCGCATTTGTCTGCACCATTTAACATTCACAAGTGTAATACGGAACAAAAATTGCGCAAACTATCACAGCGCCTGGGTGTATTTCAAATAACCAGGGAAGTCTTCTTTGTCAGCAGATTTTTAATCAGCGAGTTTCAAGGCCGTATTAATAAACTTATCTTGACTGTGAGGCCCGTCTCACAACATACGTTAAAGTGAACGCCAAACCATAGAACACTGTCATTTTTGACGCATCTCGAGACGAGTATTAGAGTTGAAATCAGTCTATTAATAGGCGCATAAGTCTGGGGGCTGATTTTTTAATTTCGAGCGCTCGAACGTTTGACTTAAAAGTGAGCAAAGTATGTGAAACCGTATTTTGGAAATTACGAGCGATAGAAAATTGAAAGACGAGTGGTCCTCACCATTCGTTTCCAATTCTACCGCTCGAATTTCAAAAAACGGTTTCACTGATTTTACTCACTTTCGAGTGAAACTTTCTAGCGCTCGAAAGTCAAAAACCACCCCCTAGGTTAGACAGCCAACCTGCAATGTTATTCATATAAACTATTTATCACATTCTTAAGCGGCGCATCTAAGTTGTCCCTGACTTGCATTATTAGCATTTCAGTACGTGTATCTTAAAAACGGTGGTAAGTTAAGTCGACGCTAATTTTGTAGATCTGCTTCGTCACTTCGTCTTTGGATTTCTAAGAAAAAAGGATCTAGGATTTGACTTACTGCATCACATTGGCGTAGTTTTATACTGCCCTTGAGATCCATATTTGTTTTACTGCGCAGTTAAACCAGAGTATTAATAATACTCGCCTGAACTCTCTCTCAGGTATCTGTCAGTATGTCTGTTATTCCAGGAAGTGTGAAGGCAATTATTCTGCGTTATTATATGTGCCTTCTTACAAGCGAACAGCTACAAAGAGAATAAAACCTGTACCTTTACCATGAGTTACAATTACTGTAATAGAGAGTCGAATGTTTTGGACCCTTACAGTATTCTTATAGATTGCTAGGGACAGCATACGACTCGCTAGCGAGTACAGTAATTATTACTTATGGTTAGAGTAGAGATTCCTGATCATGCCATTTATCAAACAATAAAAACTGTCTGTCTGGAGACTGTCCCAGTTTTTCATGATAATGCAGTCTTACTAGCCAATGGAGGTATATTGGCAAGGACTCTCAGATAATTGAGTGGTGCCCTCGGATCCTATTAAGCCATCTGTCAAGATACGCGCTCAATTATCATAGTGCTACTACTCTTACTTATGCATTGTATATGTAATAGATCCTTCTCGCACTTGAGGAAAATCAATGTAGGCAGTTAGATAATATCAATTGCGATCGTGACTTTAAAATTTAATTAATCTGGATTTAAGACTCAAACTGGATTTTGCTTTTTTCTTCAAGTAACTTTCCAGGTAAAGACATCTCAGCAAATATCGAAAACCTAAAATTTCGATAAAACCTTAAGGTATATAAGTACTTACTATGACCAAAATGCTTTTATTATAGCTAATGTTCGTTACCAATATGTTTACCGCGGAAAGATAAGGTTACTTCGAGTTAATATCACGTACAGAATCTGTCAAATTTTAATTTGGACGAAACTTACCTAATAATTTTAAAACTATCGAGCCTAACTATTTTGACTGTGTTACAACAGCCGTGGTCCAAAATGTACAAACCAAAAAAAAAAAAAAACCTAGCTCGTTCTAAATGAAACACTGTGGAACGGTTTGAATGGACTGGACACGAGGCTTCCACAAGGGTGTTACCAAATAGCAACCGCAAGTTCCATTCTCTTTTCTCGGAATGTTTGCGCGCTACAGCGTATTTGGACAAGTGATTGTCACGTCGGCGATACGTGTCCAATACAACAGCTTCTCCCAAACAAAACGGCCGGGCCACATGCGAATAGTATGCGTTTACACGATTCCTTTATCGACGACTGGTTGGGAATGATCGGGAAGCCACGAAATGTTTTGAACGTGTCTGTTTCACAAAATAATACCTAAAGTGTGTTGCTTTATTTTATTTTACGACATTTTCAACTTATTGAAAATTGCATCTAATTAACCTACACTAACTGAGAATTAAATCACTCCAGGAAGTTTCTTTTTTTGTGGACTATCATATTTTCGATGTTTATCAACGAGCTAACGTCTTAATGGTCTAAGATCCGAATCGAAGAAGATTTGCACCGGGCTGTTTTTTCGATGAAAAATATTTTATATCAAATTTAATACGCTTAATAATATGTGGCGAATAGCGGTCCATATTGGCTCATATACGATTTTAATTTAGTTTAGTTTTTTTTTATAATACCGCTTTGTGATCATAAAAATAATTTGTTAGAAAATTGTTTCTTATAATATTGTTCATTATAATTCTGTAGTACTATTAGTATTGGGTTGATCTCAGGTTGTCCAGGTCGCAAAATGACTACATAGGTGGATTGACCACATCGCATAGTGACTAAGTCGCAAAATGCCCACATCTTTATTTGACCACATCGCATAATGACTACGTCGCAAAATGACCACATCTTTATTTGACTACATCGCATAATGACTACGTCGCAAAATGACCAGATCTTTATTTGACCACATCGCTTATTGACTAGGTCGCAAAATGACCACATCTTTATTTGACCACATCGCATAATGACTACGTCGCAAAATGACTAGATAGGTTGATCGACTACATCGCATAACACCAGTACAGTCAAGTGTAAAATACTAATTTTCCCAATACTGCTCGGAAATATGGCCATGGATGGTCTTGTTTGGGGTCACAAAACGTCAGTTATAAGGACAATATAAAACTCCATAAGTATAAATTTTGTACACAGACTTAATTAGCTTTAAAGTGACTAATATTTATTTGGTGTGACAATTAAATTGACATACGTTACCTTTTTGGCATATATTCTTTTTTGAATGCAAAATAAGTATTAAGTTTTTATGAAATTATTTAGAATATAAACCTGTTATAAAATAAAACTAATAATAATATAAAACTAATACTCTGGAGGCATGGCACCGACGCATTGGTGTTCGGCTACAGCAAAGGCCGACTCTGATAAAGTTTATGTATAAACTAAAAACAGAAGCTCGCTATCAAGATATGCTCGTTCGTGGTTTTTTTTTTCAAAAAGTAAACAGAAAAAATAATGATATCATTTTAGACAGGAAAATGAAACACGAATTGAAAAAAGTTACACGTAAAGAAATAACAGCGTACGAGTTTCTTCAAAATATATCTAGAATCAAATATATGCTTAAGTAATAAATAATGCTAGATTTACGAAACAGTAAAAAAAACGACTCCAGAACGATACGGCCAACAAAAAACGGAAAATAAGAAGAATTTTAGTTTAAATTTAGAATAAGAAACTATTTTAGTTTAGATAATAATTTTAGGTTCTAAGTTACGAAATGGTAATTCATTAAAAAAAACAAACCAAACTCATGTAGTTTCATTTGACTGTACATTTATAGAACAAAACACAAACTAGACAAATAAGCTATCTAGTCATTTTGCGACGTAGTCATTATGCGATGTGGTCAAATAAAGATGTGGTCATTTTGCGACCTAGTCAATAAGCGATGTGGTCAAATAAAGATCTGGTCATTTTGCGACGTAGTCATTATGCGATGTAGTCAAATAAAGATGTGGTCATTTTGCGACGTAGTCATTATGCGATGTGGTCAAATAAAGATGTGGGCATTTTGCGACTTAGTCACTATGCGATGTGGTCAATCCACCTATGTAGTCATTTTGCGACCTGGACAACCTGAGATCAACCCTTAGTATTACTCATAATATGCAGTACTTCAATTTTGTATACTCATAATACTGTGGAACAGATTGTATGTGTACCTATTTTATTTTTTTGACGATTGTTTTTCTTTATAAAATTATATGATAGTATTATGTGAAGTTTTTTTGGGCAGTTAAAAAAAACCCTCGAAGGCCAAGGCTAACCTAACCTATCCAAGTCGGTTCTGCCCTGATTCGTCTTGTTAATTCGCTACAAATAAGGAAATTCGGTCTCCCGTAGGTAATACGATATCTTTAAAAAAAAAATTATTATTTTTTATTGCAAGAAATCGTTATATTGATTAATTTTAATAATACATATCAATGATACGAAGTTGCGATAGCTACTAAATAAAAATTAAAATAGATATAAATAATGATCATTAGGAAATCAATTTTTATAAGAAACATTTTCGAACTTCCAATAATCTACTTTGCAATTTTATATGAACATTGGCTGAAAAAATTCAGTCTATTTCTATTCTTATTATCTTGTTAATATGAGTATGCTTAGTTCAAATCTTGCAAGATAATTATGAACTGTCAGGGGGCTCTATTTATTGTACGCGGTAAAACCTTAATGATTTTGACATGTTATAGTATTTTCAAGGTCAGTAATGGCGGCCGAGTCAAAATGATTTGATAACATTTCAAAAACAATGTAAGTTTACCGAGTTGAATACAGCCCCTGCTGTTATCTAGTTGCCATTTCAAATCTCTCTGTTAAACCAATAACAGTTAAACACACTACATATTTCAGAAAAGTCATCGTCAGTCAGCTGGATATATCAAACTTCTGACTTTTCAAGTCTGAACGTACTTTTTTTATGGGAGACCATTTTAGAGGTATAGGAATTATTAGAGATGCGTTTCTTTGTTATAAAAAATGACAAATTTTTGTTTGTCAAATTATTCAATCCCCTTTTTTTAGCCAATATTATAATTCTATAAGAGTGCTAAATTGACGATAGAGTTATGGACTTCTTGGATTAGTCTCAATAAACAAGTGATGTATAAAACCACTACGGTCGGCCAAAAATTCGACACCGAACAGAACAACGTAGAATTGGAAATCTGATATGCGCAATCCCATACGCCCCTGGCCATTTTGAATGGAAATTACTCATCGTACCTCAAACATGAATCTTGTACTGAAAATTTGAAACCCTAAATCCAGACTAAAAGCCAAATGGAATTAACTATTTCATTGGTATCCCATATCGTTGGAAGCAATGTTTGATTGAATTTATCGCTAAAGTAACTACTTTTAAATTATTAAAGCGCGAAAATAATGTCCTATAAAATTTACCATTAAATGCTACTATTGTACGAGTATAATAAGGGAACTTAATATACTGGTTTTATGGTCGGATCTATCAAAAACTACAAAAACAATAACACATTTGTGTCAACTGATAATAAACACGTGAATTAAAAATGAAGCAAAGACTATCAAATTCTGTACAATGCTTTTAAACACAAAGGATTGTTAGCCCAGTATTATGATTATAAACAGCATCATCACCACAATATTTAAATATAAAACTCGGTAGACATCCTTTCATAAAAGTTGTAAATTTGAAATTTTTCTGTGGACTGCACATAAAAACTAGCACAGGAAATCTATATCCTGCCAAATTCAGCGGTCTGAACTTCACTCAAGTACAATAGAAGGTGCGAAAGTTAATCTTTACTGCCATCTAGAATCGGTCAGAAGAACCGCGTCAAGTCAGAGCAGGTTTAAAAATTCCAGCAGCGGGTGTTAGTTAACGGACAAATTACACCTATAGTAACATAGAGGGCGCACGAGAAGAACGTTTTTACTAAGTAGCAATGAAATAATTACGAAAAATACAAATCGATATAAAACAACAACAAATAGATATAAAACAGATGTAACAATGAATTACTAAAGTTATTAATCGGAATATTAATGAAAAATTTGCAAACATGGAAATAAATATCAAATCTTATAGTAAATAGTGGAAAATGAAGAAAACATGCATTAAATTTTAAGAAAATGAAGTAAGGAACAAACACATACTATTCGGGGAGGAAGTAACTGAATAACACTATGAACGTTTGGAAAGAAAAACAAAAGGATCATGAAAAGTATCTTGACATCGTACTGGCGAACTAAATCGACTCTCTCAAGAGTCTGAAAAAAATCAGGTGCAGAAATAATCCGTTTTTCATAAGCTTTTCACCTTACATATTTATTTATTTTTTTATGTCATAGAGATGGCAAACCAACACACAGGCCACCTGATGGTAAGTGGAAACTGTGACCCATAGACATTCGCATTCACAATACTGCAAGCCAAGGACTGCAAATGCGTTGCCAACCCTGAGGACTAAGATGGAATGCCTCTATGCTAGTCATTAGCAGTCACCGGCTGTCTTATCCCCAAACCGGAACACACCAATGCGAACACTGCTGTTTGGCGGTAGGTTAATGGATAAGATGGTGGTAGCGATCCGGACGGACCCTGCACAAGGTCCTACCACCCGCAAACACACACATAATTAGAAAACAGGAAATTGGGTAATGAATTTTCATGAAATGGAAATAAGGTAAATTACAAAAAATACAATTTAAATGATCAATATCTTCCAAAGTACCAATGATCACTGAACATACATAGGGGTTAAATCGATAGCTTTTATGCTGCTCTATCAGCGCTAAGATGGGTTGACGTCGGTTTCTGGGACAGCCTGTATATCTACCTAGGTAAACTAATCTCGTTCAGCCGTATAAACGTTGAGGAAGATGAATTAGACCGAAAAATCGGCTCTTGCTGGGGTAAATATCGGGCATATAAAGATATACTTAGGACTAGTCACTAAATATGAAAAAAATGTTATGGATACCTGTATCTTGCTCTGCTTAAGTTACGCCAATCAAACCCGGCCATACACAAATAAATATAATAATAAACTGAAATCATGCCAAAGAGCGATGTCAAGGAGCATCATTAGCTTAAGGAAAATACAAAAGTAAACAGGAAAGAAATACGAAGACGGACCGAACTAACCGATGCCCTTGAACATGTACTCAGGATAACACTTTATCTTCTTTATGAAGTGGGCAGGCCATGCTAAGATGAGAGATGGTCTCTGAAGACCACCAAATGGAAAGGTCGAGAAGGGAAAAGGAACGCAGGGAGACCTAAAAAACGCTGGGCGGCCGACATAAGCGCCTTAGTGGGAAAAATCCGGGGACAAATTGCGCATAATAGGAAAGCATGAACCAAATTGGAGGTGGCCGATAATAATGTATTCAACACGTAAATAATGACTGTATTCATTAATAGTTATTTATGTGACTGGTGCATAATGAGAGGCATTAATACACGAGTGTGGTTTTATGAAACGAGCCGATAGGTGAGTTTCATAATAAGATCACACGAGTGTTTTAATGCCTAATTATGCGTACAGTCGCATACATAACTTTATCTACATGCATATCATAAGTTTTCTACAATATGTGAGAAAATTGTACCATGTTGCCTTGTATCTTAAAGAACCTGCATCTTAATGTTCACTTTAAAGTTTCGGTCACCGAAACTTTAAAGTGAACATTAAGATGCAACTACATCAATAACCGATACTTTAATGACATGTAATACTTTAATGTTAACATTAAAGTGCAACCACAGATACAGGTTTCTTAATATAGGCTGTTTGCTTATCGTTTCTAAACATATAATAGGGAAGTTATGATATGGATGTAGATAAAAATAATTACCTAATAAACGTTCGAATAAATTAACTTTAGTTCTTAAGATATTTCTAATAATAAGTTAATTATGTAGATAATGTAAAGGGGAAATAAAAGTGCCATATTATTATATAAGGCCGCAGGGCAGCTAGTGGCGAGCTGTTGGTGAGTGGCGACACCACAGACCTGAGTGCTCCCCAGGGTAGGTCCTGTTCCTCACCTCACGCTTGCCTTCACTGGCCGGCTGCGGTGTGCAATGACGAGGAACAGACCCTCACCTCTGGCTTGCCTTTATTGGCTGGTCAGAGTGGAGTCGCAAGAGCTATATGCTCGATGGGCGGATGTGTTGCATAAGTGGTGAGTGGGTACCTTATGGTCGTTTAAAGTCCAGAAGCACCTCTCCACCCTTAGCCCCTCTGGAACTGTTGCCTCCCTGCTGCTATATATATGTGGCTATTTCGGGTGGTCCATTCCATTGAGTTGGCGACACCGCCTGCCATTTCAACCAAAGTAATTACCATTGGCGAGGCAGACGCCGTAGTTTCATCAATAGCCTAGTTCACCAATCCATATCAGTTCATTCATAGAACCTTATTAATATTATCATTATAGTTATAAGGATGTTTTCGTATTATTATTTATTTATTTTCCAAACCAACAACAAAAACTACAAATAAACAAAAGCCCTGCAAAACTGTTTGACTGCAGGAAGACTTTAAGAACATTACAGTACTATAATCTTAGTATTACACAAGGCTTAGTTCTACACAATAGTGTAACAGTTATGTAACTATATGGCAGCGTATCTAATAAATGTTTCTTTCGATTTCTCTTAAATAAATGACCAGGGAGTTAAGTGCTTTGATCAGTATACGGAGATTCGGCCCCATGATTTCAACCTTTCGAGGAGTGTACGCATTCGCTGAATTCATTTATTTCGTTTTCTGTGCAATCTGGTCATTATTAATAGTTAAGAGGTACTTTAACCTTAACTTATATTATTTGACGTTTTGTTATTTAAGCGTCCAACTTTGTAGTCAGCATTAGGTAATTTGAGTTTTAAACTTTGTAATTACTTGTATGTATGTATGTATGTATGTAAACTCTTTATTGCACAAACAGAGAATTACAAACTAAAAAAAGAAACAGAAACACTAAGGGTATGTAAAAAGGCGAACTTATCCCTTTAAGGGATCTCTTGCACTTAACCTTTGAGCGATAGAGATATGAATAAAAACAACAACTTGTTGTTTTATATACTAAGACTTGTTGTTATCTAGCCGTGTCGCTTTATGGGCTATATGCTACTTGTGTATTTCACGATTTAGGCATTCCATTCCATAATGGACATTTTGCTACATAGTTGATTCGGTACTGGGTAGTTATTATCTAGCTCGTATGAACCTGCTCGCTCTGTCGACCGGTCGATAAGGTAGTTTTTAAGAGTCACCTGTCCATGTCTAGATATATAGATAGATCTTTATTCTTCACAAACATGCACATGACCGTTAAAGCTAAATATAAATTACAAAAGTTATAAAATGCATTTAACCTATTAACTAATATTTATTCGTCATGTTTATGTTCATCGTAATAACTTAATATTTACGCTGTAAAATTCTCAACTTATATTGAAAACGTAAGCCCCATTGCAAAAACCACTAAGCTCTTGGTAACCGAGGGTCCAATTTCAATTTTGCTAATAAGTAGAACCAGTTAGGCGAAAAACCTGTTTAAAATCTTCTGTCTTCGAGTTGGAAAGGGTGTCTTTATACCAGTTTTAGGAACAGTAGACGTGCATTTGAATACAAATAGATTTATTTAACGCCATTATAACAAAAACTTAAAAGTAAAACGGGACTAAAAAACGTACTGATACAAATCTCAAAAATTTAATGCAAAAACTAAAACCTGACTAGTCACGAAAAAAGTAAGAAACAAGTTTGGAACATTGTAAAGGTGTATACTATTTACTACCATAAATATGATTATCATGCATCCATCCTATTCGTTCGAGTCAGAATAGAAACAACTTCTCGTCCCTACTTATACGATGACAAACATTCCAACAAGCATTGGGTACACCTAAATTTGTATGAAGAATATTCTCGTTCTTTTTTTTCAGCGGCCATGTATGACTTTACATAGTTATTTAGGACCTCTAAATTCCCATTGATATATACAGTGTGTGGCCCAAAACAGGGGCAAAAAAAAATGGGGATTCTTTAGAACATTTCAATTAACTATCACAAGAATCTAATATTACAAAGTCTATAATTTTGGAGAAAAGAGCCTACAAAGTTAAAAATCGTAGGTAATGTATTTTCCCGTCGCGATATCGTCGCTTGGTCACTTGGTACGCGGTATGTCTGAGTACCGGGTGACATTGACAACACGCGGTAGATTTAGCGGTGTTTGCATTACATTGAATTTGCGATTAAGTTTGTTAGAAAAAAACTGAAAGTTATATTTTGAAAGACCATTATAGTGTAATTACCGGTGATCTATAGAGCCCCTGTTTTTAATATTATCCCCGGTTTTGGGCCACATACCTACTGTATAATATAAGGTGTTAAATAATATCGGCGCGCAGATATTAATGATTTGAGTATTTAGTTTTTGGTATATACTAAACTTATACGCCCAGGTATGAATATTTAAATATCTCGGCTCCGATGCACTAAAACGTAATACATAACGAAATAAAATATGTTAATTTTGATTAAATTTATCATAATATACCACTTTTACGAATGGTCATTCACGTTGAAATTTTATGAGTCGCCAAATGACAACACTTTTACCCACATCCCTTTTAAGAAAGGTTTATAGAAAA
Source organism: Acleris sparsana (assembly GCA_923062465.1). NCBI lineage: Eukaryota > Metazoa > Arthropoda > Insecta > Lepidoptera > Tortricidae > Acleris > Acleris sparsana. Next base: position 6,011,325 of record OV281308.1, on the reverse strand, counting down.
AAAACGCGTTGTAGAAAGCCCTCAACCACCCAAATTTAGCAAGAAATTATAGTTCACTACTTATGTGCACGCTGAGATAAAGGGTCTGTTTTTTATATTCCTGTTAAACATAATTATCTAACAAATATTTATATAAGTTCTAAATATCTTCTTAGTATTGATGCTGCAGAAAGCAACATTCGTACTTAGGTGAAAATCGGACCAGTGATTTATTCGCCGTTCATCCAATTACGCAGTTCGTCCAATTGGTTTTTAAATCCTCATTTCGTCCAACTCGCATATCGTCCAACAGGCATTTTTTCCAATAGGTAGGCCACACGTCTCTGGTATTGATTTAAAAGTATCCTGGAAATTTACTACTTCTACTTTTTACAGTACTTTTGTTGCATGAATTAGAATGTAATGTAAGTGATTTTATTACGTTAGTAAAAATAGAACTAAACATTACATACCAGTATTGTTATTTTTGCAATATGAAATTTAATACAAAAGAAAAAGAAAACTGCCAAGTGACGTTGCGGGCATGATCTCCTATTATAATAAATAAATTCGTTTATTTTGTACGTTTGCTACCTGAGCACGGCAAGCATCTTGTATCGTAATGCCAAACCTCTTTAGATAAATTTTTAACCGTTTTTTTAACGAAAAAGCTGAAATTACTTAGAAAATGAGTACTGTAGAGTTTCTTCGCAGAGTCATTCGTGCAAAACTATTCAAAGTCAAAGTCAAAGTCAAAGTCATAAATATATATAAGTTTTATGCTATTCCAGCATGCCGTATTAAGATAAGAGCAAAACTGTAGGTACGTGTGGTACGTTGAACCATCGACCATGCTGGTGACTATTAAGATTTAGTTCCAGGTTAAACATGTTTTATTTTGCTTTGTGGTTAAGCTTTTCAGTTTTTATTTAATTAAATATTCTGCTAATCTTTTGATTCTTAATTTTCAACTACAACTTTTTAACTAAATTCATAACGCATTAAGTACATTTCTCTCGCTAAAAGAATAAGATAAAACGATTGTTAGCAGATAAACAGCCTGTAGCTTAATGTAGAAACGAATCTTACCCTAAGTAATTCGTTTCCTGTAACTCCATGAAAAAAAATCAATTTTTAGTTTCAGCCCACCGTAGGATTAACCTTTTTTAAACCTTAAATGACAAGCTTAAGTTGATACTCCACATCTTCATGACGTTAATTATGAAATTAAACCTTATGGCAATGCACGTAGGTTATTGTACCGTACACTTAAACGGATATATCCGTCGTTGGCGTAGAAGAGTATTCAGATTCGTTTCCAAATTAGCCTCTAATAGACGAACTGTGTAGTGACGAATCTTGAAAAGGACGAAATGCGTAGTGACAAATGTCGATATGGACGAAATACGTAGTGACGAATCTTGAAATAGACGAATCATATTATGGACGAACTGCGAAGTAGATGAATGGCCAACTGCTATTTGGATGAACTGCGTATTGGATAAACGGCTAGTAAACATGAATCGATTCATAGTTAAGCGTAGCTAACTCCTCTGGTAAAGAGAGTAGACAAAGATATTCTCTGAAAATATGTTACAGGTGTTTTTCAAATAACTTTCTACGTCGCTAAAGCCTGGTGTAACATTATGGTGTATTTATGTCACATTAATTTTAACCCTTAAATGCACATTTTTTAAAGGAATAAATCAAAGACTTTGTTTGATAGCACAGTACAGATGAGTTATTAGTGATTCAAAAATGTCATACTTTACTAGTTATAAGACAGCAATATATTTGGCCCTATCCGTCTACGAGTCTACGACACATCTAAGAAGCGCTTCTATTATAGGAGGTAAAATCCAATTCGCTTTTGACATGTTACAGTATTGTTTTTGAGTAGCTCAGCCGCCATTACTGTGAAGCAAATAGTTAAGAGCTATCAAAACGTTGTCAATACGATAACAGGTCAAAATTAAATACGACATGTTTTAACCGTGTTGAATATATGCCTAGTACGGTGACATAGAACATGATTGAAAGCGCTTTGAGGGTGACTTAGACTGTCAAGAATAAATTTAGCTATATTATAAGAATTCGTTTGTTTTATTTTATTATTTCTATAAATCACCTATACAGTAAGGGTCTCCCCACATCTATCGACGCGGATTGGGTGAGCTGATCAAAAAACTCTTTATGTCCATGCAATAAGAGCGAAAACGACGTCGTTCCATTCGCATCGCCGAATCCTGCCGAGCCGAGCCGATTGACGCTTGTTTCGCTCTTATTGCGTAGACTTAAAGAGTTTTTTGATCAGCTAACGCCGATTCCGCGTCGATAGATGTGGGGAGACCCTAATTGTTTTCGAGGATAAAAAAACAAATCCGGGAATCATCACAACACCTATTGCCATCATAGCTTCAACGACATGATAGCTCTTATTTTTTAAGCCATTTACTTCAAGGTTTTTAGTAATAATAACATAATAATAAATCTCTTAATTTCATGTAAAATAACTCATTTACACAAGAGACAGAACTTGAAGGATGACTAAAATTTGAAATTAAATTACAAATAATAAGATATATATTTCATATTTTTTAAAGTCACATAAAACAGGACCTTAACATAAAAAAAATAAAAATGAACTTAGCTTTAGATACAGTTAATAACCGACCATTAGCTGACTGGTGCGAGCAGACCCATTTTTTTTTAATACGCCTTTGAAATAATCAGATACCATCGACAGATTTCATCATTTCATATATAATTTATTTGCTATACCTTGTTGGTATAGCAAGATATATAAATATACTTGAAATAGCAAGATATTTACCCCTGACTAATAAACGTTGAGTAACGGTGGTGTAGCTAAACTATCCTTTGTCCTTATCTGTCAAATTCAAATGTCACAATGACAGATAAGGACAAAGCATGGTTTAACTACACCACAGTTAGTCAACGTTTATTAGTAAGGGGGATAATCTACAATTTTCCTATCGCAATGTTTCCTTTATTGTTGTTTTCTTTTAGCACAATGTATTTGCCTACTGTATAACAGACCCAGTGTGCCACGAGCCATGATCGATTGCTGCGTTTCGTAACTCCCTGTGATTGGCTCTCGCGGGACCATTATGTATCCATTGAGTAGCCGTTAGTAAAACAGATGCTTAGATCTCTGGCCAAGCCAATTAATGTCATGAGTCAACTTTATTTAAAAAATAAAGAGGCTAAGGTTTTGATATAAAATGTAGTAATAAAAGTATGTTTTAATATGATCCATCTGTCGGTATCCATCTGTAGGGCCGTAAGAAGTTATGTATGATTTTTTTCAAGTGAGATTACGGGAAATCGAATAATAAAAATGTTGAGATGGGTGTGGTCGAGAAAACTACCGAAGATGGCAAGACTCAACGAAGTATATTCCCTTTTTATGGTTCCGCAGTCAACTAAGAACCCTTATAGTTTCGCCATGTCCGTCTGTCTGTCCATTTGTATGTCCGTGGTTTAACTCAGACACTCTTGATACTACAAAGCTGTGATTCAGGATAGTTATACGTTTAAATTACGCAAACAAAGATGTAAAATAAAATCTCGATTTCGATCACCCTACCATACAAATGAAGCAAGGGTACTTTTGAAGTGATATCCTCTTATGGGAGGGTAAAACGCTTCGTTACGTAACGCGTAACAGGCGTATTTCAAGCACCCTACTGCTGCAGCACAAAGCAGCAGCTATTTATTTAATTATTTATTTATTTAGTTATTTATTTACCAACTTATATTAACAGACATGCCACACATATACTCGTAAGTTACAGGTTACATACAGTACAGTATTTATAGGTAAAAATAATACAAATAAAAAAAAAAAAAACTAGCAATATGGCCTAGGGGCCTTGTGTCACCAACACCACTGGGTAGATCACTCGCACACGGTGCTGTGGGTGGCCGTTGACTCCAGGTACCGCGCGGCTGTCGCCAGGATGTCGCTATATGGTTCACGAGTCCTTTAAAACGATGTCGTCAAGGAAGGGCTGCTGGTGCTGGCCCGGCTGTTTTATTACTGGCCCCATTGCCCTGAAAATTGATATCTGACGGTCTCTGGGGACCACAAATACGGACCCGTAATCAGAATTAAAACAAGTGGACGCCATATTGAACTTTTATGTTAGTGGTCCGATTGCCCTGAAAATCGATATTGGGACCACAAATAGGGCCCCGTAATCAGAACTGAAAATGTACGCCATTTTGAACTTTTTGAAGTGATAGCTTCTTATGGGAGGGTAAACCGGTTCGTTACGTAACCCCTTACGGCGCCAACATAGCGGTAGGAAAGCGTAGAGGGAGTATAAAAACTGCTAATAGAATAGTACTCTTCGCACCTGTTATAAATGCCCTTGGTTAAAAAAAGACGTGTATATTAGCGCTTTTTAGGTTTGTTAGTGTGTGTCACTCTGCATTAGTGCACGTAAGTTTGCAGACAGTTAAACAATTTCAATATTAAATAGTTCAACTCGGATTTTTTTAGGTTGTCACTTCAGTCGGGCGTCCCGAGACGCGCAGGTTTTATTTTTAAATAATTGATTTATCATTGCATAGCTCTTCGATAACCATTATGAAATTAAAATCATTGATACGTTGTCGTGGAAGTGGTATTCGATTAAAAGAATGCCAGCGATTCAAGGTTATACCGCTAGGGATCCAATTAGCAGGATATGTTATTCTAAACAACCCCAGCATTTGGGATGATTCGAATATGCGTACCTAAGTACCTACTGCTAAGAGCTAGGGAGACCATAAAGAGGACAATTTATTTCTCAATACTCCAGCGTTTTTATTCCAAAGGAGCGGCACACTACAACCAAGGGCTAGGGACCCAATTAACAGGGCATTTAATTCCTAACTACCCCAGTTTTTAGGGTGACCCAAAGATGAGGGCCACTAACTACATCTAGGGCTTGAAAGACTATAAACAGGGCATTTTATTTGCAGTAGCAGCAATAACACACACACGGTTATCAGACGTCCGGCGATAACAACATAGCACTTCCTGTTTAAATGTTTTGCGTGAGTACAGCAGGACCTCTGAGAAATTATAAATTTTAATTGGTTAGTAAAAGGTAAAAAGTAGCTGGTTTTAATTTTGAAAGGATGACATTTTCTGTGGAATTATTTAAAGGAGTGTGGACGGGTGACGCAACGTCTATAGTAAAATTAGGTATACATAGATTTGGTTGTGGATACGATTAATTATGTCTTGGATAAAGTTGAGATTTCTTCTTTTGATAGTAGTCGTTTTGGTCAACGCAAGTGCATATTTAAGTTATATGATTGAAAAACGAAAAAGAAAATACTCTTAACTTAAGGTTTTGACTAGCTTAAATATTAAAATCGATTTTTATTTTTTTTATTTATTTCCAAAAACCGTATAATTTGACTAGTTTATTTCATATTTCGCGTAAAATATAATTTATTATCTTTCAATCAGGAATTTTTCAGATTTTTGGTACTTAAACTTCGGTGATCATAGGAGGAATTGTATGTTTTTGTATATTTTAGGTAATAAATCAAAAAGTACGTCACGAAAAATAAAATAAAAGTTTTTAAATTTGCAAACTGTGCCCTTTCATATGACTCCCTCTTTGGTAATAATCAAATCACTTTCATTTTTCTACCCCACTCTAGACCGCTTTTCAAATATTTAGAAAAATAATTTTCATACTGTTTTTACAAAAAGCAGATGCGGACAAGCAAGTTATAATTATAACTATGCCAAATTTCAAGTTGATAGCTTTTAGAGAAAAACTACTGTGACATAAATACAGACAGACAGACAGACGGATGGACAGACAGACACCGGTCTAGCTATAAGCGTTCCTTTTCTACCATTTTGGTACGGAGCCCTAGAAAACCATGCTATTTTACTAATATTATAAATGCGAAAGCTCGAATGTTTATTACTAAATTAATCACTTCAAAACTTAAATGGAACTAAATAGATACAATTAGCTACACAGATAAATTATAGTCTTCAATTAACACAATGTCTAAAGAAACATTGGATAGTTTCCAAGAGAATAGCGATAAAGACTTCTACGCTCGTCGCAAAAGCTAGTATACCATATATATATTTGTATATTTGTGATAAAGCCTAGCCACCTGAAGACTTTATTTAGACTTGGATTTTAAAACTAAGAACCTTTGTCAGGTTTATTTGCACTAAAAGAGCTAGCGTTAAAACAGTCCTTCATAGATACTCGCATCGTAAAATCAATAGGTATCTAATTCTTCTTTAACGATGGTTTCATTCATGCTTTGACACATGAAACTATCTACAAAATAAATATAGAAGTGCGTTGTATAAAAACAATTGTCATGCTATGGCCATTAAAGTCTTCAACCATATACATATTTCCATCAAGGAATTGCCAGTAAAAAAATTCAAATCAAAATTATATATTTGGTTGGTTGATGCATGTCTCTATACTATTAAGGATTTCTTTGAGATAAATACAATTTAATGATTTAGCCAATGTTGTATAATGTAAAATGTAATTAATTGCAAATTAAAATATTAAACTTAATGTAAGATAGTTTTAAGTAATACAATTTTTGCATGCTGAACACAGCAAAGTGTGCGATCTACTACAATTTAAACAACATCTTAATGTACCACATTTACAGCAAATAAATAAATAAATTTCAAATTTCAAAAAATTACATAAATGTAATAGAAGATTCAAATCATGCATTCCGTTTGTTCAAAGTTTGCATCATTATTCTATTTTAAACGCAAGCAGCTAAACTCTAACAAGTAATTATAATTATCATCAAATAATCCGACATCCAACCGGCGCGACGCACACGCCGGCTCGTTCCACTACGTCTCGGGCGGCGGCCGTTGCTGCTCCTCATCTTCAGCCCATTCCGCGGTCGCCCTGCAGCGCTGCCAAACATGTATACTGTATTAATGAAAGCTGATTCATAATGAAGGGGCTGATTTTAATGTGGTTCTGTGCGCTGATGTCAGTGGAAAAGGTTTTTGGGTATTTGAAGTTTACGGATAAAAGTGAGTTTTATTTGGGTTTTTTATCAAGGCTTTTCCAGGTTTTTTTTTTTGTGCAACATTATTAAACGTAATATTTTCATGAGAATTAGTGCTTGGCTTCTCCTGGTTTTTTTTCTCACAGACCTTGTCTTGACAACAGTTTTTAAATCAAATCTTTGGAGCAATTCTTGAGTTTTTGCAAGAGTAACGAACGGCAATACTAGGGGCTGTAATGGCACAAGGTCAACATTTTTGTATCGGATGAATTCACTTGGTATAGATGTATCCTAGGACAAACTGAGCTGATTTAACCCCATAGCCAACAGCCACCCCCTGGAGGGTAGGGAGGGGGGGGAGATATTCAAAGTTACACGCCGCCTCTTTTCAGATAAAAAATCATATTGGCTTTAATTTACCTACCACCTCGAATCAAAATTGTTTTTTTTATTCAATAGTTAGTATCCTTTAAAATACTAATGCATAGAGTAAATAACACCCTAAAGAATATTTATTCAGCTTTATATAAATATATTTTTAATTTATCATACAACTTCTATCTGAAAAAAAATCGAACTTCCAAGTCAATATTTAATAATTATCTTCTAGCAAAATTTTAAACATCTCACCTAACAATTTATTTTATTTATTCATTTAAATATTTTTGCTCAACACAAACGTAAAAAGTACAAATAGCGGACTTAATGCCTAAAGGCATTCTCTATCCGTCAACCATAATAAAAGTATTCTTTAGCAGTCATCCACACAGTTGGTATCAAGCAACTCTCCTCGTGAAGTACGGTGGGCTTGGCATTCCGGCTACTAGCGACCTGGCACTCCCAGCATTCCTCTCTTCGATCCACGGCACAATCACCCTCATCAGTGAGATACTGAACTCTCCCAACCCCACTGATTTTTAGTTGTCGTGCTGGTCCGATGCAGAGGACGCTCGGCGTGTTTGTAACCCGGGTGAGAATTTGTTAGTTGAAAAGGCTAGGGACCTTATTTGTGTTGAAATTTGCCATCAAAAAGTTTTGGGAAATAGTCAATATTTATCCGAATAGGCCCGTTTATTAGCAATTTTCGAGCCAGAGCTGGATTACTGGCTGCACTCGCTCCCTTCAAAAACCCTTTAAGCATAGTAGTGTGCCTCCGCCACGGCCTTAAAGTCTGTGAGCCGCAACTTTGTTGCTAGCACCGTTTCACGTCCAAGGTTCTCCTCGCAAGTCAAGGACTGCTGCAGACCACGCCCAAACCATGAAATGCTTCAAATACGCTTAACTAATGTTGTTTCATAAAATAAATGAATATGTTCTTTTCGTTATTATCGTTTTTCAGAAATCAAACAACTATGTTTCTAATAAGTATAATATTTATTTCTTATAAATTTTAATTTACTAAACTGTAAAGTTAAATTGTTTATAATATTACCTTTGTAACAATGAAACGACTACCTATTTACCTACCATATTATATTATTGAGGTAGGTACTAGCTTAAGAATTCATTTCCGACATGCATCGGAAAGAAAAATTGAAGCCTCGCCACAGTAAAATAGTAACTATTAACAAATATATTTTTAAACTAGAGACCGCGTTACTTTAACAGTCAAACGCATTTTATTTAATTATGTTATACAGTTTTGACCAATTATATTATATAATAATAATAAATGAAAGGTAGTGTATAAATTCACAAAATAGTATAGACACGTAAAAAGGCGAACATGACATTTTTTTTTTTGTTTTATTACCTACTTACGTTAACCCAATCTCCATTTTGTCCACTCGCATTAGTTATACGAGGGCGACACTGAAAGTTTTTAGATCTGGCCACTTGTAAACAATATAGTAAAAAAATAAGTTTAAATTTTGAAAATGGAACTCTTTGCCAATATTATTGAGTATGTATTTTATTCATTTGTCATTTGTTTTACGATTTGGCGGCAAATTGAAAGTTGTCTGTGTCACGTCAGCATGAATTTAACGCGAGATTTTTTTTATACCTAGTGTAACTTGTACTCTGTTCGATTACAGCTTGCATTCGGGAACGCATTAAATCGATAGGATTCTTAGTGAGATTCTATCCCAATGTTTGAACAATGATCTTAGGTTTTCGGAGTTCGCTCCGGTCATTATATTTTGGCGCCACAAGTTTCCTCCTCCATGTTGGCTGGATTTATTTAAAGTTTATTCATCTGTAAAGATCACATTACTCCAGTTGAAATCTAAATACTCCAAAGCGAACTATGATGCAGATCGTCACAATGTAGAACACGAAGAATAGTCTCCAGTGGGCCCTGCTAAGATGCATTACGTTAACTAGGGTTTCTATTCGTTCCGTTTTTAAACCAATCGCGTCACTGGTAGATCACGTGACTTATCGTATCACGTCATCTACCAGTGACGTGATTGGTGGTTAGCGTAATGCGTCTTGGCAGGGCCCTCAGACTTGTATTAATTAGTCCAGCGTAGGTGGTTGTTGGTTTAAATCCATTTTCCTCATAATCCCTCATCATGGCTTGACACTGGGGTCGTGGTCTACCCGGCTGCCGGGGTTGCAAAGATTCCTCTTCAAACCGCCGTAGTTATAAAACAACAGTTTTTGTCTGTAAAAAAGATTGAAAATTGTAATAACGTAAGATTTATTAGTGAAATAAAACAAATAAAGACGAAATAGAAATTATTTTATAAAAAGATGAGTACAAAAAACTACTTCACCGGTTTCTTTAGCAATATCTGACAAATTTCTGCCAAGCAATTATTTGCGATCTTTTGACCAGGTTAACCCGTCAAGTGATCTGTCAAAGTTGTTGTACATCAAAATTAAACTGTACGTCAAATTAATAAGTCACGAAATATCAAAAAATTGCAACTAAAAGTAATTTTTTCAACAAAAGTAAAATCTTAACAAAAGGCAATCGATTTTAAGCAGCTAACGAACGAACGAGCATAAGTCTTTGTAATAAACATTCTGGTATTTATAAATCTTTAGCCTACCCTCTTTAGTGATACTAAACGTGTTTTATGTTTCCTGCAAAAATAAGGAAATCATAATAAACTTGTAATAAATATCGACTTGGAATGGCACATGTGGCCGCCCAAGTTCACGACCCCGAGAAGGTCCCGGGTTTGATTCCACTTCGTGGATGGCAAGTGTTTTGGACAATTCAACCTCTTAATTTGGAATTGATTAATACTTTAAAACCACTAAAATCATGTATATTATACTTAAATAAAAAAAAGATGTTTAGTTGTATGCGGAAAATTTTTTTTTTCATACTTTTACATTTCCTTGCAACAACGCCATCTAGTACCAAAGATCTTGTTGAACCACTACGGGCAGATAGATGGCGTGGGTTTGCCTCAGAGCATTATCTTTCCGAACTGTCCATTCACTTTTGCAGCCCACTGCAATGTAGGTAGGTATTTGTGACCATTGTTGATGATTTGAACTGTAGGTAAAATGACTTTATGAGCCTTTGTATTACACAGCGTGTGTATTCCATACGATCCTAAATTTTAACATACGATAGATTTAAGCAGTATTAAGAGGAACAGTAATAAATTTTAACAAATACGTTCAATAATTAAGCGTAGTGATTTTTTTTAAGTTTTCCCGGCCAGCAATGTAATGCAAATGTTGAATAGACAATTTTGAAGGGCGGTTTGGTTTAATTTAAGTAAAATTTGAAAAAATATCTTTGTTAACAGCCTAGGTTAATAATTGCTTGATTTCTGAATTATTTATTAGATATCGCTGTATTATTATTTAATTATTTATTAAAGTGCTTATGTAGACGACTTGGTTATTTGAATACATTGCGTGCCGAATTAATTTGTATGAAAAAAAAAAATTCTTTTGTTAACTTAATGTACCAATTTACCTTATTTAGGGTCTTATCTAACTGCCCTTAAAATACACACGCTGTATACATTGCTTAGTATATTATACACTGAGCAAGAGAATTGACAATGCTACGGTATCCTGTATTTTTTTTTAGATAAACACTATAATTTCAGTTGCAATACAATGCAAAGAGTATAACCACACCGGAAGTGACTTTAAAATGATGTACGAAATGTACTCCCAGGATCGTCGGAAATACGATTTGGACCCGGATGTGCAGTTTGAAATGCATCTCGCCATACGGGCACCCAGTGACGCAAATATTTTGCTGTCGCCTGTACCATTTCCGACTGAGGAGAGCCAGAAAGCATATTCCGTTGGTAAGTTTTTGCTCACTACTTTTAAGGGTTCCGCAGTCAAATTAGGAAGCCTTATAGTTTCGTCACGTTCGTCTGTCTGGATGTCACTTTTTCATTAATTTTTTTCAGAATTTGATGTTCTTTTAACACTATTTTTATTTCACACTATTCAGGTCAACCTCGAACTAATTGAGCTGTGGTAGCCTGAAGTTAGGCGATGTTAAAGAATACAACTTATTTCGGTGATTATGTTTATTGTACTGATTAATTTATGTTATTACACAACAAATGCGAACTCGGTTTAGCCTACATAGACGCGCTAGCCGCGTCGGCTTGTTTCATCTGCTTACCTAAATCTAGTTCAAGTGGACTTTGTACACACACTGTTTACTTTGAATTTTAGATCGAGCTCCCGCCCGACTACCGACTATCGAGTATTTTTATAATATTACAATACCAACAGCTCTACGGCCAATATTTTCATATCTGATTAAAAAATAACAAAATACTCACAACGAGATTCACGGCTATTCTTTTGTATTTTTATATGACTTAAAATAAAGTTACTTAAAGAATATTAATAATTGGGTGAGTATCGTTTTTTTAAGTGGATCATTTTATATTTAATTTGATGCGAATTATTATAAAGATTCGAAAATAAAAATCCTTTTATTTTTATCTGCTATAGTTTTTCACAAAATCATTTTTTAAAACACTGAGGTGACAGTTCAAAACTTTCTATGACTGTTTCCCTTTCCCTATTACGACTTGGTCTTCAATGAAAAAAAAAGAAATGAGAGAAAGTAATCGTTGACAGTTCCCATCCTGTATTGATTGTTTTGATTTCGTTTGCAAGTTTGTTTTGACTGTATTTTAACGACGACTATTGCTTATCGATCGATCGATTCTTAACTCGACGTTTAGCGGCACTTTAATAACGACTTTCTTTTTGGACTATAAAAAAATACCTTTAGTCGCTGAGTACCTAAAACGCAGTCTGCCAATTTCGCGTTATGCCAAAATGTCATTTAAAATAATCATTTCGACTAAGTAGGTTTTTGTCTATGTCGCAATAGGTCTAACCCCCGTATCGCCTATTTAGCGATATGACTATATCGCAATAGGTCTAATCCCCGTTTTGCCTGTTTAGCGATATGACTATGTCGCACTAGGTCTAATCCCCGTATTGCCTATTTAGCGATATGACTATGTCGCAATACGTCTAATCCCCGTTTTGCCCATTTAGCGATATGACTATGTCGCGATAGGTCTAATCCCCGTTTTGCCCATTTAGCGATATGACTATGTCGACATTTACAAACTGCTTTATCACAGTATTTTCTCTTTTGCATGCTGCCCACTTGAAACTGAAGTGTTTAATCTTCAACTATTCTACTTATGATGGACCAGTGGTCCAGGGGTTCTGACGCTTACACACTTGGGAGACCTTGTTGACCGTAGGCGTCAGTCCTTGCAATGTCAAAGCAATCTATATGCTGGTGCTGTCAAGTATGGTGTATTTTGGTTCAAGAAAAAACGGCATGGCATGTTTTATTATTGACTGCGGGATCATTGAGTCTCATAATAATATAACTTTACTTTTAATAACTAACAATTCAAACTAAAATTTATGCAAGTAAATAACTATAAAGTTTTTGTTAAACGTTGCCTTATTGGCCTTTAGTGTAATACACGCCTAATATAAAAATATAATAACCTAACTCGTGACTTATTCCTTTCTCAAAAAGCGTTCAAAGGGTTAAAATGTTACGATTATTACCTAGACAGTCGCATCCTTATCTTACAGGGTACCTAGTGTTCGCGGTCCCAACGCTTTTGTACCCTAAACAGGCTCGCAATTCGCCTAATTCGCTCATGAACTAAAGCTCAATTCGCCTACTTCGCTCATGAACTAAATCTCAATTCGCCTACTTCGCTCATGAACTAAATCTCAATTCGCCTACTTCGCTCATGAACTAAATCTCAATGTGCCTACTTCGCTCATGAACTAAAGCTCAATACACCTACCTCGCCCTTGAGCTAATACGCACTAAACCTAAATCTCAATTCGCCTACTTCGCTCATGAACTAAAACGCAATAGGTCTAAACATCAATATGCCAATAACTTGTTAGGTCTAGGCATAACGCGAAATTGGCAGACTGCGTTTTAGTTACTCAGCGACTAAAGGAAAAAATATACTTACCCATTTAATGAATGGTATTAATTTCAGTAGATAATGGCTGTTGTCACTATTGTTTACTCATATTTGAAAAATATTTTTACTGTATATTGAAAAAAAAAAGTTATAAAATAATTAAGACAAGAAAAGTTTTATTTATGCCAAATAAATAGTCATTAATAGTTAAATAAACATTAACACTTTTTTTTATTGGTTCACAAAACTGAACGTTACACAAGTATAATTATAGATTCGATTGACACAAAAATCAAAAAAGTTGACAAAATGGACAAAACGGATCTGGGGGACACTGACGTTGACAAAAAAATTGCGGTTGAAACGCCCCAATATTCACCCGAGCATGACTAGCGAGTCTTAGGGCCGTATTAATAAACTCATCTTGACTGCGAGGCCCGTCACAAGTTACGTCAAAGTAAACGCCAAACCATAGAAAACTGTCATTTTCGACCCATCTCGAGACGAGCCATACGGCCCTTAATCTTCAAAAGTATTTTGGTCTGTTTCATTCGAGTGAGGCACTTGAGTTTCTGTAAGACACTTGCTTGTCCCACCGCCGACGATGAGCGGGAAGTAATATTTTTTTTATTGTATGTGCCTCTTTTTTTGACACGCGATCAATTTATATCTTTTGTTTCGACAAACTAGTGGAGAGAGTTTTCTCATTGGCAGTGTAAACAGCCAGCAATCAACTATTAATATATTTGTGTTTTTATTGACATGGGATCTATATCTTTTGTTTCTATCAACTATTTTATCGACATTGGATCTATATAATCTTTGTTAATGGTTTAATGTGTAAAAAAATAGTCGATAGCTAATCGCTTTCGAAAAGTCTCTGTACTTTTCAAGTAACGCTCCACTGATATCATTTTTTTTCATAATATTAAAAAGACCAATGAAGTGACTGAAGTGGGCTTTTCGGACCTAAGACGCTTGGAATAAAAATGTTTTTGTTTGGAGTCGATTCATTGTTTTTTTTAATTTTCTCCTTTATGGATTCCGTAGTCAAACTAGGAACCCTTATATTAGTAGTCCGTCCGTTCGTCTGTCCGTCCGTCCGCAGTTTAGCTCAGATACTTGAGTAATCATCGAGCACCACGGAAAGGAGTAGGCATTCGTACCATTTCCCTTCTGTCAATCTCGAAAAAAGATATTACGTGAGGATGTGTTTTTTGACCATCATTGCGGAGAAGAAGCGCCGCAAAAAACTCCAGCAGAAGCTCATTTTTTTATTACAATAATACTTACTTAAAAGTAAATTACATTACAAGGTAATAAAGTAACAAGTATTATTAGAACTAGACCAAATAAATCCATTACAAATGTAAGGTCAAATACATTCAAATAAAAAATATGACTAGGAGAACAACATGACGAGGTCTCTACGTCAATAGCCATAACTGGAATAATTAACTGAACACCAAGTCCTTGCAGACGTGAACAGACCGGACCCCATAAACAGCACCCGTTCACGAGTATGACGCGTTTCTCAGCCATCGCCTCCTTCAACCATGTGCTGTGTGACCAGATCAACGACGCCGCCTCAGCTAAGAATGTTTGGCCAAGGTCGGCGAATACACGCACAAACATTTGTTTAACGGAACATTAGATGCATGGAGTGGCTTTTTACTACATCACCTCTATTCTAAGCAGAAAAATCAAAATCTTATTATGGTATTGTTTTCAAGTCGGCCACCATTTCTGTTAAGTAAAATAAGAGCTATTAAAACGTTGACAATATGAAAACAGAGATAAGATGATTTGGTTTTGGTGCTGAATAGAGGCCCTAGTAGGTGTTTTGTTACCAGAACAGCGAGCGTTTTTCGTCAGCGGCCTTTTTAGAGTTCCGAAGTCTAACAAGGAACACTTATAGTTCCGCCATATCCGTTTGTCTGTCTTTTTGTAAGCCACACTCACTTTTTCTCAGAAACTATCAAAGTTACAAAATCGAAGTTTTGTATTTATTATTATTATTTATTTATTAAAAACAAACAACATAGTACAATAATATAATAATATAATATATAATAATACAATAATATAATACATAGATATTTATTTATACCGCGCACTAAGATCAATTATGCAATAAATATTTTAAAAATTAAAGCAAGTATTTTTTTTTACTAAACAACACTGTGTGATATCACTTGTTGTTCTGTGAAATAGTTACTTGTGTATGTAGTAAAGGCGACGGAACCCTAAACTGAGCATAATCTGACATGCTTTTGCCCGGTTTCTTTTCGTTTCGAGAATTATCTACCGGAATTAGTCTTTTTTTTTTAATAATTCCGGTGTGCGTTTTGTTCTCCAAAACAGATTTCGTAAACTTTTTTTTGTATTAGTATTTGTCACCTGGATGATTCTTGCTATGCATTAATTTTAAATTCAATGCAACTCCATACCTCCGTTAGTGAAATTCGAAGAACCAAATGAATAGATAAAATACGATGTAACTACAGTAGATTATATTTAACATACGGTTTTTTGTTTGTAAGTAAGCAGATGTCATTTATTGACGTGTTCATGTCATGAGACTAATGGTCGTAGGTGTGAGATCAAATTTTGAAGATTTGTAACTTTATTACTGAGTGCCATGGTTGTTATTAGGTTGAACTTAAAACTGTTTTCAAACGTTTGTCTCGGTTCGTTACTAAACAAAATTGCAACTGACGTATATATTCACGCGGACAGAATTTAGCTTTGATTTGGTATGGGACTGGTTATCTAGTTGGTATTGTTGATCGAAGTGTAGAAAGGTGGGGGAGTATCAGCTAGGTTTCACCACTAGACGTAAACAGCTAGTATGAAATAATTTGACCTCATAATATGCATAAGAAATTTATCAATTGTTTCGTGACCAGTTGTTCACAACCAAATATTTTCTTGTGGGGTCGAAATTCCACTCACACTTATATTTTGTAACTTTTTTAAGGTGTTGGGCACTTTAGCAACAGTCAGGTGATAATGCGCAGGTACCCACACCCAAGCCTCAAGTCAAAGAAGTTAGTTGGAGTATTATCAAACGATGAAATGAGACCATTTTATGTGAGGCTCAGAAAAAGTAAGTGCATTATAAAGTTATGTTATAGTAAAAGCCATGGGTTATAGTTGTAGTTGTGTTGCGTATATACACGCTCGCACACCACTGATACTACGAACTAGGCCGGCGACGCTTAGCAACGACAGCTTACGCACTCTGAGACAACGTGCACGTGCATTTACACACACACACGTAATTCCCACCCGCTTTAGTCACATGAAACAACTGCATACAGGGTATCCCAAAAACCAACGTTAACCCGCCCAACGCTGATAGTGCAGCTTAGAGCTAATTTAACCCCGCGATTTTTACTAGTTTCAGAGATATTAATTATGTTATTTCCATTGAAAAGCTTCTGAAATAAAACATGAAATTAAGCATTTTTGGTGTCATGGACATAAGCAAAAATTACAAAAATTCTGATTAATATGAACAATATATCTCCTAAACTAGTAAATATCTATAGATAGCTTCACCTGCTCTATCAGCCCTACTCGGTTTGACGTTGCTTTTTTGGACACCCTGTATAATATACAGTACAAGGGATTTTAAAAAGGTTATCCGGGTGCGGGTTTAATACTTTCATAAAAGCAATTATGGGATCAAGTAAAAGAGAAATACAAATACGATCTTTTGTATGAAGAATCAAAGTTCACACTGTTTATTGAATTCTAATTAGAACTAGTATCAGAATGTCATCTTGAAATTTAAATTACGTTTAAATTGTGCCTGACTGAACTACGTCGATGTTTTTAAAATAATCTGCCTGCCAGATGTATTAACCTATTTTAAGTTTTAAATTGTAATAAAATAATAACGTTCCCGAGTCCTATTCTAAAACGTTAGCCTACACGTAATTAAAAAATAATTGAACAAAATATTTAATTTTTTTAAAATTATTTTTACCTTATTTGACCTTTCTAAACAAATAGTTTAAAAAAATATTATCTCGCTAATGATTCACTTTTGCATGATGCATTGTACGGTCAAAATGATTGCAAATGACCTCCACTATACCCTCTCAACGGGAATGGATACAATAACCAATAACCCTGTATAATGCTGGGTTTAGGGTAGTGTTCACCAATAATTAAACGTAATAACAATGCTATAATGATTATAAAAGAAGGTTATACTATAGCAACGCCCATTGTAGAACATTTTTCACGCTTTGGTTACGCTATGGGTGGCATTCTGATACTGTTAACGATATTTATATATATAAGCGGTTTATAGAAGGAGATTAGCAAAATAGTTGTACCATGGAACTAATATATAAATAATTTCATTGCGAGGGCGTTTGTAGAGCGTCTTCCATTAAATATCTCGGAGTTGTTATCGATGAAAAACTTGATTTCAGGGAGCATTTAATGGCTACAGCAAAGCGAGTACGCAAGCTAATTTATGTTTTTAAAAATCTACGTAACTCGGCCGATAGGAAGCTTCTTAAGACTGTGTACATAAACATTTGCCAATCAGTCTTATCGTACTGTATTACTGCTTGGGGCGGGGCACCCAAATCTAATTTGGTCCTGCTCGAAAAAGCACAACGAGCTGTCCTCAAGGTTATACTCAGGAAACCTATTAGATACCCAACCAAGCTTGTGTACAAGGATATGGACGTTCTCAGCGTTCGTAAAATATTTGTCACATGCGCTGTTTTAAAGACGCATGAAGAAGTGGTAAGGTTACCAAATTATAAGGCAATGTTAATGAAACGCACTTTTAGGGTCCCTGTGCCTTTGACTAGCTCAGTCTTTGCCAAAAGATTTGCTAATTTTCTGCACCCATTCGTTTATAACAAAGTAAATGCTAAATTTCCCTTAGCAAATATCTCAATTAGAGAGCTTAATCATAAACTGCCCGCATGGCTCATTACCCTCTCGTATGAAGATGTAGAAGAATTTGTCAAAGTTTTGAATTAAACACTGCATTTAACCTAAGTAACGCAATTACGGGCAATTTCTTTCCTGTCATTCAAAGAGACTCTTACATACATTTACAATCTTAAAACACCCACATTACACACGCACACACTCACTCATACACGCACACGCACACACTTACACACACGCACACACACACTCCAGCTTGTGCATTTGTAATTTAGTTCTAGTTTTACTTAGTATAAAATTTATATCTTAAATTAGACTTCATTCCTTTGTGTTGTGTATTTTATTAGCTTTTCGCAACTTTCTGCAAACTCATTTCTGTATTGGTTACCTATAGGACAGGCTACGCCTAGTGTAGGGACCAGTGTAAATCTCTTATGACAATGTTTTAAGTGCATGAGTATCATCTACATAGTTCTTATTGTATGAAAATAATCAATATTCCATATGTATCTTTGTCAACTGAACTTGATGTGTATTTATGTGCAATAAATTTTATTATTTATTATTTGATTAGATCAAAAATGAAAAAGTTTTATTTTTGACGTACTTCAAAAAACATGATGTGTTTACCAAGTTATTTATAAATGTACAATACCTCGATATATTCTATGTATAATTAAATTCCAGAAATAAAGTTTTTATAATTTTAAACGTTTTAGTGGGTTTTGAAGACGGTAATTTTTTTTTTCTAGGTGGCGTATTTGAATTCGGCAGGGAATGCGAGGACCCCATAAATGAATGGCTCATTAACGACATTTCTGCAGAAGCATTCAAATACTTCAGCTTATATTCTTGGGGAAATGTATCAGTAAATTACCGGTATGACTGCCCTGTGAATAATTGTAAGTCTTTTTACAACATGGAGTAGGTAAACGAGTTGGGGTCATAGATATTTAAAAAAACTGAGAAGTTAACACGTTCCCTGTCCCCATACAAAACAATCGGCCAATGTCACAAGTCCAACTGTGCATTAAGTATCGGGATATGACCCCATAGGGGAAACACGGACTCCTGAAAAAAAGGTTCAAGACCCCACATTGGAGGCACCCGGACAGGGGACGTGTTAAATAAAGGATCTATGCTCGTTTTTTACAAGCTGCCTAAGCATCACACCAGAACACAACAATGCCGTCTTTGGTGTCATGATAAGCAGGTAAGAAGGTGAAACTACCATCAGGATGATTCCTGCACAAAGTCCCCATTTTTGAAGCATTTTGTGAATTGAGTAAACAAGTACCTAGTTGGTCAAAATGTATCTTTAGACTATCATAAAAAACTGTTCCGTTCTTTTCTCACTTATGTATCTTGTAATTTTACAAAATACAAGCTTGCAAACAAATAAAAAGATAGAAATTGGTTAACCTGTTAAGGCTTTAGATTATGAATATTATAATAGATAGACGGATACAAACACATCAAACTTACAATACCACAACACACCTCACCAAAACACGCAAGGAGTGCACCGATGGCGCCGCGTGTCCAACGTCGCACACTCCACTCGGGGGGAGGTTTTAGTCCGTAGGTCACTGGGCACCATTCCCAGTGGAGTCGGGCATGCAGTTAGATCCGGCTGGCTGTATACATGACGTATTTCCTCCTCCCACGCAAAACAAAAAAAAAAAAAAGTACATTAACGCACTTTAAAAAAAATGCTCAGAAATGTTAACCTTACTTTTGTAAAATCAGACCGCGAAGATCTGAGTTCCAGGCCCAGGAAAATTTAAAAAAAAAAGTTATTATTTACCAAGGGCACGATGCGCGAAAATGTATGAAATTTCAAAACATACCCGGTGTTTTACTTTTTAAAACCATGTTTGGACTAGGATAACTAACTTGATACAGCCAAACACTCATAAAATAAAAATTCTACCATGATAATTTTACTTTATAAATGTCACGGACTAAAAAGGTAAACCTATTCAAACAGCACGGCTGCCCCATATCAAAACCTAGTAAAGAACAACTTTTCTGAAATTGAGATTTTAACATATATTATGCCCAGTTAGTATGTCCTCACACATGATAGCAAAAATACCTTCTATAAAATCGCCATAGATACATGAGATTTTAATACCTCCAAACCTAGTAAGTTCAGAAATTATGATATCCGCAGTAGAACTAAGGTTACCGACATAGCCCGAAGAATAGCTAAACTGAAGTGGCAGTGGGCGCGGCGCATTGCTCGCAGGACTGATGGCCGATGGGGTCAGAAGGTTCTGGAGTGGTGTCCGCGGACCGGAAGACGAGCTGTAGGTAGGCCTCCAACAAGATGGAGTGACGACCTCGTCAGGATCGCGGGGCCGCGGTGGATGCTAAAAGCACAAGACCGGTCTGAGTGGAAAGCCTTGGCGGAGGCCTATTGTCCAGCAGTGGACGTCTTTCGGCTGACATGGTGAAACCTAGTAAGTACCATTAAACTCTCCTTTGACTAGTAAAAAACCTAGTAACTCCACTTAACCATTTCAAAACCTACCAAGTATTTGAGACTTACTAGATTTTTGCGTGGTCAAAGAGCAACTTACTAGGTTTTTGAAATGGTAAACGGAGCGCGGGGGGGGAGGTATGGCAAGGAGTTTCTTTCGACCAGTTCATTCCACGGCGACGCGCCGGCGTAGCGACGAGTGCGAAATTAATGTTTTTGTGCTGGATATCGAACTGTTGTGTCTAAAATGAAACGCCACTTACAATTTCACCGGTCAAAACGTATAATAGAAGCGGTCATCAACAAAAATAATAGACATAACTTATAAATACTCAGAGTAAGTAAACAAAATTTACTAATATACCTACAATTTTGTTTCCACGACGTATTTTATAAGGGAGTTTATAGCCAAGAAATGTATTATGAACGTTTATCTTATCTTATTTTATCTAATGGCGGGGTCCTTACGGATACACTTTGACCCTATGGGATCTTTTGTGTAATTACCCCTGTTAAGGCGCCTAATCCAATGCAACTTCCACTCCTTCCAGAAAGCGGATAGTGGAGTGCCATGTCAGTGTCTTGAAATCACTTCGCTCTGGGTAGCCATAACCGAGGATTTTCATTGTTACTCCGGCGAGGACATCACATTCACACACTAAGTGTTTCATGGATTCCACCTCTTCGACGGAGATTCTACAATCTGTGTTGTCATAAAGGCCCATCTTTGCTAGGAGATGTTAAACCCCGATTGGTATCATCAGCAAACAAAACAATACCATCATCTGTCGCACCTGGTAGGTCATTTACAGATAATAGAAATTATAATGGCCCCAAGATGCTGCCCTGAGGCAAGCCGTGCTCCACGGTCCTCGTGGTCGAACCAGAAATGACCTCACATTTGCTATTTTTCTTGATTTGTGTTACAACTGTGTACTGTTAACAAAATCGAAAGCCTTTGTCATGTCCATGAAAATAGCTGTTATTGGTAAACGTGTATTTAAGCTTTCAGAAACAGTGGCTATTAGTTTAAATATGGCTAAGTTTGTAGATTTATTCTTTCGAAATCCATATTGAGCACTGGACAGAACATCATACTTATCAAAAAAAAAATAGTCTTATATAAATTAATCTTTCAAATACTTTCGAAATTATTGATGTTAACACATATTTCTTTGTCACCCCTTTTAAAGGTTGGTTTTACAAGGGTTACCTTCAGTTTATAAGGGGCAAGTAAGGGGTATAAAACGTTTAATATAATTATAAATATTTTATCAAATCCAGACTTTTGTACATTACTTAGTATTCAACGTAATTCATATCGATTATTTCCCAAAAGACTAAAACTTTTCGATGGCTGACTAAATATACATTATGTTTTTGCGCTCTCCTGTAAAATTTTGCCATAAACCCTTACTAAATTCTCCGTCAATAAAACTTTGAACGATGTAAACAAGTAAAATATAAGTACAATTTCACACATAACCTCGAATATTCACTAAGCGTGTTTTTATAAAAATAACGTATAATTAATAGGTATTTCACCTTAAAGTTAATATGAAAATAATGATCTAGTGTATGAGGGTGATTATTCGGCGTTTTAACCGCCGTCATTATTGTCTTCGCATATTATTCAAGATAAACTTTTTAATTGTCTTATGATTTTAAATGGAATTAATACTACCCCCGGGTCCATTGACTTTGACATCAAAAGTTGCTGGTTATTATCATTGTTTTCGTCAATATAATGAAGACAACAATGACGGCGGTTGAAACGCCCAAATTTTCACCCATAAATCGTTGCAAAGACCTCACTTAATCTTTAAAAGCACGTGATTATGGAGTAATCATCATCAAATTGGTTCGTTTGGTTTTGTTTACATCTTATGCAAGTTCTATTGACGGCAGAGGGGGCAGCCGAACGTTTACAACGTATTTAAAAGTGTATCAAATAGTTTGACTGATTCTTTTTTAAGAAATTGCGTCCATAAACCAAATAAATTGCCAAAATACCTAACGATCTGATTTATTTGAACAACGACGATAATCTCGTCAATTGTTCAAGATCTGTAAAATTCTTCCGGTTAGCCTTAAACATGAATTCCTGTTAGCACTTCATCATCACGGCGCTCAAGACCCACCCCCCCCTTACCCCTTCTCGAGTATCCGTGCGGCACCAGGTCGGTGGCTGCGGGGAAGTACGCTGTGCCAAAGGTCGCTAACTAGTATGGTGACAGTTGCCTGCTTAAACGTCTACCCTTCATTCTTAATAGCTTGCCCACAGATATTAGGTTAGAGGCCAATAAGGCAAAGTTTAAAAGAAGACTGTTCAATTATTTAGTTAGTCCTGTATAAATTTTAAAATTAGTATTAAGTAAAGTAATATATTATTGTTATTAATTAAGAGCCTCAATGATCCCCCAGCCAAACTGTGTAAACAGTTTTGTGGGTCAATTTTCTATATATTGTAACCAATTATTTTGTTAATAAATTTTAATAAATAAAAAAATGATATTGTACTGAAACTGATTTACTTCATTACTGAACTATATTTTATTCAAATTGTATTAATATTATGTGTGATTTTATTAAATGCTTTATTTCAGTTCTGTACTAAATCGTTCTTGTATCGAATGTAAATAAAATTCTGTGTGAGTAGGTAATATTTGCAAGCAAATTTTGGGACTTTGTTTAATATTATTAACAATTGTGTTACATTTTCTCGCATTGTTGGAGAAAAAGAGTATACAAGCTGAGGCTTGTACACTGCAGCGGCTGCAGTAATATACTATTAATAGAGCCTATGACACTCTAGTGGTTAAGACGAATCTAACCACATATAATTTATTAAAATCGGTTTATCCGTTCAATAGTTACGAGCAAACATTGAGTCTGAAATATATACAAGTCAAACACATAATCCTCCTTTTGAGATTTGCCGTAGTTGGGTAAAAAGTACAAAATACAAAAATACAAATTTCCTTTTTCATAAAATAGATGAGGGAATGATACAAGGGATGGAGTCACCCTTTAGGCAAAATGTACCTTGTGTTGGGAGACACCGCTCTTCCTCCGACAACATGAGGCAAGATTTAATTACGCTAATTAATTACAATTTGTTTAGTTCCTAAGTTTACCAAAGAATGATGGGCAAATTGGCCCAAATAACCGACACAATTCTCATGTATACCATGTGAAAGTTAGTTACATAAGCTTCATTTTCTAATATGGGGACAAACTACAAAAACCCCGGAGAAGAGAGTTATCAGCCTTCATATATTCACACACACACACACACACAACGTTTATTACTACACTAGCTGTGCCCCGCATGCGTTGCAATGCTTTTTTCCGTATATCCAACTTACGCTTAACCGATTTTACTATTTACAACAATTACAGCAAATAGTGGGATCAACAAGCCTACAAAACTTATAATTATATTGACGATTGGGCTGGGTTCCATACATTTTTGCCCATCATTCTTTGCTAATAGATAAATTGAGACAGGTTCGAGTGATTAAGACAGTATGTTTGTATAATTAAGTACAATTTGTTTAGTTGCTTATTTACGAAATTTACCTATAGATTTAATTAAAACTTAATCTGATAATTGGGGCAGATTTCGTGTGTGTGTGTTTGTGTGTATGTATGTGTGTATGTGTGTGTATGTGTCTCGATTTCATCATAAGTTTTAGAGTCAAGCCATTTTATCATGAACTTTTTACATTCTTGGTAGGGTTTTGAGTGAATATCACGTAGTTTATATTTTGAATTATATAAGTGTGCGGATTCTATGTTATACTGAGAATTTGCAAATAAGGTTATAGGTGGCTTAGCTATGTTACCTATTTAGTCTTTTCGTTTTATAGCTCGGATTAAATGGTAAGGACTTGTGTTTTCTTAAGGTGCTATGCAGGACATATAGTTTTCTGACAGACAGCAGTCCACTGATTTGTTACAATTGATCAGTTGGAAATCTTTTTATTTTGAAATACATTATCTGACTAAAGCACGCTGAGCACATTCAAGGTCTATTATAAGACTTTTAGCTGCACACCCCAGACAGATATGCAATATGCCATGACAGATTGTGCCAGAGCTATGTATATTTCATTTAAAATGTTTCGGCTGTTAGAATTTTTAGTAATTACTTTTCCTGGCACAAATCACAATGTGTCTTAGCGTTTTGAAAAGCCAAAGCAGTTTCCTGATTCTACTCATAACTTGATCAAGGTGAGGATACCAATTGAGATGTTGGTCTACCAGAACGCCAAGATATTTTGTATGAATAGCTTTTTCTATGCTAAGGCAGTTACAGTTATAATTTATAGAGTTGAACGTTTGACTGGAATGTATTTGGAGATTTAAATCATATTTAGGTGTTTAGTCTTATTAATACTAAACCAGACATAATTGGTCTTGTTGGTGTTTAAAGTCAGTAATTTCATTTTTAACCAAAAAGATACTTGAGCCAATCCTTTTACTGCAGTGGATTTTACTTCATTCCATGACTTGCCAGTAAATACCACGGCGGTATCATCAGCATAGGAGAAGAGTTTTGCATTTGGGATGGTCATGTCACAGATATCGTTGATGTAAACTAAGAATAAGGTCGGGTCCTAAGACACTCCCTTGGGGAACGCCGTATAAAACTTCTTCGTTTACGCTGGTATGACTAGAGAGTTTAACTCCTTCCTGTCAGAGAGGTAACTCTCAAACAGAGAGAGCGGTGTTCCCCTGACTCCATTTTTTTACAGTTTACATACAAGGATAGGGAGAGAGACGGTGTGAAAGGCTTTTTTTAGGTCTAGAAAGACAGCTACGCACTTGTTGTTGTTGTCGAGTCCTTTGAAGTGGAAGCGCTTCATTTGAAGTTGCTCTACGCTTTCTTTTTTCTTTTTCAAAACGCTGAATAACAGTGAATGAGTGGCGTGTTTGTGCTTATAGAATCAAAGTAAAGCTCGGAGCGTTATAATATTGGGCCTCGTATTTTTCTATACAGTTTTATAACCCGAGAGAAATAAACACTTAAATAGAGGATCTGGCCCTATGTGAGAATGTATATTTATGTAGTTCAGTTCTGTGCTACTTGGGTTCCCACTAATCCGTCAAGAGTACCTATTCAAAGTTGCCTAGTCTCCGTAATCCAGGCATCGAACTGCTCCAACTTTTACAGTCGCTTTTTACTAATTTTGAAAAGCCGAACTTAAGACTAAATAGGCTACTAAATGGGGAATTATCGTTAAATATCATAAAGATTACCAACATTTGATAAATTTTTAAAATCAGATAAATGTGAGCCCGACCCGACATGTTCAGCAAGTTTTGATAAGCAACTATACTATACTGGTACATATCACCGGATATTTTTGAGAATTGAGTATTGTTTGGTAAACATTTTATATTGTATTATTAAGATACAAGGTTTTTTCAGACTTATTCAATTCCAAAATCAGCCGATAGCTAGTTTCTTTTTTAGGCTTAGGCTTTGTTGGGCTGGTTAATGTCTTAAGTTAATTACAGCAGCTATTTATGAATCTGTAAAATTAGCATAAACTCATTGTAATTTAGAACAATTAGGCTGGATTCGACCAAACACGTAATTACACTAGTCTAACGATTACGGGAATAATTTTACTCTTGGAATTTACTCCTGATTAACTAGGATTACGTTTTTCCAACGAACTCGAGGAGTAAGCTAAACTCGGTATTATTGATTTGTGGAGGAAGAGTGAATGATGAACGAATATATAAACCGACAAGGAATAGTGTCATATTGTTTCTTCTGGCCTTACTTTAAACGAAGTAACCATTTAATTTTGTAGGTAAATACAGTTGGAGAAATGTCATATCATATTGACAATTTGTTTATCATTAAATTTGACAAGTGACTTTGAAAACAATAGCTTACTCTCAGTTTGTTCCTTTACTCCACCAAAATCGGCCGTGTAAATATTTACTTGCGTGTAGTACCTTATTCTGAGATTGTGATTTGGTAAAATGCAAAATCAACTTACTCCAGATTAAACAATGGTTTACTCTCGAGTAAAAACTTACTTACTCCAGTTTGGTCGAATCCGGCCTTAGACAATTTAGAGACCTTATTATTTGATATGTTACCAAAAAGTAAATTTAATGTTAATTCCGTTTCAGGCAGTTTCTAATATGAATTAATACTTTCTGGTAGTGTTGGTATTACAATATTAGTATGCTGAAGAAAACTGGGGCCTGAGAACCACAAAGGACTATTTTTTAGTTGCTGAGCGTTTAATCCTCGTGATCCTACGTCAGCAGGATCCAGGTCCGTGGGAACATGGTACAAGGCGGATGAATCTGTAGTAATTTCAGTAACGCTATTAAATACATGCTGTATGTGTTTGATTTTGTCATTTTTTCCCAACCTAATAGAATGGTGGATCCACACCGGTAATGTTCAGAATGGAATCTTAATCTCATTGAACCTTTTTTGTAAGTAGAGTAGTGCAATGGTCCTTCTAATTCTAGTCGGGGAATTCTTTCTAAACGGTGCAACTCGAGATTTTCCGATAAGTAGGTGTACGTGAATCTCGCCTTTGCCTGGATACGCTATGCACAAAAAAACACGGTGAATGGGCATGTTTTGATGCGTCACTGATTGTGTGTAGTCTTATTGTTATAGGAAAATCACTTAACACTCGGGCTGGTATTTAAATGCAATTAAAGTAAGCTAAGTTTCAAGGATTTTATTAAATGGAATTTAAAGTATTTCATTTTATTTTGTAGTATTTCATCATCCCAAGCACATTTATTATTCAATAAAATATATTTTGAAGTATAATTTTAGCTTGCAATAAGCATAGGTTGACGAGTCCGAGAGAGACAAAGATCTGAGCAATGGTGAGTCTGATATTAACGATGAAAATGAAAGGTAATCATTTTGACAGTTCCAATTTACATCTAATATATTTGAATTACTTTCGTTATGAATGATATAATGATTAATAAAGGAACATCTTTCCTCTCGTCATCAACATGTATGTGATGCAGTATGTATTAGAAATTAGAATTCCATTTTGGCAAATTTAAAAGAGTGCCTTTAAGTTGATGGTTATAACGCCTTTACTGATGGTCACTAACACATCCCTATTATCATGACCCACATTTATGATCTGTCACGAGGTCATTGACATAAAAATCGTGCAAGATTGAAGTACCTATTAATTTATCTATGCTTTTGTTATTGCTTTGTGAATATGATGTATTCGGCGATCCAGGTGTACAGAAAAACCTTGCATGGTTTGTGTTACATTTGTTTTTAATGTTTTGTAACTGTGTATATCAAATAAATAAATAAATAATAATAATAATAACATTGTGTGATTAACACTCATAATAAAATGATGAGGTTCTGTTAATGCAGTCATGTCCCAACATATTTAACACAATATTTGCAGAGTCACCAAGAGATCAGAGTTAACATGTATAATTCTGTATATTTTTCTATATCAGCAGTAACTACGTATTTACGCTGTCGGAATCGCAAAATATACTTAAAAGATCGTCTTGGACAGTTGAGCCGGTCAGCTTGGAGTAGAATAAGCAAGACCAATGCAAGAGGATAAGCAAATTTACAAAATAACAGAAAAATAAAAGAAAGTACATACATCCGAAAACAGACATTAAAAAGTAATAATATTGGCTTTAATATAATACATACATAGGTAATAAAATATACTAATATATACCACCACATACGTAAACCGAAATTAAAACCTAAAACAGAGCAAAGGAACAACACTCACGACTCATCTAGTTTATTTAACCACAGCTTCTTTAACCTTTCCCTTAATAAACCGCCACATCCAGATTATCTCAAGCACGGTGGAAGCCCATTCCATAATTGGACAGAGTGTTCCGTGAAAGACTTCGCATAGGTACGAGTCTTGTTGGATGGAACAGTAAGGGAGAGATTAGCACTAGACCGGAGGCGGTGTCCACTACCATCGGCCAAAAAACTAAACCTTTCAGAGAGATAAAAAAGAGGAGAAGGAGTGAAAAGTACATTGAAAAGAAGCGACAGAACATGCACATCCTTACGACGACGGATGGACAACCAATGGAGTTGCACGCGGTATTGGGATACATGGTCATACTTCCGTAAACCATAAATGTGTCTATACAGACATTTTGGATTCATTAGGTCTGGAGAATAGGTCGTATAGTATATATATGGTCTGTATGAAAAATATACCCGGGCAGCGCTTATAGCAGCAGTAACTATAGTAAATACGTTGTTTCGTTATGGATACTGGACACACATGCTAAAAAACCAAACGTAAGTGATAATAATAATAATAAAATGTATTGTTAAGTAAATACCTTTGGATTTTAAAGAAATATCTTCTAATAATCAGTAAACTATAACGATATAATGGGTGATAATGGATATCAAATATAGCAGAATTCATCATAGTGATATGAACATCATTATCTATGTATAATACCGATATTTGCAGTAACGCTATAATAGGTAATGTGAAGTATAACTTCACGTCTATGACTGCACTTAGTTTCGTTGATTGTCTAACACTACCGCATTCATTGCCGTCCATATAATATGCATCATAAGAGGCACCAGCAGCGGCACAATTCTTTGTTTAGAGCATTGAAAGTAAACAAACATACATACATAAAAGTACAAATTGGCAACAGCGCGCAATTCATAACGTTATTATAACAGTATTCTGGTTTTGTTACGATGTTGATTTCGTTGCGATATAGCTTAACGTTATTTTAAATTATCGATAAATTAAAATAAATATTTGAACAACATGAAAAAAAGCGTTATAGTAATGATATTTTTTGTAACGTTATGAAGACTGACATGGATTTGATTTCATAATTAAATAGAAACTAAAGATAAAAAATAATAATTAATGCCTGAATTAATAATAAGAACCATATAAATATTGGGCGGCAGGACACTCAGGGTCATATAATATTATAAACTGTTCTTGACACAGATGCCCTTCTCAAGATGCGTCAGAAGTGACAGTTTCCAGTGGATTGACGTTTAATCTGACTGTATCTTACTAAACTTTCGATAAAGTTCACGTTAAAAGTATTACAGACCCAAAGCGGGGGCAATCCAAATAAAATTAACATAAACATTAAAATTCAGTGAAAACATATGTGTTACCGTTAATACTTATCTTATCTTATCTTTTTGGTGGGGTCCTTACGGATACACTTCGACCCTGTGGGATCTTTTGTGTAAATACCCCTCTTTTAGCGCTTAATCAAATGCAGCCTCCACTCTTTCCAAAAAGCGGATAGTTGAGTGAAATGGCAGTGCCTTGAAATCGTTCGGTTCTGGGTAGCCACATCCGAGGATGTTCATTCTTACTCCGGCGAGGGGGTGCGTCACACGAGATATAACTACATAATAACTATTTTCATGTTACTAACGTTTACGAGATAATATAATGAACATTAGCTATAATAACAAAATCAATATTTTTATAAGGAATAACGGTCAAGTCATATAATATTCATTTTATATAATATTTTTAATATAACACTCACAATGACTAATTTCAGTTCGTATAACATACATGACATATAGCGATCATAATACATATTATCTTTTAGTAAAAGTGTTACAAGATATAATATCGTATGATATAAATGTGAGCGAGCGGAGCGAGCGAGCAAGACCTCTCTGGGCAGAACCGACTCGGATAGGTTAGGTTAGAAGGCTAAGGCGGGAGCGAAGCGTAGCGAGCTCCCGCCTTAGCCTTCGAGTTTTTTTTTTACATCCCTTGAACAAACTATGCGAAACAATTTGATTGTAAAATTAAAAAGGCCACGTAATACTGAAAATAGTTATAGGCGTTTATATTATACGTGCATTATATTTTTTGATGTTAAATTTTTTGATTTATAAATGTTTTATATCTTAGGTGTCATGTACATTATACACTTTAATTGTTATATCAATTGATATTATATATTAATAACGTTATACTTTATGGAAATAGTTATTTTGACATTATATCTTTCGTTCATTATCTCAAGTGTACGTTATACTAAACATATTTATACAAAGTGAGCGTATATATTGTGACTGTTATATGATAAGTTCTTATATCTCGTATTACTTACCCACGGCGAGGGCATCACATTCACACAATATGTGTTTCATTGTCTCAGCCTCTTCGGCGCACATTCTACAATCTGCGTTGTCAAAAGGCCAATCTTTGCTAGGAGATGTGCCCGGTGCCCCAAAGTGCCCGGTAAACACTCCGATAATGTATCGTAGTCGTCTTCCGCTTCTATATCGGAGTTGTCATCTGCTGAGTTCCCAAAGTTTTTTGCTCCAGCTCTGGTCAACTCTTTCTATGAATAGCTTTGCATGCCCTAAGCCTATCGTAGTTTTTCACTCTTTTTGGTAGTTTTCTAGGGCGTTGTTGTTCAGGGCTGATTTTATAGTACCCGGTGAGGGTGCCACTACGGACGGTTTATCACCTTAGCATCTTAAAGACCTAACGACCACGTCTGTAAGGGATGTGGGACAAAATTTGATTAATAACCTCACTGGCTTTAGTTAACCTTATGCTATCAGGTCTTGTACACGTCAATATTGTCCCACTCCTTTATGGCACTAATCTCGTACCGTTAGCAAAAAGCTTTTAATTCGGTCAATCGTGGTGCTAGCAGCTATTAAAAAGGAACTTCCAGAAATATACACTTATAAGTGACAGTGCTATGGGGCACCTTCAAAATTACTTTTTGGGGACAATATTATTTCATCATGCACAGGTTGCCAACAGGGACGCCCTCTTGGTCCTGCCGTATTCAGTTTAGCCATTCATCCGATTATTTCAGATCTAAAATTAAAATTTAACCTTTGGTACCTTGATGATGGATCACTTGGCGAAAACGCCTTAATAGTATTTCAAGACCTGCAAATATCATTAACAAATATTCTGATATTGGTCTCTCATTAAATTTCACAAAGTGCGAAATTTATCTATGCGATAACCATAGATAGATAAAAAAAAACATTACTAAATTTACCGCAGTTATGCCCAACACTGCGGTCCACTCTAATACCTGAGTGACTCTTTTAGGCTCCCCAATTTTCGACGAAGCCATTATTCCCATCATAAATTCTAAATTAAATCATTTTAAAAATTATTCAGATCATTTGTTTGAAATGAACCCGCCCATGGCTTTTTTTATCATTCGGTTTCGTCTTTTTGTTGATGTTGCCCCATTTGGAAATTTCCCTTTATCATTGCTGCTATCGATAATTCCCTTCAGGCAACTCTCTCTAAATTTCTGGATTCAAGCTGCTTGCGAATATCTATCTGCTTGCGGCTTGGAGCCAAGATCTGTGTGCCTCATTCTTGCACCTGCGGCGCGAAGGTGGATGAGCTTGGTAGACATGGTCTTTCTTGTTGAAGAAGTACCGGCCGCTTGTTTCGCCATGGTGTCATCAATGATTTGATCCGTCGTTCATTTGCCACCGCATTTGTACCCACTGTCTTAGAGTCAGCTGGTATGATTAGAGACGATGGTAAACACCCCGACGGAGCTACATTGGTGCCGTAGAAGCTTTGTAGGGCTCTGGTGAGGGACGCAACTTGTATTGACACTTTTGCCCTATTCCACGTACAAGCAACTCGAAATCTTAGATCAGGCCCAGACCCTCAAGCGCCGCAAATATTTGTCATTAATTAATGATTACAAATTTGCGGCGCTTGCAGTGGAGACTCTGCGACCTTGGTCTGCTGACATGAAACTTTTTTAAAAAGACCTTGTCTGCCAAGCTTGTCGACGCCTCCGGGGACCCCAAAGCTGGCGCTTACCTCTCCCAAAGGATAGGCTTAACTATCCAGAGAGGTAACGCAACCAGCATTATGGGTACAATGCCGCGAACAGGTTTATTAGAGGGGGTATTCTTTTTGTAATTGGGTACACAAATATTTTCATAATTCTAGTTTTAAGTAGATTATAGGTTACACTAGTTTTTATTCATAATAATTGTTATTGTACAGTGTATAAAGTTTTTTTTTATCTTCATTACATGAGTAATTAAATGTAAATATAAAATTTAAAAAGAACAATTGTAGACCAAAAGTGCTTTAGAACAAAAAATATGTATGCAAACAAACCTCAATATTAAAGGAAACATTTTCGACCAAACCATTTTAGCACATACAATTTTAGGTCAGTTGAAGGGCACCCAAATTCCGGCTTAGGTAATGATTTCTAATTTGTTGCAAATAAATGTGTCCTGTAACATTATTTTTCTTCTGAGCTACACGCCCAAATTCGATGAAAACAAAAATACTTACATGAATGGAACTTTATTAAAATCACATTATAAGCAATAATTAATAAACAATATAAACTACAGCTAGTACAGCTAGCAACAGTATCATTTAACACCGATCAACATTGGTAGGCTGAAACCGAATAAATAATAATTTAATTACCCATTAAAGTAAGCAAAACGATTTTGTCTACAAAACGATTCGTATTGTGTCCCTCACTACAATGTTTCATTAAAGTGTAACTTTAGAAATCATTACAGGTTCGTCACAATCGTCCAGCCGTATCTCACGTTGGTAAAGATCAAACGTGTTAAATTTCCATGCTTTAATTAGTCCTGCATATTCGTCGTCCGCAATGTGGTTGTTATGTCACTGCTAAGCAAAATGAAGCGTCCCTCCATTTCTGTTACTGGCCATAATTATCTTGGACTCTCTCTCCACTTCTACAGTTTTGAACAAAAATGTTCATCCCGGTTACATCCTCGATCGAATATTTGGTCTGGTCGAAAGCGCATATGAATTGACTGCTATTCCAATCCCAAACTAATCTCGGTTTCACAATAGCATAGTTGTCATATTCATTCAATCTTATGAGGGTCATATTAATAGGCCAAGTTGCAGACGAATATAAACCATAACTGTAGAAGTTACGGATGAGTTGTGCGTAAATCGCGACATTCGCGACCCATCATGGTAGATGGGCCATGCATTCTATGTTAAGAGGGTGATAAGTGGAGTGTTCATGCTTATTACTTTAAGATTTTCTTCATTAACTTTAACTTGTATGGATATGAGTATTTATTAACATTTCTTTTTCATGTACTACCGCTTCGAGTTTAAGTTGAAAAAGATAACAATAACGCGATAGTAAGCTGTCTGTGAAAAAGATGACCACAAGGCGCCTTGGCGCTATGGCTGTCTACGTCACGGGGGGCGGAGAGGAAGACCCTTTTCAAATCTCGCGATGTTGAATCTTGTTTTCAAATGTTATATTTATATTATGTCGTTTTGGTTTTATGGTACGGGGGGATGGTTTCCTCACACGGGTATATATGCATACTCGAGGGATTTATCTGCCAAGCCATGACCGTAAGGGTGTGTTTAGGAATAATACATATTTTAGATTAATATGAGGTACGTGGTCAGTATTGTTAAAATAATGACAGCTTTCTTTGCAGTAGCATAAGTAGGTAACTTGAGTCCGAGAATGACTTGACAAAGGTCAGATCACTGACTGATGGAAGGGGACACAGCTCCACTTATAATTATGTTAGGTAGGATTTAATGAGGCTGAGAGTGACAGACGAATGGGACATAGGTCCTCACCAAGACACAATTTCTTATAGGCCCGCACCAAGACATGGTTTCTTCTCTTCTCACTATAACTGAAACTGAGTCCTATAACTTTTGTAAGGCAATCAAGCATCCTCAATGCTTGCTTGTCAAAATGCGTTTCGGTAGTCCAGTATCCTCCATGCTTGACTGTCAAGTTGGTTTTATAGGGCTAGGCAAGCAGGTAGCATAGCTTTTCAATCGCAGCTCTTCCTTTTCGAAGTTTTCCGAGAACCGAAGCCCACTGTGCTATATCCCATTCTAACTTTAAAACACGTTTAGTACAGAAGGTTACCCCATAATGGGGAACGATTTAGTATATTTTATGTGTAGCGTTCTCCGTGCAGGTAGAACTTAGGGACTTTTAAGTTTCATTCCCTGTTCCCAGAGGGAATAAGGTTGTAGTGATTTCTATACACCTTATTGCATTGAACTTATTATGTGATGTCTCGTAGTGAACGCATCAAAGTATTCGTATCACATGAAGAAATCAGTAAATAAAAATTATATTTCTAATTAGCATTATCAGTGTTTCTGTCCACCCATCACTACACACCTACGACATTTACTCAACTCTGGCAGCAGAACTCTCAGGGCCAGGGCTTAGCTAAGGGGTATTAAACTGATATTGACTCAGATGCCCGTCTCAAAATACGTCAGAAGTGACAGTTTCCTGTGGATTGACTGAATGAGATTGATAAACGTTTCGATAAAATTCATGTTAAAAGTATAACGAGCCCAGAGTGGGGGAAAATTAAATATAATACCAATAGATGCCTTACATAGATTAAAATTCAACGCAAAATATTACGGTCAATGTAAATTTGGCCGGTTACTGTGTACAAGGTGCAAGGGTGCACTCCGTGCACTCTGGATAATGGATAAAGCAGTATTTGATTTAGGGAAGTCACTATTGGCCAATGGACAGGCTAATGTGGCGCTCAGCAGACTCTGGTCTTAAAATTGATTATTTATATATTACTTGGAAACTTGGGTGATTGCTGTACACAAGCTTCAAGGGTGCACTCTGGATAAAGCAGTAATTGATTTAGGGAAGTCACTATTGGCCAATAGACAGGCTAATGTGGCGCTCAGCAGACTCTGGTCTTATTATGGATTCTTTATTTATTACTTGGAAACTTGGGCGCTTGCTGTACACAAGCTTCAAGGGTGCACTCTGGATAAAGCAGTAATTGATTTAGGGAAGTCACTATTGGCCAATAGACAGGCTAATGTGGCGCTCAGCAGACTCTGGTCTTATTATGGATTCTTTATTTATTACTTGGAAACTTGGGCGCTTGCTGTACACAAGCTTCAAGGGTGCACTCTGGATAAAGCAGTAATTGATTTAGGGAAGTCACTATTGGCCAATAGACAGGCTAATGTGGCGCTCAGCAGACTCTGGTCTTATTATGGATTCTTTATTTATTACTTGGAAACTTGGGCGCTTGCTGTACACAAGCTTCAAGAGTGCACTCTGGATAAAGCAGTAATTGATTTAGGGAAGTCACTATTGGCCAATAGACAGGCTAATGTGGCGCTCACAAGACTCTGGTCTTATTATGGATTCTTTATTTATTACTTGGAAACTTGGGCGCTTGCTGTACACAAGCTTCAAGGGTGCACTCTGGACAAAGCAGTAATTGATTTAGGGAAGTCACTATTGGCCAATGGACAGGCTAATGTGGCGCTCAGCAGACTCTGGTCTTATTATGGATTCTTTATTTATTACTTGGAAACTTGGGCGCTTGCTGTACACAAGCTTCAAGGGTGCACTCTGGATAAAGCAGTAATTGATTTAGGGAAGTCACTATTAGCCAACAAACAAGCTAACGTGGCGCTCTCCAAACTCAGGTATTTAAATTAATTAATTATTATTACTTGGATACTTGGGCGGATACTGTGCACTAGTTGCAAGGGATAAAGCAGTCATTGATTTTTCTCAAAAATGGTACGTAAAGTCGCCATTACATCTTTAAATAGTTACTAGACAGGTAAGTATAACAGACAATGATCAAAAGTCTCCGGTAAGTAGAGAGGTTTTGAATTCTGAATGAAAAAGTGTCCAGCAAGTAAGTATGAAATTCCATAACAAATCATATTAGGGTTAATTTTCGAAACAATATTTTCACGTCTTTTCGGTGGGTTTTTTTTTCAGGATTTTCGCATGTAATGTCACTGGTTTGGATGAAGATTAACATAAGGGTTGCTATAGTCTTTACAGCACTTCATAGAAGCTAATAATTTAGCAGTATCGAAATTTTGAAAAAAAAATGTACCACTGAAATGACGTGGGCAGCACCGAAATGACGAATCTTTAATAACTAGTGTTAAAATCATCAATTCGATATCTACTGGGGTACATATTCCAATAAAACAAATTTTATTAATTTGGCATTATTTATTAAAACAATATCAAAAAAACACTTTAATTTAAATCAACTAATTATTTTTTAATCCACATCCTCGTGTGGCTGATGATGTTTTAAGTAACATTTTTTTACCAAAAAATATAATTATCTATCTCATTTAATATAAATATATAAGAGAATCTATTTTCTTTATTTTCTTGATTTGTTTTCATAAAATCTTTCTCTATCCTTCTTTTTTTAATAACTCATGCTGAACAGGATTACTTTTTATTTTACTTCTCCTTATTCTCTCAGCAAGTTTCTTTTTTTCTAACTTCTCTTTTTTATTTTGTTTTGTTTTGGCCATTGTTCATGTTTTACATTGAAAATAAAAAAAGGGATTATAAAGCTTTATGAGTTTGTTAATTGTATATGTATAGATTATTTGATTTTGATCTTATGGTTTTCAATTGCCCTTAGAGATATTTCAATGTAACGTAACCGTTAATTATCTAATTTTATGCTAGGAAATAACACATAATTTAAACGGCTTTTGCTAGCTAAAAGGTATACAGATTGTTCAGGTACTGATTATTGGACCCTTTTGAAAAAGTTACGTTTACTTAGTATTATTGAGTAATTTTATCGCAATTTGTTTTGGTCTTAGTAATAACACAATTTGAACGTGTTAAAGTTGAATTTAACCAATATTTTTAGTACTTTTTGAAGAAAGTAAAATTGTATTCGTCATTTCGGTGTCACTGCGTCATTTCGGTGGGTTAAATCACCATGGAATTGACGCCAGCGAAATGACAACAACCGAGTATTTTGACGATTACTGCTAAACCAATCATGCTATGACTTTAACTAGAAATAATAACACTATATGATTTTACGTGTCAAAAGATACTTCGAACTTGAATTCAATTTTTTTGCCCTTTAAATAGTATCCCACGGAAATGACGTTAAAGTGAACTAAACTACGTCGCGTAAAAGACTTACCTCTCCAGACGCTTAATAATCCGTTGTAACGTGTCCACTCCGCTTGACAGCCGAAGCACAACTAACGTACTTGCCTAGAGTAACGCAAACATGAAACTGTCGCATAAAGAGTTATTCGCGGGTGTTTGAACGATTTCAGTTGCTAAGCGTGGGACAAGATTACATTAGCCAACATATTTTTATATCGAAGTCATGATGAATGAAATGCATCTTTTATGCTAGTTTCTAATGATGTATAATACTTCTTAATACGTTTCTTAGACATGCAGTAATGCTAAATTCTTTGAAGTAAACCGCAAGTGGAACAATGCTCACAGAGTTGGTGCATTATGAAACCTTAATTTTTTAATGTTTTTTAATACGTTTTGTCAAAAATGTAATGCCTAAATGTATTTTAGTATCTTTAGTGTGTAATAAAAACGTGTAGTTTTAATTTTATTCGCTTTC
Organism: Acleris sparsana; assembly: GCA_923062465.1. Taxonomy (NCBI): domain Eukaryota; kingdom Metazoa; phylum Arthropoda; class Insecta; order Lepidoptera; family Tortricidae; genus Acleris; species Acleris sparsana. Next base: position 5,973,074 of record OV281308.1, on the reverse strand, counting down.
TTTTATTGAGCTTAGGACGTCTAAAAATTCGCTCTAAAAATACACCCATTATTTGAACTTGGAACTATCGGCACAGACGTGTTTAACAGCAATGTGACAGCCTTCAAAAAGACTACAGAGGTAAGCAAGAAAAGGTCGCATGGCACAAAAAAATATAAGTATGAAAGTGAAAACTATTTTGACTCCATTAGGACTTCTGCAAAAGGCACTATTATTAAAAAACACAATTTGAATTTGCCTTTATGATACTCATTTTTATAACTACAGGAAAAGCTGAACATTCAGCTCCTAGTTGGCAGTTTGATACTAGAACAAAGTTAATATTTTCCCCACAAAAGTACCAAAGCATAAACCATTACCAAATGCAGTTCTCGTTCAGAGCAGATATCGCGCGATTTCTCTTTATTTACGAGAACGTCGCTGCATCATCTCAGTTTTATGCTCGCCTAGTACATCTCGACCGGTAAATATGACTAGTTTCACATTGTGAATTGTTTAAATTAATTAAAATAACCAGCTAAGCGTGAGTCGGACTACCGCCCTGAGGGTTGTGCACATGTGGTCATCAATATTTTTCAACTTTAATTTATTTCACTTTTTAGGGTCCGCTACAAAAAATGAATAAACGGAACCCTTATAGGATTACTCGTGCGTCCGTCGGTCACATCCAAGTTTCTCCGAAACTACTGGACCGATTGAGTTGAATTATTGGTACACATAAATGTGTAAATTGATAAGGAAATGTTTTTTTTACTGCGGGTCATTTTCGGGCACTAACTAGGAAATTAAAAAAAAGTTGCAAACCTTACTGTCGTCGGCTTAGTGCAAGAAGTCATTAACTAACAAAAAGTCAAGTCGGAGAAAAACGGGTTCAAAGTTTTGACACAGTCAAATGACCATAATTGTAAGAGGTTCGGTTCTAGATTTAAAAATTAAACATCAATGGTTAGCTAAATGTATTTACTATTAAATCCAATTAAAAACTTTGTGCAATAAAGTCAAATAACTTTTTTAAAAGCCTAAATATGTAGTTAGTGACTTTTGGTCTTTCTCGCTCTTAAGGGAACTTACAATTAGTTATTTTTTATTTTCATTACAAATAAATCGGGAAACATAGTTTTCTATAACAAAATTGGTTTAATCAGTCGTAATTATTAACTTAGAAGCATTATAAATATTACTTATTAATCAACAACGAATAAACAGATTTATTTAATTCTACTTCACAGATTATAAAGTCTGCAAGACCACAAAAATAACACAAAATTCTCATAATGACGTTATTTTTAACTTCAAACTAAAATAATAATGAAATATTCATTGTTGATAGACGAACTTAATATTATAATAATTCCAGACAACAGCAAGCACTATTAGTATAGGTAAAACGTGAAAACTTCTAAAAATTTAAATAAAGACATCAGCTTTTGATTGAACTAATACAGTAGGTACGAAAAAGAGTAAAAAAAAACCCTTGACGTCCATCTTTTTTACTCTACGTCTTCTGAGTTAGAAGACATTTCTTCAGGGACATAATCACGACACTCTTTGGCTGGCAAGTTCCGGTACCAGTGGTGAAGTTCCGAGGGTATTATTTTTTCATTGCACATTTTTAGCAAACCGTAAACTGTTCTACTTCCTTAATATTAGTAAGAAGGACTGGCGGCGTATCTTTCTGTGCTTGAATGTGTCTAGGTGACTCTAAGCCATTTTTAACATCCGACAAAGACTGTAGTTTCAAATCAGCATTCTGATTGTCACCCATTAAGATCAAAAGTAAAATACATTTTATACAGGGTGGCCGGTGGCAGATTTTTTATATTTTCAAAAAGTAATTTTTTTATTTAAAAAAAATGGGTTTTGACATTTGGCGGGATTACACGGTTCAATATTGCGAATTTTATTTTCATCTTGTTTCAATGGTCAGAACGCCGTCATTCTTATGCAGTTGAAGCGTTTGCATGCTATATAATTTCGTTAAGAGACGGGCCGAGTGTAAAATTTATTCGGTCATGGGTGCAAAGGTTCCGAGAAACTTCTTCGGCTCATAATATACCGAGATCAGGCACACACGGACGCCGGAACACATATTGAGTGTGCAACGGAGTTTACAGGAAAATGCACGACTTTCAGTGCGAAAGAGAGCAGCTCTCTTTGAGACTCCTAAAGTTCTCAGTGCATGAAATATTGAAAAAATAATTGAAGTTTCATCTCTATAGGATTCAACTGGTTCAAGAAATTAATGAAAGTGATTTAACCAAACACAAAGCTTTTTGTGACACAATGTTGCACCGATTTCGTACCATACATTGCATTTTTTGTAGTGACAAGGCCCATTTTCACATGAGTACTCATGTCAACAAGCATGTAGTAAAGCAAAATTGTCGCTACTGGGGCCCGCGATCGTCTAATCCACGGTTAAAACACCAAAGACCTTTGCATTGTCTAACAGTTACTGTTTGGTCTACCTCATCCTTAAATAGAATTATTGGGGGTTATTTTTTTGAAAATGCCTAGCAGTAAAATGTAAATAGGTACTGAAAACTATATGAAAATGATAGCTGATTAATTTTTGCCTAAATTGCTTGTACATCCGTCCTATTCATCACACGCCTGGCTTCAGCAGGATGGTGCTACACCACACATGGCCACAGTGTCGATGAACGTGCTTCGCGAACATTTCCCTCGAAAATTGATAAACCGCTTTGGAGAAATCCGTGGCCGCTGAGATTGCCCGATTTGACCCCTATGGATTTGTTTCGATGGGGGTATCTCAAAACCAGAGCTTTTAGTAACAACCCACGGTCTAAATATAGGTGATTTCCAAAAAAATATTGCTATCGAAATCAACATTACGCAGAATATGCTGCGAGTGGTACAAAACGCGAGGCTCCGTTTTGATGAATGTGCACGTGTAGGGGGACGACATTTAGAGGACATATTTTTTAAGTAATTAAATCCGCATTTGTGATCTTTATTATGAGATATAAATAAACACTATTCGCCTCAGGTGATGGTCAAAACAAAACCTAGGTACCTATACAAATTCTCGCCCATCGTGTAAAATCAGTCTTTTGCAAATGAAATACTTAACTAAGTACTTACTTACCTACACTATAACTTAACAGCATAAGCAATTTGAACGTATCTTATTATAATTTAATGACAATAGGTACAAACGCTCTTCATTCGCTTTATTTAGAATCTTTTCTAGCATCAAAGATCCTCGTCCTGCCTTAATGTTAATATTATTTCGCTTCATTTTGTAAGAAGTCACTACCATCTCGCATAACGTCCATCCCTGGTCGCAGCTGCAACGGTATGACTTCGATCGCGATGACCGAACGAGTGGCGGGTTACCGCGAGAGCAAGACGTATTCGTAGGTAGGCATAAAAGAGTTGAAATATGAACTTATCAGAGCAAGAATAATTTCACTAAAGGTGTTCAAATTGAAACAACTTATTTGTCAAAAGTCATTAACCATAATTTAATCACTTGAATTACGTATCTTTGGACACAACTAAAATCGATAACTATCATTGATTACTTTAAAAAATCATTCTGGCTGCCATTAATGCTGTTTCCTATTTTTTTTAAACTGTATAATGTACTTTAGTTATTTTACACTTAAGTAAAAGTAGTAATATGCATCCAATGCTTATTTTATTAAAAATCATTAAAGCGTTATAATAACATTTTTTTTCGTTTTACTGTTTGCTAAAAGTAACTATATGCATATAATGAATTCTAGCTCAAATACTTTCAGAGCGATATTCATATTATTTTATTTTTTAAAGTCAATAAGTAACATTAGTGAATATTCAAACGTAATAAAATGTGTAAAAATAAAAAAAGATGTTTTGATTAAAGTAACTAATGGTCATAAACCATTTCTGTCAAATCAATAAAGCAAAAATTGAAATTAATGATTTAATGTCATTGCTGTAACATCGAAATTACTTAACGTAAAAAGAAATGGGTCAGTGCGTTAGAAAGAGTAAGTCGTGGCGAATCCGCCTGTGATTGTACCTGTACTTAGTAACTTTATGCCTTTAATGACTTCTTGCACTAAGCCGACGAGTCATTATGTCAAATGAAAGGGCTTGTTATGAGGATCTCGAATATTATTATAGTTTTGCTATTAAAAAAAATAAATAGTTTTGATTTAATTCATGAAAGAAGACGAAAATTTACCATTACGCCCCCCCTCCCTGATTTCAGAAACCCCTGAGCCTAAAATTTTGAAAAAAGAACACACTATAGTTCATTGTGTGTAGATGACACGAAAACCTATAAGAATTCTATCAAAATACCAAAAACATTTGTGCGCGAAATTCTCTCAATACAACTTCAAGTCGCACTTGGCCGGTTTTTTAATCATTCTACTTGTTCTATTTATATAGCAGCACTAAAAACGCACTAAGTATATAGTTGGTTCCAGATAAAACGACGAAAATGCACTTAACGCGGGATTTTACAACTTCTTTTGTTGCTAAATATGAAAGGAAAAGATAACAAAGGGACGACCGAAGTGTGGCACGTGCCTTGGAGTAGCTCAACCCTTCTTGATCATTGAAATAAAACATTTTTTCAAACCGTCTATATTGTAATGCAAAAATATACTTAATAAATATGTGTTCCTATTATGTAACATTCAATATAATTTTAAAATGGCATTATTGATACATAATAAATCAACACAACACTAATACTTATCGCATATTCTTATGGCTAACATTCATTAAAAAAATATATGTGATTATTATAATACACAAAAAATCAACACTTATACATAATAAATATTCCTATGTCTAACATTTAATATAAATTCAAAATATGATTATTAATTAACAAAAAATCAACACTTATACACATATTACATATTCTTATGGCTAATATCCAGTATAATATACGTTACCTAACTAAATTCAAACAATAATTAATCTGACTCGGATGATGTCTCAGTGTCAACTACGTTTATTACAAATTTTTCGGTGTGTTGTGCAGTACAAAGAGAATTTTCTATATTGATGACATGCTTGAAGCAGTTTCGAAATAAATCTGATTTTGTGTTTTTAACTTCTTTTTTAATTAAGTCAATGACACTGGGGCTTAATCTAGGATTAATATTGTTCTGCCGTATTCTTCTTTTAAGATCCGCCCAAATTAACTCTATCGGATTAAAAACACAATAGTAAGGCGGCAGCCGCACAACTTAATGTCCATGCTCTTGAGCAACCGTATCAACGACGTATTTTTTGTCAAAAGTGTGTTGTTTTACAGTTTCCAATAAAGTCTTTTTTGTAATTTTGTTTTCAGCTAAAGGTTTTTTTTCTCTCTTGTAAAAACAATACTATTTCACTTTTTTTTGTACCCTGTGAAGGTACTCTTTGCGATTGCCGTGAATGATAGGACGCGTTATCCATAACAATTACACTATTTGGTGCAATATTTGGCAGTAACTGATATCTGAACCATTCTTCAAATAAATTGGCAGTCATATCTTCATTTATTTATTTATTTATTTATTTAATATAAACAGTTACAAAACATTAAAAACAAATGTAACACAAACCATGCAAGGTTTTTCTGTACACCTGGATCGCCGAATACATCATATTACTAATTTTGTGTAACCTATTTAAACATTAGCAAGAAGGATAGTGCTGCGCCAATGTGCACCTTCTCAACCACTTGAGAATGGCGATGCGCATACGACGCTACACAGCAACAGGTTCCTTATCTGATCTATCGCGCGGCGTCTTACCCGGACACCGCATGTACAGGATGTTTGCATTCACTTTTTATAAAATACTCCAAGATAATATATTTTTATTAGGGTGCTTATATTTTTCTTGTTTATTTGTTTTTTTAATTCTTTAGGCAAAGTATTTATGAGATAAGGTATAAAAAAGTTATTTGTCCGCCTTCCATAAAAGTTATTAGTTTTTGGTAAGATTAATTTAATATTTTTCATGCTTCTTATTTGATAGTTTCCAGTATTAGTAGTAGGTTTATCAACATAATTAAAATAGTTTCCCGTCAAAAGAAATAGTTTCGTTTTGTCATGAACAGGAATAATTTTGCAGTATTTAAACAGATTGCCATAGTCATCCTTAAACTGTTATTTAATTACAGGCGGCACTATAGTCTTGAGTATTCGTGTTTGCAAGTGATAAATTTTGTCGAGGTGCGAACAGAAGGTACGCCCGTAACAATTTAAGCCATAAGACACCAAAGACTCACCCAGTGCTAGATATAACGAACGAAGTATGGAATATGGTATTTTATATTTAATAATTTTAAATTTAGACCGTATTCCGCGTAGCTTGTCACAAACGTAATCTATGTGGTTTGTCCAATTGAGACGGTTATCTATTATAAGCCCTAAATACTTCTGCCTACGCACCAATTCGACAAGCGGACAATTACATGGCAACTTGCTCTCATGAAGGCAGTCCATGGTTGTGAGCAATCAAGTCGAGTTTGACTTTTTTAGTGTTATGACTTGAACTTAGGTACATCAACTTTGTCTTGTCAGCATTAAGCACAAGACCTGCATCATGCGACCATTTAGCTATGGTGTCAAAGTCGTATTGAATTTTTGCTAAAGCTTTTATTGGGTCTTTATCTTCAGCAACAAGGCACGTGTCATGATAATCCGCAATACAGTTTTTGATGTTTTTTGCAGACAATAACAATGCTCCAGCTATCCATCCCTGCTCGTTGATAGCGTGTAAGATTATAATTCTTTTACCTCGAGAAGATGGTGCATTTAGAACGCATTTACCAGATTTATCACAAAACCCTTTCTTCTTAACATCGTGGGTGTCGTACCATGTTTCATCTAATGTTATTATATTTCTATTTTGAGAACGCAATAAACGAATTTTCTCTATGTATTCATTTCGCAGTTTCACTAGTCTCGGCGACTCCATAACGACGCGTCTTGCATCCAATACTGTGTAACAAAATCCACATTTTTTCAAAAATCTATATAACGCTGTTCTTTTGTATGGGAATCCAACGCCATCCTCTTCCAATTTCTCGAGCAATAGTGATAAACTTGGCACTATATTGTTTTTGTAACAGTCATAGATGTGACGTATTACACATTCTTTAGTAAAACTGTCAATTTTTTTAAACGCTTCCCGTTTGCGAGTGAACGGGGTCTCTTGAAGTCCACGATGAACAATCCGATATGCTCTAATGTAGCTCACTTCCGTTAATTCTGAAGTTAATTTTAATGCTCCATGTGGTCCTTGTTTTTTTGTAATATTCTTGTACACATTCAAAACTAACTGCTGCATTCCCGTATTAAAATGTCTACCGAATAAATCGCACTGATTTACTTGATTTCCTGGAGCACTAATTTCTTTAGCACCATTTCCCAAAGTCACAATACTCGGATCTTTATTTTCAATCACTGATTCCGGATTTGTTGGTGTATCTTCCCAAGCTCGGAACATCATGCCAGTTCAGTCAAGTAAAACGTAGCCAGGGTCATCAAAAACACAGTGCACCAAAATCCAATCAGAAGCAATCGAAGTCCAGTAAAACGTAGCCGGGGTCGTCGAAAACTTAGTACACCAAAATCCAATCAGAAGCAATCAAAGTCCAGTACTTAAAGTATAGCCAGTTTCACATGCTTCGACCATTAAGATGCATGCTGGACTCGTATGTATAAAAGCCCTCCCCTATGGCGGCTCGGGCTTTTAATTCATACTCGTCCAGGAAGGCTCACTTACTGGTCTTTGCAGTATGCAGGCTAATGTGGCGCTCACTAGACTCAGGTCATTTAATTGATTATTTATTTATTCCTTGGATTATTATATTTTTGAAAAGTGCTAATTAAGCCCTTTCATTAGATACCAAATAGTGAACCAATAAGCTAATATTTTTGAATATTTCATGTTTTTGTGTCCTGTAGAGGACGCCATGTTTAGTTATATTTAACGTCACCTAGCCTTTAACCAGCGGACAATCAAGACGCTTCCAACGATACCTAATTTGTGAAATGATGATATGTAATTTAGAAGTTATGAGGAAACAGATGAACTTTCTTCTTTTTCCTTCGGCGTAGTGGGGTAAAAACAAACACGGTTATCAGCATCATAAGCACTTCCTGTTTAAACGTTTTGCGTGAGCACAGCAGGGCCTCTGATAAATATAAACTTTGATTGGTTGATATAGGTAAAAAGTAACTTGCTGACGTGTTGAAAGGATAATTTGACATGTGTGATAAATGTCCTGCAATTTACAGTTATTAATAATATATGGTTTAGTGAAACAAGGTGGACAGTAAGTTTGGATCGCCAAAGATTGTGTTGTGGTTACGATCAATCCTTTTGTGGAAAGCGGTTTAGTATTGTTTTACTGAGTTTAGTTTGATACTAGCGCTTTTTAGTCAATGTGATTATAAAAAAACCTTGCCATATAGATACCATATCATAAGGTTGTTGTTAAGCCTAACAACCAGAGACGCTAGCCAAGATGCAGCACGCTAAGTAGCGTTTCTATACGATTCGTTTTTAAACCAATCGCGTCACAGGTAGATCACGTGATTCTTCGTATCACTTCCATCTGCCAGTGATGCGATTGGCTTAAAAATGAAACGAATAGAAACGCTAGTCTATTTATCTTGGCTACGGCCCTAGAAGACTTATGTCTAAGATTTTGAAAATAAGAACGTTGGTAATATTTTTATTAAGTTTATTTTTTTAAGAAATGTTTTATTTTTTCTATAATGGGCTGCTCGCGCGTAGTAAATTATATTTTATAGCCGGCAATTATAATCTATTTTATCTTACTTTAATATTAATTGTTACCTAAGTCATCTTTAACTGTGGCTTCATGAATTCTTTTAAGATAACCGGAGGGGCTATTGACTAAAGAACTCGCAATGGCGACCGGCTTCAAAACGGAACAATTGTTTTCATTTCGTATGCAGACAACCCTTCGATTTTCAAAATTAAAACATACGTGATTGCGAGTGCGTTAGGCAATATAAGCCTTCAGGTTCTCATGAACCCAGGAAACTATCTAAATAAAATAATAAATGATTCAAATAATTAATTCCTTTGTCAAAATCATTAGCACATTTAAAACTTTTTTAATGGGGTTCCGTTTTTGTATTAATTATCATAATTATGATTATAATTATCCATATATAACCTTATGGAAAACACAAGCAGCGAAACTGTAATAAGAAAATATTATAATTATCATCAAATAATCCGAACGATCAACCAGCGCAACGCACATACCGGCTTGTGCCGCTACGTTTAGGCAGCACGAGGGGGGACCAGTGTCTATCATCGGGTCCATTCTGCCGCTGCCATACAGCCGCTGTTAGACATATACTTTAGTAATGAAAGCTTTTTCAAAATGAATTGCCTTATTTTAATGTGGTTCTGTGCGCTGATATCACTGGGAAAAGGTTCGGGTTACATTTATTCGAAAGAAAGTGAGTTTTATTTAGGTTTTTTATCAAGGTTTCTCAACCAATTAAAATTTGTTATTATTACGAGCTACATTATGTTAACGTAATTCTTATGCGTAACGAACACTCGTTTTATTTCGATCGACGTTATCGGTTTTTATAATATTTTCAGTCATTAAACTTAATTACAAACTGGATGTTCGCGCCCGGCGTCGCCTGGGTGTTGTTTCACACAAACCTCGTCCTGACCATTACGAACACAACTATTATGTTTTTATCCAAATTGGTTATTGGCTTAAGCTAGCCTTAAGTTAAGAGTTTTTCTGTGTGGGAGTAGAACTGTTATTTCATTATTATTTTACCGAATAAATGTCTAGGGTAATTGGTTCAGCCATTTTTGAGTTAATGCTAGACTAATGCGCGCGCTGCACGCGTGCTGGTAAAGGCTTGAATAATTGGGTGAATAAGCTGGATATTGATATATTCAATTGTAAAATCCCTTCCGAGAGGCGAAGTTTGACAGCGAAATGTGTTGTTTGAGTATGTTTTGTGTACCATAGGAAAGATAACCTTTTGGCGATCTACCTCTGGCTGGTATTTATCAGTAGTTTTAATTTTACCTTTTATTTGCGCAAGTGTTTTTGTGTTAGTGCGTATACCTTTGAAGTTTGTATTTAACTTTAAGTTTGCTACTCAGTCACTACATGTGAAATTGTCATGTATGAGGGCTGCGCCGCCGCACCCTACCTTCTTATTCAGTAATAAATAAGTCGTCGTCATAAGAGGTTGTTTTACTGCTATAGACTCCGTACATCTCACTGGCTGACGAGGATTTTACGCTTGTGCTGTCGAGTTACGTTAATTTACAATGCAGTATTTAGGGAATTTGCCTATATGCGACCACAAAACAATGAGTGGGCTATTTTTAAAAGCCGTTTAACACAGTTTTTGTTGGTGAACGCGGTTAAGGAAAATAAAAGTGCAATATTAATTACGCACTTATCGGACGAATCTTACCGTTTGTTACGCAATCTAATCTTCCCGGAGACTATAGACGCGCAAAGTTATGAGAAGCTGATCTTATTACTCGATACGCATTTCAAGCAAAGGCAGTGTACGTTTGCAGACAAGGCAAAAATTTTTGGAGCTGTGAAAAGTGCAGGCGAATCATTGAGCTACTGGGCAGCGCGATTAAGAGGTTTGGCAAGTTACTGCGACTTCAAAACTGCCTTGGAGACGAACCTAAGGGATCGTTTCGTGCTCGGCCTCGGCTCAGGCCCTGAACGCGACAAACTGTTTGAACAGAAACCATCGACACTTACATTTGCAAAGGCTTTAGAAATAGCCGAGCAGGCGGAATCGGCTAGAGAAGCTAAGGCTATCGCTGTGAAGGAGGAGCCGATTTTTCGTTCTCAGATGGAGGGTGGATTCCGACGCGATTACGGTGGAGGCCATAGCGGCCGCGGCACGGCGGCCGGTGCGACCGCTAGCGCCGATCAACGGAGTTCACGATCGGCGGCAGTGCAATGTGCAGTGTGCGGAATGAAAAGTCATTCTGAAAATAACTGTCGTTATAAAGCGTATAAGTGTAAGAAGTGTGGCAAAAAGGGACATCTTAAGAAAGTGTGCGGTGATTATTCCCGAGTTCATAACATCTCGAGTTGCGATGGCAATGGCTATGCAACAAGCAGCGATGAAGTTGAATGTGAGGAATGTCAGATGTTCAACATAAGGTATGTGACTTGTAAACCAATTGAGTTAGATGTTGTTTTAGGGCAAAGATCGATTAAAATGGAATTGGACTCGGGGTCAGGCACGTCTGTCACCTCGGACAAATTGCACGATCAATTGTTTTCAAATTAAGAATTAACCAATTGTAACATTAGAATGTGTTTGTATACCGGACATAAAATTTCACCGATTGGGTCTTTTAGCTGTAAGACAACATATAATAACGAAACTAAAAACATTACTTATTATGTCATTAAAAATGGAGGTCCTTACTCGGCAGAGATTTTATGTCCGCCTTTAATTTTACGTTGGCCACGAAAATTAATTATATTACTACGGATGACGATGTATCTACACTATTGAAACAATATTCAGATTTATGGCGTGATGAATTAGGTACGTTTAATAAATTTAAGGTACAGTTACAATTAAAAACAAATAGTGTGCCAAAAATTTTCAAGCCTCGTACTGTTCCGTTTGCTTTAAAAAGTAAGGTTGAAAATGAATTGAACGATTGGTAAAACTAGGAATTTTGGTTCCCGTCAACAATTCTCAATACGCCACTCCTATTGTCCCCGTGTTGAAAGAAAACGGCAAGATGAGAATAGCTGGCGATTTTTCTGTTACTCTTAACAAGGATTTGGTAATAGATAAATACCCATTACCAAAGATTGAGGAGGTGTTTGCTAAGATCGGGGGAGGAGAGCACTATAACAAAATCGATTTAAAGAACGCATACAATCAGTTTGAATTAAGCGATGAGTCACAGGGACTTACTACAATCAACACACAGAAAGGGTTGTATCAATATACGCGGTTGGTCTATGGGTTAGCGAATGCACCCGCCATATTTCAAAAGGCTATGGAAACCTTACTTTCTGGTGTTGATGGAGTAAGTTGCTGGTTGGACGACATCTGCGTGATGGGGCCCGATAAGGCGTCACATCTCAAACGACTAAAGGAAGTATTGTCTCGATTAAGTGCCGCAGGTCTTAGATTACAAAAGGAAAAGTGTATTTTTTTTAAAACTGGTGTGAATTACCTGGGCTACACAATTAATAGAACCGGATTACAAACTTGTCCCAGTAAAGTTCAGGCTATTTTAAAGGCACCGGAGCCAACTAAGGTAACGGAAGTAAAACGATTTTTAGGGATGATTAATTACCATCGGAATTTTATTCCCAATGCGTCCAGTCTATTTAGGCCTCTTTTTGATCTACTGATTTCGAAAGCCGAGTGGTCGTGGGGAGAGCGGCAGCGAGAGGCTGCACGCCGCGTGAAGAGCGAGCTGGCGTTGGAGCGCGTGCTGGCGCACTTCGACCCCGCGGCGCAGCTCGTGCTGGCGGTCGACGCGGGGCCGGCCGGGCTGGGCGCCGTGCTGGCACAGCGCGACGGCGCGGGCGCCGAGCGGCCGCTCGCGTACGCCTCAAGGACACTCTCGGCTAGTGAGAAAAATTATAGCCAGATCCAGAAGGAGGCGACAGCAATAATATTCGGAGTTAAGAAGTTCCACCAGTACTTGTACAGTCGGAGTGATCCTTTCGCATATTAAAAACCGATCATAGACCACTTGTGTCAATCTTTAATAGTCAAACTGGTATATCGATTACGTCAGCGCTCAGGTTACAAAGGTATGCGATCATTTTATCTGCATATAACTACGACGTACAATATACATCGGGGGAAAGTAACGTCGTCGCGGATTATTTTTCTCGCGCACCCTTGGCTGACACACACACTACCAGCGACAAGGAGCACGACACATATTGTTCATTGAATTTTCTGAACTCTGTATCACCAGCAGTTTTATTAAAAGATATACAATTGGCTACCCAAAATGATAAGGTACTGCAAACTGTAATTAATTATATGAATAAAGGCTAGCCAAGAAAAATTAAATGTAAATCTATAAAACCTTTTTTTTTAATTAAGACAGATTTACAGTTTGAAAATGGGTGCTTGTTAAGAGGGCATAAAGTAATAATTCCAGTAGCCTTGAAAGGACGCATGATAGACGAGTTACATAACTCACATCTGGGCATCGTAAAGATGAAGAGCAATGCTCGCAGTAGGATGTGGTGGCCGGGTATCGATTAAGATATCGAGCAAAGGGTAGGCGCTTGCGAGACTTGCGCGAGCGTGCGGGCTGCGCCGGTGCGCGCGCCCCCCGCACCCTGGCCGCGCCCGCTGGCGCCGTGGCAGCGGGTCCACATCGACTACATGCAAGTAGGACTAAGTACGTATTTGATAATTGTTGACGCGTTCAGTAAATGGGTTGAGTGTTTGCACATGAGCAACGGTACTGCGACGCAGGCATTAATAGCTAAATTAAAGCAATTATTTTCCATATTCGGCATTCCAAATTGTCTGGTATCCGACAATGACGTAAAAATTAATTCAGCTGAGTTTCATCAATTTTGTTTCAGTAACGGTATCAAGTGCATGACTTACCAATTTACCACCCCTGTAGTTCGGTCAGGCGGAAAATAGCGTTAAGAATTGTAAAAAAAGTCCTTTAATGTATTTTAAAAGAAAACGTGTCCCAACAAACTGTTCATGAAATACTGTTAGATTATTTATTCGTTTATAGGAATACGGTGCATTGCACCACGGGTGAAACGCCAGCAAAATTGATGTTTGGTCGCGAATTGAGGACACGTTTAGACTTAATACTACCTAAGGAAAACGATCCAACATACTTGTTGGAAGACGGTGGCAAAATAAACGGTAATAGGGAATTTATCACCGGAGATTTTGTTTGGCTTCGATGGTACAGTGCACGAAAAGAAATTTGCACTAAAGGAAGGGTAATTCGTCGTATAGGAAATCGAATGTATAAAATATTTGCAATCGAACATGATACCGAATGTATTCCACAACATAGATCAGTTACAAAAATTAAGCAAAGAACAAACCGATGTGATTGGTACTGATGGGCATAATACGACGGCCCCATTGTCACGACAGCAATCCTTCCGGTCCTCCCCGGTAATGGTCTCGGGGCCCTCTGAAGCCGCGCCAGCTGACTTGCCGGTACAGGTCGAACATTCAGTAAATACGGGCGAAGTCGGTCATGCAGTAGAAGGGGAGGAGTGGAACGACTGTGAGGAGACAGAAGGCGAGCTAGGGGTGCCTGTGCCTGATGAGCAGCCCGAGTCGAGCGCGGCACCTCAGACGGAAATTCCACAGGTGCTACGTCTACGACCTCGAGATAACATAGATTTTAGAAAGTATTTTTAGATTAGTTGATTAAGTGATTACTTATTTGTTGTTACCCGGTACCCTACTAAATAATGGTGGAGGAATGTGTCATGTATGAGGGCTGCGCCGCCGCACCCTACCTTCTTATTCAGTAATAAATAAGTCGTCGTCATAAGAGGTTGTTTTACTGCTATAGACTCCGTACATCTCAGAAATCCTTTAATTGGTTTTGTGTTTCCTATTCTTGTTTCTTATGTTGTGTTTGTAACTGTTGGATTTTCTACCAAAAAATAAATAAATAAATAAAGTGAGTGGAAGGGTCGGAAGAGGCCGCCCTAGGCGTACTTTTTCGAATCAAATCGGAGAAATACTGGAAAAGGGCCGAATCTTAAGTACCCGAAACCGACGTGCGTGCATGACTCGATGTATGAATGTGGAAGAAGCGAAAGAGATTCGTCAGGATCGTAGCAGGTGGAAAGAAGTCGCCTCTGCCTACCCCTCTGGGAAACAGGCGTGATTTTATGTATGTATGTAAATAAATAAATAATGGATGACAATTGAATTATAAGAGAAGGCGAATAATAAGAGAAGAAAAAAAGGAGATGTGGGAAAAGTTCACAAATGATCTACTTGAAATTATTAGTATAAGGCTTTCAAATTAGAGCCTTCGAAATATAAACAACGGTTTTTTCTTTTACCATGTAATTGAACTTAGCTCTCCAAATGATCACTATTGTTATTGATATTGGGTGTGTAGAATCACGAATGTAGTAAACTACGGTTGTGTGGAATCCATATTGTATGGGAATCACGAATAGGAAGAATCGCGTTTGTGTAATCGATCGCATAATTGACGACGCGCTGGCCTAGTCGGTAGTGACCCTGCCTACGAAGCTAGCGGTCCTGGGTTCAAATCCCGGTAAGTGCCGATGTTTGTGTGATGAGCACGAATATTTGTTCCTGAGTCATGGATGTTTTCTATGTATTTAAGCCTAGAGCTTAATTTGGGACTAGGTCAATTGGTGTGACATTGTCCCCTGATATTTATTTATTTATTTATTTTATTTATTTTATAATTCTTTTTGACCATCCTGATATGACTCGGGGCACTCCGAATACAGTTGGTTAGGCTTAAGTAATTTTTTTTGACCAATCAGAATCGTAAGGGGTCCTGACAATGCCTAAAAAGTGGGTTTTCATGTCATAGCTTAATCTGATAGACGCATCTGGAAACTGCGGCTAGTTGGTCAAAATGTAGAAATTCTACTACGTGGTAGGACTATATCTAAAACAGACTGAAACTATATTTCAGCCTGCTGAAAACGCTTCCAAAGCACCAAAACTCCAGATTGAAAGGAAAGGAAAGTATGCGAAGTTGCCAGCAAAACTTTATGGTGTGTGTGTGTGTGTGTGTGTGTGTGTGTGTGTATTTTAGTGTGTGTGTGTGTGTGTTTGTGTGTTTGTGTGTGTGTGTGTTCATTTAAAAGCATATTTTTTTATCTGTGGTTCTTTGCTACATTGTATGAAAAACAATTGGGCCTTTTAAGAGATATCACCAAAGGGTCACCATTATCTATGTATACTTATTTTATTGATGCCATAGGTGCTGACAGCATTTCCTTGCTAAAATGTTACATACACTCGGCGTCAAAAATATCACCCCTCCTCGGAAAATAATTTCAACCGACTTTAAACCCTATTTGATCAAGGACAACAATATGATTGTTAGGTATCATTTGAAAGGTAATAAAGTGTTTTTTTAGGAAAATTAAAAAAAAAAGGATTTTTCCTTGGGGTCAAAAATTAAAGGAAATGACATTGCGAACAGTTGAAAAATGTTTATTCAAGTTTAAATTTACAACAATAAATGGATAACAAATTTTTACAAAAAGTGCCTAAAATTAACTTAAAACCTAGTGTTACCCCCCCTTGCCCTTATCACTGCCTCTAAACGGTCTTTCATTGATCGCACCAACTTTACGATGTCCTCTTGTGGAATGTTGCCCCATTCTTCGATGACTGCGTCCTGAACATCTTGCAGGGTGGTAGGGGCGGCATCTCGTGACCGAACCCGTCGCTTCAGCTCGTCCCAAAGGTGTTCAATCGGGTTTAAGTCAGGACTCCTGGCTGGCCACGGCAAAACGGGAATCCCGACCTCCTCCAGATAATCCCGAACAATTAATGCAGTGTGGGAGCGAGCGTTGTCGTGCATTAATGTGAACCCAGAGCCGACGTACCCCGCATATGGCGTCACATGCTCTTCCAGGATCTCGGCAATGTATCGGCGAGCATTCAGGGACCCTTGGCCGCGAGTGCCTCCAGTCTTGGAGACGCAGACAAGGTCGGTTTTGCCGTCTATAGACATGCCCCCCCAGAACATGCAAGAGCCACCTCCGTAGCCCACTGTCTCTTCAATACAGGCTTGAGCAAATCGTTCGCCCGACCTTCTGTAGACTCTGGCCCGCCTGTCGTTGCAATAAAGACAGACTCTCGTCTCATCGGTAAAGAGAACCTGCCTCCATTGCTCAAACGTCCAATCGACGTGGTCGCGGGCAAATTGCAAGCGATCTCTGCGATGCTGTGCGGTCAACATTGGGCCTGTAGCAGCCCTGTGAGCCACGATATCCTTCTCCCGCAGTCTTCTTCTAACCGTAGAGATGCTAACTGATGTTGTCCGAGCTTCTCTGAGGTGTTGTTGCACCTCAACAGCACTAGCGAAGCGATTGCGTAGAGATGATGTCACGATGAAGCGATCATCTCTTTCGGATGTGCAGCGTCGCCGACCAGCCCCATGTCTTCTGATGTAGCCCCCAGTCTCCTGGAACCGCTGTAATACTCGGCGGACAGCATAACGGCTTAAATTGAGTTGCCGAGCGACATCACACTGCCGAACTCCTGCTTGCAGTAGTGCAACCACTTGAGCTGATTCAGCAGCAGTGGTCTCCATGTTCGAGGGTTGTTTTCTTGCTTGAGTTCCTTAGATGTGTTCTCTTCGACGTCTGGATAGTGAATGATTGACATTTGACCTTGTACAGGCATTTTATACCCCTGGAAACGGGCACAACTCGCGACCCTTCAAACGAGTATTTGTGCACTTTTTTTTCGAAACGCTCTGATTCACAAGCCATTACGTATTGTTTAAATTAAACATTATTAATTGAAAACACATTAAACGTGCTTTTAATTGATACTTAATATTAATTATGTAACATAATTTCGCTAAGGTCTAGATTAGCTTGAATCTGATTTTCGCGGAGGGGCGATATTTTTGACGCCGAGTGTAATATACACTGAGCAAGAAAATTGCCAAATCTTGGATCTCCGTGGCATATTTTAGGTAAACACTTAATAATCTAAATGCTGCAATTTCAGATGCATCACAATGCAAAGCGGGAATAAGCAACTCATCATTATACTATCGAGTTAACAACATAGAAATGTACTCCAAGGACCGTCGGCAATATAAGCTGGCCCCCAATGTGCAGTTTGAAATGCATTTCGTCTTCCACGGATTAAATGATGGATGGTTACGGCTGTCGGAAATAGAAGTCCCGATAACAAAGACCAACACGGCGTATACATTCAGTAAGTTTTATCTCACTGTTTTTTAGGGTTCATTTTATTGGTTTCATTTATGAATAGCACCAATACGATTATCTTCTCTTCTTAGCGTATATACAATTTTCTCCCACATGCTCGGAAATGTTGACCTTACTGTTGTAAAATCTGAACGTAAAGTTCTGAGTTCCAGGCCCAGACAAATAAAATAAAAAATGTTATTATTTACCAACAGCAGGGCCGCGAAAATGCATGAAATTTCATTACGTACCCGGTGTTTTACTTTTTAAAACCATGTTTGGACTAAGATAACTAACTCGATACAGCCAAACACTCATACAAAAAAAAATCTTCCATGTTAATTTACCTTTTTTACTGTCATAGACTAAAACGATAAACCTTTTTAAACAGCGCTTACAACCTATTTAAAAGTGTAATAATAGTTTGACTTATTTTTAAAAGAAATTGAGTTCATAAACAAAATGAATTGCCGAAGTACCTAGCATAAACGCGTAATAAATATAATAATTTGGACTATATTTTATTCAAATTGTATTTATTACGTTTAAATTTGGGTTTTTTAATGCTTTATTTCAGTTTCGTACTAAATCGTACCTTGTTTCGAATGTAAATAAAATTGTGAGTAGAAAATTTTTTGCAAGGAAATGTTTCGTTTAGTACTAACATGAATTAAGATATGCCTCTATTTGACACGGTACTGTTGTCATTTCTTCGAATGTGATACGCTAGTTTAAAATTCTCTTTGAGTGTTACTTACTTAACAGATATGACTCCAGCTTCCCATAATCCTCCTAAGTTGGGGTTGCATGCTGCAATAAAGTGCCACTGAGTAACATCTTGTGCGGGTTTATTAGCTCGACATCTTAATTCAGTTTAACCTCGTTGATAACATCCGCTAACGCTTTGCTGGTTCCAACAAAACTTTGCCCTTGATCACTCCTCTGGTATGCGCATCTTTCTCTTCTAGAGACGATACGATGAAAAGTTCCAACAACAACTGTCTTGTTACAGTGGCTCTTTATCTAGCACACACTTTACCTATGAAGATGCGATTTGATAATTCCCTTAGGTTTTAATATCCAAAATTTGGTTCTGAGATAGCACATCGTAAGGTGTAGTCCACTATGAGCTGTGGTTAGGTTAGGTTAGGTTTTTTTCGGGTAGGTGGATAAAACGCGACAAGACCTGTTTGTAATTTATTTATTGCTCAAAAATTAAAAAAGTACATATTTTTGCAATAAAACTAGTCGGTACCTATGCTTTACTGATTGAATTCACCTACCAGCAGCTATTTTCACTTTTCTGTCACTTTAAACATTCCTAAAATTTACTTCCTCTTGCACTCTATACTTGACCTTTTACTCATACCATAAGTTTTGAATATCACATTCTATCTAAGTTAACTAGTATCATGTCGCAGTCCGTTTAAGAGTACGACAAGACCACAAATTGCGGTACCTCCCATACGCTTGACTGATTGCACCTGGGCTAGGACTGAAATTGAAAAAGCCGAAGCTTTTGCAATACACCTGAAAAATGTTTTCACAATTAATCAAGCTAATAATGCAAATTGGGAAACAGAAGTCGCAGAATCTCTGGAAACACCATTCCAGCTAAGTCCACCGATTAAACTTTTTACACCTCGTGAAGTAGCAAGGCAAATTAGATACTTACAACCTAACAAAGCACCAGGTTACGACCTTATTACCCCATTTATACTAAAACGGCTACCAAAGAAAGGTGTGGTTTTTCTGACAATATTATTCAACAGCATCCTGAGGGTAGGACACTTTCCTACAATCTGGCGAGTATCACAAATAATAATGATACATAAACCAGGAAAACCATCAAACGAACTAACCTCTTACCGGCCAATCAGTCTCTTGCCTGTAGTGTCTAAACTGTTTGAAAAGTTGTTCCTCCTTAGACTAAAACCTGTTATAGAAGAATGCAACCTTATACCTAATCATCAATTTGGCTTCAGGAACAGCCACGCCACGACAGAGCAAGTTCACAGACTGTCGGCAAAAATTAGACAAACCTTTGAAAACAAAGAATACTGCTCTGCCGTTTTCCTAGATATCCAACAAGCATTTGATAAGGTTTGGCATGATGGTTTGCGCTGCAAACTGAAGAATTCACTACCACACCCATACTACATCCTATTGAGCTCATACCTGGGTGATAGGTTGTTTCGAGTACAATTTGGAGAAAAATACTCTAAAATTTACACTATTGAAGCAGGAGTACCCCAGGGGTCTGTCTTGGGACCGGTTTTGTACACTCTGTATACTGCTGATATGCCAGTCTCAGCTAACACAACGATTGCCACATTTGCTGATGATACCGCCATCTTATCAAGCAACAAGGATCCCAATACAGCAACGAGTAGAGTCCAGAATGCAATTGATGAGCTGCAAATATGGTTAGATAAGTGGAAAATTAAGACCAGTGCTCAAAAGTCTAGCCATATTACCTTCACACTCAACAGAGATAACTGTCCGGCAGTTAAACTTGGAAATGATACCTTGCCCCATGTTGATACGGTTAAATACCTGGGAGTCTATCTTGACCGGAGATTAACATGGCGAAAACACATCCAAAATAAACGGGATATTCTCAACCACAAATTCAGGTCACTACTATGACTTCTAGGAAGACAATCCAAACTGTCACTTGAAAACAAGCTACTGATATACAAAGTGATCCTAAGGCCAGTATGGACATACTCAATTGAGCTGTGGGGCTCGGCAAGTCACTCTAATGTAGAAATTCTTCAAAGATTTCAAAACAACGTCTTTCGAACAATATCAAATGCACCTTGGTTAACCAAAACAAATGAAATCCATGAGTATTTGCAAATGCCAACAATAAAACAAGAAGTTACTACAATAAGCATGAAGTACTACAAGAGGCTTGATAGACACTGCAATGAACTCGCTCAGGACCTGTTAAAGGACCAATGTATAAGTCGTCTCAAGAGGCGACCCCTTATGCTTGCTAGAGATTAATAATGAAGAATCTGCGGTCACTGGACTTCAGATCTCGAATACCAACAAGTACTCAGATAAGATTTGCTTATAGTCCTTGGACTGATCGCAAATGAACCAGGAAAAAAAAAAAAAAAAAAAAAAAAATGTCGCAGTCCGAGGACATGAAGGGTTCTATTTGCGAGTTAGCCAACATGTTCACGGCTAAGATGGAGGAGTTCCAGAGCAGCCTGGACAAAGCCAGGTCATCCAATCCTACAGTGGCATCATTAGCGGCTGACTTCATAAACTTCAAAAACTTTATCGTGAAGACACTTGGCATTCTTCAGCAGCAAGTGGAGTCGTTGACTCGGCATACTGACCTCCTGGAGATGCGTTCTCACCGTAAGATGCTTCTTATACATGGTATACCTGAGGCTGATTCGGAGGACACATTAGGGGCTGTTACGGATGCGCTGAAACCCTTGAAGGTTGAGGTTGGCTCCAACTTGTTAAGCCGCTGTCACCGTTCAGGCCGACCCCAAAGTGGTAAGTCGAGAGCTATCATAATCAAGTTCCGTGATGCTGCCAATCGTGATAAGGTGTGGTTTGGCAAGACGGCGTTAAAGGGCTCGGGTGTCATGGTGTCCGAGTTCCTTACGAAGCCGCGACACGACGCGTTCATGGCTGCTCGTGACCGCTTTGGTATCCGGAGCTGCTGGACGCGGGACGGAGTCGTGCACATCCTCGGGTCAGACGGCACGCATCACCGAATTGTCTCTATTGCTGAGGTGAAGGCGATACGACTCGTGCCGGCTGTGTCTAGCGTTTCGACTCTTCGTGCCGGAGCCGGTGATAGTGGTAGTGTTCAATTGACGCAGATACCAGGCCAGAAATCAAAGAGAGTGATCAGCAAACCCGCTGCCTTTTAAGTTTGTGTTTTAGTTGTTTTTAACACTGCTTATCTTCTTAATTGCGTGTCACTTTGTTTTTGCTGTGTAATATTTCTTATGGTTACCTCTGAATTTAGCTGTATTATAAGTATTTGACTTGGATTGAAACTCATTAACTTATTTATTACCGTCTTTGTTAAAATTCTCATATTTTCTGTCACTTAATTGGGGAAAGTTGGTAGTGACAGTGACAGTTGCTTTGTTCTTTTTTTTTCATTTTTTGCGTTCCGTTTTAGGCATGTTTTTGTTTGTTGGAATCATTTCCTTACTTATTAAAATATGAAGTTGTTATGCAGTTTTAACGCTGCTGGTGGGTGGAGCTAACTGTACGCCCTTTTTAGTAATTTTATAAATATTTATTTATTAGTGTTTTATATTTATATAGTTATTTTTGTGTTATTTATTTATGTCTATTGACAGCAGTGATTGTGATTCTAATAGTTTTTTGTCTCTCTCCTCTGTTAGTGCGAGTAATGACTCCGAAGACAGTTTTCATAGCCTACCTCTGTCATTGTGCGACTTGCTTGATGCTCAGTTTTCAGTTCAACCAAAAAACTTAAATATAGTTCACATAAACGCTCAAAGTATCCTCGCCCACTTCAACGACCTCCTACTTAGTTTTAATGTTAATAACGTACATGCAGTCAGTGCTGGTTTCGGAGTCCTGGTTAAAGCCGTGCTTACCTTCTTCTTCTTATTCTTTGCCTGGTTAAAGGATGATTCGTTAAAGGATCAAAATATTGTGCGGCATCCTTTAGGACTCGTAACAAAAAGGACCATTGAAATTGTGCAGCTTTGGTAAGGGCAGTATAGGCAGCTTGTGGCGAATCTTTACATATGAATGATAATTTATCTAAAGTGGAAACCCATTTACGTATGTTCTTTTTTACAAAAACTCCATTCCCTTCTCCGATGTAGCTTCCTAAATACCGAGATCCGGTTAAAATTGAAACATTAGTATTATTGAATATAAGGGTTGCTTTTTGTTTGTCGGTCTCAGATACTAATAAAAATGATTTTGTACCTTGGGGAAAATATCCATAGGCTGGCCCTATGCTACTTATCTTTTCCCACCATTGAAATAGGTTATTAAAATTACCTTGGGCAGAAGAGTCATCGGCATACTTACCAACATTGAGTGGTGTTACCTAAGGTCATCTTTGAGTTTATTTATTAAAGGTAAAGTAGCAAGGGCATATAAAGGCATTGCTAGAGGATCTCCTTGGGCCTTCTTTAGTATAAATTCTCATATCCGAATTACGAATGACAAGCTCTGCATGACCATTATAGGTATTATAAAGAAAGCGGGCACAGTGTGGCCAGTATATTCGTGCTTGCCAAAGGGCTAATTGTCTATTAACGGCATTAAAAGCATTATTTGCGTCAACAAGGAGTAATCCCCAATTTGAGCCGGGTTGGCATTCTTTTTCGAATAGATCGCTCATTGCATGTATTGCACCTTCAATGCCGCTGCTTAATCCACTGCAAAGTTGCAAGTTGGTGCATGCTTCGGTAACCTCGGAACCAGTGGCTTCAATCATACATTTGGATAAGATTCTCCGAAGGCATTCACCAATACCGATAGGTCTAGCACAGTCCAGATATTTTATATTCATGTATAAGCCTGTACAAAATGTTTGAAATAATGGTGTTGACATTGTTGTACTTACTAATTTTTACTTTATTTTATTTATGTTTTCCATGCCAGCTAGTGTTCATGATTATATAATTATAATGTAACTTCCATATTTTGTACCACAGTTAAAGCAAATTAAGACATTAACTTATCACCCATCTTTAGTAGAAAAGGTAAAATATGCGGTACCTAACATAAAAACTAGATCAAAAAAATTGTTTCACTTGCCTAAGACACGCACAAATGCTGGTCGACGCGCCCCAATCTACCGCATAACAAACTTGTACAACAATAAGTTTCTTAATATTGACATATTCTCCCTAAATAAAGTCAAATTTAGGTCAGAGGTGAGAAAAATCCTCACATCAGAGTAAATGATTTTGATTTTACCTATACACCGTCGCAGTTTCTGTTCTTTATTTTTGTTGCCATATACACACATCTGTTGTTTTCAAACCGCGTCGTCGTCATGCCGATGACATCTCCCTTCTTCTTATTCTTATTTTGTGTTGTTGTTACTGTTTTTGTCACATATGTTACTATGTTATTATGTATTTTTAAATTATTGTATTATTTGTACTTGGTGTTTGTATCTCAATTTTGTTTTTGATCATATACATGTAGCCTACCTATTCTGCCACATCATAATTATGTGCAATTCACTGTCTGATTATGGTTAAAATATCTTGTCATGCAGTTCATTCTCAGTCCTCACTATTTTATTGTAACTTACGTGTCTTTGTGAGAATTGTTCATGGGGTCAAATTTGTTCATTACGATTGTACTACTCTAGCTATACAGTTACTTTCTATATTTGTATCCTGTTTTTTCTCCTAATAAAATAAAATAAAATAAAATAAAATTAGATACAAATACAAGGTTAATAAGACAATACAAGAAAAACATTTTTTTCCCCTTTTTTTAAGCATTTGGGCCCAAAATAGACACATATTTGTATTCCTACAAAGAAAAAAAAACTGTGCGCAGCGTTAAAACAAAAGTACTTTCATCTGCTGAATTCAGACTGTATTACATAAGGATCAGAAAAGGTAAGTACACTATATTACTAAGTTATTTCATGTTAAAAGCCATAACTTGCAAACACCTTCACGGATAAAATACTTAGGTACAGTAAATATTTCAAAGGTTTCATATAGGTACGCACGTTGAGAACGAAGGTGACCTAATACAAAAATCAAGCATTTTGGAAAATAAAATAAAAAAGTTTACGTGGTAGGAAGTTTCTCCTTAACTATATAATATCATAACTTCCCGAACTAAAGAGTTTAAGAGAGAAAAAATCAACTTCTTTGTGTTCCTTACGCATTCCTTATACAATTATTTTTGTTTAAATGTAGTAAATATTGAATGTACTAAATTTAATAACTACCCAAAAAAAACCTTCCAAAAATGTCACTGAAGCATTAGCAATTGACATAAATATCCATGACCTACTTGAAATTACGTCACTTTAAGACTAAAGACACATTGGTTAAGGCACAGCCTAAAGTGTAAACATTCTAAAAAATAAAATAAAAGTAAACTAGTTTTAGGTCAGACCAAACAGCATAAATTTAAATGATAGGATGACTTAAAAAGAACATCGGTCACTTTAAGATCCACTCATAGAACTTAGCTTATAACACGTGTCGTGATGTAACGACGCACTAAGGTTTAGACCACTGCTTTTTGTAATTACGTGCACAGACTTCTGGCGCAATATTAAACAGGTCATTTTACGTATAAAACTCAAGTAACTGACGTTGTTTTAGTCTAATTACAATTTAGTCACTTTCGTTTTCACCGTGCGATAAGTCGTCAGCGAAATACGTTAGATAATTTGATGTCGTATGATTTAAAACAGCTTTTAACCTTTTTAAAAGCTCCATTGGTTTGTTTAATACGAGTATAAACTCTTTATTTGTATGTCTCTCTTTCGCTTTCATACCTCTAAAGCTAGTCTAACAAAGAGGTTCCCTCTACTTGGCTTAACATTTACTGTCTGAAACTGTTTTAGTATAACATTTAATCGTTTTGGCATAATCGAATTCCGCCGAAAGGTAAATTGGCAGAAAAACTTTTTGGCATAATTTGTAACATCCCAAAAATGTGTTAATCCGAAATTAAGTTTGCAAACTATTATTATGAACGTTTTTTTTTAAGCTTTATTTCTGTTATGCATATTATCTATTGTGCGAAACTAACTTGCTATACTTACAAACTTAATTGATAACATTATCATTTCCCTCGCTAAACAATTCTTGATACTTACCTGCCAAGCGGGATCCTTAAGAAATATCGCCAAACATTTCATGGAATAATAAGCCATTTCACCGAATTTCATGGAAAGCTAATTTCTGCTGAAACCTTGTACTTTTCAGATTATCTTAAGCATTCGTTACGTAGGTTAGGTTAGGTTAGATCTGTGACCACAAACAAAATAAAGCTCCTGCACGTGGAAATGCTTGTCGATGAAATGAAAATTCGGTGAAGTGAAACGATCTATGAAATGAGTTTCAGAAACACGTAGATTTGGTTCGACAATATATTATAGACTGACGCAAGGCGACCATGCAACGATAAAAACACCTACATGACGACTAACTAACTATGTAACTGTCTGCTTGATGGTTTGCTCTTGCTGGGCTGTTTGCCGGTGGTTACTTAAGATTATATACTTACGTGTAACTAACATGTAAATTTAAAATCGGAGTGAGTAGGGACACAACCTAAAATAAGTTATAACTTGTTACAAATAAGAGCAAATATTAAACGACAATAACGTTGTCTATTGGAAATAATAAAATTTTACTTTAATTTCCTAATGTAATCTTGCACACCATTCAATCTTGTATGTTTACTCCGTGTCTGTTCACGCATCATGTATTTTTGATCTACCTCGGAAACGCATCATATCGGTCCTCACGACATCATATCGGTCCTAGTGTGAGGACCATTGATATTCATGTCTGAAACCTTTTTGTATACCATTGCTTAATTTACTATACTATAACATTTAAAAGGATTGTCCTGTAACGAGGTTGTTACAACCTCCTTTTTGCGTTCCTGGCCACTTTTACATTTCGTTTAAATTCTTTCCAAATTCAAAATTGTCAATGATCTATTGGTATTTTAAAAGGAGCCGACGGCATCGCGAATGAATACATCAAGTACGCCAAGACGCTCCTATTGACCCCACTCACTCTTTTATTCAATAAAATCCTTGACGAAGAACATGTTCCTCAAAACTGGACTGAATCTATAATCATATTACTATACAAAAAGGGAAACCCAGCTGACATAGCAAATTACCGCCCTATAAGTCTCATGCCATGCCTGTATAAGCTGTTTGCATCATGTCTGCTGCATAGAATATCCTCGGTCATCGACGCCCATCAACCTTGAGAACAAGCAGGCTTTAGAAAAGGCTTCAGCACAACAGATCATATCCATACAGTCGAACAAATTATAGAGAAATACCTGGAATTCCGTAAGCCACTCTATATAACCTTTATAGATTATAAAAAAGCATTTGACAGTATTACACACAACAGCATATGGAATGCACTAATAAAACAAGAAATAAATGTCAAATATATCAACATTCTAAAAGATATTTACTCAAATAGCAAAAGTAGAGTCAGACTAGATAGAATGGGCACAAGTATAAACATATGCCGAGGAGTAAGGCAAGGTGACCCAATTTCACCTAAATTGTTTATTGCAGTCCTTCAAAATATAATGAAAGACCTACCATGGTCTAAACAAGGCATTTACGTAAACGGAAACAACTTGAGTAACCTTAGGTTTGCGGACGATTTAATTTTGCTCTCAGAAAACCCAGTATAACTTAGTACTATGATAAATGAACTAGACTTAGAGAGTAAAAAAGCAGGTTTGGAAATGAACCTAGACCAAACAAAAGTCATGACTAATGATAAGCAGACATCTATTCTAGTGAATAACACCCAACTTGAATACGTACAAGATTACGTCTGTCTAGGAAAAAACATTTCATTCAGATCTGGAAGAAATCTAGAAGAAGTAAACAGACGGACGTCAATTACTTGGAAAAAAATTTGGGCTCATAAGGAAATACTCAAGTCGCAATTACCTATGAAAACAAAGAAAATAATAATGGATTCGGCCATACTACCATGCCTTATCTATAGCTGTCAGACTTGGACATTCGACCAAAAAATCAAAAATCCAAACCACTCAAAGAGCAATGGAAAGAAGCTGCCTGGGCATCAAACTGAAAGATAAAATAAAAAACACCCAAATACGAAAGAAGACGAACGTAACTGATGCCTTACGCTTTTCACAAAGCTTAAAATGGAAATGGGCCGGTCATATTGCAAGGTATACCGATGACAGATGGACACTAAGAACAACAAAGTGGGACGGACCAGGTGGGTCCAGAGGTAGAGGCAGGCCACATAATAGGTGGCAAGATGAAGTAGTTTCGGTCGCTGGCTCGAATTGGACAAACACTGCAAAAAACAGAGAAAAATGGGATACTTTGGAGGAGGCTTTTACCCATACAATAATGTCAACAACTAATAATTAAAAAAAAATTAAAAATGTCATTTTATTTTTATTTAAATTTTTTGTATGGAATAAATAAAGCTTTTATTATTATTATTATTATTGGTATTTGGATCTATAATTGAGTCTCCAGAAAATTTCGATAAGCACAGACACGGGTCCCGCCCGTGTCTCGCTATTTCATTATATTTAATTTATTATTTTATTTAAATATAATTCTGTAAATATTTATATTTCCAAAAATATAATATTTGAAGAAAGCGATTCATTTAAGAGTCTCCGAGATACTTACCATCCTACCGTTAGAATCCTGTATGATAAATAAATAAAAAATGAAAAAAAATAGTCTTATAATAAGTAACATGTGATTCATTTAAGGTTGTGTCCCTACTCACCTCGTTTTACGGGACAGTAGTTTTGATGGTACTATCGTGGAAAATAATGGGAAAATAATCAAAACTTTTATAATATGATTATAGTACCTATATAGCAACGAATAAACCTCGTTATCCGCCTAACTGCTGTCACTATCTCAAGATGCAACATAATTGTATTTTACGATTGAGAAATTACCTTCTGCTGGAGTTTCATTCGACGCTTCATCTCCGCAATGATAATCGTGTCCGAATCCGAAGCGCTAGTAGATTCACTTCACTCACTCATAGATTCACTCATGAGGCCGATATACTGAATAAATGTTTTGAATATAACTCTCCGCGCGGTCTGTCCTGCCGGAACCGGAGCCGCTGCTGGAGCTGTGAATCTCTATTCCAGAATCCTCTGGGGCTGCCGAAAATTAAAAATGCTGTTCATGTTTTTATTTTAGAGATATATTTTAGACGTAATGCACCACGTTGGCGAGTGCATCTTGGTGATATATATTCATATATCTCTTTGGCGCCTTGGCCTGTGCACGCTAACGCCACATGCGTTATTTGGCGTTAGCGCGTCACAGTTACCAGGAGGACCGCTATAGGAGGCGTAGACTCGGAAGTGAAGCCCCAAGCAGATGTCGGCACATTGTTACATATTTAACGCCTTGCCTCGACGCCCAGCTTCTACGTCCTTCTTCGCCTTCTTGTACTTATAACTTAACTGCTACTCAATACGTAATTGCCTGTACGATACAAACATGCATATAATCAATTACGATAAATGGTGAATCAAAAGTGAAAAGAAAATGTGTTTAACAAAATAGAACCATGTTTAAAACCAAAAAACGCGTAAAATAATAACTCATTTTTTCGGAATACCAGATTGGTCCAGTATTTTTCAGTTTAATTTATTTAACACTTGGGTTTTGGTTTTAAAGACGGTTTTTTTTATAATATTTATATATATTGACAGATGGCCTGATAGAATTCGGCACGGAATGCTTCGACCCATTAATCACATACCTCGATAAGGGCGCTGTTACATCACTCAGATACATCAACCATTCGGGTCATTACCGGTTGCTCTATGATTGCCCTACATATGAATGTCCCGGTAAGTTTTTTATAACAGGACCCATGTTGTTGTGTTCCCAACATCCAAGTACTCCAATATATTTTATTCCGAATATTCATTTGTCCGAATTCAGAGTTTTCCGAAAGCCATGCTGGAGCTACGAGTATTTTAGATTCAATGCGTATTTCATTTGCTACAGGTTAGGTTTGATATAAAAAATAAGTTTTCAATGAAAACATTGCATCCGGAATTATTTATAATCGGAACTTTGATTAATTCCTAATAATGACCTTTCGGAGTTGTGTAGCGTACCCGGAGTAGGAAAACGATTTGAGTGCATGGATATTTAAACATTTAGATATATGAAACAAGGGATCCATGCCCGTTCTTACCGGCTGCCTAACCATCACACCGGAACACCTCAGTGCGATCACTGACCACCGCCGAACACCATCTGGACAAATGCACAAAGTCCTTTCACTCGCAAAATACCCTTAAAAAACACTATAATTTCATGAAAAAAATAATGATTTGAACAGAATTTAGTAGCAGCAATAAAACTATCTCAAATACTTTATTTTTGTATTTGCCACGTATTCGAGGCATTTTATAAATTTTAAATAGTTAATAGTAATTACTTAGTTACTATGCAGATTAGGATTCTCTATCATCCAACCACTTTTCCGTTCGTTATTTACGTAGGCATAAAGCCTACAAAATACTACTATTATAATTGTACATAATACTACTTTCAAAGAAAAAAAATGGTAAACATTTGTTTACCTGTTTAGGCCCTAGGTTGTATCTAAACGTTATAATATATAGACGCATAAAAAACCATCAAACTTACAACACCACAACACAGCTCACCAAAACACGCAGTTGAGTACAAAGAGTAGACCGATGGCCAGGCTTGTGTCGGGAACTAAGAACTGAAAGGAATGTATTCCCGTCACGGACCGAAAGGAACTAGTTCTTCGTAAACGATGTCAATTGGTCTTCGGTCCTTTAGGTCAGTAGTAATTGGTTTACGTATGAGCGAAATAGAGCAAACGAGTAAAGAGCTCGGCGTGAACGAGACCAATGATACCTATATCAAATCGTGACCTGCTCAGATCTTAAAATTTGATCCGGAGCTAAAGGAACTAAAAGGCCGAACTAGTTCCTTTGGCCGATTGACAAATCGGAGCGCTCCCTTTAAAGACCGAGCGGGCACAACTCTACCGATGGCTCCGCGTGTCCAACGAGGCACACTCCACTCGGGGGGAGATTTTAGTCCGTAGGTCACTGGGCACCTTTCCCAGTGGAGTCGGGCATGCAGTCAGATCCGGCTGGCTGTATACATGACGTATTTCCTCCTCCTACGCAAAACAAAAAATAAAAATGAATGAGTAGCTCAACACTAAAATAGCCAATAATTTTGAATAATGATGCATTTCCGCAATACTACACGAATTATTTAAAATAATAAGTAACCCGTTGACACCTGTGATAAATTTTATTTTTCTGTTTTTTTATTTTAGTGCCACCGGAATTAAAAAAGTCAGAGACTTATTTAAAGAAGAGACAAGGCTCCCAAGTTGATCTACCATGCAAGTAAACACAATGATGTATTTTAGTATAAAATAATTCAAAAATCGTTACTAAACTTTTATATCAGAAACATAATTATAAAGCTATATTCATTTATATTTATTTTGATCTGATGCTTTACTGGCTTAACCACATGGATGAATTAATATAAGCTTAACTTGTACCCTTAATTTGACGTTGGGAAGTATACTGGACAGTCTATTTACCAAAATCTGGAGGTCAAACTATTTCGCTTTAACTGTTCTCGCTTTTAATCACAATATTAGGCATAAATCATAATTATGTACAAAAAATTACAACCCCGTGCGATTACGTAATATTCGCCAGTGCCCGCCACAATGCAGAGGAGGAAGGACATGTCGAGCGGCCTCTCGGTAAGTCATAAAATGTTCGTAATTTTCTTAGAAAAGACTGTAAGAATTTTATAACGTATATTATTTATGAATATTAGAAAGGTAATTGGTAAATTTTACGTTAAATATCTTATTCATGTATGTGCTACATTTGTTCAAACATTAGTGTCCAGTATACTGCACATTGCCCATTACGCTGTATTTTGACCTAAGTTCGCAATGTCCAGTATACTTCCCATTGCCAATGATTGTAGTTTTTAACCGATATTGGGAATGTGAAGTATACTGGACATTGCCCGCAAAACAGTGAATGATGAGCAGTGATGAGTGCCTATTAATTTATTATTAGTTAGATATGAAAACAAAGGTATTGAGTCCATGAACATACTTGTTTAATTTAAGGTTTTTATTTCAGGTGTTTCAAAAGTTTTCAAGAGGCAGAAAGCTTGTTGGCCTGATACCGCCTACAGATGTCCCATCTGATTTAGATAATTCGGATGAAGAAGATAAAGAAGTTGAAGAAGATAAAGAAGATAATGGTTCTTCGGAAGCCACGTCCATATCATCATCGTTAGAACGACTCGACTTGCTAAGAGACTCGTCAGAAGAGAGCAGAGAAAAATCTGAAAATAGTAACGAAGAAAAGGTTCTTCTGTCACCCATAATACGCAAAGTACTACCAAGTCCGACCCAGGTAAATTACGAAAATATTCCCAGCCTCAGTTCGATTCCATCGCTATCATCTCCAACAGTTTACTCGCCGTATGTAAGTCATGTGTTTTCCCCTGCTGTACCGTCACCATCCCTGCCTTCCGCCGCCACACAAGGTTTATCTGCGGTTCCTATCACAAGCTCAAAAAGGAGAATAGCAAATCCTAATGGTATTCCTAAAAAATTGACCTTAGGAGCGAAGCTAGTCATTGCTCTTTGCAAAACAATTCAGAAACGTGTGTTGTCTATTTTGATAATTATTTTAGTACCCTGGATTTGGCAAAACATTTGAGAGACAATTACGGAATATTTTCGATGGGAACCGTAAGACAAAACAGACTCAGAGGCTGTGACAAGTTATTAATGAGTGACAAGGATATGAAGAAAAAAGGCAGAGGTAAATTTTGCCAAATGGTTAATAACGAAAATAAACTGGCAGTCGAGAAATGGTTTGACAACAAGATTGTCAAGTTTTTAAGCTCATATGCCGACGCTTATCCAGTGGTTAAAATACAGCGATACTCAAAGGAAGAAAAAACAAAGGTCGCTGTAGATTGCCCACAAGTCGTCAAGCATTATAATCAGCATATGGGCGGGGTCAATCTCTGCGATATGTTAGTGGCTTTGTACCGGACAACATACAAAAGTCGACGGTGGTACACGGGCATTTTTGCTCAAATGCTAGACATTTGTGTTAATAATGAATGGTTACTGTATCGCAGGGATTGTACCCGTCAAGCTGCTAAACATATCAGCATCAAGTCATTTCGGTGCACTTTAGCAAATGAATTGCAACAGAAGTCAAGGGTCAGCAAGACACAGAGTGCACCTGAAGTAAACACCAGCAAAGTATCAGTGATTCATGCTCCTGTGCAACCCCGACCAGTTGAAGCGATAAGGTATGACGGTGTCGGCCACTGGCAAGCCTTCACGACTTACGGGCGGTGCAAATATTGCACGAATAACAAAACCGAAGTATACTGCATGAAATGCAATCAAAGGCTTTGTATGGTAAGAAACAGAAATTGTTTTTACCAATTTCATAACCAATAGTTTTTTAATAACAGTTCTTATATATACTTAAAATGCTTTAGGTACTAAGACTGATTATATGACCTAATTTTTTAGAGTAAGTATTAATAATAATGTCAATGTTGATCTCATGGCTGTGTCTTAAGTTCCTATAGGTAAATAAGACTATTCTGTAAGTAGGTACTTATACTCCTAATAGGTACTTAGACTGATTAAAACTAAAGAAGTACCTTTTTTTGTTACATTTTGTTTTAAGTTTTGTACGGATTTTTATATTACTTAGTTTTTGTAGTAAGTATTGATAATACTTTGTCAATTTTAGTCTCGTTGATGATCCTTATGTTGTTAATTTAAGAAAAATAATATCTAGATGTATGCGGATGGCTTTAATAATGTTGGATTTGAATTATAAATAAAGGTGATTTTATAAAAAAAACTGTATATCAATTTTTTCATAAACTTAGTTTACTAAATAATTAAGTGTGCATCTTTAGCAATGTCCATTATACTGCACATCCAACTCAACACTCACTTGGCCGTGTAGTGGGCAACGTCCAGTATACTGGACATATGTTTTTCCAAAAACTGTACAAACTAGATTTTTTTTTTTAAATTTTCCTGTTTCTCTAATATACAATTTACTCAAAAACTATAAAACTTGAAAAAAATACGGTGACTTTGTTGCTTGCCAAATTAAGGGTTAAACAACAAACAACTTTCAACAGTTTTTGTGGCATAGTATAAATAGAAAAGTAGTTCGTCTCTGGCCCTTTAGGAGTTTCCATTAGGTACTGTGCTATCCCCAAGGGGTGATCTTGTGGAAATTAAAGAATGAAATTTATTTTAATAATTTCACTGGCCTGCTCAAAAGAGCGATCGTTCAAAATTAGCGGACCCCGCGGTAATAAAATAGTAGAACCCAGGATCCATGGGTGAAGTTAATAAGGAACAAGACTCAGCTGGCTTAAAAGATACTTAAGAATAGGGGGGGGGAGGGGCTCAGTCAGCTACAGTAAATGTAGTGGTCCCGCCCCCAGACGGGATGCCCTCCGCCAGCCTGCCTCTAATTTATCTGGGGAATGGTTCGTTATGTCACCTAGTCACTCCAATGTAATGCCAATATGCAAGGGACTAGTGGACCCCACAACAATGTAGTCACCCCAAGAGGCAGGGATTCCCTAAAACCTATTTATTTATACGGAGTGACGACTCTAACCCGCCCTACCCCCTGGGCAGTCCGAGCCGTCGACCAGAGGCGACACCAACCCCGGGCTTTCACACGGAACAGACCCTCTTGTCCCAAAGATTGATTTTGGAGATTCGGATGCGCGCATCGGTTGCGTGCGGTCGTCTGCCAGTGCCCGCGTCAATTTATTTTTAAAATTACTTTGCCTAAATTCGTGATTGGCTGTGGCTCAAATTTTCAATTCCTTGTCTTTCTTGAGGCCTTTATATGCAGTGTTGCCGCCCCTGGGGCGTATCTGGAAAGGGATAGCTGTATTTTGTCAGCGACAAGGCGTGGAATCGAACTCGGTGTTGCTGCGTGGGAGTCGGGCACTGTACAAGTCAACCATCAAGTACACTACCAAAGCGGCAAATATCGGCTACGCTTTGTGTGCCACGTGCTACGGTGTTGGTACGCCGTGTGAGCTACGCCGGGTGTGCTACGCCGGGTGTGCTGCGCCGGGTGTTCGCTAAGTGCTACATTCTACTGGATTTAATCCCTGCGGTCGTAGAGTAGACAGCTAAGTATGCCGCTTCCTATAAAATCTAAAACTTTGTGCGCCGGATGCTGCAGAGATCTTTCTGATGATCCAAAAAATACTATCACCTGTAAAATTAGAAATTGTCTCAAAACTTTTCATAATAGCTGTATAAATGCTGACAATTTAGCCCCAGAACAATTAAAAAGCTGGACATGCCCGGAATGTAAAGCAACTACAAAAAAGGGTGGAGATAACTCCTCAACTCCAGTACGGCCAATTGTTAATAATGATACCTCCAAGATACAGATACCCTCTGATAATGTTACAGTACGCAACAAAAAAGGCCAACAACCCATGCCGAACAACTCTAACCCCTCGGAAATTGCTGCGTTGACGGATGAAATTAAACACCTGCGCTGCGACGTGTCTGCGATCCAAGCGCAGTTATCTGAGGTATTACATACTTTCGCGCAATTTTCTGCCCGACTAGATACTGTCTCCAGTAAACTTGAGGTGACCGAAAGTAGGTTAAAACACCTTGAAGACCAGCAAGTAGAGAACACTTTACTTCAGGAAACTGTGAATTGTCTGCAAGAACAACTTAATAAACAGGAGCAAGCTGCACTTAGAAACGAAGTTGAGATTGTGGGCTGCCCAGAGACTCCAAATGAAAATCCAGTTCACATAGTCTTAACGGCGGCAGCTAAAATCGGCTTATCTATAAATGATGCAGACATCGACGGTGCTTGGAGAGCGGGACCTCATGTTATTAAGGCTGGAAACTCATCTGGGGACAATGTCAACCATCGCGTCCACCCGCGCCCAGTTGCCGTCCGCTTTACTCGCAGGGCGACACGTGACGCATTTTTGAAAGCTGCGAAGTCCAGGCGCAACATCACGTCGGCTGATTTCGTCCGCAGTAGCCGTGAGCCTGAGAAAATATTTGTCAATGAACGACTAACTCGCGGTAACCGCCAGCTTTTTCGTGCCGCACGGCAACGGGCCTCAGAAGCTAAATACAAGCGCTGCTGGACAACCGGAGGGTCAGTATACGTCCGCAGGCAAGATGGATCCCCTGCTATTCATATTAGCAATCATCTCGATCTGGACCGTGTCTTCGCGAATTCGGCCCCCGGCCGCTCGAGAGTCTCTGGGGGGGCTGCTGCAGACGGTGGATTTTCTTCCCCGCATACCTCTAAGTCGTAATTATGTTTTCATTGCTGTCACAATATTTAATTTTATTTTTTTCACCCTTAACTTTACTTCACTACCTGAAACATTACCAAGGAACACATTCGCAGCTTCATCTTGTACTATTGCTTCACTAACACAACTACACACAAAGACTATTTCCATACTCATATACATTCAGATACACAATAACCCAGTTGATTTTATTAATTGCTATTCGTTATCTGGCTCTCGAAATGGCTGTCAATGTAAATTTCTGCAACAGTCTGGCCCAATACGTACCCTTGGCCCCCGTTACTTTATCTTGCCATGGCTGGATTAGACCTTGGTTTCGAACTTGACAAATCCTTTACAGTAAACTGTCATGCCATTTAATTAGCAGAGCAATGCAATAATATTATAA
Organism: Acleris sparsana; assembly: GCA_923062465.1. Lineage (NCBI taxonomy): Eukaryota > Metazoa > Arthropoda > Insecta > Lepidoptera > Tortricidae > Acleris > Acleris sparsana. Next base: position 5,936,576 of record OV281308.1, on the reverse strand, counting down.
CGCCTAATTTTTCGGTCAAGGTACTAACGCTTAATATCAGAAGTCTTCAGCAAAATTTTCAACAGTTTCAGATAATGCATAACAGACTCCAAATTAATTTCGATGTAATCATTCTAACCGAGTGCTGGCTCAGGGACGGTTCTATTATCGGGCAGCTGGACGGCTACTCTGCGCACCGTACAATTAATTCTCACAACCAGGCCAGCGGAGTGGTGGCGTACTTGAGAAAAGGCCTAAATGCCACAGTGACTGAACCTCTCATTCAAGATGCTGATAGCCTCTTCATCTCCGTATCGGGACTGTTTTCTTTGCTTGGTTTATACCGCTCGCCCTCATTTCTAAACGTAAATCCTTTCCTGCTTTCTCTAGAAGCTTTTGTTAAAAGCAACTGCCAAAACACTAATTGCTTTGTTTTTGCGGGTGATATTAATATTAATATCAATGCTCCAAGCGCTGACCGTACCACTTCTGAGTACCTTTGTATGATGGCAAGTCTTGGCCTGAGTGCTTTAATTAATAAACCAACGAGGAAAGGTGCCTGTCTCGACCATATTTTTGTACGACGGGCTTATAATGCAACTTCTATCGTTTGTACCTCTGATATCACGGACCATGACATGGTTATGGCCGGGATTACTGTCAGGAATAAATTTAAAGCAGCTAAACCTTCAAAAACCGTTATCAAGCAAAACCTAGAAGGTATCAAAACGGATTTAAGTAATGAAGATTGGCTCAAAGTAATAAATAAAACCTCCGTTTCCGAAGCAGCTAATACTTTCTCAACTATATTAACTGATATAATTGCTAAAAACACATCGACTAAAACTCTAAGCTGCTCTAAATTTATCCTAAAGGCATGGATGACTCCAGGCTTAATAAAATGTTCTAAAGTGAAAGATAAACTACATGCTCAGTCCCGTGAAAATCCCCAAAATATTATGGCTCGAATTACATACACCAGGTACAGAAACTTTTATATAGACCTTATCCGTAAAATTAAGAATGACTACGATAGTAAGCAACTATCTGATAATAAAAAGAACCCTAAAAAACTATGGCAGACCATTAGAAATATAGGACACCTTGGCCAGAATAAACAAATTTCGCATGAACTCACTTCCATTAAGCCAGACGCTGTAGAGTCACTGAACCAAGCCAACGACTTCTTCTCAACAGTGGGCAGTAACCTAGCCGAGAAGATTCTTAAACAAAACAACACGTCTGAGCATATTTTGACTTCCAAGGCCTCAGTTCCGCACTCACCCTTACATTCGTTATTTCTGCAGCCCACTAATGAGGCTGAGGTAGAAAAGCTTATTCTAGATCTTGAACTCGACAGTGCGGCTGGTATTGACGGGATTACCAACCGCCTTCTCAGAAACATCAAAGACTATGTTGTTAAACCGCTTGTTCACATCTTTAATCTCAGCATTTCATCTGGCACTTTTCCGGATTCCTGGAAATTGGCAGCTGTAGTTCCCATTCACAAAGGAGGTGCTAGAGACTGTCCTGGAAATTATCGCCCCATCTCCCTCCTTAGCAGCATATCAAAAATATTGGAAAAATTAATTAACAAACAGCTGGTCGGTTTTCTTGAATCTCAAGACCTGCTTTCTCCAAGACAATTTGGTTTTAGAAAGAACAGGTCCACCGAACAGGCTGCTTCTTTGTTGGTACAATTGGTATCGTCATATCTAGATAAAGGAGATAGGTGCGTAGGAGTATTCCTTGATCTGGCTAAGGCGTTTGACTCAGTTTCACTCCCGATCTTGCTCAGGAAACTCGAACTATTAGGCATCAGAGGTACGGCATGTAAATGGTTTGAAAGCTATCTTTCAAACCGCAAACAATGTATCAAAGTAGGCGACTTAGTCAGCTCACCACTACCTGTATCATTTGGTGTCCCGCAGGGCAGCATTCTGGGCCCCACACTGTTTCTAATATACCTGAACGACATGATCGCACTACCCATCAAACAGGCAGAGATCATCTGTTATGCAGATGATACTGCTCTAATTTTTAGTGATAGAACCTGGGAAAAATGTTTTCTAATGGCAGAGAATGGTTTAATGCGTATCGCAAACTGGCTTGCCAATAACTTACTTACCTTAAACAGCACTAAAACTAAATATGTTTGCTTCCATAAGACAGCATCGACTGCTCCCCATTCACGTCCGTATCTTAAACTCGAGCGTACCACCCTGCACAATAGAGTAATAAGTGATAACGAGGTGATCAGCAATTCTCCCACCATAAAATATCTCGGTATTACTCTCGATGAAAAACTTAATTTTAAAGAGCATTTAGAGTTAGTATCAGGTAGAGTCCGAAAGATAGTGTTTGTTATGAAGGCGCTAAGAAATTGTGCTGGAAGAAACTTAATAAGGCTCGTCTATACCTCGCTTTGTGAATCGATACTTACGTACTGCATAAGCGTGTGGGGCGGCGCCTCTAGTTCTGCGCTTTTACCTCTCGAAAGAGCACAACGATTCGTGCTAAAAGTTATGCTCAGAAAGCCCCGGCTATTTCCCACGCTCGATCTCTACAGGGAAGCGGACGTTCTAACCGTGCGGCAGCTAATGCTGTTACGAGTTACAATTCAGACACATTGTAAAACAATTCGTTCAAAGCAATACTCTGATTTGACTCGCAAACGTTTGCTTAAAATACCGATTGCTTTCGTGCGGACCGCCTTCGCCCGACGGTTCCCAGACTTCCTTCACCCCTACATATACAATAAAATCATTAAATCTTGTTCAATAGCAAAATCTACACTACGTAAAGCAAAACGTACAATAATCAGTTGGTTAAAAAGTCTCAGCTATAGTGAAACTGAAAATTTGCTGAGGGCTATTGCTTGAGTACTCCACACTACCCTAACTTGTAAAATTTAAGCCATCAACACCATTACACATGCGAACACACACACACACACACACACACACACACACACACACACACACACACACAAACGTGCCATACCTATTGTAAAATTAGATTAAGATTAACTATTCTTAGTACATTATATCCAATTTTCTTCGTTATTAACTGTAGACACTAGTAGACACTAAGTTACATTTATTTTTAAATTTGTATTCCGAATCTGGTTGCCACTTGACAGGCATTGCCTAGTGTGGGACCAACAGATATTGCCAATATGTGTATTCGTTATTTTAATAAAGAATTTTTATTTATTATTATTTATTTATTTAAAGTTCAATTTTGAATATATCCTCCCACCCTCGACATTTCTACAGACCGACATAACGTGTTCAGTCTGAAAGGGTACTTTGTGTAGCGTCGTAGTGCCTGAAAGATGATATCGACATTTGTGACTGCGGATATCTTTCACTGAGGTGATGAAACACTTTCGAGCCGAATTGATAATGATGACTGCCCATGCCTTTTTTTATTTAATAGTTTTAAGTTCGATTTCTAAATGCAGCTGTGGTTTTTCTTACGCAGAAATTGATTATCTTTCAGATGAGCTTTGGTTTTTTGAGGAGATCGATCATAAAAGATACTTAAGTACGAGGTGTCGCTTATCATGCTGCTGCCACTTATTAGGCCAATTAGAGGAGCTTGCAGCACTGCAATGTCGACTGTTCTTATCCCTCCCGTGTTCCGAAGAATAAACGAAACTTGGGAGTCGTATTATAATACATCGAAGTTACAACTTAACCCTAAAAGTTATTTTGCATAGTATACCACACATTTCTTAAGGTGCACTTTGTGTATTTTTTATTTTAATAAAATTATGTAAATAGGTGAAATTCAATGGGGCTAGATTTCAGTTTCTTTTTTAATTTTGCGACGTTAAGGGTTAAAAACAAAAAATGCTTATCCAGGTTTTTTGTTTTGCAGCATCACCATTTCATTATTATATATAATCCGGTAGGCGAACAAAATAAGTATATATTAGATCACACTCCAAATAACCCACCCCGTCCTAACTCGCCCCACTTAATTAACTACCACTCTCAATAAAACCACACTCACTCACCGATTCAATATCCGTTTATTCCCCACTCCTGTCACGCACGTCCGCGCACTTCAAACACTAAGTAACGGATTTCTAGACCCGACGAGTCGTCATCTCCAGCACTGGACCCCTTAAAAACTCAAAAGGTAGACGGACCAAACATACATTACGCAAACTCCATTCTAACGTTCGCATCCACTAGAACAATAAACCCAACACTTCAGTCTGGACACACAATAATCACTCGGCCGTTCGACATTTTCTTTTTTGCTACCCTATATTGTCTGCCATAATTATTTTTAAGTAGTCAGAAAATGTATAAATCAAACCTTATTTAACCTCGCCATGTCAACACGTTAGATATTTCAGAAATTCTGAAAGAAAATAGTTTCGGCGGTACAAAAAGTCTGCCAATAATTATGTCAACCATATAATATATATTCAGTATAAATATAGGAAACAAAGGGTACCCCTACATACTGGTTATGCAGTGCACCATCTCGTAAGTACTACTCCCTAGTTTAACCTAGGTACCGGCGTCATTAGAGTTGACTTCAAGTGCGGCGCGATTCAACTAATCGTTACACAATCGCTAACTCTTATTTCACACAACGCGCCTACTACTTACGATTTATTGTATCCCTAATTAGATATATCAAAACCCTATAAAATATGTATGCCTCAACAAATTTTCCCCCTCTTGTCATTTGGCTGACTTAATCCCGTCATTCTTCTTCTTCTTTTAATTCAAAAATTATAAGCGACCTCTCATCATACCAGGGCCACACCGAAATGATCGGGAATTGAGTACTAGGATTGAGTCAGCATAAAACCTTTTTTGTTACGTGAGTACTGGCCACTTGTAATCGTAATGACATTAACACAATTTAAAAAAGGCCGGTTTTTTCGTCATGCCAGTTTCAATTTGACAAGTCGATAGGCAAAATGGAGCACACGCGTGAAAATTTCCGAGCCATAATTTATCACAACTTTCGTCGAGGGTTATCTCAATATGCATGTCTCGGTGAGCTTGTTTTCATATATAATGTGGAAGCACCAAGCCAAACGACTATTTATTGTTAGTATTCGGAGTTTCGACGAGGTTGTGCTCCTCGAAGTACTGTACCTTCTAGTGGTCGATCAAAAGCAGCAGTAACGCCTGAAAACGTAACGACTGTGCAAACATTCTTCAAGATGATCGACATGTGACATACGAGCAGATTAGAGCTTTCATAGGAATGACTGCAATTCAAAATATTTTGCATAATGAGTTGGGCGTCAGAAAGTTAATTTCCCGCTGGGTACACCATAATTTGTCTGAAGAGCAAAAAGCGGCTCGTGTTGAGTAGTGTCGGTCCACTCTGAAACGCTTCAATGAAGGGAAGTCAAAAGCGGTTTATAACATCGTCTTAGGTGACGAATCATGGATTTATTCTTATGAACCTGAAAGACAACATCAGTCGTCAGTTTTTGTCTTCGAAGGTAAGGTGAAGCCAACGAAAGTGGTGCGTTCCCGTAGCGTATCGAAGAAAATGGTCGTTTCGTTTGTTTCCAATAAGGGACTTGTGACCACAATTCCGTTACAGGATCAGAGAATGGTTACCGCCAATTGGTACAACTCGGTTTGTGTGCCAGGAATGATGGCTGAACTCCGCAGAGGTAATGCTACGCGCCGAATCATCTTACACCACGATAATGCGAGCTCTCATGGCGCTTGCAAAACAAAAGAGTTTTTGAACCAAGAATATGTAGAGTTAATGTCTCATCCTCCGTGTAGTCCCGACTTGAGCCCTAAAGATTTTTTACATTCCCAAAAATTAAAGATTTGTTACGTGGTCAGCGATTTCAAGACCCAGAAGCGGCAGTAGAAGCGTATAAATCGGCCATTTTGGAATCGTCCACCACCTCAGAATGGAATTACTGTTTTAATAACTGGTTCGAAAGAATGCAAAAGTGCATTGATTGCAAGGGAGAGTACTTCGAAAAACAATGAAATATAATTTAGGTATAACGTACTTGTAGTTTTTTTAATCCCCGATCATTTCGGTATGCCCCTCGTAGAGGTTTTAAATTCCTTTTTAAGGCCTGGCATAAGGTTGGGTCAGCACAGTTTCTATTAGTTGCTCGGGGTTTCGTCGATGCACATCGCTCGATGCCTTAAATTAAGGGGTCCTTAATACGCACGTGTAAGGTTTTGAAGATAATAATAATATAATAATATAATAGCCTACAGCAAGGGTTGAATAGGTAGAAGCTGAAGGAATAAACATCAAATAACGTACCTAAGTTAAAAAAAGGTAAGACAAAGTTACTTGTATTGAATCTTTTATTTACTATAAAAGCAATAACTTAGCATGAAGCATAAAGTATATCCAAATGAAAGTTAGCTTATATATGTTTATGTTTTTATATCGAATAGCAATAACTTTACTGCAATCATATTACTAACATACATAACTTAACTCTTAAATTAAGCATAATAACAATATATTATGTACTTAGCTCCGTCGGCGATTGTCTCGTATACAATGGGTACAAGACTGTTCGGTAGGTCTGTCTACAGTGAAGTCTCAACTCTGACTGCCCGTCTTGACAACCGACCTGCTTTTATAAAGCATCCCCTCTATCCCATCCGTAGCTCAGCTCGACAAACAGCACGTGGTGTTTACCAGTAAAGAACACCTGCTGTTTACAAGCAGTAGAACACCTGGGTGCTTACCAGCAAAACAACACCCGGTGCTTACCTGGCAGAATATCACGTGGTGTTTGTGTAGCGAGTACGATTTTAGATTTAGATATAAACAATTACAAGTAATTACAATAACAATACTTAATATTTTGAATAATATAACACACGCAATCAACTGCAGTGACGGCCCGGCACTTACCTAATTGGTTAGGTGCGTACGGTCCAGGCACATACATACGCAAACCGCGCGATTTACCTCTATTCGAAGACGAACTACTGTTTGCACTGTGACCGTGGGCCCACAATTCTATCAAGTATATCTCCTTATTACTATAATACTGATCTACCGTGTCAGAAATAAAATTTAACAATACCGAAAATATTTAGCTTTATAGTAAACTTTGTATTTATATTGAAAATTTTAACCAACTAGGATTGATTTACCAGGATCCAAAAAGGAAAACCCAAGCCAAGTATAACATGGTTCTTCATGAAGGAGGGTACGAAAAACTACGTGCAAATGAAGGGTAAAACTGCCGAAGTTCTGCAACTGACCAAGGTTGTTATTGACAACGAAGGACGTTACAAGTGCGTGGCGCAGAACATTGCAGGCCGCGTTGAGCACATCGTGCAGCTTGAGCTGGAAGGTAAGGCTAACTAACATGAATGAGTAGCTCAACACTAAAATAGCCAATCATTTTGAATAATGATGCATTTCCGCAATACTACACGAATTATTTAAAATAATAAGTAACCCGTTGACACCTGTGATCATTTTTATTTTTCTGTTTTTTATTTTAGTGCCACCAGAATTAAAAAAGTCAGAGACTTATTTAAAAAAGAAAGAAGGCTCCCAAGTTGATCTACCATGCAGGTAAACACAATGTTGTATTTTAGTATAAAATAATTCAAAAATCGTTACTAAACTTTTATATCAGAAACATAATTATTAAGTTATATTCACACTGTACGCCATACGTTTTTAAATAAAAACATCCAGTATTCGTTGAATTTTGTGTGCTTTTACACTTTTCTTTTATGTATGTAGGTCAGATACATTATATTTATTTTGATCTGATGCTTTACTGGCTTAACCACATGGATGAATTAATATAAGCTTAACTTGTTTAAACAACAAACAACGTTCAACAATTTTTTTGGCATAGTATAAATAGAAAAGTAGTTCGTCTCTGGCCCTTTAGGAGTTTCCATTAGGTACTGTGCTATCCCCAAGGGGTGATCTTGTGGAAATTAAAGAATGAAATTTATTTTAATAATTTCACTGGTCTGCTCAAAAGAGCGATCGTCCAAAATTAGCGGGCCCCGCGGTAATAAAATAGTAGACCCCAGGAGCCATGGGCGAAGTTAATAAGGAACAAGACTCAGCTGGCTTAAAAGATACTTAAGAATAGGGGGGGGGAGGGGCTCAGTCAGCTACAGTAAATGTAGTGGTCCCGCCCCCAGACGGGATGCCCTCCGCCAGCCTGCCTCTAATTTATCTGGGGAATGGTTCGTTATGTCACCTAGTCACTCCAATGTAATGCCAATATGCAAGGGACTAGTGGACCCCACAACAATGTAGTCACCCCAAGAGGCAGGGATTCCCTAAAACCTATTTATTTATACGGAGTGACGACTCTAACCCGCCCTACCCCCTTAGGGTCCCTGGGCAGTCCGAGCCGTCGACCAGAGGCGACACCAACCCCGGGCTTTCACACGGAACAGACCCTCTTGTCCCAAAGTTCAATTTTGAATATATCCTCCCACCCTCGACATTTCTACAGACCGACATAACGTGTTCAGTCTGAAAGGGTACTTTGTGTAGCGTCGTAGTGCCTGAAAGATGATATCGACATTTGTGACTGCGGATATCTTTCACTGAGGTGATGAAACCCTTTCGAGCCGAAAAGATAATGATGACTGCCCATCCCTTAAGAGTAAAAGTTCATAAGAATTGGTAATTTAGACAGGGTGGGACACAAGTGCATCTTTGAACCTAAAAAAGGTGACAAGAAGGTTTGCAGATTTTAAGCCAAAATCTGGGGCATTTTAACCAAGAGTCCACCTAATGAACTGGGTTTAAACAAAGAACTCCGATAGCGCGTCACGTGAGGAAAAATAAATATGCAAATGAGACTTGGGCCTCATGATCCTAATAGAATCCCTTTAATCTCCACGATTATCCGTAAATTAACACAAAGATTAACCGCTTTATTACCTTGACTTTCCTTTATGAATTTAATATTATTTTAAGTCCCGAGAAGGATTACTATATCGTTTGTCCCTCTGGTCCTCTTTAGCCTAAAACGTCTCCACGACTAAAATTTCATGCGTTATGTTGTATACTGTCTAAATTTATTTATATTAAATTTGTTCTATTTTTTAATTAAATTTCATATTTTTTCAATTTGAATCGATTGGAAATTATTTAAAAGGCTCAGGAAATTAAAAGGCAAGAATATTTCTCTGTCATAAAATGTAAATAGGGAACATAATACGTGTTCCAACAAATGCCGCTAAACTAAGAATGGATCTATTAGTAGGGGAGCCTACAACACTAAACCTAGTACGATAAGGCTACCGGACGATAAATATATATTTAGTCTCGTCATTAATGGGGGAACACGAAATGGCAATGCTGCAATGCGAAAAACCTGACACAACTTTTTTTATTTAATAGTTTTAAGTTCGATTTCTAAATGCAGCTGTGGTTTTTCTTACGCAGAAATTGATTATCTTTCAGATGAGCTTTGGTTTTTTGAGGAGATCGATCATAAAAGATACTTAAGTACGAGGTGTCGCTTATCATGCTGCTGCCACTTATTAGGCCAATTAGAGGAGCTTGCAGCACTGCAATGTCGACTGTTCTTATCCCTCCCGTGTTCCGAAGAATAAACGAAACTTGGGAGTCGTATTATAATACATCGAAGTTACAACTTAACCCTATAAGTTATTTTGCATAGTATACCACACATTTCTTAAGGTGCACTTTGTGTATTTTTTATTTTAATAAAATTATGTAAATAGGTGAAATTCAATGGGGCTAGATTTCAGTTTCTTTTTTAATTTTGCGACGTTAAGGGTTAAAAACAAAAAATGCTTATCCAGGTTTTTTGTTTTGCAGCATCACCATTTCATTATTATATATAATCCGGTAGGCGAACAAAATAAGTATATATTAGATCACACTCCAAATAACCCACCCCGTCCTAACTCGCCCCACTTAATTAACTACCACTCTCAATAAAACCACACTCACTCACCGATTCAATATCCGTTTATTCCCCACTCCTGTCACGCACGTCCGCGCACTTCAAACACTAAGTAACGGATTTCTAGACCCGACGATTCGTCACCTCCAGCACTGGACCCTTTAAAAACTCAAAAGGTAGACGGACCAAACATACCTATACATTACGCAAACTCCATACGTTCGCATCCACTAGAACAATAAACCCAACACTTCAGTCTGGACACACAATAATCACTCGGCCGTTCGACATTTTCTTTTTTGCTACCCTATATTGTCTGCCATAATTATTTTTAAGTAGTCAGAAAATGTATAAATCAAACCTTATTTAACCTCGCCATGTCAACACGTTAGATATTTCAGAAATTCTGAAAGAAAATAGTTTCGGCGGTACAAAAAGTCTGCCAATAATTATGTCAACCATATAATATATATTCAGTATAAATATGGGAAACAAAGGGTACCCCTACATACTGGTTATGCAGTGCACCATCTCGTAAGTACTACTCCCTAGTTTAACCTAGGTACCGGCGTCATTAGAGTTGACTTCAAGTGCGGCGCGATTCAACTAATCGTTACACAATCGCTAACTCTTATTTCACACAACGCGCCTACTACTTACGATTTATTGTATCCCTAATTAGATATATCAAAACCCTATAAAATATGTATGCCTCAACAAATTTTCCCCCTCTTGTCATTTGGCTGACTTAATCCCGTCATTCCTCTTCTTCTTTTAATTCAAAAATTATAAGCGGCCTCTCATCATACCAGGGCCACACCGAAATGATCGGGTCTATTCCCACTAGTTCCATTGACAGATCCATTGATGGAACTAGTGGGAATTTTTGTTCCCACTAGTTCCATTATTTAAAGGACTTCAGATAATGGAACTAGTGGGAATGATTTTTTCCCAGTAGTTCCATTTTATTAAAAAATAATTTAGTCTCACTAAAACTGTTCATGAACAATGTGAGAAGTATTCATAGCAAAAACAGATTTTTTTTTTAAATATATACGTATACATAAAATACTAATGCAAGGTTATTTTACTTCTCTTTTGCTTAATATAATAATGTATGAAATATTTTGTATTTGACGTATGGCGTTGAAAAGGTTAAAAAAAAGTTACTACTATAAATTATAATTATAATTATACTTACTTATTTGATACGTAAGGCTTAATTTTAAGAAAAAAGTAAAATAAAATGACGAATATGTTCTTTTATTAATACGAATATTTTATAAATTATTATTGTATTGAATGCAATTTTTTCATTAACAGTTTTAGTGAGAATAAATATTTTTTTAATAAAATGGAACTACTGGGAAAAAATCATTCCCACTAGTTCCATTATCTGAAGTCCTTTAAATAATGGAACTAGTGGGAACAAAAATTCCCACTAGTTCCATCAATGGATCTGTCAATGGAACTAGTGGGAATAGACCAATGATCGGGAATTGAGTACTAGGATTGAGTCAGCGTAAAACCTTTTTTGTTACGTGAGTACTGGCCACTTGTAATCGTAATGACATTAACACAATTTAAAAAAGGCCGGTTTTCTCGTCATGCCAGTTTCAATTTGACAAGTCGATAGGCAAAATGGAGCACACGCGTGAAAATTTCCGAGCCATAATTTATCACAACTTTCGTCGAGGGTTATCTCAATATGCATGTCTCGGTGAGCTTGTTTTCATATATAATGTGGAAGCACCAAGCCAAACGACTATTTATTGTTAGTATTCGGAGTTTCGACGAGGTTGTGCCTCTCGAAGTACCGTACCTTCTAGTGGTCGACCGCTTTCGGTCGCCACAGCGGCCACGCCAGCAGCCACGCACGCCAGCAGTAACGCCTGAAAACGTAACGACTGTGCAAACATTCTTCAAGATGATCGACATGTGACATACGAGCAGATTCGGGCTTTCATAGGGATTGGAATGACTGCAATTCAAAATATTTTGCATAATGAGTTGGGCGTAATATAAAAATATATAAATAATTTGTCTGAAGAGCAAAAAGCGGCTCGTGTTGAGTAGTGTCGGTACACTCTGAAACGCTTCAATGAAGGGAAGTCAAAAGCGGTTTATAACATCGTCTTAGGTGACGAATCATGGATTTATTCTTATGATCCTGAAAGACAACATCAGTCGTCAGTTTTTGTCTTCGAAGGTAAGGTGAAGCTAACGAAAGTGGTGCGTTCCCGTAGCGTATCGAAGAAAATGGTCGTTTCGTTTGTTTCCAATAAGGGACTTGTGACCACAATTCCATTACAGGATCAGAGAATGGTTACCGCCAATTGGTACAACTCGGTTTGTGTGCCAGGAATGATGGCTGAACTCCGTAGAGGTAATGCTACGCGCCGAATCATCTTACACCACGATAATGCGAGCTCTCATGGCGCTTGCAAAACAAAAGAGTTTTTGAACCAAGAATATGTAGAGTTAATGTCTAATCCTCCGTGTAGTCCTGACTTGAGCCCTAAAGATTTTTTTACATTCCCAAAAATTAAAGATTTGTTACGTGGTCAGCGATTTCAAGACCCAGAAGCGGCAGTAGAAGCGTATAAATCGGCCATTTTGGAATCGTCCACCTCAGAATGGAATTACTGTTTTAATAACTGGTTCGAAAGAATGCAAAAGTACATTGATTGCAAGGGAGAGTACTTCGAAAAACAATGAAATATTATTTAGGTATAACGTACTTGTAGTTTTTTTAATCCCCGATCATTTCGGTATGCCCCTCGTAGAGGTTTTAAATTCCTTTTTAAGGCCTGGCATAAGGTTGGGTCAGCAAAGTTTCTATTAGTTGCTCGGGGTTTCGTCGATGCACATCGCTCGATGCCTTAAATTAAGGGGTCCTTAATACGCACGCAATCAACTGCGGTGACGGCCCGGCACTGACCTAATTGGCTTGGTGCGAACGGTCCAGGCACATACATACGCAAACCGCGCGATTTACCTCTATTCGAAGACGAACTACTGTTTGCACTGTGACCGTGGGCCCACAATTCTATCAAGTATATCTCCTTATTACTATAATACTGATCTACCGTGTCAGAAATAAAATTTAACAATACCGAAAATATTTAGCTTTATAGTAAACTTTGTATTTATATTGAACATTTTAACCAACTAGGATTGATTTACCAGGATCCAAAAAGGAAAACCCAAGCCAAGTATAACATGGTTCTTCATGAAGGAGGGTACGAAAAACTACGTGCAAATGAAGGGTAAAACTGCCGAAGTTCTGCAACTGACCAAGGTTGTTATTGACAACGAAGGACGTTACAAGTGCGTGGCGCAGAACATTGCAGGCCGCGTTGAGCACATCGTGCAGCTTGAGCTGGAAGGTAAGGCTAACTAACATGAATGAGTAGCTCAACACTAAAATAGCCAATCATTTTGAATAATGATGCATTTCCGCAATACTACACGAATTATTTAAAATAATAAGTAACCCGTTGACTCCTGTGATAAATTTTATTTTTCTGTTTTTTTATTTTAGTGCCACCAGAATTAAAAAAGTCAGAGACTTATTTAAAGAAGAAAGAAGGCTCCCAAGTTGATCTACCATGCAGGTAAACACAATGTTGTATTTTAGTATAAAATAACTCAAAAATCGTTACTAAACCTTTATATCAGAAACATAATTATTAAGCTATATTCACACTGTACGACATACGTTTTTAAATAAAAACATCCAGTATTCGTTGAATTTTGTGTGCTTTTACACTTTTCTTTTATGTATGTAGGTCAGATACATTATATTTATTTTGATCTGATGCTTTACTGGCTTAACCACATGGATGAATTAATATAAGCTTAACTTGTTTAAACAACAAACAACTTTCAACAGTTTTTGTGGCATAGTATAAATAGAAAAGTAGTTCGTCTCTGGCCCTTTAGGAGTTTCCATTAGGTACTGTGCTATCCCCAAGGGGTGATCTTGTGGAAATTAAAGAATGAAATTTATTTTAATAATTTCACTGGCCTGCTCAAAAGAGCGATCGTTAAAAATTAGCGGACCCCGCGGTAATAAAATAGTAGAACCCAGGATCCATGGGTGAAGTTAATAAGGAACAAGACTCAGCTGGCTTAAAAGATACTTAAGAATAGGGGGGAGGGGCTCAGTCAGCTACAGTAAATGTAGTGGTCCCGCCCCCAGACGGGATGCCCTCCGCCAGCCTGCCTCTAATTTATCTGGGGAATGGTTCGTTATGTCACCTAGTCACTCCAATGTAATGCCAATATGCAAGGGACTAGTGGACCCCACAACAATGTAGTCACCTCAAGAGGCAGGGATTCCCTAAAACCTATTTATTTATACGGAGTGACGACTCTAACTCGCCCTACCCCCTTAGGGTCCCTGGGCAGTCCGAGCCGTCGACCGGAGGCGACACCAACCCCGGGCTTTCACACGGAACAGACCCTCTTGTCCCAAAGTTCAATTTTGAATATATCCTCCCACCCTCGACATTTCTACAGACCGACATAACGTGTTCAGTCTGAAAGGGTACTTTGTGTAGCGTCGTAGTGCCTGAAAGATGATATCGACATTTGTGACTGCGGATATCTTTCACTGAGGTGATGAAACACTTTCGAGCCGAAAAGATAATGATGACTGCCCATCCCTTAAGAGTAAAAGTTCATAAGAATTGGTAATTTAGACAGGGTGGGACACAAGTGCATCTTTGAACCTAAAAAAGGTGCCAAGAAGGTCTGCAGATTTTAAGCCAAAATCTGGGGCATTTTAACCAAGAGTCCACCTAATGAACTGAGTTTAAACAAAGAACTCCGATAGCGCGTCACGTGAGGAGAAATAAATATGCAAATGAGACTTGGGCCTCATGATCCTAATAGAATCCCTTTAATCTCCACGATTATCCGTAAATTAACACAAAGATGAAAGAAAGAAGAGACACTTGTAGTATTATTTGACGGTTCCAGTAAGTTAACATTAAAGTCTCCACAGACAATAACATGCTTTTGAGTTTTACATGCTAATTTTAACACATTTTGCATTGTAGATTCAAACATGCTGAAATCAGCCGATGGTGGTCTGTAAACGCAAATGATTATGTAATTTTCTAGTTCTATGCAAGAGATTTCTACAAGCCTCTCTATAGATAGCCTGACAATATCTTTCCTTTCTTTGGATTTTATGTTATTTTTAACTATTATTAAAGAACCACCATGAGTGGCGGATTTTCTGACAAAAAAACTAACTAATTTAAAATTTATAAAATCAAAAATTAATTGATCTGGTCTAAGCCAATGTTCCGTAACACACATAATTTGTACATTTTCAGAATCTAAAAATAATCCAATTTCTAATTCTTTGCTGGAAAACCCTTGAATATTTTGGTGAATTATATTTATACTCAAAGGTGTTTCCGCTGTCCTATACTTTAGTTTAAATGATTAGGAATGGCATTTGTGCTACTATTGTATTTATTTGGTTCTATATTAAAGGCCAAAAGTTCTACTAAAGTCACAATATATTTCTTTGGCAAACGAATTTTGTTAGAAGTTAGCGTGAGGCGCTTAATGAATTTATTTATGTCAAAGAAATGATATTTTTTATTGCAACAAATAGCATTATACATCAACGAATTTAACTGTGCTATTTTATTCTTATAATAATATGGCATATTTTGTGAATATGGTAATGCACAAAGTATAATTACCTATCCCAGCCACTTCAATAAAGTTTAATGTTGACATTAATTTAGCCACACTAGCCTTAGCTATACCAAGACTGTTACCTACTATAATCACTAGAGTTTAACTAGGTACCGGCGTCATTAGAGTTGACTTCAAGTGCGGCGCGATTCAACTAATCGTTACACAATCGCTAACTCTTATTTCACACAACGCGCCTACTACTTACGATTTATTGTATCCCTAATTAGATATATCAAAACCCTATAAAATATGTATGCCTCAACAAATTTTCCCCCTCTTGTCATTTGGCTGACTTAATCCCGTCATTCTTCTTCTTATTTTAATTCAAAAATTATAAGCGGCCTCTCATCATAGAGGTTTTAAATTCCTTTTTAAGGCCTGGCATAAGGTTGGGTCAGCACAGTTTCTATTAGTTGCTCGGGGTTTCGTCGATGCACATCGCTCGATGCCTTAAATTAAGGGGTCCTTAATACGCACGCAATCAACTGCGGTGACGGCCCGGCACTGACGGCCCGGCACTGACCTAATTGGCTAGGTGCGTACGGTCCAGGCACATACATACGCAAACCGCGCGATTTACCTCTATTCGAAGACGAACTACTGTTTGCACTGTGACCGTGGGCCCACAATTCTATCAATTATATCTCGTTATTACTATAATACTGATCTACCGTGTCAGAAATAAAATATAACAATACCGAACATATTTAGCTTTATAGTAAACTTTGTATTTATATTGAAAATTTTAACCAACTAGGATTGATTTACCAGGATCCAAAAAGGAAAACCCAAGCCAAGTATAACATGGTTCTTCATGAAGGAGGGTACGAAAAACTACGTGCAGATGAAGGATAAAACTGCCGATGTTCTGTATCTGACCAATGTTCTTATTGACAACGAAGGACATTACAAGTGCGTGGCGCAGAACACTGCAGGCCGCGTTGAGCACATCGTGCAGCTTGAGCTGGAAGGTAAGGCTAACTAACACCCAAATACTCCAAAATATTTTATTCTGTATATTTGTCTGCATTATTCCGAAAGCTACGTTATGCTGGAGCTATATTAGATTTAATGCATATTTCAATGAAGAATATCTGTAGGTACGCCAAATCGCTTGAAACTTTGTTACAGTAAAGCTCATAAACAAACAAAAATGTAATTTTTCTTTCATTCAAATAGACCCAATAGTTTTGATTCAACAAAGGTTTAAAATCTTGGTCAATAATATTAAAGCTTGCTGGAGTGACGTCATCGTTTAACAGCGGTGCGCCCCCTTATATGATTGAGTAAGTTGACAGGGCTATATCTTTTTAACTGTAATAGGTAACCTTTTTTTTCAGAATACGTCTTATTATAAACTCTATCGATTAAAATTATTAAATAAACAATAAATCAAACCCCAAGAGGGGTCCCCATACAAATATCATGAAAAAATACATTTTGTTTTAGTAGTTTTATACGGATTGTATTGTTATAATGGCTTCTTTTTTTGATGCTATTTTAAGCTTAATCATCATGTCAGCCGAAAGACGTCCACTGCTAGACATAGGCCTCCCCCAAGGCTCTCCACTCAGACCGGTCTTGTGCTTTTCGCATCCACCGCGCTCCCGCGATCCTGACGAGGTCGTCGCTCCAGCTCGTCTTCCGGTCCGCGGACGCCACTCCAGAACCTTGTAACCCCATCGGCCATCAGTCCTGCAAGCAATGTGCCCCGCCACCGCCACTTCAGGGGGTTTTAGGGAAGGGTAGATGAATGAAGTACTCACAGCTTGGCTTTTAGGTTCAATCCAGATACACTTATTTTGTCGGAAGCCTCTCGCGATACCAGGGTAGTTCAATAGAACTACGTGTAAACGTGGAATACCACGTTTGCAGTTCCCTCGGGTAGTAACCCGCATGCCGTGTGTCAGAAGCTCAGTTGCATACTGACTCCCGCGCCGAGCGATCCCGAATCTTCCACCACGCCGAGTTAGGATATGGGGAGAGTGAGGGTAGTTGGAGACTCCACATTGGCACAACTAAATACCCATATCAAATAAAACTGCTACAAATATGTGGAAAATCTCATCTTGGCAACACGATGTTTTAAGCGGTCACCCATTCTGTTTTAGACTATCCTTGTAGTTGCTTAACTTTGGAAGTACGTAATATCATTTCGTTTTAATGTTACTATTTAAATTATTTTTAACTATTGTGTTGTATTACATACAGTTTAACAAAAGTAACTATGTATCGCTGACTGGTTTTTTTGTTTGTAATGTTTGTCGATAAGTTGGTTAAATGAAATTAGCACAATAATCAAGCACTTTTAATTTTGGGTTTACTGTATCTTTTCTACATAAAAATACGTTCCAAAACATAAGTGCAAAAAGTATGTAGATAGGCTAAAGTTAAACATCCCAAAAATTAAAATCCAAGCGCTATACGCCCGCAGCGGTAGGTAGGCAGGTATTCAACAGTATCATGATTCACGCGGGCCGCTTCGCGGTCTTGTTATCTCGTAGTACTACAGTGTACCCGTAACAGGACAGGACATTGGAGTTTTAGGTGATCTTTACTTGTTTATTAAAATCTATCTACTTGCTACCTTTCTACTGGCAATACTTAGACCTAGGTAAGCGAGTACGCCGCGCGCGAAATTTGACATCGATAAAATGATAAGTACACGCAATATCGGAAATACTAGTTTAATCAAACATTAATGTTTTATAGTTTCTTCTTTTACACGGTAGCCTATCGCCAAAGTTAAGCAACCACCGCTTAAACATCCTGTACCTACTATTTATTTCCCGACTGCGTCAGAAAGAGGTTTCTTTAGGTATTTGTCTGTTTTACTTCATATTACTGTTTGGTCGTAAACTATGAAGTTTATGAAGCTACACGCTTTTTCTTACCTTAGTGGACTATTTAATCGTAAATGGCGTTGTGGGTTTCTGGTAATCCAAGCGCTTAATGGGTATGGCCGAGAAAAATTGTACATTTGAAAAAAAGTCAATGTCCCTCTCACTTAAATAATCATAACTTTCTTGTATTTTTATTTTTTAATACCATGTAAGGCTATATCTGATCTAGAGAATGTTTGACGCATATATGTATTTTTATTTAAATCAATTAACATTTCCAGCTAATGTAGCATTTTTTTTTGCAAACGTTTAATTTACGCGTTCATACAAAAATTCGGTGTCCCACTTCGACATCTCGCAGATCAAAGTCAAAAAAATATACCATTTACTTCGTACCTTTTATAGTTTTGGAATGCCTAACGTTGTTAACTAAATTTGCTATGTGTTTATTGAATTATTTCAATAAAATAACGCAATAAAGTGTGTCAAAAGTAATTTCAAACATGTGTCTCACTTTTTGTTCACGAATGATACTTCCCGTATGTTATCACATTATGGCTAAACTAACAAGAATCCAGGGCCGCATAAATCTTTATTGAGTCATGGCAACACCACACTACAGGTTGGCCCACCTGCGGATAACCATCCGCCATTTTGTTTACGACAGTTGACAAAAACAGGTGGCCGGCGTTTTTGTCTCGGTGAAATTTTCCTTTTTCAACAGTGAATATCTAAGGTAAGAACACAAGTTTATACATAATAATAAATTACAGATGTAGATAGACTATTCGTTTAACAAATAAAGTTATACGGTGCTTGCTAACTTCAAAACTCACCGAATGTATAATTTTTAAGGTTATGTCCACACCATTTTTGATTCACGAATGATACCATGTGTTACTATATGTGTTACGTAACATTCGTGATCTGTTGTTAAGCTGAGTGTGCAATGTAGGGATTTGATACTAATTGGGATTGACTAAAAATATTTAAGTTTTATTATAAAGTCTAGCCTAACAATGAATATAATTATGACACTTTCAAGGACGCCACTTTTGTTTGTAACATACTTCCAAAAAAAGGAGGTGCTCTGTTTAGTTTGATTTCAAGCTTTTTTTTTCAGAAATAAAATTAAACTATATACTTTTCTATAATACATACCTTAGAGAAATGTTAAACTTCCAAACTTGTTTACCTAAATGCTAGGGCTCGGGTTTGAAACCGGTAGGTACCTATAATTTCGTTCATCTCTTAACCGTAACCGGTTAAGAGATGAACGAAATTATACCTACCGCTATCTTGATACCGGTTCCGGTTTTTGAAACCGGTAGGTATAATTTCGTTCATCTCTTAACCAGTTAATGAAAGTAACGGTTTAAAAACCGACATAATATTTAGGTTACCATTAAATAGGAAGAACGAAATTGAAGAACTGCGATAAACCTGTATTAACCGGTTAAACTCAGACTCATGTCTTAATGTGGCTCTTCTTTAACTTCTACGGAAAAAAAAACGGTTGTTATGCCCTAATTTAGACTATCCCAAATAATACAAATAAAAATTGTAGAAAAATCTCTATCGTGTACTCTAAGCTTTACAAATTTCACGTGTGTTATCTTAATTCTCGTATGTTACCGTGTGTTACCAGTTCACGATCGTTATGTACAATTTTTCTCGGCCATCGCCTAATGCAAATGCAAAAAGGTGTAAAATTGCTGACTTTCCATGTCTTGTCTTTATTTACACAATGTCAATAATGGTGGCTTTGTGTAATAGCCTTCCAAATGGCCTAATAACAAGAAGGACAAGAATTTACGAGTAATTTAATTAACAAGTAATAAATACAACCCCATTTTATTCAATGAGGGAGCACCACTCCTACCCCAAATTAAGCGCAGCAACGCTTTAATGCACTCGTACTCACACTCGAAATAACTCGGTTTCATCTAATTCACTTGATTCCCTTCTTATTACATCAATAACTAGGTGGGACATTCGTTTGACGTGAAATGTTGAGACAATCTCACAAAGTGTGCAATTGAGGTGCCTGATAAATGAGTAGCTCAACACTAAAATAGCCAATATTTATTATATACTTATTACACAAATTATATAAAATAGAAAGTAACTCTCTGATACCTGTGATAAATTTTCAATTTTTCTGTTTTTTATTTTAGTGCCACCAAAGATAAAGGATTCAGAGCCTTATTTAAGGAAAATAGAAGGTTCCAAAGTTGATCTACCATGCAGGTACCACAATTTTGTATTTAAATATAAACTAATTTAAAAATCGTTACTTAACTTGTTTATCAGAAACTTAATTATTAAGCTGTGTTCACACTGTACGACATACGTTTTTAAACAAGACCATCCAGTAACAGTTGAATATGGTGTGCTTTTACAACCTTTTATGTACGAACGTGACAACCCGGCACTGACCTAATTGGCTAGGTGCGTCCTGTTGAGTTTCGGTTATAGTGGCTCGCAGCGCGTACGGTCCAGACACATACGCAAACCGCGCAATACGAGTACACCTCTATTCGAAGACGAACTACTGTTTGTACTGTGACCGGGCCCACAAATCTATCATTTATTATCTCTTTATTGCTATAAATACTGACCTACCGTGTCAAAAAATAAATATGTTACAATACCAACAATATATAGCTTTATAGTAAACTTGGTAGTTTATCAAAAGTTTTAAACAACTAGGATTGATTTACCAGGATCCAAAAAGGCAAACCCAAGCCAAGTATAACATGGTTCTTCATGAAGGAGGGTACTAGTGACTACGTGCAGATAACGGATAAAACTGCCGATGTTCTCCATCTGACCAATGTTCTTATGGACAACGAAGGACATTACAAGTGCGTGGCAGAGAACATTGTAGGCCGCGCCGAGCAAACAGTGGAGTTTGAGGTGGGAGGTAAGGCTAACACCCAAGTACTCTAAAATATTTTATTCCGAACATTTACCCGAATTTTCATTTTCCCGAAAGCTATGCTATGCTGTAGCTATTTTAGGTAGGTGTTTATCGGTTGGTCCTGAATTGTTTGGCTTATTTTTGTTTCGCCACATATTTTTTTGTATACCGATTGTTTAATCAAAGTTGTTTTGTATATAGTACTGTTTGGTCGAAAAATTGTGGAGCTTCGACCGAACAATATTATGGATTTGTCCTTTTAATTATTAAAATTTTAGACAAAACAATCTAACACCAAAAGTGCTTTATAACAAAAAATATGTATGTAAAGAAAGTTTTATGCTGGAAACATTTTCGACCATAAATTTTAGCACATACCTACAATTTTAGGTCAGTCGAAGGGCACCCATTTTAGATTAAATTCATATTTCAATTGCTACAGGTTAGGTTTGATTTATAAACGATATAAAAAAAAACCCTTTAGTCCGTTTTCGTAATTGCGGTTTCGTAATTGGCTACGAAAGAGGAATTATTTGTCGCTGTTTCGTAATTATTTATCAAACAAGAATTTATTTGCCGTTTCCGTAATCGAGTTTCGTAATTAACTACGAAATAAGATTTTTTTTCTGTGTTCGTAGTGAATTGACTACGAAAGAAGAATTATTTTTCACTGCTTCGTAATTAATTATCAAACAGGAATTTATTTGCCGTTTTCGTAATCGAGTTTTGTAATTAACTATGAAATAAGATTTTTATTCTGTGTTTGTAGGTAGTGCGTTTGCTACGAAGGGAAAGGGAATTATATTTGTCGCTGTCTCCCTTAGACTTGTTTCGTAATTGATCAATTGTGATTTTTTGTGACAAGTTACATAATTAAAACAAGTTTTCTCTTCAAAAATAATGCATTTAGTGTTTTAATTGAAGGAAAATACCGATAGTCTGGACTTCATCCAGCGATCCTTGGGGGAGACCCTGTCCAGCAGTGGACGTCTATCAGTTGAGATGATGATGATATTTATAATATCCTAGTATTAATTGTTGCGGCGTTTTTTATAACAAATTTTGGTTAGATATGGATACTCTCTCTTTATGAAAGATAGTTGATAATCGGAAATAACAATAGTTACACAGACCTCCTTTAACGTGAATTAGAGAAAATAAAAATATACACATTGTGAATCATTTACTTTAATTATAAATTCATTCATACCTGGGCATGCTCTAAAAGTACCATCAAGAAAGAAATACTGGAAGCGATTTATTATTTGTTGAGTATCCGGGGAACCAAAAACGAGGATTCTCATATCGAAATCATTGTAATCGGCGATAAGTAAAGATTCAAATTTAGCTGGCACCATTACCTCGATTTAAATTGTAGTTTAGGTACTCCCATGTTTCTGTATCTTTCATTATACAAACCACTTTTGATGTTCTGAAATTTTGGTAACTCGTGAAGAAAGTTGACACCTTTATCGTGAAGAACACTCACCATTTCTTCGTATTGTTTCTGAATGGGATAGTTGTTCGTGCACACTTTTTTTTCAATCCACTGAATTCTTGTTCAAATATGCATTTAGCTTCATTTGCCAAACAATCAATATCATGATCCTTTGATTTAACTATGGTATTTTCTTCGCTCAGAGTTATGCTACCCTTGCATGTTCTTTTGTTGTAACACTGCCAAAAAGTGTTACGATCAGCGTACGTACTCCTTTTGTGATTTTTGCGGTCATTGTAAAGCATTGATTGGCCTCCTCTTTTTGATGGAATGAACCGAAGTTCCTTCGTCAAGTAATTTAATGCACTGCACTCTGAGGAATCAGCCATAATACTATTGTCTTGATATCATGTACAGTGAAAATAGGTTTTATCAATTCCAAGTGCACTTCATTCTCATTCACATTTCACACCAGTTGATAAGAAATTATATTTAAAGTTAAATACGTGTTTATTAAATTGATCGAAATCAAATGACAAATGAAAATATTTCAAACACACAAATAAAGTTTTTCTTTTCTTTATTAAGTTTAAGGAAGAAGGTTTGAACCTCAATGAATCTAGGTAACCAAGGAGTTTGAATAGTGCAATAAAGTATTTTTAATACGTTCATTGTTCATTATAAAACCAGAAAAAAGGAATGTGTTTAGTAATTAACTACGAATGAAGAAAAAATACTGGATTACGGAAACGGCAAATAAATTCTTGTTTGATAATTAATTACAAAAAAAGAAAACGGAATGTGTTTAGTAATTAACTACGAACGAAGAAAAAATACTTGATTACGAAAAAAGCAAATAATTTCTTGTTTAATAATTAATTACGAAACAGCGAAGAATAATTCCTCTCTCGTAGTCAATTACGAAACCGCAATTACGAACACGGACTAAAGGAAAAAAACGAATCAAAACATTGTATTCGGAACCATGAAAATTCGGAATTATGACTCTTCGGAGTGAAGTAGTGTACATGGAGTAGGCAAACGAATTGGGCGCATGGGTATTTAAATTTACTGATATTAAACAAGGGATGTATACGATTGTGCTCATTTTTTACCGGCTACCTTACCATCACCCCGGAACACTACAGTGCGGACACTCTTGGTATGATTAGCGGGTAAGAAGGTGGTACAGTCAGTAACTAAATTTTCCGAATAAAGTACCATTCCAAAAGATACTAGACGTAACTGTACATAGTTTACAAACAAAATTCTATTAACATCATTTTCTTAGAGTAGCCATGTTTACTTACAGTATATTTTCAAAAGCAGAATCTACTTCTAAGTGTCTTCAGAATAATGTTCTTGAAGTTAGCGAAATCGACCGTTATTGATGCCACCGTAGGGTTGGGTGACCCGGTTCTGTTCGTTTTCATTTTCTTTCCATTTTAGCCGTAAACATGTTGGCTGACTCGCAAATAGAACCTTCATGCCCTCGGACTGTGACATATTATGTGATATGGAGGGTTAAGTAGTAAGTTAAAAAGAAAGTGATTTTCAAAGAAGTTTCATAATTATTATTTGATGCCGTGTCGCAACTGAGCATTTTACAAATCAAAGATCCCACCAAACCTCTGCCCGTAGTGTATCACGCTTAGTACATAGCTCACACTCTGCTGGACAGTTAGCTTGAGTGTGCCGTGCCGAGTCAACCTCTGCCGTATTCAAGAATTCCTACTGGAATGATCGATGTTCTTTGACACGCTGAGGACTACAGAGCGAGACTATTTGTTGCTGGAAGGTTCTCCGTATTGCTACCTTGTTTACAATCGCGAGGCCCTCGGGTCTGGAATGTTCCGCATATTGATGTCTCCAGAATTAAATAAATGTTATCTTTCATTTTTGGTGGAAAACATATTATATAAAATTATATTATGTAATATAAATGCCCGTAAGGGGTCCTGACAATGCCTAAAAAGTGCGTTTTCATATTAAAGCTTAATCTGATAGACGCATCTGGAAACTGCGGCTAGTTGGTCAAAATGTAGAAATTATAAATAATAAATAAATAATGTCTGCTGAAAACGCTTCCAAAGCACCAAAACTCCAGATTGAAAGGAAAGGAAAGTATGCGAAGTTGCCAGCAAAACTTTATGGTGTGTGTGTGTGTGTGTGTGTGTGTGTGTGTGTGTGTGTGTGTGTGTGTGTGTGTGTGTGTGTGTTTTTAGTGTGTGTGTGTGTGTGTGTGTGTGTTAGTGTGTGTTGATGTGTGTGTGTATTTGTGTGTGTGTGTGTGTTCATTTAAAAGCATATTTTTTATCTGTGGGTCTTTGCTACGTTGTATGAAAAACGGTTGGGCCGTTTAAGATCATTTGTAGGTCAATGCATTCTTTTCTATAATAAATTACCTGACTCAGTTTTAAAGCTACCATTTTCAGTACTTAAAAGTTACTTGAAAAAGTCGTTGATGTCTAAAGCTTACTATAGGGTCGAGGACTATCTAACAGATAAAAATACTTGGCCTAAACTTAACTAAACACCTAAATAACTGACTAATAAAATAGGCATAAAAATATGTAAATATTGTATACTCGTATTGTCTAGGGGACACGGTTTCTGTAGGAGAATGTATCGAAACTTTGTATGTGGTGGTTGTCTTGCACTGTCATAGGAAAGATTTTTTTTTTTTAATTTACATTTTATTACTACTACTTATTACTCCCTATGAAAATTCTTAGTTTTGACACATTTTCCTGCTCAAGCTAAGCTTGAATGTTTTTTATTTTTATTTTTATTTTATGTTAAATTCATTGTTTTATAACATACTAGGTTAAGCTTTATAATTGTATAATATTTATTTATTTATTTATTTATTTATTTAAATAGGTACAATAACATAATGTAGGCAAAAACAAGGTATAACGACATTACAATAAATCTTTACATTGCTCACACTACTATAATAATTGTACACAACATTTTTAGTACGCAAATCAAAGCTAAATTAATAATATATTTAATGATTACTAATTTGGTACAAAACAAAAAATACGAAATAAAATAACAATTATAAGAGAGAAAAGAAGACAGTTAGGAATACTCGTATTTGGATTTCAAACAATTTTTGAACTTATTTAATGATACATTCAATATGTCTAAATCTATATCTAAACTATCATATAAACGGCACATTCGGGCAATAGGTGCGTTTTTGGTTACGTTATTGTTAGGGACCAAAGGCAAGGCAAACAGGTTTTGGTTTCGAGTTTTCCTATTAATAGCCCTAACACATACATGATCCATGAGGTTACTGTCAAGACCGCCGTGCAATATCTTGTGAAGCGTGACTAAATCAGTGACATTGCGTCTGGAGGACAGAGACTGAAGATTAAATGCAGCCAGTCTGTCAGTATACTCTGGAAGAGTTCGACGAGTCCCAGTTTTATTCGTGAGATATCGGACAAATTTAGCTTGTATTGACTCAACTCTACTGGTGTGATTTGTGTAAATAGGCTGCCAAACCGAAGAGCAATATTCAAGCAATGTTCGAACTAATGCCGAATATAGGACAATGAGACTGCCTACCTTCTTGAATGGCTTTGTGGTGCGCATAACAAAGCCAAGCATACGGTTTGACCTGCATACTATGTGCTCGTAGTGACCACGGAACGACAGCTCACTATCAAATAATACCCCAAGATCTTTAATTGATGAGTATATCATAAGTAGTATTTAAAAAAAACGACTGACTGTTGAGTTTCTTGCGGCGTTTCTTCTCAGCAGTGGTCTCTTGCGAAGCGCTGGTAGATTTTGACGTGTAAAAGTGCCCGTGCGGCCTACTTACTGAATAAACATCTTTTATCTTTTTTTATCTTTTAAGAGATATCACCAAAGGGTCACCATTATAGTTTATCTATGTATACTTATTTTATTGATGCCATAGGTGCTGACAGCATTTCCTTGCTAAATGGTTGCGTAATATACACTGAGCAAGAAAATTGCCAAATCTTGGATCTCAGTGGCATATTTTAGGTAAACACTCAATAATCTAAATGCTGCAATTTCAGATGCATCACAATGCAACGCGGAAATAGTCAACACAACACACTTCCTAAACGTTAACATAGAAATGTACTCCAAGGACCGTCGGCAATATAAGCTGGCCCCCAATGTGCAGTTTGAAATGCATTTCGCCTTACACGGATTCGATAAAGGATGGTTAATGCTGTCGGATGTATTATACCCGATAGACAAGACCAACACGGCGTATTCATTAAGTAAGTTTTATCTCACTGTTTTTTAGGGTTCCGTAATTAAACTACCCTTACAGTTTATCCACGTCAGTCTAAATCACTAAATACATTTATTTCGTACATCACTAAATTTTCACTTAATTCACAAAATAATTGTTTTTACACATAATATGATTAGAAATAATATCTGTTTATCTCGCGCACTCAGATCATTTCAATAAATGAAACAAGATAAAAAAGTACATTTAAACCGAGTGTAAAATTATTGTTTTCATGTTACAACATCGCGTGAGAGTCCAATCGCCTCCCTCTACCTATATTACCCATTCCTTATAGGCAAAACTAAAAAAACTAAATCAATTTTATTAGTATACAGATTCATTTTATTGGTTTCATTTATGAATAGCACCAATACGATTATCTTCTCTTCTTAGCGTAAATCTAATTTTCTCCCACATGCTCGGAAATGTTGACCTTACTGTTGTAAAATCAGAACGTAAAGTTCTGAGTTCCAGGCCCAGGCAAATAAAATAAAAAATGTTATTATTTACCAACAGCAGGGCCGCGAAAATGCATGAAATTTCAATACGTACCCGGTGTTTTACTTTTTAAAACCATGTTTGGACTAAGATAACTAACTCGATACAGCCAAACACTCATACAAAAAAAAACTTCCATGTTAATTTATAGTAGTTTACGTGACGGTTGCGTAATGACAGGCATTACAACATGAGTGTGGTTTATGAAACGAGCCGCAAGGCGAGTTTCATAATAGATGACACGAGTGTTGTAATGCCAATTACGCAGAGTCGCGTACAATACTTTATCTACACACATATTATAAGTACTCTAAGATGGGTTCAGAAGCCGAAAGGCAAATGACCTGCATTGCTACCAGCGCTACCTGTAACATATCTAAGTACCTACCAATTTCACCAAACGATGTTAAATTTAATCAATGTAAATCAATTGTTGTCTACTTGGATAAGCAGAATTTTCATAAGTGGCACAATAAACTCAACAAAGAAATGAACTAAATGAAATCAAATTACGACTTACGATACGACGAATTGACAAAAATGGCGGCAAAAGAAACCTGTCATGTGTCACGAATATGAATGGTTTTTTTTTTAAATATTATGATAGACATACCTACTAATAAAGTCCCTATTCTCATGTCGTTCGAAATTCAAATATCCTACGATATTGTACTAAAAAATATAACGAGTTGATGTTCCAATTGATCCTAGAATTGGACCTATTTAAATTGTGTTAATTTTGGAACATGTTCCAAATTTGAAACTCATAACCTTACCAAAATCTATACTGTAATAATGCTGGTCATTTCCTACGGGTTTTGAACGCATAAAAGAGGACTTACTATATGTGCGTAGATAAACTTTTTTAATGTCATAGACTAAAAAGATAAACCCTTTTAAACAGCGCTTACAACCTATTTAAAAGTATATTAAACAGTTTGACTTATTTTTAAAAGAAATTGCGTTCATAAACAAAATGAATTGCCGAAGTACCTAGCATAAAGGAGTAATAAATATAATAATTTGGACTATATTTTATTTATTACGTTTAAATTTGGGATTTTAATGCTTTATTTCAGTTTCGTACTAAATCGTACTTGTTTCGAATGTAAATAAAATTGTGAGTAGATAATTTTTTGCAAGGAAATTTTGGGACTGTGCTTAATAATTATTAATAGTTGTGTTTTATTTCTCGCATTGTTGGAGAATAGCTCTATACAAGCCTCAGCCGGGAAGGGCGGTTGCTGGACTCGTATATAAACCTAACCTAACCTAACCTAACCTAACTCATACTCGTCCCGCAACAGCCAGTTTCCCAGCCTCTGCAGTAATGTACTAATAACTTGGGTCTTGTACACCGAATCCGATTTACAGGCGCGTCCGTATGAGCACGAACGTATACGCGCCCTTTCCTGGTCCAAGTTGCGCCGGTTTAGCATCTTTGATTTTTGACGAACTTTATAAAAGAGTGACCCGTTAGTCTTCGTTAACCCTTCATGACCTTAGAATCGGCGGGCCACCGGGCTAGCCAAAGTCCGTAGTGTCGGCGCCGCGAAGCACAAGCGCGTCACGCGGCAGGTGAGCCGCACGACACGCGCCGGCGCACGACGGCGGCAGGCGAGTCCTGCGCGTCCTCGTGCAGCTGAGAGCGCGCGTCCACCCGCTCGGCGGATATAATGTCACGTCAATATTAAACGATCTTTGGTCCAGATGGCAACAGAAATATCCATACAAACTCCAGCAAACAGCGAAATGGATAAGACCTGTCAATAGTCTTAATAGTCTGCTAATAGTCTAGAAGATAAAGATGCGCATTTTTTTTTTATGTCTTAGTGAAGGCAAACGATCACACAGGCCACCTGATGGTAAGTGGAAACTTTGACCCATAGACATTCGCATTCACAAGACTGCAAGCTTAAGACTGCAAATGCGTTGCCAACCCTGAGGACCAAGATGGAATGCCTCTATGCTAGTCATTACACCGGCTGTCTTATCCCCAAACCGGAACACAGCAATGCGAACACTGCTGTTTGGCGGTAGGTTAATAGATAACCACCAGACCACACCAGAGTCCACCCAAGAACCCGCACAAGATGTTACTCAGTGGCACTTAATAAGACTATTGACAGGTCTTATCCAAATATCCATTTCGCTGTTTGCTTGCTGTTTGTATGGATATTTCTGTTGCCATCTGAACCAAAGATCGTTTAATATTTTTTGCAAATTTTACCTCCGAGTCAAGTGGCTCATTAGTGAGTTATTAAAGTTTGGTGGTATCGTTATGGGTCAATGGAGCTGTGTGAGGTGAATTTAGACATGCCTCTATTTGACACAGTACTGTTGTCATTTCTTCGAATGTGATACGCTAGTTTAAAATTCTCTTTGAGTGTTACTTACTTAACAGATCTGACTCCAGCTTCCCATAATCCTCCTAAGTTGGGGTTGCATGCTGCAATAAAGTGCCACTGAGTAACTGAACATATTGTGCGGGTTTATTAGCTCGACATCTTAATTCAGTTTAACCTCGTTGAAAACGTCCGCTAACGCTTTGCTTGTTCCAACAAAACTTCGCCCTGATCACTCCTCTGGTATGCGCATCTTTCTCTTCTAGAGACGATACGATGAAAAGTTCCAACAACAACTGTCTTGTTACAGTGGCTCTTTATCTAGCACATACTTTACCTATGAAGATGCGATTTGATAATTCCCTTAGGTTTTAATATCCAAAATTTGGTTCTGAGATAGCACATCGTAAGCTGTAGTCCACTATGAGCTGTCTTGATGTCAGCGTCTGCCACGAGGATAGTGGCTAGGCGATTCTTGTTTTTTCAATTTAAAGGAAACATCCTTTAAATTTAAGAAAATAAATATATTGTATTCGCTTAAATTCGAATGACGGAGACTCAGTATATTTTTTTTTGGGTTCAGAGACTTCAGTGGGCTATCGTGTTTTAACTACGTGTTTGTTTCTTTTAAGCAAGACGATCTCGTCATAGAGAGTCCGTTCTTGCACTCATTTTATGGAAATAATTAAGGCTAGCTCCGCTCATCGGTTGTGGAAGCTGTTTTTGGTAAATATCGTTTTAGATTGAAAAATCTTTTGCAAAAGAAAATTGTTGCTAGAGTCTGGCCACGCTAAGTCTGCAGAAGTCAAAAACCGTTAGTTTAAAAAAGTTTTATATAACAACACCACGATTTGAGGATACATAAGTATTGATACTTGTTATTATTATTTTATTTTACTTATGAGATATCCTCCGCTAAACACGTAATTATTTAGGATTGTACAGTCAAATAATTAAATTTGTGTCCCACCTTAGTTCCTTTTACGTTACGTTACCTTAGGTGACATTCTACATCAATAAGATTGAGTTTCCTATCAATTGCAAATGACTTGGCATCTCTAGTGACAATGACATCTTCAAGCAGATTTTCTTTGAAATGGGTAGCAAATTAACATTCGTGACCCTGACCGCACAGTGGCGGATAATATTAAAAAGAACAATGTTTTAATTGTATTCACGAATATTTCAATTAATGTGAGGACTGACTGATTTAGATTTAAATACCTCTATTAAATTTTGATTTCGAAATAGTTCTCGAGGCATCTAATACCTATTTATAATCCTGATATTACATGTAAATTAGCCTGGAAGTTTAGATAAGTAGATTTTTAGAATCACAAATATACCACCTAAAGTCCTAACTCTATAGATTAGATATTGGTATAGTACAGTCCAGATATTTTATATTCATGTATAAGCCTGTACAAAATGTTTGAAATAATGGTGTTGACATTGTTGTACTAATTTTTACTTTATTTTATTTATGTTTTCCATGCCAGCTAGTGTTCATGATCATAACTATAATTATAATGTAACTTCCATATTTTGTACCACAGTTAAAGCAAATTAAGACATTTGAATCAAACTAATAACATATTTAATATTAGATACATATACAAGGTTAATAAGACAATACAAGAAAAACATTTTTTCCCCTTTTTTTAAGTATTTGGGCCCGAACAAAACACATATTTGTATTCCTACAAAGAAGAAAAATATGTGGTCAACATTACAACAAAAATACTTTCATCTGATGAATTCAGACTGTATTACATAAGGATCGGAAAAGGTAAGTACACTATATTACTAAGTTATTTCATGTTAAAAGCCATAACTTGCAAACACCTTCACGGATAAAATACTTACAGTAAATATTTCAAAGGTTTCATATAGGTACGCACGGTGAGAACGAAAGTGACCTAATACAAAAATCAAGCATTTTGGGAAATCAAAAAAATATGTTTACGTGGTAGGAAGTTTCATCTTAACTATATTATTATAATATAATAACTTCCCGAACTAAAGAGTTTAAGAGAAAAAATCAACCTCTTTGTGTTCCTTACGCTTTCCTTAAACAATTATTTTTATTAAATGTAGGTAGTATATGCTGCTTTCCGAGGAAGTTTCCGCTATGCAGCCACGAAATGCTGGAATAATGTTCCGCCTCCACTTAGAAGCCTGCCAAACGTTAAAATATTTAGAAATAAGCTCAAAAAGTTCATACAAGAACATCAGTTAAAAGAGGAGAATATGTGTCTGGAAACCAGTTGCTTTTAACACTTCCTCACCCGTTGGTTATGCTCCATATTTATTTCCATGCATTGCCATACGTTTGTAGGTCACCATAATTAAATTTAATTTTAATATTTGTTGTGCTAATTAGTCATAGGTAATTGTTATATGTTTTGTAGCCTCAATCCCATGCGGTTTTATTTGATGTTTAGTGTTTGGTTTGTTTATGGTTTGTTTTCTGTTCTGTTTCGTTGTGATCCCGCTGGTGCTAGTAGTTAACGGTTGTGTGTGGGCTGCGTTCACTGTTACCGTAAAGGCCCATACACACGTAGTACGGGATGCAACGTTTCGATGTTTGTATTTTTTTTCATTATTTCCTTCTTTTTTTTTGATTATTATGTGTGTAGTTTAGTATTTTAGTTATATTATTTCTTAGTCCTTGTCATTTGTGTATCTGATGTTGTTGCCCACCGTGCTTTCACCGAATGGGTCCTGCGGAAGACCAGCGCTGGCTGTAAAGCTAGCAACATGCTGAGCACGGTCCGTTTCGTGACAAAGTGTGTTTTTTTTTATTTATTAGTTTTTTTTGTATGTGTTATTTTTTATCGCGAATAAAGACTTGAACTTGAACTTGAAATATTGAATGTACTAAATTTAATAACTACCCAAAAAAAACCTTCCAAAAATGTCACAGAAGCATTAGCAATTGACATAAATATCCATGACCTACTTAAAATTACGTCACTTTAAGACTAAAGACACATTGGTTAAGGCACAGCCTAAAGTGTAAACATTCTAAAAAATAAAATAAAAGTAAACTAGTTTTAGGTCAGACCAAACAGCATAAATTTAAATGATAGGATGACTTAAAAAGAACATCGGTCACTTTAAGATCCACTCATAGAACTTAGCTTATAACACGTCGTGTCGTGATGTAACGACGCACTAAGGTTTAGACCACTGCTTTTTGTAATTACGTGCACAGACTTCTGGCGCAACATTAAACAGGTCATTTTACGTATAAAACTCAGGTAACTAACGGTTTTTTAGTCTAATTACAATTTAGTCACTTTCGTTTTCACCGTGCGATAAGTCGTCAGTGAAATACGTTAGATAATTTGATGTCGTATGATTTAAAACAGCTTTTAACCTTTTTAAAAGCTCCATTGGTTTGTTTAATACGAGTATAAACTCTTTATTTGTATGTCTCTCTTTCGCTTTCATACCTCTAAAGCTAGTCTAACAAAGAGGTTCCCTCTACTTGGCTTAACATTTACTGTCTGAAACTGTTTTAGTATAACATTTAATCGTTTTGGCATAATCGAATTCCGCCGAAAGGTAAATTGGCAGAAAAACTTTTTGGCATAATTTGTAACATCCCAAAAATGTGTTAATCCGAAATTAAGTTTGCAAACTATTATTATGAACGTTTTTTTTTAAGCTTTATTTCTGTTACGCATATTATCTATTGTGCGAAACTAACTTGCTATACTTACAAACTTAATTGATAACATTATCATTTCCCTCGCTAAACAATTCTTGATACTTACCTGCCAAGCGGGATCCTTAAGAAATATCGCCAAACATTTCATGGAATAATAAGCCATTTCACCGAATTTCATGGAAAGCTATTTTCTGCTGAAACCTTATACTTTTCAGATTATCTTAAGCATTCGTTACGTAGGTAAGGTTAGGTTAGATCTGTGACCACAAACAAAATAAAGCTCCTGCACGTGGAAATGCTTGTCGATGAAATGAATTTTCGGTGAAGTGAAACGATCTATGAGTTTCAGAAACACGTAGATTTGGTTCGACAATATATTATAGACTGACGCAAGGCGACCATGCAACGATAAAAACACCTACATGACGACTAACTAACTATGTAACTGTTAGCTTGATGGTTTGCTCTTGCTGGGCTGTTTGCCGGTGGTTACTTAAGATTATATACTTACATGTAACTAACATGTAAATTACATAGTTAGGTACCGTAAAATCGGAGTGAGTAGGGACACAACCTAAAATAAGTCATAACTTGTTACAAATAAGAGCAAATATTAAACGAACAATAACGTTATCTATTGGAAATAATAAAATTTTACTTTAATTTCCTAATGTAATCTTGCACTCAAATATTCAATCTTGTATGTTTACTCCGTGTCTGTAGTCTGTTCACGCATCATGTATTTTTGATCTACCTCGGAAACGCATCATATCGGTCCTCACGACACAGGCCTGTCCTAGAGTGAAGACCATTGATATTCATGTCCGAAACCTTTTTGTATACCATTCCTTAATTTACTATACTATAACATTTAAAAAAGGATTGTCCTGTAACGAGGTTGTTACAACCTCCTTTTTGCGTTCCTGGCCACTTTTACATTTCGTTTAAATTCTTTCCAAATTCAAAATTGTCAATGATCTATTGGTATTTTCATCATCATCATCATCATTATCAGCCGCAAGACGTCCACTGCTGGACAAAGGCCTTCCCCAAGGTTTTCCACAACGATCGGTCCTCTGCTGCTGTCATCCAGCGGTTTCCCGCGACCTTTATCAGATCGTCAGTCCACCTTGTGGAGGGTCTGCCAACACTTCGTCTCCCGGTTCGCGGTCGCCACTCTAGAACCTTTCCGCTCCAACGGCCATCAGTTCTACGAGCAATGTGCCCCGCCCACTGCCACCTAAGGTTTGCAATCCGGTGAGCTATATCGGTTACTTTAGTTCTCCTGCGAATCTCCTCATTCCTGATTCGATCTCGCAAGGAGACACCCAGAATAGCTCTTTCCATTGCCCTTTGAGTGACCTTGGTATTTTACTATTGGTTATTTAGTGGTACCGTTAGAGTCCTAACTGTTTGATAAATAAATAAAAATAATAATAATAATAATAAAGCAAGGCAGCTAGTGGCGAGCTGTGCTGAGTGGCGACACCACGGACCTGAGTGCTCCCGAGGGTAGGTCCTGTTCCTCACCTCACGCTTGCCTTCACCGGCCGGCTGCGGTGTGCAATGACGAGGAACAGAACCTCACCTCTGGCTTGCCTTTATTGGCCGGTCAGAGTGGAGTCGCAAGAGCTATATGCTCGAAGGGTGGATGTGTTGCATAAGTGGTGAGTGGGCACCTTATGGTCGTTTAAAGTCCAGAAGCACCTCTCCACCCTTAGCCCCTCTGGAACTGTTGCCTCCCTGCTGCTATATATATGTGGCTATTTCGGGAGGTCCATTCCATTGAGTTGGCGAGTCACCGCCTGCCATTTAAACCAAAGTAATTAGCATTGGCCAGGCAGGCGCCGTAGTTTCATCAATAGCCTAGTTCACCAATCCATATCAGTTCATTCCTATTATTAGTATTCCCATCCTTCTTAAATAGTCTTTACACTGACCGGTGGTTGTCCGTGGGAGCATACTTCTTTAGTTTGAACTCAGGGACAATCGCCGGTTGGTGTCCCATAACTTTACTAAATTAAACTTGTCTAAAGGGCCTCTGCGTGTTGGCTTCGGCTCCATGTACGCCTTCCAAAGGTCCGGGACTCCCATAGTCCCGTGATTGGTAAAGACATACAAATAATAATAATTTTAGTCTTATAATAAGTAACATGTGATTCATTTAAGGTTGTGTCCTTACTCACCCCGTTGTACGGGACAGTAGTTTTGATGGTACTATCGTGGAAAATAATTGAGAAATAATCAAATCATTTATAATATGATTATAGTACCTATATAGCAACGAATAAGCCTCGTTATCTGCCTAACTGCTGTCACTATCTCAAGATGCAACATAATTGTATTTTACGATTGAGAAATTACCTTCTGCTGGAGTTTCATTCGACGCTTCATCTCCGCAATGATAATCGTGTCCGAATCCGAAGCGCTAGTAGATTCACTCCATTCACTCATGAGGCCGATATACTGAATAAATGTTTTGAATATAATTCTCCGCGCGGTCTGTCCTGCTGGAACCGGAGCCGCTGCTGGAGCTGTGAATCTCTATTCCAGAATCCTCTGGGGCTGCCGAAAATTAAAAATGCTGTTCATGTTTTTATTTTAGAGATATATTTTAGACGTGATGCACCACGTTGGCGAGTGCATCTTGCGGTGATATATATTCATATATCTCTTTGGCGCCTTGGCCTGTGCACGCTAACGCCACATGCGTTATTTGGCGTTAGCGCGTCACAGTTACCAGGAGGACCGCTATAGGAGGCGTAGACTCGGAAGTGAAGCCCCAAGCAGATGTCGGCACATTGTTACATATTTAACGCCTTGCCTCGACGCCCAGCTTCTACGTCCTTCTTCGCCTTCTTGTACTTATAACTTAACTGCTACTCAATACGTAATTGCCTGTACGATACAAACATGCATATAATCAATTACGATAAATGGTGAATCAAAAGTGAAAAGAAAATGTGTTTAACAAAATAGAACCATGTTTAAAACCAATTAAAACACGTAAAATAATAACTCATTTTTTCGGAATACCAGATTGGTCCAGTATTTTTCAGTTTAATTTATTTAACACTTGGGTTTTGGTTTTAAAGACGGTTTTATTATAAAATTCTTATAAATTGACAGATGGCCTGATAGAATTCGGCAAGGAATGCGAGGACCCTATAATCAAATACCACGATAAGGGCGCTGTTACATCACTCAGATACATCAACCGTGCGGGTAATTACTGGTTGCTCTATGATTGCCCTACATATGAATGTCCCGGTAAGTTTTTTATAACAGAACCCATTTTGTTGTGTTCCCAACATCCAATACTACTTTCAATGAAAAAAAATGGTAAACATTTGTTTACCTGTTTAGGCCCTAGGTTGTATCTAAACGTTATAATATATAGACGCATAAAAAACCATCAAACTTACAACACCACAACACAGCTCACCAAAACACGCAGTTGAGTACAAAGAGTAGACCGATGGCCAGGCTTGTGTCGGGAACTAAGAACTGAAAGGAATGTATTCCCGTCACGGACCGAAAGGAACTAGTTCTTCGTAAACGATCTCAATCGGTCTTCGGTCCTTTAGGTCAGTAGTCATTGTTTTACCTATGAGCGAAATAGAGCAAACGAGTAAAGAGCTCGGCGTGAACGAGACCAATGATACCTATATCAAATCGTGACCTGCTCAGATCTTAAAATTTGATCCGGAGCTAAAGGAACTAAAAGGCCGAACTAGTTCCTTTGGCCGATTGACAAATCGGAGCGCTCCCTTTAAAGACCGAGCGGGCACAACTCTACCGATGGCTCCGCGTGTCCAACGAGGCACTCCACTCGGGGGGAGGTTTTAGTCCGTAGGTCACTGGGCACCTTTCCCAGTGGAGTCGGGCATGCAGTCAGATCCGGCTGGCTGTATACATGACGTATTTCCTCCTCCCACGCAAAACAAAAAAAAAAAACTTACGCTTTTAAAATAAAATAAATGTTTAAAAAAACCCAAGCCCGCCTTCGAGCCGCAAAAAATTTTTTGTATTACGCCAGGATATGATCTTTTGTTAAAATAATAAATTTACTGTCAAAGTCAAGTTTTTAAAATGTATTAAAATGCAACGTATTTTTAGCCAGAAATTTATATTAAAAGATGTTGCAGCGTATTCATCTCCAGCCCAGGAGGTGTATTTTATAAAAATTACGTTTTTAGTTGGGTTACAATATTTATAACGAAATGACGCGAACGCAGCGAAGACGCCATGGTCGCACGGCCGGTGACAAACCCAACACATAATACAATAAAACATAATTATAACACTGAAACCAGTGTTTTAATGTATTCACAAGGTTTCACAAAACCGTTCGGCGAAAATAGGCACACGTGCTCCAATCCGTTTTCTGTTGGTGCGATTGCATTGGGACTTGTACGGGGCGTCACCAAATGAAGTTTAAGATGGTCAGACAGCCATGCGTCGAAACTCCAACCAATAGCAGTAGATTTTTAATGTTGAAAAAGTGCTTGCCTCTCTTAGTAGCAGGGAATCAAATTCATGCTTCTGATGACTTATGAGCCCACCTAATCCCAAAGTGGAATTGTGTGCGTAAATGAAACAGATGGCGTTGAAGTACGTTTGAATTATTTTATGTAATTATTCTTGGTTCTAAGAACTTTCAAACTTTAAATTATTTTTAGACCCCGCTATCGGAGGTGCAAAATGGTGGCTGTCAAGTTCCTAGGGATGGGTAAAAATATTTATGCTGTCGATATCGATACTTGATTTTTCTGTACAATTAGTTTTTTTATGTATAAGTACCATTTCTTTGACTACAATTTAACATATTTTTTAGGATACATGATAATCATTGACATTGAAATTATCAACCGTTATTAGTACAACAAAAACGTTTGACGTAAATAATTTATTATCAGTATAAGTGGCCAGTATTAACCTCTATTGATGACAGTGAACCTCTACCAATTAATTAAATATTTACATTTTTCAAAGTTAACAATGTACATTGGGCTTTTGAAAAAATAATGGAGTATTACATAGTTTAACGACTGGGCGTTTTAAAAATCTGTTTTTTACGTCTACGTCTACGACTACGTCATCAGTGCCACTGGTCTGATGCCTTTGCAGTAAATATTAATGGCATCAGCCACCCACGCGGGTCATATACTCGTAAGCACGCGAAGTCAGCGGGCACAGCTCGTTTTGTCGATCCAGTCCAGTGTTAAGAACCTTACTATGTTACGTAAACGCATCAGATACAGGGTTCTATTTGACGCCGAGTATCTTAACAGACCCCTAATTTGAGGTTCAAATGGCAGAGACTTCGCAGGCGTTGGCAGGCAAGTCGGATAAAAATCGTTCGTAATTCGAAACCACCTTGATTGATAGGGTCCAAACCTCTTCGTCAGGAAATCCCTTACTTCCGCGCCTAGGCAATAATGTACTATTTTAAGTCGCCGATTCAATAATTGCCGATGTTATGATATCACTCAAAACAACATAGGTAGGTTTGCTTATTATTAAATCTATAATATGTAATATGTATATACTCGTATAAAAGATAAAAGATAAAGATAAAAGAAATTTATTTAGTAAGTAGGCCGCTCGGGCACTTTTACACGTCAAGATACTACCAGCGCTTCCCAAGAGGAGACCACTGCTGAGAAGAAACGCCGCAAGAAACTCAGCAGTCAGTCATTTTTTAAACTTATTTCATATTTCATATTACAATGGTATGTACAACTTAATCTAGCATTATATAAAGCTACAAGTATTAAATTAAATATAATATCAAATAACAGTAGTTCAGCAGGAAAACATGCCAAAAATCTTACGGGAGAGAAAGATAGAAAAGAATAAAATAAAATAACTACAACTACCTACTTATATATGTGTATATGAGATGGTGCAAGATGACCACATAAAAGTTTCGATATGTTTTCCTGCATCAACGGTGTCCCCCAGACAAGAAAAAGCAGGATAAAGCCTTTGCATTTGAACACATTACTATTGACTAAGTTTCGGGTGTAGGCCATGCATTTTTGTCTGTTAGATAGTCCTCGACCCTATAATACGCTTTAGACATTAACGACCTTTTCAAATATTTTTTAAGTGCTGGAAAGGGTAACTTTAAAACTACTTCAGGTAATTTATTATAGAAATGAGTGCATTGACCAACAAATGATTTATATACTTTACGGACATGGAATTTTCGAATAGCTATTTTTTTTTTATTTCTAGTATTTAAATTATGTATATCTGAGTTTTTGGTGAACGAATCTAAATTCTTAATAACATAAATAATATTCTCGTAAGTATATATTTAAGAGCTTTACTATGATATTGTTGATATTGTTGTTATTTTATTTATTACTTATTTTAATTTGGCGCTCGTAATACTCATAATATCTTCAACAGAGTAGTAACACTATTTTACAAGTTTTTTTAAAAATAAAATATGTTATTTTTCTTCAATTTTTATTTTATCAGGTATTTCGTTATACAGGGTGGAAAATATGTATGGGCCCTGGAGGGGAACTACCTTAAATCCTTTAGTTAGCTCATTTTACTGAAAGGAAACATTCCTTTATTTTTAAAAAGAAACAAAACTGCATTTAACGATTTTTAAAATTTTGCTTGTCTCACCCGGGAATCGAACCAACTAAAAATAAAAAAATAAACCCTCGCTATTTTATTATAAAAAAGATAGGATTATTGTTCAGGATAAAATGTCTAATAAACATTTGGTCTTACACTCATCTGTTGTACGAGATGCCCATGAATAATATTTATTACAAGTTCTTTATTAACAATACCTAGTACTGTTCACGTGTAACAAGTAAATGACACGTTATAACGACAGTACGATTCCTTCTTACACTAGACGTTCTTTCTGACGAAAAGTTTAATAATGGAACGTAGGTACTTTTTTTGCAACGCGGGGCAACAAATTTAAAATTCGAACGATAACATTTTTAAAAACTATAAAAATAAGTACTCGTTCGAATTTCAAATTTTGT
This sequence comes from Acleris sparsana, assembly GCA_923062465.1. NCBI lineage: Eukaryota > Metazoa > Arthropoda > Insecta > Lepidoptera > Tortricidae > Acleris > Acleris sparsana. The sequence continues at coordinate 5,895,933 of OV281308.1, read as the reverse complement.
TTTGTTTTGCTTTCATTCCGTAATTCTGTAATAATGGCGTATCAAGAACATTTCGATGCTAGATTTTTATTTTTAGTTGGTTCGATTCCCGGGTGAGACAAGCAAAATTTTAAAAATCGTTAAATGCAGTTTTGTTTCTTTTTAAAAATAAAGGAATGTTTCCTTTCAGTAAAATGAGCTAACTAAAGGATTTAAGGTAGTTCCCCTCCAGGGCCCATAGATTTTTTCCACCCTGTATATAGTTATGGATTGGTAGTATGGGTTGTTCTGATAAATACCAAGCTTTGGTTCCGGTAGGACCAGTTTATTATTGCGACGTGTGCTTTTAATGAAAGTGTAAAGATGTAATAATATGTTTCCTAACAAATGTTGCCGTTTCCAGTATGTACCTATATATTGACGGAAGGGTTAGCATTTTATTTTGAATGAAATGGGGTCGGCAGCTATTTCTTCGATGAATGTTTATAATTATACGCAAACACTTCTTTTGCACAACAAATTAGTGGTGCGCATCCGTGCGCTCGCCCACAGTAGCACTCCGTACCTGAACCAGGGAAATCGGTAGGCGTAATATGCCGATCATGCGCATTCAAGGTATTGGTTTTAAGGATGCTCAGAGCATAAATGAATTGCGATAATTTTGATTTGACTTTAACTACTGTATCGGTTCCTGGGGTGGTGCAGCCAAGACGCACGAGATAGAACTGCCTACCGTTCCGTTTTGCGACTGTTGAACTGTACCGCATTTCCTTCGTTGCCTCGGTTCGTAAACTGTTTATCTTGCAATGCCTTAAGAGATACCATCGGTACCAGAAACTCACAAACGCATTGATCGTTGTCCTGTCCCAAAATAAGTACAAAACTAAACTTGCCTGTCACAACTTTAACTACGGTGCTCCATCGATCTACCACAAAATAAAATTAGATAATAGGCACCTAAAAACATTATAAAAAAATACGGTATTGGACTGGTTGAGTGATAAAATTATGACGAGACTGATAACGTTATACGACTGGGATATTTTTTGGCTCGTAATTAACTTGTTCGAATCATAACTTCCTACCATAGGGATACGTCCAAATGCACACACACATCTTTACATGCACACATTGACCGACGTAGTGAAAGCTAGCGGTCCTGGGTTCAAATGCCTTTAAAGGATATTTGTGTATTTGTTTTCTACGTATTTAAGTATAAATTTCTCTATTAGTATTTATATTGTGCCGTAGCACAAGCCTAGAGCTTATTTTGGGACTAGGTCAATGACAAAGGTATACACTAACACACAAACACACATCACACAGATGTTTGACTTGATAATAATATACAACTAACATATTCTTTAAAATTTAATGTAAATAACAGTAACCTAACAGTAGCCATAACGTAACACTAATCTTAATATTACTATTTTTTTCTTTACTTCTTAAAATATTTTAAAATATATTATCTCAAGTATTTGGTTCTTAAAAACTCTCTGTACCTACATGTTAACGGGCAACCACTGGGGGCTGCATCAACGTGAATACCAAGCAGGCTCCATGGCTCCAATTCTAACAAAGGTATATTTTTGAACAATTAGAGATTTTTGTTATTATGATATTTATTTCATTTTCTGTTGTTATTAGTTTTATTATTTATATATTTATTAAAGTTTCTGTACGTTAGATTTTTAATAATAGGTATTGAAATATAAAAGTAAAATAACAATACTAATACAAAGAATATACATTATAATAATAAAAAATAAAACCTACGAGTGCCACCCGCAGCGGGGTAGGGCTCAAGCTACCGGTGGATAGGGCTGCAGAGAGGCTAGAGGAACCTATTCACAATGCGTGCCGTGTCTATTGCCTGTGAAACGACACAGCGCCTAGAACCAGACACTAAAATGGCACACAATGTTGCGATAAAATGCAGCCCAAGTACGAGTATGTATTCCGGAGGAACTTCAATGTCCACAAGGTCCACGTGACAAGGGATGAATGGCAGGATGGGTTGCACTTATCAGAGGAAGACAACGCAATATGGTACATACACGGATGGATCAAATTGTGATCCGGTACGGGGGCGGGTATTCATGCCAAAGACTACAACAGTATGGGCAACTACGCAATGGTCTTCCAGGCGGATTTGTAAGCGATAATCGCCTGCACGCAAAAAATATTGATAGGACTCTACAGGAGAGAACTATGTATATTCTGAGTGACAGCCAAGCGGCACTTGAGGCGCTGACGGCGCCTAAAGTAGACTCGAAACTAGTCTACAATGGAATCCAAGCCTTAAACAGATACAACAAAGTGAAACTGATGTGGATTCCAGGACACGAAGGCTATCCCGGAGATGAAGCCGCGGACGAGCTTTCAAGGGTAGAGTCCAAGGGCGCATACGTCGGACCTGAACCATTTGTGGCACCCTCACCGGGCGCTATAAAAGCAGCCCAACAACAACGCCCTAGAAAACTACCAAAAAGAGTGGAAAACTACGGTAGGCTTAGGGCATGCAAAGCTCTTCATAGAAAGAGTTAACAAGAGCTGGACCAAAAAGATTTGGAAACTCAACACAAGACAACTGCGATAATATTATCGGAGTGTTTACCGGGCACTTTGTGGTTAAACATCCTAGCAAAAATGGGCCTTTATGACAACGCAGATTGTAGAATGTGCGGCGAAGAGGCTGAGACAGTGAAACACTTATTGTGTGAATGTGATGCCCTCGTCGGAGTAAGAATGAAAATTCTCGGTTGTGGCCACCCAGAACCGAACGATTTCAAGGCACTGCCATTTCACTCCACTATCCGCTTTTTGGAAGGGGTGGAGGCTGCCTTGGATTAAGCGCTAAAAGACGGGTAATTACACAAAAGATCCCACAGGGTCGAAGTGTATCCGTAAGGACCCCACCAAAAAGATAAGATAAGATAAATACAAAGAATAAACATTATAAAAAACCTAACCTATTAGCGCCCCCGCAGCGGGGCAGAGCTCAAGCTACCGGTGGGTAAGGCTGCAGAGAGACTAGAGGAACCTCCTCACAATGCGTGCCGCGTCTACTGACTTCTGTATCTGGCCCTTGATCCATTCATCTAGCGAGAGTCTCTAAGTTGTTGGTCCAGACTCTTCGCTATAACCGTTTGCCGCAACATTCGGGATAATTATCGTTAAGTCAACATCTGACATGGCGTCCACCTCGAGTCAAGTCAAGGAGGTTGCGGAGCTTGTCCTTCTCGGCCTTCACGAGATCCTCACCATGTGAGATGGTGACGTCGACGAGCACTGCCCGGCGTTGAGATCGATCTGTCAACATGATATCAGGGTTATTGGCGGCCAAAGTCTTGGCCGTGATGACAAGTCGATCCTAATAGAGCGTAGCACGACCATTGTCGAGAACTGGCGCCGGTGTGTACTTATAGTACGGCACTTCAGACTTAACAAGACCACACTATGTATATGCAAGTACTCGCCGTTGGCCAAATGCGGACAACTGGAAATTATATGTCTGAGGGACTCGCCGGGGCAACGGCAGGCTCGACAAATTTTAATGTCGACCGTGCCATCCCTTAGAGTATATATCCGATAATTGTTCTTCATTATGATCTCGTCAGCAATTGCACAAAACCTTCGGTTTCCTCAAAGAGGTCACCATACTGTAGCCAGTTCACGGACGCTAAAAAGTCTACGTCGGGCGTTGTTAGGGCCCGGTAGAAACGTAACTTATATTATTATTACTCAATAAGTTTATGAGTTTCGTTATTTATTCCTTACGAAACATACTCATCAATGTTATGCATAAAGATTATTCTACCAACTAAATTTACACGCTATGATTTCTGCGAAACAAAACTATGCCATATGCGTGTCTGCTTATTGACACTTATGCTAAAAGTTATTATGCCTTATATAATTATACATAAATAAAATCTACCAAACAAAGGACACACAAATATAAATAATAGTTGCAGAAAAACGTTTTAAGGCAGTACTTCTTTAGTCTAGTTTTACAAAAATCTTCTGACCTATCAAATAAGATTTTGATTCAATCTATTCGGCGGGCTGTGCCTTCGTGAAAACCTTATGTACAACATTACGATTCCTCAAGATCTCCCAGTGAGTATGGTGTACATGGTCCCATGGTACATCGTCCGTAATGCGTACGAATTGAGTAATCTCTGCAGCATCCCCTCCCAATTACATGTTGGATTAATCCTGTTCCCAATACATGTTAAGAGGTCGTTAGTTTACTTCACTGTGACACGCAACATGTGAGATGTAGCCAGTAGGCTAACGCTGCTGTTCCTTTGTGCTGAACCCCCGATGCTAAAACACTACTGCTAGGCGACACGTTAGATGTTATGTAAGATGCTGGAATCTATTCGGACGGACTCTGTACTAGGACCTACCCCACTAAGGCTACATTGTAAATTTTTCTGTTGTTGAATGTTTCAATTAATCAGAGGACCAACACACAAATTAACCTAGCCCCAAACTAAGCTCTAGGCTTGTTCATACTATGGGTACTAGACAACGATATACCTACTAATGTATAGAAATAGATACTTAAATAAATAGAAAACATCCAGTTACCAAATACTCGCGCTCATCACGTCCTACTGTTGAAAGTCCTTTGTGGCTCCGCTCTATGACAATACAGGCTGCTTGGTTGCTTTTGCATAAACACCACGGCCAAAGCCGACCGCCAAAGAGTAAATTTTACAGAATGCTGAAGTAGGCGTTTTCCTAAAATGTATAGTGGTTTTTAACTCTCAACGCTAACTAATAGTTGTTATAAGTTTATCGTGTTCTGTGTGCCTGGATGTAGCATCCTAGCTGCCAAACGGATAAACCGATTTGGAAGCGGTTTTTTAAATAGGAAGCTACTTTAATCAAGGTGTTTTTTGGTTACGTTTGAAGAAAATCGGCCGTTTAAGAGTTATAACTATTTGCTCTGGAAGAAGGGGTAGCTGCCATTAGAACCTAATTATCGGGGCTTTTTTTCTTATTAATAGTTATGGTATTATCTATTATGACACAAGCATTTGCATTTCAAAAGCGATTTCATGAACTGTGGAATGATGTACTCCTCAATGATACTTAAGTAGGTATTTCTCTTACTTTTTTTTACAGTCAGGGCAAGGCACTTTGCTCATAATTTCATGCTCCTAATCATGTCTACGCATAAATTAAATAAGCATAAAAATGTCTTGCCGAAAGCTACTGTTGCAAAAATACGTTTTGTCATACTGATTTTTTTAGTAGCATTTAGTTTTTGATAAGGTCACAGTTCTAACCTTACCTCAACTAACCTAATTTTCTGGAAGCAGTTCCGTTGTAATGGTCGTTTCTCTATTCTAACCTATACCACTTTTCAAGTAAGTATGTCAAGTAAGTTTCAGGCAATCGATAAACCTATGCTACTTTTCTGGTATCAATTCGTTTTCGTAATGGTCACAGCTCTAATCTCAACTACATTTCTGGTAGCATTTAAGTTCGTAAGCTACGCCAAATTTATTTTGCATAATCGATAATATGCTGAATAAAATGCTGCTTAACAGAATTATGCGTTAAAATAATTGGTCATTACAATACTATGCAAACCTAATTTCAGACAAACTCATTTTCAGGAAGTTACAAATTATGCCAAGGTTTCTGCCACATTACCATTCGGCGAAACCGATTATTTATGACGAGTCTGTTCCACTAAAATAGTTTCGGAAAATAAAGGTAATGCCAAATAGAGTTACCACTGCTTCTTATGATCTTATGCACTTGGATCCATCTTGCTTCTGAACGTCAACAATATGAGTGCTGGAGTAAGACTTACTGGCGCGGCGATGGATGGTTGTGTTCTCGGATTGCCCGGAATGCGATCCTATCCTATATACATTAGGAACATTAGGGCATTGTACATTAGGGCTATTTATCCTATTACATTATAAATGAGAAAGTGTGCGTGTAATTGTGCTTGTGCATTAGCGTGTGCGTGTGCGTGTGCGTGTGCGTGTGTGCGTGTGTGTGTGTGTGTGTGTGTGTGTCCTGGAAAATTAAAAGTTCACGAAAGAATAAGGATACCTAATCGAAATTCTCGCAACATGGGATGGCCGCATAACTAATAAAGTCGCGGGAAAAAGCTAGTGTACCTATTTACCTTTAACCTTAGTTTTTGGGTAACCTTAATTAAGACACTCATGACTATAATCCAGTGTAAATGTGATTAGAATTAAATTAAAAGTAAACAATTATACCACGACATAGAAGTAAGATGGATCGAGCTAAATTCAAATATGTATAGTGCCGCTGATTGCGTCACCATCTTACCCGCTTACCCGCCGCTGTGCAGCACTCAGTGTTTTAAAGCCATTAGATTAAGGCAACCGACAAATTACTATTACTTTTTAATTGAAATTAGCATTTTCAAGATCGCATTACATCCATGGGTTTTGGAGCTCACATAATCATCAGGTAGTCTGCGTTCTCGTTTGCCTACGGCATGGCATTGAAAAAGGTTATCATGGATTACTTTCTGTCCTCTACATTCATTGCCGTCATTTACAGTCCTGTTCATCTTAATAATAAAGGCGTGGCCGCACAATCCCTCTCTCCGAACATTGTGTTCGAGGCTCTGGCGTGTGAAGCAATTATATCCCGAGCATAGCCATTTGCAGGGTTAGCCTTGCGTTAATATAACAAGGAAGATATTAAGATATACAGGGTTCGTATTTTGACACAGCAATCGGTTTGTAACTGGTCATTTTCGCTATGAGAAGTCCATTGGACTGCTACTGTACTTCAAAATGATCTGTAACTAAATATTAATTTACAAATAATCAATCATTCATATTTTCAGTACGGTAAAATTGTGGGTTATTATCTGTTCAGAACTAGGATACTATTTTCATGTTAATACTCAAAGACAGTCACTGTCCCCTGCACGACGCACATGGCTAACTCAAAAATCCAAAAAGTAATTGTTTAAGTTTGAAAGAATCTCAGGCAATATATAATACTATAATATATTATTATTCCGATATTTATAAAAAGTTGTATAAGTTGTGTTTTTACAATAATTATTCATATATAAAAGTAAAATAACAATACTAATACAAAAAATAAAGATTGTAAAAAACCTAACCTACGAGTGCCGCTGGCAGCGGGGGAGGGATCAAGCTACCCGTGGTTAGGGCAGCAGAGAGAGGAACCTCCTCACAATGCGTGCCGTGTCGAGGAGTACTGCCTTCTGTATCTGGCCCTTGACCCAACCATCTAGTGAGACTCTCGCTCTTGAGTTGTTGGTCGAGATTCTTCGCTATAAGACCGTTTGCCGAAACAACTATCGGGAAAATGATCGTCGAGTCAACATCCCAAACGATGTCACCTCGTGAGCAAAGTCAAGGAAATTGCTGGGCTTGTCCTTCTCGGCCTTCACGAGGTTCTCGTCATGCGGGATGGTCACGTCAACGAGCAGTGCCCGGCGTTGAGAGATCGATCGGTCAACACGATATCACTCTTATTGGCGACAATAGTCCTGCCCGTAATGACAGATCGATCCCAATAGAGCGTAGCACGACCATTTTCGAGAACTGGCGCCGGTGTGCACTTATAGTACAGCACTTCAAACTCAAATAAACAAAACCATACTGAAGTGTAACTCGCGGTTAGCCAAAGGCGAACAACCGGAAATTATGTGTCTGAGGGACTCGCCGGGGCAACGGCACGCTCGGCAAAAGTCAAACGTGCCATCCCTCAGAATATATTTCCGGTAATTGTTAGTCATTATTAGCAATAGCACATACAAAACCTTCGGTTTCCCCAAAGAGGACACCAAACCGTAGCCAGTTCACGAACTCTAAAAAGTCTTTTTAGGGCCCGCTAGAAGCATCCGTGTAGCTCCTTGCTCTTCCATACGTTCTTGCGGTCTTCAGTGCTCAACACCTTTGGTCTGCGCCAGTTCTTGTTTGCCAAGGAGAGAGGCGTGAGGCTCCTGTCTACTGCAACTACATCACGATGCATTCCACACTCATTTTCAAGGAAATAATGCCTGAGATTGCACACCTCGCGGTTGTGGAGATTCTTAGCATTTAAAATGCCTCGACCTCCACATTTCTTCGGGATGTACAATCTCATGACAGATGAGCGTGGGTGCAGCATACGATGTGATTTAAGCAGTAGGCGGACCCTCCTATCTAGGGCGTCCAGCTCAGTCTGAGTCCACCTTAGTATGCCAAAGGAGTATGTGAGCAGCGGCATCACCCAGCCATTGAAGGCGCGCACCTTATTGCCTCCCGACAAAATACTGTTAAGAACTTTTGTCAAGCGGCAAAACCTCTCGGTAATGATATAAAAGACAACTTTAATGCTAACTAGCTATCAAACGTTAGTACTACAACATCACCACCACTCGTACGACGACGGCTCGTTAACGTTACATAGTATAAGGAAGTCCGTGCTCGGGGTACAGAGTCCACTTTACCAAGAGAGTTTTGTGGTCTTCTCGTGAGCCGGGTACTCACTAGCAAGCTGTAATTGTAACCGTAACAGTTGCAGAAACGGGTTTCTAGTGGAAAACAGGCTCGCGAACTACGCACGCTTCACGACTTTACGTGCAACAGTGACAGTAACGGCTTGCTAGTGAGTACCCGGCTTAAACTAACAAGGTTTGTTGATGACATCATACCGACGCCATGGAGTCCCGCAATAATTCATCAAATGATTAATGTGAGTAAATCGGTATTTAATTGGCGGTAAACACGGCGCCGCTGAAGGCGTTTAATGTCTTAATTTATGGCACGTTCTGCGGGCAAAGTTGTAATGCGAGACGTTACGAAAGAGCGCGTCGTATTGAAAATATTCGAGTTAAATTAATGTGAAAAAATCAAGAGAAAACCGATTTTTTTAAATTTAGGATAAATACAGGGTGACTGCGGGGTCGTGATCATAACTTAACTATCCCAACTCAGTAAATGATTGAGATTATATTAGTAAGTATAGTGGTTTTTGAAAAATAGTAAGTGAAGTATTTTATCAAAATAACCTTATGTTTCCCTAATGAATACTAAAGTTATGGTCACCTTATATTTTCATGTTAAAATCCAAATATTTGAAAATTACCCGACCGGACGAGTAAGGGCCTGTTGTTTGATCAGTAGTTAAGTCAACTAATTATTAAAATTCGAGATTTTACCATAAGTTACGGTTTTTAACTATTAGGTAGTTAGTTTAACTATTGATCAAACAACATTCATCTGAACCAATTGTGTTATATTTTCGATTCGATTTTTGAATTTTATCTATTAGTTCAGTTAACTACTGATCAAACTACTCACTTTAAGAAATTGAGTATGTAGAGTGATCATGATTTTGAATAAAAATATTAAATTTAATGTTTATTTAAATCAAAAACAAATTAATTATCTTAAAGCTTTTAATGAAAGTGAGTGGAAGGGTCGGAAGAGGCCGCCCTAGGCGTACTTTTTCGAATCAAATCGGAGAAATACTGGAAAAGGGCTGAATCTTAAGTACCCGAAACCGACGTGCGTGCATGACTCGATGTATGAATGTGGAAGAAGCGAAAGACATTTGTCAGGATCGTAGCAGGTGGAAAGAAGTCGTCTCTGCCTACCCCTCTGGGAAACAGGCGTGATTTTATGTATGTATGTATGTAAGCTTTTAATTGTATTATGTTATCTTCCTAATGGTGTATTTAGATTTAGTTTTTTTTGTTGCTACACGACCCAGCAGTCGCCTTGTAAACAAAATAACAGCCTTTATTCGTCTATGTTTAAACAGTCAACCCATTTGATTCATAGGCCACTATGGGCTTATGTCAAAGTGATGCAATGTTAAATCGTATGAACTCTTACAATAGTTCGAGTTAGGAGGGATCCCTTTGTCATACATTAACTAACTTAATTTACTTAATATTAGAAGTCCGAGTCATAAAATTTGAAAAATATAACGCATAACAATTCTAACGTTTATTATTAGCCATAATGTTATATGTTATAATATTCTCAAGTTCTAAATTTGATATCTATAAGGTTCAAGAGCATATTGATATTCAGAAATATTTTAGGGCATAGATTCCTAGATTGTGATTGTCTTTATTCATATACTGTTCTAATACCTAAAGTTCCACCGAACATGTCTGGTGAACGCAAAACTGACTTTGTTAGGTTAGGTTCAGAAGGCTAAGGCAGGAGCTTAGAGTAGCGAATTCCTTAGTCTTCGATGTTAAGTTTTTTTTATATAGATAGGACAGAACTATTACTGCTTTCACATCCTTGCAAACGTTAGGTATTCAAATTATGGATTACCTACAACTTTAGTTCCTATAATTGTTATGGCAAACATTACAACATTAAAAGTTATGAATATCCTTTTTATGGCTTTTGTCAAATAATTATGACTCGCGAAAGTCGGAACTGTAAATTATGTAAGTACTTTCTAGTATTATGATTTATGACTGACGACACATTCATGACTAACACTAAAAAAATAGCAACAATTACAGGAAATATATTCTGAGGGATAGCACGGTCCACATTTGTCGAGCATGCCGTTGCCCCGGCGAGGCCCTCACACATATAATTTCCGGTTGTTGACATTTGGTCAACGGCGAGTACTTGCACAGACTTATGTCTCGAGGTTATCCTCGTGGCCAGAATCATCCATCTGCAACTTGCTCTTCAATATGGTCTTGTTGAGTCTGAAGTACTAAAAGTAAACACAGGCGCCAATCCTCGAAAATAGTCGTGCTACGTTCTATTGGGATCGATCTGTCTTCACCAACAGGACTTTCTGTTGCCAATAAGCCTGATATCGTATTGAGAGATCCATCTCAATGCCGGGCAGTGCTCGTCGACGTCACCATTCCACATGACGAGAACTACGTGAAGGCCGAGAAGGACAAGCTCAACAAATTCCTTGACTTGGCTCACGAGGTGATTGCCATGTGGGATGTTGACTTGACGATCATGGTCGCGATAGTTGTTTCAGCAAACTGTCTTATAGCGATGAGTCTCGACCAACACCTCAAGAGACTTTTGCTAGATGGCTGGCTCAAGGTCCAGATACAGAAGGCAGTACTCCTTGACACGGCACGAATTGTAAAGAGGATCCTCTCTCTGCATCCCCAACCACCGGTAGCTTGAGCCCTGCCCCGCTGCCGGAGGACTCGTAGGGTAGGTTTTTTGTGATGTAATCTTTTTGTATTAGTATTGTTATTATTACTTTTATATTTCAATATCTATTATAAAAAAACCTAATCTACAGAATTTTTTTATAAATATATAAATAATAAAACAAATAATTATTTCAAAAATCATTACTTGTTCAAAAATATACCTTTGTTGGAATTAGAGCCGTGGAGACGATGCAGCCCCCAAAGGTTGCCCGTAAACATGTAAGTACAGAGTTTTTAAGAGTTTTTAAGATCAAAATACTTAAGAATTTATTTTAAGACGTAAAGAAAAAATTACTAATATTAAGATTAGTCTGACGTAATTTGCAGAAAAATAAATAATTATCTAAAAGAATAATGCTAACTACTCCTAAAATGTTTTTTTACCACTGCATAGCTATCCCCAAGAGCAACGTAGGCCGCATTTCATTAAAAAAAACCACTAGCAAAGTCGCAAAAGAAAGTCCGTATCATGAGCTAATAAACCCTACCAATTTCCAGTTACTGAAAAGCCACCGTTTGGGCACTGAACCCTGAAAAGCCAAACTCTAAGCGCCCGCACTCAAGCAGTCTCGTTACTCTAAGCTCAACTCCCGGTTCAAGACGCAGTTTTATGATCGACGCTAATTGCTCTCCACGGGGGATCGTAAACCGCCATCACACTTAATGCTACGTGTGACGTCACTAAAGAATGGAACAGCGGTGGTAAGTATCTTTTCTCAACACTGCTCGGAAATATTGCCAAAGATCACCTTTAGAGACTTATTTGTCTACATTGTAGACCATAGATGTTGTAGAATGTACCATGTACAGATGCAGTGCATAGTTTTTCTTCGTATTTTCACGGAAACGTAGGAACGTGTCTTGCTATTTCAGTCGGTCACAGTACAAAAAGTACTCAGGTTGACTGAATTAGCATAATAAAAACCGGTCGAGTGCGAGTCGGACTCGCGCACCTAGGGTTCCGTACCACTGCATAGTAGGTATTATTACTTACATTCCTGAATCTGTGCCACACCAACTCACAGTTGAGCATTTGTGTTGATTACCGAGAACCTCCCTGATAACTTGGACATTGAGCGTGAGCGAAGGGCCCTGGTGGTGAGAGCTAATAACTATGCTGGTCCGCAGGTCTCATAAGTGCTCACGTGATGTTAGAGTCACTCTCTTTAAGGCTTACTGTCAGAGAATCTACACCTGCAGCCTGTGACCAACTTGAGGCAAAAGTCCATGAATATCCGGAGCGTTCAGAATAATAACGCTTTTACGCATCAGGTATGGTTCGAGAGGCTAACACGGTTGGTTTTAAGGCAATTGTGCGGAAACCAGTTGTCTCTCTCTACTCAACAACGGAAGAGTAGAGTGCGAGCAGCGAACAGCCTCCTGAGTGTTTTACTAGATAAATAATAACATTCAACTATAAATACGGACTTTACATTTAAAAGTTAAAGTTAAAACTAAACTTATTTAAAATAAAATAAAATAAAACTAAGCTACAATATACTATATATTATAAAAATTAAACTAAACATAAACACCTATATTAAAAATTAAACATAAACACCACTATAAAAAGAACACCCCCTCTAGCAGGTTCGCTCGCGGCATGGTCCCTAAGACACTGGCTGCATTACCTCTCTAAGTTACTAGATAAGTTCGATTGCCCTGAAATGAAGCACTGGAAATTCGTGTATATATCTGACAGAGCCTTCATATCTGTCTAATCTAATACTTTTAAACGAGCAATTCTTGTATATATATTTATAGTCTGAATCTCGGAAACGGCTCCAACAATTTCGATGAAATTTAAAATATAGGGGCGAAAAATCGATCTGTCAATTTGTTATCTTCGGGAAATTTCATTTTGCTTCGACGCTCGGTCTTTCGGGTACTGTTGTTAAATGAACAATTAAAATCGAAAATGATTTGACATTCTTAATTTCTTATATTTAAAATTTCTATATTTCTGTTTTTGGCAATATATATTTTTTATTTATAATTTTTAAATTAATTGTTGACATTGTTTTGCCATTATATACATTATACCTAAAGCTACATTGTAAGATTAATGTATTACATACACTCTTATGAACCCAGAATCTGAAATAAATATATTGAATTGAATTGAATTGAAAAAGCCATGGAAACAAAATATTGACTCGGACCTGTAACCAAAGATATAAAACCGGACTACTGGTATTTCAACATGGTTTAAATCAGGTGCTCACGTGAGAGATCCCTAGATTAATTAGCCTTGTGTGATTCTCCTGTATTTATTGATCTAAATTCTTTTTGGGACGATTCAATCGTGGCTTATGGCTGCTCTGTGTATTTACGCTCGATTGACGTTAAAGAAACCGTGGTCGGGAAACTACTTTGCGCCAAGCCCTCACTTGCCCCAGTCAAACCCAGCACAATCGGCGCAAGCGGCTGGAACTGGACGGTGCCGTAGCAGCCGCGCGATTAACCAAGGTGTTCTTAAATTTCTGCGCTGTCAAATAACTCGTTGTGTCCATTGGTGCAATTTGAGCGTGGTTCTAGGATGCCTAACACCAGCCCCAGCAAACTCAAAACGTTCGTAGCTAACAGAGGAGCGGCAGGGGTTGTTTTGAGTGAGTTTTAATGGTGGATACTGCGAGGTTCAATAGAGGAGGTCAAAAGTTCTTAAGATACCTAACTGATCGCACAACCAGTTAACACCACAGCGGAAGAGTTTGGGTCAGCACTTGGATTTCCTTACATTTTATTGCCATTTTAGATGTTTTTCTGAACATGCACAATTCCGGTGTTAACCGCAGATTCATTCAGTTGGGTATCCTAGGCAATCTGAAAAATCTGATTTCACTAAAAGCATTCCCTGGCGAGGAACCAAGGCTTGGAAATAGCCACTTGAAAAAAGCACTCTGACCCGTTATTTTTGCTCCTGAGTGTAGTTGAAGTCAAAATCTCAATCAAACTCAGTTAATAATTATTATGATCGCCCGGGGCATTAATGCCAGTCACATATTCATTCTAGTTTCCAGGCCCAGCCTATCTGAGTGCACCAGGATCCGAATGCCTTGGTTTAGAATGTCGAAATAGTGAGGACCTTCCTGAAACAAAAACAAATGTTGTCACTATAAAGGGACCAGTCGCGAGGCGTTCGTACAAGCCGATTATTTACGGCTTTACCAAAAATTCCTATGCATAGAGTAGGTATACAAACAAAACGTAAAACCGACACACGCCATTCACCTTTTTTTGCTCCGGCTTGTCTATTTATTTACGTGACGCTTCGCCACTGAAAGGGACCATTAATTTGATTTAATAAACGTACGTGTTGTTTACGTCCTGCGCTTTGTTAACAACACCTAATACCCAAGCGCTAAAAATGTGGGACATTTTACAGTTGATGAATTGAATGCTTTATTTTCAATGATATTCCCATAATCGCCAACACGATCTAACCGAAGCGCAACGGCACTACCTACCTTTTCTCGAAGCGCTTCGTGGATTTATAAGCCAGACAAATTCTTGAAATATGATGTCAATAGTAAACTTAATAAACATCTACAGTTTCCATCGCATCGATCATAAACTAATTTTTTTATTGATATCCAAAAAAAAAACGATTTCGTCACTGACTCACCGATGGTGATCAAAATTGTTAGGGTACTTCCTGACGTCCTAAAAAGCTGGGATATGGTATGTAAGCTAGTATTAGTACACAAACAAAATAAACATTCTAAAACTTAGAACTTTTACCCCCTAACCTCTTACACTAGAGGATGGAAGTTTGTATGAGACTTCCGGAAATTTGATGCTAGAGGTCTGAAAATTGTTACAAATAATAAAAGATAAGATAAAAAAGATAAAAGATAAAAGGAGGGAGGAGGATTTTTCGTAAATTACCCCGTACCCTTTAAATTAAGGGATGGAATATAGAATGTCAGCCAGTTTAGATCTTTGGCTTACCGTATTTTTCATTAAAAACAAAAAAACACAAAAAAAAACATTTCCACACGTTAAATAATTTCTTAGATATTGAATTTTAAACTTCGTATGCGGCGCTCGAAACCCCGCGGCTACCGCTCCAGGATGATGACGTCACCACTTTACAGCGGTACGCGCCCTAACATATAAGGCTTAGCTGTTTCGCTACCGTCGCATGAGCCATGGGCGTAAGGTGAAAAAAATATTCATTTATCGTTACTTTTCTGTTAAATAGTTCTAGTAGTAACGAAACGGCCAGGCCGCAAAAATTAAATGTCCCGCGCGGAACCGGCTTAGTCCCGCTTTTCGGGAATAACTCGAAATCTGATTTAAATATATTTTTATTAAAATACAATTTATATGGCTATTTTTGCTATCTATTGTCACGTAAACGTATTTTAAAACTCAATAAAAAGATAAAATAATAAAAAAAAAATCTAATTATATACGCTTTTTGTAAGTCCCACTTTCGACAAAAGAATCCCGTTTTTTTCCATTAAAAAAGTTTCAAAATCCGTAACGCTGGCACCTAGCTAGCATCTTTACAAGTATAACAGTCCTAATTATTTTAACACTACTACGAGACTACAAGTACCTGAGGTTGAGAGTCGCTCGGGTTAAAACCGAGTTTTCTCGAAAATGACCTCTTCACAGATCGATTTCTTTTCTTGAAAGAAACCCCTATTTTAGAAATGTCTCAAATTTCGATAGTAAAGTATAGGAAATGTTTGGTTTCAGAATATTAAAATTAGCACAGATATAAATGTGTAAAGTTATAACATTACACTTAATCAGAGGTTAAAATAAAAATACTTGAAAACACTAGCTAAATGTACCTGTTCCACTTTCTACGCTAAAACACCCATATGTTTGCGTAAACCAGAAACATACGCGTATAAAACCATCGAATGGGCTTAAAAATTCAATTTTCACTGGCCGTTTGCACGGATTTGCCTAGTAAGGACTTAGCGATAAATTTCATGGCTCGCAATGTTTATAGAATAGATACCGGGATTAGCGAAACAGGTTCTGGGTTTTGAAATGGATTAAAAAGTTAAAAATTAGACAGAACTGTAAATTTATTTAATACAACTATAAATACGGACTTTACATTTAAAAGTTAAAGTTAAAACTAAACTTATTTAAAATAAAATAAAATAAAACTAAGCTACTCAAATATTAAAAATTAAACATAAACACCACTATAAAAAGAACACCCCCTCTAGCAGGTCCGCTCGCGGCATGGTCCCTAAGACACTGGCTGCATTACCTCTCTGGATGGCTAGCCCAATCCTTTGGGAAAGGTAAGCGCCAGCTCTAGGGTCTCCGGAGGTGTCGATGAGCCGGGATGACAGGGCCTTAATAAAACTTTTCATGTCAAATGAATATACAATATAATATCAATACAATCTCATAGCAATAGAGGCGTGTTAACATTTTGGTATTATAACGCCGGCTGCGGCTCCACTGAGGCGGAGACGAGCGGAGCAGAGCGGAGCTGTGCCAATATTAACCAATAAAAGGCGCGTGCGGTCACGTCCAGCGCGCCTTGCACACGTTAGCTTAGATTATATTGGTTAATATTGGCTCAGCTCCGCTCCGCTCCGCTCGTCTCCGCCTCAGTGGAGCCGCAGCCCATGGCGTTTTCCCTCAAATAAGGAACTTTAACTTCGTCAGTATTGTTTTTAAAAAAATGTTACGTAAAATTTTCTCATAACTACTGTCAAGTTTCCTACAAATTGAGAAGAAAAATGGACAAAAAAAATGAGTCCAGTGACTTAACCTTCAAGCGTCGATTAAAAAATGTTTTGTACGATAATGCGTTTTTAATCTGTACGCGTAAGTGAATTTATTGACGTTTAATTTTGACTTTAAACCATAGCGCTTGCAATTTACGATGGCGAGTGGTAAACATATATCTGTATGCATGTCAAAGTATGCGTGAGAGCAAAAGTAGGTATGGTAAGCATAAAAAAAATAAAGAGAAAATTATATTCTTCTTGAAGAAAGTGAAAGATTTTGGCGACCATTGCTCGCCCCTACAAGCAATGTAAAATAAGATAAAACATCGAAAACAACAAACTATTTATGTTATTGACGTGATGTGCGAACTATTTACTCATGCATGTAGTAGCGACCTTCTTGGTCGCATCTTCTACGAAATTGATGTAACTCTAGGCATCTTGCAGCTAATTTAATTAAATAATTACAAAACTAAAATAAAAATCTATATCTTAAAAAGGGCCCTGCGGCAATGTCCCGAATATGCTGGCAGCACTTCCTCGCTAGATAGTTAAACTTATGCGTTGAACGAGGAAAGTGCCAACTCTTGGGTCTCCCGTGACGTCAATGAGCCTCTTCGAAATTTATTTGAAGAGGCTTTGACCGCTAGGACCCCTCGGACCATGGGTCTCGACGCCGAATGGAACAAACATATATGGCCATTTGACATTTGTAATGTCTTCGTATTTTCTCTCTTTAAATTACGTACAATTTTATGTTAATTAAAACCTATATATAGGTCTTGTCTTTATTTCAGAGGTCTTATTGTGGCCGTGTTTATCGCGTGACTAAACGTGAATTAAACATCCGTCACTCTAGCACTATCTCGCACTATCGCATCTCGTAATTCTCAGAAAATGACGAATGTTTTATCCACGTCTTGTCACGCGATAAACATGGATGGGCCCATAGTTCCGTAGTACATATAGGTACCGTTGAGGAGTTAAGTAGCCATTTGTGGTCTTCATTATAAGTTCCACTTCATCAAATAGTGCTTTCCAAGAACAAATGCACGAGTTACAATTTAAAACACCAAAATCACTTTCGGTGTGGCTTTAATACTTGAGGAGTTTCTTTGATTTCTCCAAGATTCCATCATCAGATGACATTGACATTGGACCCAACCAGTGCAAGTGGTCTTTGAGTAATCGGGGAACATAAATAAAAAACATATCCCGGCGAATTGAGAACCTCCTCCTTGTTCTGAAGTCGGTTAAAAACAAACATTAAATGAACAGCTTAATCGACGCATGTTCTGACTTAACTTGTTTGTTTTACAAAATTGCAACGTCATAATTAATACTTACCTACTTTTAAAACCTTGCGAAACTTGAATATTCGCTTGCAGTATGATGTGGTGTTTTCGTTCTCGTAAACGTAATCTACGAGAACGTTATCGTGTTTCCGCAATAATACTCCTTTGTTTAAAAACTCTTATATAGTTCGAAACGTTTTGCGCTGTTTCCCACCAAAAGTACTTTTGTTAAGTCTAACTTCTCTTCTGGTTTCTGGCTTCGGAATTCAATGTCCATAAATCGCGTCTCGCCAAGTCGTCGTTTTACAATAACCAAAGTTCAATAATAAGAATGGCAAGTCGAAATCTAAATGAAAACCCGAGTAACAACGCACGATATCCACAAGAACGTCATTGACGTGGTTCAGTAGATAAGCATCAACCTGAGATGTATTATTATATAGAATTAAGAATTTGTACGATGTGTTATCTGTTGGTTATCCTTAATAAATATATATATAAAAAAAAAAAAAGTCATATCAAATATATTGATATTATTATGCTTGTCTGTCAAACAATGTTGTTATTTTTCGAGTTTAATAATCACTACGTTTAATGCCATTTTTAAAATCTTTTATTGAAAAAACCGGGCAAGAGTAGTATGTCTGACCATGCTCAGTGTCGGGTTCCGAAGCTGTAACTACACAAAAACTATCTCATAAGTAATGAAACAACCAGTTTTTTTTTTTTATGGCACAGATATGGCATACGAGCACACAGGCCACCTGATGGTTAGTGGAAACTGTGACCCATAGACATTCGCATTCACAAGACTGCAAGCCTAAGACTGCAAATGCGTTGCCAACCCAGAGGACTAAGATGGAATGCCTCTATGCTAGTCATTACACCGGCTGTCTTATCCCCAAACCGGAACACAACAATGCGAACACTGCTGTTTGGCGGTAGGTTAATGGATAAGATGGTGGTAGCGATCCGGACGGACCCTGCACAAGGTCCTACCACCCGCAAAGCAGTATGAACTACCTACCTAATTCTCTATTTAAAGTTATTTGGTGCTATCTTAGGTGATTTTAGTAGGTATAAATAAACACTCTAGTCGCCTGTATCTCAGGCACCACTCAAGTCTACTTAGTAGTGATAGTATTTCTTTCAAATTCGTTATTCGTCTTTTATGATATTTTTCAGACTTTTTGTATTTGTAGTTTTGCGGGACGGGTAAATTTTGTTATTCTGGTGCGTTAATAGGTCCAAAAAACCCCTCCCCTACTTACACTTACTTCAGTGCAGCACTAGTAGGTCCATTGTGCATTGTGCCCCATCACGCAAGAAAAAAAACAGATTTGGAACTACACTCAGGAGCAAAAATACCGGGTCAGAGTGCGTTTTTCATACTAAAGAGGCTATTTCGAAGCCTTGTTTCCTCGCCAGGGAATGCTTTTAGTGAAATTTGATGATTAATACCCCGAGCGTCGATACAGGACTTCCAGAGTGCCTAGGATACCCAACTAAATGAATCTGCGGTTAACGCCGGAATTGTGCATGTTCAGAAAAACATCTAAAATGGCAATAAAATGTAAGGAAATCCAAATGCTGACCCAAACTCTCCCACTGTTTTGTTAACAGTAGGTATCTTAACAAATTTTGACCTCCTCTCTTAAACCTTGGAGTATCTACCACTAAACCAAGGCTTCAAAATAGTCTCGTTTGTATGAAAAACGCACTCTGACCCGGTATTTTTGCTCCTGAGTGTATTATAAAAATAATAATTAAAGTATGGGGTCTTCTGGACCTTTTGTCACTTTGAATTGACCGACTTAAGCCATATTAGGGATGGGAAACGACTACTATATTGTCGCGTGAGAATAAGTTTGCCTCAAAAAGGTTGTATAGACACCGCACAAACGTATACTCACCCGATGTAATCATATATGTAAATAAAAACCACATAAATAGTAATTTACATATTTTACTTTGAATGTTTTTCATTCAAACGTTGTAAATGTACTTAAATCAAAAAACTTATTAGTTTTTTCTTTATTTATATACTACTTATTCACTTATTTAATGGTGTTCATCTTGGTAGATTAATCCCTTAGTATCGTTGTTTTCATCCGAAAGGAAAAAAAAATACAGCTTCCTTTTTTCGTTTTTTTTTCCTGAAAAAGTCACAAACCAACAACACGTATAACTATGTAATAAAGATCGTATATCGCTGTTCGTGTACAGAACATCACTACCCGTTGACATTGGTACACACTCAGTGCGCATGGGGTCTGTGATAGGTCGAAGGTATTTTGGACCCCATCTCGCACTGAAAAGAAAAAAAAACATTCAGTGCGGGAGAGGTCTAATGTGCCCCTCACGTTATCTAAGTATGCGTGACAAAATGTGGATAAAACATCCGTCTTTTTCTGACACGTGCGGGTATAGGTAAGTACGAGAGTGACGGATGCTTTATCCACATTTAGTCACGCGACAAACGCAACCATACTATACCCTGTCCACGATAACGAGCTAGTATAGCGGTCTCTCTTTTGCACTTTTGTATGCAGATGAAAGGGATAAAAAAGGAGAGTGGACGTGAACGATGGCACCTCACTGTCATGCTCGGCTTACATGCTCCGTCGCTCGAAATATTTATTTTAATATCCCTTATGATTTTTCTGGTTTAGTTAAATAATAAAGGACCCAATAAGTATTTACTTATGTATTCATTTATTCAAACAGCCGAAGATAGTCCAGTAAACAAGCTGAGTCACAGATTAAACCGGTAAAAATTGAAAAGAGATCACTATAACGCGTCCGCACCGTGCAAGAGACAGATGTTGACTGAACTTCGACCGCCATGTAAACTCACCCGGTGCACGTGCATCGCCCTTATCGCTGACCAATGACGTGCTGTCTAAGTTTTCTAGTACTAGCTCGTTATCGTGGACAGGGTATAGGCCCGTAAGCCCCGACTGCATTCATCTCAACAATTTAAGATTCAAACTAACATCAGCATGCTTCTAAAATATTTGACCTTACCAAGGGCGGAACCCGGGTCTGCTAGCTTTGTAAGCAGACAGGGTCACTCCCACTACACTACCGTCTAGGCCAACCTCATAATAACAACAGCATATCCCATGTGCAATCAGTTAATTAAAACTAGAACCTAACTAGATCGACAACAGCGTCCATCTTGCTATTAAGTCTGTCCTCGCAGTTTAATTTCGTAAGACAACTTCAGTTGAAACTCAGGTTAACTTCGGTGTCAGTTTCTCTTTAACTTAACTGAAACTTAAACATGCCTTGTTAAACTTTTGCCACAATAGTACGTTAAATCCCTCGTTGACCAAGTTATTCAAGTTATATTATATTAATATTTTATTGTATATTTAAAATTAGCGTGAGGCTTCTCAGAATTTGGCCGCTGAATGTGGGCCTCATAAATAAGCTCAGGGTCACTCAGCGTGCAATGGAAAGAGCTATGCTCGGAGTTTCTTTGCGCGATATGATCCGTAATACGGTAATACGCCAGAGAACCAAGGTCACCGACATAGCTCAGAGAGTTAGCATGCTGAAGTGGCAATGGGCAAGCCACATAGCTCGGAGAACTGATAGCCGTTGGGGAAGAAAAGTTCTCGAGTGGCGGCCCCGCACCGGTGGACGGAGTGTTGGGCGGCCTCCCACCCGGTGGTCAGACGACCTGGTTAGAATCGCGGGGAGCCGCTGGATGCAAGCGGTTCAAGACCGTGACTTGTGGCGCTCTTTGGGGGAGGCCTTTGTCCAGCAGTGGACGCCCCCGGGCTGATGATGATGATGTGAGGCTTCTTGGACACTTTTTATAATTACCTCTACATATACATATAAAGTTCTTCTATCACTTACTAAACCAGTTTAATAAAGAAACCGGTCAAGCGCGAGTTGGACCGAGACGGTTCCGTACCGCAGCAAAGTTAGTATTATTATGGGTATTTTTATATTTACCTACCTACTACTTATACCAACTTGAATTTGATTTCCAATTGATTCTATCTTTTTAGGGTTCCGTACTAAAATTTTAAAAAAGGAACCCTCATGTTGAGACTTCGGTGTTTGTCTGTTTGTCTGTATACCACATGCTGGCCCGCAACTGATTTAAGAAAAAAAAAGAATTGAATTTGAGGGTTTAAAAAATGAAAGTGATTTGATTGCAGAATACGGGGTGTCATATGAAAGGGCTTAGTCTGCACATTCCAACACTAATTTTATTCATAATTTTCCGTGACGTTTTGGATTTATAGCCAAATATTTTCCCAAAAAAAACGATTTCCCCCCCTATCTCCAAAATTTATGACAAAACAATCTGAAAAGATCCTGATATATAAAAAAATAAGTTGTCAAACTTTACAGTTTTGGAAAAAATATCAAAAAAACTTTAAAAGGCGTATTAAACTTTAGGCCAGTCAAAATGGGCCTTATTGCATACAGGTAGATAATAAAGTTCATAACACAATAACTATTTTCTTTTGCGTTTTCCAATCATATTATCTTACATACGGAACCCCCGAACCCGTTAGTAACATTCCATCTTATATTATATAAGGGCCCACCAGCGGCTTCGCCTCGCTGCAAATTTCAGACTTTCCCAGGAGTGTTTTTTTTCCGCGGGGGTCAATATTTTCTTATTTTATTTTAATGTAAGAACCTTCCACGAAGTATTAGAAAACATTTAAAAAATGGTGAATGAAATCGGTAAAGCCGTTCTCTAATATCCGTGACAAAGCAACTAACGACATAAAATAATTACTGTTAGTGGCCCTGAACAACGCCGCGATGCCGATGCGATAATATGCGGCTCTTGAATGCATCATGGAGGAGTATGATATGTGGGTAGACAAAGTAGTGTATTTAACTCTACATAATTAGGCATTAAAACACTTGTGTGATGTTATTATGACTCTAACTACTATTTCATTGCTCATCATCCGGTAATCCTTTCTGATTGTTTGTATTATTATTTTTTCAGTGTGGACGTACACAAAAGTTACTGAGGGTCACTTTTAGTTCTCCATATAAGAACTAATTAGGTAGGTAAAGGGCGGGTTACGTAGCAAAACATCTAAAATAAAATGTTATAAGTTCGTGTTTCATATGATCACAATAAATAAAGTCAAATTGCATATTGTACGCAATTAATAAGTTTCTTCTGTCATAAGTTGTGATTACGGGTCGGTATTTGTAGTCCCCAGATACCATCAGATATCGAGTTTCAGAGCAATCGGACCAGTAACGAAAAAGTTTAAAATGGCGTCCACTTGATTTAATTCAGATTACGAGTCCTTATTTTTAGTTCGTAGGGACCCTCAGATATCGATTTTCAGGGCAATCGGACCAGTAACAAAAATGTTCAAAATGGCGTCCACTTGTTTTAATTCAGATTACGGATTCTTAGTTGCAGGCCTGTAACTATTTTCAGTTCGCTGCCGTCCTTTTTTTTTGGGCGTTTTTCAGCACGCTTTATCCGCCTTGCTGCGGGGCGGCAGCATGAAAAACGCCTGTAAAAAAGGTCGCCGTTTTTGTTTTTCATGTTTTCCGACACACGACTTTGGCATGTTTCAATTGGAATTAAGCGGTGCTGGTTTTGTTGTTCGCAAATGATGTCGGGTTCCAGTTTTCGGAAATGCCATCGGCATCGGCAACAGATATTTACCTACTTCGACGCATTTACCTGCGCACTGATCCCACCGCGAGCGAGTAAGCGATGAACTATCGGCGATTTTCTCGCCAAAGAAACGAGCAAAAGATAATCGCTCCCGTGTAAATAAAAGAGAGAGTTATACATTTATAGTATAGCTTCAGCTTATTTATAGCCAGGCCATGGGACCACCCCCAAGTAACAAAATAGGATATTATTAATAAAATATAATACACGGGTACAAAGTAGCAGGCGCCCTCTAGTAAATTAATGAAAAAAAAATACACAGGGTTTAAAGAAAAATATTCATGGCTAGCTAGTGTTCCAGTTTGTTATGTACCCAATAAAAATGTTGTGCATACATAGAACCTTGTTTTTTTTATTTATTTTTTTATTTATTTATAAAGTTTTGTAAGTAGGCCCTGTAGGCACTTTTACAAGTGAGTCTACCAGCGCTTCCAAAGAGACCACTGTTGAGAAGAAGCGCCGCAAGAAACTCAACAGTAAGCCTTTTTTCTAAATAAATCACAATACTAAACTTAAGCTACACAATTTAAATGTCACAGGGATGTACAGGTCCCAGTAGTAATAGTAATTAAATATATCCAAATGTCGGATTAAAATAAATAATACAATTTCGGAGATGTAAACAGTCTCCAAATGTCAAATTAAAATTAAGAATTAAATATAATTTAAAAAAAAAACACAAAACAAGGGAGATGTAGAAAAGTCTCCACGGTCAATTTTGGAGCTGTAAAGAGTCTCCAGATGTCAAATTAAAATAAATACAATTATAAAAATAAAAAAAACACAAAAAATAAAATAAGGGAGATGTAGAAAGTCTCCACGGTCAATTTTGGAGATGTAAAGTCTCCAGATGTCATATTAAAATAATAGGTCATTGTGAATGTCATTGTCATTGTCATGTGTTCATTAGATGTTCTTTTTGAAGTTTACTATGACAACGCACTAAAGTGCTTAACATTTAGAGGTAGTAAGAAGATTTACTACAACGAGGCTTTATCTATGAGCAAGTTGCTTGTAGATGATTCTGGCTACAAGGTTATGACTGCTCAAGTTCTAACAGATTTTCAAATGCTACTTATTATCCCTAAAAAATTTAGGGTTTCCGAGAGAAGAGCGATATGCGGCTTTTACTCGGACAGAGGATATAAATTAATTAGTTTTGCATAACCAAGTCGCAAATAAACCCCATCACAAAAGCGAAGACTATAAATTACTCCAGCGCTCGTAGGTAGTTGACATTATTATCATGTATGTTTATCAGTCAATCGATTTAAATAGCTGTCGGAAACAAGTGATCTTAGTGAAAACAAATCACAATAAAATACGTCATTTAGATAAGATATGAAATGGAATAGGTTGTGAGGATACCGCAGATTATTGAAAGACTTATGAAATGAAAGATTAAAAGGGTTAGCTAAGAGTTTGTAAATGTAAAGAAACAACGATATATGGGGACATGAGATTATCTACACACTAGGTTTTCCCACGCGGCTCTGCCCGTGTGAATTTTCTGGTTTACAATGAAGTCCATGTTTCTCGTAAACAGTCGTAAGGTAAATGCATACATGGACGAATATTCTTTTCAATAACAGTCTCATTTGCGTATAATTTGCTATTTCCAATATTTAAGGTAGGAATTGCCATCCATGTGGCTTTCGTTTTGTCCATCCTGTATAGTTTTTATACTCTGGCTCTAATAGCTCTTACGCTTAAATGAATAAGAGCTACTTCAACAACCAACAACAACAACTACTGCGACATAGAAGCAAACAAAGTGGAGCAGAGGCCCTGCTCATAAAAGGTAATAATCAAACCAAACGATCTTTTAGAACCTTAACCAAAAATATATTAGGAGTAAGCCTTTCATATGAAAAAATATCTTTACACACATAATTACCCTCTATCTCTTATACTCTATCTTTATCTCTTCTTTGTCAGAGAAGAGATCGCTATTTAGGGATAAGACCGCATGTTGACTCACGATGTCATATTTATTTTATTTTCGAGTACAACCGTTACTTGGTGTGTTTCAATAAAGTGTTTTGTATTGTATTGTATGGGGCTTGGGGTTTGTTGGGGGAGGTTGTTGGGGGGTTGTTGTTCGTTGTATGGGGGTTCAATTTAAAAAAACTAACAGCAGCCTCATAGCCAATCTGCCGATCATTTGGTTCGCACAGAGCAAGGGTTCCTTGCACGGGCTAGCTAAGTACCTGCCAGCTTTCTCCACCGATGAAGCTTAAAAATGGCACCGCTGATCTTGTTGTCTTGGGTTGGGGTAAGAATGACGTAAAAGAGTATGAGAACGATGAAAGAAGTATAAATCCGAAAGAAGTTGAGGCCTATAATTACTGCACTGCAGGTATAAGGTGTCCTGCCTGGCTGAAAACATTTTCTGTAACTGTAAATATTTCAGGATTTATCTCAGTACCATCGCGTAAACCCCTAAAGGTTAGGTTAGTTTTGTTTCAATCCCGAAATATTTACAGTTACAGAAAAAAACGGGTTGGCAAAAAAAAAAATTGGCTTGCATATTCTTGCCAAAAGGCAGAGAACCAGTTTTTAGCCTGTAATTAATGGCAAATAAATAAGAGCTATTGTTGCGGTCACAATAATATGATAGCATGTCAAAAGTATACCTAGTAGCAGGCTATATAAGTACATCCAAACGAAACCGAAAACAAAGAATTTAATCACAAAAACATCACACCTAATTCTATGATTGTTCTAGTCTGATAACTCTAAATATTTTGTATTCGTAATTCAGCGATTACCCCAGTTAGATAAGTAAAAAACATTTCGTTTTATCTTTTTCCTGAAGGTAAGACAATAGATAATTTATTTTCAATTTCAACTAAAACCCTACATTCTATTTTATTGCTATTTAGTTTTTTTGATAGACTTGTTTGTTGTTTGTGTTCAGATTCGCTTAGAACGAGAACAAAAACTTCTAAGAACAAGAGAGTAATAGATTGTTTCAAAACTAGACTAAAGAAGTACTGGCTGGACTTTTATTCTTAAAACGTTTCTGCTTTTGTTTGTTTATTTCGATCAACACAGCCGAAACCGCTGGACTTGAAATTTTCAGGGAATATTCCTTGGACTAAGGAAATTTAGGCTTGTAAACAGCCTATTTGTGCCAAATGTGGTTACTGAATTATCAACAAGTTTTATATTAACTAGAATTTAATTACAAATTAGGTGACATTCCAAAAAACGCGTTTACTAGAAGCGATACCTTAAATAGGTATAGGTTCGCATTTGTACATCCCTACTATCTTTTTTATGTTTTTTTTTTCTGTACTATATTGTGTTTACATACATACATACTAACTTAAGTTCATTTACTATGGCAATATAATACGAGTACTATGTGGATGATGTTGCACAGTTGCACACGTGTATCGCAATGCATTTCTCTCCTTTTACCTATCTATCTGGTATCAGAAAACTATTACGGCTATTAAAGTCTTAATCTTCTATCATAAAGCAATCAAGGGTTTAGTCACGATTTACTACGATTAAACCTGATTCCCCAGATAACATACGATATATAATAATCCGTACAGTATCTTTAGATTTAGTTGGAATTGTGAACATCATGGCTAGTTTTCAAAATTTTGTGCTGAGTGTCCTGGTGCTGGGTGTTGTCGCAGAGGGACATGATAGTAAGTAATAATGCAACCATATTGTAACAAATTTCAATCATTTCAGATTAGTATAATACTACAGAGGCCGGGAAGTAGGGGGTTGCCGGCCGAGTTCATATAGGATAGTTTCGAGGCTGGCAACCCCTTTTCACGGCGAGGTATGTATAGTGCTTTTCTCAGACATATAATTCATTAGAAAAATTAAAACAAAAAATACAACGTCAAATACTAGGAGTGCATAAACATTAAAAGTAACAGTGCTCAGTCATCCGCGCTGTGTCGGGTGCGCCGCCGCCGCCGCCGCGCCACACCGAGTTACATCGCCTGCGATGTAAGTTGCGCTACGCACGCCTAATTACCTCTGCTCTCCTGGTACTTTAAATAAGCATGCTAACGCTTTGTTTGGATGAACAGCTTAGTATAATAAAAAAAACCTTTTTTGCCTGTTCATAAACACAGCCGCCATGTCTACATTAAAATTTAAAAAAAACCTCTTAGGCTTAGTACTTTATAAATCCTCCACACACGACACGTGATCGCACTGTGCCGGTACAAGAGTTGAGACAAATTTCCCTTACCCAATGCCAAATTTGACGCTTGTATGCCTTACTTGAAAATAAACGTTTCTTGTATGGGACACCTGTATTATTTTACCTTTTTTTTGTTTTAAATCCGCCGTAATAAAACATATTCTGAAAAAAAACAAACCCATATCTATTTAATGTTCAAAACAGACGGACGGAAGGACAGCATAGGCTTATAAATAGGTTCTCGTTGACCTCACTTCGGGTACGGAACCCTACAAATATACCCACCTACCTACCTACAATTCATTATAATATTGTGCTTTCGTTTAAGATATTATTCTGCTTTTTATTTGAAATTTAATTTTGAAAGACCTTCCCAACGACACCCCACAATATGGAGTAGACGAGAAAAACAATACACCCCCATGTTACGTGTAGGGGAGGTACACTAAAGTTGTTTTTGTTTTTAAGATTTCATTTTATTACCATGTTTGACTTATATGTATATGCATGCCAAATTACAACTTTCTAGTATTAAGGGTCTCTGAAGTAGCTGCGGACGGACGGACGGACATGGCGAAACAATAAGGGTTCCTAGTTTGACTACGGAACCCTACAAATGTCCATAGATCAAAATATCCTTATTAGGGGTATTATTTTTATTAGGATACGATGTACTGCGTTGCGATATGTTGCAAAATATTAAATTATTGTTGGGATATTTTTAATCCTTAGACAATGAATTTCGACGTGTAAAATAAAAAACGAATCTTCAATAAGTTGTCAGTCCTCCAGGACCACCAGGTTTTTCCTCTTAGTCCACTAAGAGGAAAAACCTCTGTACTATCCCTTTTTCCTCGTGGCCTAATTTGCCAAACTGGTTTCGGAGGACCGCATTTCCTCGTGGCCAAACTCAAAATTGTCTCCCTACGTATAATACGTATGTCAAGTACTTACACGTATAAACCACTCGTCGGTCGTGGTCCACCTGCCTAGTTCACCTAGCGTTTTAACAGACCTAAATAAAGCCGACGGAGCTCCGCTCTCGCGCAGCTCCAATTTTTGGTTCGTTTGGGCCTTCCGGGCCTGATTTAAAAACGAACCAAACCTAACCTATCTGTTAATTTTGACCCGTCTACTCTCGGTAATCCAGTTTTAATATTCTCTAATGTCTGACGTCTGATTGTCTAATGTCTCTGATGTCTGTTTCATTGTATCTATCAAACGTTTAAAATAGGGGGTGTAGACATTTGTATAAATAATCCACAGTTTGATCACAAGGAAATTTAACTCATCGTGGCCAAATCAGTTTGGCCACGAGGAAAAAGGTTATACTATAGTACTATAACTGGCTATCCCAAAGAAACGAAATATGGCTTTTTAGGTAAGGCAGTAGAAGCGATCCAGGGGCCCTATAGCCCTGAACAAGACGCATTGCAAGATCGTTACCGTTATCGAAAATGTATGGGATTGACGTAAACTCCCAAAAGTGCCAAATGGTCGCGTCAAGCACATATCAATTTCATACATTATGTCAGTTTTCTAAAATCGTTAACGATAGTGTTAATCATCTTGTGTAGGGCTTCTGTTCTTTCTTTGGGTCCTTGATTTCCATATTTAAATTACAGAAGTGGTCGTCTGCTATTATGGAACCTGGGCGACCTACAGATCAGGCGTTGGTAAATTTGACGTGACGGATATCGACACGACCTTATGCACTCACCTCGTGTACGCCTTCGTTGGTATCGGGAATGGCGGCAACCTGACGTCTCTAGACCCGTACCTTGATCTGCCTGATAATTATGGGCTAGGTGAGTTATGGTTATAGTGTTTTTGAGTGGCGTCCGACCGCGTACCAGACGACGCAGGGGGTAGACCCAAAAGAAAGTGGACTAACAACGTGGTTATAAGGTTGCGGGAAACTGATGGACAAGACCGGTTCTTGCGGCAAATCTTGGGGGAAGCCTGAGAAGATGTCCAACAGTAGACATCTTTCATCTGAAATTATGATAATGATGATGAGGTTTCAGATTTTATATTAAGTGATGATATACTAGAGTTTGCTCGCGACTTTATCCCCATTGAACTTCTAAATCTATTTTTTTTTCTGGAATAACACGTATTTTATCCGGAACACACACCATTTGTCTGCCTTGATTGAAAGACGAACATTCCAATATCCTCTCAAACTTTAATAGTATGGACAGACAGACTTTTCGGAACCTGATATTAATAATTTTTGATTTAATTTCAGATAATTTTCGAAAATTTAATGCTCTGAAACAGGGCAATACAGAATTGAAAACGCTACTTGCTGTCGGAGGATGGAATGAAGGCTCAGCCAAGTATTCAAATGTAAGTTTGAGATTAATCAGATCTAGACACAAAAAACGTATTGTACAGAAGATTTGTTCGGATTTGAATTGGCCACATGATTAAATTATTAGTCAAAAGTGATGCCTTGTGTGTTGGTCGCTTGAGACGATTAGAGTTCAATATATCACAACATCACACTCGTTTCACCAATTAGTCATAGCTTTTTAAGTTAAGAAGATAATTTACTGAACTGTTTGGTTTTCACTAACCCGCAGATGGCAGCCTCCTCAACTCTTCGGAACAACTTCGTCACCAGTGCAACTGCTATGGTTCAGCAATACGGCTTTGACGGACTGGACATAGACTGGGAATATCCTAACCAGCGAGACAGTACTCATGGTGAACTTGATGTCGACAACTTCTCCACTTTGCTAAAGGAATTAAGGGCGGAGTTTGACAAGCATGGATTGATGATCACGGTAGCTGTGGCTGCCGTTAAGTCTAGTGCTTCTTTGTCATATGATATACCAACGATGTCGCAGTAAGTACGATTTGTGATTGAGTAGTTTTGCTAATTCCTTCAGGTGTCTAATTAGTGATTATTATATAAGATAGTATGCATAGAAACTAGCAATTTTTTTCATACGTACATACATACTAGTATTGAACTCTACAAGTAATTTCGCCGACTGTTTTGTTCACTAATAAAAGCATGCAAAATGGTGTAAGCGACCTGGTTGAACCCTACAGGATGTTCTAAAACCACTACCACGAAATTGATATCGGCGTTAAACAAAGCGACTTTTAAGGATTCGCCAGAGTTTAGACAATAAAAGAGTAATCATTTATTCAACGGTGGCATCCAAACAGCTATAGCAATAAGTAATGCCTAACATTCGCAAGCAGACCTTGATAACCAGGGATTGACAATTCGGATAGCTGATATTTACCTAAAGAAGGAAAAATAACAAAAAAGTTAAGCAAACGGCATTGGCTTCTCTATAATATTATTTTAAAACATATATTTTCTTTTTATTATATTGTAACCAGTGGTTTTCGTTAATAAATTTAAATAATAATAATAAATATAAGTTCCGGGACTCGGGATTCTACTAAACGTTACAAGACTGTAATATCTCGCAAATAGTTTTTAGGTTATGGCATGCATCTAATGACTGAATGATTATTTTTCACCGACTTCAAAAAAAGGAGTAGGTTCAAAATTCGTCGGTTTTTTTTTATGTATGTTCCCCGATTACTCGAAGACCACTGTTCCGATTTGAAAAATTGTTTCGTTGTTCCCATTGTCGGATCTGATGATGGGATCTTGGGGAAATCAAGGGAACTCCTTAAATATTATAGGCACACCTATAGAAATTACGGTATTTTTCACTGTTACTCGTGTATAAATAGGATCACTAAAAAGTATAAAATACCCGTTTCTAGATATTTGGATTATGTTCATCTTATGACATACGATATGTATGGTGCCTGGGATTCCGTTACTGGCCACAATGCTCCCCTTCACAAAGGAGAAGGACAAGAAAACCTTGCCAAAGAGAGTGTCTTCTCCGTCGACGTTGCATTGGAATATTGGCTTGCTCAAGGTTGGTTTTGTATTGATTGATGTGATGTACAGTATGCTGGGGTCAAAGATAGGATGCTTAACATGAACGTAAAGGAGTTTCCAAAACTATTAACATGTGTGTGGAATTTACATATACAGGATGTCCCTAAAACAAACACCAAAACTGAGAGGACTCATACAACAGCTAAAAAGCTATCGATTTAACCCCTATGGAGTTATTGATTATTTTAATCTAAATTTTTGTACAATATGTCCATGTCACGAATAATCATTAATTTCATGTTTTATTTCATACGTTTTTCAGAGGAATCTTACATAATCAGAATAATTACGAATGAGCATTAGCAAACGGAGTGTCATATGAAAGGCTGCACATTTTAAAACATTTTTTTTATAATTTTCCGTGACGAACTTTTTGATTTTTATCTCAGAAGTTTATGGACAAACAAATTTAAAAAATCCTAATTGAAAGATATTTATTTATTTTTTACGCGAAAAATAAAAGGAAGTGGACCAATTTTACAGTTTTGGAATAAATATCAAAAAACTATAAAAATGCGCACTAAAATTTAGGCTAGTCAAAATGGACCTTAATGCATAGGCAATAAAGTTCATAACAAAAATGTATTATCTTAAATACGGAACCCTCGGTGCGTGTTTCTGACTCGCACTTGACCAGTTTTTTTATAGTATAGTAAACGATCACACAAGCCAACTGATGGTAAGAAGAATATGAGACCCATAGACAAATTTATTCTCAAGACTACATCTTTAAACTGCAATCCTAACACTACTAATCCATTGCCAATCATAAAGACTAAGATAAAATGCCTTTACGCAAAGTAGTTTCATCGGTTGGCTTCTCCCCACACCGGAACACAACAATGCGAACACTGACTTGATTTGAGTTTCGTATATTGTAATTGAAAAGAAGCAACAGTTCTTTTCTGGATTATGTTGACTACAAGCTTTGCACGGTTGAAATGATAAAGATGCCTGCAGCTCCATTCTCGTTACACTTTCAGGTTGCCCCCCTAAGAAGCTGGTTCTAGGTCTACCAATGTACGGAAGGACGTTTACTTTGACTAACGCTAATGTGAACGGAGTAGGAGCTTTGTCCAGTGGAGCAGGCTTGGCTGGCCTTTATACGGCTACCAACGGCCTTATTGGCTACAATGAGGTTAGTATCAAGAACTTATTTGTCTTTTACTGAGGCTCTATTCTACTCGGAAAGACTATATTGCTTTTGACATGTTTCTTATGATGGCATGTCGAAAGCAATATAGTTTAACCCTGTTTCTGAGTGAGATACAAGAAACCAAATAAATATGACCATTGTTGGGCATGAAGTAATTGGAACCTGAAGTAACTAAATTTGATTGATAATAGGAAGAGGGTTCCCTTATAGAATACCTAATCGCCATATGTCGTAATGCATGGTTTGTCGGAATGTTCATTTATCCTAACGCCACTTCCGCTTGAATTTTAAAACTTTTTAGTGATGTTATAATACAACCCTAACCTAACCGAACCGCAGGTTTTTTGGAGAACTTAAAAAGTAGCCTGACTCATCTAAACCCAGTTTAGGGCAAATTAAATTTCGGAGAAACGATGTGATAGAACAAACGTTGTTAGGGATTCCGAGGGACTCCCTAGGAAGAGCATATTTCAACAAAACACAAATTTAAAGTTAACGCTAAAGCAGATATGGGGGCCAATTAGGATCAGTGTTCTCTAATTTCAAACATGAGCTCACCTAATTTTGTACAAAAAAATATATCTGGGTACACTAGAATCGAGTTTGACGTTCACAAACTTAGGTTTATAGAAATTTAACATTAGAGAACAGTTATCAAAATTGGCCCCATTGTTACACCGCCATCTCATTATGTTTACAGTTTAATTAATAAGAATCTCTGTTTTGTTTGTTCTAGTTCTGTTATAAACTCTTGACAGAAACCTGGGATATTGGCTATGACACCCTAGCCAAAGTGCCATATGCTGTCCAAACCAGAAACTGGGTGTCGTATGACAACCCTGATTCCCTTTCTAAAAAGGTCGAATATGCTATGAATCTCGGCATCGCTGGTGCCATGGTGTGGAGTATAGAAACTGACGATTTCCATGGATCTTGTGGCGCAGTATTTTCTTTGCTTAAAGCAATTAATAAAGCTTTAGAAGGAAATAATACTTCAAGTACCACTAGCACTACATCCACGTCAACTAGCACTACTACTCAACGTGCTAGTTCTTCAACTAGCACATCATCAGCTACGTCAACTACTCCTCGTACTACTACTACTACTACAACCGCAAAAACTACGGTTACTACCGGTAAGTTTGGATTGTTTTACAATTCGGTTTATCTCTATTTTTATTGTTTTAATCATTTGCTCGCTTAAGTTTATAGCCGGCTGTGCTGAGCACGCACAGGTTGGCGTGGGGGGCTTTGTGCTGCTGTAGAATTCTGGCAATGGTTATAAAATATTCATAACGTTTCATCTATTTTGCAGAGTCTTCATCAATCTGCGTCAAAGAAGGCGTAACAGCGAACCCTGCCAACTGTTCCACATTCTTCATTTGTGTCCGTAGAGGCGATGGGAGTCTATCGCCAACTCTTTTCAACTGCCCTGGAGCTCTTTTATGGGATGATACGATTCTGTCCTGTAATTATGCATCTGTGGTGGATTGTAAGACTTAAACGTCAGTGTAACGAGAAATAACTCATAACAACCTATTGTATATCTAGTTGCCGATTCTGTACGGAACGCTTATATTAAAATGAAACTTAAAGACAAATTTTAAGGTTCTTACTACTGCACTCAGGGCCGTATAAATAAACTGCTGATCTCGACTGTAATGCTCGTCACAAGTTTAATTTGACATATCTTGTGACGGGCATCTCGATTAAGATGAGTTTGTTAATGCGGCCCTCAGAGTAAGTTTATGACAGTTAAGGGACTCCCCACATCTATCGACGCGGATTCGGCGTTAGATGATCAAAAACCTCTTTATGTCTACGCAATAAGAGTGAAACAAACGTCAATCGGCTCGGCTCCCCCGGATTCGGCGATTCGAGCGGAATAACGTTTATTTGATCAGCTAACGCCGATTCCGCGATTCGATCCGTCGATTTATGTTTTCTTAATATTTAATGTTTTTCATATACAAGTTTGAAAAAGGAACGAGTTAACTGTCTCCAAAATCCTGGTGTTATTGCGATGGTGCTATAAGGTTAACGTTTTGTGTTGTATTCAAAAATCGTAAAGTACTTATTTCAGTTTCTGTCTTACAATATTAAATATTATTGGGCTTATGACTAATCCGAAATAAACCCATGAGTCTGATCAAACACTATTTAGAACTTTAATAGACTGTGTTTCTAATTATCTAGTAAATATGTATCACATTTGAAACCATGGTGGAAACATTAAACAAAATTGATCTCTAAAATAAAAAGATGTACTTAACTTATTTAAAGCGCTTCGTTGACTGTGTGACTTATATTTATTTAGGACTTATAAGATTTCTTATTTTTTTAACATATAGATAAATAAGAATACTGGTTTAAATTACTAGGTGATAATTACACGGTTTCTACTCACTCTCTGTATTTAATTTTCCTTTTAAGTGTCGACCTTTGTATATGGGCCATTCCATGCCCGCATTCGTCAAACGACTTATCGCTAGCCATCTTAGACGTCAACACCTATTGTCGCTCGCGCCGCCCCGCCGCCCGCGTGCCCCCCGCGCGCGCCGCAGCCCGCCGCGCGCCCGCCGCGCGTTTCGGAGCCCGCCTCAGAAAAGCAGCCGAAGACGCGCGGCTACGCTGACGTCGTTGGCAAGACCGTGGGACTCCAACAACGGTTTAAAAGGAAGGTGCTCTACCAACATTGAGCGAGCGCCCTAGTATTTGCGTGGATAAGGAGGGATTCACGCTGGTACAGAAAAAGAGTAAGGCTCGTAGGAAGCCTTGTAAGAGTCAGTGCGGCACCGCTAGTTTGGACCCAAAGTCAGGACTGCAAGCTGCCACACCGAACGCGGCGCTCTACGTGTCGCGCCTGCACCACTCCACGTCGGTGGGCGATGTGGTGGGCTACGTCAGTCAGAAGACAGGTTACACTCTGAGGGTGTTCCAGCTGCAATCGCGGCGCTATGTGCACTTCGCTTCTTTCGTGGTGCGAGTGCCGCGGCCGCTGCTGGGGACGGTCGAGTCGCCTGCCTTCTGGCCGAAAGATGTCGTGTTCCGGCGGTTCCGGGGCGGCCTGCCAGCGAGCGTGACTTCGAACGCTGCGACACAACAGAGCCATGCTGTTTTGTCGCCAAGATAATTTAGAATATT
Source organism: Acleris sparsana (assembly GCA_923062465.1). Lineage (NCBI taxonomy): Eukaryota > Metazoa > Arthropoda > Insecta > Lepidoptera > Tortricidae > Acleris > Acleris sparsana. The sequence goes on along the minus strand of OV281308.1, from coordinate 5,859,645 downwards.
GTTAAGTTTATAAATATATGTATTTTAGTCAGTAAGGTATTTATCTATGGGCCTAGGCCCAGGCTACTAGTAGCCTGAAAATAAAGTTATTTATTATTATTATTATTAGCGTCGAATGTGACACTGGGCTTGAAAAAGAATACGACAAACACCATCGTGTGAAGTATTAAATACCTTATACGACAAATGCTGCGATCGTCAAAAAAGACGATTTGTAGTATAGAATGCTACCTATTTTGATCCGCTGATTAAAATGCAAATTTTAAAACCCTGACGAACTTTAGAATATCTATCCAAAATGTATAAGCCCGTAGTGACGTAAACGCCACGTGTCTATCGAGTTGCTATGTGTCTAATTGTCCAGTTCGTATTTGCTCTGCGCTATCTATTAATCAAACGCGATTAATGTAATGCCTCGAGACAGCGACAGACATCGCAAGCAGATAATGCTATCAAATCGAGACATTCTAGACTATCTTAGTTGAATGAGACAAAATCAGCAGGCCGATGACCGACTGATTCGATAAGTCTACTATTATCAACGTTACGCTATTCTTTACTTGATAGTAATGGTGGATGCGAAAAGCACAAGACCGGTCTGAGTGAAAAGCCTTGGGGGAGGCCTATGTCCAGCAGTGGACGTCTTTCGGCTGACATGATGATGAATGGCGGCCGAGTTAAGAACAATACGATAACATGACAAAGGCAATGTGGAACCCACTAGAATAGAGGTTCAGTTTATTCGTATCAAAATGTATTGAACTCAGTGTTAAAACTAGGTTCATCTGGACAAGACGCATAACGCTAACGTAAACGATTATCGAAAACTGACAAATGTTTAAAATTGATATAAGCGCTGCGGCTATGCGATAGACACGTCTACACACCTCAAAATTGTCAATCAAAAATATCCCAAAGTTATTTTGATAATTTACAACGTGTTGTTTGTGTGATGTTTTTGACATGAAGTGTGTATCACGTTGGCTTACGCTGTATAAATCCTATACTTCATAATTTATTTTTCGTCTTAGCTTACCATTATTCCAATTGGTTTTGACATTTTCCCCAATGAAATTTATATTGAAATATTATTTTGGCAAAGATGAAAACCTTTTACTTGCTTGTTCTCTAATTTGAATGAAAGTATAAAATAAATGGTCCGAGCTCAGGGGGCCTCGGGCCCTGACCAGCAAACCTCAAAACGAAATCTAAAGAATTTATTTACGGCCCCACTTTATTTGCATCAGGGCCTTTAGTTACCTAGTTTCTCCTCTGACTTGGTTAATATGCTATCACGATCGGGGCCGTGTATAATAGTCCCAGATCTACTGTGAAGGTCTCTAATGCCACTCCCTCGTAAATCATAATCGCGCGTAAGTTGTAGATCGCAGTTGTACGTGCAATTCCACTGGGCCTACTCGTGGTGCATGGAATGTTGCCGAGTTACTCAGCCCCTCTTTTATCTGGCAGTAATCCGGCAATCTCCAGAATTTAAAGTGTTCATTATTTATATTCGTTGGCATTTCTGCTTAATTTTACAAGTGATTAGTATGTTTTGCATTTTGTGGAGTTTTGCCTCGTATTTAGAAGAAAGATAAACACTACAACGCCACACGTAACTCCACTCTACTTCGCCACACACTGACAAGGCGATTTTTTTCAAAGAACTTTAACTTTACCAATATCTCAGACTGGTCCAGAAATTTAGAATCAACGTCAACACTTCAAAATACCAAGCTATCATATTAGGGAGTTCTTGACTTACCTATATCGTCACTTGATGTAGCAAATGTAACTCCAATTATGTTCGAAGTGAAGTGATTGCTTTCTCCAATAAATTTAAGAACCTGGGGTTTATTGTTGATGAATGTTTGACGTGGGTTGTCCAGACATCCAATGTCTGTCGTAGGGTTAAGGTATTAATGATCTAAGTGCGCGGTAAGTGTAAAAATATATGTCTAATTCAATTATGTGAATTAAGTGAAAAACTCAGTGACGTACAGACAGACGGGCGTGGATTAACTATAAGGGCTCCTAGTTTGACTACGGAATCCTGCAAGTAGTGACGAGAAACTTACCAATTACATACGCCTTGTCGCCATTTTTTATTTTCGGATTAAATAATTCCGACAGCCTAAGACGCAAAAACTGTCCTTGTGCGGCGATAAGCATTTAAAATTGCACATTCGAGTGCCGACGGTCCTTTGAGTACATCTCTAAGCTTTATCGAAGATTAGAAACAAATACTCGCGCTCATCATACAAATATTTGCCCTAACCGGGAATCGAACTTCGGACCGCTAGCTACGACGGCAGGCTCGTTTTTCTCTGACGAATTTTTACCATTCCAGAAATGAATTTGATAGTGTCAATGGAGCTCCGACCTAAATATAAGTGGAAATTATTGCAATTGCCAGAAATTTGGAGAGGAAAAAATGAGAATGGAAATTCTGCAACCAATAATAGGCAACACTCCCAATGACACTAAATCGTCCTTTTTGACAGGGCTAGCCAGATAATGAGAAAGTACCTATTACAACTAGGACATAATCGCGTTCACTTTAACTGACGAATACGTTTTAAGGATCTACCACACCGGTTCTCAAAATACGCTGACAAATTACTTGGTGTGGACGGTATGCGTTAAAAATGTGACGCATAGTCACGTCATTGCGTTTACGATACGTCAGCGTATTTTGAGCACCAGTCGGGTGCGGTCGACCCTTTATATGGAGATTACAAAATAGGCGTAAGACAACGTGTTATTTCATTTCAAAGGGAAGTCACTCTCTGTTTTATTACTTATTCTACGACACCATTACAACGAAATTGGAACCTGGCATCGCGAACAGAAAACTATTTGATTAATTCCGAGAGCCACTGACGGTGGTGTTGTGCTCTCGAATAGGTCAATTTGCACATGATTTTCCCTATCAGGCGATAAAATAACATCATCCTTTATTTAATATATAAAAGGTGATTTATTTTTCGTAATCTAGCTCAATCATATGCAAATAAATGCACCGAGCACTTCGCTTCTGCCCGCATTTTTGTACATTTATTATAAAAGTGCTTAACTTTTTATACAAATCGATCTGGAAACGAAATTTGCATGTGAAAAACCGACGGGAGGGCACACACCCACATCAAAGAAACGTGATTGGTTCGTTAAGCTGCGAAAATTGTTCGCACAACGCTCTGATTGGTGACTTCTGCCTGGAAGAGACAGGGCTGGATATGCTCCTTCCTGAAATAATGTAAAAAAAGGTAATACAAATCGTGAAAGTTAAGCTAAGCTAGCTCCGCTATTAAATTATTCACGACAACTATGCTTTTGTTAGTAGGTAATTAACTTTTAAAACCTGTATTTTCATTAATTATAACGTCGTTACTGAAACTCTTTCAGAATCATTACTTAGGGCCTGTACGTACGGACAGACAACATTTCAACTGCAACCCAGCAATTTGAGAGTAGTTCTGATGCAGACTAAGGATGTTTGACCCAGTTATGTCAATTGGGTCAAACATCCTTAGTCATGAAAACAAACATCCTGAGTCAAAATTACAGGATGTTTCTCTACGCAAAATGACGATTTTTGAAAACGTTAAAATTATAGCACACATTTAAAATTCTCTATTAGAACCTCATGCAATCTATGAGAAAAAATTACAAGAAAAAATCTCTTTCAGCGTATTTTTCGTATCAATACACTGCATCGGGAACTTCTAGCATACGTATATCAGTAGTATATCAAACAGCTCGCTTTCCCCTATTTGAGTGAAGGTTTTCGTATTCCAGTGAAGAGAGCCGTATTAGATTCTTGTTAATCCAAACGAAAATTCGACGTCTCTTAATCTGTATAGAGGGGGTTTATCTGGCTGAAGTGAGTCGAACATTTAAGAAATTTGTTCAAATAGGTTATGTTGAAATGTCGTTGGAAGCTTTTTGGAGTGACAAATTTACAATGCGTATAACGAGAAAAGTGGCGCTTTTATTCTACTTGGAAAAAGCATATTGACTATCGTATTAATTTCGACTTGGTAGCCGTTACTGTCAAGTAAATAAGTGTTATCACAATGTTGACAATACGATTTCATTTCAAAAGCAATAATGTTTTATCCATTAGAATAGAGTCCAGTAGAATGCCTTTATATTATCTAAACTGCCCAAGATTTTCAGAAAAACTAGTTAAGAACCATCACAATCAAACTATCTTTCTATAACACCGTAACTCTAATACACCTCTTTTTTGGCAGAAGTTCCAAATATATTCAAATATCGAACATTCTTTCTTACTTAGGTATATCCGAAATAACTAGGTAAACTTAAATACCTAAGTAGTTTTAAATGGCTCTCTATTATTTTTAGTCAAGTCGTTCAGTCGAACAGGAATCGACTCTGTTCAACCTAAAACGAAGCCTGTGATAGCTCATGTAAACACGTATTACAGTTTATTAATTTACTGTTAATACAAACCTAGCGACGCGGTTCAGGTATTAAAATATTTCCTTGCTTTTTTAAATACCTCCCTAGTATAGTTGGGATTTTAATTACGAAGTCATAGGGACCGTCCTAGTTTAAAAGGAGTATAGTGCGTACTAAAACGGATAAAGAAATTGCATTAAGTCCTTTAATCACTACGTAATTCAAAAATCAAAAGTGTTCTGCCAACATGACGGCAAAAACCACAGAGTACACAACAAACAGAACTTTGTCTATGACCGAGGCAAGTTCCTCTCTTTCTCCGTATTCCACTTTCTCTGTCTCCATTTCTTCGATGTTGCCGTTTCTTGCAGGAATGATGCCGGATTCATCATCTTCTTGGGAATAAGCTTCGTTTATCATATCGTAGTTGATTGCGTTCTGTTAAAAACGGATCGTATTACTAATTTGTAAAAAAGAACTTGTTTGTGATTATTTCATTCACATTAAAGACAATTATAGATCATCTTTTTGAGCGACATCATCCAGTCATCACAATGTCATCACCATCACTTTTTTTATTTTTTTTATGTTGTGTTTGACAACTTTGGTAATAATTCTCGTAAATAAAACATTCAACATAAATACAAAAACTTAACGGAGCTTTCTTCCAGGAAAAACATCGTTTTAAATCTATTTGGCAGATGGGTAGAAATATTAAGACATCCGGAGTCACAAATAATAATAAAATATAATAATATGCTGATCAGTCGCGGCGCCATTAACTAAAACTAAGTTTATAACTGAGTCTACCTGTGACATACATATTTTAAAGCGAATATTCCGTTTCATTCCATATTCAGTTTTGTTTAAACACATTTCTTCTATCTATCACATTCAAAACAACTTTGGTGTACGGATTGGGTTACCATCATGCAACTTAACTTCTTTACATAAATAAAACAAACCTTTAAAGCAGGTAGAAAGAAAATAATTCTGAATACTCTAGCAGAGAGTAAGGAGTGCACTGGAGTGGACTTGCATAGCTTCTCAGCAACGTCCGTCATCAGTAGCACTTGTATGAGTAACGCCATCAGGAATCCACTCATCACAGTCACGTAGAGGACCACTGGGACCGGGAAAATAGAGGCGCCGTCAGGAATCTACGCATCATAGTCACGCAGAGGACACTGGGACCGGAAAATAGTTTATTCGGGGAGCAAAATGATGAAGTTATTGCAATTTACTTTTTGTTTTAGCTGTCGAAGTAACAACGATACTCAGAGACATTTAGTAGATAATTAACTTGTTCCTTTTTCTAAACATGTGTACGACTTAATAGTCGTCATCTCACTCTCAGTAAACCCGTAAATCATGCGATGGAGAAACTCAATTCGTCAGAGTGGTGGCTAAGGTAAGCTGTCAGCGAAAATTGGCAGCAGCTCCCCCCGCCTTCGCCCGCCTCGCCGTATTCGTCCGCAGTATAAACTCCTCAGGATGGACATGGACTCGCGCGCGTACCAACTGTACTTACATATAGTGGGTACAACATGGCACGGCACCATGTAGTCGATGTAGCACAGTCCCATACAGATGACGATGGCCGCGCCCGCGTAGAACCAGACGCGAGACATTTGCAACGGCTCCCCCCAAAATGACATCAACACGAACAACACCAACACTGAAAAGGAATTGAAAAAAATATATATGAAAAAAGCGGAGTTTAAAACCATCAAAACCAAATATCAGACAGAGGCAGAGTATCGTTACGATGGGCAGATGCCGTCCGCGACGCCACAGGCGTTAAAGCCCTATTTACATTGATCAAGGACAGTGGACAGTACAAAAGTGTAAACCGATCGGACAGTAGCGAGTCAAGTTGCTTTACCAGCGGATCCAAATAGACTCGCTTTCTATTTTTTCTTTCAGTGTAAATCGGGTCTATTATCCAGCATCCAGCTATACTAGTGCAGAGGAGTTGGAAAAATGTTAGGTATCTAGGTTACATCCTATGGTATCGTAATTAATTATAGTCGGGTCTAATCATAACAAATCCATTTATTAAAATAGGATCAAACACCAACCTCTGATGCTGCTTTGACACTTGGGAAAAAAAATCTAAATTATTATCAGTAGAGCACTACTTAAACAGATTATTTTAGCGTTTATGAAGGTAGCGAGAAAAACCATCATCTTTATCTACACCGTGTTACTTGTGCCATGATTCACTTCGATTTTGCCCATCTTGCTTCCATATCGTAATCAGACTGTTGACTTTATAGCAGCTCTTACTGCTAATTTAATAAGAGCTGTCATATCGTCAACAATATGTTGGATATGGAATAGAGGTCCTGAAAGCAGTCGACTGCTGGACACACTGTTGTCCACACGTTGATCAAACTTACAATCCCCTCGTGTCCCTTACCGGTCAGTGGCGTATAGAACACCAGGTTGTAAGCCATAGCCTGCCTCTTCAGTGTAATGTTCATGAGGAACCGGTCGCTCTGGTAGGTTTCGTTGTCGTTCGCCTTGAACATTGTTTGCCACCGGGTAGGCGACATAACTCTCTTCTCAAAGGTGATTTGCCATTCGTTTGGATTTAGTTGGGCTAAATCTGAAAACTAAAAATAACTTAGTTGTTGTCAAATGAAGTTAACTTGGGAGATTTCTAAAATCCTTCGCAAAAGAGGAACCCGCGTGTTTTTAAATCCTTAGGGCCTGTGCTTTGGTATTTTCGTGTGCCTTATAAAGGTAACCCAAAGTTTACGCAAGATTTGAATTGGCCTCCTTTTGTACGAAAAAGTACTGGCCACTAAAAAAGAAATTAATTTAACAGCTGATAGTTTAGGGTGATTTAAAATGAAGCACTACACGAGAGAGAATAATGCTTTTTTAATGTTGAACAATATTTCAAAAATAATGAAAGTTCGCAAATTTCGAGCAAACTCATCTTTATAGCGATGAAGCTCATTTTCACCTTGATGGCTTCGTTAATCGTCAAAATTGCCACATTTGGGGTTGAGAAAACCCTCGTGCGACTGTCGAAAAACAAATGCATCCGCAACGTGTCACTGTTTGGTGCGAATTTTGGGCTGGAGGCCTCATTGGCCCTTATACTTCTTCGAAAATGAGGCTGGTCAGGCAGTGACTGTTAATGGATATCGCGACATGATAGTTGAGTTCTTTTAACCAAAATTGAACGGTATTCATGTACAAAATGTGGTTTCAACAGATGCAGCATGCCATATAGCCCGTGAAACAATGCAATTACTGCATGAGGCATTTCCTGGCCGTGTACCAAGTGTCTCGTTACGGTGACCAGAATTGGCCCCCTAGGTCACGTGATTTAACACCATTCGATTTCTTTCTATGGGTTATTTAAAGTCAAAGAACCTATGCCACTAATACCACAACGACTAACGCATTAAAAGAGAAGGTTCAACGTTGCATTCACTAAATTCAGCCACATTTGTGCAAAATGGTCATACTCGTAGAAAATTTCATTAAAAGAAATCGCATGTGCCAGCAAAGTAGTGGATATTTGCTAGATGTGCTATTTCATACATTACCCTATCCTATTAAGTTAATGCTTAAATAAATAAATAAAAGTGTTTTCGGTTTCATTCAAGGATTAAAATTCACTATCTTCGGGGATATAGACGAATCCAACGATACCCCGCTGTTTAACTTTAAAGTCCCGGAGGTTATAAAGGAACTGTAGCCCCTTTTTCACCCAAACGGTTTAGACGTGTTACATACAGGGTGCCTGCGGGGTCGTGTCGTGATCCTACCTCAGTTTTACCAACTCAGTAAATTAATGAGATTCTCTTAGTATTGTAGTTTTTTAACAATTAAAATTAATCATAAAGATTAAGTATTAGAGGGGAGGGAGTGAGAGACGAATACAAACCTGAAGCACCTTTTAAGAGCTATCGCACTGTGCAGTCAACCAATCTGATTCCTATCCTACTCTGGACTTTGTCAACGTGACGAGACGTTGTAAACCAAATAATAGGAATTATCTTACGTGTTTGATCTCAACGTCATTTTAACATAGTCCATAGTGGCTTAGAAATAAAATTGGTTGACAGTACAAGCGTATACAAGTTCTTTTTGACCGGATATAAGTAGGTAATGGGTGTGTAATGATTTGCATAAAACCTAGATATGTACTCATTTTCATTTTGCATAAAACGAATTGCATAATTTCGATCTGTGTAATAAAACCAATAAACCAAGTATAATATATAACATCGAAATGCATAATGTAATAAAATGTAAACGTCTACTCGTTAAAAGTACCTACTTACACAATTTTAACAACTTCGACTATGTACCTACACTTTGGTTACAGTTCTAACCTAACCTAACCTATCATGAAAAAAATGTCCTAAAATGCATAAAATTATTGTTATAATAAATGAAAGCTATGTTGTTTGATGAAGAAAACCATTCGTTTTTAAACTTTAGTTAAGTTAAATTATGTTAAACGTTTTTATTCAAATGAAACGGCACGCCGCACGCATAAATATTGCTTTTTTTGACATAATTATAACGAACCAATAAATAACATTAGAACTTATTTCAATCTGTTCGAATATGACTGATACTCACTATGGCCATTTTTTCGTCTTTGAGGCTGATCTCTTCAATGATGATCTTCTCATGAGCTTCCCAGGGACCCAAAAGAACAGTGCAGCGATACTCGTCATGCGGCCATCTGTTAACAATATGTAGAGTGGCTAATGTGGCTATATTACTCGGCAAAACTATATTTGCTTTTGACATGTTATTGTATTGTTTTCTACTCGCCGCCGTTACTGTCAAGCACATTAAGAGCTATATTACAATGTTTAATATTCATGGTGGTACTCGATAAACTGTACATATTGAAAGGAATTAAATTTTAGGTATAATTAATCGGTTAAACAATTTTTATTATTATTTTGGTACTTGTTTTAAAGATTCTTGAACTTCTACTGCAATAATGTAATTTGTTTTTCATAAAATAACGATTTTCTAAATTTTTTGTAGAAATTTCACCATTTTTTTTAGCGTATTATTATTCCTCGTTTAGTTTTAGAACTAAAAACGTTAAAAAAAAACTTATGCAAAAATTTGAGAATATCGTAAATTAAAGCAGTTCATAAGCTTTTTTTTTAATTGGTCTAATATGTTATTAATTATTAAAACCCTAACATATATCAATACCGCACATTTTTTTTTTGGGCAATTAGATGAAAAGGTACTCCGTCACAAGTAAGTGTGCTCTACCCGAACTATATCAAAAAATTGAAGAATGAGTAAAAAAAAACTAGCGGTTTTTTTTTTAAATGTTTTACAATTAAATAAACCTAAAATTTCCTCCTTTTCAATATGTACAGTTTATTGAGTACCACCCTGTACGATAAAATATCAAAAGCAATATGTTTTTCCCCGGTAGAACAAAGGCGCAAAATTTGTGCATTATCGATATGGAAAAGTTCGTATTCGCGTTGCCTTCTCAATTAGCTAGTTATGAAAGGAACGTTTGCTATCACCATCTTACCCTTTACAAGCAGTGTTCCTGAGGACGGATGGAATCTTTCCTTCGACTCCGAACAACGACGAAGCAGATTCAAACCTGTTCCCAGGTTATGAGGTTGTGATTACCAGAGCACTTTCGTCTGAGTTGTTGCCATTTTTCTTAGCACGGCAGTATGGTTGTCTTATGCCCGGTTCCTATATTCAAGAAACGAATCGTTTTCCTTACGGGCCGTAGCGTTATGACATTTGCTTCGTACAAAATGACGAACACGATTCGTTTCTTGAATATAGGAACTTAATACGAACACTGCTGATTGACGGTAGGTAAAATTATTTAACGGTCGTAGAGCAATCTGGAAGAGCCTGCACTAGTTCCTACCACCATCTACTAATCCTTACTTATTAACAGTTTTGGCGTATTCGTAGCACCACGTGGTCAACTCGGCTTGGAAGTAGAAGGTCGCCTCTCCACTGTTCACCATGGTCGTGGGTCCAGGGTTTTCTGTGTTAACTGCCCCTTTCCCGTCTGCACTTAAATGTAAAAAGAATATTAAGTTCCATTGGGGTATTAAGGTCATTTAGGGTATTATAGCCTAGCGTATAACTGAGTAGGTTCCCGCGGTAGTGGAGCGCTGCTGGAGGGGATATATAAGACGTAACAAAACTGTCACACTGTATATGTAAATATTATCTTACGATATTTACAAGAGTGAGATAAAAAAAATACGAAGATTGCCAATAGCTACAGGAAAATGGTAGCTGCAGGTACATACTTACATACATACAGTCAAAGACTTGGACCCATATTAGGTGGAAAGTCAATCTGATATCTACGACATACATATAGACACTGTAAGTTGTAAAATATAGTTACTTAAAAACGAAAAAGGTCGGCCGCCATATTTGCCCATCGTGGAAGGTGAGTCTGGTGATGTTGTTGAACTTATACGGGTCCCATGCCATGCTGTCGTCCACCCAGCTCTGGAAAATGTTAACAAAAGGCACTGTGTCACTTTGTATGAACATGACTGAAAACTGAGAGGCCTCGAATGATCTCTAAACACACATAAATATATTATAATTTAAGGCTTTAAATAATGCACCATGATGATGCACTTACTTGTATAATATTATGTAACAGAATATGTTTATTTTAAATAGATCTATCATAACGTACCTACCACTTTTACCAATAGCCGCCGCTCACCAATAAAATATAAGTCATATGACAATACTTTTACCTAAACCCTGTTAAGTCTTATATGCCTATTAATAAACCATTCATTCCACTCTGTCCTAATGCAAGTTCGATCATCCAACTACGTAGGAAAAAATATTAGTTTATCTGGACGAATGCTGGGCGGGGATCAACAGAGCTCCGCAGCCGCGGAGTTCCTCTTCGAGGTGCTGTGGCTCTTCGAAGCAGCAATCCTTGCATGTCCAAAAGGGTCAACTAAATAGGCCGAATAAATACATGGAATATTTTTATCCAAATCGACGATCGAGCTACTGGCAGGACAAATGAAATGAGCATAATAAGCTGCTTTTGTATAAGAAGACGTCCCAGCCAAGATTCGTTTATTAAATTGGCCAAACCTTCATTAAACCGTAACTCAAACTCATAACATTTATTCTTCAAAAATACATATCAAATAGGACTCAGGTCAGCAAGTGCTGCAGCTGGAGCCACAGCGCCGGTTTTCAGCTGAACCCTGGTGTTCAACTATTCGCTGCTTAAATACAAAAGCGCCACAAATCAAAAACAAATATAGTTTGATTTAAAACTGAAAGTATATAGCATTCCGATTTCAAATGCAACACAGACACATTTTGTTTTGCGTCGCTTTTGTATTAAAGCAACGTATTGTAGCTGCAGCATTATTGAACACCTGCATGTAATTTCAAAATAGTCTCGTTGAGGTAAAAGTCTAGCTATGATGGTGGATCCATATCTGCTCACAAGAGATACCTAGGCGTAGGGCAATAAATCAAGTATTTTCGTTTAAAGCATAATTTGGTGAATGCCATTGATACAGTTCAGTGATACGAGATTGTAACAGTCAAGACATTCTTCTAAACAATTAATTAACTCACATCAAATTAGAGGCATTGCTTCGTGGAGTAGCTTCAGCCACAGGTTCAGCCAACGGGTTTAGAGTTAGTTTACAAAGTCAGTGTAGGCGACATCTATTTCCGTCAAAGTTACAAACTCACTTGCAATATTGTAATAGCAATTATCTCAGATCCGGTTTGTAAACTAGACAAGGGAAATACATGTTCCTGTATTTTGTAAAGTATATTATGATTAACTAGCACTGTTTGCAGCTGTTCATCGCTAAACCCTTGAGATATGCATGACTTTTAGAGATTACATATTCCCTAAATTTTACAACGAAAGGTTCAGAGAAGCTATGAAGTGTTAACCGGAACATACTATAGTAGTTTGTTAACCTAAGAATGAAAGTGATCAATTGCATCCCGAGATATTTAAGCTGCCAGAGCACCAGTGACTGCGCCTACAGTTCAAGGGTGCAGTTAATACTTTCACCCGAGTTAAATACTTTCATTTGTATTTCGCATATGAGGAAAGTAAAGGAGAATGGTCTGTGTGATTGTCACGATTTAAATTCACTATAATATACTATAAGTTCTGATAAAAGTAAGAATTGTTTTGTAATGGCTGTGTAAGATTCATCCAGCATTGTAAAAAATTGTAACGTTTACTGATAATTACGACAGCAAACATTTTTTTTTTTGTCAAATCAATTGAAAAATGGAAACCCTTACTTTCCGAACAGGAAATGCGGGATTATGCCGTGGCATTTATAATATTTTTCTCGAAATTTGACTCGAATCAGCTTTGGCGATATCTCCGGAGAGTGTCGTAAAAAAATCGGATAGGGCTGCGTGGAGGCACACGGCCGTTGGTTTAACGTGAAACGTCTATTTTTTTACTTTATGTCAGCTAGTCCATTAACGACCGAACCCTTTATTCAAACTGCGGATAGATAAGGCTTACTTTGGGTTCAAAATTGACATTTTCCCATAAAAAATGAGTCAAATTTTAATCTGAAGTTAGCCTTTCTGTCCGCGGTTTGAATAGGGTTCGGCCATTAGTGTATTGAGGTGCTAGCGGAGACGGCGTGACACAGGTGTGTCCTGGCAGCTTTGAGAGGCTCCCGAAACCGCCTCGCTAGCTCGGCACCAGGCGTTAGCCATGCGTGGCCCATTAGTCCGTCACTGTAGCACGGGTTAGTTCCTAGTTATTTTTACCTATAAATATTATCTAAAGAACAAATATACAATAGGGGTGTTTCCTGGGTAAAAAAAAGTAAGTCTAATTAGTCCGTCAGTAAGATTATCAAAAAATATTTGACACGTATTTTTTGCTTTATCAAATCAATCAAAGTTGACAAATATAAAGCGCATCAAAAGTTCGGGAGTGGGGGCTCGTGACGTCACAACGTGGTGTAAAGGTGTGCCACGGTGTGACGTCACGCAAAACTTCAACGCACTGCATCATCGTTATTTTTTGTTTAAGACATTTATGTTTCTAACATTAATCGTTTTGTAATTATTAAGTTAAAGCCGGGTCTGACCTGGTACCCGTATGTTTGGGTGTGATATTAAAAACGTCAAAAATAATAGAGAACCTACCACAAGGCCGGCTACTCCAGTGACCAGTCTCGAATCAAATGGGTTATAGTTGACGCTGGTGACCTTGAGTCCAAGTCTGACCTCCACCTGAGGACCAGGGGGCAGGTGTGGAAGCCGGTCCAGCAGAAGAGTTGCCTTCAGTTTGTCGGAGTTGGACATTGGTCGTTCTACTGCTTTGGAGTCAGTCGTTGAACCTGGGGAAAAAACACGTATTAATACCCAGACAAAAAGTAAGGTACTTAATTTATAATCTGTTCTATTTTAGAAGTACGGTTTTGGTATCATTTTGACTTACGTTATGTCCTAGCATAATACAAAAGCTTACCATTTATACTTATTTTTGTGCAGTAAAGATTAAATAAATAAATAAAAAGATTCACAACAATTTCCTAAAAAAGAGGGGTGATATACGTATTGCCTTTGTCCGTCTCTATATTTGTTAGTCTATGTATACTTCTATGGCTATGGAGGGCTAATGGAGAGAGCTATGCTCGGGGTTCTCTGCGTGATAGAATCAGAAATGATGATATCCGCAGTAGAACTAAGGTTACCGACATAGCACGAAGAATAGCTCAACTGAAGTGGCAGTGGGCGGGGCACATTGCTCGCAGGACTGATGGCCGATGGGGTCAGAAGCTTCTGGAGTGGCGTCCGCGGACTAGAAGACGAGCTGTAGGTAGACCTCCAACAAGATGGTGTGACGACCTCGTAAGGATCGCGGGAGCGCGGTGGATGCGAAACGCACAAGACCGGTCTGAGTGGAGAGCCTTGGGGGGAGGCCTATGCCCAGCAGTGGACGTCTTTCGGCTGTGCAGCAGTGGCGAATTAATTTAAACGTATTTGGATTGGGTTTGCATCCTTCCGCCAAACTCGTTTACTTACTTCATGTTATAAAAATAACTTACTGTTAGTTCCATTCGCAGGGCAGTCATACAGGAACTTTAGTTCTACCCCATTCCAAGCAGCAAAGCTGAAGTATTGGACTGCTATTGGGTTCACATCGAGGTAGTTGAGTAGAGGGGGCTCGCCCTCTTTGCCAAACTGCATCCGGCCATCTGTCAAAGTTAGAAGGAAAATGTTTAATCAAAACAAACATTGGTTTTACGAACTAGGAACTCTTATAAATTCAAATTAAAATATTTTATTTCAAATATCTAGGATTCATTTGGTGAGTGACAGAAAGATTATCTGTACATATATGTGATGTGTTATGTTGTCATAGTTTGCGATCGTTGTGGAAAACCTTGGGGAAGGCCTTTGTCCAGCAGTGGACGACTTGCGGCTGATAATGATGATGATGATGATGATGATGATGTCTTAGTTTCGCCATGTTATACTTTCTGTCTGTCTGCCTATATATCACAATCCCATTATTTAGAAGCTATCAAAGTTACAAAACTGAAATTTTATACCCATCTTACATATACATATTTACACCGCGCACCAAGATCAATGATGAAACAAGAAAAAAACTCATTTAGGGTACCTCCCGAACACGTAAGGCAGGGGTTTTTTACTTTACATCATCGTGTGACATATATTGTTGGATATGTATTCAAAAAACATAAGTAGTACCTGTCATTAAAATATGTGAAAATTTAGCGAAATAATTTAGATTTGGGGGACATTGAATTCTACACCTACAACCAAAAATACAAACACTAAAATTCTGTAAAATATCGTTAATTAGAGCACATAATAATGCATTTAAAAGGGAAACTATCACAACATAACAATTTGTTTTGAGATACAGGCGATTAAAGCGTATACAGATGTAGTGCATAATAGTTTTCCTTCGTATTTTCACGGAAACGTACGAACGTGTCCTGCTATTTCAGTCGGTCACAGTACAAAAAGTACTGAGGTTGACTGAAGTAGCATGATACGTTCGTACGTTTCCGTAAAAATACGAAGGAAAACAATTATGCACTACACCTGTACCTATTCAAAATCATCTAAGCTAGCATGAAATAAAGTCAAATAAAAAGTTTTTTATGTTTGTAACGGCTCAGCGGTTTCAGAACCCTACACTGAGCATGGACCGACATGTTAGCGTTGCTTGCCTTTATCAATTCTATTAATTTTGAAAGTTTTGTTATTGTTTGCAGAACGCAACTTCCTCAGGGCTCGGTTTTAACCCTATCGTTATCAATCTTATCATACTTATTGTTTACCATTAGGATAGGTTTTTTAACAGAATCAAAGAGAAGGTGAAATAGAGGCCCATATTGGCATCACTAATTAATGTCAAGTTTCGGGGGCCATTTGCAACGTTAAAAGATGGCGGATATGTAATTTGTTTTAGTTTGACATACGTCGCTACGACTAAACACAATAAAGTACAGTATTAAATCAAAAGGTAAGCAATGGATAGATGAGTTACATAAGTTTACCGATAATAATTTAATGTTTTTTAAAAGTATGTTTCGTAAAAGTAAAATGGATTTAAGCGACGAAATAAGCATTATATTCAATGTAGCCAAAATATTCAAAAGGAATCCATATACTCGAATTATCCTGTAAACCCTCTACGCTATACTCAAATACCAAACATCCTGGATAGCTCTTAAATACTCTTATTTATGACAGTACAGTATAACCTGCGGTACCCGAAAATGAATAGCTTATTAAAACCTCTTGCATTAACCACAAAATAAACCTGCACCTGTTTATGACAATTAAAATTAGTGATATTTCCATAACTTCCGGGCTTAGACTAGCATAAGCACATATGAAAGCGTAATAGAGACAGACAAACCCGTAGGATATTGTAACCTTTGAATCCCGAAAAAACGAGTATGCAACTTATTTCTCCGACGTCTTATATGTATTTATGATTTTATTTTGATTTTACTTTTTTTCTACTCCGTATTTTCTTCAACAAGTCCAGGATTATGTTTAATGTGTTTATAAATCAGGGCTTTTTACATTACATAACTTGATACTTACCTGTTCCAATCCTTATGTAAAACGGTCTCAATTCAACAACCGAAAGGATGCCAACACTTTTAACAGAGTCTTTGGCGTTACGTCTTAGGTTCCTCCGAAGCTCTGTGAATTTGTTGCCACCACCACCAACAACTGCAAAAAAAATCTTACTGTTTCGTTGGCGTGACTAATATGTATATTCATACCAAATAACAGCTTTCTAGAACTAAGAGTCTCTGAGCTAAGCTGCAGACTGTCGGACGGAAGGACGAACGAACGGCCGAACGAACGGGCGAAACTATAAGGGTTCCTAGTTTGACTACGGAACCCTAAAAAGGAAAAAGTGTTTTATAATAAGCCCAACTATTCCTGCAATTACTTTTTTGGGACATGTTTAATGGCATAAAGAAGGGAAACGAGCACACAAGCTATCTTATGGTATTTGGGCCATTGTGGCTAAGATGGAAAACCTCTGTGCTAGAAATTTCACGTGTCGTCTTATCATTCACACGAAACAATGCGAACAATGCTGCTTGGAGATTCTTTTTTTTGGCATAGAGAAGGCAAACGACCACACAGGCCACCTGATGATAAGTGGAAACTGTGACCCATAAGCATTCGCATCCACAAGACTGCAAGCCTAAGACTGCAAATGCGTTGCCAACCCTGAGGACTAAGATGAAATGCCTCTATGCTAGTCATTACACCGGCTGTCTTACCCCCCAACCGGAACACAACAATGCGAACACTGCTGTTTGGCGGTAGGTTAAAGGATAAGATGGTGGTAGCGATCCGGACGGACCCTGCACAAGGTCCTACCACCCACGAAGGTAGGTTTAAGGACAAGATGGTAGTAGCAATCCGAACGGACCCTGTATAAGGTTACCACTAAAATGATGAAAATTTTACATTTGACCAAAAATATTTCAGCCAATCGAAAAAGCTTCCACACTTAACTATTCAGCGGGGCTAGACAAGTTGACATCGAATACATACGCTACGAGCCATATCCCCGCGGTAGTAGCTGTTGAAGTCGCCGCGGGGCAAAGAATAAGAAGAAGAGTGATATCCTTACGTCAATTCCATAAATATTTCCATGACATTGCAAAGTGACACTGATCACCAAACTGTTTAGCCCCGCAGAGTTGCCATGAATTGAAAGTTCAATTCCCAACTGAGCCATCAGATGGTTTCCGCTAATTTAATATTGCTCGCCAACTCACTGTAATAGCCATTAAATAGTTTGTACACAAGGGCAGTTGTTTGACTTAGTTCGGCAGTGATCATAGATACTTGGCTGTGCTCATTTTCATGGAGTTAAATGAGGATTGTTTACGAGCTTTATTGGGACTATTAACTGTAATAAATGCTATAATCATATTACACTAGCTTTTTCGCACGACTATGTCCGTTTAGAAGGCTTTTATCGTAAAATTTCTCGAGAACTGTCAAAAATTGCGGGATCCGTTCAGCCGCTCTGGCATGATTGAGTAACTAACATCCAAACTTTTGCATTTATAATATTTAGTTAGATAATAATTTATTATTAAAGTGACAATTTCTAAGATTTTTTGTATCTTTGTCCTTCATTTACGCAAAACCGCACGAACTAATTTGAATAAAATTGGGCTCACAGTTGGTCTTTATCTTAGACAGTAGACCTGAGGGCCTGAGCAGCAATTAAAGACTTCTCCGCGGACAAAGTCGCGGGCAAAAGCTAGTATACATTATATTAAAGCATTATTTAGTCAAATCATTGTATAAAAACCATTGTCCTTGTCATTTCAGCCATGATAAGTCAACATAGGTTTGCCACAAGCACTGGTCTTGAGCTGGGCCTCTTTTCCCAACGGTAGAAAACATATCGTCTTTGACCTGTTATGGTATTGTTTTGAAGTCAGCCGCCATTACTGTCAAGAAAATAAGAGCTATCAAAACGTTGACAATAAAGGGGCTTCTAAACGGACCATGTTTTGCTGCAATTTGTGGCCGGCAACTAGTGCTATCTTACTCTTACTTCGTATGTTAGAGCAAGATGCGTATAGTTGTCGGCCACACATTGCCGTGAAAATGTTGCTCGTTTAGAAGCCCTCTAAGATAACAGATCAAACAGGGGGCCATTTGCAACGTCAAAAGATGGCGGATGTGTAATTTGCTTTAGTTTTGTATTTTTGTGTATTTACGTGTTCAAATTTCTTTTCTGTTGGTCATTTGTACTTTTAATGCCTTTGTGTTGCACAGTGATAGAAGACTTGAACTTATTTCGTGTATCTGGCATCTTACTTCTCGTTTCAAGTGAACTCGCAGTGGTACAGAGGTTAAAACCACCGTACAACGTTGCCCCCAATCTTCCCAAAGAAGATTGGATTGTGTTTTATTGCTATATTGATTTATACTTATATACTTGACACTGGCGAAATCACTTAATTATGGAAACGCCATATCCCCGCGGTAGTAGCTGTAGAAGAGGAAGCGGGGCAAAGAAAAAAAAAACAGATCAATCACGATATAGTTTTTACCATGTTGAATAGAGGCCGTGCTCTCATTCGCCGGTTTCCCGCAACCATAGCCTCGTCGTCGGTCCACCTTGTTGGAGCGCCCACGCTACTCTTTTCGGCACGTGGACGCCACTCGAGAACTCATCGACGCCATCGGCCATCTGTTTTGCGAGCGATGTCCTTGCCACCGATCTAATACATGTACTCTAATATATCGAAGATGTTCATAATACGGGCAAAGTAAGACTAAGTATGACAGTTTGGCAGCATTTTTTTTTAAGGCCTTGAGAAGGCAAACGAGCACACAGGCCACCTGATGGTAAGTAGAAGCTGCGACCCATAGACATTCGCATTCACAAGACTGCAAATGCGTTGCCAACCCTGAGAACTAAGATGGAATGCCTCTATGCTAGTCATTACACCGGCTGTCTTATCCCTAAACTGGAACACAACAATGCGAACACTGCTGTTTGGCGGTAGGTTAATGGATAAGATGATGGTAGCGATCCGGACGGACCCTGCAGAAAGTCCTACCACCCGCAAAATTTCCTGTTTCCTATTTTTCCTGTATTACTATTACTATATACGGCAGGTTCTGTACACGCGGTCTGCAACACAGTTTCACAACGGTAACTAATGCTGTCCCCGGCTACCGGTGCATTTATGTAACTTTGTAAACGATTGTTACTTTGTTCTTAACTATAATAGCTACTACTAGCTTTATATTCGCGACTTCGTCCGAGTACCTACAACTAGTTAACACTATGTGCTTAACACGTTCACGGACAGTACGTCGAGAGCCGTAAATTGTGACCCTCATAATATGGCACTACGGCTGTAGACGGCAATTTAAATTACACCAAAACTCGAACTCCGTCCACAGCCGACTATTTCTCATAGCGTTTATAGGAAGCCTGTGACTCTGTGCCGTTTTTGGTTTTAACACAAACTGCTAGTGCCACAGCAAACACCTTTTCTCTTGCACACAAGTTACCTCGTCACGCACACATTGAAAGAACGCGTGTTGTGACACACCGGCTGTGGACGGGCCGTTTACATACAAATTCGGGCGATCAGGCGCCGAGTGCCACAACGGGAGGGAGGACATGCGTCGTGTTCCGCTAAGGTGCGGTTAGAGATTTTTCGTCACACGGTACGTATTATTTTATTGATAATTTAATTAAATATTGACTAAATAACATGTTAATAAGTTATTTCAATATATCGTGAGTGATTTATTTTAGAATTTGGTGCTGATAAGTGCCGGTGAACCATAAAATAGGTATTTATTATAACTGTCGGAATGCACTACATTTTTCTACATATTGTTTTATTGATATAATAGCGGTTTTTATAAGTTATTTTTACCTGGTTATGGAACCAAAAGCTAATTGGAATAGAAAAACCGCCCAAATGCCTCAACCACAGCCTCAACCGGAAACTTCTCCGAGAGCCGGCAATGGCCCATAAGAATTGAGAGCAAAGATCCTTTAAAAAAGAAGTTTGCTTTTAAAAATTGCAGGATTTGCCAGAAAAAAAAATTACGCCGTGAGACTAGAGTTATCGATGCAAGGGATGCCCGAACTCGCCGCCATTATGTCCAACTTGTTTTGAAGAATGGCATGTGTCTCAAGATGATGAGGTTTAATAGATATTAAGTATTCGATACTATTTTATGTTGAATATGTATTAGTTGATTTTATGTTGAATGACATTAGTTGATTTTTCGGGCTTAGCCTTTTTTGATACCTAATACTTGTTGTAAACTTATTAATGCTCAATGGAAGACTGATTAATGCTAACTGACAAGTAATTTACGTAATTGACATTGTAGATATGTTTATTATGTTGTTAACTAGACTGATTAAGGTTATTCGTAACGTAAGATGCTCCAAGTTCCTGTATTTAATTGTGATTTCTAGTGTAAAAATTACCTGATACCTAAAATATGCCGTAATAGACATAAGAAACTATAATATTTGTTAAATGAGAACATTATTATTTTTTATATCTAGAGGTGAATAAAGATTATGTTGATTATTACACTTCTTTTGAATTATAACCTGACCCGCCTGTGGCCGTTGTTAGCACAGCACGTTGTCATGGTACGCTTGGTGTGGCAGTCCGTCTGTGGACGATTTCGTCTGTGGCCGTAAGTGCCGTAACACACGCCTTAGGAATCGCTTGATATGAATATCCGTCTACAGGCGGTAACGTCTCTGACCGTCAGTGCCGCAACACATACACTCAAAACAGAATAATATGACAATCCGTCCCCAGACGTGATGCCAATTTGTATGGGAAATGTCCGTGTCACAGCACACATTTTTGATTATGGTCCTGTGTCCGTGAACGTGTTAAACTCAAAAAAATGAGCCAATCAAGAGAGATTATCTTTTTGTTACAAAAAAATCATTGTTATGATACGAGGGCGACACTGAAAGTTTTTAGATCTGGCCACTTGTAAACAATATAATAAAAAAATAAGTTTTATTTTGAAAATGGAACTCTTTGCCAATATTATTGAGTATGTATTTTATTCATTTGTCATTTGTTTTACGATTTGGCGGCAAATTGAAAGTTGTCTGTGTCATGTCAGCATGAATTTAACGCGAGAAAATTTTCGTGCAATGATTTTTTATGACTTTCGATGTCATTTAAGTCAACAAGAAAGTTATGATACTCGTATAAGTTTTATCAACCAAAGCTGATACAAACAACAGCCAGTTCTTTAGTGATTAAACTAACATTTCAACTAGGAAGTACCGTTTGGTAACCAAAATTTCGTAACCAGGTGCAATTTAAATTAAATTTAAAGCTGGTTACGAAATTTTGGTTACCAAACGGTACTAAAGGGATCGATCTAAAATCTTGTTAGGCTTGTCTGGCTGGAATCAAGACAATTTGAGAAGAAGAAATATTAATACATTTATTAACCAATCAAAAGATACAAAACAGTGAAGGTAGGTACCTAACACTGTAACTTGAAATATTTACGGTTACAGAAAACAAAGCAGGTTGGCAAATGAAACGGTTGGGAAACGATACTATTTGGTAAACATATTCCGTCGAAACAAAGGTACCTAACCTATAACAAACACTATCATATTAAAAGCGATTAAAACGCACTACTAGATCCAAACAGTCTTAACTCAAAACACAACTGTTTTTTAAAATCAACCTTAATACAACTTCTATGAACTTGAAACTAAACTAGCGAGGATTTTGAGTTGATACTATTTTGATCTAGCAGAATGAAGTGTTTTTTCAGTACCTATAGAAACTGTTATATTTTACGGAATTAAAAGTACCCTGACGCCCGTCTCCGGGGTGTAAACTATGTCTGTACCAATTTGAACGTCGATACATTGTCAAGTGAATAAAAACGGTCATAACGTCAACACTATGATAGCAATATCGAAGCAAGATATGCTAATACAATGTGGAATAAAGGACTAGGCAGGGTGACCAATGCGTCGGTGCCCGGTCTAAGCATATGAGACCCATAGAATATGCTATCTGAAGAAAGCAAAGAATGATGGGCAAATTGGCCCATATAACCAATACAAATCTCATGTATACCACGTGAAAGCTAGTTACATAAGCTTCATTTTCTAATCAGGGGACAAAGTACAAAAACCCCGGAGAAGAGAGTTATCAGCCTTCAAATGTTCACACACACACAACGTTTAATACTACACTAGCTGTGCCCCGCATGCGTCGCAAAGCTATTAGCCGTATATCCGACTCACGCTTGACTGATTTTACTATTTACAACAATTACAGCAAATAGTGGGATAAATTTAAATAAATAGCTTACATAAATTATAATAATATTGACGATTGGGCTGAGTTCCATACATTTCTGCCCATAATTCTTTATCAGCCACCCTGAGGACTTAAAACACCTCCACTTTATTGATTAGAAAAAAAAGCAATATCTTACCAATTTCATACACCGGGTCCGTACCATTCGGATTTGGTACAGTCGATAGCAAAATATGTCCGTTACTGGCACCAAGTATGGCGATATGCATTTCCAACTGCACAGTCGAGTCCGTCTGGATTTGCCGACGGTCCTCGGAGTCGATTCTGTAGAAGGTTTCGTACTTGTATCCGTGGTTGCATACGTGCTCCTTGCATTGTAATGCAGCTGAAAGTGCAAGCCATTCACTACACAAAAAGATGTCACTGAAGACCGATGAGCTGGCGGTTTCCTTGCTAAGTGTAATCGTATATTGTAGCAATTCTGCAAGAAAATGTTGCTGGCATCTATTGGCCGCTGTACACATTGGGCCAATGCGTTGTGCCAAGGCTATGGTTGTGCATAGGCCAACGTGTAGAGAACTACTTGGCTATGCTATGGGCTTGTTTGTAGTTGTCGACCAACACTGGCATTGTGTACAGCGGCCATATGATATTATTTACTAAACTGACAAAAAAAACACTACAAGCCATATTAGAAAAGCTACAGACTTTAGGTAAGATACTGTAAAACTCTCACAAGTAACCCTGTGCATGTTTATTCATGTAGATTATATTAAAGGGCATCTGGTGTCAGGTGTATCTAATTCTGAGTAAAGCAACGAATAATCCCCTTTCTTTATAGTTATTACATTTGATGATTTCGCTGTTTCATTATAATAGTCAAGAAAAACTTTAAACATGCGACGTTGTCAGATCACCTAACATTGCAGGAGGCCCCTTAGAATGAAGGCCAAAAATCACGTATCAAAATACTGTGAAGACTTTCAATCGAGGTTCTATTTAAGTCAAGTGCAATAAAATAAATTTCAACTCCCTATTTTCCCCTATAATTCCTCTTCACATACATAATTCCAGAATGCTTAAAATGTGAACGGTGAATTAAACTGTTATTTCAATAACTTTCGAAAGCCATGGCAGCTTCATTCCAGAATTTTACTTTAGTTTTGTATTTAAAATGTATTTTAATTGTTATAAGTATACAATACAAATACTCTGTGTGGAAAGTAAATACAAAAAATATATATACAAAGTGGGTCAACATGCAGTCTTATCGTTAAATCTTCCAAACAACCTTAAAAAGATGAGAACTTAAAAGATAGATAGCCAAAAATAAATTGGCAGGTGATGCAAACTAAAATTATAAACGAAATAAACAACCCAAACTTACAAATAAATTAGAAATATACTTTTAAAAAAATATGATTATTTTAAGTACCTATATGTACACGGTGTTACATGAGGAAACCGAATAATTTTAACAGCGTATTCCCGACATTATTTGGAGTAAAAATTGTCGTATAATGTTTGCTAGATTCAGCTTGGTTTTTGAGATATTTGCGTTTATGTTTAAAAAAGTCGTAATGAAATCTCCAGTACAAAACACCCTTACAATTGCGACGTTGCGAGCCCGCCACGTCTAAGTTGACTGTAAATTGACTTTCATTCAGAACCGTCATTAGTATGTTTACATGTCAACGTCAGCTTAATATTTTTTCTCCAAAAACGTAAAAATATCGATAAATTAATAATAATAATCCAATATTCAATTGAATGTTATGACAAAAATAAACAAATATGAAGAAACTTTCACAAATCTTGGAACATTGTAATTACTGAAAGCAAGCCGCATCAATTTTGGATTAGATTAGTACAGCATATGATCGGGAGTCGGGATGAATGGCGTACTCGAGTGCTCACCAGTGGCGGTAACAGGCTGAAAAAATGGTGATAATGATGAAGCCGACGGATTAAAAGTATTCGTGCTATTACCAGTTCGTTGTAGTATCAAGTAGCAAAGTGTAAGAAAGACACCGACAGCAACGCACTGGGTACATACCAGTGGCGTAACTACAGGGTGGCAAGTCGGCAAAATGCCACGGGCCCCCAGCCCGAGAGGCCCCTCGGCCCGAGACAGCCTTCCGGCCCGAGAGGCTGCGAGCTCAGGAGTAACATGACGATTTTACTGAGGGCCCCATCCAATGAATTTGCCACGGGCCTCAGATGGTAAATACTTAACGGAATCTTAATGGATGTAATATTTTTATGATATGAAGTTTTTTTTTTTTGGGTATGAATGAGTACTGTCGACAGGAGTAGTACTAGTCTTGTTGCGAGTTAATTTTGTAAACATTTCGTTTTATTATTGTAATTACTAATTAATCTTACTTATGCAACTCATGTTATCCACAAATTATACGAAATAATACACAAAATTCTTTTATTTTATTTATTAAGTAAAAGCATACCATAGATACTTTTATTTGCATTTTTTCAACCCGGGGACGTCCTCTGCTGGACGTAGGTCTCCCCCAAAGACTTCCACCACGAACGGTCACACGCCTTCTGCATCTACTGGTGTCCGGCGACTTTCACCAGGTCGTCGGTCCATCTAGTAGGGGGCCGACCGACACCGCGTCTCCCGGTCGTCTGCACTCGAGAACCTTAACACCCCACCGGCCATCAGTTCTACGAGCAATGTGTCCAGCCCATTGCCACTTCAGCTTGCAGACTCAAGAGAACTATGTCGGTGACTTTGGTTCTTCTACGGATTTCTTCATTTCTGATTCTATCCCGTAGAGAAACTCCGAGCAGCTCTCTCCATAGCACGCTGAGTAACTCTGAGTTTATTTAAAAGGCTCACTGTGAGGGACCACGTCTCCGTTCCATAAGTCAATCCTTCAATTTAACATTCATTATTTCTGAAGACACTTTGAAACGTCTTATGCCTAGTTTAACAACTAGATAAGGCTGACAAGATAATAAATACCAGTACAAGATAATAAAAGTTACGTTGTGAAAATCAAAATGTACGTCGTACAAATCTTATATCAATAACAACAATGTCAATGACGCAATGTAAGTCATTAATGTCATTATGGTTGCGGAATGAAGTGGCCAGTAGTTTTCAGTTTGATGTAAGGAGTACCCATGACAGTTCAAAAGTTTTTTGTAGACTTTGCTTTAAAAAAATCCATTTAATTTATTTAGTCTCAGTAATATTTTGCTTACTTTTACTGGCTTACTGCTGGTAGGCCATGGCCACTTGTTCATTTCATAATTAATTTTGTAGCCAACGCCTTGTCGCAACCATTGGAGAATCCAAGAGCGAATAGTAAATGAACCCTAGTTCTTGGCCTATTCATAAGGCCCTAGAACTATTTGATTAAATAAACAGCTAGAACTAGAATTGCCTGGTCCTCGTAGTGTTTGGGGCAAAAATAACCACCAATTTAATCGAATGAGGCTGTTACAATATTTTTAACTTTGCGAAAGTGTAAATCTCTCTGCGATAGTCTGAAGCATGTCTAAATAGGTAAATTATTAGTAAATAGTTCCGATTGCACTTTTACGTAAATCCTGCTTTAAAACAATAATGCCTGACTCCAAGTGTTACTTAACTCTTCTAATGGAAAGAGATAACAATTACAAACGTAGTAAGAAGTTTCGTTTGCATTTGTACGTAAACCCTGCTTTGAAACGATTTGTTTGACAAGGAAATTGCTCTATGAGTATGTCTGCCTCTTCTAATGAAAAGAGATAACAATTGCAAACGTAGTAAGAAGTTTCGTTTGCATTTGTACGTAAATCCTGCTTTGAAACGATTTGTTTGACAAGGAAATTGCTCTATGAGTATGTCTGCCTCTTCTAATGAAAAGAGATAACAATAAGAAACGTTGCCAGCTTATCCTAAGGCGTTGATTTACTGGTGTAGGAAAAATAATTAATTTATTATGTATGAAAACATAACAAAAATTAAAATCATATTTCGACCTGGGTTCATATAATCTTTTTTGTTTCTTACGGCCTTAGGAACACACTGTTAAAATTATTCGGTTTTCTCGTGTTACACCGTGTATAATATAAATAGAAATGATGTGTATACTTTTAATTGGTTTGTACGTACACAAGGCATAATACCCTAATCTGTTACTATGATATAAATTGTTTCTGTAGTTGACGTAGGTACACATTATAAAAAAAAATAAAAAAATACCATAGTTTTAAGTAATAAATAAATATAAATAAATTTAATGATTCAAAAAAAAAGGCAATTGTAATAAAATTACTTTTCCGTATTATGTTTTTAATTTAAATTAGCTACAAAACCCTGATAAATAAACACATAAAACTTACTGTGATAACTAAGAGTGTTATTCCCATCGGCTTTTCCCACTGACATCAGCCCACAGAACAACATAAGGATCAACCACGGCATTTCTAAAAAATCTGTCATAAGTAGAATATATGTTTAATAGCGCTATAGAGCAGCGGGTGAATGGACGTTACGTGATAAAGTGAGACAGGACATAGCGGCACTTCTGGGACATAAACTTTGTGTGTGCGTCGCGCCAGTTGGCCGGTTGGGTATTTTTATCCTAATGCGTCCGAAGAAGGGTTATGTTTTTCCGAGTGTGTGGGGCACGCTCTGCAGGCTAAACGGCTTGATTGATTTTAACATATATTATGAGATGAGGTATGCGTTACATTTGTCATGGTTGTGGGAGTGACTGTGGCTATAATATTTTAATCAAAGATGAGAGGTCCCCTCAGCTTATTTTTTTTAACATAATGTTTTAATATAGACGGCAATGTCGGAAAATGCAGTCAGATGGGCTTTTGACTATCGCACTTGCAATCGCAATCGACTTCAAAGTGGAACAATTGTTTTCATTTTTTATGCAGACAAGCCTTCGATTTTCAAAATCAAGAGTGCGTTAGGCTAGCCCCTGTTTTTAGACTTGGTTTAGATTAGACTGATTTATCCGACTTCTACGTGACGGTTGTTTTTTGTTAGAGTTTTGCTGCTGTTATGTTATGAAATGGATAATAAAAGCAAAGTGTGATAATTCTTATATTATCAATACGATAATCTCGTTCATAAAAATCGAGTTTTCAATTATATGGCAAAGGGAAATATTTTTATGTTCGAAGTTATTGGTACGTGCATGAAGATGTTGATGAATTTAGCGAAAGCGAAAGTTGTATGCTTAAGAGCGATGCACCAAGCGTTCCATAGTCTCTGCCTACCCCACAGGGAGAAAGGCGTGAAGGTATGTATGTATTTATGTTATTGGGAAAACATAAAAGAATGACGATAGCACATCGGGGAGAGTGGTATACTACTTAATTAGGCAGCCTACGCTCAGCAGTGGGTGACCATAGGCAGAACAAGAAGGTATATTTGTCAGTTCCAAACAACAAGCCCACGGGAACTCTGTCATTTTAAATTCACTGTCAAAAAGTCATTAGGTACTATAAAATGTAAAAGTCAGATCCATGGCAATACCTATTGGCTGCCTTTCCTTTGACTAATAATGTGTATATTGTTAACAAATATACTATTTACACATTTTTAGTAAGTATTTTGACCCAAGATGGTATGGACAAAATAACTGGACTAAAATAAAATAACAATCTTATTACCTATATGCTTGTCGCGTAGCAGATTTTTTTGTTAAATCATTACCATTTTTAAATCATAAAAAATCTCAACTATATTCCCAGAATATGATTGATCGTAACCACAACCAGATCTTTGTCCACCAGATTTTCTAATGACCTTGCTACACTAACTCATATTATTTATATCAGTAAACTGCAGTCCATTTGAAATAGTACAATCTTTTAATAATTTCACACAAACCTATGTCATCCCTTTTCAACACGAGAGCCAGCTATTATTAACCTTATACAAATAAATTAAAGTTCATATTTGTCATCGGTCCTGCTGTACTCGCGCAAAGCAATCAAAAAGGAAGTGCTATGTTGTTATCGCCGGACGTCTGATAACCGTCTGTTTGTTTTATTGCTACTGCTAATAAAATGCCCTGTTTATCGTGTCCCTAGCCCTTAGTTGTAGTGGTCCATACCTTAGGGATGTAACCGTTGGGATCATCCTCATAATTTTAGCCGAAGACGTCCACTGCTGGACTCCCTTAATAGATTGCCACCAGGACCGGACCTACGCCGCTTGCAGCCATCGGTTTCCTGCAACCTTAGCCACGTCGGCTGTCCACAAAATTTACAAAGTACCTATATTGTTATTACCTACTAGCAACTCTGTCCGTGCAGAAATTGTCTATTGCTAAACCCTTGGGAAATATAATATGATTAAATCGTTGTCGAGATAATAGTTCGTTCGCTAGCGTAAACGATTTTCGATCAAAATGTATGGAATTGACAAACGCTCGACGCGACCGTGCGACAGCTTACGTCAATTCACTTTAAATATCGTTCACCAAATTCATCTTCTCTAGCGCCACTCGGCTATCTACGTATTAAATTTTACAACGATCGATTGAGGGAGGCTTGAACCGGTGAGACGGGATAAACAAACATTATTTCGCCCGGAATATAATTTAATGTGAATTGCTTGCAATAACAGTAGGTACGTTGATCGTTCAAGACAAAGACATTATAATGTACCTAGTACTACTTACTAAGTAGTAATATTAAATATCTTAGGTGAAAGAGATCTCCTGATACTGTCGCCAACATAGGTGTGCCTACATTGGAAGAGATCCCATATGGGATAACTTTGCCTATGTACATTATCTATAGTGATGCAAAATGTTTTGTAATTGTTTATGTGCAATAAAGAGTTTACATACATACATACATACATACATTGTAGCGTATAAATATTAGTTATTCGTTTTTTTTTTGCTTATGACATTATCACCACAAACACGATTATTGACAGGTATTTACTTTACCTACCTGGTTATGTTTGCAAAACATTGATTTTACATCTCTTACATTTGACATGCCGAATGAAGGATGGAAAAAAACATTTAAACAATTAAAAACCGTTTAACTGTTCTCTGGAACTCTCGACAATTTTGTTCTTATTAAAAAAAAATTAAACAATTAACACATCTTGTTCTATGATTACTAATGTTACTAATGATCTATGGACTTTATGTTCAAATAAATAAATCATGCAATTACCATGAGTAAGGGGAATTGGTGCCTCCAACAGCCTCTGTAGATGATTTAAAAGAGAACAATAATGGCAGCTGTTTGCATTTTGTGAACCCACAACAAATATGAGGCAACCTTTATAAATAGATATTGTTGACTTGCTTGTTAACTTACGATTTAGAGAACTCACGTGACGATTTAGAGAGCTCAATTAAAAATGTTGAGTGGAAAACGCAGAGTGAGTCTGACCGGCATCCAAACCATTTTATTTGCTTCGTCAAATAAGTATCATTCAAAAGTTCCAATGGCCATCTGTGTTCTTCTTCATCAATTCCATTTCACCAAATGATAGTTTCTGAATTCAATTGCTCGACTTTTACTGAAATTAGGGACGACGCTAGAATGGCCCAACGATTTTTTCTATGGCAATGAGAACGCACGGCCATTTGATGGTAAGTAGGATCTGAGACCCATAGACATTTGAAATCTCAAAGACTACAATCTGAAAACTGCAATCTCAAGACTTCTAATGCATTGCTAACTCTAAAGACTAAGATATATATACATAGGATCAAAATCACTACCATTATTTTCCTTCACCATACCCGGGTAAAAATACCAAAACCACTTAGTGTAGTTATTCCAGATTCTTTGATTAATTAACTTCATGGGGACGGTCATTTTGGTACCGAACCCTAAAGAGGAATTCGTAAAAAATAACTGGAATCAGAACTCGGAAAACCATTGCCATAGAGTAACGTTCATTTTCAGCTGCAGGCAGATCGTTACGGGCTCCATCTTTGTTAAGGACGATTGGCCTCGATTCGAGTTACGTGCGCGATGTGGCAATGAGTCGAAACTGTACGTTGCTGTACATGAAAGAGAATGTTTTAATAATTTTTCATCGTGGTTACTGAGAAGTTAATGTTCGATTATAATAGTCTGC
Source organism: Acleris sparsana (assembly GCA_923062465.1). NCBI lineage: Eukaryota > Metazoa > Arthropoda > Insecta > Lepidoptera > Tortricidae > Acleris > Acleris sparsana. The sequence continues at coordinate 5,828,757 of OV281308.1, read as the reverse complement.
CAGTATTTAAAATTATAGCTAAGTCCAAATAGTGTAACGACCGCATTCCGACTAGGTACGCTAGACAAGATGAATTGCGAGATCGTCATCGTGATCGATATTGGTTGACATTTTTTTTTAATTTATTTCCTTATAAAAAAAAACGTAATACATTTAATGCCTTAAACAGCAAACAAATCCGTAAACGGTTTAACTGTCGCTGTGTTTACTCAACTATAATAAATAATCTAATAACAGCAAAATAAATAATACTGCGCATATGAATGCATGCGGAGCATCAACGCAGGTAGGCCGCTTTCATAATGCGTATGCAGTGGTGTGGGTTTTCACAAACACTAGTGAGTATCTCGATATCTACGTTATTAAGGATCTCTGGTAACAAGTATTCCCACCTACGTTTACCATAAACATTACAACATTTTGGTATTACGAATTGAGGTAAATAAGCTAATTTTCTAAGGTGTTGAGCCCCGTTGTATTTTTTCAAATTTTCATATTTTACCAACTTCGTCATTAGGAATAACAACTTTTATTTTGTAGTGTACATTTATAACTTTGCAATATTTAAATAGTTCAGCATCTTTGTTATGTAATTTTTTCCTGACAGAAGTGGGTACAATAGTTTTTTAGCTAACATCATAAGCTGCCGGATGGTCGCGTCAAGCACTAATGTCAATTCCGGACTGTTTGTCAATTTTCGAAAATCGTTTACGAAAGCGTTCAGCATCTGACGACTAAGCCGTTGCTTAGTGACGATTGTTCAATTCAAACACAAGTTTGAAAAAGGAACGAGTTATCGGTCTCTGAAATATCTCTGAGACTTATGTGAAATAACACTACCATGTGAACCCGAATGCTTTTTTATGGTGTCCAAGAGCTGCTGTGCTGTACACCTAGTAGTTGAGTCTTGATAAGTATATGATGACTGTGCGTAAAAGTACAATCGGCAACATAAGCTTGTCTATATGTATACATTTTTTACAGAAAATTATTTTAATTTTTTCCTATTTGAATATCCTGCTAGCACAATATCAGCTCTTTAGTGACGCCGTCTCAGGTCGGCATTAGACGTCTCATCCTATTTTTCGACATCAATTGTGTGGATTTCACCATGACAATGGATCAGGGTCGTAAGGAACAGGCGCCTCTTTCTAAATCCCTCGAGCGTTGACGTGAAAATGACAATTTTATGAGCATGCGAATATTTTCAATCTAATATCCTTTAGCACACGGGGAGGGTTTGGGAGTTTGATGTGTTTATTATATCTATTTCTTCACTTTTCTCGCAAACTTTAAAGTAACATTCGCTATTATAGTCAATACAAGTCGCATTGCTAGATCAAAACAGTATCAACTCGAAATCCTTGCTAGTTTTGTTTCAAGTTCATAGAATGTTGTTAAAGTTGATTTAAAAATACTGTGGGGTTAGACAAATTACCATCGAATACAAACGCTAGCGTTTGCGTTGTCAAAAATGAAAAAGGTAGCCAAGTTGCCCTTAGATACCGATGTGATAGAGCTCGTGTGGAACTCAACCTGTCAAAATAGTACCGCGTAACGACGGACAAAACGTCAAAACTATCACTGTTCGATTAGCGCGAGTGATAGTGATCACATTACAGCGCGTCAGTTGTAACGAGTGATATATCACGTGACTTACGCCAATGTCATACACCTTTGTAAGTGACACGTGATCACCAAACGCTAGCGTTCGTATTCGATATCAACTTGCCTAGCCAGTATACAATAGTAGTGTTTGGCCTAGCCCCTCTGGGCCATTATTCAACATGGTTAAAACAATAACGTTTTTCACCTGTTATCGTATTGCGAACGTTTTGATAGCTCTTATGTACATGACAGTAAGGGCGGCCGAGTTCAAAACAATACCATAACAGGTCAAATACGATTTGGATTTTACAGCCTAGGCGCAGATAGGCTTACTTCGGATTAAAATTTGACACATTTTGTATGGGCAAATGTCAAATTTTAACCCGAGTAGGTAAGCCTTATCCATCCGCGGTTTAAATATAGGTATTATGAATCACTTGACAGTAACAGACAGGTAGTTGGCCGAATCGTGAAACAGCAAAATTATTTAAGTATTATATTATGCTTTCTAAAGCAAGATTACCTAGTGAATATACTCGTACCTAAGACAAGAATCCTTGTCTTGGGTATGCAAAAATATCTATGGGACTCAGATTTCACTTACTATCAGGTAACATGTACTCATTTCCCTTTTTGCCATGAAAAATAAAAATAAATATAATATTGTTTTTTTACTCGTCGATTAAAATCAGATTTCATAGAGAATACTGCAATGTCACTCTTTTCATTGTTGAATAGTCTGTTACTTCCGAAACAACTAAAATAACTGTTTCGATACGCTCTAGACAACCGAAAAAAAAAGAAAATAGAACTTCGTATTTCAATAATAGGTATGTGTCCTTGTTTAAGGAGACTCGATTGATTGAAAATTGCTAATCTATGGCGTTTCGGAATGTAGCAGCGTCGCGTCTTCTGTCAAAAATGTACTTAAACTTGCTGCTGTATCCAGGGCATAAAAAAAACTACGCTTTGTGATTGGCTAATATTTAGCCAATCACAGCACAGTATTGCAACATTACGGACGCCAGTGATGTGATAACTTTTCTTTTCAATTATCTTGTGTAAAAGAAGTCGGATAGTAGAACTAGGCAATATAGTACTTACGATATTTAGTTTTCTTCTATACTCGTAATAATGACTTAAATTATTAATTTATTGAACTCGTACAAAACCTTAACCTTTACCTTACTTACTACACGGTATTATGCTCGACTAAAGAGCTCTCTATTATAACATAATTGTGAAACATACTATATCATACATATTGTTGACGATAGTAACGAAGAAAAGGATCATCACTTTTTAAATCAATTTTAATGATGTTAAAGTCCAATTTGACGAACCTTTATATACCGTGACTGTCCCTATCTCTTATTCACTTGAAAGTAAAAGCACAGAATAAATATAATACCTAATTAGTATGTACATAGTATGTAAAAGCAACACTATTATAACGTGATTATGATTACATGCAAAACTTCAACCGTCTTTCACAATCGTACAATAGGTACATTAACCGTAAAGTATCGCCGTCTGCTTCAGTAAATCTACGGGCCGAAGATTGCTTACGAATCCCAACAGTGAATTTATCAGCTGTTTCCAGTCGGCTGCTTACGAGACACATAGAGAGGTCGACGGGAGTCCACTGCACGTCCGAACCAATTCGTTATAAATTTTTAGAACAGCTACAGAATCTAGGAAAAAAATAAGTGGGCAACTAGACAGGTAAAAGTTGGATTTTACACTACTGCCGTAATTCCCAAACTCTATCAATTATGAATGTTCAGGAAACAATCGATTTTAGTGGTGGTAGGACCCTGTTCAGGGACCATCCGGATCGCTACCACAAGCTTATCCATTAACCCGCGGTGGGTGCAGCAGTGTTCACATTGCTGTGTTCCGGTGTGGGGATAAGACAACCGGTGAAATTACTAGCATAGAGGCATTCCATCTCAGTCCTCAGGGTTGGCAACGCATTTGAATAGGATTGCAGTTTTGAGATGTCAAATGTCTATGGGTCTCAGATCTCACTTACCATCAGGTGGTCTGAGTGCTCGCGTGCCTTCTCATTGGCATTAAAAAAAAACTCACACAAACTGAATTACCTAGACCCGAACTCACTTCTAGAAAAAAAGTCAAAGTCAAAGTCAAAGTTCTTTATTCTTCAATTTAGGCATAATATAATGCACCTATGAATGTCAAAAAGCATTACCACCGGTTCGAAAAATAAAACCTTTGCACCGAGAAGAACCGGCGTAAGAAACTCGGCAAGGTATATTTTTTTCAAGAAAAAGGTTTACATCATTACATTATAATTATAAATAGTTTACAATATCACGGTATTTTTGTACAGTAGGCAGTAGGCATGTACGTTGCCGAACGTAAATTTAGGACTCATTTAAAAAAAGTGCTTAAAGTTGTCAATGTCATAAGAGATGCCAAGTCATTTGTTGTAACATATAGTTTGACTTATAGCCCTATGGCACTAACATTACTGTAGAATGTAAGATTGACTTTGGATCTGAGGTTTGTCACTTAAGTCAAAATGGAGAAAAAAACTATAATCCAAGACTTAGAAACAAATACTCGTGCTCATTATACATTTTTGCCCCTGCCGGACCGAACCCGGGACCACTAGCTTCGCAGGCGAGTACTAACAAGGTAAACCGCCTCGTTGAAAACCAAGTTCACACTCACTCTCAGTTTCGATCTTGTTTCAGTTCTGATAGCCTTGATTAATACACATTAACAATTACAAGATAACTTTATTTCCATTAAACATACCTAAGAACAACTAGCGGACTCATGCCTCATTGACAGGGCCATTATAGCCGTGTTGAATAGAGGCAGTGGGATGCCGTCATACTGTGAAGTAAATAAGAGCTATCAAAACGTTGATAATACGGAAACACGTCAAAAACAATAAGGTTTTACAGTGTAGAATCTCAGCCCTAATCTTAGCTGAGATGCCCGTCACAAACGTCAAGCCATAGAAAACAAGACAAGTTTATTACGGCCCTTAATTATTATTATTATTATTTTAGGGTTCCGGATATACATCATTTTATTTTATTTTATTATTTTCTATCTTTCTCTCCCGTAAGATTTTTGGCATGTTTTCCTGCTGAACTACTGTTATTTGATATTATATTTAATTTAATACTTGTAGCTTTATATAATGCTAGACTAAGTTGTACCATTGTAATATGAAATATGTTGAAATATGTTTAAAAAATGTCTGACTGCTGAGTTTCTTGTGGCGTTTCTTCTCAGCAGTGGTCTCCTCTTGGGAAGCACTGGTAGTATCTCGACGTGTACAAGTGCCCGAGCGGCCTACTTACTGAATAAATTTCTTTTATCTTTTATCTTTTTTTTTACAGGGTTTACCTGCATTTTAGAGCGGGTAGAAAGGACACCTACTGGAACGTTTGACCCCTGCGAAAACGACCTGGGAGATCAGATCATACAGCTATTCAAATTCAAATTCAAATCCAACACCTATCGCGTTGGTGGATAAAGCATCCATCACTCTCGCAATAAAATGTTACACGAAAGTAACAAACATTATATCCACATTTATACACATCTATAAACATATGATACCTACTAATATCTCGCAAAACGGCCCAACCGATTTTAAACCAATTAAAATAGCTAGATACTCAATAGATACACAGACACACATAAATACACGTTAAGCTTAATAATCCCTTTTTTTTTGCGTCGACGGTTAAAATGGTCTTCTACGATCTTTTCGCGTGGCAACAACTGCCCTTACTGACTTCACTCGTCTCAACTTCTTCATCGGAATTACCTACATTAATATGGGTTTTCACCTATCTCTTCCACATTCCTTCCTAGTTTCCAACAAGTAACAGCCGTTACGACATAACGTATCAAACCCGCCATTTCGCACTTTTGAAATTCGAATGCGTCCCACAGATCGCTTCCGGCACAATAAGGCAAGCGCATCACGTATAACAAATTTGTCTCTTTGCAAGTTTTAGACGGTTCCGTATAAAAAGTGCCTGTAATAAAACTGCCGTTTGGGGTTCGCGACTTTGAGAGTGAAGTTTCTGAATTCGCGAGACACGTAGCGGTCGGAGGAACCTACTATTGGTGCGAGTCGAAGTTACGTTATAGGTAATATAGGCTATTTGACAACATTGAAAATATACTACAAATTGTGGTCATCGTATCTGATACTAGCGTAAAATAACGTATTTCACTTTATTTCACATTAAATTATGTATATTTTTTTGGAAATTACACGAAATATTAAGGATTTTTTTTTGAAATTTAATCTGTGGCAAAAACGCTATGTGATGTTAGAAATACTTTATAATCTGTGATGTGAAGTCACATGCAAGTAAAAAAAACAAACCCCAAATTCACTTCATAATTATGCTAAGCTGTGAAATGAACTTGTTTGTTTACTTGCGTGTGACGTCACACTAGTCCGCCATAGATAGAAACGTTAGTTGTTTTGAAAATTTAAACTTTAACTTACATTTTTATTGATAATACAGTAGAGTCTCAAGGAAATATCAATGTAGTGTGCTTGTTATGTGATAAAGAATCATTTAAAAACGTTTTCTAAAATTAGTCAAATAGCCTATTTCCAACCGAAAAGTCAATTGTTACAAAATGGTCGCCTATGTCAAACTATGTCTGAGTTGATCTGTCCCAAATAAATGCAGCAATTACAACACGTTACTTTTTAAATGTAAGCTTGTTTAATCGGATAAGTATAGTAATTAGGGAAAGGTGTCCTTAAATTCTAGTCATCCGGAAATGAAGCACTCAAAATGATAAGCAAGCACCGGCGTACCCCAAGGATCGAATATCTATGCATTGCTGGCCGTTTTTATTTAAGGGATTATTTAGGCGAATGGAAAGAAAGAAAGAGTGGGAAAGTATACACTAGGTACGCCTTTTATTTCAGGGATAATATTGAATGTTCGCTTTTGTAGGTACAAACCCTTTGTGTTTCTGTTAACTGTGCAAGAGGATGGTGAATATGAAAATGTCCATATAAAATGCGATAACGATTCTATCCCCTTAAAGTTGGAACATATTCAATAACCGTGGAAATCGGATTTGATTTAAGGTATGAGAAACGTTATCGGCCGGAGCTAAATTTATATGGTTTTTTTTTAACAGATACACGATTTAAGCCTCGGCTCACTGTCCTCTTGAGTGACTGGAAACAGACCGGCAATACCTCACAATGCTCTCAAGATCACTATTATAAGTGGCAGTGGGCGGGGCACATAGCTCGCAGGACTGATGGCCGATGGGGTCAGAAGGTTCTGGAGTGGCGTCCGCGGACCGGAAGACGAGCTGTAGGTAGGCCTCCAACAAGATGGAGTGACGACCTCGTCAGGATCGCGGGACCGCGGTGGATGCAAAAAGCACAAGACCGGTCTGAGTGGAAAGCCTTGGGGGAGGCCTATGTCCAGCAGTGGACGTCTTTCGGCTGACATGATGAGATAGGAAAGCTTGATAAAATCTACTGCCAAAGGAAAGTAAGCATCGTTTTTTTTTATGGCATAGAGAAGGCAAACGAGCACACAGGCCACCTGATGGTAAGTGGAAACTGAGACCCATAGACATTCGCCTTCACACGACTGCAAGCCTAAGACTGCAAATGCGTTGCCAACCCTGAGGACTAAGATGGAATGCCTCTATGCTAGTTATTACACCGGCTGTCTTATCCCCAAACCGGAACACAACAATGCGAACACTGCTGTTTGGCGGTGGGTTAATGGATAAGATGGTGGTAGCGATCCGGACGGATCCTGCACAAGGTCCTACCACCCGCAAATAGTAAATGTACATTTAGTAGGCCATGTATCCCGTATGGGATCTCGGTCACTTAACCTTGAAGTAGAATGAGTTAAGACAATGCAAGGGGGTAGACAAATTAACAAAATAACAGACAAAAATAAATTCGTACTAGGCAAGTCCGAGTAACAGAACTAAACGAAAAAAAATTGCTTATGTTAAGTTTTTTTTCGTTTAGGTTACTGTGTCTACTAAGGAACTATCTACAGGTGTCTATTTTTTTTTTTTTATATTTTCTCCATTAACAAGGTCAAACCACCACAAAACAACACGTAAAGTAGGGTAGGGGCACCAAAAGATGAACGACACCCAAAAGCTGAACACTCGATCGAAATAATCACATAACTAAATCGTGACAAATATTACATAGTTCGGAATTTATTTTTCTTAAACAGCAACTCTTTGCTTACACCTCCATTAAATCTTAACATAGTATTATATTCTTTTTGGCCGTGATCGGTCATCGTTCTGGAGCTTCCCGCCGAAAATGTCGATAGTATGGGAAAATACATAAGGACAGTGCTCTCCAAATTTAAGCTTTTAATTACGTATAAAATTCAATAATTGTCAGTCTTTAGAAGGATTTGCTTGGTATGTATTCTTGATTAATCACTCTTTTATTGGAGTTATACGATATTTCATTTTTCTTGTTAGTTAACGAGAAATATGCCGTTCAAGTAATGGTTTCAAAAATGTATACCTAAGCCAATACTTGAACGGTGTTCAGCTACTAGGCAAGGCGTACTTTTTTTAAAGCTTCTTAATAAATCGTACTGAAATGACAGATGGAAAATTTAGAACTTAAAATGATCGTTAAATGCTCTTGTATCTTTAAACCAAAAGATGAACATAGCTTTTGATGTCTAATCCAATGATTTTGGAGTTTTAAATACTATGAAAACTATCACTGTTTAATAAAAAACGTGTGCCTAATACTTGAACGAATTCAATTTACTAGTTCATGTTTTGGATTCTATTCCAATATGTGAACACCTAATTGATTTTGTTTGTTCATTTCATAAATTCTGTGTCCTAAAATTGAACTAAGTAAATTCAGTCGTTCAACTTTTAGGCATAGTTTTATAATATGAACACTAGTAGTAGTATACTAGTAGTATTTATGGAAATGTTTACTAATATTATAAATGTTAAAGTAACACTTTTTGTCGGTTTATCTGTTTAAAAAGATAAGTAACTAAGTAGTTTTGCTAATGATTATTGATAAAAAATACTAATTCGTTGTTTTTATGACACAAATAACCATGAAAAATAGGAACCTTATGTACGTAAGTAATATTAAATAAATGTAAACAATTAAACTTTAAAGAATATTTCGTTAACTCGCATTTTATTGCTAAAAGTGAATAGAATTAAAATGGTATAGGTATTTTATTATGTTAGTTCAACTTTTGGGCCCAAACCGTTCAGAATTAGGGCACGCTGTTCATCTTTTGGGCAAATCGGTACATTTTTGGTTTCAATGATTTTTAGAAAAATACGGAGATATAATAACAGGCTTTATAATAGTCATTTTCAATCTAGACCATATACTGTACCTTATAAAAAATTTAAATAGGGTGAAATTTGTTACTTTCACTGAATATATACTGTCTAAAGTTGGTGTAGTCGCTTAATCGTTCATCTTTTGGTGCTCTTACCCTACTTCTTTTAAGTGAGTTGCTATCGACTTACCAATAGTAAACCCCTTGTAAGGGAGTTGTATCAACTTGTATGTCGCAGAGTGACTTTTGAAGAGTTCCCCACTGACAAGTTTAGGCAAGATGTCTGCTTGCGCCCGACGTCTTGGTGATTAAGTGTACGCCGTAAATAGCTCATCAAAACAAATTGTTTTCAGGGTCTTGACGGATAATTGAGTACCTACTGGGGATTTCGTTATGGTTTGACGTGGGACTTAAATTTCAGTGCCACGACGTCGATTTGGAAGGAAAGGAAATTTAGAAGGTTAAGAGTCTTGTTTGTCACAGAAAAATCTTCAGAGTTTTAAACGCTGTGAGTGCTGTCTTAACCTCTCTCTCTATCTCATAGCTTTTGCGCGCTACTCTTTCCGCGTGCGTAGAAGTTGTAAATATGTCACTAAATCTCAGAAACTGCCAAATGTTCCGGAATATCTATATTGTTTTCAGGCTATAGATATATAAACTATCTCCATTACATACATTGATTCCTTGATGCGTTGTAAGTAGCTTTGGAGTGAAAACGTCACAAACCAACAATACGCTTTCTCATTTCTATCTTTCTAGGGTTCCGTACAAAAAATGAAATAAAACGGAGTCGTGCGTCTGTCTGTCTGTCCGTCCGTCTGTCACAGCCAATTTGCTCCGAATCTACTGGACTAAATCAGGTGTAGGATGGTGTAATCCTATGACCCAAACCGATGTACAAAGTAAATAAATATCCTTTTAAAATAAGGGTCATTTTCGGGGGACAAGTTAGGAAATTTAAAAAAAGTTTTGCTAAAATTACTGTGTCAGATATCACATGAGCCCTCGTTATGAGGATCTCTAATATACAGGGTGTCCTAGAAACCGACGTCAACCCGGCTGATAGAGCAGCTAAAAAGCTATCGATTAAATACTCAGCGATTTTTACTAGTTTCAGATATATTGATCATTTTAATCAGAGTTTTTTTAGTTTTCCCTGAAGTCCATGTCACGAAAAATCATTAACTTCATGTTTTATTTCATAAGTTTTTCAGTGGTATCTTACTTAATTACAATCATTAGACATCAGTGAAGTTTTTAAACCTATTTGCCCGATTTTTCTTTCAGTATTTTTTTAGTAATCACGTAAAGTTTGTATTTCCATACTAGGTGACACAGTATTTGTTTTTCACTTTGTATGGTAAAAATAACTGAAAAAAACGGGAAAATAGGTTTAAAAACTTCGCTGATTCGTAATGATTCTAACTATGTAAGATACCACTGAACAACTTTTGGAATAAAATATGAAATGAATGTTTTTTTGGGACATGGACTTCAGGGAAACCTACAAAAATTCTAATTAAAATGATCAGTATCTCCGAAACTAGTAAAAATCGCCGAGTTTACATAGGGATTAAATCGATAGGTTTTTAGCTGCTCTATCAGCCCTAGGCGGGTTGACGTCGGTTTCTGGGACACCCTGTATATTTTTTATTTTTGTAAATTAAATAGTTTTGATTTTATTCATGAAAGTAGACAAAAAATTACCATTCCCTCCCCCCCCCCCCTAAATCTCTGAAACTACTGAGCCAAAGTTTTTGAAAAAAAATACAAAGAAAGTTAATTGCTTGTAGATTACAGGAAACCAATAAGAATTCTATCAAAAAACGTATGTACGGAGCCCTCGCCACGCGAGTTCATCTCGCACTTAGCCGTTTTTTATAGGAAGAATATCTTTACCTTTGTATAATACTATAAATAAAAATCAGGGAAAATATTAGGTAGGTACTTATACTTATTGAACTAGTCTTAAACTAGGGTATAATTATATTAGGAATATTGGGATCCATGATGTCTGCCGATGCACCTGAACTGCCGGTGCTTCTACTGCCGACCGATATAGGTAACTAACCGATAATGCAACATGTTTAACGTTTTGTATAGCCCGGAACCCTAAATATTGCTTCGAAACGCACTTACCAGGTTTTTTTGCGTTGTTAATTAACGTTACAGATTATACCTATATTTTTTGTGATGTGAAAATCCTAACCAAGTTCTGGTATTAAAAGTAAATTTTGTAAAATATTTTTTTTTAATTTCATGGATTATGACACACTTATAAACAGATTTGTACCTGCATTTATTTTAGTACTAGTGACCCGCCAGCGGCTTCGCCCGCTGCAAATTTCCGACATTCCCGGTAGTTTTTTTCTTTCATACAAACCTTGCCCTGACAATAACGAATACAACCGAAAAGGAATCAGCCAAATCGGTTCAGCCGTTCTCGAGTTTTAGCCTCTAGTCCCAGTAGTTCGGTTGATTAGTCCGGGGCCGAACTGCTGCCACACTTTTCTTCCCATTAGTTCGGTTGTGACGTCAAACCGGACTATTGGGAAGTGGTGTGTAGTTCGGTTAATGATGTTCAAACAACTTTTATTATTAAAAAATCCGGCCAAGTGCGAATCGGATACGCCAAAAAATCTGTATTTTGGATTGAGGGACAAACTTAACTTGCCATTGAAAAAATATTGTCCCTATACCTACAATATACATCGACATAGGTCGTGGTTAGTTTATAAACTGCAATTTAGATTGTAATTACAAACTTAACTATTTGGATATTTTACCCGACTGCGGCGGAGCTCAAAAGGAGGGTTATGTTTTTCACAGTCATGTATGTATGTCCAGTTCTATGTTCCCCGCTACAGTAAAAACGGCTTGGACTATTTTGACAAATGAGGTATCATTGGATTTGTCTTCGCAGCGAGAGTGTCATAGGTTACATTTAATCCCGGGAAAACGTCCCGTTTTTTTTTGGGAGTTAAATATATTAGTGTCGGTACAGAATGAACGATTGTAAGGCATAGATACCATTCCTTCTGCTCCAAGTTGAACACTTTCGTGCACTTGCTCGTACCTATTAATATTAAAAATTAACTAAAAAGTCAAAATTAAAATAATAATAAAAAAGGCAAAAAACCCGACTGCAAAAACGTTTTCTTGACGGAAAAGCAAAAAACCAGCAACGTATTATGCTAAATAATGTCAGCACTGCAACGTTTAGGCTTTATTTTATAGTCAACGCAGGCGGGACCCACCCATAAAATAAACATGTTGTTTTAAGCTTCTACAGCTGTGGGCGGGGCCCGCCTGCTGACATTATTTAGCATAATACGGGTTGGCAAATGAAAAAGTTGTGAAACGATACATTCGACCAAACGTATTTCGACCAAAACACAGAGAACCGTTTCAACCTTTAAAGCGTGAGCGATCTAATACGACGAAGTTACTTATCCTTTTTTATTTTATTTAGAAATGTAATGAAAGAAATCTCTTTGTTTTTTTATTTAGCTGTGCTGTGTATGTGTGTGCATCCTTAACCGTACTTTTGAGTCGTTTTAATTCTCAGTAGTTCGGTTTGGCGTCATAACCGAATGGGAAGAAAAGTGTGGCAGTAGTTCGGCCCCGGACTAATCAACCGAACTACTGGGACTAGAGGAGTTTTAGTGAGACTAACGAACAGCAATTCATTTTTATATATATAGATTAATTATATAAGGTACGGTAAACTGTATGGTAGGTAGGCGTACACAGCTTAATGTTAGTTGCTTGAAATGGAACGCCTGTCTGTCTACGTCAGTTTGACGACTTTGACATTTGCCCCATCTTCCCCCAAATGTGAACGAAAGTTCAGCTTAAAATTCCATAACATATAGTTTTCACTACTTACTGTTAACTGTTAACTATGGCATCAACATCTAAGGAAAGTGTTCCTTCCACTAGTGATGTGCAGGAAAGCGTGAGCAGTGATTTAGAACCAGGGGCTTGCCCTGAAAGTATACTGAACCCAACCGATTCTTTCGAGGAATTTGCTTCAGAAATGAGCTCTAGTCTTCAGGAACGGAATTGTTCCTTGAACGCAAAAAGCAGTACTATAAGTGAGATCCAGAGCGAGATAGGTGAGAGCTCGAAAGAAGCGCAAATGATAGCCGCAAAGTCGAGCGATGATTTACAAGGCAATGTAAGTGTTTTGTTTTGTTTGCTTGGTCTTATCTTATTTGCATTAAGGATTTGATCAATTATCTTCACTCAATTAATGGTTCCCGACTTGTATTTTTGTGTTTTAGACATTAATTAACTGAAACTTATAAGTTAGGGGCGCCAATAACTGATAGGGTGTCAAGTATAAGGCAGTATTCCCTATTTCCTAGCATAGAGGTATTCAATGTTCTCGGGGTTGGCAACACATTTTCTATCTATGGTCCTCAGATCACACATACCATAAGGTGGTGTGTGTTCGGTTGCCTCCCCCATTAAATCGCATACCTAAATATCACTATTAGTCCATATCTAATCATATTCTATTCTTAATCCAGGAAACTATGTCAGGCTCCGCCAGTAATTCCAACCTAACAGAAGAGAATGGCGAAATAGACACTGAAAAAGATGAATACCTCCGCTCACCAGAGCTGGTTAATAAGGAGAAACATGTGTTTATACTGAGCTCTGCTGGAAAACCTATATATTCCAGGTAAAGACAATTTTATTCTAGCATTTTTATCAATAAATATAATTAAAGACATTGTCTTCTTACTCTAAATATTTTTGGTTTTCTCTAAATAATTAACTTGTTATTAGATTTTGCATTTATCAAACAGCTGGCAGAGAATAGAGAAATGTGGTAGTTACTTCACCGCCACGGGCTTCGTAAGTATAAAGAAGAAAAAGTTAAATTTGTTACAGATATAGTTAATAATAGGGATGTTTTGGAACTTTGAATGCGGCTCTGGTTAGTGGGAACATCCAATTGATATTGCACCTCCAGTTTTGACTCTGAACCCAATACTTTTGTATCGGAGGTTCTAAACGAGGTCAAAGCGCAAGGGTAGCGGTGCCGGCTGGCGCGGAGTGCGCTACAAACAAGTTTATAGTTGACGTACGGCTAATCCCGCTCCCGCGTAATAAGTTGTATAGACATGACACAACTTATTTTTACCACCGCCTTCAACTTCGACTTCAGTTCAGGTTTTGGTTCCGACTCCAATAAAAACTACAACTCCGACTTTGGCTAGATAAGGGCAAAAATAGTAAATTCCAAGAAAAGATTGCATGCACTGGACACAGGACACATTTTATCCTGGGAAAAATCATCAGTTTTCTAGGGAAAAGCAATAAAAAAAATTTTTTTTTTTATATCATAGGGTAGGCTGACGAGCACACAGGCCACATGATGGTATGTGGAAACTGTGACCCATAGACATTCGCATTCACAAGACTGCAAGCCTAAGACTGCAAATGCGCTGCCAACCCTGAGGACTAAGATGGAATGCCTCTATGCTAGTCATTACACCGGCTGTCTTATCCCCAAACCGGAACGCAACAATGCGAACACTGCTGTTTGGCGGTAGGTTAATGGATAAGATGGTGGTAGCGATCCGGACGGACCCCACATGAGGGTCCCATTTGGATTCACAAGCAAAGTACCTTTTATTTTTCAGATATGGGAATGAGGACAAACTAGCAGGCCTGTGTGGAGTGATACAAGCTCTAGTCAGTGTGGTAGAGGATCACAACCAGGATATCTTAAGATGCATCAACACTAAGGACTGCAAGTCGGTGTTCCTGGTCAAGGGTCCATTGATACTGGTTGCTGTTTCAAAGTCCAATGAGAGTGAGACCCAACTGGTTTTACAGTTAACGTAAGTGAGATATTAGTATTGTTGGATCCTAAATGGGGAGTTGAATAAAACTTGTATTATTAAAGCAACTACGATGGCATAAAAGGCACACTCTAAAACTATTATGTACTCTAAATTTACAAAAATGTACGTATTGAAATAAAATACAATGTTGCTAGATTTTAAAACACAACATTAGATGAATGATAAATTATTGTTATTAGAAATTACTTTATGAAATCAAATGAACAGAGATCAGAACACTGTATGTCAGCTAAGCCTAGGCTAAGCCACATCATAATCTGACTAGCCCTACTTTTGTATGGAGTCGCAAGTATTCAGTGGTGGCCAGATAATTAGGGACGCTTGCGTTTTTCCCAAACAAGCCTACAAATATGACTTTTAATTTTTTACAAACAATTAAAAAGTTCTTAACCAATTTTATTTTCAGATTCACTTATCTTTAATAGGTTAAAATGTATGTACAATTCAGGGTTCGGAAACGTTTTTTATACAACATTTTGTTCGGAACGAAAACGAAATGAGTACATTTTCAAAAACTGGTTTGATCGACTGGACGCGCCGCGCGCCCCTCGTGCGACGACAAGCTTGAAACTATTCGTAATAATCGTTTATGGCTTCGTACGGAACACTCCAAAAAACTATTAAAAACGATTTAATCAAATTTCGATTATTTTCAAAAACGTTTCTAAGGTAGTTTCGAAAAATATACCGTTATCCGATCCCTGGTACAATTAATCGCTGTTAAAAACGTATATTGGCAATTGTATGGGAAAAACGCAAGCGTTCCTAATTTTGTGGCTACCACTGTATTAGTGACTTTTGAAACTTTGAAACGTGATACACTCGGCGTCAAAAATATCGCCCCTCCTCGGAAAATAATTTCAACCGACTTTAAACCCTATTTGATCAAGGACAACAATATGATTGTTAGGTATCATTTGAAAGGTAATAAAGTGTTTTTTTAGGAAAATTAAAAAAAAAGGATTTTTCCTTGGGGTCAAAAATTAAAGGAAATGACATTGCGAACAGTTGAAAAATGTTTATTCAAGTTTAAATTTACAACAATAAATGGATAACAAATTTTTACAAAAAGTGCCTAAAATTAACTTAAAACCTAGTGTCTTTCATTGATCGCACCAACTTTACGATGTCCTCTTGTGGAATGTTGCCCCATTCTTCGATGACTGCGTCCTGAAGATCTTGCAGGGTGGTAGGGGCGGCATCTCGTGACCGAACCCGTCGCTTCAGCTCGTCCCAAAGGTGTTCAATCGGGTTTAAGTCAGGACTCCTGGCTGGCCACGGCAAAACGGGAATCCCGACCTCCTCCAGATAATCCCGAACAATTAATGCAGTGTGGGAGCGAGCGTTGTCGTGCATTAATGTGAACCCAGAGCCGACGTACCCCGCATAATTGGCATCACATGCTCTTCCAGGATCTCGGCAATGTATCGGCGAGCATTCAGGGACCCTTGGCCGCGAGTGCCTCCAGTCTTGGAGACGCAGACAAGGTCGGTTTTGCCGTCTATAGACATGCCCCCCCAGAACATGCAAGAGCCACCTACGTAGCCCACTGTCTCTTCAATACAGGCTTGAGCAAATCGTTCGCCCGACCTTCTGTAGACTCTGGCCCGCCTGTCGTTGCAATAAAGACAGACTCTCGTCTCATCGGTAAAGAGAACCTGCCTCCATTGCTCAAACGTCCAATCGACGTGGTCGCGGGCAAATTGCAAGCGATCTCTGCGATGCTGTGCGGTCAACATTGGGCCTGTAGCAGCCCTGTGAGCCACGATATCCTTCTCCCGCAGTCTTCTTCTAACCGTAGAGATGCTAACTGATGTTGTCCGAGCTTCTCTGAGGTGTTGTTGCACCTCAACAGGACTAGCGAAGCGATTGCGTAGAGATGATGTCACGATGAAGCGATCATCTCTTTCGGATGTGCAGCGTCGCCGACCAGCCCCATGTCTTCTGATGTAGCCCCCAGTCTCCTGGAACCGCTGTAATACTCGGCGGACAGCATAACGGCTTAAATTGAGTTGCCGAGCGACATCACACTGCCGAACTCCTGCTTGCAGTAGTGCAACCACTTGAGCTGATTCAGCAGCAGTGGTCTCCATGTTCGAGGGTTGTTTTCTTGCTTGAGTTCCTTAGATGTGTTCTCTTCGACGTCTGGATAGTGAATGATTGACATTTGACCTTGTACAGGCATTTTATACCCCTGGAAACGGGCACAACTCGCGACCCTTCAAACGAGTATTTGTGCACTTTTTTTTCGAAACGCTCTGATTCACAAGCCATTACGTATTGTTTAAATTAAACATTATTAATTGAAAACACATTAAACGTGCTTTTAATTGATACTTAATATTAATTATGTAACATAATTTCGCTAAGGTCTAGATTAGCTTGAATCTGATTTTCGCGGAGGGGCGATATTTTTGACGCCGAGTGTATTAGGTACTTATTTAAATATTTATCTTTAAACATTTTCAGGTATGCATTCAACCAAATAGTATCAGTACTTACTCTAACACAACTAAACAGGATCTTCGAACAGCGTCGGAACTATGACCTTCGAAGGCTTCTCTCTGGGGCTGAAAGACTAATAGACCATCTGCTAATCTTCATGGAGAAAGACCCAGCATTCTTACTTGGAGCTGTGCGATGTCTTCCCCTTGCTGAAAAATCCAGGGAAACCATCACAAACGCTATAATATCTGCTTGCCACAAGATCAGGGATCTAGTGTTTGCTATACTGATTGCTGGTAATCAGTTGATCACTCTAGTGAGGATGAAGAAGTATACGTTGCATCCGTCTGATATCCATCTCCTGTTCAATCTCGTGAGGAGCTCCGAGTCGTTTAAGACCGCGGAGAGTTGGACGCCGATTTGTTTGCCAAAGTTTGATGCAACGTAAGTTGATGTATTATTTAAAATCATACTTGTTTACGTGCGTTGCGTTTTTTTTTACATATTTTGTTGTAGTTTGTGTAGTTTTGGCTATTTAGTTCATACAGTACCTATTTACAATTTTTTGCAAAACAATAAGGCGGTAACCACAGAACAGAAAAAACAGTAGAAGTGTGTACGGATTTCCGCGTAACGTCCCTTAGTTTTGCTGCGATCGCTTGTGCGTGAAAGTTGTGCGAATAATATTTCTAATATAGGAAATAAATCGAGATGCATGCCTTATTGTGCTATTTTGGAATGTGGTTTTTCCATGGTGTTGTGTTGTTTTTATGATAGTTTGAGTATTGGCGACAACAGGTCTGATACTCAGCGAAGCTCATGCCACTTCCACTGTTTTTTCTATTCCGTGGCGATAACTATCTAAGTTACTGAACCTGCATTATTGGAAAAAATTAAAATGCTCTTCATTTTTTTTATACCAAATATAACCTGAATTGAAGACCGGCATTAAATTTGCTGTGACATATATTTCTGTGAACATGTGCGTCACAAATTAATTGGTAAAGTTAGAAAGATTAACATAGATATAGAAAGATTAGCATATGTTTTTACATAAGCATTAATCAAAACTTTTTTTATTGCAGCGGCTTCTTACACGGCCACGTCTCATACATATCCGACGACTGCCAAGCATGCCTTCTCCTCCTAACCGTACAACGCGATGCCTTCTACCCTCTCTCTCAAGCGAAGCACACAATATCAGACAAACTACGACAGGCCAAATGCCTTTCAGCCATCAACGACGCCCTAAATAGGCACCCAGACTTACCGACAACAGACCCACTGAAACATATTGGCATACCAGAAATAAGGCACTTCATGTACAAATGTAAATCAACTGCCCAGCTTTTCTCTTCAGATCCTATATCCATAGACAGATTGCAGGATTACAGGTTAAGACACAAAGAAGGTGGTGATGTTGTGAAAGAGAAAAAAGTACAGAAGATGAGTGAGATAGATTATGTGAGGAATTACAGGAAGTTCTGTAGCCAGATACATTGTACGTCGACGCCGGCGAAGTTGATTTTTAGGTCAAATTCACAGGATACTGTTTTGGCTTGGGTAAGTAAATGTACTTTGATTTGTTTAAATTGTGATTACTAATCATGAAGATGACCGAGGGAGGAGTAAATCTTCTCTGCCAAAAGCATGTCTATGGGGTCTCAGATCCCACTTGCCATCAGGCGGCCGGAGTGCCCGCGTGCCTTCCCATTGCCACAAAAAAAAGCATTAGTATTTTTAAAGGCGAATTTCGTATTTGTGTTAGAAACATGAAACTTAATTTCGGAGTAATAAACTGTAAGTAATATGCCCGTCTCAAAATTATGTCAAAACTTACGTGACTTGACTTAAGACTGACATCTCAGCCAAGATTAATTTATTCAGCCCCAAAAATTAATTCATTCCATCTTGTTCTTCCAGGTAACAAACGGCTTTGAGCTCTACGTTACCTTTGATCCCCTAATGGAGAAAGACCACGCCATCAAAGCCGTAGACCGCCTCCTACGATGGATCAAACGGGAGGAGCAGAGGATATTCATCATGAACGCGCCGACCTTCTAGCAGTACGCCTTCGGGATGACGGCTCTGAGGAACTCTTTACTACGGAACAGTAGGGAGAGGAAAGAGGAAGAGGAGTATACACTTTAAGCTCGATAGAGGGCTCTGTAGTTTTCGAAGATGCGTTCGGATCGTTGATTGGCGAGAATCATGACATCTACCGAGCCGAACTTAAACCACCGAATAATACTTGCTTACACCGTTTGGTAAGGTTTGTAAACAAACAAAACCATAATAATGTAGTTCGTCAGCCATTAGAAGCAGAACACTGATTCGTCAAAGCTCGACTAAGCAATTTTGAGTTTAGTTTGTTAACATTTTAACAAATGAAGTATTTACAGACAGACAGACATTGTAGAAACAATGACTAGTCCTTTTTCAAAATTGTGTATGAAAAATGGTCACTAAGGAACGACTCTTCATTAACTGAGCTGAGTACTCGAACTTGTGTTGCGAGTTTAGGACCATAATGCAGCATATAAAACACGCGTGTGTTATATATAGACTACCGCTCTAGCGTTTCTAAATTGTTTTTTTTTTAATACAATAAACATCTTAGTTAAATTACAACAAACAATAGTTTCACTTTAAAATGTAAAACGCACTATTTGCGGAATATGAAATCGTATTATTTTTTTTGCGCTAGCTTCTTGAAAGTAGTTCTTGGAACGCGTGAACATGCTATCCAACCAATGTTGTCATCTCTGGCCCTTTAGAAGCCTCTATTACCTATCACTGTTCGTGCGCTTTGGTTCTCTGTATTTGACATTTACGAGACCACTTTTTTGCGTCGATACTTGATAAGGCACGCAACCAAACGCGGTGACTAAACCGGCTCGGTCCGTCCTTTTGGGTTTGCTTGTATTTGCATTGATATAACTTTGAAGATAAATTACTGTTTATCTACATCCATATCATAACTTCCCTATTATATGTTTAGAAACGATAAGCAAACAGCCTATATTAAGAAACCTGTATCTGTGGTTGCACTTTAATGTTAACATTAAAGTATTACATGTCATTAAAGTATCGGTTATTGATGTAGTTGCATCTTAATGTTCACTTTAAAGTTTCGGTGACCGAAACTTTAAAGTGAACATTAAGATGCAGGTTCTTTAAGATACAAGGCAACATGGTACAATTTTCTCACATATTGTAGAAAACTTATGATATGCATGTAGATAAAGTTATGTATGCGACTGTACGCATAATTAGGCATTAAAACACTCGTGTGATCTTATTATGAAACTCACCTATCGGCTCGTTTCATAAAACCACACTCGTGTATTAATGCCTCTCATTATGCACCAGTCACATAAATAACTATTATACTGTGTCATCTCATTACACTCCGGCTCGGGCTGCATTGCTACCTCCACTGTAATGTCCATTTTAGCGCACTTGTACCATAATGAACTCAGGCTGGATTGCTACCTCCACTGTAAAGTCCATCTTAGCGCACTTGTACCATAATGAACTATTACTATTATGCCTATGTAGATTTAGCCAACCATGGTCGAGCAATTGTACTGGTGTAGTGCATAATTGCTTTCCTTCGTATTTTCACGGAAACGTACGAAAGTGTCATGCTACTTCAGTCAAACTCGGTAATTTTTGTACTGTGACCGACTGAAATAGCAAGACGCGTTCGTACGTTTTCGTGAAAATACGAAGGAAAACAATTATGCACTACATCTGTAGCTTATTAGATCTTTGTGGATCTAATTTAAAATATATTGTGTAAATAAACAACACATAGTGGTAGAAGTAAACAAAATGGAACAAAGTTGAGCTTTGTTTGAGATCATAATAAATAAATAGTATTTAGAGTTAATTATAAATATTTCAATGTTATATACAGATGAATTGTTTATTAAAATAAAAGTAAGACTGTCTTACTGAATTGTAAAGTGTAAATTATAATTTATATGTATGAATATACACATGTTTTATCCGTTATTTATATTGCATGTAATATAATTCAATAAAGGTTTAGGCACAGAGTGAGGACGCGTACGTCGTTTCCGCTACTAAACTTGCCTACACCTTATAGTCGCGCTATTCTAAGAGGCCCAATTTGACAGGTGTCATCGTTGTACAAAATATGTACCTCAATTCAATGTTTTGTAGGTTATGGCTCCTTCGAGACTAGATGTTAAGAAAGGCACGCGATTATTGAGAGTTTGGCCGGTAACTTCCAAATGCTGGTTCACTCAGAAGAGAAACATACCTCAAACACATATTTTGTACTGATTTGACATTTGTCAAATCAAGCCGTATAAACGGCACGAGTATAAATTAACATACTTCCTAAACGCATTTATGCAGGCTGTTAGAGCAAATTGTTTTATAAATAATATTTGCAAGAAAATAATTGTAGGTACGCTTCAAGCAGTCTAAAAACATTTTGTATAATTTCGTTTAACTAACCACGAAAAGCATAATGAACGTTTAGCATAAAAACCAATTGCATAATTTCATCAGGCGTACAAAATAATAACATAACACTCATTTAGTATAACTATCATTTTCTTGTTATCATGCATTTTTAGTCAATTTCTTCCTAACCTAACCTAACCTAGTTAGTTAGGTTAGAACTGTGACCACATTAATAGTAATGAAAGCAGTTAGAAATATTTATTTATTAATGTATGAACATTATAGTTTTTGAAATTATGCATTTCTTTTTATAGACCATGACTATGATATCGTTGGTTTATTATAGAGATCGAAATTTATGCATTTGTGTTAAGTAAAATGAAAATTAGACCATTTGTTTTTATACTAAACATTACACTTCCATAAATGGGCTATTCCCAGTAGTCCGCACCCCGTAGTTCGCACTGCGGACAAATGGGAAAATCAAAATCCCAGTAGTTCGCACTGTTTAATTCAACATAACTGTGTTCAATTTCATATGGTATTATAGGAGCATGAAATTGAACACAGTTATGTTGAATTAAACAGTGCGAACTACTGGGATTTTGATTTTCCCATTTGTCGGACCACTTGCCGGAGGTGCGGACTAGTGGGAATTTTTAGTCCCAGTAGTTCAGACTGCGGACTACTGGGAATAGACCCAATAATTGTTATTCGTTAATTTTTATTAACACCGTCCAATTAGTTGGATGCCCCATAAAAATGTAATGAAGACTTAGAGTAAATTAGGGCACTTACGTAAATTCAACATTTTAAGTTAGTGAAATGTGTGATCTTTTTTTAAACTTATAACCTCGTAAGACCCACCATACTACAAACATAAAGATATTTTAAGTGGGAACACATACATAAAGTTCAATTACGTTTGTATCAAAGCAGCAATTTTATTTTTTAAACAAACGAAATGGTTTCTATTTAATTGCCTCGACTCTATTGCACACCGGGCCGTACGAGGTTCTCAAAGAAAACTCCCGTAGCAATCACAACCTCATTACTAAGGGGAGAGGATTGAATCTACCTTGGCAACTGAATCTTGAGATACTGATAATTGGCTTAACAGGCAGAATAATAGTATTAAAAAATATACAATAGTGACTTCCCTAGAGGGGGTGAGGGCAGGAAGCCATGCCCCCTCTGCTCCGGAAACCAGAAATTTGTTTGATAGGGTTCTTACCTTAAATAAGGCTGGTTGGTGTGAACCTATCTGTAGGCATTTTAACTTTATGGAAATGTATAAAAAGATATTTTAGAGCTGTTACTTATAGACACTATGTTAAATATTAGTGCCAAAATGGTTAAAATTTGAACCTAAAGCATGAGACTGGCGTGGAGTGTCGAAATCTGAATTAACTTTGCTGACTCTTACATGATGAATGTAAAAGTTGATCACTTATTCTTATTATTATAGAATATGCGTTGCTTAAAAACAAAAGCGACACAAACCAAAATGTGTCTGTGTTGCATTTGAAACCGGAATGCTATTTACTTTCAGTTTTAAATCAAACTATATATGTTTTTGATTTGTGGCGCTTTTGTGTTTACGCAGCGATGTATGAACCTAGCTAGAAATGTAAAAAGGAATTGAAATAAGGTAAATTAAGTACCACATTATTGAATTGGCTGTAAAGCATTGTTCCAAAGTGCAAGAAATGTGACTTTGTTTAATGGCGCATTTATTAAAATTTATAATGAGTATTCAAAATGTGATAAGAATTTTAAGGTCGGAATGAATTTATGGATTCAGTATTTATATTGTCTATGAAATCATGTAGTATATTATTATATTATATTTGTTATTATTATATGCATTCATAATAAAATTGGCAGCAGCTTATCATTTATAACTGTGTTTTATAAACCTCGCCGTAAACAGTGTGTTTGTCTGTAGCTTCGTAACTCCCAAACGGATGGATCTATCGAACGCGGTTTTTTAATGGATTACTAGTTTCAAGATAATCAGGTCACTTGTTTAAGTCTCAGAGTAAAACTGTGGACAGACAGACATGGCAAAACTATAAGGGTTCCTTGTTGACTACGGAACTCTAGGTTAAAAACAAAGTCATCGCTGACAGTTAAATAATGCAAATTCATAATAATATGTTATCGACTAAATAAGACTCGAATCTCGTTGCATCTATGGTGCAGATAACTATAGAGTTTTAAGGGTATTGAAAGCAGATTCAGAAATAACAAAACTTTGTTCATCTTAAAACAATTTATTACTCTAATACCTTCCGCCCCTATCTCGGTTTCTCCTGTCAACTTCATGCCTATCCCTCCTCTCTCTTTCCTTATCGCGTTCTCTTTCTCGCATGCGTTCTCTGTCTCTTTCTTTCTCGCGTTCTCGTTCTTTTTCTCTCTCCCTGTCTCGCTCACGCCGACGCTCGCGGTCTCTGCTTCGCGAGCGCTCCCGTTTTCTCTCTTTGCCGCGACGCTCTCGTTCTCTAGATCTGAAAAGGAAAGTTGTTTTATAAGTCAAAATACACATTTACTCTATAATCCTGGACCTGAGATTATCATACAATATGTTTTACACGTTTTGTCTTTTGTTTATAGTCTTCACTTTATGATAGCCTCCCAAGAGAAGACCACTGCTGAGGAAATGCCACATGATAGGACGAACTAATTTCATCTTTAAACCATGCATGTAAAGTCAATTAAGTGGATGTTTCATTCCGCAATGGCACAGAGGATCAAAACCACTATACATTTGTAGACTCAGTTGTGTAATTAAAAGTTCACCAAACCCAAAATATTTTATAGGTCTGATTTGTTTACCTGGTCAATAATTAATTTCTGTCTTTTGCTAGCTCATCCAACTTTAACAAACTATTGCACTGTATATCCAGTTTCACTTGGCCAGCAAGAGTAGCAAGGTGATATTGATTCTTAGCTTTCAATTTGTAAATAATCAGCAGAATGAAGACTAGAGTCAACAGACCAGGTAATTTTATATTTTATCATGACTCATGACACTCAACTGCATTTGAAGGGATGCAATTGAGGACTAGAAATTGGGGGATACCATCCCCAGTAGGTACTGTACCCAGTAATTTAAATCCAAGGACAATAGTCGAAAGTCTAGGTTATTTTAACCCCTTCGACATCAGTGGCTACAGTTGTTGCTGCACAAATACTAAATCTAGGTTAATTTAGGTACAAATTTAAAAAACGCAAAACGCCCCAATTAAGACATGGTAAGTATCAGGTGTTGTTATGTGCCCCAGAAGTAAGGAAATAATGCTGTTGAAAAACATAATATGCAGAACAACTTACTCATGGATTGTGTGTAAAAATCTATTGAAAATACAAAATAAGATTTTAATCATTAATAACAAAAGTTGAAATGCTCGTCCTGCCCAATGTCCTCCATGAGGAACAAAACAATAACATTGGGTAGGACAAGGTTAAAATGAATGCCTTTGAATCACAAAACAAACCTTTCTTTCCTCTTGTCTCTATCCCGTCTATCCTTTTCCCTCTTGTTTTCTTTGGCCTCAACATCATTGTCCTCGTCTGAGGGCATATCCTCGTCTAAATCGTCGTCTAAGGCAGACATTTTAGGTTCCAACTCATTATTCTCTTCAAGTACATGCCTCTTCTGTATCCTGGGCAGAATAACGTCACATAAACGCTCCTCGCGAAGCAATTCATCTATAAATTCATCGACATGTACAATTTCGAACTGCCCCACTCGATTCTGGCGTCTTAGCTTACGATTGTCGTTGAACAACGGCTCCAGATACTTATAACAATCTACGGAGGTTCCTGTAAGCCGCATGTAGAAAGCACCCAACGCACGCACATATTTAAACTCCTCGTTCTTTATGAATTCAACGACGATGTCTTTTTCAGGTTGGATTTGGAGCATCTTCAGCACTAAACATAGAAACGGAGTAGGGTAAATAAAACCGCCGTGCACGCCGCCGACGTAGCGCAATTCCATGGCTTTGTCTACTAATAGCTCTGCTGTTAACGCGAAACATTCTTCCTTCCAATATTTCGAGTCGTATATACGTGCTCTGATGATCTTTTCTATTAAATATTGCGGATTTGTGCCGCGAATTGATTTCGCGTCTTTTACCGTCCGGTTCGCCATCTTTCTTTACTTACTGAATTTTGACATTTGACAGAAACGTCATAGCCCCGTTTACGTTATTGAGTTACTGGAATTAACACTGGAAATTGTTCCACTGATCTGTAAGAAATATTTTTTTTCAGAAAAGATGGCGGATGTGTAATTTGTTTTAGTTTTGTATTTTTGTATATTCAGTTGTTCAAAGTTCTTTTCTGTTTGTGATTTGTTCTTTTTATGCCTTTGTGTTCCACAGTGATAGAAGACTTGGTCTTATTTCGTGTATCTGGCATCTTACTTCTCGTTTCAAGTGAACTCGCAGTGGTACAGAGGTTAAAACTATCTTGACCTCTGTCCTTCATATCACCGTACAAAGTTGCCCCCAATCTTCCTAGAGAAAATTGGATTGTATTGCTATATTGTATATACTTGACACTGGATAAATCACTTCATTGTGGAAATGCCATATCCCCGCGGTAGCAGCTGTTGCAAAGTCGCCGCGGGGTAAAAAATAATAATATTACATTTGTTAACCGACTTAAAAAAAGGAGGAGGTTATACGTTCTAATGAATGTATATATTTTTTATGTATGTTCCCTGTTTTCTCCGTAAATTATTGACCGATTTTAAATTTCTTTTTGAATTGATAGAATGATTATTTCTACCTTGTTGAGCTGGCGGCTGCTCAAACGGTGGCGGCGGTGGCGGCGGTGTTGCAGCATGCTGTTGTATAGCTCATCCATTTTGGTCAATGCCGATATTCTGCATTAACATATAGTGTGGCCGACTGCGACTGGGCCCATAAACTATTTTGCAGTCAGTCGCGAGTGAAATAAAACAGCAGACAGCTTCGGCTTGTTGTAGTTTGTAATTCTATATTACTAAACGTACCTACACAAAACTTCGTTATTACAATTAATGATTAACGATTAAGAAATATAAAGAATTAAACCATATTTCCTTTACTTTAGTTCTTTGCATGCCTTATTGTGCGGTTTTGGAATGTAAAAACGATAGACACACCAAAAAAAAAACCATTGTAGCGTGGCGTTTTTATGGTGGGATGGTGGGATGATTTACATTGTGGGATGTAAGGGAGCAAAATACCATCTTCTTGCTCCCAGCCAACCTGACCTGCCCGCGGTGAATCCTGCCGACCAACAAACGAGGCTCTGGCGACCGACTTGTGGCGGTATAACCATAGAAATAGTGTAGCTAAATACCACAGCCCGGAGACGAGCAGCAGCGTCACCGGTGCGAAGAGCTATAACCTGCGATCGCCAATCCGCCTGCCCAGCGTGGCGACACACTGGGACGAGGTGTTGGAGGATATGTTTGAGGACATATCAAACGCCCTACACTCCACCACCAAAGCCCATTACTTACAACGTTGTCATTGGGGACTTCAACGCAACGCACGAACGAATTTGAATTTGAATTAAACTGGGAGTACAGAATCGCAGTAAATTGGTAGTAGGATCCCACGGGTTTGGTTGCAGGAACCATAGGGGGCAAACGCAAAACGCAAAGGTGCTTTTCCTAATGAACTCTTTCTTTAAGAAGAAGCCCCAGAGGAAGTGGACATGGCAGAACCCCGACACTATAACGAACAATGAGATTGAATTCATTACAGCAGACAAGAGGCACATATTCAGAGACGTCTCTGAATATTAACTTTAAGCTTGACCGTGTCCGTTTGATGAAGTCTAGGCCCCGACCAAACATGCTTCAAACTATAGTGGGACCTGAAACATTCCAGTTAAATCTGGAGAATCGATTTGCTGCCGTGGAAACCACAAATGTCGTTGACATTGATCAGGCCCTCGAAAATGTGGTGGGAGTCTTCAGGGAGGAAGGTATTAAATTTTGCAGGTTGCAGAGTAAGGGCAGGAAGTCCAAATTTTCGACAGAAGCTCTCAAAATTATAAAAGCATGACGAGAAAACCCGCCCGTCACTCCGTCAGAACGTCGGGCTCTCAACAAGAAGATTTGCAAACTGGTGCGACACGACCTCCGATGCTTCAATACATGTGCTATTGAACGAGCGATTGAGCAAAATCGAGGGTCGAAAGGGTTTGTCCAGTCCCTTTGGAGGAGCCATCTGACGAAGTTGACCACAGCCAGTGGAGAAATCGTTACTGCTAAGTCGGGAGTTCTTTCCGAAATTGAGAACTTCGACAACCGTTTACGCGCCTCGCACGCATCTCTACCTGATCCCGAAAATGAGGACTCTAGAGCTCCATTAACCCGTCACTTTACTGAGGACTTGCCAGAGATAAGCCTAAATGAAATCGAGATGGCTCTTAAACAGCTCAAAAACGGAAAAGCTCCCGGAGATGACGGTGTTACAACTGAGCTCCTAAAAGCAGGAGGAACGCCTGCATTGAAGGAGCTCCAGAACATCTTTAACACCGTTCTCTTCCATGGAAGAACTCCAGAGGCGTGGAATAGGAACATTGTCGTGTTGTTCATTAAGAAGGATAATAAAACCCTAATCAAGAAGTTCAAGAACTACCGACCCATTTCACTCCTAAGCCATGTCTGCTGTTTTCAAGAGTCATCACGAACCGCCTTGCACGAAGACTCGACGAATTTCAACTCCCTGAGCATATGGATGAGTTTCGAGGATATGGCATCATAGACCACATTCATATAGTACGGCAAATTATACAAACTCATAACGAGGCCTTTCATTTGATATATGACACAGTAAGGCTTTTTTTTTAATTTCCTAGTTTGTCCCCCGAAAATTAACCTTATTAAAAAAAAAATACTTATCACATCCGTGTTTAGGTCATAGGATTACAACATCCTACCAAATTTCACCTGATTTGGTAGATTCGGAGCAAATTGGCTGTGACAGACGGACGGACAGACAGACAGACGTACGAGTGATCCCTACCATAAAAGGTGTGTGTATATCTTTTTAATAATCAATGTTCAATTTCGATCTTATATTATTTGTAAGTAGGTGAATAGAAAAGTCTGCGTAATGCGTTCCAGTGTAATATCTTGTCAAAAAAGAGTTTGACGCAGTGACGGATAGAATTTTACAATATTTTTGAGTGGTAACCACCACATTACATCATCATCATAATATCAGCCGAATGACGTCCACGTCGGGGTCACCAGTAAAGTTGCGGGGGAAGGTGAGGATAGAAACGTTATTATTGCGATGAGATTTACTTTGTTATTTAAAGAAAGCAGATGATATTAAAACAATCCTAACGGCTCTCTGAAATCATCTTAGTCGACAGCCGTCCGCCGTGACGCGCGCACCCGCGCACCAGTAGCGCGACGGTGACCAGCACGTCGGGCCCGCAATGGAGTTTATTAAAAACTCCTCCTGTTTTATTGAATGAATGAGGTGATAAATATGTACAAATGAAGAATCTCCACGACAGCCGGTTTTGTGCTACTCGCATCCATCAGCATCCAATCCAATCCCGATTATTCTTAATTTGATTACAAACAGCGCGTTCATTTTTTCTGTAGGGATTGTCGCCAACCCAAAAATGCTCAACCCAGCTTTTTGACTTTACAAAATAAAGTCCCAGGTAGACGGGCGAGTAAGTACGCGTAGGTATAGCTCGACGACGTTTTTCACCCGTGTTTAACTTTAGCAGTTCGTGTACTGAGGGTGACACACGGGCAAGTAAGGGCACCGAGTCATTATGTACGGCGTACTTTAGCTTCGGTCTTGACAGACGTGATCGCTACGCACAATGCTGCAGTAGGTACGCGGCACGACGCACCGTCTAGACGCGGCGTCCTCGTACGTCTATGGGACTTCATGACAGTTGACATTAACTCGTATTAAAATGTACCTACTTGACAAATTGTAAAAGTAGCTTAAAATGCGATCGATGCGGTGTATCGTAATGAGTGTAATGACTGTGCGATATGCAAAATTAAATAAATTAAGAAAGAAAACTTCATTCATCTTCCATTAGGCATTAAGTCCACCATTTGTGCTTTTTTGTGAAATAAAGGTTAAATAAGTACATAAATAAATATAAATAATCAAATTATTTAAAAATTCTAGTATACGAAGATTAACCAAACGAAACTAAGTTTGGATTGAGTGAAATGAAATAGCCATATTCTTATGTCAAAATTGTCAAATGTCACTGTCAATGTGACAAAACAAACCGCCGAGTTCGAGCTTGTGCATCCCAAACGGTCGTTGTTCAAAATATTTTCATTTTTAACCCTCGCAATCACATTTCCCGTGCTGTAAATCAAGATAATTGGTTAAGATAGTGGCTTAAAATGCAGCCAAACAAAAAGAAGAGGGGTGGCGTAGAGCCCATGGAGGTAGACGGTAATCCGAGTACTTCTGCAAATGGCGGGACTGAAGAACCAGATCATTTCGATAATAACGGCGACATTGACCATATTTCGGATGACGAAGACGGCGGGTGCCGTGTGGGCGGCGTTTATATACCACCAGCTCCAAAGCCAGCCTTAACTTTTGATGCTACCGGCCCGAGATTGATCATAACACACATTGTTAACGAGAACTTTAAAAGTTACGCTGGTGTGCAGACTCTGGGACCATTTCACAAGGTTACTAAAGCATGTCTAACTAAATAACAGCCAGTGGCTCTAAGGAATATTAATGACAAATAGACTATCTGATAGGAGCTCTCCAGGAGTGTAAATCTATGGATTTAGCTTTATGTATCTCTTGGAGGTTCAAGTATTTGTTATGTTTGTTAGTAATTTTAGTTATATGTATTATATTATTATTACTTCCCAACATGCTCGTTTGCCACCTATTCTTATACCTATTATAAAAAAATGTTTATTAGTGGTTTGTAAAATATTCATTTACCACCTCTAAGAGTTAATATTGCTCATTATTGCCTTAGTCGCCAAGTAGGAAATTCACCCTCCATCATGGTCAAGTAGTAGTACAGTCAGCGTCAAAAGTTAATACAGACTTGTACAGGTTGCTTTTCACAATCACATAAGCAATGTCATACAACATTGTCAAATGCATTAATGATATTAAAGTACGATCACTTTTGAAAATGACTGTACTAACTTGTTGGTTGAGTTAGTATTTTGTGTAAATAAATGATTTATTATGCTTTCATTCTAGAGTTTTACGGCAATAATTGGCCCAAATGGCAGCGGGAAGAGCAACGTAATAGATTCCATGCTATTTGTGTTCGGGTACAGAGCCACTAAGATCCGGTCCAAGAAGATCTCAGTCCTTATTCACTCATCCAGCAAGCACCCAAACATCACGAGTGCCAGTGTTGCTGTTCACTTCTGTCAGATTATTGACGGGGTAAGTTGACAATTTAATTCTATTCATTAAATTGTTTGCAACTACTTTAGGTAAGACAATACCTAAAAACTTTTAAATAAAAAGTTAAAGCTAAAACTATACAAGCTATGTATAAAAAAGGCCCCTACAGTGTTGTCTCAATGATGCTGGCAGCATTTCCTCGCTGTATAGCTATTTTATTTTATAAAATAAGCCACCAATGCCACCCCTGCCAATCAGAATATGTGGTCTCTTGCAGCCTTTTAAACTTGATTGAGGGTTCTAGTTTTTTAAGAGGATTTCTTGATTCCCTTTAATGGGTTTGGAAGTATAGGGATAAAGGGCACCTTGCTGTCGGGCTGAACTATTTGTTGAATGTATCATTTTTGAACAAGCTAGTTATTTGTATGATTATACACATATGGTTAGGTTATGTTATGATCATCAATCATAATTATCATCATCATTAGTTAGTCTTGTAAATACAAAAAACAAAAAACAGTTGTTATGAGAAATAGCTTTTTGGGAAATGAAACATTTGGACAAATATATCTAGGGGTGTTTACAAAAAAAAAACATTATTAATGGGCAATTTTCGTTCTTTCATGAATAAAATGAAAAATCAGATCCTCATTCCCAGCCCTTTCATTTGATACATGACACAGTAGGGCTTGCAGTTTTTTTTTGTTTTATTTCATAATTTGTCTCCCAATAATGACCATTACTTAAAAAAAAAATACTTACTATTATAAAAAATACTTTGCATATCTGTGTTTGGGGCATCAATTTACATAAATATCCAAATTTCAACAATCGGTGCAATAGTTTCGGAGCTAATTGTCTGTGACAGACGGACGGACAGACAGATGCAAAAGTGATCCTATAAGTCTTTTTTTTGTGCGGATCCCTAAAAAATTACATATACTCAGGTTAAAAGTTCAGTTACTTTAAGTTGTCAAAAAAAGTCTATGCCTAATAGCACACCTAGGTTAGAGTGGGCTAGTTTTCCGCAACTCGACGACTTAATGTATGGGTCTTTTTTGCGTGTTGGGTTGCTGGCTCGACTCCCAGTTCTACCAGGAAGCCCTTGCTGTTGCCGATGGCTTCTGGTAGCGACCTAAATGTTCCGAGGTGACATGCCCATTCTTGTTCTTGTTTGGTACAAACACCAAAAAAATTAGGTTTTGGTAAAAAACATTTAGGTATACGTGAAGCATTATTTGGAAACAATAACTTCATCCAAAAGCACATTAACATGTTTGAGTCTACCAGCGGTTCTCTAGAAAAGTCTACTATAGAGAAGAATTGTGAAGACCCTTAGTAGGTAATTCAAAAATGTGAAGTTCCTACATCTTCTAAAAGTACACTGAGACACACTATCAAAAGGTGTTTTAAAGGTGCCACTTGCAAAACACATCTATCTCACATTATTCAGTTTATTTCCTTAACGATGAGTTTAAAAACGGCCCCCTCGCGAATGACAAAGGTTGGTCAAACGGGGTAATTGCGTCTATGGGGTAAATACGCTAAAATCAATGTGATAAATTTACTTCTGCCAC
Source organism: Acleris sparsana (assembly GCA_923062465.1). Taxonomy (NCBI): domain Eukaryota; kingdom Metazoa; phylum Arthropoda; class Insecta; order Lepidoptera; family Tortricidae; genus Acleris; species Acleris sparsana. The sequence continues at coordinate 5,796,061 of OV281308.1, read as the reverse complement.
ATATTATATTAATTGACTGTGCCCATGTATCCTTTAAACATTTGTTTTGAGGAGAAGTTCTCACAAGGTATAAGGAAGTCTAGATACTTAACAAGGAACTTGTATTACTACTACAAGAGTGACCAGATAAATATTAAAACGTTACATCTCTTTCCTATCTTTATAAGACGCGCTTACCCTGACAACGTAATTATCCCGGTTGACCTTACTGCATTAAAAAAACAATTATTGAGTCCTATTTTTAATGCCATACACATAAAACGTCAACTCTTCAATGCCTTTTTATCCAACTATTATTTATTCTTCTTGCCCTGGGAATTCATCGCACGACGCGCGCCATAGTATGAACAGATCATGTGAGTCGCAAGCCATGTGGCAGGGGCTTTGGTATGATTTGTAATTATTGGCGCATACTGGTTTGATCATCCGATGATTGCAATCGCAGGGCAGAAATCCCATAGCACCGTAAAGCCATAGGACTGATAGAAAAGTTACTGAAAAAGAAATTAAAGTTTAAAGCAGAATTATTTTTCACATAGTTTCCTACAACATACAATTTTTTCGCATTATTTTCTAATACAGATAATAATTATATTAATATACAGTTGAAAATTTATTTCGCAAAAAAATATTTTGCATGTTTAGGTGGCATAAAGTTGTAACCTAAACTAACCTACCATTTTGGCACAGTTTTGTTTCTGTAGGAGCCGCAGTTCTTATCTAACCTAACCAACTTTACTGCTAGCAGAAAACAAACATGATAGAAGTATGCTGTATAATTGTTATGGTACAGTCAAGGAAATTGATTCCAAGACCACTTTGGACTCGGTCAAAGTGACACTGTAAATGAAATCATAAGAAGTCTGTTACGTTTTGATTGATTACGTCACTTTCACATAGTCCACAGTGGTCAAGGAATCATTTTCGTTTACTGTAATCACCCAATAAAAATGTTGAGCATACTTAGAACCTTGTCATTGTGAATGTCATGTTCTGTTTGAAGTTTACTATAACAACGCAAAAGTTGGGGTACTGTGCATAAACATATGTTAAACGTAAGTCAGCAAAGGTAATCTTGTGCTTAATAATATGCTACAAAATGTTTAGTATGGGAAATTATAGTGGTCTATATTGTGTGCCATAATAATTTTCTAGTCATAATTTTTTTTAGGTCATTATCATCGCAAGTCATTCTGTCAAATCCTCTAACTTTACCCTTCCGTCCAATATTTGCCTAGAAAGGAAATATAACCAAAAACACATTTATTTGAAAAAGGTTACACTCTATGATGCCAAGTTTTTTATTTGGTAAGAAATTTAAGTTGTAGTGTGGCAACACTGATTGAATGTGCCGTATATACTCAAACAGTTGCGTGTCACGAGCTGACAAAAGTAGGCGTGTTTTTGTGGAGCAAATTTTAAGGAAAAAACTGGTGCGTGACTCTAACGAATGCGTCGAAAGACGTAAGTATTGCATACATCATATGAAAATAGCTTACTAATAAGAAGGTATTTAGTTATTTACAAGCAAATTCAATGTATAGAATGAGACCTTTCCCAACATTGCCCATTCAAACCTAGACGCTAGGTTTGTCACATTTTGTATGATAGGTTTTATTACCGCTGTAAAGGTCTCATCAAATCTTGTGACTTGTAAACTGAATTAAAACTACTTTCTGACATGCGATCGGGCTCGAATTTGGTACCTATACTTATCTTAGTTCGGTGACAATACAATATTATGATACCATCAAGCTGGCAAAAAGTACAGTCAGAAAATAAAAGCTTGTACCAAAACTTTTTTTTTTGATTAACTTTAAATTAACCTTAAAACTCCAAAAGTTGATCAAAAATTTACTGAGATTGAAGTGTTTGTTACTTATTTTCTATATTTCCCTTTCTAAATAAAGATAAAAAGTAATTAAATTATTTAATTTGATTTGCGGGAGCCCTAGGCCTCATATTTTTGTATGAAGATTTTACAAAATGTCTTCCTAATATTGCCCACCCAATTTGCAGACAATCCGTAGTTAGTTATAACATTTTTAGGATGGCCTTCGCATCTTTACCCAGTTTTGTGTGTTAGCTTCAAACCTCAAACATAGATGTCTTAAAATGTCTTAGAAATTGAAGAGAGGTTAAGTTGGGCACTTTTGTCCTAAACTTTGCCCGCCTCTTCATCCTTCCTTTACAGAGAAAGTGTAAAGAAGATAATGTTTTAAAGCATATTTTTTTTAACCCAAATTGAATTTGCTAAACGAATATTAGCAGCGATTCTGATCCTAACATACGTATTTTTTTGCCAACGGCCAAAAAAAATTCAAATGCGGGCAAAATACCTCCCTCCAAGAGTTTGGCGTAACGTATTTTTTAATAAACTGTTACTTTTTCTGGATTTTTATAAATAAAACCTAACCTAACCTAGCCTTTTATAATTAAATTTAAATAGATTAGATTTATTACAGTTTGTTATTGTGAGTGTTATTTTTTACATCGCAGTAGAAATATCTTGCGCTAAATATGTTTATAAATTAAACATACCCAAAGTAATTTGAAATTTCATGTTGAAACTTGTGATTGCGACTTAATTAACTCTTGAAGCTTATATACGCGCGTCGACGAGTTAGTTTCACTCCTCAACACTTTTGCCTCCTCTTGTGTATTTGTCTTTTATACCTCAGTAAATAATTGAAACCTAGATACTTATGATTGGTTTTGATCTTTTGAATTGAAGGCAAACGGGCACACGAGCAAACGGGCCACTTTATGGTAACTGGAATCCGAGCTGAGGATTAAGATGAGTTGTGAAGCGATGATTTAATCGCATAGCTGTCAATTTTTTTAAATTTAAATTTAGCTTCGTGCGATAACTTTTCTCACCCTCTAAATTACGTCCGATTACCAAGATTCCTGAATATGTGGTAGTTATTATAAAAATCTAGGTTTGTACTATTCCGTTTATTTATTTGTTTCTTTCCAAGGATTTTTTTCCTTGGAGAGTTTTTCATAACATCTACAACATATCTATTCATAAACTGTATATAAAAACGGAAAAGGTTTAACAGTTATATTTTTAGCTTCACTAAGATGAAATGCCTGTATATAGTAGTATTTCATTTGGATCACTTTGGTATTATTTTGTTATAAGTGAATAAAAATTCTGTAACATTAAATCATATTATCAACATAAAAATTTTTGAGCTGGCATAAAACCTGACCGTAGAAAGTCAATGACAAAATTTTAATACACAAGTATTTGTTTGTGACGTGCGTGACGTTACTTTACTAAGACCTATATTACGCGAGGCCGATTTTTGTATATGGCATCAGATCTACAGTTATGGTCCGATTTAGATAAATGATGTCATTGGATTCGTCTCGTGCTAGAGAGTTGCATAAAACTCTTCGTTTTTATATGATAAAGTACTGAAAAAAAAACTACTGTGTGAACTCACGTCACTCGACCCTTGCTTTGACTTGAAATGACAATGTTAAATAAATAAACAAGAATTCAACGCAAACCTGTTGTAATTTCTTCAGCATGAGAAAATATAAGTTTTGCAACACCAAGAAAAGTAACATAATGCGAAATAAACGGTCTATTTATAATGGCAATGTTTACATGAATGACGGACGCATTGTGTCAATTTTTAATTTTTATAGTTGGACTCTTTTATGCTAATGTACCTACATTGCCAATTATTTCAAAAAAACTTGATATACGAGGGCCACACTGAAAGTTTTTCGTAACTTGGAAATAAAGCAATTTAAAACTATAATTATGCATTTATTGCTTCGCAAAATATTTGCCATTACATTTAATGCATTTATTCATACGCTCAAACCATTTTTCGAAGCATGAGGCCCAATCATTTAGGTCCATGTTTTCAACATGTTTGTTGAACGTCGTCACTGCTTCTTCGGGGGTCTTAAATATAAAACCTCTCATCAAATCCTTGATTTTGGGGAAAAGGTAAAAATCACAAGGTGCTAGGTCTGGACTATAAGCAGGATGAGTCACAATCTCCACCTTTTCTGAATCCAAAGATGCCTTTGTCTTCTTCGCGGTGTGAGGAGACACATTGTCATGATGCAAGAGGATGCGGCTTCTTGGTCGTCTCTCGCGAACTTTTTGAAAGACTTTGGGCAGACAAATGGTTGTGTACATTAAGTGTTCTTTGATTACCTAATGGCTCACTGGAAATAAGACCTGTTATTGAAAAAAACCAGTATTCATCTGCTTGCCTACGCTTTTTGCTTGGTGCACTTTTGTTGGCCTGCGGTCACCTTCAAAGACCCGTATGGATCGTAGCAATATATCCATATCCATGTTTCGTCTCCTGTTAGTATATTATATACGGCAAAACTTTCAGTGTGGCCCTCGTACAAACTTATTCTCGCATATTTACTATATAGCTCATAAGGTTCTTCTATGTATTCAATGTATACCCCCGTTAACGGTTTTTTAACTTTCTTGGGACTTTCTTTTATTATTCAATTCTTTAGCAGATTAAATAAGGTTCAAAATGGTTTATAATAAATTTTTGTACATATCGTTGTTTTGAGGAAGCATTTAAAAAACCACTGCCGACGCGTTCATACTAATTTGTATGCACTCATTGGATTCGTCTCACGCTGGAGAGAAGCATAAAACTCTTCGTTTATTTTATTTTATTATAAAGTACTGAAAAGGGTATAGCCGGGTAAGCATGGCGAAACTGCCCTTAGCGAAAAACGTAATTTTCTTTTACTGGGTTATTAACCTTTACATATGTAGTGCTTTCACCAAAATTTAAGCCTCAAATCCTTCAGGTTTAAAAAAAAACCGCATAAAAAGAAATATTTTTTTTATTTTATTTTACCAAAAGTACTAATCCGATTTGTTTGTAATTTGGATATGTTGTAAATACAATTAAGGTCGCTTTCTAAAAAAAATATTAATGAATTATCTCTTGAAAAAAACAAAAAAAAAACGAGTTAATAATTTTCAAAAAAATAAAAAAAAAACGTGCGAGATTGCGACAATTTCCAAATTTACATATTTTATGTAGAATTTAATAATGTTTAACATATAATTTTTTTAATAACTAAAATCGGGATTAACTGTGTGAAAAACTTAGATTTGTAACATCCCATACATTATTTTCAAACAAAATAACTTCTACGTATTACACTATGAAGTTATATTTCCAACGCATTTTGAATTTGGAACGCGAATTATTTTACTGACAAGGAAAGGTACCCAACTGTCCGGCTCCGATTTTGTTGATTTTGATATATGTTAGAGAGTAGTTTAAAATAACAGACACGTATTTTTTTTTAGCGGCCCAAGCTCAACCTGTTGGGAGAAATTGACCTCCAAAGTACTGAAAAGTGACTAAACCCTCTAACTTATACATAGAGATATTTAAAAAATAAATGCAAGTTTCATAGCGGTTTGATTATAAATGTTTAAGAAGATGAAAAAATAAAATTACAAAAAATATTTTTTTTTTTTAAAGATCTCTAAGTATATAAGTTAGAGGGTTTAGTCACTTTTCAGTACTTTGGAGGTCAATTTCTCCCAACAGGTTGAGCTTGGGCCGCTAAAAAAAAATACGTGTCTGTTATTTTAAACTACTCTCTAACATATATCAAAATCAACAAAATCGGAGCCGGACAGTTGGGTACCTTTCCTTGTCAGTAAAATAATCGCGTTCCAAATTCAAAATGCGTTGGAAATATAACATCATAGTGTAATACGTAGAAGTTATTTTGTTTGAAAACAATGTATGGGATGTTACAAATTCAAGTTTTTCACACTGTTAATCCCGATTTTAGTTATTAAAAAAATTATATGTTAAACATTATTAAATTCTACATAAAATATGTAAATTTGGAAATTGTCGCAATCTCGCACGTATTTTTTTTATTTTTTTGAAAATTATTAACTCGTTTTTTTTTTGTTTTTTTCAAGAGATAATTCATTAATTTTTTTTTTAGAAAGCGACCTTAATTTTATATACAACATATCCAAATTACAAAGAAATCGGATTAGTACTTTGGCTAAAATAAAATAAAGAAAATATTTCTTTTTATGCGGTTTTTTTTTAAACCTGAAGGATTTGAGGCTTAAATTTTGGTGAAAGCCCTACATATGTAAAGGTTAATAACCCAGTAAAAGGAAATTATTTTTTTCGCTAAGGGCAGTTTCGCCATGCTTACCCGGCTATACCCTTTAATTTTACTAGCGTGTCTCCTCCAATGAGACATGATGTGCCCCCAGGGTTTACCAATTTAAATATCTGGTGCACTGGCTTACTAAGGACCTCAAAGACGATGGCGAAGGGCGATATCAGTGAGGGCTATAGCACGCAGGTTCACTCGTATCTTATACTTTATTGCCTAATATTGTACGAAAGATCTTAAAAACATGGCTCGTGGTACAATCATCAAAATAAAACCCTGACCCACCGGCCACCGTAGGACTGTAGCACAGTGACGTTCTAAATCCAATCGTTACAATTGTCAAACTAAACGTCACTGCCTCAGTTCCACTATAGGGCTCGGTTCCATTTGGACTATTGTACATTGACAGTGTTAAAAGAGAATTATTGCCGCTTATCTTGTGATTGCAAAGTGTTCATTAAGAACTATGAAATTTCTATTTCTACGTTACGATTTGTCGCTGATTGAATCGCAAATCTCACGGACGATTGGCGTGAAGATTATTTGCGTGAATTGTTCGGTCATTTAAAGTGTCGGAAGACTGAATGAACCCCTCCCTTTTCACTATTACTCCTATTTCCGTGACTTCAGAAGAACCAGGGTAATGTTTCTCGGGAGTATACTATACCTATATACCTAATCGTCGCGTTTTAGTTGTGGATAAAGCATTCCGTAAGTGCGAGCGTGACGGATGCTTTGCCCCTAGTGATTAACGCGACTATAATAAAACCCCTAATAATTTATATTACCTATTACCGCTCGGGTGCGTGGGTTGCGTCGGTGCGCGTCACTCGATACTAAATGCGCACGCAACCAAAAGCGGTACGGCGCCGACTAAACCAGCTTCGTGCGTCCTGTTGACTGCACTATGGTTAAGGCACGCACACATGCTAGCCGTGTGATTAACTGTAGGAAAGCAGTCATTCTTGTGTAGTGGTGCTTTCTGTGGTGAGTCCCAATAGGGAATAAGCACGAATTTTTTAAATCTCCGTTCTCAACAAATTGCGGTATAATACCGTAAAAGAGATCACCAAAAGTATGATCAAAAATTAAAATCTAGCGAGAAATTTTAAACTGCTAATTAGCCATTAGACAGAGTCTGACAGAGAGATCCGATGCACTGTGACGTCATGTAACAGGTCGGCCATATAAACTCCATGTTAAATTCTGTTTTGCTAGATAGAGATAGAAACAAATCTTTGGTGGCTTATATCTTGGATTTTTTTTATAGTTATATTTGTTACGTGAATCAGCTTTAATTGAAGCTGTGTAAATAGTCTTGCATATTCCCTATTGACGATGCTTACAAGAAAAATAGCGCGACTGCTGGTACTACTGCATCCAAGAAGTTTAATACTCGTCGTTTTTATTATATAACAAGGACAAGGCAAATGATCACAAAGGACACCGGAAGTTATGTGGGATCTGAGACCTATAGACGTTTCCAATTTTAAGATTACAATCTCAGAACTACAATCTTAAGGCTGCAATTTCGTGACCTACCTTTAGGACCAAGATGGAATGCCTCTATTTAAAATGACTATTTATATAGGCTTTATGTGTTTATGATTTAGTGCTCAACACTATAGTATAGTCGTAATGTTCGTGCATTTGCTTCGCGGGAAGAAATACTTTGGCAGGGCTCAGAAACCTGGTTGTTTTTTAACCAGCTCGTCAAAAACGCCGTACATTACAAACAGAGCATTTTCTGTGCTAGGTGGGCTGTGTAGCGGTGAAGGAAACAGGCTCAATTACCCGCTCTGTGGATGTTTTTCAGCTGACACAATACAAATTCCTTTTTTTTTTATATTGTATTATTGTATTTCTTAAGTTGCTTGTGTATGAGGTGATTAATACAATTCACAGACACTAGTTACTACGTTATTCAGTTATACGTGGCATCCATTACAGCCCTGGTTATGAGTGGATCAAATACGGCTATTGCGGAAACGGATTCTAAAAAAAGTGGCTCGATATAATCAATCATAAAGGACAATACAGGGTTTTAATTCCAATAAAATGCCTATCATACTGGTTCAAAAAAACAAAGAAGTCCTTTAGGTTTCTGATTTTCAATAACAAGTGGCTCTTTAGGTTGGTTCGGGATGACAACTGGTTCTCTAATTGGTGGGTTCGGATTGACTATTGGTTGTTGGTTCGGGTTTACAAATGGTCCTCTAGGCTGTTTGTTCAAGATGGGTACTGGTTCTCTAGGTTGTTGGTTCGGGGTAACAACTAGTCCTCTAAGTCGTTGGTTCGGGATAACATCTGGTTCTCTAATTGGTGGGTTCGGATTGACTATTGGTTGTTGGTTCGGGTTTACAAATGGTCCTCTAGGCTGTTTGTTCAAGATGGGTACTGGTTCTCTAGGTTGTTGGTTCGGGGTAACAACTAGTCCTCTAAGTCGTTGGTTCGGGATAACATCTGGTTCTCTAATTGGTGGGTTCGGATTGACTATTGGTTGTTGGTTCGGGTTTACAAATGGTCCTCTAGGCTGTTTGTTCAAGATGGGTACTGGTTCTCTAGGTTGTTGGTTCGGGGTAACAACTAGTCCTCTAAGTTGTTGGTTCGGGATAACATCTGGTTCTCTAGGTTGTTGGTTCGGGATGGCCACTGGTTTTCCAGCTGGTTGGTTCGAGGTAACAACTGTTTCGCTAGGTTGTTTGTTTGAGATAGCAAATGACCCTTTAGATTGCTGGTTTTGTATCACAACTGGTTCTCTAGGTTGTTGGTTTGCAATAACAACTGGGCCTCTACGTTGTTTGTTTGAGGTAATAACTGGTCCTTTAGGTTGTTGGTTTGGGATAACAACTGGTTCTTTAGGTTGTTGGTCTGAGATGACGACTAGTTCTTCTGGTTGTTCGTCCAGGATGACATCTGGTTCTTCAGGTTGTTCGTATGAGACATCCATTCGTTCTCTAGGTTGTAGTTTCGGAATGACAGTGGGTGCGGTTAGTTTTTGGGCCAAATTAAAAGGTTTGCTAAAATTTTGGTTCTGGATAGTAAACAGTTGGTTGCGTAGTTCGTTTGTGGTGACAATTAATCTTCCTTGATGGTTCAGGATAGAAACGGATCCGTTAGAATGTTGATCCGGGATAATAAGTGATCCAGTACGCTGTTGGTTTGGCATAATAATCGATTCGTTGTGTTTTTGGTCTAGGGACATAACGGGTTCCCTAGAAAGTTGGTCTGGGATAATTACGGTTTTGTTAGGATGTTGGCCCCGGTTAATTACTGGCTCTCTAGAAAATTGGATTGGGTGGGTTGATTCGTTAGGTTGTTGGTTCGCGATTATTACTGGTTCTCTGGGTTGGTGGTTCGAAATACCAACTGGTTCTCTAGTTTGTTGGTTTGGGATGACATCTGGTTCTGCTGGTTGTTGGTTTAGAATACCAACTAGTTCTTTAAGTTGTTGGTTTGGGAGGACAACTGGTTCTTCAGGTTGTTGGTTCGAGATTATCTCCAATTCTTTTGTTTGTTGGTTCGGGGTATCAACTGGTTCTTTGGGTTGTTGGTTTGGGGTGACCTCTGGTTCTTCGGGTGGATAATTCGAGATGCCAACTGGTTCTCTAGGTTGTTGGTTTAAGATGACAACTGGTTCCCTAGATAGTTGGTTCGGGATGGCAACTGGTTCTCTAGGATTTTGGTTTGGGATTACAGCTGGTTCTTTAGGTGGTCGGTTCGGGATAACGGCTGGTTCTTTAGGTTGATTCGAGACAACAACTGGTTCGCTAAGTTGCTGTGCAAAAGCAATAGGTTTGGTAGGACGCGGGTGCCGGAGAATATAGAGTGGGTTCCGTTGTAGGTTCGTGGTAACAATGAATCTTCGTAGATGGTTTGGGATAGAAACATGTCCGTTAGGATGTTGGTCCGGCATAATAACTGATCCACTAGGATGTTGGGATGGAGTTATACTAGATTCGCTGTGTTGATGGTCCGAGGAAATAACGGGTCCACTAAGAGGTTGGTCTAGGATAATAACTGTTCCGTTAGGATTTTGGGTCTGGTTAATAATTGGTTCTCTAATTTGTTGGTCCGTAATACTAATTAATTCTTTAGATTGTTGGTTTGGGATGACAACTGGATTTTCAGGTTGTTGGTTCAAGATAATTAATGGTTCTTTAAGTTGTGAGTTCGGGATAACAACTGGTTCTAGGTTCTGTACGGCAACTGGTTTGCTTTGATTTTGGGTCAAAATAACAAAAGGGTTGCTAGGACGTTGGGCCGGGATAATAAAGAGTTTGTTACGTAGTTGGTCCGTGGTAACAATGAGTCTTCGTAAATGGTTCGGGATAGAACCGGGTTCGTCAGAATAATGATCCGGGATATTATCTGGCAGGCTAGAATTTTGATTCGGACTAGAGGGTTCGCTTTGCTGGTCTACCGGGGTAGTAATTTGTCCGCTAAAAAGTTGGTCTGGGATAGTAATAATTGGATGTTGGTCGCGGTCAATAAGTGGGTCGCTAGATTCTTCGTCTGGGATTACTTCTAGTTTGCTAGGTTGATGCTCCGAACGTATGGATCCGCTAGGATGTTGGTCTTGGATAGAAACTGGTAGGTTTCCTGGTTCTCGCGTACAAGGACCGACCCAAAGCACTTCCACATCTGGTTGATCTGACAAGCATTTCATGTCACATGTGGTTCGATAAGTTTTCAAGTCACTAGCGCACACTGGGCGCCATCTTAAATGCGAGCAGTCACAATCGGTACTTTTCACCATGCCTTCCGAAGCTAAAACTAGAACAGACACTGAAACAAAATTTGAAAAATATAAATCTTAATGTGTGTGTATTGGTGTTACCCTAATTCTAAGTCCCCGACACAAGCAATATCCAGCTCAATGGGAAGCTCCATCCATTAACCATGTAATCAAGTGCTTTTTATGAATTAAAGATTTTTTTTTTTTTTTGTAATTGATATTTTTTTAACAGATTTTCTTTCTGATGGTACAGACAGTACTATTGACGATAAACTCTATTTAAAGACTACATAGTCAAGCGAATAACTCGCAAAATAAGTCTAATTTCCACGAATATACTATAAGCCATTGAGATGTCCCTATGGCTACCTTTTGTCTCTACCTCATAACAGCTCGATGGATCAATATTGTTGTACTGTAATAAATCCCAATCGTATAAGTACCTATGCAAAATGTTAATTGACATCCTAGATGTGAAGCTAATATCAGTGTGTTATTTAATGCACCCTGTCATCTACTTCTAATTTTTTTTCTTAACATATTCGGTGCCGCGACCAGGATAAAATTAAAACAACTTCCTCATATAAAACTTACCGTAGACCAACACAAGCCCCATGTTGAAGCTTTTTCGATACCAAGTGAGTCAAAACACCGCTCGTGGTCGTATTTTATACCCCATTAGTCATACTTTATATTAATAAAAACAATGTTCGTCCGGTCGTTAAAAAGCAATCGGATTAGTATAATATCGACTAAACAATAAATTCGATATATACTTTTACTCAAAAGCTATAAGTTATGCTCAAGCTATTTTATATTATATTTTATTTTTAGTTGTTATTTTATATTTGTTTTTAGTAACAATTTTATGATTGACACTTTTATGCCCGTATGTATATTTTGTAGTATATTATTGTGTTTCTAATCGCTGTTGATGCCTGTAACATATTTAATGTAATACTTAATTTCTTTTTGAGTATCGTAACTAATTATATTATCGAAACACCTTACGTATCATTACGCAGAATTTTCATTTTATAGAAAGGTATTTCTCGCCGTTGTAAGTCTAACCGAACCCATTAATGCTTAAGGTATCCTGACAACATCAAATTCAGCAGACAATTTTTCGTTCGATGAAATGAACGAATGAATTTGATAGCCTACTTTTCCCAAATAGACATTTGTAATAGTCATATTTTATAGTTGAGCGGCCAATCGTAATAGTGACTTTTTTTATACAATGTAGTACTCTTAAGTGCAGCCTCAATTTCACCATCCATCAATGATAGGTGACGGGTGCCATTTCGGTGTACTTACATTGCAAAGTTGACAAGTTTTCACATTACTGGATTCTTGTATACTTAAATGTCACCTATCAGTTATCACCTGTCATTGTAAGGCTGGTGAAATAGGGGGTTGGTCGTACTTTTAGTAGGTACCGAAAACTTGTGTCTTTAATATCTAGGCTCGGATAATGTACGCGTATATAACGCATTAAATTTTATATATTTATGTGTATTTAGAGGTCCTCTAAATCATTGTAGGACAGTCATCCCTCGCCGCTGGTAAAATAAATGACAAATTTGTTAATACAAACTTACTTACCCAATCCCTTTTCAGTTCAAACTTTAAAAGTGTAAGTATCTGTAGCGTTTGATTGGTCATCTAGTAGAAAAATATGATATGAAAAGTAAAAAAAAAGTTTTTATTCTATCGCCAAAACCGCCATTTTTGAGGTTAAAGTATAAACCCTATAAAAAAAGAAATAATGAAGCCAAGGGTGCGCCGGGCAGCACAGAACCCACGGTGCGCGAGCCCGACTCGGTTTTTTTTGAAGTTGGTTAATTTTGTGTGGCTGTGATCTGGGCGCTAGGTTACATTTGGTACTATGTTTTTCAGTACGGTGTGTGCTAACTGTAGTGCTTAACTTTTTTTACTATCACAAATTTACTTAACGAGACCAAGTCTAAGTTGAGTTCAGTGAATATTTATTTTCCATCTTCTGAATCCTATATCTGATCAGCTTTTGATGCAGATTTTCTGCTGAACTCCTGCTGATTTCGGGTTATCTTGTGATGGTTACAATTTACAAGTATAACCTTACCTACGTGAATCATTTTTAGATAACCTGAAATCGACACGGCTTCAGCAGAAAGTAGCTTTCTATGAAACGGAAATTCTGCGTACTGATACGTTTTATGAAATGATTGAAACAAAGGGAACACCAAAAATATGGTACAGTCGAGTGAAAAAATATATGTCGAAAGAATCCTTTCATAAGTATGTTACGAAGTTCTTATTACATTGTAATAAGATGCATTGGAACATATTTTTGAGATGTTGCGTTCTCCCATATTTTTACACTTGACTGTAGGCACTCGTAAGGTTTAGCACCCATTTAATTTGATTTCCAAATTAAAGTTCATCGGTTCATAGTGGTGTTGTAATGAAACTGCAATGTCTTGAATTAATAATTTATTTCAACCAATTATGTTACATCAAATAATTTATTTTACCAAATATGTTACAACAAATCCAAGGCCAATTATACGTCTGAAATTTAAAACAATTTAACCAGATAATAGCGCTTAATAGATAATAATTGAAAAATGATTTTTTTTTAATAACAATTAACGAATTGAATGCATAACTTGTTTATATTTTATTGGCCAATTAAATATGAACTGTGACCACAACATAATGTTCATGAAAATAAAAGTATTACACATGCTTGTGCTTGTCTTCAGGTTACCTAGCTCTTTAGGCTAAATATAGGGTAGGCTAAGTTTAAGGTTAGGTACAGAATCTGCTGCATTAGGCATTGGGGTTGGACATTATAAGGCGACCTGAACCTCCGTTATTCATAATATACGGTCGGAGATAATCTCTATTATTTATAGGATATGGTGGGAGGGGATCGTTATTTATGGGATAAGGTGGGAGAGGATCGTTATTTATGGGATATGGTGGGAGAGGTTTGGGGTTTATAGGAACAGGTGGAAGTGGATTAGGGTTTATAGGATACGATGGATCTTTGTTATATATATAGGGTGGGTAATAAGGGGGATAATAAGGTGGGTTATAAGGTAGATCACAATCCCTACAGGGGGGGTTATAAGGTGGATAGGGGGGGCTCGGCGGTTGATCGCAGGTACCTAACCAAAGCGCTCTTACGTCGTCTGTATCGCTAAAGCAGCGCATCTCGCAAACGTTTTGGTAGGTTTGCATGTCGCTTGCGCACACCGGTCCCTGAAGCCCTGGTGGGCAGTTGCAAGGGCCTCTCCCCATGGCTCCCAGCGCCAGGCCTAGCACCGACACTGGAACCAAGTTTATATTAGACTGTATAATTTTGGAATAGCCAAATCCAGTTCCCCTTCATCGCGGAAGGTGAAGGTCTTGTATACTGGTTAGATAGTGACAGATGTTTTATCCACGTTTATACACATTGATCAACACAAACATAACAGCCCCGCAGGGCGGAGTGAAGAATTCTTTAGTACAATTCTGAAAATATTAAGACTGCGCCGAGCATACGCCGGATGTAGGTACAGTGGCGTCCTATTATTGTGTTTTGTAATAAACTAAACCACTGTCTCGAAATCGAAGTGTGATTTTTGTTTTACCAATGAATACACGATTTATAGCATAATATGACATATGTTGCCAATTTTTTCCGTTAAGTTTACTCATTAATAGGTCAATTGTTATTAAGTTGTTAGTTCTTATTGTTATTAAGTATGTCATATACCCTATAAGTTTTTTATTAATTTTTACAGCAATAACCACTCGTAGGATCCAAGACAATACTTTAGTTTAACGGAAACGAAAAGTATACGGTAGTAATAAGACTACTGAGGGCACCAATGGACGGTTGGCGTTTGCTCGATGCAGTCTTAATATTTTCTTCAATGTGAGTTTGTCCCATTAAAAAAAGCTTAGACACTTACGTAAGATCAACGGTAGCCTCATTATGAGTGCTCTGTCAACACTTAAGTGGTGTGTTAATTCTTGTTGACTTTATATATATCACACTTCATTGGCCACGCCAGTGCACAGTCTTTTAATAACAGAAACCGTGCACTGGCGGTCTTGTTAAAGTGACTTTATTTTTTTATTTTTTTACTTATTCCACCAGGCTTTATATATGTTGGTCTTGAACATCGTATTCGTTTTAGCCGAAAGACGTCCATTGCTGTGAAGCGAGGTCACCATTTGTAACAGCTGATACTTCTTATCAGATGATTAACGTAACGGTGCTATAAAGTTAATAGTATAAACCTTGGCATTTACACTACATTAATATTACGATGCATTATCGTAAATTTCACACCACTAACCCTAATCCTAGGTAATGAATAGAAACCCGAATATATCAGCAGAACGTTTTCCCAATTAAACATTCAGTATGTATTCTCCAAGACTCTTGAGTTGTCATTTCAACCTAATCATCCTACACTTTAGCTGGACATATAAGGCTTGGTACAGGGAGTTGAGGATGCCCGGGCGCGCGGCAGATCTCCGATGAGGTGGACAGACCAGGTGGAAGCAACAGTTAACCACCCCTTGCACGTTTGCACCAGGAAAGCATGCACTCGAGAAGAATGGCGACGAATGGTGAAGCGGGTTATCAAACCTGGAGTGATGACCACGACCACTCTGCCAAGAGTGTAACGATAAAGAAGAGTAGGCTTGAGGCAACCGATTAACAGTCTTCGGTCCTTAAGCTCAGTAGCAATCGATGAACGTATGAGCGAAACGGAGCTTTATAATAGGTTGGGGAAAAAGTTTCTTCAGATTTTATATGAAAACTTAAGACATTTTTTTTCAAAGTTTATTTACATTTAGTTACAGTACGTATGTGCCATTTTGTTCGATGACATGATCCCGTTGCCTTAAAATTTTTGGGACTGATCAAAAAAACCTTACAAGTAGTTTTGGCAGTCCTCTCTTGATGTTAACCTGACACCGCCTAAAGAATTCTGAAGAGACCGAAACTGGCGAAAATCTGAAGATGCAAGGTCAGGTCAGGTCAGGGCTATATGGCGGATGTATTAAAACCTCCCAGCTAAACTCTTAATTTTCGCTGCGTGGCTAAAGATGTGTGTGGTTTAGTGTTGTCGTGATGAAAGACCACACCCTTTCTATTGCTCAATTCCGGCCGCTTTCTCTCAACTTCTTGCTTTCTCATCTCATCAGTTGTTGGCAGTAGATATCTGAATCGATGGTTCTGCCCGGCAGTAACAGATCATAATGAACAATACCCTTTCAATCCCACCATTCACACATCATCACCTTCGAGTTAACCCGGGTTGTGGCCCAGTCTGTGAAGCCTGACCGACTTTTGACCACGACCTTTTTCGCACGTTCTTGTCGTACGTGATCCACTTTTCATCACCAGTTATCAATCTCTTCAAAAACGGTTCGGTTTCATTACGTCATAATAAATAATCGCAAATGAGTACTCGATTCATAAGGTTTTTTTCAGTGAGATCGTGTGGCACACAAATATCGAGCTTTTTTGTGTACCCAGTTTTTTCCAAATGGGTTAAAACTGTTTTGTGGTCAATTCCCAGTTTTCAGCTACATCTTCAAAAATGGCGTCCTTTTTATCCGTAACCGGGCGACCAGAAGAGCGAAGTGCATCTTTCACATCAAAATTACCGGATTAAAAACGCTTAAACAAACTTTTCAACACACTTGCTCAAAACGACCTTTTTATTCCACCGATTTTTGGCTCATAAACCTAGATATTAAACACGCGTGCTTTTTCAGTATATTACGCACAAGTGCCTTTGGTTTATTAACCCGAACAATTTACATTTGTAGCCTAGTACCAAGTTGTAAGTACGAAGAAGAAGCGATATAATTTAGTCGGGTTATACCTTTTTTTTTCTTAGCAACAAACAGTTTTTATGCGGCAAATTGTAATTTTACCAACTGTTTTAATAATTAATTAAAATTTGACTAAATGAAGTCTTGTTTTTTTTCGCAAGTGTGTTGAAAAACGTCGTATGTAACACGTGTGCCTGTGACCATATATACGCGGCTTTCTTGTGGCGCACTCGCTTTCGCTCGTGCGCACACAATAGCGCCTTGTATACAATGGTCAACTTAGCACACTTGTATCATAATGTACTATTGTGCAGATTGTGCTATGCTTACTGACTCTACATTAGGTCCATAATCGTCACGGCTTGGGTTGCATTTATTCCTTTTCTGTTATAAAATTTTAAAATGTATCGAATTTCTTCATTAGATTAGATTTTGACAGCAGAAAAACAAATGAAAAATAGCTGGAAACAACATTTTACTAATTTGATTCTTTTTTTGAAATGTAACCTTTTTAATGTCATCAAAACCAGCTAGATACAAATAGTGCAGCCAAAGAGATTTTATTACAAGTTTATACATACTATATGCCAAAAGATTTTTTCCCCGACCTAATATTTCGATGTGTGGAAGACACAAATAGTACTAGGTACATATTTTATATCAAAGCATGTCCTGCTCGTGGGCTAGTAGCACGCATACCTGTGCATTGTTACCAGGGTTAGATTCGTTCTTAATAGATCAAAACGGTTACTCGTTCTCAGAACTCAAAATCAGACCTAAGGAACTAGAGGAACTAAAAAACCGAACTTGTTCCTTTGACCGATTGACCGATATTGGAGCCCTCCCTTTAAAGATCGAGCGGGTGCAACTGTAGGACATAAGTCTCCCCCAAAGTGAGGTCTAACAGTCGACTCAGACGACATAGGGTAACCTGACCTATTGTTGGCCGCCTACCTATTATTGGCCCCATGAACTTTAGCATAGGTAAGGTAAACTATAATTCATCAATCACTATGTTTCATTAAGTGGTATTTTAGGGGCTAGTAATTAAGTGTTTTACCCTACGTAGGTATTTTTGTTTGAAGTTTGGTAGAAACTTAGTTGAGGCGAATACAATTTTTAAGTTCGAATGCGAGGTTTCTGTGCAAGGCGAGATACTATACAGGGTGTTCAGCAGATAGATGCAGGAACATTAAAATAATGATATCGTATTTAAACGTATAAATATGTATTTATCTTCTTTTCTCAGATAGCTTATCGATGGATAGGTACTAAAGCTAACCGATAAATTAACACTGATATCTGTAAATGTTGACTATTCACTACATCTAATCAGGAATTTATTTTAAACATCATTTGTATATATCAATAAACCTATGATTCATACTTTTTCTTGCTCGGATGTTGACTTTTTAATATTCTGCGTATCTAATCAAATTTAATCATCGGCTCATAAATTTTATCTGATGCATAATAAAACCAATTTAATTTAATTTAACATATACGTGCGAAAATGTATTAACAAATATTATATGTAAAAGTGGATTTGTCCAAATGGGCCACGCACTAGTTCTAGTATTCCATAGTGGCGCACGCGACGCACAGTATGCACGCACAATTTGGTATGAATTGACACGGTAAGTATCAAAAGGTATGTCCTCTTGCAGCCCAAATGCACGAAATGACGCAAGTGACAAACAATTTAATTGATTGAATAGAGAATAGAATTGATTAATTGCGGAGAGAATCTCACAAAAAAATACCTAGTCCCAAATTAAGCTCTAGGCTTATACTAAGGGTACTAGACAACGATATAAATACCTACTTATATAGTCTTCAATGTATCTAAATACATTGAAAACGTCCAAAACTCCGAAACAAATGATTTGCCCATACCAGGTACCGAATCCGGGACCGCTAGCTTCGTAGGCAGGGCCATTACCAACTAGGCTAACGCGTCGATAAATAAATGCTTCACCTGAGTGTCCCTCGGAATCACTTAAAACGCTGGTCCTAAGACATCGTTTTCAGCTCAGTCACATAACCTTTTAAGTTTTCCAAAAACTTCTGCGGTTTGGTTAGGTTTATAACAACACTTTAGGCTATAGGATTAACGAAAATTCGAACAAACGATGCACATTAGGATAAATGACGATTAGGGATTCCAATATAGACCCGGTTCAGGTATGTAGTGTGTGTGTGCGTAACGTGCGCCGCATTGAAACTCCTGCTTTAAAAACGTTACGAAACACTATTTCAGCATGACCCTTACCTGCTTCATGTCATTGGCTTTTTTAACGGGAATGCCTAAAAATTCCGAAAATACATATGGCGTTTTTTTTTTTGAAATTTATGTTATTCTGGAGCCATTTTAGATAAAATAATAATAAAATTACTGTACTGGTGTTAAGTTTGGTTTGATTAATAAGCAATATAAAAAAATAAGGCTTCTATCGGAATATTGCATTCGGAATTATAAAGAATCGGGATTCTGATCAGTTCGGAATTACGACTCTTCGGAGTTATGTAGTGTAATTACGCTTTCTTAACAGGTTTTTTTGTCGACAGGAAGGCGAAGACTTTACTATTGTGCCTGACAGCGAAATTGTAGTGTCCCGTACAGCGTTCGCAAACAACTCCTCCTATTACACACTAGATGGGAGAAAAGTGCAGTTTAAAGAAGTCGGTAGAATGCTCAATTCACATGGCATCGATCTGGATCACAATCGATTCCTTATTCTACAGGTAAGTTTTGGTATTATTTTGTATACGTTCCCAATATTTAAAATAGTCGGTGAAATTAGTAACATAGAGGTATTCCATCTTAGTCCGCAGGGTTGGCAACGCATTAGGATTAGAGTCTTGAGATTGATTGTAGTCTTGGGAACTCAAATGTCAATGGTCTCAGATCTCATTTAGTATGAAGTGGCCTGTGTGCTCATGTGCCTTCTCCTTGCCATGAAAAAATTGGGGATAAAAAATCTGTCTAAATTTAATCTGAAGCAGGGCTCGGAAAACGGTATTTTTTTCGAAACGGTTTCGTCTTAAATGCCTAAGGAACGATTTGTTTCGGTTTCGTTCGCAAATAACGTTATAGAAAACGTTTTTGAACAAGAACGAAATTTAAATATTTTTTGATCCATATAACGTTTTTAACCGTTTTTTTCCATTTGCTGGGTTCGGTAGTATCTAACATTACTAAACAAGTTCATGCTTGTCGCCGCTTTGTAGCCGAACGCCGCGCGCGGCCGCGTCCCGTGGATTAAACCGGTTTTTGATAACGTTCTCGTTTCGTTTCCGTTCCGAACAAAATGTTGAACAAAGAACGGTTCGAAACGTTTTTAAAACGTTATTTTGAATAACGTTTCCGAGCCCTGATCTGAAGTAACCAAATCTATCAGTGGGTTTTAATGTTGAGAACGGACACTATAGTGCTCCATCCATAATTGGTTTACCTCAACAAATACGGTATTAAAATTTCAACTTTTTTCTGTTCAGTAAATCCGCAAAAAAAGTACCTGTGCTAGTCAGACCCTTTCTTTCAGAGCTGATAACTTTTAAATCGATCGGGGCAATCGATTTGTATCAAATTTTGCTAATATTCTAAGAGCCCACGACACTAAACCTAGTGCGATAAGACTACCGGATGATATGTATATATTTAGTCTCGTCATTAATGTGGGAACACGAAATGGTGATGCTGCAATTCAAAAAAACCTGGCTAAGGCAAAAAGCTGGCCTGGATTGCCCCGTTTAAAACTTATCAGCTCTGAAAGAATGGGTCTGACTGGCACAGGTACTTTTTTTGCGTATTATAAGAACAACCCCAATACCACCAACAACTACCAATCTATTTGAAAAAAAAACCGCGTTCGAATCGGTCCATCCGTTTGGGAGTTACGATGCCACAAACAGACGTTAAATTTGTAAAAATGGAGTCGAAAACACGCGTGTCAAATGATAATATTACATGAATATAAAAGTATTTTCAATACAACAACCGTACAGTTTCTTCACTCAAATATGGTGCAGTACAAGTCTTCAAGTCGCCGACGTCGCTTTGTGCGCGCCGCGGCGGCTTCTTTGTAGCAATTGTAGCGGCACATCAAAGCATGCAAACTATTTGAGCTAATAAACTATATAACGTCATTTCAGTGGTAGGTTCTAAGTGTTTTAAATATCCGCCTTCGTACTCGTATGTTTAAAGCACTTATAATTTCAAGATGTGAAAGCGTTAAGCGTACCCACGTTTAAAAGTAAAGAGAAACAACTCTTAAAAAAACAGATTCGTTACACTTTGGAGTTTTATACGCGTTAACAAAGTTTGAAATTAAATTAGGTCTGTCTTAATCGGGTTTATTTGTTCATTTTATAAGGTACCTATAGAAATAAATATTAATTTGTATTGTTAAATTATCGTTGAACGCGAATTTTATTTTATTACTGAAGCAATGAATCAAGCCAACCGCAACCGTTTGGAAAAGTAACTCAAATTTCAACTTTATGCGTTTGCGTGTAGATTTATACTGCATTGTTTTTTATACAACCTATGCAAACTAAATGGGTAGGTCTATGGAAAAAATCGAAAAAATAAGAGCTTGGAAAATAAGTTACTTTTAACGATATCGTTGTTTTTTGGAAATAGACAAAGATGAATTTAAAAAATGCTTTAAAGGTGTTACGAAAATATTATGATCAACCTTAATATATCCAAAGAGCAGATACATCAACAACTACTGAGATCAAGATCGCGGAACACTACCGACTTTATCATAATGATGATGACTAGGGTTAGGAGGATTTTGGTGGGATTTCGTGGTTCTAGAATCCATGCAGTCGATATTTCCTAATTATTATAATACATAACACGACTTGACTGTTTTGTAAAAAAAAAGAGAGAATCTCACACAAATTAACCTCGTCCCAAATTTAGCTCTAGGACTATACTCTAGGTTAATACTATGGGTACTCATCATGTCAGCCGAAAGACGTCCACTGCTGGACATAGGCCTCCCCCAATTCTTTCCACTCAGACCGGTCTTGTGCTTTTCGCATCCACCGCGGTCCCGCGATCCTGACGAGGTCGTCACTCCATCTTGTTGGAGGCCTACCTACAGCTCGTCTTCCGGTCGCCACTCCAGAACCTTCTGACCCCATCGGCCATCAGTCCTGCGAGCAATGTGCCCCGCCCACTGCCACTTCAGTTTAGCTATTCTTCGGGCTATGTCGGTAACCTTAGTTCTACTGCGGATATCATCATTTCTGATTCTATCACGCAGAGAAACCCCGAGCATAGTCTCCATAGCCTTCTGAGTGACTTTGAGCTTCCTTATGAGGCCCATTGTTAGCTATGGGTACTAGACAACGATAAACTTTATTTATTTATTGAGAAATACATTGTTAAATACAATCGCATTCATCACACAAGTATCTGCCCTTACCGGGATTTGAACTCAACTAAGCTAACGTGTTCGTCGTGTTGTGTTTGAGGCCTTTGTTTGTATGCCTGTTACTTAAGGTCCGAACGGTGGTTGGATCGATTTAAAAGCCGTTTTTGAAAGCTTTTTATCCCGAAATTGGTGTTTAATTAAGTTTTTCTTCATGCAACAGTATTACGCTCTGGAAATTTAAAGTTTTTCGAGTTTGATCCCCTATGCCTGCCGTGTACGAATATTTTTTTCTTATTGTTACACTACCTGCAAGCTTTCTTTGGGCAATGGTCTTGCATTTGAAAAAAAAAAGGATTTCAAGTGCGAGTCGGACTCGCGCACCGAGGGTTTCGTACCGCCGCTCAGTATGTATTATTATTATATTCCGATTTGAATTCGCTTTCGAATCGAATCAGCGCAAGCCCAACTCACGCTTGACTATTTCATAGCACATCTAGGGTAAATCGCCAATAACTGGCCACTTTTCAATAACTGGCCACCTCACACTAAAAATGAACTTTATTTACCTAGAATAGAATGCATTTTAGTATAAGGTGTTAATTACTGGCAACCCTTCAATAACTGGCCACGTTATACTAAATTGAATTCTGTTTGTAGGTAACAGAGTTCATTTTTAGTATGAGGTGGCCAGTTATGGGAGGGTGGCCAGTTATTGGAGATTTACCCTACTGCGTGGCGGTGCGGAACTGGAGCGCGAGTCCGTCAAACACTTAACCGGTTTTTCTTTTTTCGATGTCTGAAGATAAGACAATATACCAACGCTAAATGTATGCTTAGATAGTTTGTGGAATAATTTCAGGGAGAAGTAGAACAGATTGCTATGATGAAGCCTAAAGCCGTGACCGAGCACGAGTCAGGAATGCTGGAGTATTTGGAAGATATCATTGGAACGTCCAGATACAAGGTACTTGCTGCCGATGACGTAAAAACGACTAAATTTTGCACAAAGGGTTGGTCTTGTTTGGCAGGTGTTTCGGTAAAAAGCGGTAAAATTATCAGAACTAAATACAGCTTTATCGCAATCAAGTACGAATTACAGTACCAGCATTTTTTATCATTTATTAATAAAAACGGCAAATATGAGTTGATTTTCTTTTATAGAATCTAAATATTTGAAAAGGGTTTGAAATAAATCGATTTGATTATAGAGAACGGGGTGATGTCTGAAAGGGCTCAGTTTGCACATTTCAAAACTATTATTTATTATAATTTTCTGTGACGTACTTTTTGATTTATAGCCAAACATTTACAAAAAATGTCTGGACCCCTTTATCTCCGATGTTTATGGACCTAAAAACCTTGAAAAATCTGTATTAAAATTTAGGCTGAAATTATATTACTAACTCACTCAGGATCAGTTATGAATAAGGCCCTTAGTTATTACCTAGCGATCTTCCAAATCCGACAGGTTCCAATAGAGCAACTATTTTTAAAAGTGGAAGAGTTAAGCGAGATGCGAAAAGAGAAGCTGAATCGCGTGCGATTGGTCGAGCAGGAGAAGATTCGGCTTGAACAGCCAATGAGGGAGGCCGTAGAGCAGGTGAACCTGACCAATGTCGCTGTGAGGACGAGGAATACTCTAGTGCAGAAGTATCTGTACGTATACTAGTCTTGCCACATGATTAAAAGCCACTGTGTCACAAAATTTAATTGTGACATTACTTTATACTAACATGAGTAGGTATGCAATAAGTAACTTTACTAGTTATTCTTTGGGGAAACCGGCTTTTTAATATAATAGCGTTCAATATTTTTGAAGTTAAGAAATTAACATAGCTTACTCCGTAACTCCGTATTCTGCTTAAATTTATTTCACATTTATTTAAGTTGTTCACGTTGTCGATATTTGGTTATATCCCAGAAACTTGCTGATGTCTTTTAACTCTCTCTATCATTATTACGCACCAACAATTAATGAAAGTGTTATTTTTCCTACAGTAATTTTTTATTGTTCATTAGTGATCCCTTAATCGGTAATTTTTTCCAAATTCAACTTCAAATCTACTCGAAAGCATTAATTTGAAAATGAAAAATGTTGTTCCACATGTAAATGCGTTATAAATTTATTCTGATGTTATTATTTTAACGTTCACATGTAATATTTTAGGCGTTTAATTGACGTAGATGTCGCCGCCAAAACACAGGAGTTGGACGAAAACCAAGCGAGTTTGGCGGCTATTGACGAGAAACTCAGCCAAGCACGAGCAACGATGACCGAGAAGACCGGCGTCCTAAACGCAGGAACTAAGTGAGCTCGATAATACACGAAGTTTTGTCTGATAAGACGCTTGATGTTCAAACTCATAATAACCACCTGATGAGATTGCGCCCGTAATACTTAGGGCAGGCGTTTTATCTATCTATCTAACTATACTCCGTTTGTTTAGGTACTTAATTTTTTGTAAACAAAACAACCACGTGATATATTTCGTCAGCCAATAGAAGCAGCGAAGAAGCGATAAAACAGTTTTGATTGGCTGTTTAACAATCCCTTGTTCCTGGGCGGTAGATAACTGTTCTTTTTAAAAGTTCTGTAAAGCAAACATTTTCTAGTATTTTATTTGCCTCGCAGAATACTGTTCCTTTTAACAGTTATCTGCGTGGTTAGCTACGTGGTTTGGATTGTTTACATTTTTTACATTTTTTATGTACCTACAGAAACGGAGTATAGTGTCCGACAACATGCACTGGTGCGATTGATACGCGCGTAAAACGCACGCCTTACGCAGACACTCGCCACACGCGCTGTACGCTACAATTGAAACGCCTCATTTGCTCTTTATTTTCCTTCCAGAAAATATGATGACCTATCAAAGAAAAAAGATGAATATTCCCACAAGCTTCAAGTGTGTAAGAGAAAGACTGTGACCGCTCAGGCTGATATCAATCAGGGCACCAAGAAAAAGAAGAACCTAGACCAACTCATAGAACAGGAGAAAGGAAAGCTCATTGAACTGGAACTTGTGAGTATTCATTTGTTTATTGTTAATAATATACGTCGTCTCCAAGTAAACCAGGGGAAGAACAACGCTGGCTTTGCCACCAGAAACACGGTGAACAGAGACCATTTCACCTGTCTATATGTTAATTGTCTGAAATTAAAAAATACTTTCTTTCGTTCTTCCTAAGGATAAATAACAGTTGTCTAAACTGCAAGTGTGCAAAATGAACACTGGGACGCGGAATTCGGTTATCATGACGAAACCTCCATATTCTAACACCTAGAAAATCCTAAAGGGTTAAAAGACGGGGGTACGACGACAGAGGGGACCGACCTAAATTGTACAGTTGTTGAGTAATGTGATTTCAAAGCTGTCAACAGATGTATTTTATTCTGAATGAGAAAATTAATTGATGGAGATATTTCAATGTAAAATATTTGTAATAATAAAAAAGAATTAAACAGTGGGCAATAAACTTTAGTACTTTTCTTTAATGTAGAAAGTACCAGCATAATTCGAATCCAATTCTTTTTTCTAAATTATTTGGACCCGTGTTAGCTATTTCGTTGGTTTTGATTATTCAGTTTGTGTCCGTAGATAGTACTATTTATCTGGAGAAAAATGATCTCGTGTGTATATATCACAGAGATTGCTAACCGCGTTGCTAGCGAACTGAGCTACGGTAAGAATGCGGCTGCCGCCCGTATCTCCTCCTACCTAATACCTCCGCGCCCCAGCGCGGGCAAGGATTCGCTCTACCTAATAGAATTAGTGTGAATACTTATTATTCAAGTAATTTTAAATCTTTATAATAATACTAAAACGTTGATGATAGATACCAGAAAAAAATACCAGGGAGATACAAGATTGCGAGAGACTCTTGGCAAGGCATCAAGAAGGCAAAACGCAGGCCGAAGAGGAATTGCAAACCGTAATGGCCAGTGTCAGGTAAATATTTTGGAACTATGTGTGTGTGTGTGGTGTGTGTGTGTGCAGCTCGGGACAAGATACCTCGGGATTCGTGTAAAATGACATACTTACTGGACTTGCATTAAAATTTACTATTACTACATCTGTAGTTGGTCGCTGCATGTGTTAGTAAACCTGGATCTAAGGGCTAGTTATATTCCCAGAAGACGCCGTGCTCCATAGCGATTGTAACGAACTGATTTTGACGAAAACAATAAATAAATAAATAATCATGAAACTGGTTTACATATTGCATTCTCTACTGTATCCGTATTAAGTTTTTCTCAAACTAAATATATCTTACAGATCCCAAACCCAAGGCTTTCAAGAGACAAAAGACAGACTACAAGCAAAACTCATGGAGTTGAAACGTGTCGTTGACGAAGCGAATAAGAACCTTAAACTGAGGGAGTCCGAACTCAAGATATATCTCAGTACGGAAGTAAAGGAGAGAGAGAAGTTAGACAAGATGAAAGAGAGCTATGAGAAGGCTGCTAGAGATCTGACGGAAAAGAGAACGTGAGTATGGATTTAGAGTTTTCAGAAGAGACGAAACAAAAGGGATACTGTTTTAAAGTAATAATTCAAATTCCGACAAGCTTTTGGAAATTCACTTTTGAATTGTCAAAAAAAAGGTTCTGAAATACAAATTCTCCTTGAAATTACATAAAAATATATAACCACTGGTGTACACACCACCACTGGTGTATATACTGGTGTACATTTTCAATTTAAGCGTTAAACAATCAATGTTAAGGGCCCCATATACGGAATGATCAGTCGTTATGATCGATCGAGATGACGATTCATATTTCGATTGACATTTCGATGCGATATTGCCACACACGTACAATCCATCGATTTCAGTCTGAACCGACGGATCGTACCGTATATGGGGCCCTTAAGGATTAACACGTCTTGATCGTCGTAATTTAGTATGCGATCTCTGTACTATTCTAACTTCGGAATTTCGGTAATTTCGATGTTAAATTATCTGTATGGCTTGGAGAAAGCTAACAAGGGCGCAGGCCACCTGATAGTAATTACTAGGATCTAAAATCCATGGAAATTTGCAATCTAGACTGCAAATTGCGAGGGCTAAGATAGAATAGAATGCCTCTATGCTAGTAATTTCACTGGTATTTACGTCTTATTTCTGCGGCGTCTTTTTTCACTTTGTCAGTAAAACTTTATTACAATGTTATAAGGTATCTATCTAATCTACCTTGCATTTTTTTTTTAGTCAACAAGAAGAATTAGCTTCAACAGTGCCTACAAGTGAGAGACAACTCACTGATCTACAATCTAGACTACGAAACATGAAACAAGAGGAAACTACAGTCTTGACTGAAGCAAGGACTTTGAGGTAAAATTATTATTGTAATGACTTGATTTAGATAAATTCTTTACCTTCAGTAGTGCCCTAGTTTATGAAGCTAGCAGTGACAAGTTAGTAAGGGACAATTATGTTTTGGACGTTTACTGTTAATTTGAGTGTTTATTTATCTCACTCCCCCGTGTCACAAATACGCTGGTAAACATGTTAGCCTATTTCTGCAAAAATTGTTAAATGAATTATCAACAAGTTTTTAAAGCTGTAGGTATTTCGGTAGCTCTGCCTACCCCATTCTAGTATTACAGGCGTACAGGTATATATATGTATGTTTATTTTTATTTATTCGTATAATAATGTACATCGTTGTGCAATCTAGGTGGTAAAAGCTTGGGCCTAGGTTATTTTATGTAAGATTATGTTTTTCCGATTCAACCGTAATATTCTTTAATAATATAAAAAGATATTTCTTAGCATTTATAATGAACAAAGTGCTAGCTTTCGTAAAAAAATCCCATAATCTCCTTGAAGTACCTTCGAGGCACACTCATGTCATCATCCGAATTAAGTGTCAACCCTGATGACGTCATGCGTGTGTAGGTAAATATCTGTGAGCTTTATTACCATTTCCTAGGGAGTGGAACGTCTGTGCCTGTGTTATTTTGTATTGTAGCTTTGTCGTGAAACTTTCAGAGCGCAATTGGAAGAGTCGAGACAAGCGATGAATGCGAACAGGTCGCGAGGGAGGGTTTTAGACGCGCTGATGGCTGAAAAGAGGAAGGGAAACTTGCCGGGCATCTTTGGACGATTGGTGAGTTTCACCACTGATAATATAAATTAATATACGTACATTATTCGCTTCGCTCGCTCCCCTTATGCTACACAATATTATGGAATATAACCATTATAATAAACGAAATCTTAATTCGGTCGGTTCTATTTTAAAATCTTTCTCCCAGGGCGACTTAGGCGGCATAGATCTCAGATACGACGTGGCCATATCCACCTGCTGCGGCTCCCTCGACCACATGGTGGTGGACACGGTGCCCACGGCGCAGGCCGCGCTCGACTACCTACGGAGGCACGACGTCGGCAGGACCACGTGCATCACGCTCGAGAAGATACAGAACTTGGACTATCAGACTAGAAGGAGCTTGTGAGTGTTATTTAAATAAGTACGGGTCAAGTGCGACTCGCGCCGACGGTTCCTTAGACCGCACAGTAGGTTTTATTACGAGTATTTTTTGATTTGGATGTTGTCTTTACACGAAATTTCATTTTATTAATATTTGTACATACATTTCAATACATTGACATAAGTAAACCAGGCGTGGAGGGTATTGCAACATTCTGGTATCTAGAAGCTGATCAGGTCGAAAGGTGGCAGCGGGAACTGTGGTGTACTGAACGTAGACCCACCGAATTGGGATTCGTTAGTTTGCAGCAGATGTACTTTTTGACTGATACTTATTGCGTCTTGTGACCTGTTCCTGATTTCCCAGCCCAGAGAACGTCCCCCGGCTCTTCGACCTGGTGAACGTGCGCGACGAGCGAATGCTGCCCGCGTTCTACTTCGCGCTGCGTGACACGCTCGTCGCCAACGACCTGGACCAGGCGCGGCGCATCGCGTACGGACGGACCCGGTACCGGGTCGTCACGCTGGGCGGGGAGGTCATCGAGATATCCGGTGGGTTGATAAGTATAATGGGATTAGGTGGTCCCAAGATGAGTGTACGAGGTTTTAAAATGGGTTCAGGAGTTTTAGAAATACGGTTTATAAAATCTTAAAATGGGTTTATGAGATCTCTAAGTAGGTTGAGATCGGTTTATAAGTCGGTTTATGAGTTGTCATAATGACTTTGTGACATCTCAAAATGGGTTGATGGATCTCAAAATAGACTCAAGAAAACTTTACACATCTTTGCACATCATGTTAATTCGTTAGAATACATATACATTTTGTATAGTTCAATTTGAAATGGCCGTCTGTAATCTTGCAGCGCTCTTGCAGGGCGTCACATGTATACTTGTAGTTGTGATTCCACCTGTTGTAAAGTAATGTGCAGTGATCGTAATTTTGGTAGCATTTTTGGTGCGATGACGTCAAATGACACACGACAGCGACCCAGGGTTGTCGGCGTGTATAATATGATTGACGTATAAAATTATGTAATATTATGTGGTCGTTGAAAATAATTTCCAAATCTACGTAATCTTTTTGTTAATAAAATAGTTCTCGTTCTTCAAACAGCACAGTGGGTGAAAGATTAAAGTTAGGTTCTGTGATGTGAGTCCTCTTAACGCAGAAAATATCGCAAAGTACAGACGGCCAAATCATATTTCCTGAACTATACCAGGCTCATACAATTATTAATATAAATGATCGAAACCTAAATAATCTGAAATTACCCTTTACCAAATTAAAAACTATTGCGTCCAGTCCCCGCCAAATGGCGATAAAAATATACATAATTATAACCAAATCCCTAGTCTCCATCAAAAACATAGACAAGTCGACATTATGTATTAGACAATTAAAATTATTCTTAAGTAATAAATGTCTATATTATAAAAGTACGGCCACGGAAGTTAATTTGCAACCCATTTAAAAGAAAATCTGCTTGAAGAAGTCATTGTCACTAGAGATGCTAAGTCATTTGTAATTGATAGGAAACTCAGCCTTATTGCTGTAGAATGTCATATTGACTTTGGAACTCAGGTGGGTGACAGATTTAATTCCTTGACTGTACAAGTCGTCTCTGCCTACCCCCCGGGAAACAATTTAAACACCTGTAATAATACATTTTATGTGCAATATCTAAGTAAAGTATAATTGTAACCAATAACCCCTAATTAACTGCCTTATGCTATGCCCTTGCAGGGCGTCACATGAATACCTTTTTGTAATTCCATCTTTGAATACTTGTTATGCAATAAACCGTTTGAATTTGAAAATGGAGTATGAATGTTTATGATAAAAGGTACGATGTCCGGTGGCGGCCGTACTACAACTCGAGGCCGCATGGGCAGCTCCGTGCAACAGGACACGAGCGAGCAGGACCCGCGTGAGATACAGGCCAACGAGGAGAGGCTGGCCGAGCTCGAGCAGAGGTAACCTTAAAAAGGCCAAAGTTTCCTGTCTCTTGATTTACTCTCGAATGACGAGTGACAGGGATGAAGCTAAGGGCTCAGTTTCATTGATCGACAGCCCGCATGCTTGTAGCAATCCATTGACGAGTAGTTTTAGTGTTATAAATTCGGGAGCTATTGCAGCGACGCAATGTATCACGGCCTTAACGTAACTTCGAACTTCGATTTTCAAAGTAAGGGCTCAGGAATATAATTGTTAAAGGAAAGCTTGTCCGAGATTACCCCGTTCAACAGGAAGACTTTAAACCGATAGTGCAATTACGAAATGCTCTATTGTTCGATGTTATCGAAATGTCTATGTCCGTTTAACAGAGCCGATATTTCAGCAACTATGTAAAATTGGTCGAATCTTTAAAGTGAGGCCACCGGTTCAAGTGAGCTTTAATAAAACCAATTAAAAGTTAAGTTAAAAGTTTTTACTGCCACCAATTAAAAGTTTGACATTTCATCATCGCAGTTTTGGAGCTGAATTGCATTAAACTTCATACGCGTAGAATAAGTTTCTCGCTACTCCCCCTCTTTTGACCTCTTAGGGGGTGAATTTTCAAAAACCTTTTCTCAGTGCTTACTTACATCATTTTTTTATTTTATTTATTTATTTAGATATGCCAAGTCATTTGTAAGTGATAGGAAACTCAACCTTATTGCTGTAGAATGTCAGAATGACTTTGGAACAAAGATGGGTCACTTATTTCATTCCTTGACTGTACAATAGTTTCGGCTGTGCGTTGATATATAAGTCAGTGAGTTAGGTTTGCCTTTTATAGATGATGTGTGTTGGTTTAATTTTATGTATACGGTGGACTAAACAATTTTGATTGATGGTTTGTTCTAGACTTACTTCCCTCCGAGGCGAGCACAGCGTCATAGAAGAGAACGTCGTATCTCTCCAGCGGAATGCACGTGATGGTAAATCGACGCTCAACAAACTCAACTTTGAGTTGAGGAGTCTCACCGAGCAAGTTCCACTGTTGGAGGTAGGGGAATATATCGATGACCCACGGCCTGGCCACATTCTGTATTGGCAATCAATAATTAATATAGACAAGTCGTAAAGTAGACAATAGATGGACGAGTGATGTGTGATGCTTCTAGACTATGTTAGCGAACAATAATATTTCATTTAGAAAAGTACGCAATAGATGGATTAGTGATGTGTGATGCTTCTAGACTTCACGAGTTTATGAATTGTTGTCCTTTCCTCCGAGACAGACATTGCGTTTTACGGCTATTGTGGGGAAATAAAAACATGTACAACACGGGATTGTTGAACCACTTGCCAGTGTCCGTATTTTGGCCGTGTAATGCTAATCGGCTTTAGTTGGTAATACTGGTATATACAGTATGTATTACCCGGCTATGTTCTAAGAGTAGTGGCTTAGCTAGGTTGTGATTGTACATTGTTGTAAAGGCTAGAATAGAAACGTGTTTATCGCATTTTTGTTGTGGCGGTAGCATAGGGTTGGCAACGAATTTTTGAAGATTTGATAATGTAAATGTCTGCAACTTTGAACCTATTTATCAAGTAGTCTGTGCTAGAATGGAATGAAGGATGGTCTTATTACTCAGACGGCGGAAAGTTTGACCGTTTAATAAACGCGCAATAGCTAAAGTGTGCTTGAAATATGCTGTCTTTATCTGTCATTATGACATTTTAATTTGACAGAAGCAGAGAAAGAATACTTTAACTAAAATATGTTTACTGTGAAAATTAATATATTTTGTATAGAATCAAGTGCGTCAACAAGAAATTAAGGCCGCTTCGTCCCGAGTGGACCAGGAGCAGAGGTCGAGGCTGGAAGCGGCCGTCGAAGAGGCGAAGGAGCGGCTGGATGGTGCCAAATCCAACGCTGGAGAGGTACGGATAAGGGTTCATTTAACTTAAATATTAACCCTTGTGTTGATTTCTTTTCTAAATAATGAATGTGTTCAATCAATCAATCAATTTATTTATATCTAAAACATAATAATAATCGTACAATCATGAAAGTGGTTAAGTGTCACTGTATGGTAAAAAAAATATGACAGCTGGCATCATGAATTTACATAAAATATTTTGTTTAAATTGTAAAAAAAAAAAAACTATATTATAACTAGTATGGTGATTCAGTAAAGGAGAAGGAATTCAGGATGCCTGTTCCTCCCGAGTCGTTTAGTATAAAATAGTTCACAGAAGTGTTAACTAAATCCTTAGGTGGAAAAAGAAGTTCAAGGCGTGGACGCCCAGATCGCGGCGATCGCCGGCGGTCGCGTTAAAGACCTGCAGAAAAGCGTCGACGAATTAGGCAAGAAGATCGACAAGGTGTCCACAGAGATCACCAAGCTTAAGGTCGCCATTAATACTAGCAAAAGGTCAGTACTTAATCCGTTCACTACCAATGTCATTATTTGCCCTAAAACAATGCCATAGACGCCGATCGGCGTCATATTTTCACTAACGATTATATCGTGTTTTGAAATTATATTTTTATTTAGCCTTCAAAACTACTGCTTATAGTTGGTTTTACAAAAAAATACATGTTTTGTTAACACCAGAGATCGGACTAATGGGCGTCATTACTCGTAATAATTAATTTAAACATATAAAACTACATTAATTGATTACTTACCCTAAAAATAATTTTGATCCTTTGCAAAAATATGCTTGAAGTGTTACTGTCATTAGAGATGTCAAGTCATTTGTAACTAACATGAAACTCAACCTTATTGTTGTAGAAAGTCAGATTGACCTTGGAGCTAATGTGGGGAGGTACCAAATTTGAGTCTTTGACTGTACTAGTCGAGAATATTGACAACAATTTCTATGCATAACCGTACCAATTTGTCCAATTGCACACTTGAAAAGTTTTGTGGGATGATGTGCTTGTATGGTAGTAGAGGTCCCCTATATCGGGGGTTGTGATCTTTTTACCGGAGTCCCCTTGAATCAAAGGAACACGTTTGATCGAATTTCATCTCATCGAAAGCTAATTTCTGCATCTGCATTGGTCATGTAAGTTAGATTAGGTTAGACCTGTGACCACCAAAAATATATAAATCCAGCACGTGTAAATGCCCGTGGATGAAATGAAAGCGAAGTCAAACATTTAACCCAAATTTGCCCCCTGATTCGAAAACGAAACACATCCAAAAAAATCCTGGGCATATAAAGCTTTGATCGTTTTAAAATCAGAAAGCATATATACCGTCCAACTGGGTGGAATGTCTGGTTGGTGGGTTGGTAATAGAGGAAAAAAACCCTATTAAAAACATAGTTCTGGGCATATATGGGTTAATGAAATGAGTGTCGGTGATTCAAGGGTTAACGCTAATGCCGACACGTTGCCTTAGCGTAATTAATAGTGTGTTCAAATCCCGGTAAGTGCAGATAATATATGTGTTGTGAGCGCGAGTATTTGTTCCTGAGTCTCGGATGTTTTCTATCAAATTTAAGCACGTCCAGTACAAAGTCAATCTGACATTATAATGATAAAGTTTTGTTCCCTGTAAGTTACAAATGATTTGACATCGTACGGTCACGGGCGTTAATTTGATACCGATTTCAAAGAAAGGACATCATCCATTTTGGTCCAAAAGTGAAAGTGCCGGCCAAAAAAAAATATAGTTTATTGTGATACAATTTACCCGCCTTAGCATTTCTTACTATGGCACCAAAAAATGTTTGAAACCACCGTATCTTACCAAAATATGTTCAAATGTAAAGTATGGTATAATTCATTGGTTTTTGTTAGTTCAATTCACCGAAATATTTAATTTTCTAACTAGAATAAAACTATGGATATTGGTACTACAGCTTTGGTGCCATAATAACAAATGCTCAGGCGAATAAGATCTAACAGAATATAGCTTCTTTTTTTTTGGCCGGCACTTTTTTGTTTGGACCAAAAATGTATGAAACCCGGATGATGTCCTTTGCTTGAAGATGTCATTGTCATTAGAGATGCCAAATCATTGGTAATTGATAGGAATCTCAACGTTATTGCTGTAGAATGTCAGATTGACTTTGGAACTAAGGTGGATGACAAATTTAATTCCTTGATTGTACCACAAAACTATCCCTTAGATCATAATGTTATTACAGAAATGCAAACAAATCCAGAGACAAGATAACACAAATGGAAGCGGATTTGGCGGAGACAAATAGAAACTTAGAAAACCTTAATGGGCAGAAAAGACAAATGACTTTAGACAGCACGGAACTGCAGAGGCTTATAGAAGAGGTAATTATTGTATTGATAAATGTATCCTTCGGATGCCCGTCTCAAGACTGTCAAAACTCTTAAAGATGTTTACTTTGACTTGTTTTTTAAACGGGCATGCTAGCTAATACCAGTTTTCTCATACCCGTATTAATAATCTGATCTCAACTCTAATCCTCGTCTCGAGATGCGTCAAAAATGACAGTGTTCTATGGTTTGGCGTTTACTTTGACGTATCTTGTGACGGGCCTCACATTCAAGAGGAGTTTAATACGGCCCTTAACTCCTAGGCTAAGATTCTGCACGGAAACCGTTATTGCTTTTGACGTAACGTAAACGTTATTGTTTTTTGCGGGTGGTAGGACAGGGTCCGTCCGGATCGCTACCACCATCTTATCCATTAACCTACCGCCAAACAGCAGATTTCGCATTGTTGTGTTCCGGTTTGGGGATAAGAC
The DNA here is from genome assembly GCA_923062465.1 of Acleris sparsana. Lineage (NCBI taxonomy): Eukaryota > Metazoa > Arthropoda > Insecta > Lepidoptera > Tortricidae > Acleris > Acleris sparsana. The sequence goes on along the minus strand of OV281308.1, from coordinate 5,760,822 downwards.
AGCCGGTTTAATGACTAGCATAGAGGCATTCGATCTTAGTCCTCAGGGTTGGCAACGCATTTGCAGTCTTAGGCTTGCGAATGTCTATGGGTCACAGTTTCCACTTACCATCAGGTGGCCTGTGTGCTCGTTTGCCTTCTCTATGCCATAAAAAAAATAAAAAAATACGTAAAAGTAATAATAACAGACACTTGACAGTAATGGTGGCCGAGTTAAAAACAATACGATAATACGCCAAAAGCAATATTGTTTTACCTAGTAAAATAGGCCCTGTGGCTTTGGTCCAATTTGGTTCGGGTTATCTCGTTTCAATCGTTTTTTTTAACTAATTATTTTGGGGCAATCCGAAACCATAGGAGATAGAGGGAAGGGTATTAGGAAACATTAGGTCTTTTGTTGTGAAAACTAGCATGTTACATTTTTCGATCAAGTGTGAGTTGTTCGTATTTTTTATGATATTCACCAATTCTTTTGTGCCGGTCTGCTCATTTTTATTTTAGGAAAAAAAAAATAGAACATTGGAAGTTATTTATAATTTTTATTTAATTGAAACAATAAATCCACAGCACAATTACAATAAAGGCTTATTTAAGTCATAATTACAGTCGAGTTCATAAATATGTGTACACTTTTTAGTACCTTTGCTATTGAATCACTGTGACAATTCATATTATGGCATTACAAACATGACATTACATAGACATAGTTAAACATTCATTATGGGCCAACGGATTGTATGTGTTATATTATAACGACGGATTTAATGGTAGATAGATTTTATCACTGGTTTAAGTAGACTAACAAGGCATATTTAATTGTAAATGAACAGCTAGAGGAGCAAATAAACGAAGGCGCCGACGAATTTACCGAGCTGAAACAAGAAATAGCCACGCTACAAGCCGACCTGAACAAGTTGAAGAGTGAGAGGATAGACGCGTGCAACAAGGTGGCCACGACGGAGAAACACATCGCGGAGACGAGGGGGAAGACGGCGCAGTGGCAGAGAGAGGTAAGTAGCTTTTGAACGCATTGTGTCGAATACAAAATGTGTCACTCACACGCCAAACATGTTTGCTATGCTATGCAAATTTCAACTTAATTGATACGAAACATAAGTCTCTTAATCCTGAACTTGTGACGGCTGTAGCCGTCATGGCCTCAGTAGCGCAACACTACACAGTGCACAATTACATGAAAAACACAACTTTGCGATATTAAGAGACTATAACTAATTTTCCACAGCTATCCAAATTAAGATTGGAGGACCCTGGTATAGAAGGAATTGAAGGCATCGAGAGACCAGAGCCGCTGGTCACACATACTCCTGAAGAGTTAGATGAGATAGAAATCGAAGAAGTAAAGAATAGGCTGACGGCGCAGGACGCCCGGCGTGGCGATGGTAAACCTAATCTGCAGGCCATACAGGTTAGAATTACTTGCGATGTCTATATTTTCTACTGTAATGGTGAAAGTATAATTTATGGTGACAGTTTCGATGTCTGTAATTGATTTATCGGCGCCTACCCAAAAGGAAGGTGTTTGACTTTTTGCCTCTGTATTTCCTCTTGTTTTATTACGTACACTCAACCAATTTGTCATAGGCCACTAAATAACTATGTCAATGTAATAATTACATTTTCAAGAAATCTACGATTTGAATGGTTACGTCACTTTGATAGAGTTCCATAGTGGTGTATGATTCAAATTGGTTGACTGTACCTAGCGACCCGTCCTCGCTTCGATTCGGTTTATGTGTTTTTCTGTAAGACCCGTACATAATCCAAAATTGATTGTACATAACTGGCCTAAGAGCCACAGAGATAAGCTAATTAGCTAATCTATTTTAAAAGATTGAAAGTCATTTCTTACCCATAGAAAAAGCTAACGTAATTGATTGCACTAAGGTTCAATTTCAAATAACTTCACTAAAAATTGCGATAGCATTAACAAATATTCGCCGGCAGGGTTGCAACAACCCAATTCCCAACTAGTATTTATTTAGAAATGGTAAAATAACCGCGTCTTTACACCAGGTACGTACTTAACATAAAAAATAACTAAATCCGTGGGAGGACGCAAAGGTAAGCTGTCGTATTAGTGTTCTGATTAATTTGAGTACCGAGAGTAAGCAAATATTGAAAAATGTGTACAACGGACTCTGCAGAGAATTGGGACCCATAGCCTTAAACTTACTCAAGTGCCATACATCATCATCATCATCATTTCAGCCTATTGCAGTCCACTGCTGGACGTAAGCCTCCCCCAGGGTTCGCCACAAGGCCCGATCTCCCGTTTTCGCCATCCAGTCACCACCAGCCACTTTTTTCAGGTCGTCGGAATCAGTAAAAATAATAATACGTTTTGGTGCAAACGAAGGAGTACACAGTGAAAATCAAGAATCGGCTGCAAAAACGTTCCTCAAAATTGCCAATTTTACAAGAGATCTATTTAGTCGAATGATTTGACAGTGACAGACAAAATTTTGTAATTAGAATTGATTGCCTACTTAAAAAAATATATGAAGCCACTCAAAACAATTGTGGAATCTGCTCGTCTAGTGGAATTAAGGAAATAATTTATTTAAAATAATCGCCAGTTTCGATCGACAGGTCGATATACAGTATAATAAATATATGATTAACACAATAATAATCCTAATCCTTTGTACATTCCTTAGATTCATACATAACTATGTTTTAATATTAACCCTACTTATATTTTACAGTTTTGAAAACCCTGTGCATGCGCGCTATCTTTGTTGGCGGAACACACAATGCATTTTAGCTTTAACAAAAAAATAGTTCAAAGTTTTATGGCTCTTAGTCCTTACTCTTAAAACACTATATATTGATGAAAACCGCCAAAATAAAAATCTGTTGCGTTGTTAGGAAGATCTAAGCGTTTATACAAAGGAACAGACGGTGGGAGGAGACGTTGTTTATACTATTAAGATTTGATGACTAGTATCTCGGCTAAGTTTTGGTCAAAATCAACTGAGCCAGTAAAGAGTTGAACGATACGCGGAGGGGTGAACACCTTTCAGCGCACGTATCATCAGTATAATCACGTAGAATTTAAATTTCATCGAAACGCAATTCTTGTTGCAGGAGTTTTTTTTTTTGGTAGTTACAAGTTGAACCCAACCTAACCTACGGTATTAATTATGTTTATGATATTCTGTAAACATCTCGGTTTCAGCAGTGTTCGATGAAATGAAATTCGATTCTTTTTCGATTAATTTTTAATTGTATTATTGTTGAAGTTTGTAACATAATGGAATTCTTAAGTGAAATTAGATTTTTTTTTGTGGTTTTAAAATGCGCTTCGCTTGTTCTTACTCCCCTTTTGGACCGCTACCGCAAATTTTAGAGTATTCTCTAAAAAGCAGCCACTTGGCTATTCCCCTTGTTTGCCTTTTATGCATATAAAAAAAGCACCAGTACAGGCAAAAGCATCATTGTTGTGTTTCGGTCAATAAGACAACCAGGAATGACATCTATATTATTACTATCTACCAGGACTACAAGACCAAAGAGGAGTTGTACCTCAGACGCGCGAGCGAACTGGATGAAATCACCACACAGCGGAACGAAATGCGCTCCGTCTACGACCAGCTAAAGAAGAGACGCACCACAGACTTCTTGTCAGGTACGAGGAGGTCTAGAACCAGATAATTGCCTTTACACGTGTAAAAATTTGAAATTATCAAACGGTGTTTCTGGACTTTGATGCATGAGACGTTTGTTTAAGAGAAACTTGATAAGCTTGAAACATAAGCTACATTTATGTACTTGTGACCTCTTGTAGACTAAGACGGCGGCAGATTTTGAAAGTATCTTCGTATTAACCTTTTTCTTTGGAGTCTTTTAGGGTCCACCAAATCATGATTTGACCAACTGTATCATTTTACAAATGTTAATTTCGCAAAAAGGTGATGTCTTCTCAGCAATCTGTTTATTTGTAATCATAATTCTAACCTAACCTTTTGTGTATTTGACAAAGCGGCTAGTCTATTCCTGTAAAGGGAAAATATTTTGAGTTCTGGATTCTTAATCTTGTTTAGGCCGCTGCTGCAGTCCTTTTTTGATGAACATGGTCGTTTGGTTTAGGTTTCAACACGATAACTGGCAAACTGAAGGAGATGTACCAGATGATCACTCTGGGCGGTGACGCCGAGTTGGAGCTGGTTGATACGCTCGACCCTTTCACTGAGGGTATCACGTTCAGGTATGTGCTATAGAAACTAGGTTGTATTAAAAAAATAGATAACAATAATACATTTGTATTGATATATTTCGAATTTGACATGATTTAAAAAAAGAACCCGGTAATGTTACGAGTCGAGCACCCAGTGGCAAGTTACTTTAGCTCCATCCCTGTCACTCGTCATTCGGGACAAAAAAAATAAAGGGATGGATCTAACGTAATTTCAAACTTCGATTTTCATAGTAGGGCCTCTGGTATTCGTTATGAAAGTTGCTCTAATCCAAATATTTACGTCTTATTTTTTTTTTCAATAATAATGTTATTAATATAATATTAATGTTATAAAAAAATTGAACGGTTTTTAATTGCTACCCCTTTTACGAGTCGATAACTTCACACACAATTAATGAAAATAACTATTTTAGAATGTATGAAATGAATTTATTTAATATGGTAGTCTGCTTTGAAATTTTGACCGCTTATTTCAGCACCGTTGACAAAAAACTCAGTAGTCTTACATGTTTTCCAGTGTCCGCCCTCCAAACAAGTCATGGAAGAACATCTCAAATTTATCCGGCGGCGAGAAAACCTTATCGTCTCTTGCGCTAGTGTTCGCTCTTCATTACTACAAACCGACGCCGCTTTACGTTATGGACGAAATTGACGCCGCATTGGACTTCAAAAATGTCTCCATCGTCGCTAACTATATCAAAGTAAGTTGTTAAAACCTATGAGTATGAATATGACGCGAGTATTAATATGAATGTCGGCTCTATATCTCGCTTTAGTCTTACTGTGCTATTAAAACTCCGAATCCTACCTATAACATAAGTGTTTTTCTCAATCCAGGAACGCACGAAAAACGCCCAGTTCATTATAATCTCGCTGCGGTACAACATGTTCGAGGTGTCGAACCGCCTCGTCGGAATCTACAAGACTGAGGATTGCACCAAGTCACTTACAATCGAGAACAAGCTTCCTGAGAGACCGGCGGAAGACATCCCTGTTGCCTAAATGTCATGGTCACATTACCTACCCTGCTAAGATGAATAGCGGCATCTCAAATAAAACTCCCTTAGCAATCACAACTCCATTACTAAGAGGAGAGGATCGAATCTGCTTTGGAAATTGAATCCGAGATACTGTTTATTGGCTATAGAGGGCAGTTCTACTGTAAGTGACAATTGCTGTTTGTCATTTTTCCAGCTGTTTTCACCCCTTGGTCTCTACCAGACTCTATACATTTGCCGTTGCCTGTAGGCGGTTTTTCACGTGATATGTATTTACGTGATACATAGCGAATCAAGTAAATATATAAACTGAAATAGTTATATTGAAATGCAACACAAAATATTATAATGCATTTTTATTAACGTTTCATGCATTAATAGGAGAAATAAAAAGTGGTAACTTAATTTACCGGTAGTGTTATAAAACGACTTCTTGAATATGACATTACGTCACTTTTACGTCACCGCCACCAAATGTACGGGGTCTGGTCACGACTGCATCTTACCCCTAGTTGTTACCATTGGGTGATAATTTGTGCGGGAACGTCCGATACTGTACTCCATTTGTTTAGGTATTGACCAAAATGTTAACAAACAACCACTTGATATTCTTCACCAGCCAATAGCATAGCAGTGATGTGTCAAAGCTTGACAGAACAGTTTTGATTGGCTGTTTAACAAAGCCACTTGACACATGGCTGGGTTGGTTTACATTTATAGACCCTAAACCAATGGAGTATAGTACCTACAGTCAACGTCATATAGTTGGTAGCATCCAAAGTAGCCAAATAGTACGTTACACGTCATTATTACCGTAGTAACAAGGGCGTGTAACGAACTATTTGGCTACTTTGGATGCTACAAACTATATGACGCTGACTGTACCTACCTACAATGCTATTTTATATGAAAACAGGCCCCAGGGAACAATCATGTAAGGTTCTGCCAAGTTCAAATGGGTATTTAATATACAAGACACGGGTCAAAGTTAATTAAATGTATTGCATTTATCTGCAATTACTTGTATAATACTAAGCAAAACATTACATCCACTTTGTCAATTTTTTAATTTAATTTTGGATTATTTTGATAGACTAAGCGGTATTAAATAAATGATACAAAGATATAATGTCGTTTAATTATTTATTCGACCAACTTATAAAACTCGATATACAAATCGGTAAGTACCTTAAATAATATAAATAATTAAGTCATGACAATTTGTCAAATAACTTTATGGGCCATGAGTCGTACTACACTTTAACATGTAACATGCAAGGATAAAAGTGATTATACTGATTAATGGTTACTCCCATCAATAAATAATGAATAACTTCAATATAAATATAATACTAAGGCAACGATTCTAGTATTTGAGACTAGTAGAAGGCAAAGTTAGGAAAATTTTGAACGATTATATGGAATCATTATGGAATGACATTTATAAAAACGTCTCACGATTCTGTTTGGCAGCTTGATCATTCTAATTACTGCATATTCGCAAGTATAATTAAAAGTTAAATGTAATCGTGGTTCAACACACGGCTCAGTAGCGAGCAGTTTAAACCAAAAAGGTCTTAATAAAATCTCAGTGTAAATAGGTGGATAAACTAACAGTAGCATTTAATTTAAATTTGATTAAATGTTTCGTTGAAATATTAACAGTTAACAAGAATAAAAATTACTAGCTAAATAGTATTACTAAAACATAATAGTGCATCGAGTTGCATAACAATATTAAAAGCACATTAAATGGATGGAAGGACTACGTTACAGTTATAACTTGTTCATAGAACATTTTTGTCTTTATCACGGATCGCATCAATAACTTTCCTGGAAAAATATTCTTTTAAAAATACAATTTTAATCATAAGAATAATAAAGCTATGGATGCGACATCTTAACACCAGTCGTCGTCGTCGTTTAGATAATTATATTCCGATAGCAAATCACAATTATTCATTATTCTTACGACCAGGAGAAAAACCCGAAATTACAACTACGTTTCAAGATGATTGGAGACTTATTGGTATTAAAGTATTTGTACAAAAAAATATTAAAAAAATGCATTACGCACAAATAACTTTTACTGTGATAATAGTTGTTATTTGCGCGTGTAACATATTACAATTGTAACTCTTCTGTGCTGTGCAATAAAATGTATAATAATAAAGCCATACAAATAATCATAACACCAATGCGTCTCCACTGCTTTTGGAACTAAATTTAAATCTGTTATATTCGTCTGCTCTTTACCTATACAGTGAAAGCAAAAAATAATAATTAAGTTTTAGCAATAAAATAGACTTTCCAAAAATTAATTAATTATGGTTGATTTTTATTGCTAAAACTGTCTATCAATACATTTGGACATCATTGTTTCTATCACATCAGGGAGACTAGTATAACTTGTTCGCGACTGCCATTTATGTCTCGCAGTGCGTCTCCCTCTGAATAGTCCAAAGCGAAAGAGACGCAATGGCCGACAAGTGCAAAATCAAGTTGTGCTAGTTTTACACATTCCTCGTTATAATATAGCTGTCAAGATCAGAAAAACCATTGTTTATGTTGTAAAGTATTGTATAGTCAAAAATTGTGCCTATAGCGCGGTTCTTTAGGTGATCGAAAGGATGTAAACAAATGAAAACCACATAGCTCTGTTAACTCTTCTCTAAGACTTTAAACGTATGAATCTGCTAAAAAAATATCTAATTAAAGGGATCTCATTATAATTGTTTATAGTTTTCATTGTTTACAGTAAATACTTTAAAAAAAATACTGAGTTACTGTGTTTCTCGTGAACAATGTGCAGTGCTAAAAACGAATATCGATCAAATTTTGCTAGATTTTCGATAAAATTTTCGAATCTATTTTCGAAAAGACCCACCCCAAGTGTCTACCTTATATTAACGGATCGACTGAAGCTCCACAAGGCTACACTTCATAAGTCACATAATTTCACACTAACACATAAACAAGGTATTTCTAATCGTAGTAAACCAATACTACTATAGCTCTTTAACCAGAATCATGACATCAGGTTTTAAATAGACATCTTTATTAGGGCTCTCCCGTATCTCTTCTAAAATGGTGGCGTCCCAAGCGAAAATGAGCACAGTTGCCGGTACTAGCTTAAGGTCCACAAGGGTCTTATTAGCATCCTCGTCCAACACCAAGTTGTGTCCTGTGGGAGTGTGCAGGACGAAGGGCAGGTCGTATTCGAGGTTTTCGCGGACGAAATCGTGAATGTCGCTGTAGCGCTCGTACAGTGAAAATGTTCCCTGGAACGGAAATAAGCATTTTTTCATGTCAAGTTGCCTTCTAACCTTTGGGCGTTTTTAGATTCAAACTTATTCTATATTCTGATTTGAATGAGGGAAATTTTGCAGCGGTTTCGAGGATGGGAACAATGACATTTTATTTTAACACATCCGACTCCGCTGTTGGTAGTAGATTTTCGCTACATAACGGACTTTTTTTACAACAGGCTACGTAGCAGTTGTAGCATTGCTAACACTAAGATATGTTAACCAAAACCATTTATCTATTTCGAGTTTGGATATTATATAGAGCGTGATCGGATGATGGAATCATTTTAGTGTTATTATAGAATAAATATAATCTTTACATGCATTTATGTTTAAATAATAATTTTAACATGACTCAAGTTAAAAATAATACTTATAAGTTCCGTAGTCAAGATTTTGTTGATTTTCCTCAAGGACGATTTCAACTTGTCCGTTGTTTGTGATTTCTTGCGAATACCAAAATCCTTGGGTATATCTATATATATACCCAAGGGTTATATCTATAACATTTAAGGTCATTCACCCCAACCAAATTGCACTAAACTTTTTGACCGACTTTAACAAAATGTGTCTCTCACACGCCAAAAATGTTTGCTGCTAAGCAATTTACAACATAATTGACACGAAACAAAGTCTACTTCAATCTTGAACTTCTGTAGGCTGTAGCCGTCGTGGCGCCAGTGCCAGAGCCGTCTGTGGCGTTAAAAAAGTTTTTTTTTTTTTTTATGGTATAGGAGGCAAACGAGCAGACGGATCGCCTGATGGAAAGCGATTACCGTCACCCATAGACACCTGCAGCACCAGAGGAGTCACAGGTGCGTTGCCGGCCTTTCAAATGAGAGTACGCTCTTTTCTTGAAGGTTTGAAGGTCGTAACGGTCCGGAAATACCGCAGGCAACAGACCATTCCACAGTTTAGTTGTGCGAGGCAGGAAATTCCGATTGAAACGCACAGTTGTGGACTGCCAACCATCTAAATGATGGTGGTGGAATTTCTGTCGCGTAGGACGAAGGCGGAAGGATGCGGCAGGAATTAATCCGAACAGCTCCTCGGAGCACTCCCCGTTGTACAAGCGATAGAGAATGCAGAGTGAGGCTACATCTCTACGCACCGCCAAGGAGTCAAGCCAATCAGAAGTACGCTGGCAGCCGACAATTCGAGTGGCTCTCCGCGAAGTTATCCGATTACTGTATAATAATATTAATAATATAACCATTTGTCACTCCCGGGTACACATTATTATCAAAACTTGTTGTCGGTTACATGTCGCCGAAAACTATTCAAGCAAATGATAACTTACCTGCAGCAGAATCCCGTCCGGGAACCGAACCCGGATGATGGCGAACTTGTACTTGCGCATCTCGCGGAGCTCTTCCTTTTCGCGCATCGCTTTTGTGCGAAGCATTTGACTCTTTTCCATGGCTTCGGTCCTAAAAATAAAATATAGGTTAACGTTACGTTCACTTTTATTTTGATCAGCCTCCTGACCTAAATGTATGTCCTTCCTAAGTTTTCTTCTTAAAAAACAAAATCAAAACTAGTCCGAAGCTAAGCTTCTGAGATTAGCACGGCAATATATACAGACGATTTCTTTTACACGTCAGTTATTTGAAGTGATCTTCTAGCACTTTGGACAGGACCAGAGAGTCCATGGATTCTGGACCCACGGTATGCCAGCAACATCCTAACCCTAGTGATGACTGATGACATTTAACGACGCGCTGGCCTAGTTGGTAGTGACCCTGCCTACGAAGCTAGCGGTCCTGGGTTCAAATCCCGGTAAGGGCAGATATTTGTGTGATGAGCGCGGATATTTGTTCCCGAGTCATGGATGTTTTTTATGTATTTAAGTATATATTTCTCTATATAAGTATTTATATCGTTGTCTAGTACCCATAGTACAAGCCTAGAGCTTAGTTTGGGACTAGGTCAATTGGTGTGACATCGTCCCCTGATATTATTATTATAATGTAGATGTTGATAATGCACATACCTAAGCTGGTGTTCCCTCTTGATCTCCTCCGGGGAGAGCGCATAGAATGCTTGAGGCAGCTGCACCTTGCACGCGGCCTGCGACGGCAGCAGCACCTGCAGGTTGCGATCTAACTCCAGTTGGATCGGCTCGGAAGAACGCAGCGCTTCGATTAGACTCTATGAGAAAATGTTATAGTATTAACTAGAGGACCGCCCTCGCTCAGCTGTGGTTTATGTGGATTGTAACACCCGTACATGAACTATAATTTATTATACATAAAAACCTTACGTGAAAAATTGTGTCACCGATGGTGCAAATCACATGAAAATCCGTTCAGTACTTTCTAAGCTTATCGCGAACATACAGACAGACAGACAGAGGCGGCGGGGGACATTTTCACAAACATACAAAAATAACTAACTAAAAAAATAAACCGAAACAATAGGTATACAAATGCGAATTTATTTTCATTTGGATTTGGATGAACCATTGCAATCCATTTTCTGGATAACTTTAGATACTTTTAGTCCCGGATCGTTTTATAGTTACCGTTGTAATAATAACGTTAAAGGACGAGCTCGCAAAAACTTGATATTTATTTAAACCAATCACCGTGCTTACACTATTTCAATAACTAAGGTAAAAAACCAAAACTTCAATTACCCAAATATAATAAATATAATATTTGAAGAGTTCCGGTGACTTCTACAGGATCCCAATATCAGACCCTGACCCGATGACAATGGGACCACCTGGAAAGGGATATATCCTTTCCTCCTTACTAAAACATATATCTCACCACTAAACTCTCAACGCTTTCCACATTATTTTTGTTGAACACTAGATAGTCCTCGTCGACACCCTCAGGGTTGGGCAGCGTTTGCTGAGTGAAGCCGGCCGCCAAAAGCAGTTCCATGGAACCTTCTATCGGCTGGACACGATCCATGAATGCCCTGTGATAAAGATATAAACTCAGCGTCAAAACATTGCACTTTTTGAAATTTCGACTTCAAGCAGTTATAAACCCTATTTCATCTATCAAGGTAAGGTATGACTGAGGGGCCTCGCGCTCGCGTTTTTAAAGGCCCTTAATCGGGATTGTTCATATTCTTACGATTACTCAAATTTGAAATCCATTTCGAGGAATAGGGATTTAAGGCCGTTCTGCATTGTTTTCAAAATATTTATTAATTTCGGATATTTCGCCAAAACTATATTTAACCTTTGTTTGACTTTCGTTTTCGGCTTGAAGCCCTCCCTCAAGGTGTATCTTACGGAAATAGTATGTTTTAATACACTCGCTTTTTGTGATTAGATGTCACTTAATTATTGTAACTTATTAGAAAATGCCTACACAAATTCAAAATAAACATGTCGTCCATAGAATGTCTGCTAAATAAAATAAAAAATATAACAAAACTATTTGTCAAATACAAAATTGATGAAATTTGGTCTCTTAAAATGACCTATTTTTTCGAATTAGAATGAATAACCGTAGTTATTTTTATTGGTCTATCCCAATTGTGCTTTTGAATAATACTAATATTAATAAGTTACAATAAATAAGTTAAGAGCTCTATTCACTTTAAGTCAATATTTTAAAGGTGCGATTTTTTTGACGCAGAGTGGAGTAGAAAATCACGTCAACGGATTCTCGCCCCTATAGAATATGATAATAAATAAATTAAATTTATGTCTCTTCTTTTTTGTTTACGTATTTATTGAGCAAAAAATGAAACAAAAGCTAGGCTGGTCTTTCTCCTTGAACTGTCACAGTGACAATAAATTAAACTTCCGACTCTGAGAATGGACTTGCCTTGGACTTCTTTACGAGGGGCGGCGGGAATCTCCTTGGTCAGAAACATATACAAAAAAATGGTGGCTGGTATGGATTTATACTAGTTTGCTATTCTATTTTCAAAATGTATTACATTCATTTGTTTATTGCATCACGTTTATTTGTCCGTTACAATTGTTTCGAACACGTCGGTAGAAAAAGTGAAAATGGATAAAATCGAGCAGCGTGCGGTGATTAAGTTTTAGACTAAAGAAGGAAATACGCCTTCGGAGATCAGACAGCGTATGTTACGTTTGTTTGTCAGTTCGTGTTCTTTCGAATTGGTTATAAAGTTTTGGTCGAATTAGGTCGTGAGAGCGTAGCGGAAGACCAGTTTCGGTCGTGACCTATGAAAATGTAGCCAGGGTAACAAAAAAAATTTTAGAGGACCGACGGGTGAAGCAATGGGAGATAGCTAGAGATGTGAGCGTCAGTAAAGAGCGAGTCAATGAAATAATGGTGTATAATGTTCAATAGGTATAATAGAAATGGTTCGTTGTCTCTCGTCAGTATTATTTTAAATCTCCCACAGATACTTGACGTTGAGATGGCGAACCTGGTGGAGGCCAGGGATGCTTGGTGTGAGTCTTGTCCCGGAGTGGATATGCCAGTCAAGAGGCATATCCAAAGAGCATGGGATACACCTCGCCTCGAATCAATTCATGCATCTCTTGTACAAAATAGTCCGGACGATTTAGATCGCGCCCGTCTCCTCGCTGTCTCAGCAGGCGAATCAGGCCACTGGCTCCACGCTCTTCCTTCCCGTAATATAGGCACAGTCTTGGACCCAAGCTGCTTGCGAATTGCAATAAGCTTACGGCTTGGAGCCAGAATCTGTGAACCTCATACTTGTACGTGCGGGAAGGAAGTGAGTGAGCTGGGACGACATGGCCTTTCATGTTTTAGAAGTGCTGGCCGTTTGTACCGCCACGGCACAATTAATGATCTGATCCGTCGTTCGCTTGCCACTGTCTCTGTGCCTGCTGTCCTGGAACCAGCAGGTTTGCATAGAGACGATGGCAAGCGACCAGACGGAGCTACGTTGGTGCCGTGGAAACTAGGTAGGGCACTGGTGTGGGACGCGACGTGTGTTGATACATTCGCCCTTTCTCACGTCCAGACAACCCGTAATCGGGCCGGTGCAGCAGCTGAACAGGCCCAAACCAACAAGCGCCGCAAATATTCATCATTATTAAATAATTACGAATTTGTGGCGCTTGCGGTGGAAACAATGGGACCTTGGTCAGCTGACATGAAAAGTTTTATTAAGGCCCTGTCATCCCGGCTCATCGACACCTCCGGAGACCCTAGAGCTGGCGCTTACCTTTCCCAAAGGATTGGGCTAGCCATCCAGAGAGGTAATGCAGCCAGTGTCTTAGGGACCATGCCGCGAGCGGACCTGCTAGAGGGGGTGTTCTTTTTATAGTGGTGTTTATGTTTAATTTTTAATATTTGAGTAGCTTAGTTTTATTTTATTTTATTTTAAATAAGTTTAGTTTTAACTTTAACTTTTAAATTTTAATGAAATAATTCATGAGCATTTGAACAAGTCCAAGGTTAGTGCAGGTTGGGTCCCCAGAATGTTGACTGCATTTGACATGGAGAGGCGTGTCAAATGTTGCGAAGAGTTTTTGGACATGAGTCGAGGGAAAGAGGAAGAAATAATTTCTAGAATTGTAACATGTGATGTGACTAGGATTAGACAATGACCCGGAAAGTAAGCAATACTCGTTACAGTGGAAATTTAAGGATGAGAAGCCGCCTCGGGAATTCAAGGTCTGTCCATCGGCAGGTTACTTATGGCTACAGTCTTTTGGGGCACAGAAGGTATTTTGCTCGTAGATTATTTACCGAAGAAAACTACAATTAATGCTGATTGTTACTTAAACTTACTATATCAACTAAGAAAGACAATAAAAGAAAAACGGCGAGTTTTAACAGAATTCTGATTTTGCACGACAATGCACCAGTGCATACCGCCCACACAACGAAGCGAACACTACTACCATTGACCCCCCCCCCCCCCTATAGTCCAGATCTAGCTCCCTGTGGCTATTTTCTGTTTAGAGAGTTCTCTAGAAAGATCTCAGGGGACGAAGATTGATGACCGATGACGAAACAAACCGAAAGATATTTTTTTTAATAGCTTAATATCAATATTTGAAAAATGTAACAAGTGCACTAACTTAGCAGGGGACTACATTGAAAAATAAAATTAAAATAAGTCTTTTGTTTCATAGTTAGGTTGATCACTTTTCAGCCGCCCCTCGTAAGCCTTACAGACAGATCTGACCGTTCAGATCTATAAAAATCTTGTGACGACCTAACAAATAACGAAAGAATACATATAACACTTTCAATAAATATAGGTCAAAACATTTCCTTCAACTGTATTTTTAGACATATAATCTTTTTTTAGAGTAAAACCCATTTTTTTTGATAATTGGCTGATCAATTACAAGATTTCCACACGTTTGCCCCAAGAGACAAACTGTATTGTTTTTTTTTGAAGTACCTATCATTATTATTAACCGAAACACTTGATACCTTACATTGTTTTAAAACACTTAAGTGCAAATACTATGCTATTAAAAAACGCAGGTTTACTTCTCGAAGGTGTATTTACACTGTTGAAGGTGTATCAACCGCGGTAAAACAATACTGCTTTTGACATGTCGCATTGTCATTGTTTCCATTCTCATTTCCTTGACAGTAATGGTGGCCGAGTTAAAACAATACGATAACATGTCAAAAGCTATATGGTTTTACCTATTAGAATAGAGCTCTAGTAAGCCCGTCTCATTATATTAGACAAAATGCTATAGGTTGCTTTTTTGTTGCCTTGATAAGTGCACCTTTAAAGACCAAAGTCGTGTTGTCACTAACCTGTTGGACATTCTTATTTTCTGATATTTCTCTTCCTCTGGATACGTTATAATGTTCTCTAAATACTTGCATAGAGTTTCTATACATGTGTCGACCTGAAAAAGTAGACAAGAGTGAAGTATTTAGGTATATCTGCTCATGGCGGTGACTGACGAATTGTTTGACAGAAAACGCACAGCCTAAACCGCTTGGGGGTTTTTTGGGTAGCACTATGAAAGGATTTTCCGAGAACCGATCACCAACGGGAAGAAATAATGGGGGAGCAGAGCGAAACTCATTCTTCTCAATCTTATCATATAAAGAGGCAGAATTGTTTGTTTGTATGTAATGTGTGGGACTAATTAACCAATTTAAAACTAAATCTGCAAATATAAAGCTACATTATCTCTAAATAATAAAGGTAGGTAGTTTTGTTATAAAATTCTAATACCACTGAAAGATAAGGACAGAGCATATTTTTTAGCATAGGTGCTGTGCGATTAATTAGATAGGTAGATAATATGATTTACCTTTTCTTTATTGTTATTACATGACTGTATGATGAGACAGGCCGACAGCCCTCTCTCTTCCTCTAACTGTTCGTACAGGAAGGATTTTATTTTCTTCTTCCATTCATCTCTGCTTAGTATGTCACTGCCTATAATTGGACATCTGGGGATAAAATAAAAACTAATTAAGGTCATTTAATTAATTGGGATAGTTAGACATACACCTAGAAGAATCAGTTTAGTTAATCA
This sequence comes from Acleris sparsana, assembly GCA_923062465.1. Lineage (NCBI taxonomy): Eukaryota > Metazoa > Arthropoda > Insecta > Lepidoptera > Tortricidae > Acleris > Acleris sparsana. Next base: position 5,744,863 of record OV281308.1, on the reverse strand, counting down.
CATTTAGAATTAAACCATTCTGAAAATATTTTTTATAAATTTTTCATTGCTACGGCTTTTTTATCAGAGCAAAACAAACAGGCTTCGCGATGATGACATGCTACCTTCCTAAATACTTCGAGCAAATGTCAAAGACAAAAAAAAAACAAAATAGTAACTGAAAAAAAAAATGAATGTTTGCATGAGCCTCAAAAAAGGGACCATAGAGAGAGTGTTTCTCAACATTATTTTTAAATCTTCTAACCTATAATTTTCATGGAAACAGCCACTCAAATCTGTTGTATCGAACTTCGTCATATTAGTGTTCTGCTGCTATTGTCGAAGAACTATATCATGTGGTTTGGTTTGTTTATATTTAGTTTATTAACTAAGCGAACAGAGTATAACCTAAGAGTCATATTCTTACTAAGGGCGGGGCGGTGAGGCGCGTTCCCGTGTTTAGCATCTGACCGCGCTGCTTCTGCACTCAGTGCATCAGGCTTAGATAATTTGTTCTGTATTTCTGGTAATTTTTAAAAATTACTGTTGTCCTAACACATGTACACACTCCACACAGGAGATTTTAGTCTGTAGGTCACTGGGCACCTTTCCCAGTGAAGTCAGGCATGCATTCAGATCAATCCGGATGTATACATGACGTATTTCCTCTTCCCCGGCAAAAAAAACACAATACAATACAATACAATACAAATACTCTTTATTGAACACCAAAAAACAAAAAAACACGGAACAGTACATTTTAAACTATAGGTATACAACAGGCGGTCTTACCGCTAAATAGCGATCTCTTCCAGACAACCTTGGACAGAGAAATCATGAAAGACAAAGATACATGGCAGGTGGTGTAAACTACCTTCTTCAGAACCCAAACTAACACTTTTATGATAAAATCTACTTACACATATATAAACTACATACACATACATACATAAAGTAAATGAGATTAATAAATACATACTCAATACACACTAAATACATATTATTATACATCAACATAATATACACATACATAAATTATAGAAATCAGCCAAACAAAGATAACACCCGAGGTGATAGTATTTAAGAAAAATAAAAGGAATAATTGAAAAACTACGGAAGCGATAGATAGTGATCCTTTAGCTTGCTTTTAAAACTGGACGTAGACTGAGCACGCCTTACTAACACGTATAATATGTTCATAAACTCTGAAGCAATATAAATATTAAAACTTGTACTTACTTGAAGAATACCCCAGAGGCAGCCATGTTGTGGGGCAAGTTAGTTTCACTTTTCTTCTGCAACAGGTCATTCCCCTTCGGTTCTAGTTCCTTTGACGCTTTCGATGTAGATGCCCTCTCATTTTCTAGTTCTTTTTTAACTTGCGCCTGAAAATATAAAAGGTTAAACTTTAACCTTTTGTATCTATGTTGGGACTCTTAATGAAAGTAATTACAATCATAGTTGTATAATATACACCGTGTTTTTTTTGATTTACGATAACTTTAAGGGAACATTCTTTAGGTCAAACAAAGTTAATTTCCCGAAGACAGACAAATGATAAGTCTAACGGTTTTAAAGATATTTAATTTTTAAATTTAATCAGTTAATCACGTTAAACTAATGTAAAAGGCTCTTAATTGATAACAACAATTTTCTTTTAATACTTATGAGTAAAGAGTTTCCAATTGTTAGGTTTGTATACGCGTCAATCTAAAGTGACAATCTTGTATCTGTCAAGTGTTATCTTTACTTGTGTGTGTATGTCACGCCAACATAGACGTATTTGACACTGATAATTAGTTAACTCTAAAGGCCCTTTTAGAATGACCAAAGATAAAAAAATCATTATTTTGTTCTAAACTGAAAAAAATTTTTATTTTGCAATATTTAAAAATCTAATCTACCAATTACTTTCTATGGATATACCTAGTAATATGCCGAAGTTATCGTAAATAAAAAAAAACACGGTGTATAATACAATTATGTTGTTTTTCTTTTTATATATTCATATACTACGAATCATAGGACATTGACGCACATGCATATGCCCACCAAGTTTAAAATTACTACTATAACAAAAAGTCATAAGCCATAGCAAAATACGTAATATTACCCTAAAACCAGGTCAGCTGCGACTGACTCACTGACCTTTTTTTTACAAGACTAGACTACTAATTACAATTAACGCATTTACCAGGACCGGAACACAATGACTAGCATAGAGGCATTCCATCTTAATCCTCTGGGTTGGCAACGCATTTGCAGTCTTATGCTAATGTCTATGGGTCACAGTTTCCACTTACCATCAGGTGGCCTGTGTGCTCGGTTGCCTTCTCAATGCCATAAAAAAAAAAACAAGAGCAAATCTAGTTGCTCACCATACCAACCCTAAGTGAGACGAACATTGAAAATAAATGGCTTGTCTCTTAGGTTTAGGATGATGCAAAAAATATTTTGCAAGAACAGAGACTATGTATCACAATTCTGACTAGATTGGGATTGAATTTTAATTTTTGTAATATGAATTTCGTATTTTTCAACTTCATATCTAACGAATGTTATTTAAAGATAAATGCAAACAATAGGCACATATAGAAAAGGTAAATATTATGTAAAAAAGACATGTTTAGAAAGCAAATATCACACATTAACTTTGTGACACTTATACCCATACCAATGAACTGTACTTAGAAAATCAGAACTACAGTCCAAGGCAAGTCAATCTCGAATTCCTGACACATTGCACAACCATGAAGTTTTTCAATATTGATAACGTTGACAGAAGTACATCAATGCTGTTATTACTATTCCTTCACATATCAAAAATAAGTTTAACATTGTTTTACTGCTGTTGACAATATCAATATTCAGAAACTTCATGGTTTTGTAATATGTCAGGATTGACTTCACATTAGCTGGTGGTAGGACCTTGTGCAGGGTCCGTCCGGATCGCTACCACCATCTTATGCATTAACCTACCGCCAAACAGTAGTGCTCGCATTGTTGTGTTCCGGTTTGGGGATAAAACAGCCAGTGTAATGACTAGCATTGAAGTATTCCATCTTAGTCCTCAGGGTTGGCAACGCATTTGCAGTCTTAGGCTTGCTGTCTTGTGAATGTGAATGTCTATGGGTCACAGTTTCCACTTACCATCAGGTGGCCTGTGTGCTTGTTTGCCTTCTCTATGCCATAAAAAAGAAAAAAAAACACCAGCCTAGCAGTGTAATATTAAATGTAAACCACAATTTAGTGCATAGTAGTTGTAGCTAAACACCAGAGACTTTGAGTTTAACCATACACTTAGTTTGATATTTACTACACTTAGAATAGTTGATAGTGACAGGGAGGACCCTGCTTAGAAAACTAGCAGCCCTTTCTATAACCAGTTAGACTAAAAATTTGGGTGATAAGATAAAATATTTGTTTCTGAGTTTTTAATGATTTTATGTTATTAAGTAGGTATCTGTTCATCTACGCATATAAGTAAATTGTTATATTGTACCGATAGTACAAGCCTTGTGGTCAAGTTCTTATGGTCAATCTGTGTAACATTGTCCTTTTCCTGTTTATTATTTACCTTACCTGAATCGCAGCATAAGATGTGTTGAACGCACGACTGCTTTTCTGCTGCATCCGAGCCATGGCAGCTTCTGCGGCAACCTTACTCTCCTCTGTCAAGCCAGAACGTTTAACCTTATTTTCAGAATTTGAAGTGTTTGCGCCTTGATTGTTTATCACAGACTCGCTAAGTCTTTGCCCGCGGCCTGCCATTTTAAACTTGGCATCAGTCTTTTTCTGTTTAAAGAAGTTTTTTATTTTATCTGCCATATTAAATTCTGGGTGTGTGCTCCTTCGGTAGTTTTAACTTGGACACGCTTTCTTTCAGTTGTTCAATTGTGTCTAAAGTTGCTGAAAGATAAATTTGATAAGTTATCAGGTTGTTTGCATGTTTACTTTATGATATTATATAAAGTAGATATTTTCTCTTAAACTGAAATTTCACGTTTCAAAAGATTGCCATATAAAATTCATTGTAGGGTTATCCTCAATTTAATATGGTCCAATAACTTTGGCAATACAACAGTCAACTTGTTCATTGTTGTAGTCAATTAAACAACTATGTATGTTGGTTGACAGCCAGGGAAACAATTAAGATGTGTTACGGACATATCTATTTATTAATTCACATATCTATATAATGACAAATCATCCTTGCATTAAGGTAGGGTTATTGATCTGTAGTTTATTAAATAATGGTTTATTACGGATCAAGAAACTAGGCCTAAATATACCAGTTTTGGTGCATTATACTTGTTATAATAAATGGTCTGTTAAATGAACTTACATTTTTTTTTACTTGATTAACATTAACCCATTGAGTACCAGCTTTGTAATATTATGTACACAGCAGCAGGTTTCTAGTTCTCTCTTACTCAGTCTCATATGGTATCCATTATTCTGCTCATCTAACCAACATTCTCCAAATCCAAAAGACTTTAAGACTAGGTAAATAATATTGTGTTGTTGGCATTTAATGTGTCAACTTGTGTAATAACAAATAAATGTAATTAAAATACATACTTATTATATTTTTTCACTAATGAATTAATGTCATGAATACTACATATTATGTCAAACATCAAACACTTAATTACTACAAGCTTAGAAAGGGGTTAATTAGACTTTCAGTTTTTGATACAAGCCTAACCTACCTTAAAACTTTCTCCCAAGGTCATGCAGTTTATTTGATCTTCTTATTCCTTCTATATTCTATGTATGTACTTCATGATTCTGAGCCTAATTTTAACCACAGATATATGCCAACAATTTAATATCAAACTGATTTTGGGGATGAGATTACAATAGCCATAACGATACTTGTTTCAGAAGCATGAATTTAAACAACAATGATTAAAGCATATTAATTTTATTTAGCAACATCGTGGGTATGCAAGTCTTGCGATCAGAGGAATGTCTAACTTATTCCAAGGTCGTCGCAACCGCAAAAACAATTAACTTACCTGGTTTCATAAACCGTTCAGAAATCCGTTTTCCGTAGACGCGCCACGAAATGAAAATCAATAACAAAGTAAACAGCAAAATGAGAATAAAAGTCTTTAAGAGTAGAAATTGAAATTCGTTGAAGTAGAAAACGCCAGCGATCTCCTCGTAGAATGAAAGTTCAGTGAAATTCACAAGAGATTTAGATAAATCTTCAATCGGCAGGGATGACACGCATGATTCAAAAAACTCCTTTGCCACTACGAAAGTATCCCCGATCTGAAGGTACAGAGCCTCGTACAGGGTAGAATTAAAAACAGCGTTGTCGAATAAAGACATTACACATACGATTTCGATATTTTAAACAGTTAATATTATGAGAAACAAAACCATCTGCACTAAAAACCGGAACGACAGGCATGTGTCATTTTTTGTTGACGTATATTTCTATTATTGCCATAGTCCATACAACAAAACAAACTCTGTTCGAGATACTGAAATAAAATTGACTTTATTTTATCCTCGTAGACGCACTTTCATACCAAATACCTACGGTACCCACTTAACCGTTTAGAATCCGAATTAAAATCTAAAGGAGCGTCCTCACCGAAAGAATTCACGTGTAATGAGCATTCGGCGCGAACATCAAGTGCTGTGTAAGCTTTGTTACACTCGGCTCAACGTTCATATACCATCACTCGAATATTCACGCTCAGTGAGGACGCACCACACTGGATGCGTTTTGCGGTCTGCGATCCGACCAAGCATGTTTTGCCTCTATCAGTTTACTACATTATGACAGAGATACAACATACTTAACCTGACCGTCCTAAACCGCAGAACGCATTTAGTCTGCCAAATCCCTAATGCTCCTCGCCTCCTCGGAACACATCTTTGAAATTGAAATAGGTAGGATAAGACAACTAATTACTGGCACCGATAATATTTTTCATTTATTATTGTGCTTGTGACAGATCGAGATTCTACATTTATAAGTTGTTTCACCAGATTGAGCGGTCAACTAACTTTAAAAAAATTAATATCAGTAGTAAATTGGTTTCAATAAAAAAACTTATTTTTTTCAAAATCAACTATCGAGATATGGAAATCCATTGGATTCTTTTTAAACGGGAGAGATGTAACATAAATCTTTTATCGATCACAAACCAAGCTCAAAAGCGTTACCATAATCCGTTACAGCTATTTGAGAGCACGTGCAGAGTATTTAAAAATTAACGCTTCGTAAAAACTAAATCACTTGAGGCAAGCGGTCTTTACGTGTAGATTTCGAGTCAACACAGCATTAATTCACGCACACATGCACGGATCTTGTGTAAAATTAAACGTCAGTTGCATTTGTCACCTATTTGTATATGCTTACACACAATATGTACGGAAATCCAAGCTAGAGCGATTTAGTTTTTATTGGTTTCTGACACGCGATGTTGCGATCTTCATGCGCTTTTTAGTTTTTCCTCGTTAATTCCGATGTTTTGCTTGGTAACAGGTTGTTATTGCCTTTATTGTGTAATTCGACGGTTAAGTTTTTAATGAAGGTATTTGCTGTTATTATGTGTTATTTTTCTTTCTAAGTACTAGGTATAATTAAGGAGAATCGAGCTACGAAGAATCGTGAATTTTGGTAACTTAGATTTTTTCATGACATGGAACGAGCTAATAAGTTCCTATCTAGTGTTTAGAATAGAATAAAATAGAATAGAAATGGTTTTATTGAATAGAAATATAAATGAACACAAACAATAGCAACAAAACATGATAAAAAAGTAGAGTAACTTAATCTAAAATTAACACCGAAAAGGTTGCATGGTGTCAGGCTTAGTCAAGGACCTTTTACTAAAGCAGGACTGATGACTAACCAAAAATTGTTTTGCTAAAACAACCCTTATATTATAGGTTTAAGACATAATTTGGGCTGCTAGCTTTACAGGAGCAAAAACCGGTACGAGCGGCATAGATACAACGGAGGAGTTTGTCCCTTTCTAACACTTGCCATGCGATAAAATTTCGGTATTTAGTAGAAAATTAAAATTACTGTTTTAGACAATTTATTAAATGTGAATCGTATCTTAAAGCTTATGTTATTTGTATAAATTAAATTCTTATAGTAATAGGTTTTTTACCCCATAAACTTAAAAATGTGACGATTTAAACCTACTTGGAAGTATTGCTTTTGATTAGGCTGTTAACCCATTGAGTGTATCAATCATGATCAATCATATCATGGCGGCTCGGTTTTCATATTGAAATTTCATTTAACGAATCTCAGTTTTAAAAGAGTACAAAATGGTGAAAACATGTTGCATACAATTTTGTAAAAGTGAATCCTATGTTGGCTGTGGGATATCGTTTCACAGGTTTAAGCCGATAAAAAGAGATTTTGGATTTTTACAAGTAGGGTGACCTTGCTTGTGGGTAGGGTTTCTGATCGGTACATTGTCATAAGCAAGAAAAAAAATAATGTGATTACATTTCATTGGCAGTTTTCCCAAGGATGAAAAAGTTAATCAAATGTGGTTGAATGTTTTGGTGTATTTATTCAGTAAGTAGGCCGCACGGGCACTTTTATACGTCAAAATCTACCAAAAGTAACTCTGTCTGTCAGTCTGTCTGTCTATCCCGGCCTAAGTATATTGTTATACCGGTAAATTTGACAATTACCATGACAAATCACCAATCCATGTCAAATGTTGTTTTTTATAACGTAATATTTTTTCTTGGTTATGTTGGTAAATAAATTTCCTTTTCCTGTTCCCACGGAAAATACGACTAAATTTTTAAAAATGTTAAAATTTCAGATTTTTAGGATTATTTATATTCGATTCCATAAAAACGGCTTGACCCGGATTACAAAGACATAACCCAAACTAAACTGTAATTCTATGGAACTTGCTAACTATGTAAACAAACAATATATTGAAATTGACATCTAATGTCAATTTTAGTATGGCGGCTTGTTTACATAGTTAGCAAGTTCCATAGAATTACAGTTTATATCCGGCGGCTTCGTCTGTGTAGTATGTAGGTAGGTACAGACCCCTTTAAATATAGCTTTGTAATGGTAAAGCAAATTTTAAAATGATTAGACTAGTAGTTTGACAGGTTATCCAAGACAAAACAAATATTTCCTCCTTTCAAAACAAATATTACTATAGAATTATGTAGAATGTACGCGAACGAAATCGCAGGCAAAGGCTTGTTTTTATTTTCAACAATTTCATTAACCTACTAGTAGGTACAGCTAAATAATCGAGCATTCATTACATGGTGTGAAAATTGCTTCATACAAATAAATATAGTTTTTTGTTCCACGTTACTACAATATCATGGTCACCACATTAGAAAGAGATAAACAGCCTCTGTGCTTGACATCCTACTCGGACCGAATTTTGGTTAACAGTACTCAGTCCTGCTTTAGTAAAACCTTTAGCCTTTAGCCTCGACGCTGGTTTTCAGGGCCACCCGATTGAAGAGAGAGGAGAGCACTCCCAATCCATCTCACTACTGTTTATTAAAAATAATGCTTAAACAAAATTATTGACAACAGAACTGTAACTAAATTATTAACTATCGTTTATTCCAGACTTCTGAATTATTGCGTGTATGTGTGTTTTTGTGTGTGAGTGCGTGCGCTACGTTCATGTTATTTTAAAATAACACATAAATAAATTGCATCACAGAAAAAATAATCACATGTTATGAATACAGGACGTCTGCTAAGTATTGGCCACTTGGATATTTAGTAAATATTTTTTCATTTTATCTTTTAAGTTTATAACGTTTTTGCATAGTTTTGAATGTTTGTCTGTTTGTCAGATACCTTTTCTCCAAAGCTTTAAGTCACAAAATGGCACAAAGCTGAAATTGCGAAGGTATTTACACTTATACTAAATCCGCAGAATTTATTACACAAATTAACTTTCTTCTTGAATGACTCTTTTGATGACAACTGCATTTAAATCCGTTGCGTAGATAATTTGAAAGATCTAAAGGTCAGTGCAAACCGGCAGATGGCAGGGGAGAGCTTTGAAGAGGATTTCCTCCGCCGCAGCGCACACTGACGAGGGAAAATCCCTCACGAATACTTACGTCCGCCTGCGCGGGGTCAGCGCCCGGGACTGCAGAGTGCGCCCCTGTTTGTGTTCCGGCCCAGCGCAAGTCGGCGGACGGCAGGGGAGAGCTCCGAAGAGGATTTCCTCCGCCGCAGCGCACGCTGACGAAGGAAAATCCCTCACGAATACTTACGACCGCCAGCGCGGGGTCAGCGCCCGGGACTGCAGAGTGTGCCCCTCTTTGTGTTCTGGGCCAGCGTAAACTGGAGGATGGGAAGGCAGAGGATTTTTAGGCATGCTCCGTAGGAGCGCGTCCAGGTTACTGCGGCGGGAGGTATGTGAAGGCATCCACCGCAATGCGCCGGAGTCCGCCGATGTGGTCGCTTCGCTAGTGGAACGGAATACCGCGGGATGCTGCGGCATTGCAGCGCACGCTGTCGGGCGCTTGCGGTATCAAAAGGGATTTCCTTCACCAGTGTGCGCTTTCGACGTAAAATCCTTTTCGATGCTCTCCCCGCCGTCCGCCGGTATGCGCTAGCCGTCCTCTCCCGAGGCCCCGCTACCCAGCGCATGCCGGCGCCTACCGCCGCGGTATCCTCTAACTTGCTCTTCAATGCCGCGGAGTCAAATCAGCTGCGATGATCCGAGGTAGGTCTCAAAGCTTTGATATGTACCTATACCTTATTTCAATTGAACTAGAAAAAACATACATTGTTAAATTTAATATCCTCTGCCGTTCCTGCCGCCGGTTTGCGCAGGCCATCATTATTAAGTGTACGTAGTGTACTTACATACAGGGGGACAGAGTCTCTATTCTTGGCGGTAAAATAAAAAGTCTTTGACCTATTATGGTAGGTATTTTTTTTTTTCGGCGGCCATTACTGTCTTGTAAATCGGAGCTACCAAAATGTTGCCAATACACAGGTCAAATACCTACAAAGTATGTTTTTTACCGCCTAGAGTTCAGCCCAGCGCCTCTATTCTAGGCCGTAAAATGTGAATCGTATTTGACCTGTTATGGTATTGTTTTTAACACGGCCGCCATTACTGTCAAGTAACTAAGAGCTATCAAAACGTTGACAATACGGTAACAGATCAAAAACTTTATTGTTTTTACCGTGTGGAACAGATGTCCAGACGTCGGGTCGGGAAGCGACCTGGTTTTATTCTACTTATTACTCCTATGAATGACATGTGATAGGTATTAGAATTTGACAGAAAGTGAAAAATAATAATTAAACTAAAATAAGTTGTGGCGTTTAAGGGGGGGTAAATATTTTCCTGTGTATTTGCTTTTATGACAGGTGCGAGTGCCGGCACCCATGATTGTATTGATTTCTCAAACGGCTCAAGATCCTAGATGAGATGCTTAATGCTATAAAAAGATTTTAGAAAACTGTTAATCTATCCTTTTCGATAACGATAACGATCTCGCTATGTATCTTGGGCCACTGATATTGATGATAATACATGGCCACTTTTCAAGTTCAAGACTCAATCTGCCATCGTCTTCGACAACTCCTTTTTACATTTGATCGACGCTTCGGCTCTCAAGTGCTTGTAATATCTAATCTACGAAAGCCTTTTATGTATAACAATAATTTGATAAGATAATACATCTCAGTTATCATTGAAGTAATATGATCACTATCTCAGTGACAGACGGTGCCACCAACATTCCAAACGTTATTTAATATTATGTGAAAGCGATTGTCAATTTGAAGGTTTTGAACGGTTTGGTTTTTTGCGGTTTTTGGGAATACCAGTGGAGTGCTGGAATAATTGGTAAGTAGACTGAGTACTTTTTAAAACTGAAATCTTTAAATTTACGGCTGGTTTTTTGACCTATGTATCGTAAACCGTCGAAGGTTAACTTGTCCTTAAAGGAATTGACGTATTCTGTTGGCTTGGTTTAGGGTTCCGTATCCACGTGCTATTTGCTGATGATACATCATTAATTAACAAGATACACCGAAAATCCGTCGATTACAGTAGGATAAATGCCACGCTAGGTAAATTACTTAATTGGTTTACTAGTAACAATTTGCTACTCAATGCTAAAAAAACTAACTTAGTCCTCAGGGTTGGCAATGCATTTGCGTACTTATGATTAGTCTATCGAATGCAAAATGTCTATGGGTCACATATCCCACTCATCAGATATTTGCCCATACTGGGAATCAAAGGACGTAGGCATAGGGAATGCAATTTAACCGGTTGTAAGACGTTTTTTTTTATGAAAAGTCAGGAGGACTAATACTCACTACCAACTAGGCTACCGACTAGGCGTTTTCATCACTTTGGACTCATAAACGATGAAGGTTGATAAATATTGACTTTCCACATCGTTTCCGTCAAACATTATACCACGCCAGGAATAAAGTCCTGCTTACTAAACATTACCTGTTCATGGTTTTCGCTTTGAAAGACCTGTCGCTTTGTAATGTCTGTCACCCGGCTGTAATATAATGACTACCCACCAAACAAACAAACAAACCCTACATACAGATCAAGTAAATGTTTTAAAAAACCAAAAAACGCCTTCAACAACTCAAAAAAGGTCATGTAGGTAAGTCGGCTTTTGGTTAAAAATATTGCGTCGCCGAGTTCAGTTGGAAAGACCATTTTAAAAGAACTTATTTTTTTCATTTTTGAATTTACGGTTTTTTGTGTTTAAAACATTTCTTTCATTTTATACTTTGTAGTGATCATAATCAGCTGTTATGTAGGCCCACTTCTTAGTTGATATGAAACTTTAAGACATTTCAAACTCACCGCAAGCAACGCCGCGGGAAAGTCATAGTCATATTTTAATAATTAAATGTTCTTCTTTAAAAGTCACTCCACTATCTTAATTGAGATATCTTATCGCCACCCTTGAAATAGGTACAAAGTTTTCCACAAACTCATGTCCAAACCAGTTCAATCCTGATTTTTGGTTAAACGGCACAATTGTCTATACCATCGCCGATAGAAACCACTACGGCCTCGGTTACGAGCAGAGTAACATAGACATTATTCACGTAATGGTCGATAGGGAACATCGGGGTCGGGAATCGAGAGAGAAGGCAAAAAAAAGTAAAGCTTTTGTTGCTGATTTAATGAATTTTCAAATGCTTTAAGGAATTAAGTACCTACATAAAACACGCCACGCCTGACAATACTCATATAGTAATGCGAAGTCAGTGATTTTTGTTCACACGTTTTTTTAGCCGTAATAGTTCAGTCACTTTTGGGGCATTCGGGCCAAACTTTTAACCGTCACAATAATTACATAAAACTTGCTTTTAAATATCTGAATTCATTCAATATATTTTTGTGTGCTTTTTTTGGTCATAACCGAAAACGATCTGCCAGTCTCGCAAATTCACTACTGTTGGAAAAGTATCTAAAAAACATCATCCGCATTTGTGCACCGCACTACCGCACTACCTATAGTGCCGTGCTGAAATGACATATGCCAACGACGACAGTTTTACGTCTTCTACAATCAAACATTTACGTTCACAGCATACAGCTTGTCATCAACACTTTATATTTATTATATAACCCCTTCGCGGCAGCTCCGCTCCCTTCGTTACTTAGAGGTTATATCAAATTTTCGATTGTGTCAATATGACGGGAACCCTCTTAAAGCTAGGTCAGCAGGCCTAATGGTATTCAGCCACAGGGACCGCCTAACTACGTACTTGTGACCTACGCCGAGCATCGTGGCTCTGATTTATAGAACAGTTCTATAGAATGACAGGGATATGGATGTCTCTTAAATCAACGTTTTTGGAACAATTAAAATCCTCTTATTTTCCTTTTGTATTGCTAATGAAAGAGTTTTTATAAGCCTTGATTAGTGTCCTTTTTTCGCCATTCTTCCCTACTGATTCCATGCTCGCCAGTCGCTTTGAAACACCTCCAAATTCCGTCAACTCGTTATTGGTCTGCCTCTGCTCTGGTGGCCGTCCTGTGGGATCCATTCGGTGACAACTTCTGGCCCACCGTTCCGGATGCATACGACAAACACGTCTAGCCTAGTCCCGTATGAGCAATCACATAGACACAAGGAATAAATTCAATGTTTGTGTACTGTGTCACTATATTAAATGAAAGGGCTCGTTATGAGGACCTCGAAAATGTTTTTGTTATTATTGTAAAATAAATAGTTTTGATTTTATTCATGAAGAAAAAATACAAAATATAGTTCATTCCTTGTATGTATTACAGAAAAACCTATTTAAAAAAACGTATGTACGGAAACCTCTGCGCACGAGTTCAACTCGCCATTGGCCAGTTTTTATAACCACTTTCATTATTCACCACACAATGTTTAGTAATATATTTTCAAATTGTTTTTACTAAAAACAGATGCGGGCAAGCAACTTATACAACTATGCCAAATTTCATGCTTCTGTAGTTTCAGAGAAAAACTGCTGTGACATACAGACTGACAGACACCGAAGTCTCACCTTACGAGTTCCTTTTTTACCATTTTCATATGGAACCCTAAAAAAACGATCGGATGGAAAAATCAACCAGCATAAGGTGTCGAACCCAGGGAGGTACAAAAAAAAGTTGACGTAGGCACACGAGCGCACAGGCCACCTGATGAGTTGAGATCTGACACCCATAGTGCATTGAATTTTCAAAACTACAACCTCAAGACTGCAATCCTAAAATCGCAAATCTGTTGCCAACCCTGACTATGATGGATTGCACCAATGCGAGTAATTTCACCGGCTATCTTACCCCCACTCCGGGACACAATAATGCGTACACCGCATGGCTTACATGCTTTGCGGTATGTTAAAGGATAAGGCGGTGGTAGCCATCCGAACGAATCTTGCACAAGGTCCTACCACTACATGCACGCTAGTATCCCGGTACTCGATAACATAAACTTGTCGGAGATATCATTATGTTCTTATGTCTACTCTAAGGCTGCTTTTCTACCAGAGCTGTACGAGGTAGCTAAGCGTTGTAATTCCACCAATAGGATTATTTTGTTTTACTAGCAAGCTGTCTCTCCTATTGGTGAATTTTTTGTCGCACACCGCTTAGCTGCCTCGCCAAGAGATACAACTCCTCACTGCCCGAAGCATCTGGAAATTCCTAGAACGTAACGTAACGGGCCTTTGCGGTGAGCTCTAAATAAAGGGCTGCCACAAAAGATCAGAAATGGTCGAAGCGGCACACAAGGCCCACCTCAACTCCCCCAATAATAATAGCTGCCTCGCATATATAGTTCTTGTGGAAACGTAGCCTAAACCGAGCACAGCGTAGGTTAGCACAGCGCTGATTTTCGGCAATTCCCTAGATTAACACTGATTACGTGCAGTCAAACATCAACCGGATCCCCGAGTCAACAGCGTCAGACAGCATCTAGCAAACATCTAGTAAGAGTGCGTAATCACTTGATTGCGAAGACAGTGGTAGGAAGGCTATAAGCAATAACTATCTTAGTTGACAATTGTCTCACATGTATATCATGACGTACTAAAGCAGTTTATTCTGTAGATTCAACATAAAATCTAACCTTGAAATGTATGTACGTATAAAGTCACGCCTTCGTTCTCAGAGTGAGGAAGCCGAGCTACAGAATTACCTACAACTGTAAAAACTTGTTGATAATTCTGTAACCACATTTTGCACAGTTGGGATATTAAAAAAAAATAACGCACGGTTTCTACGTTCTAATTCGAAAGAATAGGTACTTTTAATAGAGCAATTTCATTAATTTTGTAAAATACCCAATAGTTTTGTTGTAATCTTTTTATTTATTCAGCAGCCATTTTATGGATGACATGATAATTTTCAATCTCGGATGGCATTTTCTAGTAAGTTAAAACAATTAAATGATATAGAATTATAAAAACTGATTGTACTAGAGTATTAAAACATACTATTTCAAGCGGTTTTCGCCTAACCCGTAAGATACATCTAGGAGGGCTTCAAGCCGAAAACGAAAGTCAAATAAAGGTTAATACTATTGTCGAAATATCTGGAAAAAATAAATATTTCAAAAACTTAATAATGCAGAAAGACTTTAAAACCCTCTTCCTCGAAATGTTTTCGAATTAGAGTAATTGTAAAAATATGAACAATCCCAATTAGGCTTAAGATGTTTACTAGCGTATTAGTGACAGGTTACGGTGCATTACGCGTTGTGGCGAATAAAGTATTAGATTTTTATTTGATTTGAGTTCAGTTTCGATTGAAAGAAAGGGACAGAGCTATATATCAGTTATACTCAGCTCGGTAGATTTTAGTATACATATATTTTATGGTTTGGTATTTTTTGTACCTACTCTCGTAGAGGCTGAATGGATGACGCCATTTTGACAAACGAGTACCTATCACTTATCGTAAAAAACACAAAATGGCGGATTTGGAACCATATAACATCGATGTTAACTTATATAGATGACTAAATCCGAAATAACATGCAGTGAGGTTGTTAAAGCTTGCTTATTGTTATAAGGACTTGCTACAATTACCAGCTTCATAAAGCATAATTGTCTCTTTTAAGGTGTACTTAGTGGGAAAGTAGTTTCGGTCGGCCGTTATTATATTTAGTCATAATATGGATATCGCAACTCATAACGTATATAAGAAACTGTTATTTTTTCGGATTCAAACTTTTATAAATCGAAACTAACCTTACCCTAGCCTTGTCTGCACGTTTAGTACTTATTTAAGAAATTCTGAAAAGTTTACGGTTACACCGATATAAAACTATGACTATCAACTATTATGTCAACATTTCATTATGATCAAAAAGAAGGGAAACAACGGGCAAGTCAAGTTGTCGGTATGTCCGCAGCGCATAAGGGATGTCAGTCTGTGCCAATGTATAAAATAGAAAAGTAATTCAACTCAGGCCTTTAGGAGATTGAGTTAGGTACCTACTCACACACACACAGGCGAGGCAGCCCCAACTGATTCAACGTCAATCAGCGTTATCAGCGTTCTGTTACGCGACCACTGGCTTGTGGCGCGTACGTGTAAAGAAAGCACACATGCAAGCCGCGCGATGTCGCAATGTTCTACTGTTTGGTTTGTTCTGTGATGGTGTGCACATTTATTGTGATATCGCATGCATCGTTCGGCACGGGTATGACAAACCCGTATTCAGACTTCTTTTTAAATTCCGTCAGGATTTTATATTTTCGTACTCACTCTAGCGGAACTTTTTGCAGATATTTGACAACTCTATTCTCTATATACAACGAGTAGTTGTATTGAATCATGTGCCATAATTCTTTATTCTTATTGAAAAGGTTTTTTAGTTGCATAGAGAAGGCAAACTATTACACCGGTCACTAGGAAAGAAAGAGATAAGTATTTATTTAACAGGAGTAGCTGCAACTAGACAACTACGCAACCGTAAATACTGAAAGAGACGGAAACAAAAAATAAGAAACAGTGGGTAGGGTCATCGTGTTAATATCGTGGCAAAAATTCATAATTTAAAGTACAAATAAAAAAAAACAAGCATAAAGAATAAATAATAAAGTGGAAATAGTGTTTTAAATTAATTATCATTGTGTTTCATCGCTAAACAGTGACTATGCACTTATCAATTACCTAGATGCGAGGCTTTCAGCCACAAAGTTGTAGCAAGCTCAACAAGTGCCCACAAACTATTAATGATAGAACATTAGGTGCTGCCGAGAACAAAGACGTTGTAGGCGGTCTAAGTGCACAATAAAATTATTGAACCGTATACCTATAACTATCGTGTCTGGGCACTAATAGAGTGGCTAAAGCGAATGTGAGATTCGACAATATTTTATTTTATTTTGGTACAGAGAATAAACATTGTAGTTATACGGCAACTAAAATGTGATTCTTAACAAAACCTTTTTTTATGATATTGAGAGCGTGTCAAAGAATTTCAACTCTGAGAAATGAAAAAAAAATCCCAGGACAAAATCGTCGAATATTATTGTTCATATGTTTTTCGTCATATTATTCTTGTCTAGCCAAATTTTACACAAAGAACTTAGATCGAACAACCCACGAACGCAAATCAATTAATTACAACACGTTTTTTATAGTACAAAGGCGTCCGTTGCCATTTTGATGGCCGTTGATGAAGGAAGAAGTGATGAAACTAACTAACTTACGGAGTACAATGGTGGCTAAACCATTAAAATCCAGTTTCACTTGAAGCTTTCATAATGGTGTAGACTTTATTTCATGGACATTAGGTACCTAATGCCAATTTCAAAATGCCATTTTATCTTGATAAATTTATTCGCTATTGTCTTGAATTATTATTATGTTCTAAGGCCCTTGGCGGTAAACATGTGCAGCGGGAATATCCGTCATTGTTATAAAGTTTTAAACGACCGCCCCATTAAGAAGAACAAGTTAGAAATTATTCATAACGCTTTAATGAACTTTGTTAATGGAAGATAGGTGTTTTATCAAGTATAGCACAACACAAGTTAAGTTAAGACAGTTAAACACGACGTTTTGTTTTCATAACTACGTCATGATAATAATACGGACGGGGAACTTTTCGCAAAGCAGACTTCAACTTTAAATTGAGTTAACTTTTGTTGCGAGCTTACCCGCTCTGTAAACTTCCTCTGACGTCACTAAAGTACATACCAGAGATACCGGCGACCTTTTATATATAGCCCTATATAGTATACAGGTCTTAAATTATTAAACAGAATATTTGAGGATGAGCGAATGAACGAGTCGTGAGTTCAGTCGCGTACCGAGACCGCGTGGGTTTAGATGCTGCAGACATCGTTACGCACCGACCCAGCCATTACAGGCTAATTTTCCAATAAAAATAAATAATACACAGCAAGGAATGGTCAAAATAGCAGTCCCATTAAACGCTTCCGCTACATAGATGCCGCCATTTTTGTTGAGTGACGCTACTCGTGTTCGGTCGTTCTATTTTTGAAAGTCGCGCGCGAAATTTTTCTCTTCGACATAGTGCAAATTACTTTTTGGTGGCCAGTGCGCACCACGAAACTACCGTAAAGTGATAACTGAAAAGGATAAATACAGTTTTCGGAAATTTAAAATAGGAAGTGTTGTTGACAATTTGGCACAGTGAATCCTTTTGTGAAAATAAAGATGAAAGTTTTTAAAAAGAAACTGCGTTTCTCTATAGCTTGCTGTTACGTTCAAAGTTTATTTTAGTACTTTTGTTTGAAGTCGTTTCCTTGTTAAAGTATTTTTGATATTAAAAAAGTTAGTATTACATAACCAGCGACATATTTGGAGTCTCCTGATACATAAGGTAAGATGACACATACTTAAAAAAAAAACAATTGTTAAACTCTCCCAAATGACAATGTGACCTTTGTTGTTTTCTGTATATGATATTTATCTTTTTATATCTGTGTATCTTATTAATTTTTTTATTGAATTCTTTCTAGTTCAAATTAAAGCTTATATTAGTTGGTGCACTATCAATGACATATTGTGTATTTATCTTTGTAGAGAATCGTCGTGGGTTTATGTTTTATCTTCATTAATTTCACGTCATATTATATTTGATTTATTTGAATTAGTACTTTTTCCTATATCAAAATTGTAATGACGTGGGCTCAGTTGTTTTTTAATAGAGCACGGCGGTTTAAAAAATACAGTTATAATTTTGACATAATCTGCGAAGTATCCATGACATAATGTCTGTATTAGCGATAAGACTCACTTTGTAATTCTTCTTCTGTATTTACCTTCTTTCCTTGATGTTATTGTATGTGGAATTGTGGAGTTTAATATAGATTTTATGTATTGTGTTGCATTATTTTTAATGTTAATGATCGAAATTAAATCAAATTATTGCAGTGCTAAGTTTGAAAAACAACTGTCGCCTGACTTAAAATTCTACTACATAGACAATAGAGTTAATACTCGAATGTAGGTAGTACCTAATGTGCGTCTATGGAAAATAACGCGCGAGATTTCAATTAAAGCAGTAACCAATAGTTCTTGGTAAAAAGTTGTATAGATAATAGAAAAAAAAGCTTATATTATATTATGTTTTGAATAATTACCATCGTGTTTTGTTATTCTTAAATAAGCTGGCAACATTAATTCAATGTACAAAATGGATTCTTATTTTAAATCTTGAAAAAACGCAGACGTGAATACTTTATTTTAAAAATAAGATAGTAAGTATAACTTCACAAAATGTTTTAATAAACTCGCTTACTCTAAGATATTTCTTTGAACGATGTTCTTTTCAGTCGAATATACCACAAAGGGTAAAAAAGTTGGTCGAACAAGGAGCAAAGGAAGCTTTTAGATTGTGTATCGAGTTTAAAAAGTTTATAAACTCGAATGCTTCAATCCAGCATATCTTATATTATTCGTTAATACTTAAACCCAGAGATTACTATCTTTTTTCTTGTTTATTGTTATTTACTGAGAACCATTAAATATTATCAGTGTTAACTTACTACGCTCGCTTTGAACTAGTGGTCGGAATGACGTATATTTTGTTTGTGACATGCAAGATGTGCGATATGCCTTTGTTTAAAGATGAACTACTGTTTTACTGTGACTGTGTGTATTTTCTCCATCGAATCATGAATTCTAAATTTTGGCGCACCTCAAAATGCACAAATGGTGTCACAGTTATGAGTTAGCCCCTCTACTAACTTCGTATCAATATTTAAAAATAAATGCCCAAAAGCGAGTCGGATTTGTGCACGAAGAGTTCTGTGCCATTTTGGTACGTTACCCATTTCTGTTTTAATTTAATTTTAGTTTTGTTTTGTTATGTTACTATAACGGCAATAGGAATATTATTTTGATAAGTATTTACTGCGTTGCCATACCTTGAAAAATATCAAAATAATGTAGAGGGATAATATTTAACATTTAATGTTTTTGATTTGTGCATTAAAATCTACGTGTAAGTGTGGACTGTGGATCAAATTATGGAAGTCAATAATGAAGGAAACAGTTCCCGTTAATGGAATGAGCAGAAATTTGGAATACGTTGCCTAACGCCGATGAGAATGCCATATTATGGTAATTTAGAGCTCATCTGATACTGAAGTCAGAAGGTGGCAATATAATCTTCGCTATACCTACTTAACGTAGACTCACCGAGTTAAGACATTTGGTTTTAAATAAGCAGATGATTACTGTGCAAAAAATAAGTACACTTGGCAGCAAAATCTAATCCCAATATCAGGGTTGATGAATAGGTTTAAACTATCTAGCGTCAGATTATATCTACACCAAATGTCCTATAGCCTTTTCAAGAAGCCTACATACATATGTCTACGTCTTTACCGGATTATCCGGACGAAGAGCGCATCTCTGCAACCAGGGCGACCATCCGTCCGGGCTTATCCGGATTTGTTCCCTGATACCCGGACGCTATCCGGGTACAAAGTAGTTAATTAAACGAGTGTTTTACGCGTTCACCCTGAGCTAGATATGATTGTCACGTTTTCTTGATTAAGATCGATTAATAAGAAAGCCTTTTACTTACTGTTATAAATGTGAGATGGATGGATGGATGTTTGTTACTCAATCACGCGAAAACGGCTACATGGATCTGGATACATTTTGGCTCAGATATAAATTATAGTCCGAAATAGCACTTAGGTAATTTTTTATTCCGGAGAATTGGTCGGTATTCAAGGGAATAGCGATAAACGACTTCGATACTGACGAAGTCGCGGGCAACAGCTACTCGT
The DNA here is from genome assembly GCA_923062465.1 of Acleris sparsana. NCBI lineage: Eukaryota > Metazoa > Arthropoda > Insecta > Lepidoptera > Tortricidae > Acleris > Acleris sparsana. The sequence goes on along the minus strand of OV281308.1, from coordinate 5,724,132 downwards.
ATTTTAAAATAATCCTTAAATAGGTACTAATATTATAGAAAGAAAAGTGTGTTTGTTTCTTTGTCCTATTTTCACTGTTTAAGGCCTGAACAGATTGAACTGAAGTTAGCTACAAAGAACGTTTAAAGTCTGGAGACGCAAGTAAATCGGAAAGTTCCTAATGGGAATACGCAGATAACGGAAATAAGCAGTATCCCAAATTATATAACCAAAGCACATTGAACTTTCTATACTTAGTAATAAGGTTGATATTGCTACAAGAGTTATATCTGAGATACTACCTATTGGCTAAGGAGGGCAGAATAGTTAGGAACAAGCTGTACGCGGACGGAGTCGCCGGCAAAAGCTATTGTCTTCATATTTCAATGTCAGTAAGTACCTATTTCGTTACTGACATGCTGAGAGACTCACAACGTACAGCTAAAATTACTACACGTAGAAATGGATTATTTTGAACACCTAATGTTGCTCCTTAGGAGGTGCTGTAATGAGAAAGACGGAAAAAGGTTTTGATGGATTGTGTGACGTATGACTAATTGTGTAAAGGTGTAGAAGAGAGTAGAAGACGTGGCACCCAGTGTAGGACAAGGGCAGGAACATGACCTATAATTCTCCTGTAAGAAGCTAGAGGTGCGCTTACGAAATCATTCTCAACATACATCCCCTCACAGAAAGTACCTACTAGAGACCTATAAGAGAATAGTAGAAAGACAATACCCTACTACGTACATAGCAGGCACTAGTTCTATACGTATAAATATTAATTGTGCAATTCATCCTTAATTAAATTTTTTTCGATGTGAAGACGACGTTCTTTACCAGAAGTAGTTTGAAACAAGTTCGGCGACTGCATAGATGGGCAAAGTAGTGTCATTGCCGCTTAAGAGTAGAGTTTAATAAACTAAACTTTCAAATGAAATTGCCCATCGCAAAGTTAACAATTCAAGAAAACTGTCATCTCCGGCGCGACTCGAGACGTGCATCTTACTTAAGATCAGTTTATTGAGACGCCTCTCAGATGTGGGTCAATCAGAGTCTACGAACGAGTCACCGAATTAGACTGCAAATTCCAAAAGATGATGATGAAGTTGTTAGTGTTCCGCGGTCTGCATCTCAACAACCATAATGCCTATGTGTCTGTTCTTTGGATACATTAAACATGATTATATTTTTTTGAGACTGTTAAACATAAAATTATAAATTATTACATTTTGTATGTTTTTGGTTGAATCTTCGAAACCCTACAATCTTTAATGATGATAGAGTCAATACTCGATCATTTATAACTTCTTCATACTGGTAAACCATTTTATTAATGAATGTTGTGGTGTTTAAGGAAAACAGTAATGTCCATCTCATGTTCAACACGCGGAAGCAATAAAGCCATCCCTTTTCATTTGTGTATGGGCGTAGCAGCATATGTGGCCTCATACGATGGTCCCAGCATAGGTCTAATCACGTTCATGTCTATTGAACTCATTACGTCACGTGACATGCTCAGGTGGGACCAATCTTGATATGATAAGATTATCGTAGCTTCTGTTGACAACGGATTAGATAATATTGTTTTCTTTTCGTTTGTTTAAAAAACGATTCCTATTGCCTTTCCGACACTTCACCGTGCGCTTGCGTTGACTAGTTATTTAGAACCAACGTTTACAAAACAATGTACATTTTTATTTAGAAAAAGTGCATACAAATTAGATATGAGCGCCGATGGCCAAATGCACGGCGGCGGCGCGAGCTGAAATCTTTCACGGCGGCGGCGGCGTTTCGGCGGCGCGGCCTTGAGAGCCTTAGATTTTTGGAAGGGATTGATTTGTTAATAAAACTTGAAGAAAACCATATTATTGGTTGCTTTAAGTATATTATTTATTTAAGGAGAACTCAACATTTATATGTATTTAAATCACAGCGCCTAATAAGCCTATTAATAGAAACAATTAGTAGCTAGCTAGCATTTGCGATGTAATACCTATCACGTTTACAAAAATAATCATTCCAGTATTTTTTTACTCAAATATTATCTTTCATCCATTTTACTTTTACGCCGCGCAGTAAACACACATTAATTCGACGAAATACTTGACACGACTGAGCAAGCGAACGCGTGATACGCGGGTAGGTAGGTGGTGCGAGCAGGAAAGCAAGTTGTTAACGTGTCGCGACGGCGCGCCGCGTGCTCTTCTCAGCGGCGGCGCGTCGACGCGACCTCACGGCGACGACGGCGCGCCGGCGCGGCGCTCATATCTAATACAAATTGAACTAACCACCACTACCACCTATACTTAGCACACCATTCTACTACTATTAGCACACCATCGCCTGTATTCTACGACGATAAACGATATCGCTTTCGACGTACTATCGTTTTGTTTTTAACTTGGCCGCCATTACCCTTAAGTATACATATACGAGTACTTATGCGCAGAGCCCGGAATTTTAGTGGCACTTTTCAATAACGCTAGTGAGTTCTCATTTGTGGACTTGCGATATACATATCTATCGATATTCGATACAATACAAAAAAAAGGCGGTGATATGGATAAAAAGCGATCTTTTCCTAATAACGTTTAGGTAGTTGAAAATTTGAAATCGACTAATGGAATTAAATATAAAAATAATGGAATTAAATATAAAAGTAACGCAGGAAACGATAGGCATCTTATAAAATCAGTTTCAAATACGGCTAGCAATTTCAATTTCATGTTCAAAATACTTGCTAGTACTAAAGGTTGCTTTAGTTTCTTCATAAATAAATAGATTGTCCTATTTTTTTTCTGATTACCCGCATGACACGTTAAGTTGCAAACATAATATTGATAATTTTAGTAGCTATATCACAGCCCAAAAGTGCCACGATATTTTTGATCTCTGCTTATGAGGTACCAAAACGTTGACAATCCGATAACAGGTCAAATAGTAGATTGTTAACCAAGGGATGAAAGGCACTTATTTACCTATAACGATTCTTTTTGCCCAATCAGGTTAAAATATTTTCACCCGAGTTAGGGTCTCCCCAGACCTATCGACGCGGATTCGTCTTGAGCCGGTAAGAAAAAGTTTCATGTCCGTGTTGTCTGTGAAGCAAGAGTGAAAAGGTGTCGCTCGGCTCGGCTCGATTCGGCGTTGCGAACGGAACGACGTCGTTTTTGCTCTTATTGCATGGACATGAACTTTTCTTGGCTCAAGCCGATTCAGCGTTGATACGTCTGGGGAGACCTTTAAACACTTTTCATGTCGACTATGGGAAAACTTTATAATAAAACTTAAAAAGTAAAACTCAGAATAGTTTTCCCAAAAAGTGGCTGAATAATATTTTAGCATGCCATATAGGTAACAGGATTAACTAGTTTTTTTTAATAATATTACAACAGAGGCTGTATAAGTTTCTGGTACTACACAAGCCCATTGACATAGTTCTTGTTTCAAATGACTTTTTTTAAATAATCTTACTACGGTGAGGCTGCATAGGTTTCTGCTACTTCACAGGTTTATTAGCATGGGTCTTTTTTTAGAATTGAGGCCCTGGCCAAGATGCAAACAACATGCAATACTAACGTTTTTCTTTTCTATCACACAGAACTTTTTTTTTTATGGCCTAGAGAAGGCAAACGAGCTCACGTGATGGTAAGTGGAACTTGTGACCCATAGACATTCGCATTCACAAGACTGCAAGCCTAAGACTGCAAATGCGTTGCCAACCCTGAGGACCAAGATGGAATGCCTCTATGCTAGTCATTACACCGGCTGTCTTATCCCCAAACCGGAACACAACAATGCGAACATTGCTGTTTTGGCGGTAGGTTTGGATAGGATGGTGGTAGCGATCCGGACGGACCCTGCACAAGGTCCTTGCACCCGCAAAACCACCCGTATGGGGTGACCGTTGACCACGTGGTTTATCGCTACGAACAAGAATGTCAAAAGTATGGGTACTTTTTGAGTGATAGAAAGGAACACGTCCGTAGCGTAACGTCTTGGCTACGGCCCCAGGCTAACCTAGGGTGTTATTGTCTTCAACAAATAGCCTTTAAATTCATCGTGCAGTGTTAACCGGCTGACTAATACGAGTAATTAATGAGGGACTTGATGCAAATCGTCTATAGGCTTACTTACTATTAAACGACTCAAAAACATAAGGGTCATTTTATTTGGTATCAAAAATTCAAATTGCGAATGCGTCGCCAAAAACCGTTTCTTCAAATTAGCCAATTGATCTGTATACGATGAGGCGTTCGAAAATTAAAATGAAGTGCATAGTTCAGCGACGCGAAATTCCTGTAACCGCCAGTTCTTTTTTTAAATTGTAATTTTAACCGTCAGTACCCTTACACGAGTCAAATGCTCTCTCCCTCTGTATTCTTATAGAGTGCGAGAGACAGAGCATTCGACTCCCTAGCGAGTATGGTATTTGTAACTCATGGTAAGGGCGGTGGCGTCTAAAATGGCTACCGAAACCCGCTCCCTATGATTTATGGTCTATTTATATTCCGATGGCAAGTTCAAGTGTGTGAAGGTATGTCCAATTGGCAATTGCCGAGATTGACTCACAATGCCTCACGTGCACATTACGCTGGTCTTCCAGTGCTCAATTGGACCTAGGATTAACTATATGATCTTTACATAACTATAGTTACATACATACATATTGTCTGCCAACTTATATGTATGCTTACTTTTTTAGGCGATGGGTTGGTTGGCCTAGTTGGTAGTGACCCATGGGGGGCACACGGTGCCCCCGTTAACAGCCTATGGAGGTTAACATCGGTGAGGTTTTAGTGGGTAGGCTTCCCCCTTCCCCTTCGCTCTGAAGGGTAGGGGGTTGTGAGTCCCACATAACCCTCCAATATGGTCGTGCCTAGACCGGAGGGTACGCGTAAATGAGTTTCCTCACCGTTAAAAAATAAAAAAGCTAGCGGTCCCGGTTCGATTCCCCGTATGGTCCAATATTTTTGTTGATGAGCCAAAGTATTTGTTTGGGAGTCTTGTATGTGTTCTATATACTGAAGTATTTATTTCTATGTGTAAGTACATATTTATATCGTGGTATGTCTAGTACCCATAGTACGGTCACGGACTTTAATTGTCGGTTCACCATAGAACCTTGTCATTATGACAGCGTCAATTAACGAGATAGAAATTACACGGGAATTAATCGTAGGGTTTATGAGACAAGGTTTTATAGTGCTTCATCAATTAAAGTCCGTAACCGTACGAGCTAAGAGCTTAGTTTGTGACTAAGCTTAAGTTTTTTAAGTTTATTTATCTGTCTAGTGAATATAATATAAGTGTATGTACTAGGCAAATAAGTAGTTAACATTATCAATATTCAGACACTGTATGATTGTGAAATGTGTCAGTATTGAATTCTTATCTTGGACGGTAGATATTTATCAAAGAATTGAACTTGACTCTTTATCTTCCTAATACTGTACTGGGATGAGTTACTTATGTTTGTGGGAAATGGTCCCCGGGTATTTATTTATTTTATGATTGTGTGATTCAATTTTGTTTTAATCATTTGTTTGTTAAATAGGTTTTGCCCTTACGTGTAAGTCGTTTATTGGTGTCCGTCAGAAAATTTAAGCAATATTTAGGCTTTTTTTACCTTTATAACCAAAACGCCCCCCTCATTTTTAACCCACGATTAGAAATGTAAAGCAGGATCCAGATGACCGATTTACCCAGCCAACTATCAAGAAGAAAGACGAACATGCTATCTTTTTAACCGAACAGCAGTCATAGTTAGTTGGCTTTATAAGTTTTATTTGTGCATGTGTGTGTATCTGTCTGTGTTGTTTTAGCTCCCAAACGGATGCCCCAATTTGGATGCGGTTGATTTAAAAAAAGATATTTCAAGCAAGATAGTTCTTAGCTAAATTTCATGAAATTCGGTTAAGCCGTTTAACTATGATTAGACTTGAGCACATTCTCTAGAATGTGATCTTGAGTAAATGCTCAAGTCTACCAACAACTTGTAAGATATCTGAAAGGTTATCATGAAATAATAAAGCAGTTCAGTTAGGATTGAGACTAAGGACAGAGCTATAGTAGTAACATAGTTATTTCTCTTTCTCTCAACCTTAACTGAACTGTTTAAGTATTGCCATAATAACTCCTCTGCTCTGAAAGAAGAGATCGCCAATATATCGAGTGTTATTTTAAACTTATCTTTGACTGGCGATAAGACTTTTAGCTAATCGTGTCCGTTGTCCTTTTAACATTTCTCAAGGTAACTGTCAAACCGGACAGGTGACACTAAACGTTTCGAATTTACTTATTACAGCCACAATACTATTTACGTATGGCCGCCTGCGCGTGATTGTTCTGTGACAATGGTAAGTAGATGTTATTGTCGAGTTAAGTCTTCAGAATGTAATCTGTTAAACGCCTCGGATTTATTAAAGCGGCGTTTTCTGTAGCTCTATACCTAATTGTAGGCTTTATATTTAAAGATAATTACTCTATTTATTTGACGCCGTTTGTGTGTGTTCCTTTTTAGGGTACCCAACGGGACCCTTTTAATATTCCTATACGCCGTGCGTCCTGAGTTTAAACTTTAAACAGCTTTATCTTTTGAACCGTAATATAGATAGTGGGTTGTTTTTTTAGAACATGTGTCGATAAAACAACGAAATAAAACAAATGAAAGAACGTAAAAAAAATTTTTTTTTGGGTCGTAAAAACGGTCAAACATACAAGTGTCAAATTGGATATGACTATAGTACGAAACCTAAACAAAAACCAAAAACAGGACAAGTTTAGGTAGGGCTCGTGCTGATTCGATCTGAAATCAAATTCAAATCGGAATATGCGTACTATCGAACCAACGGAACCCTGACCCACCATAGAACCTTGTCACAGTTATTGACGTTAGGACTGTCATACGAAGCTATACGGCAATCGTACGTCAATCATTGTGACAAGGTTCCATGGTGGGTCAGGGTTCCGTTGGTTCGATAGTACATACGTACTGTGCGGCGGTACAGAACCCGTGGTGTGCGATTGCGACTGGCACATACATACATAAACTCGCGCCTTCATTCCCAGAGTGGGGTAGGCAGAGCTACAGAGTTGCCGACAACTCGTATATTGTTGATAATTCTGTGACCGCATTTTGCACAATTAGGCTAAGATGTTTACCAGCGCATTAGTGGCAGGTTGCAAGCCCAGCGCCTAACAGTACTACAAGCCTACTTGGTCGCCTCTTACGAAATCCACGGGAAGACATGTAGTGCCACTATTCTAACCCGGCAACCACACGGGACTGGCACTTGACTGGTATTTCAATGTATGAAAAATCGTTACTAAGAAACGACTCAGTTGGACTCAATCGTCATTTACTAAGGGCCTTGGAGCCGTATTAATAAACTGATCTCAACTCTACTGCTCGTCTCGAGATGCGTCAAAAATGACAGTGTTCTATGGTTTGGCGTTTACTTTGACGTATCTTGTGACGGGCCTCACAGTCAAGATGAGTTTATTAATGCGGGTTTAAGAGCGGCCGTAAGGATTTAATTGTCAACGTCACTTTGCAATAAATCAACTGTACTCAAAAACTTTGACGATTGCTGAAGAAAGAAGGTAATGTTTTTTTAAAGTGTCGTAATCATTAATGTGATTTGTGAACAGTTAAAATTACAATCAGACATTTGTAACGAATTAATAAACCTATCTGGGCTGAGACCCATCTTAAGATAAGTCAAAGCAAGTAAAGTCAAAGAGAACTGGCATTTCTGACGAGTCCTCAAACGAGCATCTCAACCAAGATAAGTTAAATACGAGCCTTAGTTAACTATTAATCAATCTTTGGAGTAATTATGGCCCCATCGATCGGTGCCATCATTCTCCCAATGTCGAGGTTGGACCATACACTGCCAGTATTTGTGTTCCATGGTCTCGTACCTTAGTTAACTAACCTTTTAATTATTCATTAGGACGACCTAAAGTATACCTAACTTACCATAACAAATGCCGTAATTGCACACAATATGTTCAACTTACTTGGTAAGTAATTATCCAGACTTAGCCAACGCATTTAAGTACATCGCCGGAACAAATTGCCGTGAAAAAGACCCTATTTCACGTGTGTTAAGGAACAGTAAAGTTGAGATAATGGAAACGCATAAAACTTTTGTTTCTGTGGTCACGTATTCACTTTAGGATATGGATAATGTTTATAGTTGAAACTTGCGCTGTGTACTTTTAGAGCGGTGCATTCCCTTGAATATCTTTAATTGACGGATTTACCCCTTTGTCAGAACATCCCGACCTGACCTTACAAGAAAATTGGTAATTAATGTAGGTAAAGCAAGATTTAAAAACAACTGCATTTTTTGATGTTAATTATTTATGCTACTACGAGTATATCTATATATAAAAGGCAAAGCTGACTGACTTATATATCAAAGCACAGCCGAAACGAATGTACCTAGAAACTTGAAATTTGGTACAGCGGTTGCTTTCATGATGTAAATGAGCACTAAGAAAAGATTTGTGGATTATATACATACATACATGAACCCTGAAAACAATGCCCTTCTTTTTTAGGCAGTAGTGTAATAAGCTTTAAACACATAAGTTGTATATATTTTTGTAATAGTCTTTTAAAACCCTTTATTGTGATACCCCACTTGATAGGTTTGTAAATACTTGTTTCTTTCGGCCCCGCAATATGGAGTATATAGTCCGCCATTTGGTTTTCATTTTAACGTCACTTAACAGATGTTAATTGGGATGACGTAAGGATTTTAACGATACCTCACACATCTAAAACGGTCAAGGAATTTGGAATTTATAGTGGAATAAAGAAACTCACATACCTACATACATACATACATACGTACAAACATGAACCCTGAACTTAACACTCCTTTTTTGGGGCAGTCGTGTAAAAATATATAGAAATCCACGTGAAAAAGTCCATTTTTATCCGGTGGCGAGAAAAAGTAATCATTCGGGTTGAAGCTGAGGCGCGACAACGAAAAACGTGGCGCTCGTTGAAAAATTTTTCTCGCACCTTAAACTGTCATCAAAAAATACTAAAATTGCCGCGCGCTTGTTGCCACTTTAGGTAGAGTACGAGTTCACCTTTTAACCTGCCGCCAAACAGCAGTGTTTGTATTATTGTGTTCCAGTGTGGGGATAAGACAACCGGTGACATTACTAACATAGAGCCATTCCATCTCAGTCCAAAGGGTAGGCAATGCATTTACAGTCTTAGCATTGCAGTGTTTAGATTGTACTCTTGACAATGCAATATACTTTCTCAACTTATTATATTATTTCGTTGCTATATTGTGTGTATGTGTTTTTTGTATACATAAGTATAAGGCCCACGGAATTGTTATTCGTTATGAGTAGGATAGTTTAATAGGTTGTTGTAAGTATATAAACTGAGCGCGTCTCGCCATCAAACAGCAGTTTGGCGGGAATATATATATATTTTTTTTATTTTTTTATTTATTATAACACAAATTTTAGATATTATACATTGTTCCACAAAACTGTTTACACAGTTTGACTGCGGAATCTTCGGTCCAGCTTGATGACAACATATTACACAAAAGCGGTACATAATTAGATATACTTACGAGGGGCGGCTGAAAAGTTCTAAGCCTAAGGTAGAAAAAAAATGTTCAGATTTTTTTTACTAATTTTATTTTTCAATATAATCTCCCTCTAATTCAATGCATTTATTACATTTTTTAAATAATGCTTTTAGACCGTTAAAAAAATAAGTTTTATTTTGGCTGTCGAAATGTTCCTGTACAGCCGCCTTCATCTCTTCATCACTGCCAAATCGCTTTCCCCTTAAATCTTTCTTCAAATTGCTGAATAGAAAATAATCACTAGGGGCCAGATCTGGACTGTAAGGTGGATGATCAATTTCCTCGAAGCCAGTTTCCTTCAGAGCAAGCTTGGCAACACGAGCGGTGTGAACGGGGGCGTTGTCTTGCAAAAACAAAATGCCTTTGCTCAGTTTGCCCCTTCGTTTCTCGACTATGGCTTGTCGCACTTTTCTTAATAGCTCAGCATAATAAACTGCATTTATTGTAGAGCCTTTCGCCAAATAGTCTATTAAAAGAATGCCATCGCAATCCCAGAACACGGTGGCCATTAGCTTAGACGCCGATCTTTGAACCTTGAATTTCTTTGGCGGCCTTTCACCCTTTTCGATCCACTGCATAGATTCAGACTTCGACTCTGGATCATACTGTCTGATCCATGTTTCATCAACAGTTACTATGCGGGAACAAACTTCATCTAAACCTTCTTCACATAATTCTAAAAATGCCTGAGAAGTTTGAACACGACGTTCTCTATCGAAAGCTGTGAGCATTTTCGGCACCCAACGAGCACTTACTTTTGTCATATGCAAATGTTGATGCAAAATCTCTCCAACTCTTTCCTTACTAATACCTAAGGCTTCAGCTATTTGCCAAACCTTAATTCTCCGATCCTCTAATACTAACTTTTTGACTTTTTCAGTATTTTCTTCAGTCACAACCGATATTGGCCTTCCTGAGCGAGGATCGTCTTCGATCGACTCCCGTCCAAGTTTAAAAAGTCGACTCCATTTTTTAACCGTGGCATGAGAAGGGCCAGATTCACCGTAAATACTAGACATTTCTTCAAAAATTCTTTTCGGCGATTTGTCACTTTTCGTGAGGAACTTAATGACTGCACGGTGCTCAATTTTCGTGATATGCGTTGATAATTCACACATGATGACCTTTAGCGTCGGATATCTCGAGATGTAATAAACAAAAGACGACATTTTTTTCTTTTATTTATTAACTTTTTAAATGGTCTTTTTAGTGGCCAGTATCGCTAACGCATATGCAACCTCAAAATACCTTAGGCTTAGAACTTTTCAGCCGCCCCTCGTATACTAATATGTTTATATATTTCATCATCATCATCATCAGCCCGGGGGCGTCCACTGCTGGACAAAGGCCTCCCCCAAAGAGCGCCACAAGTCACGGTCTTGAGCCGCTTGCATCCAGTGGCTCCCCGCGATCCTAACCAGGTCGTCAGACCACCGGGTGGGAGGCCGTCCAACACTCCGTCCACCGGTGCGGGGCCGCCACTCGAGAACTTTTCTTCCCCAACGGTTATCAGTTCTCCGAGCTATGTGGCCTGCCCATTGCCACTTCAGCATCAGTAGTTTATATATTTATATATATTTATATACAGGGTGTCTTGAAACTCTTGTGATTAATTTTAACAGTAGATAGGGTGGATTATTTGGATCATCCCTACATTGGTAATTTTTTTTTAAGTTAATATTTGACCGAGTTACAGACTGATTTATCATCGCCTTTCCTGACGATGCTCTCAGTGTGCCCCATCTTAACTAATTCATTCATAATTATGTGTCACAACGTATTGTAAATAAACAAACTGTTCCCTCTGAAAAATGATTGTGATCATGGTCAAAGCTTCCATGGGGTTCATAAAACTAAGACTTTAGTCTGTAGTATGAACGAAAAGAGGGTCTCTATTAAGGATAAGGGCCTAATATGTAAATAATTTAAATATGAAACTTACGATTGCTATTTTTAATCACACTCACACAGCTAAAATAGCACCTCAACTTTAAACTTCTTTTACGAGATCACGAATCATGGATTTATTTTATGCATTCGTACCACTATCAGGGATAATTACGAATAAAAAACAGAACAATTAAAACGAATCACTACGTTGAGACTGTGGTTTGACAATTTGACATAGTATTTTTTAAAATCTTGTACCATTAAAACTCTTTATGAAAAGAGGTTTAGGTTTCTTTTATTAAAATAAAATTGTCCCTACACGTAACGTTTTATCAGAATTACATTTAAAGCTGGTGTCATATACGTTGTTGAAAGATATTCGGATCCCAGAAGAAAGAGAAAACATAAAATTGCTTCGTAAGAAGAGGTCGACGTGGTGACACTACAGTATTCTTAAGAAGCAATCATCATTTAATGGTGGTCATTTAGTTGGGAGTAATAGACACCCTCATTTTTTACAAACCTAAGTTACCGACTTGCTATACCTTTGCCACCAGTGCTTGATGATCTACATTGTCTGATGCTATTGCTGACATGCAAGGCCCCTCTACTCAACTGGCATGTCTGGCATCAAGTTCAGCCCGTGCCTGATTAGCGCAGCTATTATGCTGCTGGGTTTTGTCCCTTTGTGTAAACATTTAAGCATATTGATGGCTTCCTCTACCTTGCTTATAACTGCATAACGTTGGGCCAAGTCCTAACGTTTAACGTTAACGGTAACGTTTTTTAAACCGAATATAATAAATAAAACCGGGTTAAAAGGTATGACTTTTTAGTCAAGGTGTGAGTATTTTTCTTATTAACCTTTTTCGATCCACATTGACTGCCCTACAATTTTTAGTGACAGACATAAAAATAGTTGCTCTATGGTAAAAAATAAATGTCATAAAATCGTGGTTCGTTAAATAAAATTCTATGAAGTATTGAAATAATAAATGCAGTAAGTATGTTGCACTTTTTGAACTGCCAAAAATGTATTCTAAGTACTTAACAATTATTTAAATAAGTATTGCCGTTATTGTTTTAGCATAAAGGCGGCATGCATGCCGTTGACGAAGGAAGGTGAATGAGATGTTGAGGAATATAATTTACAGCAGTACCCGAGGTATCTTACTTAATAATATTATCCTACTATAATATTGTGTGTGCGTGTGTTAGTTTGTTACTCCTTGACACTACATCGGCTCGACAGATTTGGATGAAAATCAGGATGCACATAAGTTATATCTTGGATAAGTTAAACATTCCCGTGGGAATTTCGATAACCGAATTTGACGCGGACGAAGTCGCGGGCAGAAGCTAGTAAATTATAAAGTTGGTATGTTTGCATGTTTGGGTGTATGTATGTTACTCAATCAGGTTTCAACCACTGAACTGATCGGGGAGAAACTGGGCACACAAATTATACTTCAATAAAGGTGGAGGTTCCATTGTATGTTCACCGGTTTCGCCATCAATTAATTATGGACCGATAAAAATAAAATAAAAAATTGATACAGTAGGTATACTTACGAGGTGGTCCCATTGTCACGAAATCTGAATCTAATGAGGGGATCCCACAAGAATTGAGGGAAATGGTCAAATATTATAGGCTTACATATGGCGATTTTAGTATTTTTAGTTACTAATGCAGCATTATTTGCATTCAGAAAGTGTCATTTAGTGAAGTGGAACTGATGATGAAGACCACAGATTCCTCAACGGTACCTATTTTATGGCTGGCGATAAGATATCTCTATTAAGATAGTTGAGCGACTATAGCGAAGAACGTTTAATATAACTATGTTCCCGCGGCGTTGCTTGCGTGGAGCTTGAATGTCTTACAGTTTCATATTAACTAAGAAGTAGGAGTACATAATATCTTATTATGATCACTAAAAAGTATAATAAGTGTTTAAAAAAAAACTGCCTTCAACCACAAAAAATAAATTAAAAAATTGTATGTATAGGTAAGTCCAACTGAAGTCGGCTTTTGGTTAATATTGTGAGTCGACTTCAGCTGGACTGACCTATACATACATACCATTTTAAAAGACGTAATTTTTTGTCTTTTGTAGGCGGTTTTTAATACCTAGGTAATTGCGATAATTAATTCTACGCGTTCGGACTTGCGTGCAGAAGCTAATTCAGAACAGTCTGCATGCCAAAGCCTTTGCTTTACAAAATGTGGAGCATAGGTAGTTAATTTTGATCCATGTTCATAAGCTATGGGGTCCTAATAAATCCAAACTTTCGACTGTTGAAGCGCGAGCCGTCATCTTGAGTTGATGGGCCTAAATTAGTTCGTTTTCTAATAATTCCTCAACAGTTGCTCCTACGAAAAAAATGTGTAAGTATATGAGAAGAATAAAGAAAACGAAATCGTGCACAGTTTGTGAATATATGTTTTTTTATATTCAGATACTAGCGTCGGAAGAAAATTTTGTTTACAAAAGCGCAAAGGCAAGAGAAAACAAAACGGTAGCATGATGAATTTTATGCTGGGCTTTACGTTAATATGTGTAGCTACAGTCGTTATAGTATTTTATAAGCTGCACGCAAAATAGGCGCATACCTAAGTCGTCAAGTTGCGGAAAAGAGCCCGCCACAACCTATTTTATAAGCTTTATTTTACTTTTTTTATTTGTTCATATGTATGATTGGGTCGCATCTAGCATGCCAATTTTAAACCAGTTACGGTTATTAAAAAAAGCGCTAATAAGTGGTAAAATATAAAATGTTTTTACTCTGTATCTGTAAGAAAACATAATGTGCAGCCGATAACATGCAACGTTTAACAGCTGGTCTGATGATGAAGTTGAATGGTGGCCAATATTACGTACGTTGTGGCATTTTATTATACAGATGCAGATAATAGTAATATTTTCTTTTTTTAGGTAAATTAAGGTGTGCAACACGACTTTTATATTTTAAAAAGGAAACAGAAGAACGAAAACAATTATTGAAGGAAACGGAAGCTAAATCTCAAAATTCAAGAGAAGAGAATAGTAACATTAAGTTCTTATTTCATACTAACATTATAAATACGTAGCTCAGAATCCGAAAGTTTGCTTTTTTCAGCTTTTATTTTAACTTGCATTGTTGTTATGTATGTAAGTTGCCCGTTAAAATTTGCAAGTCAATTTTGAGCCAGTTCCCGTTAATGGAATGGGCTGAAACTTGGACCTCATATGTAAACTCGATGACAATGCAATATTATGGTATCTAAGAGCTGATCTGATGATGGAGTCGGAAATTGGCGAAAGGATTTCCGCTATATTTAACGTAGATCCACCGTGTTGGGACTTTTAGTATAATATGATGATGATGATGATGATGACGATGATGATGATGATGATGATGATGATGACGATGATGATGATGATGATGATGATGATGATGATGATGATGATGATGATGATGGGTAGGAACGAGACGCCCGGCCGGAGAAGGCGGAGGGGGCGGAAAATATCAGATTTAAATCGCTTAACCGCTCCCGTGTTTATTTATTACATGTTAACCAGTTGACAATGTAACAATTACCTAATAATAATTATTGAGGCTAATCTGATGACTGATGATGGAGTCAGAAGGTGGGTGCAGAATATACAAGGTTCTTTATGGTAGGTAGATCACTGAGTTTGAAGTAGCGTGAACTTCTTTTAATATGTTCGTTAGTTTCTTTAATCCACCATAATTTCAACAAGCAAGCAGAGATGTTTGCAAACTCGCTTTCTAGTTTGGTCCTTATTTATATTATGTTTCTGTTCCAGGCAGCTACGTCGGTGTATGTAACAAACGAACTCTACCATTGGAAATGTATACATATTTTACTTCCACAATGCTGAACTGACAGAGATATTTAGACATACTGTAGATAGCATGATGTAAAGCCCGTTTAACGCACAAAAGTTAGGTTAGGTTAGGTTTTACGTCGTACCCCAGATTCAATAATAGTTACTACGTCGTACCAAGTGGTCGTCTGAACACGCAGGGAACGTAAAGCGGCCAGACTTCGGCTGATGATAACGCTACGTGAGATTCTTCGGTATCCGTAGATGGATAGTTCCCGAGGGAATAGCGATACACGACTTGAATGCGGACGGAGTCGAAAAGCTAGTTGTTCATAAGTTTCTATCAACGTAGACAAACTATTCCATTCAGCGTCACACCCTGTGATAGTACGAGTCTGATTTGGTTTGGTTGGCAATATGTTTATGACTTTCTACAACCTCTGTTATCTATAAGTGTACTGTGTATTACTAAGCATACTATTCTTTATTTTATCTAAACGAGCGTCCCCATCCCCACTGAGAGCATTCGCATGCAATGAGCATTCGGCGCGAACTTTGAGTGGTGTGTAAGCTTTTTAACGGTCGGCTCAACGTCCATACCACTCGAATATTCACGCGAATGCTCTCAATGGGGATGCTCCTTTATAAATATTCTTATTCTTATATTTTTTTACTGGGGCTGCATAGAACACTGTATAACAACATTTCTTTACACGTGTTATCGTAGGATGCCATGTATTTGGCATAATTTTTAATGTCCGAAACGTATTAGGAATAACAAGTTTTGCATAATTTATTTACGCCGAATCTTAAATTTGCTGAAATTTTATTTGGCATAAATCTATATTATTCGAATGATTGTTTACGCGGATGATATGTTCGCATAATATTGGTACGCAAGAATTTCATTATGCATAATGTTGTTTAGCATATCTGTAATTTAGCGGAACTTTGATAGCCCGAAATCTTGTCCGAATTTATGTCCGAAACAACACTATTTCTTGATTATTGTTAAAGTAAAATAACTGAATTTTGCGTTGTTACGTGTACGTTAAGTAGGTGTAGGTTAGGTCAATTTGAAAAGAAAATAGGTTAGAGTTGTCTCCAGCTTCGCGGAGCCCCGTCGACACCGCCCCAGGCAGCGGGACATATGGTGAATCTCCTCGATTAGGTCATTATTAGGTTATGTTAATATTAAATAATATTAATAAGTAAATAAAAAAAAAAACTTATCATCTATTATTTGTTATATTACACACCACTCAAAGTCGCTCCTTTAGATAAAATAAAGTATAGGATGCTTAGTAATAACATACACAATACGTATCCATTTTCTACATACTTACAAAGAAATGTACCAGTTTGGGGTTGCTGTTGACTCTCCCTAGCAACCCCAAAGATTAATTTAAGAATTTGTTATTTGTTAAAACATAAAAACCCTGTACACCGAATTTAGGTTAGGTACTATAACCAACATGGAAAAAGT
Source organism: Acleris sparsana (assembly GCA_923062465.1). Classification (NCBI taxonomy): domain Eukaryota; kingdom Metazoa; phylum Arthropoda; class Insecta; order Lepidoptera; family Tortricidae; genus Acleris; species Acleris sparsana. The sequence continues at coordinate 5,707,309 of OV281308.1, read as the reverse complement.
CGAATTTATTCTGTCGATATGTTGAGCAAAAGCTTTATTCTCTTGATAAAGTACAGCATACGCTCGCAAAACAATAAAATGCACAAGTGTTTTAGTTCATTTGTGCTCTCGAGCTACGGAGGTACATTTAAAACGAAGTGTGTACTAATTCAGTACATGTTGGATACAACAACGTAATATTTTAATTAATCATAATTTCTTAAATTCAAGGTTGCTGGGGAGATTGTCCACGGAAACCCCAAATTCAGATCATTTGTAGTCTCGATCTATGGAGGTACATTTAAATATAGTGCGTATTAATTCAGTAAATATTGGGTACAACAGCGTGACGTATTAATAAATAACAAATTCTTAAATTAATATTTGTAGCTGCTGGGGACATGCTCCACAGCAATCCCAAACTCAAACAATGTGTACTCTCGTATGATCTACTTGATCAAACTTCTGCTACTGAAAAGTAGCACTAGTTTGGTCAACCGGACTAACAACCGGACTACTGCAATTAGACCCGTTTTTATATCAGGCCCGAAGGTCTAAAAACACTCAAAAACAGGAGCTCCGTCGACGCTCGGGCTCGGGCTCTGTTCCCGTGAGTTTGATTTTGAAAGAGAATTAATTATACGCAAAATCAGTCTTGGTGTGAATACGGGTGAATAAAATGAACCATAGTCACACCGGCGTGGTAAATTGGTGGGACTACGGATCAGACAAGGATCTATTGAGGTACATTTCTTTTTAATAGGTACAAGTTTCATTACATATTGTGTACATTAGCGTTATGCTTTAAAATAATTTATAACAGACGGTAGGGTGTCCAAGAAGCATGACATATCTATAGTTCCTTCGAAGGAACATTCAAAGGAACTACCGCGAATAATCTGACCCTTTTTAGTTTCCTGGCCGTACTAATGAGTTCAAGATATTGTGCTTAAGATGTTCTTAAGGCATTTATTTGTGATGATCAGTCCACAGATTAGAACACAAGGTGCCACAGAATAAGTGCTATTAAACTATTAAAAGACTTATGTTTGGCCTTTTTATTTATGAAATTCATAATAGAGATATATGGCGTAAGAATGAAAGAATACCATAAGGGCATCTATGGTATTCTTTCATTCTTACGCCATACGTAGGACGTCATAAGGTTTGGATAGATTGTCTTTGGTCTGTGTCTGTAAAGCCCAAAGACTTCCAACAGGTCCATTCTAGACCTTCAATTTGACGTTGTGACCGTGACATCTGAAGGAGAAAAAACAGCGTAGTTTCTGTTTCATTTCCTCTTCAGAATCCGTAATCTAAAACGCAGAGAAAGATAATTTTAACTAAGGGCCGGTACAGACGGACTGCAAACTGTCAGTTCGAGGGCAGTTCTGATGCAGATGACGTAACTGCATCAAAACGTACGTACGTCAACTGCACTTGAACTGCCATTTTGCAGCTAGGTTGCAGTTCAATGCTGTCCATCTGTACCGGTTCTTATAGTCCAGGTTCTATGTTAGTAGGTACTAATTCTATGGGGTATGTACCTACCACGTTGATTTAAGTCTATCAGAAAAGCAGGGTTTACAATGGGAGTCTTTAATGACATAAGCACATCAAGTTCGCAAAAAAAAAGTTGGATTTTTGAACACACACGGCTGGCTATGGCTATAGCAAGACATTTTTTTCTTCTTGTCAGTTTATTTATTGATTTATGAGGATTTTATTTGTAAATGTGTAAGATAATTTAGTTTTGATCGTATACTTCGGCACAGGGGAAAGTTTGTGTAAGGCTTCTTACAGACAAGCGGCATTTAGGCCGACAGGTGGTGACGGCTGCAGTAGCCTCTGCCGTTGGCAACATGCCGCTCGTCTGTAAGAAGCCTAAGGCGACTAACAAGCGACTAGGCGGCTGGTAACTGTTATTTATTGCTCTAAGCCTGTAACATGGATAGATTGAATATGTACTACTTACGCATATCGGTTCCATGGCCTGGGATCACATACAAATTATAATCAAATATGCGACGGCCTTTATATCCCGACTGTTAGCTATGTACCGCCATGAATGACCATAGAGATCAATACGGACGGCGGACGGCAATAAACGGATCGTTTATTTCATGTCCATCCGAACTTTTTGAAGTATATGACAGTAGCTATTTATCAAAGAGTTGAACTTGAACTTGGCCATGAAGTCTATGAATTTATGGTTGTCATTTCATCAGATGTCATGTTAAACTAAATTTCAGATTTCCAAGTCTGAATTATTTTTGTTTAAAAACAATTATGTGGTATATATTAGAGTAGAAAGAAATGGTAAATGTTCAGATCTCAACATCCCTATGAAACGAATGATACAATCAGGTCTCGGCAGTGCATATTCCAAGAGATCTAGTGATCATTTCATAACCCGCTAAAATGTTCAGTTGCAAAAACGAAAATACAGTTGGTAAGTTGCATTTAAATTAATCTTTTTTTATAATGTTAACTTAATTTTAATTTACATGGACCGAACTGTTTACATACCATGTAAACAACGAATGGTCTCAGGTCATTGACCTCGAACTTGGAATTTTGACGTTAGTTACTACGAACGTTTGGAGTAGTATAGTATCAACGTCAAAATGTCAAGGTCAAGATATCGGCTGCGACACATCAAGAAACAAATTGAACATAATTAATTTTTTTTTTTTTTTTTTACTAACAGAAACAAAAATGAACCATACCCCCGTGATCAGAATCGTGCGAACTATTACCCCGCCAAATTTCTCACAAGAGTTTCAAGACACCCTGTATATATATATATATATAAATATATATTTAGATGAGCATCGTATTCACAATGAATTCAGGAGATGCCTATGTAACTTAGCTTTAAATCTACGTTTGTTGGTTTCCAGAACAATATCAGCTGGTAATCTGTTCAGGAGATAAGGTAGATGTTTTTTAAGTGTCCTGTCTCCATAGTAGTTGGACACTCTAGGAACTGCAAACTTACCAGCCGATATTGCTCTCGTATTATGACAATGATTGATCAGACGCGTGTGCTCCTGACTGCCATGGCTATTGACTGCTATATAGTGAAATGTATATAGTATTTAAGTGGTAATTTGAATAGTGAAATAAATTAAAATAATAATAATAATATATGGGATACCACTCAGTACTTTTGCCGTAGTAAAATGTTACTTGAAAACAACTGATAAAAACACATAACAACAACATAGATTTTCCCCGAATATCATTAGGGCGTCTATTCTCCGACGTTAAACCATATTTCTTATGACCTGATACCGTATTATAAACGTTTTGATAGCTCTTATATATTATACAGTAAAAACAAAACCATAAAACATCAAAAGCAACATTGTTTATCGTCGTAAAATAGAGGCATTTTCATCAATAATGACCTGTGCTACTCGCATGTAGTAATTTCCCACCAATTACGGGATTCGGTGTAATCAGCTGCCATCGTTCAACGTGTTAATTTGACGGATCATTTATCACAGCGCATTGCTTTTAATGGGTAATCCGGTAACACTTCCGAAATTAACTTTTCATTTACATTTAAACAATGTACAGTTAAAAATACTAATATCTATACACCTATCGTGTCAACTCGATGTATACAAACCTTATAGTCCGTCACATAGAGGCTTTTTTTTGACGTCTTGGGAACGTATATATTTATTACTTTGACTTTACAATGCAATGGCAAAAGGGGTTTGCAGGTTCTTCGTTATCATTCGCTGTCATATTAAAATGCTTCAATGCGAGTCAAACCGCCTTCTTAAGAGGAATGTGAAACAAGGCGTAGCTGTCTAAAATGCCATGTTCCATACTAATTTAGCGGTGGGCTATAAAGATTTTACGATTTTGAAATATGTTGTCGTTATTATGAAAAACTAGGTCTGTACGTTTCCGTCCATTTTTTATAGTTTCTTTTCAGTTTTATTTTCTGGGATTAGCTTCACAATACTCTTAAGAGAAAATTACGAAATATTTATTTCACTTCTCATGCTCTTAAAATGCTACTTAAATCTCTGCGAATCGGGACTAAAGTTCCTTATCTTTTTCTAGGGATTAAAGTATTTTTTTTTAATTTACTCTGGAATCCCCTAAACAACCAATCACGGTGTTTGTGAATGGAGGATTATCGCCATTTTCAGTGATTGTGTATGGACCATATTTTTGGGTGTCGAAATAACCTTAAAATGACAACTGTGCAAATATATAAAAAAAAAGAATTTAATTTCGTGAAACACGATTAATTATTACGAAAATGAATCTATTTAATCATATTAAGGCCGAACTCTTTATTATGAGTGGTCCAATTACTTTAAAAATGGTTTCAAAGTTTGAATCTGTTGGCTAAATATGCAAGCATTAAAAACACCACTTTACAAAAAAACCGCGGAACTTTTTTTTCCTATTTGTATTTTGAATAGATGTTCATAACTTGTATTGAGCGTACGTAACGTAACTTTTTTTTAATAAATGTTGTAATTTTGTTTAGAACGTCGTTTTTTTCCTCGCATTCAAAGTGAAAAGTAGAGTGTTTAACGCGAGACTAAACAACCATAATGACACTCGAACTACAGCCACCCTCGCTCGCAAGCTCGCTCGCGTGGCTAAACATCTCGTGTCATTATGGCTTGTTTTAGTCCCTTGTTGAACAATCTACTATTAAAACATGACTAGTAATATGGAAACAAAGGAGGGGTGCTGTTTACCAATGAAAATTTATCTTTAGAATACATTACAATATAAATACAAAAACGAGTACCTACACTTTATTGAACACCACACGAATAACAAACAGATTGAAAAAATCATTTAATTCTTTCAAGATATCATCGACGATAAAATATAAGTTTGTCAATGGCGGTATATCTCAATAGCGTACCTATATAAATGCGATAGTTTGTGTATTACTTTATTACTCCTTTACGCTGCAACACGGCTAGTCGGATTTGGATGACATTTGGACCATTCATTTCCTAATTTACCTACCTACTTACCTTTAAGGATAATTAAAGTAAAATTCGTATAAGAAATATAAACAATCAATTATCCTTATTGTATTTGTTAAGTGTTTAGCTAATTCACAACGTGATGGCGGTTAACGTTTTACGCAATTAGTTAGATATATTTTTTTTACTCGTTAGACACGGAATTTTGCTCATAATTACAATCTGAGTCAGTTGTTATTTGTAGGATATTTGGGAATCTTTTTAAAGTAATCACCTTCACCAATATTATTCGATTAACGTCCAGTGCTGTACACAACCGCCATCTTGATGATCATCATCTTGATCGATCATGACAAATGTTCTTCGTCTGGCTCTTTTTTTTTAAATTGGTCCTTTGGTCAAGTTTCCTCTTTATCGGAGACGAGTTTTTAAAATTTTAACAAGCTTCGTTTTTATTCGGGCGTTAGTCCTGCCTACTCTTTATACGAAAATAATTAATTAGTACTTTATATTAGACGTAGTGAATACCTAAAATGATACCGTATAGTAACTGACTACATAAAAAAGAGGAGGTTATAAACTTGTCAGTTTTTTATGTTTTTTTTATTTTAAAAGTAGAAAATGGAACTCTTATAGGATCACTCGCGTGTCTGTCGGTCAGGGGCCTTACATTTTGCAAAATAGTCAGAGAATAGAGCTTTACCTGTACATTACAGGAAAACCTGTAAGAAGTCTATGGTGTTTAAAGTAACTTATGAAATTTCTCAAAGCGTTTAACTTGACCTTGTACGGTTTTTTTCAAATGTAATATTGTGTAAGAATATTTGAAGGCGGCTGAAACAATTTGGATTAATACAGTTTTTCTTTGTCAAATAAGTTCATGTTTAGTTAGCTTTCGAACCGATCGATAAGCTAACAGAGAAAACGAGATAAATGCGAATTAGTCCGAAAAGATGTGATGTCGTATGGTTATAATTATAAACGACTTTAATTACTCAAAGGTGACGTGTCTACGATCGAAATAATTAAAGTGATCGAACTAATTACCACCTGGCCAGCATCTGTGAGTCACCGAGGAAATACCTGGTCTGAGATTTACCGGTGACGACAATACTAGCTATTAATCGGGACCATACTTTTTTGTTTTAATGTTTTTATTAGTTTACGTCAAGCTTTGTTGGTTGGCAGGGCCTTTTTTCTACTGGGTAAATCCATATTGTGTTTGACATTTTATTTATTTATTTATTTATTGATAAAACGTTTACATGACATTACAGTATTACCAATGCGTCACTAAACTTAAATGAACAATTAAAAGATAAAATTTCACAATAATAGGTAAAAAATCAAATTGGAATAGTTGAGCATCTAGCATCCATCGCCTCACAGAATCTCAAGCATTCACTACACACTGCCTTCCATCGCCACGCAAACAAGTCGCACTCGGGTGCCGATGCCAGGAGCGCATTGAGCTGTGCGCAGGCGCGGGGCAGTGGCGAGTTCCTGCACGACACGGTGCGCGCCGGCAGCACGGCCAACAGGTCGCGACGTCGTGGTCTGAGGGCGATCCTCAGGACAACCGGGACAAGCAGTCGCACGAGACGCTCTACAAGTTCGGGGCAATCCGACTCACCACGCAACGCACGACATGCCGTGATCATGAGTCGATAATTCCGCCTTACCTCCAAGGAGTTGTACCCAAGAGAGCCAAGAAGGTACTTTGTTGGGTACAAATACGGGTAGAATCCGAATGTTTTCTTAAAAAGGAACCTTAAAAACGCCTTCTGAACTTTTTCAAGAAGTAAGGCATACGTCGATTCGTAGGGATTCCATACGATCGACGAGGCCTCTAACTTACTCCTTACTAAGGCATTATAAATCATTTTTATGGCCACTTGGTCATGAAAATGGCGAAGGTTTCGGATTATGAAACCCAGTTTTCGAAAGCAGCTCGTAGCTAAAGAGGAAATATGCTCGTGAAAAGTGAGCCGCGTGTCGAACACCACGCCCAGATCCTTGACGGAGAAGACACGGTTTATCGGCTGTGACCCTAACATATATTGAGCATGTTCAGCGGTACGAGAGCGGCTAAATGTACATACACAACACTTGGCTGGGTTAAAATGAAGTTTGTTCTCCATACTCCACCGAAACACCAAGTCGATGTCCCCTTGCAACGTCTCGCAATCAGCTTTTTGCTCTACCCCGTATACCAACTTTAGATCATCAGCATACAGGAGACACTGAGCCGCCCGAAGAACCGATTTGAGATCGTTAATCATGATACCGAAAAACAAGGGCCCTAAGATAGAGCCTTGACTGACGCCAGACCGGGTATGGTAAGGAGTCGAAACAAAACAACCATGTCGGACAAACTGCTGCCGATCACGCAGATAACTGGCACAAAAGGTAAGCAACTTGGGAGAGAAACCAATTTCATCAAGTTTCCTAAGCAGCACGTCGTTATCCACGCGATCAAAAGCCTTCGTGAAGTCAAAATAGAGTACATCGACCTGAATTCCTCTATCAAGATGCTCAGCAATGCTGTCCGTTAGTATTAACAGATTAGTGTCGACAGAGCGACTAGGCCGAAAGCCATGTTGCGCGTCACACAAAAACGGGCGAACCTGTGAGGATAAGATTCGGTGAAGTATGGCCTCAAACAGCTTACCAAGGGTGGGAAGAACGGCTATGGGTCTATAGTTCTCGACGGCGGAAGTGTCACTCGCCTTCGGGATTGGTCTCACTCTAGACACCTTCCAACTTCGAGGATATGACCCAGAAGAGAGCGCCAGGTTAAAAATATATTGTATCGGGATTTTAAGGAACTCCATACAACCCTTAACAATATACGCCGGCAGGTTATCAGGTCCAACGGAGCTATTGGCCTTTAGGCGTTTTATCCCAGCTTCAACCTCCTCCAATGAGATTGATTTGATATCAATGCAGTTGAGGCTAGGCTTCCGATCGGCTCTTTCTAACAAGTTCGAATCAAGAAGCGGAATGTCAGGGAGAAAAACTCCTGAGAAATATTTAGCAAAAGCGCTAGCCACCTCCCTACCGACGAATTCTTCATCTTCAAACTTTACTCGGGCAACAAAACCACCTCTTGTCTTGAGACCGCCCACATGCTGCCAGAAAGCGCGGGGATTAACCTTAACTGTACTTTGGATTCGCTCAATGTAGATATCGTAAGCAGACGCTAGACGCTCTTTCACCTCTGACCTCAACACTGCGAACTTTTTGTACACGTCTTTATCCCGCGTAGCCTTCCATTTCCGATGCAGATTATTTTTTTGCTTGATGTCACTGATCAGATCAGCCGTAAACCACACAGGATATCGTCTACTCGAACTAGCTGGACATTTCCGTTTAGGTACGCAGAGGTCAAAAGTACCATATAGTATATCGTAAAGTGAGTCCACAGCGGAGTCGACATCGCCAGCACTGAAAACCTCCTGCCAAGTTCAAGTCAGACATTAATTTGTACATAAGCTCAAAATTACTTTTAGTAAAGTTCCCGACGTATGTCCACATTGCTGGGATCTAGACGCTCCGCAGCTGGTCGACGCACACTCCCTACTGGAAGGGAAATCTCCAATGGAGGGTGGTACGCATCAGATCTTGGGACCAATCCCTCGCCCGCCATCTCTGAGACCACAGCACCAGTGATGCGCTCCGACACCAACACGACATCAAGCTTACTCCCATGTGCATTCGTCACTTCGTTCATCTCATTCAAACCACAAACAGATAAGAGATAATTATAATAGCTAAGGACACTTTGGGGCGTATGTAAGAGCTATTTCTATCAAGTATCAAGTATGTAGGAGCCATTGTATCGTTGGCAATACGATAACATGACATAAGCAATATGGTTTTAATGAGTAGAATATAGGCCCTCGTAATGAATGCGTACAAATCGAGATTATCTTTCTTTGTAGATGTTTTTTTTTATAAATACTAAAACACGGATACATCACTTTGTCGTTTGTCTGTAAATTTTTCAATTAATGGCACTTAAAAAAAATATATCATAAAAGGTCTACTCTAAAAACAGGAAAAGTGCGAGTCAGACTCGCCTACCGAGAGTTCTGCACATGACACACTCAATTCATAATTTGGACAACCGTTCGTTGCATAAAGACCCTGTTTTTTTGGGATTTATTTAAAAATATACAGATTTCAGATTTTTCCCTATACTTTTAGTAAAAGACAGTGTTACATAGTTCTAGGTCAACGGGCAATACCCTATACATTTCGATTCCCTCGAGAGTGTCGAAGTACACGTTTTTAGCGGCATAAATGGCCGTATCTTTTTTTTACGTTAATGTAGAACTTTGATTTTTTCACAGCTTCCAGGTACTGTAGCCCGGAGTATATAGTTAGTAGTTAATTTCAACTCGATTCCTCCACGCGTTCCCGAGATAGGTGTTGACAGACAGACAGACGGACAACAAAGTGATCCTATAACGGTTCCGTTTTTTCCCTAAAAATCTAAGGAAGGTAGAATGCAACCTTAATAAAAAACACATAGCACCTATTTATAACTTGAATTATAAAAATAAAGTTTGATTTCAAATTAATTCATTTAACTTTTTCGCGGTAAAAATATTTTCAACACAAATAAATTTAAATAATATTACATAAATCCAATGCAATAATAATATTCATCCTTTCACAAAGTATAATGTTGGCGCCAAAACGACAACTTGCGAAATATCACGCCAGCGGCCATTTTGAATTACATTACGGCTTGAATTTTAATTACCAATTCAAAAAGGAGAAAGAAATCCAGCGGAGTGGATGGATTAAGGAAGAACTTATACGTGATAGTTTGCTTTTTTTAAAGATAGAAAACACGTATTTTTTTTAAACATTTTCATCAACTTGCCGTTTGCCTCTTAATTCAGGCAATTACTGAAGCCATGAAAACTTTTGTGCGGAAAAATTTGCAGGAAAAAGCAAGTAAAAGATATTTTACCGCAAATAGGTACCTACTCTACAGATTACATGGAATAAAACAGTTAATTGCTAGTTATTTTGCGGTTGACCACGATTGTCCATCAATAAGAGTTGCAAGACGATTGTAAGTTTGTATATAGGTGATAACCAGATGTAATGTACAGTCAGCTGCAAAGATAAGTATACCCTCCTGCATACAAGTTTCCTATGCAGGGGGGTATACTTATCTCTGCAGCTGACTGTACCTACGGTTGGCCACTTTAACGTTATGTTTGAACTGCGGGGGTGTTACTCTCTTAAAAATCAGGAAGTTTAAGTACCTACTCCCGTCAGAGCGTACATAACACATTGTAGCGCGTGCATTCTCAATTAGGCAGCCTTATACGTTCGATCTTATCAAACAGAAGCCCACTACCTAATTGAGATGCACGCACTAAAATTAGTTTTGTAAGTTCCTTACGGGACTATTTAAACTCGCCGCCGTTCACTCGTTCCACCGACCGAACGCCGTTTTTGAGAGAATAACACTCCTGTACTAATCTGTCAAAGGCCTTTAAGCGACATGGTGCCAAAGTGTACAGCTACTTAAGGCCGCCTGTACCTTTAGGTACTTATATACTAACTTTGTCCTTTTATATCTGAGTTAATTGATTGTTGTCATAGTTATGACTACTGTGTCGTGTTTAGGTTATTAACCGTCGTCAGGAAAATCATTAATTCATATTCTTGCGGATACTTTTATTTTACGATTAGCAATCGGGCCTTTACCTTAATAAATCTGGTAGATGACGTGATACGAATAGTCACATGATCTACCAGTGACGCGATTGGTTTAAAAACGAAATTAATAGAAAGGGTTGTTTTCGTAATGCATTTTAGCTAGGGCCTCAGATGCATAATCATAATGACATCGTATCTTATTGAGAACGTTTGGTTTCGTCTTGCTTTCTCAATTTAGCTTATTGATGGATAGTAAACTCATAGCTGACTAAGAAACAAAACAGCAACAAGTAGTGTTAACGTTACATACGTTACAAGACGAATAATGTATGTTGCTAATGAATGTTGATTGAGTCTTTCCTTAGTGACGATTTTTCGTACACACGTTGGAAAAAGGAAATAAAGGCTTGTAGTCCTGTTAGGCGAAGGGCTTGCAACCTGTCACTAATACGCTGGTAAACATCTTAACCTAATTTTCCAAAATATGGTTACAGAATTATCAACACGTTTTTAGAGTTGTAGGTAATTTTGTAGCACTGCCTACCCCTCTAGGGGGATGAAGGCGTGAGTTTATGTATGTATGTACGTTTAAAAAAGGAACGAGTTAGTTCTCTCTAAGTGCGGCGGCAAGGTGGAAAACTTAACTTAACTGGGAAAGCAAGATGTATACAAACTTATCCAATAATCGTAGATTGTTAAGCAAGGGATGAAAATGCACGAGCGCTAGCGAGTGCGCCTATAGTTCAAAGGTGCAATTTGATACTTCCACCCTAGTTAAACACTCTACTTTTCATTTCGACGAAGAGGAAAGTAAATAAAAATGTTTTGTGTTATTTGTCGCGAATTTAGTTTTTAGTTACCTATTGTTTTACAAAAATTATGAGTGTTTTGACACAACTTCAAAACGAGTTATAGAAAAAGTCCCGAGTTATTTAGTAGTGGCTGTATAACATTCCTCCATGGTCTACAAAACCGTCAAAAATGCCTGAGTGTTTGACCAATTTATTGGTTTTTCAAAATCACTTTCCGCCCTAGGGATGGAAATGCTATTTTCAACCCGCTACTGGGATATAGAAATCATTATTTTGCGAACAGGAGAGATGAAAAATACATTTTAGTTTAATTGTTTACTTCGTCTTCGTACAAAACGTAACGAATGCCTACTGTTTTTTTCTCCCTGACTGACCCAGTCCTGTAGCATTAAATAATTGTTGAAATTTAATACGAATGGGCGCCAAAACTTAGTCTCAGCGCCTTGCGTGCCCATAAAGCATGCATTTACTGGTTTGTTTGTTGCTGTCCAGTTAAAATGACGTTCAGTACCAATAACTCGATACTGAGCAAATTATGTATGGAAATTGGCAAGCTTGGCAACGGGACGGGAATGATTTGCGCCATCTTTTACCATCGACGAACTTTTACTAAGAATTAATGCGCATGAGTCCAAATATGTCTGTCTTCTTTTGTTTTATTTAGTTTTTTTTCTTTTAATATTTTTAGTGTCAGTGTCTTATTATAATAACAATAGTCAAATAAAAAGAAGTTTATTGTCAATGTACTTAAGTATTTAAATAAGTATTTTATTGATCATGCTGCTGCCCAAATGATATTATGACTTAAAATTGCAGTTGTTTTGATCAAAATGTATAGTTTTTTCCAAATTGAGCTTTGAGTCTCTAAATATTGAATTAAAGATATATACACCGTGTTTTTTTTGATTTACGATAACTTCGGCATATTACTAGGTACTTACCAAAGAAACTAATTGGTAGATATAATTTTTAAATATTCCAAAAAAAATTTTTTTTTCAGTTTAGAACAAAATAATGAAATCTTTTATCTTTGGTCATTCTAAAAGGGCCTTTAGAGTTAACTAATAATCAGTGTCAAATACGTCTATGTTGGCGTGACATACACACACAAGTAAAGATAACACTTGACAGGTACAAGATTTTCACTTTAAATTGACGCGTATACAAACCTAACAATTGGAAACTCTTTACTCATAAGTATTAAAAGAAAATTGTTGTTATCAATTAAGAGCCTTTTACGCTAGTTTAACGTGATTAAATGATTAAATTTAAAAATTAAATATCTTTAAAGCCGTTAGACTTATCATTTGTCTGTCTTCGGGAAATTAACTTTGTTTGACCTAAAGAACGTTCCCTTAAAGTTATCGTAAATAAAAAAAAACACGGTGTATATATTTTAAAAGTTGTTGGTAATTCTGTAACCACTTTTTGCACCATCAGGCTGAGGTGTTTACTTGTGTATAAGTGACAGGTTGCACGCCCAACGCTTAGAGAAGACATGGCGCTATTCTAACCAGGCAACTGCACGGAAAAATTCAAGACAAAGCAGCACAATCCCAATTCGATCCAGTTGTTGTACATGTTTCGCGTAATGGTCCTTTCTGAAGCAGCCAAGGCAAGTTCATAGACCCTAGTGACAAATTGTGGATGCTGTAATGAGCGTATTATAGAACCCGTGCTGCAGTACTTTATTTAGCAGCTTTGGGTATTATAATGCATTGCAGTATTCAAATTATAATCTTATTAACTTAAAAATCGAATTTCACAGCTTTTCCAGACAGCGTCTTCATTAATATTGTAATGTCGATATTTAAAAAGAGATATTTATTTGACCTATTAATCGTATTTTTTTTGATTATTATTATTTACGATTATACGAGTATAATGTAATACTTCCAAAAATTGAAAAAGGGAAAACATCTGTCAATTAAATGTTATGGAATGTCTCTAGTTATGCTAGTAATTTTACCAGTTGTCTTAAATCCACGCCGAAACACAACAATGCGAATACTGCTTCTTGGCGGTAGATTAAGACGTCACGTCTATCATTTGTCCTACTTTGACTAGGAGGAAATAACAAAACACTTTCACATTTAAAGTTAGAATTCACTGATAGTGACATCAAAGCGATGTGGTATGTGAATCACGTACATCTAAACTTGTTAATGGCTCCAAGTGTCGGTGCAGCACGCATTTGCATATGCACTTAAAGTGCAGTCTTTGTTTCCGAAACGTGTTTGACGTAAACTGTTTTAGATTAGCACAGTTAAATCACTTCTGTTGCTTTTGAGCTCGTGTGACTCGTATACCACGACTTTGCCAGAGTGCTAAACAGACCAGGAAATGTCACGCGACTTTACCAGAGAATACGCGTGACAAGTCGGGCGAAGTCTACCAACGTTTCGCCACTTCGTCAAATGTTACTGCCGAACAAAAATTAGGAGCATCAACAAAAAAAAAAAACAGCTGCAAAGAGTTCCATCTGCGCTGGCAATTAAACTGTGCTTAAGTCTTTTTGGAATAGTACAGCCAAACTTGAGAGGCTGTTTACTATCTCAGGTAAGCCTGGCAGTAAACAACGACTTTACGACGTTTGCGCACCGGATCTAGGGAGGCTGGTTACTAGGGTAATACCCTAGCAGGGTATTCCTTAAAGCCCGTATTATATGAAATACAAATCTTCAAAAAAACTTAGTCTTTACATATTGCCTACTCTGCTCTTTTTTTTCGGCACACAAAAATCATATATATATAGGTATAAGTATATATATATATATATATATACTGCTTGGCGGCAGGTTAAAGGATAAAACAGCCTAGAGCTCAGTCCCCGTTATAAAAACAAAAACTTACCACCATCCTTTACGAAATAGGAACGTTTGTTAGTTTTCTAATGTTCTTTATAAACATACGAGGGTAGTTTCATATCACTTTTAACCGCGATCATTATAGTGCAAAAATTAGTGTGTGTTTGAGGTTTAAACCATTACTCAGATTACACATTGTCAACATTCTACATTTTGAATATTAGGTAAAATAAATGTTATATGAAATAAATATTATAATAAACGAAATGAGTATCTAGATTTTTAATGTTGTGTATAGTAACTAAACGTTATAGAAAATTGCTTTTCAAGCAAGTACATAATTACTTAGGTATAGCAAGCGATTTTAAAGCATATAAATTATTTACCCTCGTTTACATCCCTTCTGTACATGGAGCTGTAAAAGTAAAGACCAACGTCGTCGTAAGAGTATATTGTAAAGAATAACAACCAAGACATAACTTAATCTGACTGTTTATTCTTGAGTTTAGGGAAGATATTGACCTCGATAGAAATGAGGTATACTGCCAATGCTAAGCACGAAACGATGATGAACAAAAGGAATAGCAATCAGTGTCAGAGGCTCTATTTCACCTGGAAAAAGCATATTACTTTGTTATGTTATCGTATTGTAAACGCATAACTCTTATTAACTCGATAGTAGGCCGAGGTAAAAATATGATTACATGTCAAAAGTAGAATGGTTTTTCCGCGTAGAATACCCAGGTATCTAATCAAACTATTTGGATATAGCATTTTATTACAGAATACTACAGTTGCCCACCTTGAATCTGTTCGCTTAGAAGACGTTTATCTTTTCCTTCGGGAAATGTCTATTTATCTGGGATAAAAAAATATTACCACTGGGGACATGTTTTATAAAGTAAAGTGATTAATTTCTCCTTATGTGAAGGACTTGGAACAGTCAAGGACTTTAACAGTTATGCCATTATGGAACCCTGTCATAATGACAGCGTCAAGTGACAAGATAGAAATTACATGGGAATTAATCTTGGGTTTTATACGACAAGGTTCTGAAATGGTTCATGATTTAAAGTCCGTGACAATAACTCAACATGTGTTGTTTCAAGAGCAGAAAATTCCTTAAGGCATTATGTCACGCATTGGTACTTCTATTTATTGTACAAACAGTTGGAAAGGATTAGTTTTGGAGTGGCGTCTGAAGACACTTACAATCTTTGATTGCCAATGTGTTGGAAACACTTAAAGAATGAGATATTAAATAATGATACTAGTATTAATCTAGAAGATTTCAATATAATATGCTGGTATTACATCGTTTGTCCTCGCTGAAAATGGAAATGGAAACATTATATTTAATTTTCATCTATAATATTATGACTAAGATAGTAGTCGTTTTATTTTTAATTAACGTCATAGCTTATCTTATTTTTTTTACTAAAACCCTGTTTTTTTAGACATTATGTGTTTTTTATTTCTTTGTTAATGGTAAAAATAATTGCATAAACGCTTATCTACAAGTTACGTTTTTCTTCCTTGAACAGTGCAAATTTGCAAGAATGTATGTTTACAAGGTTTTCATGCAGATAGAGAAGGCATGCAAAAAAAAAAGTTATTTAAAATTTTAAAATTCGAGTCCCTAAGCAAAAAACTATGGGTCACAGATTCTATATACCATCACGTGCCGTGTGCTTGTTTGCCTTTACCATGCCCTAAAGAAGAAACTCATTGAATAATAAAAACACTTGTTAAAACCAACGCAAAAAGATTATATATTCCGTAATCTTTCTAGTATTTGAAACAGATCTAATTGTTTTGAAACGCCTAAATAATAGTAATTTACTGACTAAATAAACAATGTTGAATTGTATACTGAAACCCATACCTATAAGGTACCCTCGGTATACAATAGTAGTCTTTCAGTTAATGACGATTAATTCGTTCCTAAGTAACAATTTTTCATACACAAGTTTGAAAAAGGAACGAGTTAATTTTGTCTAAAATATCTCTAGGGTGCGGCGCGGCGGTTAGTCTATACGGTCCTTAACCAATAGGCAGTATCTCAAATAAAACTCCTGTAGCAATATGAATCTCATCAGCAATGGAAGAGAATTGAAACTGCTTTGGTTATTGAATTTGAGATACTATTTTCATAGGAGGGCAGTATAGTCAAATGTCAGTGTTGATTAGTCGATGTTTAACCGGAGGCCGAAATGCGGACCTCTCACGGTAATGCAAGGTCGCTTGCATTGTTTAGGCCGGCCGCACACGCACGACTTTGACATTGTCTTTGTTTAAAAACTACACGCTGTCATGTGACAGGACGGGTGATGAGTTTGGGCATATGATTAGTTAAAACTATGTTTATTGACCCATTTTAGGATTATTTATTATAACGATATTAATTGATAAATAATATTTAATAACTATCTTTTTTATTTTGTTTTTATTTTTAAAAAGGTTTAAAAACTGTTGCGGCATGTTAGTGATAAAAATATTGCCGCAACGGTGGCCTGAATCTATATTAATTCTATAATTCGTATGTAAAAAAGCTAATCGAAACATACAAATAATTTAAGTGCATTTCTTATCGATACCAAACTTTGTAGTCTATCTGTAAGGAATATAATATAAGTATTACATGAATTTAAACCAATATCAATATGCATAGCTTAACTTTATGAATTCTGATATCGTTTACATGTTATTAATATTAATAATTATGAGGTACCCAGTTCCTCCAACGCAGTGTGTAGCATATAATCATTTCAGCATAGCTACGTACGCTTTTTGATGTCATACACTTCTGGCGGAAAATGTTCTCTAAAGTGTAAACGAAGTAGCGGGAAGCAGCTAGTGAAAAATGTTCCTTTATTACTCGATAAAGATCTCAATAGATACGACAGGATAGATAATACGCTACATCAATTTTGCAATCGTGAGTGCGCGTCGGGTCTAACGTGCACGCTTAGTACGTAAGATGCTACTGGCAGGTGATACGAGCTATAGCCATTTACCGTCCACCAACCACGTGTATCGTTCGCGGGCAAACCGTTTGAAATTCGAACGCGAAATTATAATTTTATATTTAAATGAAAACACCCAGCCAGTGTTAAATTTTTGAAATAGTGTTGTGATTTTTATCATAAGGATTTATTATCCGGACTCACGTGAGTAGTTTATGTATTTTTTAGTGGATCATCAACTCTCACTTTAGTCATTTGCATTTTAAATATTTATTTTTAAATGATGTAATTCCTATGCTGTGTTTAGTTATAAGTTATGTCAAGTGCAATCCGGTTAGCGGTTGCCTAACTGTTGGTGTGCCTTGACCGCGCTTTAAATATATATTCTGGTCTAACTAAACCACACGTAACTATTTACTTCTAGAGTAGAGTAGTAGTAGCTCTACATGTCGAAATGTATTTACTTAAACCACAAATATTTTAAACAATTATACTTACGGTAAAAACACTTGTAAAAAATGTTTTTGAGTAAAAGTAATTGGCGTTATGAATTTTAAATAAATTTAATTAATTAAAAAATATTTATAGCCCTTATATTATAAGGCATCAGAACAAACAAGTCTTTTTTTATGAAATTGGATATAAAATCATTTGTTAAATCTGTATCCCCTTATTCGTAAACATACCTAAAAAAACCAATTTTAGTTAAAGTATGCTTTGTTACTTTCTGTCAAATTCAAATGTCATAACGAAAGATAATAATATTTTAGTTATTGTGCGTTTATGAATATGAGGGATAAACAGTAACAACACAGTATAACGCTGTTCTAAATCTTTATTTATTTATTTTATTTATTTATTTATTAAAAATATGAAATAACATCATAAATAGGAACATATGTCCCACAAAACCGTTTGCACAGTTTGACTGTGGGATCGAGCAGTCTCTACTCTCTTATTATTAAGAATATAAATCTATAATGAATCTACATACTTAAGCACAATAAAGTATCTTAAATTACTATATGTTTTTAATAAGGTAACTATACAGCTTTCTACCAAACTTTGCTTTAATGGCTTCCTGCCTGATGTCAGAGGGCAGGCTGTTGAGTATGTAGGGTAGGCGTTTCTGGAGACACCTATCGCCGTAGTAATTAAAGACCCTATTACATACAGTTATTGTTGTGCATACTTACTGATAACATTATCACAGTAATCTTTTGCTTTGCTGAAGCATTTGTTAATGATTTAAACTGTGCTATACATATTTAGCAAATTTATAACTTTAAAATTATAAAAATATATTTTAAGACGCAATTGTAGATCTTTTTTTTTTTTTGTACCTGGATAATATTTTTGGTTAAAAATAACTCTATTGTTTTTAGTACCTATTCTACGCAAACTGAGTTGAACAATAACTTAATGCTTCCACAGTCATCCCTCTAACCTGCAAACAAGCAACAGTGTTCGCACTGTTTTTAATATAAGGGTGACACAGCCTGTGAAATTGAAAGCATAGAGGCATTCTATCTTAGTCCTTATTGGTTGGCCCTAGAACTCATACTCTCGCACTCACGAATTCTCATTAAGGGGGACGATGTCCTTTTTTTCCTGTCTGTCTCTCTCTAAGAAGATAATGTGCGTGAATTAATATTTCTCCCTGTCTTGATAAATTGAAACAAAACAAAATTGACGTGATATTTTGAACAAATATACTGAAAGCTAAGAAAAGAAATATCCTTTTTTTACAATGCATTCCCGCAACGCAGTAAATATGTTTAATATAAGCCCCCTCGCAAAGAAAACGGACACTTTCACATATTTTAACTAAATGAGGTTTAATGCTACGGAATGAAACTAATATTATGTTTGTATAATTATAATTACTCTCAGTTACAGTACCTATATTTAAACTAATTGAAAAAAATCAAGTGCTTGTTTTTTTTGCAAGGGAATAAATATTACGATTTATTTATGTAAAAAACAAAAAAATACATTTATTACCGGAAAACTCTTTTTGAAAGGATGAGTAGAGAATAGAGAACATCGTTGGCCTCGCTATTGTGTCTTTTGTCTAAGACAGACAAACTGACACATGAATGACGTCTTAAACTGTAATATATTTTGGTAATGTGTTAAATGTATGCGGTGTTAAAAATAGCTTTTTTTGTACTCGCGCACAATAAACTAACTGATTTAGTTGTCTTTACCGGTATCACGAGCTCTATTCTCTTTTATTATTTTTAACCCAGCCGCTATTAACACCAAGTAAATAAGGGCTATCATAACTTTGACAATACGTTAACATGTCCAAAGCGATCTGGTCCACAAGCACGCACCGTGTCCGACTTAGATTCCCGACCACGCGAGCACTG
Organism: Acleris sparsana; assembly: GCA_923062465.1. Lineage (NCBI taxonomy): Eukaryota > Metazoa > Arthropoda > Insecta > Lepidoptera > Tortricidae > Acleris > Acleris sparsana. The sequence goes on along the minus strand of OV281308.1, from coordinate 5,687,709 downwards.
ACGCCGCTTAACTCACTTCTGTCATCAGCATCTGAGTGCGATTTGTTTGCGAGTCGATGGCGAAGTGTGTGTCGAGCGTGCCTGAGGTATTGCGAGGCGATGGATGGCAGAGTGGCACTTGTATTTGAAAGTCTGTTTATTTTATTTTATATAAGCTAGTTTTTGTTTATTTATCAATGAATTGTAAAGCGTCTTGGTAGTATAGTGGTGAGTATCCCCGCCTGTCACGCGGGAGACCGGGGTTCGATTCCCCGCCGGGAGCCATTTTAGCGTTATAGTAGTATCTCGGAGACTCAAACTATTATTCACGTTAATGTAGTATTAAATAAATCACTTTCTTTAAATAGTGTTTAATACTTTTTGATAATAAAAAGATTTACAGAATGATAAAAATAAAAAATAAAATGAGACACCAAGACACGGGAGCTGTTTCTGATATTTTCCGATGATATGATTTGAATTATATAATCGATCGCATCAAACAGATCATGTTTTTTTTTAATTTGGATAGAATTTAAACGAAATGTAAGAGTGGCCAGGTAAAACAAAGGTGGTGTTACCAAGTCGAATAGACCCTACAATTCCAGTCATAGTGTAACCAAAGCGTGGACATGCTAATAACAGTCTTAAGCACTTATATAAATAGATCTTAAGATACTATGGAGAGGTAAGGCCCTTGTCTAGCAGTGGAACATACAAAATGGCTAGCAAATAAAACTCGTGCCTGCTATTAAGTAGAACATCGGGGAATGCCTCGCAATATAACTTCGGCCCTAGAACCTTAAGAGGCTTCATTATGTAACAGTTGCAGAAATAGCTATTATTTTATGGAAATTATAAACCGATGTAATTATCAGAATTTTACATTGCGATTAATAATAAACAATAATACCTACCAGAGTCTTTTATGTAATGCATGACAAAATACTCGAATTACATATCAACTCACGTCAAAGTTATTTGCGACATATTTTAAATATTGAATTCTGCAATATAGCATGAAGCATCTCAATTACTTGCCAACGCGAAAAATAGTAAATTGATCCAATTCAATTTACGGACATATTGGCGTGCTTTCGGAATAAGGACGCACAGTTTGAGTGGGAAAGTTGCTGAATATCCGAATTCCGATCAAATTTTTTATATTATTTCAACGTTTTTGGCAAGTTTTATATATCAAAGTACCTATTACTTATTTCTGGATCAGCTAATTCTCGGTTTTATATGTACTTCAGTATTTCTCTATCAATAGCTACGGTTAATTTTGGAATTCCAAAATCCGTCCGTTCCGTCCAAATGTTTGATTCTTGTAACAGTTGTAACCAAAGAGTAAGTCTTAATTAATTCCCACGGTGTTCAAACTTTTTGTTCTATCTTTTTAATTTAATTGGCATGAGTGTGCAAGCTGGCAATAACTTTTTATGCCCGGTCAGTTTTTGTGATTGTAGTGGTGGTTCAGGTAAAAAGCAAAACTAATATTGCTTTTTACCTGAATACGTCAGAAGAGAGGTTGTTTTTCGAGCATATGTGTGTACGTATTTTTTCACATTACTTTTAAATTCCTAATATCGGATGTCCCAAAAAATATCACATACCATTTTACATTATAATGATATTTTTTTATACTCTTCATATTTTTTTAATACTTACGATCGGAACTCATAATCTTCTGAATTCATAATGCCAATATTCAAGGAACTACACTTTTCAAAATTTATTAAATATCTTACGTGTAGACAAGGTTAGGTTAGGTCAAATTAGATTAGATTTTTAAAAATCCTAAAAAAGTAACAGTTTCTTAAAAAAATGCATTATGAATTGCGATAATTATGACTTACAAAGTATGAGGAAAAAATAATGAAGACTGATTATTATGTATACATTTGTATATGGTAAGAAAACAAAAAAAAATTTTTTTATATGAGCCAATCTGCAGCCTCAGATCATCTTGTTTGTGGGAGTGACAAAGATTATTTAGTTTCTAAAGCTTGAAGCCACATTTAGCGCGTGCATTATCAATTCAGCCTTATGTTCGATCTTATCGTCAGAAGCCCTGCTGCGTGATAAAGAATGCTCGCGCTAAACGTGTTTTGTACGCTCTGACGGGACTACTTAAACTCTCCGCCGCGTTCGTTCACTCCTTCAATCGAGTGAACGCCGCTTTTAAAAGAATAACATCGCTGGCTGTTTTATCTTTTAAATACTTATAAGGAAATCTCAATTCCAATACACGATATAATTGGAGAATTATATCACACATGGAAAGTTTTTCCATTGTATAGTCATCATTCTTATTGCAAATTGCTACAACAAGGTATTACCAGACCACATCCTTATTGAAACGAGTATATTACGCGGATTTCGATGTGGAACTATACATTCGTCATGACCCGTGGCGACGCGGTGGGCCTTGTGGTAGGTAATGAACTAATGACCCGGCCTATGCCTTTGAGTCTCGGTAAGTGCAATTATTTGTTTGATGAGCGCGAGGAATTTGTTTCTCTCTTGCCGGTTGTCTTTTTAATATTTATTCCATTTGTACCTGTAGTACAAACTTAGAGCTTAGTTTGGGACTAGATTTACTTGTAGCCAAATTATCTGAAGTCGGACCACATTTCCGAACAAATACCGCAACAAAAAAAAAGTATTTTTTAACTTTTTTAGTCCACCTGATTTTACGTGGAAACTGTGACCCATAGACATTCGCATTCACAAGAATGCAAGCCTAATACTGCAAATGCGTTGCCAACCATGAGGACTAAGATGGAATGCCTCTATGCTAGTCATTACACCGGCTGTCTTATCCCCAAACCGGAACACAACAATGCGAACACGGCAGTTTGGCGGTTGGTTAATGGATAAGATGGTGGTAGCGATCCGGACGGACCCTGCACAAGGTCCTACCACTTGCACTTTGTACACAAAATGTAACTAATAATTGGTTTAGTACTTTAGTTACAATAAAATCGCAATTAAATAACCTGTTAAAGTTATATATAGCTATTTTCAATCAGCTAGTTTGCAAACTCATTATCTCTCATTTAATAAAAACATATTTTTTTTTACATTCGCTTCTAAAAATATCTCGAAGCAAATGCTGTATACAAATTTGAACCTTATACCGGAGGTTATAAATATTCTCTTATACAACTTGTCTCATTATTCGTCGCTGAATCAGTATCCACCCAGCTTAAGTTGCCCCGCGCGCTCGTAACCTCGTCACGTATGGCAGTTAGATACTACCACATTTGGGATACGTGGTGCACGAAACCGGTGACCAAATTCAAAATACATGCCCTAATATGTTTATAACATTCTCTAACGCGATAACTAAAATTTGCCGTTTAAACGGCGTTATTAATGACTTTTAACCTTTTAACAACTGTGATCAAAAATGTTTTTAGCCAATTTTTTTATCCCACTGCTGGGCAAAGGCCTCCCCTCTTTTCCGCCACTTGTCCAGTATCTTGACAAGTGGTCTAAATTTTTAGACATAAAATTATCTACCAAATAGGGACTCATGGAGATCAAGGGGAGAGGCCTTTGCCCAGCAGTGGGACACTCATACAAGCTAGGAAAAAAAAAAACCAGCACATTTCGCCCCCGCCGATGTCAGTAAAGACAACGCGGATGAAAGGTATTCTTTATTGTTTAGAAGTTATAGCAAGTACTGCATATGTATGTATACTTCGTATGGGCGGCCGCGAGACGGAGACATCCTTAGAGTTTTTTGGCAGTTAAAAGATTAAGAGGATAATTTAATAGCTTCCATTGCCCATAATACTATTCGCCATCAAGGTCTCGGATGTGGAGAGTATCCTTGAGTATAACTTAAACTGGTTAAGTGGGATTCACTTTTAAACAAAAATGCGGAACCTTTTAACGATGAGACGCATAGAGTAAGGTTTTTTTTCGATGATTAATTTGACATTAATTAGTTTAATGTGTGTACCTGTGTTTGAGGTGGCTTACTAATGCCCGGTTCCTATATTCAAGAAACGAATCGTTTTCCTTACGGGCCGTAGCGCTATGACATTTGCTACGTACAAAATGTGTCATATTTTAACGAGGCGTAAGGAAAACGATTCGTTTCTTGAATATAGGAACCGGGCATAAACAATGTATCTATATTTTTCCAGAGATAATTCTATTTTTCGAATCCTATAATAGTTAAAATGATACAAGAGTTGAATACTTTTGAAAGCTGAGAAGGGCGTCTCAGTAATGTTCTGCTCATTATGTTTAGCTAGCTAGTAGGTACTGACCTTCGCTCATGAGGTGACCGTCATGTGGATTTGACGATAATTGTCTCATTAGTTATTTTGGCGAACGGTTTCATAGCGAAGAGTCTCGACAAACGCCTCAGACGGTCTAGATAGATCAAGGGTCTGATTTTTCTGTATTTGACAATTGATACCTCCTCGGAATGGTACTTATGTATTCTCAAGAGATCTCTTTGAAGCTCTAATGACTGGTAGCTTGAGCCTTGTCCCGCATATGTTAATGATTTGGCAGTGTATATTTTGATATTCTTTAGTATTTATTATTCTTACTTTGATCCTTACTTATACCAGTTTTGTGAACAGGATTGATTTACGTAAGCTAGGTTCGGTTTTGCGCTTGTATAAGTGTGTACAGTTGAAGTGAATATAAAAATTGCCGTGCGATAGTTTCGCTTATTCACCGATACGATATTTTTTTTGTTTCGGAATTTTATGGACTGTCAACGTCGACCGGACAAGGTTTGTATAAAAAAAACACACCCGGGCGAGGCGGGGCACGAACAGCTAGTAATAATATACTAGTAAAGGCATGAACTTTAATCGATTCGTCTTAAATTTGGTACAGGAATAGCCTGAAGACGGAAAACAACTAAAACTATTTTTTATCCCGGAAAAATAAGAAGTTTTCCAAGGAAATATCAACCAACGAACTGCACTGCGGACGAGTCGCGGGAAAAGCTCGTACTTTATTTAAATATTACAAAAAACACAAGTTCTATGCGGACGCAGTCGAAACGGAACTACACAAAGTATTTATTTTGCAAAGTATATAAAAAAAAACACGTTATCACGACACGTCATTAGTAGCACTGTACCAACCTACCCGGACTACTTAATTCGTTACATTAACTTCTCGGAACTAAAATTAACATTAAGGCCCTGTTAACAAGCGGATAATACTAATTGTCACGACGAAGTTATGATTTATAATTAAGTATGTTGATTAAGAAGATCGAACTATAGTCATGCCGCGGAATAAATACAGTACAGATGGTTCAGTATGGGGAATTCAGAAACTATAAGAGTTAGTGTTATCTGGAGGCTACCATGACATACTTCTCGTTTCTTCTTAGCATTGGTCTCCTCTCTGAAAGAGCTGGTAGATTTTTAATGTGTAAAAGTGCCCGAGCGGCATATTAACTGAATAAATAAATGTGTTTTATTTTTTACTCAAGGAAGGAGGAAGGAGGAGGTTGATAGAAAGGGACAGAGCTATAATAGTTATACAGCAATTTACGTACATTTTAAATCATGTATAAAAGTTTTCTACAAAATACACATTATTTTGATGCAGCAAATTTTTCCTTTTCCAAAATTTAGGCCTTAGGTTCTAAGAATTTATCTTCTATGTATTCCTCCACCAGTTTACATATCCCAAAATAAAATCCCCTCGCTAGTGCAGTGCTTATCATGAAAATAACGTAAATTCTCGATTACGTTGAGGTTTTATCACGATAACTTTTTATAAACATAAAAAAATGGAAAGTTAGGTTATAAGGTAAAAAAAAAGAAGTTAAAAACTTAAAATATAATTTTAAAGCGATCTATTCCAGAAATCCGTTAATCAATCCAATACAGATTAAAAAGTTCATATCTTCCGTAACGATCTAGGTGTATCTAACAGTTTTCCACTAATAAGCAATAATTATTTTTTTCTGCCCCCAAGATACCACTGTGCAAAGCACCTTTGCTGCTCCCGTTAGTGGCCAGCCGACTGTGCACTACTTTTTGCATTTTTTCGCCCGCGGCCCACTGGGCAGGCATATAAAAGTGCACAGTGCGGTTATGGTACGCTATTCCAGACAATATTGTTTAAATATGCATAATTATACATTGCACGTTTTAATTCATTTAATGTTGGTCACTACGTGCAGTACGTACCGGTTAGCAACTTTAATTGCTGAGTAACCATGGAACCCTGTCATAATAGGAGCGCCAAATGTTGCAAAAATAAATTATTAAATTAACCTTTTTTTGGCTTTCTGCGACAGAGTTCTACAGAGTACATTTCTCAGGATATTTAAAAAAAATATCTAACCACCAACCATACACACACATAGCTTTCTTTTCAGAATAATCAAATATAAATATTACTCTAGGATAAAATTTAAAAATAAAATTTTAGTTCAAGGATTTATATTAAAAAATCACTTATTGAGTAAATACGTAGTTCATACCAGCCATAGATATAATTTAGTCTTAAACTGACTCAGTGTTTTAGCTGTCTCCGGTGTCTGGGAGCTTGTTAAATATTTTTAAGCACGTGACTTTGTTCTTCTATTCAGTTTATGCAAAACAATGTTATGTTACGTTTACACTGGGTATATAATTAATATGTAGACACGTAGTTTTTTTAAAATTAAAGAACTTGATCATAACATGATCAAGTCGCTTCATGTTAAACAGATACAAAATTAAGTAGTTAATTTAAATATTCAGAGTCATTTAATGACGATTAAGTCGTTTCTGAGTGCCGATTCTTTATACACATAATTGAAAACCCACGCAAGAGCATGTCGGACCATGCTCAGTGTTGGGTCCGACGCCGTTGCTGCAAACACAAGAAACTATTTAGAAAAACAATGCGTACAAAATTTCCGTGTTGTAACTATATTCGTTTTCCAAGAAATAGTGAGTGTGACGTACAAACAGAAAGACAGACGGATATTGCGAAAGTATAGAAGTTCCTAGTTTGACTTCCGAACCAAAAGGAAGGAGTTAATTGTGTCTAATATAACTACTTATTAGGAGAACCCCTACTAAACTAAACTGAACTGTGTACCAACATAACAAAATAAATATTATTTCCTTACCCTCTAACATCATAGCCTTATTTTATAAAATGTGGCAAAAGATTATCAACAAATTTGTAGTTGTCGGTAATTCTGCAGAGGGCCCTGTCAAGATGCACTGCCCTAACTAGCGTTTCTATTCTTTTCGTCTTAAACCAATCGCGTCACTGGTAGATCACGTGACTTTTCGTATCACGCCATCTAGCAGTTACGCGATTGGTTTAGGCCCTCAGCTCTGCCTAACCCACTCTGAGAATGAAGGCGTGAGTATGTTGTGGTAGTGTAAACGTGACTTTACTTTAAATGCGTAACTAAACGGTTGTACATACCGTATTATGTAGTATTTTTTAATTTTCTACGCCCATTAGCTTATATTTTCTTTAAATACGTTTTTAGTAGTAAGACTAATTAGTGGAAAGATTCTTAGTCTCCAAACAGTCCGCGAACTCACTACACAATATCACGTGTGCTAATCACAAAGTATAGTAGGTAAGTAAATATACATTTTTGGGTAGTAATCATAATTATTTAAAATGGTTAAATTACGAAACAAGTTCAAAATATTCATAATTAATATATGAACGACTTTAGTGTCTTGTCATAAAAAACGATATAATCTGACTTTAAAACGTAGGGATGATTAGATACATTTTTTGTTTAACAGTTTTGTAAGCCGAGTGTACTCGTTCAAAGAGAAGATTTATGTAAGGTGGCAGGTGTAATAGGCCGATCGAAAATGTGAAAGAACATATTTTCCAGTATTTAAATGCAAATCTCCAATCAGTCAATCTGTCTGTCAATAAGTCATAAGATTTTTTTGTTATAAGAATTTGTTGCCAACAATACAATCTATCCCTATAAACAAAAATTGTATAAACCCTTAGTGAGACTGGCCCTAAAATCCAAAACCTCCTACATTATGTGTATCAAAATTTATAATAAGTTACCTGACGATTATAAAGAATACAAATTAGATATATTTAAGAATAAGAATGGCTTAGTGATAAATGTTTTTATTCAAATTTACACAGTAAAATACATGGTCTCATAAATATTGTCATTATTGTTCTTGTATTCAGCATGCAGAGCAAGCGTACAAATATCTGGTCGCGCAATCTAACTTACTTATCACCAACTACATACTAAAATTTACATTTTTGTCAACATTAAAAACTTATTACTAAGAGTGCCTGTCATTCAAGTATTCCTTGACGCTGTAAAAACATTTCTCCATTAACCATTTTGTTACTTTGCTTTTAAATATATATAATAATATAATATTCTATTAATGACCATTTGAATTATGACTAGTATTAATAATGTAATTTTATTGTGACATTTAATTTAATCTCGTTGTTAACAATTGAATATTTTTTATTTTGGATTATAGTATGTAAGCAAAAATCGTGAACGCCTGAATAGGTAAGCTTAGTGAGACCTTATAATAATAGTGCAATTATTGAACACCTATGTACGTATACGTACGTATGTACTGTACCTAAATTCTTTACAATTAAAATTTAAATTGAAATTGAAATATCCCTCTATAAGTCGGTCTCGCTCATCCGTATTATCGTATTACAAATTAAGTTTCTCTTATAAAATTATTTTGGATAACTTTAGCTGCACCTTGCTGGACCTACCAAACATTTTACATTTTTATTAAAACTGTGCCATATTTTTGCCATTGTTAGTAATTTCGATTGATTCCTTTCTCGTCGTGTTCCTGATTGGACATATCTTGTTCCGGCACATTCCTGTTTGGACGTATTCCGTTTTTTGGACATATTCTTGTTTCGGCACAATCCTGTTTGAACCTATTCCGTTTTTTGGACATATTCTTGTTTCAGCACATTCCTGTTTGAACCTATTCCGTTTTTTGCACATATTCTTGTTTCGGCACATGCCTGTTTGAACCTATTCCGTTTTTTGGACATAGTCTTGTTTCGGCACATTCCTGTTTGGAGCTATTCCGTTTTTTGGACATATTCTTGTTTCGGCACATTCCGTTTTCGGCATAAATCATTTTATACATCAAATGAAATCTATCCCAGGTATCGTTATTTTTTATTTTTAAGAATCGATTCTTACCTAGGTAAAAGGAATCAATCGTAATTTCAAACAATAAGCCCACGCGGGAGCGATTGGCCTGCAACTAATTGCCATTTCCTGTCTTAAAGGAAGGCCAAATTTAATTAAGTACTTAATTTTGTCACAATAAGACCTTTGGGGCTTTTAGGAAGAACAACTCAGGTAAGCCTATTATCTAAATGAGATTCCAAAATGATTGTTCTCTTAATTTTATCTTGTTCAAAGGCGCGTTAAGTTTTTTTAGTTACGTCCAATTGACAAGCGTATACAGGGTGTGTGTCAACGCACTTGTATTTTTTTATGACATTTCTACTAGTACTTTATTACTAACTAATTTTTGACTGCGACATCATCCGCGTACACTCTAAAATTGATTACTTGATTGTTAAATAAGCGTCTTAAATAAATAAATAAATATTAAGGGACGATCTCACACAAAATAACCTAAATATTTATAACCTAAAAATAAATACTTATATACATAGATAACCCCCAAGACACAAATATTTGCTCTGAAGCGTCGAGCCATATAAGTCAAGAAGACATTTTATTTAGTAATATTAGTATAACTATTTACAAATTAATTTAAATAAGTGAAATTATTTGGCATTCATTTATTTGAGTGAAGAACATGTATATTTTGAAATAAAATTCTCTTACAAAAAATAATGGTAATATGAACCATTCTCTCTTATTTGGCATTTGGAATTGGCAATTAAAAAGAACGCGCGTGTGCCTTTAAATAGGTACTTTTTTTAAAGGTTTTTCTGAATCATGAGCCTACGCAATTAGGCAAATAATCGTCTAAGGACAAAGTAAAAGGAAAATGGAATGGCAGTGGCAAAGCCGCAGCCTTCGGGTGCGATGGTCCGTGAAATGAATGCTATTGTTTATTTCGGTGATTTGGTTACCTCGAGCCTTATCTAACGTTTTTGTTTAATAGTATCTTCTTTACTTTTACGGCAAAATACGCGTATTTTAAAAATTACCGCCAGAGACACTGGTTTTAACATGTTATCGTACTGTTTTCAACTCTAGCGCCATTACTGTTAAGAACTATTATAACGTTGAAAACACGATAACATGTCAAATCAATATGGTTTTATCCAGTAAAATAGAGCCCCATGTCGTATATTATATCAGAGCACCTTTTCAAACAAAAAGGATGTCAATTGGACCAAGCTGTTAGTGGAAAATGCTGGTTTATCTTCACGAAGATATGCTCAGGCTTGTACTATGGATAACTAGTAACCACACAGCGATAAACACACATATACATACAAAGAAATAGTTTTTAACTTAATATAATACTCTGATGATATTTTACATTTACCGTCGAAATACCAATGAGTATAATATTGTCTTCGATCGATCGGAATTCCTCCCGAACATTCTATACGCTGGAATCTCTGAGTTTGCTTCGGAATTTCCTTTCGGAAGTAAAAAGCTGTTGTGTCACGGTACGTGGTTGTCGTGCTGAATTTAGAAGCATCATAGGGGTATTGAATATTGGGAAATCGTTCGCCTTTTGAATTCGATATCAGAAAAATAAAATGTATTCAGGACGCATAATAAATATAGAGCAGAAAAGTTGCTTCAAGAATAAACAGACTTAGATGAACCTGAGTGGCTCTTGAAAAGATACTAGGCGAGATTTGTATCGTTATTGAAACGTATAGGATGGACATAAGCTGCCAGTTGGTCATGTCAAGTGCTTATGTCAATAATTCCATACACTTTCTCAGTTTTCGAAAATTATTTTCGGTCGCGGTTAGCATCTTGTCTAGAGCCTAAGTATTATAGTTTCTTAAAAACTTATACCTAATTAATAAGCAACGGATCTAGATTAGGGTAGTACACAAATCTATCTATGGTTTGAATATTGGAATGTTAAAAACATCACCGCTCACTTCGTCTTCTGATTTCGCCGTCCGTATGTCACGGGGATTCTTTTTAGTTCATTTTTTCAATTCTTTCGTTATTCAAGTTTTATCTGTTTCAAAAGTCAATATAAGTTCATTACAATGAGTTAGTACAAAGAATAATTTTGACTTGTTAAACAGCATAACACAAGTAAATCAGCTTATTGACGACTGTCTTGATGATAAATATATCGTCCAGTAGCGTCCTTAAAATATTTGCGATTTTCTAAACGCAGTACTAAATAAACATCTTTTAAACTATTTGCTGAAACGTATCTCTTTCTACTTACGTATCACTAATTTAAAACCAACATCTTCAAAATGCAAAGAAAAATATAGCACGTTGCATTGCAAAAGATACTTCAAAGAGACAAGCAAATGACCGAACCTAAGTCAATTGTGTAAATATATTTCGCAGACTTAAAAGACATACATTATACACAGTGTATATAGTAAAAACCGGACAAGAGCATGTTACTACAAACAAATTAGACCTCGCGACAAACTTGCGGGTGACCTTGACCTTGCGGGTGGTAGGACTCTGTGCAGAGTCCGTCCGGATCGCTACCACCATCTTATCCATTAACCTACCGCCAAACAGCAGTGTTCGCACTGTTTTGTTCTGGTTTGGGGATAAGACAGCCGGTGTAATGACTAGCATAGAGGCATTCCATCTTAGTCCTCAGGGTTGGCAACGCATTTGCAGTCTTAGTCTTGTAGTCTTGTGAATGCGAATGTCTATGGGTCACAGTTTCCGCTTACCATCAGGTGGCCTGTGTGCTCGTTTGCCTTCTCTATGTCATAAAAAAAAAAACTTAGCTATGCCGTTGGAAAACTGTTATCCCCATACATCGACATAGGTCGCGGTTAGTTTACCAACACCGCAAATAAGTATTTCGGTAAAAAAAAAACATCCCCACGTTACTTGTACGGGAAATAAAGTTTTTTTTTTTTTAACTTTTTTGGCGTGACATGTATATTCATGGTAAATTCCAGCTTTCTAGCACTAAGGGTCTCTGAGCTAGGCTGCGGACGGACGGCGGACATGGCGAAACGCACAACATGGTATTTAGTCGGGTATTCACTTTGCTTTCTTAGATAGCTTCTGCTTGTGCCTATAGATTCGATAATTAAGGAAAAAGAGACACTATTTAAAGTCAAAACTAGCGTTAAGAAGACCTGTTTTATTCTTTAATATTTCGTTGTAAGCGTGAAAATTTAAAATCATTTAAGATAAATATGATTTTATTCAACAGACTACAACATTTTTATTAACTTCTACATCTATACGTCTTTTTCTCTGCATTTTTTTTTTAAATATGAGTAATAGGAATGGAGTATTTTTAGTCTAAATCCATATAAGGTGTGTTCTATTTATACAACACGGTTCTTATTCCAGCTTATGTCTGGTTACCGACCTAGGCCAACTTGTCGAGCAACTTGAGCAGCTGACAACTTGACCAGTCAATTGAGTCTGTACTAATTGGGTTTGATTGATGCAAATTGATTGCAGTCTGACTTGCAAATTCTGCATCGGTTTTGTTTCGAATAGAAGTTTTTTAAGCTTTTGATTTGTTGCTTAGAAATAAAGAATGCGATTATTTATTATTATATTTAAATTAATTTCAGTGCAAAACAGATACATTTAATTAAGTAGTTAAAATCAGATAATTTTGATGACTTTATGAGTGCAGGTTTATAAACAGGGTGTTTTAGAATTTTCCCTCAGTCTATCAACATGAAAGCGCCTTTGGCGTTGTAAAATGGATGCTCAATAGCACTTTTCATCGGATAAGCCGTTTCGCTTGCTTATCATACCTACTATTAACACTTGCCATTTGTCCCGAAAAAAAAGACAAAAACAATAAATGAGTACGAGAATTCGCAGGAGTCTCAAAAAAAAAAGATTGCAAGAAAAAAGCACGCAGGCAGGTCCGTCGTTGGGCTGAAATGAGCTAGTAGAAGATACAGGGTGTTTAATCTCTCAAAACACCGTCGACGAACGCACAAATTGAGTGATGACAAACTGTAGCACAGTGACAAATGGTTTAAGTCTTCTGAGCTTTAAATGAATAAAAAGTGTATCTAATTGTGGTGTACGGGGGTAGACGTGATAAAAGGATTATGAAGGTAGTTGGAGATTGTGTGTGACATTATAGTTTTCGTACAAGTAACTTGGTTTTACTTCAGCTCATCCCTCGTAAATATATAATAAAAGTGGCGACGAGTACAGAAATCCACAGATTAGCAGCTTAAATAATTGCAGCAAGCATGGCTCATGGTTTGTTCGGTGGCACGTTGAGTTTCGACCATAGGTGCAACGACTGGGACACGTTCAAAGTTCGTCTGACGCAATACTGCATCGCTAATGGCATATCAGAAGAAGAAGACAAGACTGGAATTAAACGCCGTGCCATCCTGCTGACCTCGTTAGCTGAACAAACATTTGTTATTGTAAAAAATTTAGTGTCCCCGGCAACTATAGATTCGGTATCATACAGTGATTTGTTAAAGCAGTTGGATGTGCATTTTGCGTCGAAATGGTGTGTTTTCGCAGAGCGTTGGCATTTTTATAAAGCCGAACAGACAGCGGGAGAAAGCCTAGCGGATTGGGCAGCTCGCGTGCGGAAGTTAGCGCAAAATTGTAACTTTAAGGCAGAATTAGAAAAGGTTATAAGGGATCGATTCGTTCTTGGATTAGAGAACGAAAAAGAACGGGAACGGTTATTTGCAGAGGATGAGTCCAAGTTAACGTTTAATAAGGCTTTGGAACTGGCTCAGTCAGTGCGTTGCGCTAGGACGGCGGCGAAACGCAGCGGGCCAGGTGCGGCGGCGGCGGCCGGCGGCTCGGCGGCGAACGATTTGTTCGTAATTAAATCGAGTAACGGAGCGGTAGCTAGTGGCGCAGCACCCAAACAGAGTACGAGCAACGAGAAGAAACCAGGATGTGAAGTGTGTGGCTACAACAACCATGTCAAGGACAATTGTCGGTTCGTTAGGTACAAGTGTAAAAAGTGTGGTGAAAGAGGCCATTTAAATAAGATGTGTCCGAAGAAAAGTGCTACATGGAAACAAAACAACTTTTTAGCATCGGATGTATCATGCGACTTGGAAGGTAACCTTTTATGTTTTAATATAAAAGATAGTAATTTTTCATCATGGGTAGAAACGATGCGATTAGGCGATAAGAGGGTCAACTGTGAAATTGATAGCGGGAGTTGTATTTCTGCGATGTCCGAATGTTTTTATCAAAAACAATATATTGATTTTAGTTTGACCGCCACGAAAAACTCGTTACGCACTTATGACGGGGGTGTAATTAATCCCCTAGGTTATTTCCCATTAGCAGTTACATTCGGATCTAAAACTGATGTGATTAACTTTTACGTTATTAAATTTAAAGGCCTTAACCCACCCATGCCCATATTGGGCAGAGATTTTATGACGAAATTTAATTTGTCTTTCTGTAACTTACACTATACAAAAATAACAGAGGACAGACAAATAAGTGACCTAAAACTGAAATTTTCTGAAGTGTTTTCAGACGCATTGGGTAAATTTAACAAATTTAAAGTAGACTTGACCTTAAAACCGGGTTCTAAGCCCATTTATTTTAAACCACGCCCGGTTCCTCTAGCATTGAAACCAAAGGTGGACGAAGCCCTGGACAAACTGGTAACTATGGGCATTCTGAAACCTGTGGACCATGCGGAGTTCGCGACTCCAATAATGCCAGTGTTAAAACCAGATGGGTCGGTACGAATTTGCGGGGATTATTCGGTGACTTTGAATAAGGTATTAGTTTGTGATCAGTACCCGCTGCCTAGAATCCAGGAGTTGTTTGCCACCCTTCATGGAGGGATTGAATTTAGTAAGTTAGATCTGTCAATGGCCTACTGGCAATTACAGTTGACAGATGAGTCTCAAGACCTTACATGCATCAATACGCACCGCGGGTTGTTTAAATTCACGCGCCTGGTGTTAGGCCTTACGTCAGCACCCGCCATTTTTCAAAAAACTATGGAACGGTTGCTGGCGGGAATACAAGGGGTCTGTATATTTTTAGACGACTTACTGATAACTGCCCCAGATCGAGCTACCCACTTGTACAGGTTAGAGAAAGTCCTTGCGAAATTACAAGAGGCCGGTTTAACCGTCAAGAAGGAGAAATGTGTATTCTTTCAAGAATCCATAGAATATTTGGGACATACAATAGATAAAGAGGGTTTACACACTTCTCCAAATAAGATTAGGTCAATTATTGCCGCAAAACCACCGTCCAGTGTGTCCGAACTCAAGTCATTCTTAGGGTTGGTAAATTATTACCGAACATTCGTGCCTAACATGTCTAGCGTGTTAAATCCACTTCATAGTTTACTTAAAGATGGAGTAAAGTGGAGCTGGGGTCAGCCGCAACAATCAGCGTTTGAGATGGTTAAAAAAGAGTTAGCGTCAGACAGGGTCCTAGCTCACTATAACCCGGACCTAAAAACAATTTTAACGGTAGATGCAGGGCCGGGGTTAGGGGCCATATTGTCACAAGTACAAAAAGACGGTTACGGAAAGGTGATATCTTACGCTTCACGCGGTTTAACAAAAAGTGAGCTGGTTTATTCGCAAATTCATAAAGAAGCTACGGCTATAATATTCGGCGTTAAGAAATTCCACCAATTCTTGTACGGCCGATCGGTTCCATTTATTTTACGAACCGACCATAAGCCGTTATTATCAATATTCGGGAATAAAAAAGGTATTCCCGAAATGGCGGCAAATCGGCTGCAACGTTATGCATTGTTTTTAACCGCTTACAATTATGACATAGAATATGTGCGTAGTGCGGATAACACGGCGGATTACCTCTCGCGGTCGGTCGACAGTCGAGCCGACGGCAGCGTGGAACATAATAACGAATCGGTCGCTGAGGCCCGCGACTGCGAGTTAAATAGTTACATGCATTTTATTATGGCCGGTGAAAATATTCTACCAATATCGGTTGATGATGTTAAAAAGCACACTCAGCGAGACGACACCTTAAAGCAAGTAATGCAATTTGTAAACAAAGGGTGGCCACGAAAAGTTAACGATTTAAATTTGATACCATATTTTAATTGTAGGTTCCAACTAAACTGCGAAAATGAATGCGTCATGCGTGGTCATAAGGTTGTCATACCTTTAACCTTGAGGGAGAAAGTTTTAGAAGAGCTACATTCGTCTCATTTTGGTGTAGTCAAATCGAAAGCAGAGGCCCGGTCTAGATTTTGGTGGCCTGCTATTGATAAAGATATTGAACAAAAAGTTGGCAGTTGCAAAGTATGTTTTGAATTAAAACCAGCTCCGCCGCGCGCGCCGCTGGTTTCGTGGCCCCGCCCGGCGACTGCCTGGGAGCGGGTGCATATGGATATGTTATCTATCAACGGCTATAACTACTTGGTTATTGTTGACGCTTACTCCAAATGGTTGGAATGTTTTTGTTTATTTCATTCGGCGGGAACAGAGGACATTTTAAGGAAATTAGCTGAGGTGGTTTCTCGTTTCGGATTAATGAAAACAATCGTTTCGGATAATGCGTCGGTTTTTACATCAGAATTGTTTGCCAAATTTTGCTCGGGTAATGGCCTACAGCATTTAACTATTGCCCCATACCACCCTGCGTCTAATGGGCAAGCCGAAAATTCGGTAAAAACGATAAAAAAGGCAATAAAAACATTAGCAACCGAATGTTCATCACAGTTTTTGTTATCTTTGAGGCTCAATAAGTTCTTATTGGACTACAGAAATACAACTCATTGCAGCACAGGGTTCCCACCTACTCAGTTGATGCTCGGTCGCTCGGTTCGAACACGACTTGATTTACTTTGTCATTCTAAGGCAAACGTCCCCAAGTCCATGATACATGACGTTGCTAAACAGAATATTTCGAAACAACAGGTCTCCCAGAGTAAACATTATGGGGGGAAAAGGAAACTGGAATTTAAAGAAGAGGACAAAGTTTTAATAAAAACCTATTACCAAAATGGGAATAAATATAAATGGGAAATGGGTATAATTAAGGAAAAAATTGGAAATCGAATGTTTAAAATTTATGTACCTAGATTAGATATCTCAACGAGAAAACACGCAGATCAAATTTGGAATTATAGAGGAAAAGATGACGGATCCCATGATTCCGTCGCTGACCTAGACTGTGATTATGCATTTGTGACAGTGGCAGATGACATCGCGTCCGCAGCTACCACAAGCGATTTTGAGCGGTCTCAGGAGCAAATGGCTCCAGAAGGCAGTGACTGGTCGGAGTGTTCAGAGTACGTTCCCAGTGAGGGGGATGAAGATTCTTCTTACTACGAGCCCTCGGAACGGTCGCCGGCTCGCTCGAATATAGTGCTAAGACCACGTGTTAATCGTTAAGTTATTGTTAACAGCATTTTTTTTGTTATTTGTTTTCTTTTCATTCTTTTTTTTTACTTACATGTAGTAAGTATTTTAGGTTGGGGATATGTGGTGTACGGGGGTAGACGTGATAAAAGGATTATGAAGGTAGTTGGAGATTGTGTGTGACATTATAGTTTTCGTACAAGTAACTTGGTTTTACTTCAGCTCATCCCTCGTAAATATATAATACTAATATACTCGTCAATGATTTCTACCCCTTTTATTACAATCATAGCATTTAATTAATAACTGTATTCTCTTAGGTAAGATATCAGGCTTGTTGCACATTTGGCCTAATGCAAGGATTGCTTTATCAACTAGTTTCTAATAAAATATTGCGACGTGGAACATAACTCTTCAATCACACCTTTAAAGAACGCCATTGATTGGGTATTGGATGCGGGTGTCACTATGAGCGCTATTGAATATTTATTACCTTACCTCGCACAAAGGCTTGGTCGACTGGTGGAAAACAAACGACACACGGGCTAGCACTAGCCGTGAACGTAAAACAATTTTTTGTTAAAGAACTGCGACACCATTTTTTACGCCTACTGAAATAAAAAATTGACAGGGATTTTAAAACATTGTTAAGAGGATTTCGAGGCGACGCTGGTATATCGTTTCTGTCAAAAAAAATCCATACTAATTGAGGTTCGGACGATAACTTTTCTCACCCCTATATCAATTTCAATTTCCAAGATTTTTTAATAACTTGTAATTATTATAAAAAGCATGTTCTGAAAAAAAGCAATTTGATATCTACTCGTATTACGCTCCAGAAGACGGACAGCGTGGGAATCTTAACTAGGTCCCGTTGGGCTCGGGCACGGACCCCTAAAAGACACTTTCAATTGTTTTATTTCTTAGAACATATTGTTGGGTCTGATCACTACCATCCTATTAATTTAAAAGACAGTGTTGTCAAAATGACTATCATAATTGACTTTCTATCTTACTCCTCAGGTTTCGCAATTGGTATGTTGGCAAATGTCTGAAGTTGCATTTGCCTCAAAAGGTTTTTTTAAATGTTTAACTAGCTACATATTATAAGTAGGTAATAATGCTAGAAATACAAATAATCCTCGATATAAAACTAACCTAAACTTAATAACCCTTACGTAAAAATTACTGCATTTTAACTGGGTTTCGTACAAAATACAAAAAACCGATACAAAATACGATAAAAAATCTGAACGTATTATGCAATGCTTGGTTTACTGAATAACTTAAAACTCAGCCAATCGGAAATGTAACAAACAGTTAAGAAGCGTGTTAATAGTCCATTAAACCCGAGAATTCATACAAATTGCAAACGAATGTTTCTTATAAATTTACCCCTTTTGTTATGAGCTTTAACAAAGAAAATAAAACTTGAGTCTTTTGGCAATAAGATCTAAAATGTATTGTTTGAAAATAACTGAGAAGTTATATCTAGCTTATAAAACCAGTTCTGTGGATATCCTAAATGTCTGACAACTTTCGAATCGAATGATATTCTTCTTTTTAAGTTTACTTTATAAACTGCTTAAGTATGGTCAATAGTAGTTAAAATACCTTATTTTTCTATAAGAGAAAGCATAAATAGTTTTAAAACGTTGAAAAAATTAAGAGATGTACCCCTCTGCCACAATAGCCCCGCTTGACTTTGTTTTTTATCATCAGTGATTTTTTTTATAGATTATGGAACGAAATGGAAGCCAATTCGATTCGAAAGTTTAATGGTTCCTATTAAAAATTTTTTTTTTGGATTTCTTGCGATTTTCATGAATACAATGCTTTGTGCAGTGTCCATCCGGATCACTACCACCATCATATCCACTAACCCACCGCGAAGCAGCAGTGCTCGCATTGCTGTGCTCCGGTGCGGGGGTAAGACAATCGGTGAAATTACTAGCATAGAGTCATTCCGTCTCAGTCCTCAAAGGCAACGCATTTGAAGTCTTAGGATTGCAGTCTAGAGTTGGTAATCTTGAGATTTCAAATGCCTATGGGTCTCAGATCCCACTTACCATCAGGGGCACGTTTTATAAAGCGACAAGTTACAATTTTACGGGTCTAAACTGGCAACACTGCTCAAATGGGTGGTTTTCATTGGTAGAGGTTGTGTCAAATGGAAACTTGTACCCTATCAATTGTTATTCGTGGCTTTATAAAACAGGCCCCGGTGCTCGCTTGCCTACACATTGACAATTAAAAAAAAACACGTTAAAAAAAAATCTCATAAAAAGTAAATCGTTATTATGACGTAAATAAAGTACTTTTAAAATACCCACATCTTATTTGCATACACTATGCATGACTAATGGGCCTCCACTGCAGGCCTTATCTCATATAATCCACAGTTAAATAATAGGTTCATTAAAAAAACGCGTATAAAAACAACAGCATTTATAAGCGACATCCATAAAAATGAGCATACAATCTCATTCATAGACATCACGCTAACACGTCTCAATGTCAGATGATTCACTGTTACGAAACAATCAGCTGATTGCGACCAATCTATTTGATCCCCCTTCTGCATAAGGCTGTATAAAAGTCGAGGTCAATGTACACCGGCGCGCGCGCACAAAGCCGTAATGGCGGCACGCCATTGACACACATAGTTTGACGTAATTGATATGTGACGTTAGCATCAAATCGCTTCATCTTTTCGTTTGCAAACGTGTGCTTAGTGCAAGCATTCACAGTTACCACTTTTATTGGTGGTAGGACCTTGGTCCGTTCGGATTGCTACCTCCATCTGGTCCTTTAAACTACTGCCGATTGGGAGTGTTCGCATTTTTGTGTTATGGTGTGGCGATTTAAAAAATTGTGACTGAAGTCTTGAGAATGCAATTTCTATGGGTCTCAACATGGAGGCCTGTTCTCTTTTGCGTTGCCATAAAAAATAACAAAAACTATTTAAAGTCCAACATTGCGTGCAAACACATTTGACACATTCTTATTCCTCTAGTGCAAGTATTTGTTTCTGATTTGGGTTTTGTCTAACTATAAGTATTCGTATGTATAACTATAGCCCTAGTAAGAACCTTAAGTTTAATTCGGAACAAGATCAAGTTCTGTGAAATTGTCTTCTCTGTATGTACCGATTATGTATTTTGATATGGTCTAGAAAGTAAAGTTGAATTTTTCATGACCTATCTGCTCCGCATTCCTCTGTTGACTGTACTAGCAGAGCAATCTTAAAGTCGCATTACCATGCAATGTTTACGTTCTTTCGTATTTGCGTTAGCCATTTTGCAACTCGTATAATGCTTAATTTTTAGGATTATAGGTTAAAATTTACGCTGGGGTAATCTATTTTCTTAGGTTTTATTTGATATACTTCACTTAGAACTAAAAACGTTTGAAGGTCAAATCACGCTAGTTAACTGTAGAGATTGTTGTCACACCCTGTATTTTAAAGTAGTTGTGTTATGTACCAATGTGGGATCGTTAAAATCGTATTACGTAGCCAAGATTTTTTTTCTGGTTTATCTTCCGATTTTGTAACGCGTTTGTGATTCCGTGATATTAAAAATATTTTAGTGCTTAATAACCAGTGATCGGGGAAAACGATGCAAAACTTTAACAAAACTTACATTACAACCATGCAACTATTAATAATCCTTATACCAAATCAGAGACTCTGATATGGAGTTAAATTGAACACTAATCTACCAATATTATTCCTATTTTTTAATAATATTGTTGATTTTCTTGACTGCAAGTTCTCCTTTATGTCAGCTTTACAAGTTTTGTTAAAGTGTTGCACCGTTTTCCCCGATCACTGTTAATAAGGATATAGAATTTAAGGATATAGAATTTTTTTATTTGTATCTCAAAAGAAATTACATTTCACTTAATGAGATTTATCGGCATGCCTTAAGATTACGTTGCGCCCGTGAGCGTCCGCGTTTAATACACTACACTACATACTACAAAACTAATAATACTACAATTATAGTACAATACAATTATAGTACTACAATTATAGTTAATAACCATATAAAAATTAATACTTTTGTAAACAGCCTTACGCAAAGTGAAATAAACGTATCCAAAAGTTACAAAACTACTTTCCACTGTTGAGAGCGATATAAGGTTTCTAAGAGCCGTCTTAAAAACTGATTTTAGCTGAGAAGCCCGTCTAAAGTAAGTCAACTGTAATTTCATAAGATCAGATATATTAAATACCGCCCTTATAAGCTATCCTTGAGTGAGATGCCCATCTCGCAACAAATAACTATTGCACCACATATTCAGCTGTATTCGATTCTATACATCTCAAGGCAACAATTTGGCTGAGCCCTTGGTAATAGCTGATGTTTGTGGGTGACGGTGACTGCTTACTATCAAGTGGTCCGTCTGCTCGTTTACCTTTTCCGGCTATGCAATAAAAATATCATAGAAACCTGTCTTGAGACGAGAGTGTTACTTACTCAAGATCTGTATTATTAATAAGGACGGCCCTAAGAGAATAACTGCCCTGTTTTAAGTGTACGATCGCATGCGCAACGCAAGCCGCCCTTGTGCGACGCGTGCGCCGATTATTACTAATGCGGGCTTTGAACTAAGGCGTGGTTCTTGTTCCATTGTCCATTTCAAGGTTGCTAGCATTTCAGTGACCCTAGTGAAAAAGGATACAATTCTCGTTAGGTTTAGGTGAAAAACGGTATAAGTCTAGTATACCTACTCTGTTCATGATGTTTACCCTTTCTTATTTAGAGCTAAATCGACTTGTTGCCTTGTTCACTAGAGCAACAGATTAGACCTGAGGCAGGGTCTGCCAAACAGCAGTGTTCTCATTCTTGTTCCATCGGCCATTCCATCTTAGTCCTCAGGGTTGTCAACGCATTTGCAGTCTTAAGATTGCAAATCCTACAGTCAGCATCACAAATATCGTATCAGCCAAACTGGCCAAATAGTCCGTCACACGTTCGTCAGTTTTTCTTGGCTATATTCTGATGCTGACTGTACATAGGTATAATTTAAACCTAAAATAATATGGTCATATCTTGTCAGAAATACTGAATATGATGTAAGTAATATTAGTCAATAAAAAAAATACCACGAGTAATGCATTCATGTTCCTCACTTAAAAATAATGTTTTACATAAGTGCCTATTTCTACTCTTAACTTCATACTTACTTAATATTTACTCAAGGTACATAAGGATGTTATTTTATTGCACTTGGTGTTAAAACTATTTGCTCCTTATGAAATAGTTACAAAGTTATTTCTAGGTAGACATTTTCCTTAAGGCAGTAATGGCGAAATTATAATTACCTTAGAATCTTTGGTTACCTATATTTATTCGTTCGTTGCACGATGTAATCTGCCTTTGTTTCTTTAACATGTTATTGTGTCGCTAATCAGTATTATTACGACACAGTTCGATTTTTCTTCCGTATCTATTTTAATAACGCTTCATTAACTGGGTGGCTCGGACTTGACTTTTAAATTGTGGTATTATGGCATCCCTGTAGATCTGCTTATGCGAAGAACAACAGGCCTTTTGGCGATGATATTTTTGTACAATTACTTCAAAGATGTATACAGTTTCAGACCTTAATACAATGAAATAAGGTGAAAGAGTGGATACACATCATTGAAGTCCACAAAACAGCTACCATACTAATGAGTAAATAAAGGGTCAAAGGGTTAGTGAAACAAAACAGCCTAATAATGGCCTTAAAACCTCTAGTTTTCCTTATTGAGGTTGATTTGGAGCCTGTTTACTATATTTTTATATGGGGGCACTAAACACCCCCTATAATAAAAGTCCTGCTACAGGGTGTTCAAAATTGAGACACAGTTTTTCTCGTGACCGATTGCAAAAGGTGTTTGAACTGTACAACGTGTTGAACCGCAAAATTTACAAATGCTTAAAAGCAAATATCAGGTAAATTTTCTCTCTGTTTATAGCCTAGAGGTACTATAGTGGTGAACTCTGTGGTTTTCGTTGAATACGTTTACCTTTGTCACGATCTACGCCGTCATCTTGTTGGGAAACCACCGTACTGGCCTTAACACACTCGTAGCTACGTGAGAAACATCATGTTTTGAGACTTGAGCTTTATTACATCGCATGAAAAGTAACAAGTATTTATAGTGATTTCGACCTCCATCAAACGATCGTATGTAAGCACATAGTTGCAATTGAGATACGAATAAATACATTAATTTAGTTAATACACTGTTGTCTAGTAAATTTAAATAATGGACGATGGACAAAAATGTCCCCACCCACCAACAGAGATGAAATATGTGCCATATAATAGATCTTGGCAACATGATGTATTTTTACTATAGCGACGATCACCATATGTATGGGGTTTTATTGGAAAATCATAATGTATCGTATGGAATTTGTTTGGAAATGAACACATATATAGAGGTTCTGCGTTGCTTGGCCCTTGTTTTCATTCAAAAAATCCCATTAATTTTGCTGCTAAAATAACTATTTTGTCTTTTTTTGGGTCATAATGAACATGTAGACATGCATCCCGTTACTGTTGGGGGGTGGGGACAGGGTCCATACAGAATCGCCCATCACCCTTTTTTTTATGTGCTTTGCGGATGACATCACTATTTCAAATTTAAAGTGATATCAAATTCTAAGGGTGTAACTATTATTATTATGTGTTATTTTTTTATGTGCGGTACCTACCTTTATGACTAGATTTTAACATCATAAGTGTAATTTGCTCTTTTCGTTATTAACTTGAACATTTACAAGATGATAATAATATTATCAAATTTATTATAATTATCATTAGATAGATAGTAAATCACCAAATGTATTAGATCTAACTTCTAGAGCCGATATCTCTTAAAAGGCATGGGGATGGCCCCATTAAACTAGTTTTCTTAAAAAAACGATTTCAAATCGGTCCATACGTTAAAAAAAAATTGTTTTAAGTATTGCACCTCTATCTTTTGAATTAAGCCAAAGTTTTATTAAGGCCCTGTCATCCCGGCTCATCGACACCTCCGGAGACCCTAGAGCTGGCGCTTACCTTTCCCAAACGATTGGGCTAGCCATCCAGAGAGGTAATGCAGCCAGTGTCTTAGGGACCATGCCGCGAGCGGACCTGCTAGAGGGGGTGTTCTTTTTATAGTGGTGTTTATGTTTAATTTTTAATATTTGAGTAGCTTAGTTTTATTTTATTTTATTTTAAATAAGTTTAGTTTTAACTTTAACTTTTAAATTTTAATGTAAAGTCCGTATTTATAGTTGTATTAAGCCACCATTCTCAACTAACCTCGATTTAAATTATTTGCATAATTTTGTTAAGTAGCTTGGTAATGAGAGTTATCGCCGACCTAGGGTTTATCTTTACTTGTTAAATATAGGCTATGACATTACCTTCATGTAAATGAATATCCTAAACTCTGCATGACTACAATCGGCAAACTACCAATGTAATGTAAAATTCTGGTTTCCAAGATACAGGATGTGTTTAGCTGGGTACCGACGGATAACTTTATTGTTGCTTATTCATACTTTCCTTTGAAGCCACATTTTGTGCTTGTAAGTTGAAAAATCTAAAATCAAATGATTAGTAAGTATTAAATTTGACACTATCTCTGATTGTGACATCTCTAATAAATAATTAAATATCATTGGACAATCATACATAAATTCAACCAGTCAACAAGCAATATAACACTTATGTAGAGAAATATAAATTTAACTCAGAAATAAAGTTAAACTAGGTGTCTATAGGCGTCGTCAACTTATCACAAAGTGACAACACACATAACTGAAATAAGTTTACATAGATATGGCACCAAGTCACTTTCTGTCAGATTCAATGATATAATAAAAGCCAAGGCCATAGCATACTTAAGCTATTGTGCGTGATACATGATCATAAAACTGGTTACATTCTTGAATGGATCTTGGTACATCTAGTCCAGACCGAAATCATCTAAAGTGGTCGGTACTCATAATATGAGTTAACAGCCGGAACTTCAATCCGGGGAGAAAAAGCTATTCGCTTAGGTCTTGTGCTGAAAAAAATCATACTTCGTTTTTGAAAAGAAGTTTCAGAATGCATAAAAGGTGTCCCTATAAGGGGTTTATTAATATGTGCGCGAATATGTGTTCCTGAGTCATGGATGTTTTCTTTGTATTTAAGTTTATATCTCTCTTTATAAGTATTTATATCGTTGTCTAGTAACCATAGTACAAGCCTAGAGCTTAGTTTGGGACTAGGTCAATTGGTGCGACAAAGTCCCCTGTTTTTTTTTTAATTACAGCAGAATTACTTTTGATCAACGCTTTTGAAATAAATTCACCACTGATGCTTACTGGTTTTATATTCAAATGAGTATACAATTTCTTTTAAATCTCGAATCGAGTTGCATCATCCAAACAGGATATGTTTTGAAAGGTAAACTTTACTCGTTCAGGAAATCCCCGTCCAACGTGTTTAAAGATCCTCACTCGACTTCTTTTATTTTTATGAATCAGACCAGGGAATCCCGTCATACAGCCTTATAATATTAATTTGCAATCGTATTACATTACAGACACCGTTACTTGTCGTTATTGTTATTAATTCCATGCAAGTAACGGTTTTTTAAAAGCTTGTAAACATTGATTATGGCCGTTAAAATGAAATGCAAAAAGGTTTTAGCATCTTTATTGTTTTTTCAACTTTCGCTGACCACCCATTAAGACGCTCAATAAATTGTTTTTTTTATTTTTATTTTTTATTACATATTGATGCAAATATTAAGTTACTTTATGTGTAGGTACTTAAGTATTTATTCATATAGGCTCTTTAAATGTAATTTTTTTCATGATTTGTTTCCTTTACCAAAAACTCATTGGTATTTCGGTTTAAGTTTGGCCATATCTACTTAAAGAGCTTATACTGTGTTTAAAATAAACTCGTTGTGTTGCGCAAGCGTACCGTGGTAAGATTCCGGTCAAGTACGAGTCGGATTCGCGCACCGAGGGTTCTGTACCGACGCACAGTAGTTATAATTGTTATTCCGATTTCGAATTGATTCAGCGCGTGTTCAAGTCACAATTGTCATTTTTTTATTATTCGTTGTTATTTTTCAAGGTTTGTACTATAATTTTACCAAATTTGGTGTTTGTATGTTTTACTATTTTTACGATACAACCAAAATAAAAATACATTGGAGAAAGTTTCATGAATGTTTTATATATTATAACATTTCACAATAATTAAAAAAAAGTTACACATATTATGAAAAAAAAAACAACCCCTATCTATTACAGTGCAAAAGATTTAGCTCTTTACAGTTAGAACGGACGGAGGGACGGACGGAGAGCGTAGCTATATAGGCTATGGAACCCTAAATACACTTCTTACCTCAAAAGTTCTCAGTAAATTTTGTTACATTTTGTTAACAAATAAGAGAAAGTACAATTTTCTGAGAAAAAACATTTTTTACATGTTATAGTTGAAATAATAATAAATTTTATTTCGAGCAACGAGGCCCATCATTACAAATAACTTATAGACTAACATACATAACAATATACAACTTAAAACTATCACCACCGAGGTTACAAAACAGCGTGGCTCTGTTTTGTCAAACTTGGCCTGATGGTCGCTGCCACCTTTCGGCCAGAAGTCAGGACACTCGACGGCCCCCAGCATAAACCGCGGCACGCGCACTACAAACAAACTGAAGGGCACGTAGCGAAGCAACCGCAGCTGGAACACCGTCAGACTGCATCCAACCTTCTGACGGACGTACTACCACGTCGTCTACCGTTGCAGAGTGGTGCAGGCGGGACACGTAGAGCGCCGTGATCAGTATATCTGCCCGCAGCTCGGGATTCGGGTCCGTTACTGCAGTATCACACCAAGTCTTATGAGGCTTCCTAAGTGGCTCGCTGTGCTGCACCAATGTGATTGCCTCCTTATCCACACTGGCACGAGAGAGCTCCTTCACAGAAGCTGGAGCTCTCTTCTTCGGCGCCTTACCAGGCGGGTTTACCAACCTAAGTTGAGCGGTAAATGCGAGAACACCTAAGTTATTTAGCTAATACCATCCCCGAAACAACGCTATTACAAGAAACTAAATTGAATAAAAAATCAGTCTATGTATGTTACAGTTAGTTCTATCTTTATTGAACAAATGGATTCTCCTCTTTTTCCTTGTACACCCGTGGAATAAAATTCCTCCAAATTATTTTCCTTTCACGGACTCTGGCAGTGCTGACTCAAACATACTTTGATCCGGAAGATATTCTATTCGAAAAAACCTTTTTGTATTCGAAATAATTATGGGACAAAATATTAATAAAATGAGAAAAAGAAAACAGAGTGCGTCAATGAATGTTTTTATGCTTTGACGAAAAGACGGTCGTTTTTCGCTCTGCTTGTGTTCTGCACTTTGACAAGTATTTGCTTTGGCAAGTATTTATTTCAGAGTTTTGGATGTTTTTTATGTATTTCTCTATATGAGCATGTTTTTTATTATCTAGTACGTACAGTACAAGCCTAGACCTTAGTTTGAGACTAGGTCAATTTGTGAGAGAATGTCCCCTGATATTTATTTATTTTAATAAATAATACCTGGGGGTTACCATGACATACTAAAGAAGAAACGACAGACCAGTATAATTGCTATAGCTCTGTCTCTTTCTACTAACCTTTACTAAACTGTGAGGCTAGTTACTTAACGCTAATGTAAACGATTTTCGACAACTGACTAAATGTATGGAATTGACGTAGGCTCTCGACGCGACAGCTTACGTCAACATTTTGTACAAATGCAAAAATACTTTATCTTGTCTAGGGGACACCGTTGATGTAGGGAAACATATTGAATCTTTTATTTGGTCGTCTTGCACCGTCTTATATACACAAGTAGGTGTTTTTTTTCCTTTTCTCCCTCTTACTTCTCTCTAGATTTTGACATGTTTTCCTGCTGAACTGTTTAATATTACATTTAATTTAATATTTATAGCTTTATATAATCTTTAAACTAAGTATTACCATTGTAATATGAAATATGTTTAAAAAATGACTAACTGCTGAGTTTCTTGCGGCGTTTCTTCTCAGCTTTGCAAAGCGCTGGTAAATTCTTGACGTGTAAAAGTCCTACTTACTTAATAACTGACTTTTATCTTTGGATAACGATAACGGAATCCGAATGCATCAATGCGCCAATGTTTAGGATTACCACGTCATATAAATTAATCCCTCATAAAATAACCGTGCAATCAACTAGACCGAGAAGACGTGTATATTACAAGTAATAAAAAATAATAGCCCTAGAGCTAATTAGACACGAGTGGGCATGCGAGTGCAATGCCGATGGGAGATAACAATGCTGTACTTAGACATACTTATTGGTGCGGTACTTGCTGTTAGTGGAATGTATTTATAGCTGTCTGTTTTCTGCATGTTTCTAAGAAATGCGAATGTTTGTAAATTGGGGCACACATTATTATTTCATATTTCTAATTGGGATATACCAAAAAAAATTACTCTCTGTTTTAAAATTCTAATTCGAAAGAATAGGTAATTTTAAGAGGCCTATATAATTTTGTCTTTGACAAAATAGTTTTGTTTTAATACCTTTATTTATGGATGACATTATTATTTGAAATTTGGGTTGGCATTTTCTAATAAATTACAACATTTAAATAGTTTATTAAAACATACTTTCAAGCGGTTTTCGCCACATCCGTGAGATACGAAACGAAAGTCAAACAAAAGTTAAATATAGTTTTATCGAAATATCTGTGATAGATAAATATTTCAAAAACTTAATAATGCAGAACGGCTTTAAAACCCTATTCCTCGAAATGGTTTTCGAATTAGAGTAATTGTAA
This sequence comes from Acleris sparsana, assembly GCA_923062465.1. Classification (NCBI taxonomy): domain Eukaryota; kingdom Metazoa; phylum Arthropoda; class Insecta; order Lepidoptera; family Tortricidae; genus Acleris; species Acleris sparsana. The sequence continues at coordinate 5,658,370 of OV281308.1, read as the reverse complement.
AAATATGAACAATCCCAATTGTTAAATAGTTTGGAGTTTTTTTTCTTGCGTTGTAAATCCGCGTGAAGTAAAAATCGTTTGTCATTTTAATTTAAGAACTTACAATTAAAATAAAATTTACCAAAGATGACAAAATATAATATAGAATTCTAGGTGAACGCACGATATTACGTAAATCGTTACTAAACATTATAAATGTGAATATATGACATATGTTTTGTATGAACGGTTTGACACAACCAATTCATATGTAATACGGTATGGATAGAGTTTATATTTAACATAAATATATTAAACAAATAGGTAGTAAAAAATATCGAAGTGTGAATTGAAATTGATTAAAATGGAAATATGATAAATAGCTAGGTACTGTTGACTTGACCGATTTTTATCCTTTAGTACTTATGTTTTTTCACATAAATTCACATTCTTGTCACCTCATTCATCAAATAGTTTCTGCCAGCGACTTCGTCCGCGTAGATTTTGTATTTTTGTCATCCCTAATGTAGCATTCTAACGGTGCGAGATTTTTTAAAATCAGTCCAGTAGTTACTGAGTTTATCGTTACAAACATACAAAAATACCAATCTTTCCTTTTACATATTAGTGTAGATGGGTACTAAAGTTGCTAAAAAGCACCAAGACCAAATACGTTGTCATACATTATTAGTAATTAGTTGCATTAGTTGTTTAATGATAAATTTGCGCGTGACAAGAAGTTGTAATGGTTTGGTGCTAATGCATCATAAAAACAGTTAGAGAAATACGAGAAATTACCGTTGAAATTGACGTAAAATAAAATATTAGGCTTTATGTTTTATTTTTTTATGGCATAGAGAAGGCAAACGAGCACACAGGCCACCTGATGGTAAGTGGAAACTGTGACCCATAGACATTCGCTTTCACAAGACTGCAAATGCGTTGCCACCCCTTAGGACTAAGATGGAATGCCTCTATGCTAGTCATTACACCGGCTGTCTTATCCCCAAACCGGAACACAACAATGCGAACACTGCTGTTTGGCGGTAGGTTAATGGATAAGATGGTGGTAGCGATCCGGACGGACCCCGCACAAGGTCCTACCACCCGCAAATGAAACCCGGTTTTTATTTTTTAACTAACTCAAGGCTAGCAAGACTGGACCCCTCAATCGGAGTACCTTGTTTTGACCTTATAGTAAGACTACCTATGTGCCTGACCACATACGTCACAACGCACAGGCACCGTATCTCTACAGATGCAGGTTGCGTTGTCGCGTCGTACCACGGCAAGGCGCCGCGGCGTGTTGATATGGACAGGCCCTATTTTACTTGAATTTACTTTAACTTGAAAAAGCAATTTACCCATCTTCAGGTCTTCGATGTATCGTATTGTCCTCGCTTTGATAGCTCTTATTTACAGTAATGGCAGCAGAGTTAACAACAATACCGTACGTGGTGAAAGACGGTATGGTTTTATAGCCTAGAGTAAAGGCCCAGTTAAATTACTGTTGTAAGGGATGGGTACTAATTCGATTGTTTTTTGTTTCAGATTTTTCACTATGCATTCCCACTGGAGTTGGAATGTCTGTTTGACGGCCCTAGTGACGTATCTAATATGTAAGTTATAATAATATAATAAAATGAGAACTTATATTTTATAATTAGTGGTTTCGTTTCAGGGATATAAAGTATTTATTGTAAACAGTTTTGTTAAAAGTTAAGAACATAAACAAAAAATAATCTGAAGTATGAAAAGCATTTTGAAAATATACGAGATTAAGTAATGCTAAAAAACATTAAAATTATAAAACTGTCTTTTAATTATTGGCTAGTTCATTGCTACTTAAATATTTTAAAAAAAACTTCAAGTATTTTCAGTATCAAACTAAAATAAACGAAATTGATATTATGGAAAAAATACAAAGTATATTTCTATATGTCCCAATAGAATTCTTATCACTATTCATTCTTGTCCTTGTATAAACAAGAGAATATTGAATTGGGTTTTCGCGTTAGGTTGTTTTACAGTTTGGAAATATTGTATTGTTTTCCTCAATATATCACATCCTACGACTTGGCTATTCCAAGCTTATATTGCACTAGAAGGCCAACGTCTACACCTCTCTAAATTCCTATGTGGTTAAACACATGTGTAAGTTTGACACGCCTAATTCTATGAGTACCTACATATAATAATTTATTATTGAACTCGCTTTGCTTCGGGTTTATATGAGACTAGCGGACGCCCGCGACTTCGTACGCGTAGAATTAGTTTCCCAGGACTCCCCCTTTTTTTCCCGTTGGGGGTCGATTTTCGGAAAATCCTTTCTTAGTGCTCACTTACATCATGAAAGGAACCCCTGTACCAAATTTCAAGTTTCTAGGTACAGTAGTTTCGGCTGTGCGTTGATATGTCAGTCAGTCAGTCAGTCAGTTTCTCCTTTTATATATTTAGATTTCCGTAACACCTGTAATTAAAATAGAATTGAAATACGTAAAACCTTTCGCGAAAAATTATCTATCTGACGTCGAAAAACGCATCAAATCCATCCTAAAGTGACGGACGGACCTTTTCATATCGCTGTACACTGATTCCCTGCAACAGAGTTGTCCAAAATTGGTAGAAATTTTTGATTAAAAGATAACGTATTTTGAAAACTTATACGCGATGCCTTTATCCGAAATAAACGCGCGGACGGATGAGGTTTCTCAATAAAATATTCATCGATGATTTTAGCCCATCCATTTCAATAATGGCGCACATTCAACATAAAGTATCAGTAGTCCAATACAAAATTAATTAAAAACACACATTACGAGTACAAAGAAAAAGCTAAGTATTTTTATGTTAAGAAACAAAGGTATGGTTTTGTTTTTTCACCAATTTAGGAATATATTTTTGTAAAATATCTTTCATTCTCGCGACAATAACGTTTGACGTAATAATGTTTATTTTCAGCGATTAAGTTCCGTTTAACTGCCCTAGGTATATAGTTTGATGGTCTGTTCTATTCGATCTGAAGTACCATTTTTGGTTATTTTTTACAAAAGGAATCCTTTAATTAAATGAAAAAGGACATCGCTTAAAGACAGACATGGCTAAGCATAATTTATAATAACTAACACGATTTTACACTAAATGGTTTATTAAAATAAAAATTCTGAACGGTCCCAATTTAAGTAATTGATAGTGTCAAGTTAAGCCAATGGCGGTACCACGCGCTTACTGATCAATGTATGGGAATGCCAATGCTTATGGACGAATCACGGAAAAGAGGAGGGCTTTGCAGGAGACACTAAAAAGGGGTAAAAAAATATGTTACTCGATATTTAATGTTGTTCTAAACCATTTCGTTCCATATTGTGAACGTAACGGTCATTTTAGTGCTCTTGATAGTAAAGGTGGTTGTACCGTTAAAAAAAACAAAATTATTTAGGAAACAAGATGGGTAAAGCTTACAAGAAGTTTGCAGTACCTCTCGACGTTATGCTGACTGGGAGAGATCGTTATAATAAGACCAGCCCCCTAGTTTACCATCTTGACAATGTTAGGTGACACGTGATAATTACCTATACATTGCAAAGGTAACCAGTTTCGCATAGGGGGCTTCATTATTAGCTACGCCATCTATACTAAAATGTCACTTGCAACTACTGTTTTTAGTTGGTGTGCAGTGAGGATGAATAAGTGATTAATAGTGATATGTATTCCGGAGTATTGATGGATGGACTTTCAACCGACTGCCCAAGAAAACCGGGTTATTTTTCAAAAAGTATGTATGGATGATTGCATAACGCATAGTTCTCTGTTCTCTAGTAAAGGTTAAACGAATGGCCCCGTTTTCATCATCATTAATGTTTTTAGTTTTTAAACTACTTCAAAAAAGGAGGTTTTTTACTAGGAACTAAACTTAAAGATTTCATATAACAATTGCAAGCTAGTGGTGGTAGGACCTTGTGCAGAGTCCGTCCGGATCGCTAGCACCATCTTATCCATTAACCCACCGCCAAACAGCAGTGTTGGCATTGCTGTGTTCCGGTGTGGGGATAATACAACCGGTGAAATTACTAGCATAGAGGCATTCCATCTTAGTCCTCAGAGTTGGCAACGCATTTGAAGTCTTAGGATTGCACTCTTGAGATTTCAAATGTACCTATTTATTAAAAAGATGAAATTACAACATATATACCTAGGCACATATGTCCCACAAAACCGTTTGCACAGTTTGACTGTGGGATCGAGCAGTCTCTACTCTCTTATTAAATCTATAAAGAATCTAAACACAATAAAGTATCCTAAATTACTATATGTTTTTAATAAGGTAACTATACAGCTTTCTACCAATCTTTGCTTTAATGGCTTCCTGCCTGATGTCAGAGGGCAGGCTGTTGAGTATATAAGGTAGGCGTTTCTGGAGACACCTATCGCCGTAGTAATTAAACACCAAATGTCTTTGGTTCTTAGATGCCACTTACCATCAGGTGGCCTGAGTGCTCGCGTGCCTTCTATTTGCCATAAAAAAAAGTTACATAATAGTAAAAACAATACATTTGAAATACTTATTTTTTTAACCATATGGTAAAGGAGGGCAATATGTTGACCCCGGGCTCTATTCTACTTGATAAAACTATATAGCTTCTGTCTTGATGTCGGAATGTTTTCAACTCGGCCGCCATTACTGTCGTGTAAATAAGAGCTATGAAAACGTTGACGATACGACAAGTCAAAAACCAGTATGGTTTTACCGTTTAGAATAGATCAGCAGTATGTATGTATAGTTCCTTGTTATCTCGTAGAGGCTGAACGGGTGGTACGATTTTAACAAAACGAGTCGTTAGATTCGTGTTAGACGAGACGAAAACATCAAAACTTGCTGATTGGTTTTAAAGGCTTGCCTTTTTAAAACAGGTCAAGTGGGGATCAAACTCGCGCACTGAGGGTTCCGTACCACCGGCACCACCGATTTGGACTCGAATTACTTCAATTCACTTTCTTTATATTATATTTGTTTGTTAGTAAGTTCGCATTAATAACTGTGCTGTAATCCACAAGCAATTAACTACATTTCGTATTTTTGTAGTTTCGGAGATCATGGTAATGGTCTTATTTCTTGAATAAAATCAATACTTTTTATCTTACAGTAATAATAACAATTGAGATCCTCATAATAAGCCCTTTCATTTGATATATGACATAGTAAGGTTTTGCAAAACTTTTTTTTTCATTTCCTAATTAGTCCACCGAAAATGACCTTTAATTTTTTTTTTAATTCTTTTATTCTGTCATCAATTTACATATGTGTACCAAAGTTCAACTCAATCGGCCCAGTAGTTTCGGAGCAAATTGGCTGTGACAGACGGACGCACGAGCGATCCTATAAGGGTTCCGTTTTTTGCTTAATCGTACGGAACCCTAAAATCAAACTCACTATCTAATGCGGTTCAAAAGATACAGCTCTTTAAAGTTAGGACGGACGGACAGCGTAGACATATTTATAGGGTCCCGATGGCCTCCCTTCGGGTATGGGACCGTATGAACACACACACGGCACAAGTGTGACATTTATTATTTATTTATTTATTTACGTTGCGATTTTTTCTTAATTACATAGACGTATTTTTTGCCGATAGTATTCAGAGTTGTTAAAATCTGCTAATTTCCAGGCAGGGAAAGGGACAGATCTAATAGTCAAATAGCTGCGTCCCTTTCTACTGGAACTTGGCAGTTCTTAACAGTTGGTGATGTGGTCTGTACACCGTTCAAATACTGTATTGAATACAGGTTAAATATAATTCGAGTACACCCTTAAGTTGGGGTGAACCTGTATTCTGTCTTTATTGGTACCGGAATGGGATGGCGTGCCTCGATCTAGCAGATTTTGAGGATCGAGTAGTCTTGATACTTGGATTAATGTTTCTCGTGATCGCAATGTACAGTCACGAGATTAAATTTGGGACCCACCTTAGGTCCAAAGTCAATCTGACATTCTACAGCAATAAGGTCGAGTTTCCTAGAAGTTACAAATGTCTTGACATCTCTAATGACATTGACGACTTCATGCATATTTTTCTTAAAATGGGTCCCAAATTAACGCTCGTGACCGTATCTAATTGCGAAGCAATTACTTTGTCTAACTTAGGTAAGTATACTATCTGAGTGGTGTGGTAATCCAATGTCTAGACTGTACATAAAACATTCCTGACCTGCTATTGACATTCCTGACATAGACAGAACTGTACCTTCCGCTAACTAAATATGTTGGAAGAGTTATTACACAAAAGATCCTAGAGGATTAAAGTCAGAGACCACCAGCGGGCCTATTATGGTCGTTTTTATAGATGTCAATAAACGTGGATTCAATATGTGTCACTTTCTCACCAGTATGTAAGTGCGAGAATGATAGATACATTATTTACCGCAATAAGGGCGACCATAAATACGAGTCCTGCGGGCCTAGTATGGCTGCGTCTATATCGCGTGTCAAATGTGGATAATGCATCCGTCACTCTCGTTCTTATTGACGTGTCAGAAGGTGATGGATGTTTATCCACACGTTGTCACGCGATAACCTCAGCCATATTAGACCCCTGGACTGTAATTATTAAAAAAAACTTGAAGTAGCTTAATGGGTTTACATCTACGACCTTCTGCCTGATAGGCGTGAACTAAAGCCAAATATATTATGTAGCTTATTAGCCTACAGCTTGTTTGTTTATAATTTTATTAAATTGAAACAATTACGCGCTTTCAATAATGATATACGTCTCAAACTATGAATTAACGCTATCAAGGAAGAAATCCCAAGGATAATGACATTAAACTAATCATATTTAATGTCATACATCCTCTTAAATCTCGACGTTATGCTGCTTATAATCAAATTAACTTTGACTATGTCGAAACAAGTTATAATAACATTGACCTTATGTTTGAGTGCTTGTAACGTGTTTGCGTAATTGCTTGTATGTTTTGTACGCATAAACAGTTTAAACTTAATTAAATTAAGTTTTACGATATTACCTCTAGAATGTGTTGATTGATACTCTTAAGTAATTTGAAAGTATGAGTATTTGTAAATCTTTTGTAACAAGTGATGCTGAGAACCTTGATGGATTTGAGCCGACAAAGAAAAAAGATATTAATAAATTGTATTCAATTTACTAAAAAAGTTATATCTGCACGTTAGACAGATCAGTGTAGTAACCTACCAAATATCTACAATAATATTTTTCATAACATTTTCTGTTTACAAATGTGATAATAATTTAGAAATAGTCAACATTTGCCAAAAAAAAAGCTCCTTATTTCAAAGGGATAAGTCATTTCTAGCAAGTAGATAGCACTAACTATGTCACAATGACAAACAACTGATGTGAAAAGTCATATTCGGTGAGGATATATTGCGATCCTATTGAAAATTGAAAGAGCAACGCAAAATAACTGCCTGAAACTTTGGTAGTGGCAATGTCCGGCCTCCAACAAGATGGAGTGACGACCTCATCAGGATCGCGGGACCGCGGTGGATGCGAAAAGCACAAGACCGGTCTGAGTGGAAAGCCTTGGGGGAGGCCTATGTCCAGCAGTGGACGTCTTTCGGCTGACATGATGAATGTCTCAGCTACTACACCACTGGACTAATTAACGATACTTATGTCATTCCGATGCCAAATACGTAATATTTTTATGGAACCATAGAGCTGGTAAGATGATGGAAACGGAATTTATCAATAACTATAGTACCTAAGTACGTTGATTTGGCTTCGAAGCATGTCAGTGAAATGTTGAAATAAAAAAATACATGAATTTGTCACTCGATTTCATACAAACTATCAAAACTGTTCATTCGCCCTGCGCGTCGTCAGATAAATGGGCCGATTAAGTCGGGCGTCCTAGCACAATCTTGATTAGTTGGGCGACGCCGTCGGTGCGACTGTCGCGATTGAATCCAACTAAGGGTGAAACACATTACCGTGTACTACTCTAAAGCAATGAAAACGGGTCATAATGTACGTCAATTCATATGTACAGTGGCCCACTCGTATTGATCTTTAGTGTGTTTGAGCCGTGAATTTATAGCCATAGGGGCGAGATTACGCACTGTAGCGATGTGTTTACGTAAAATTTGCCGTGGAATACCTTAAGAATCAGGAGGCTTGGTTATTTTAGGCGAAGATTCAAAGGTGTTTTGGATGTTATTGTTCAGAAAGAAAAAATCCTTCTGCCGTTTTTTATATTTGTTCGTAAACTATTAATATTAACAGTCTATAACACTTCTGGAATAAATGCCCTTTCTTATGCCCCTAGCGATACACAAGAACGAGAACTGTTTGGCGATAGGGTGGTAACTTAAAGGATAAAATTTGGTAACGATCTGGAGGAATCCTGCACCTGTCTTTGTTGAAGGAGATATTCTAAAAAACGTTTTTGGGCCATATTTCCAATATGTCTGCGTAAGTGCAAAGGGACAATTAGTAATGAACACGTCGAAATCTATAAAATCATCGGTTTCCAAAATTTTCGAAAATCTTTTTAGGTAACCAAATAACTGAACTGAAACAAAACTTTCATTACTTTGATTTAAATATATCTATGTCACTCCCACAATCAAGATGAATCTAATGACACCTCATATGTTAAAATCCGTCAAGCCGTTTAGCCTGCAGAGTCATCATCATCATCATCATAAGACCGAAAGACGTCCACTGCTGGACATAGGCCTCCCCCAAGGCTTTCCACTCAGACCGGTCTTCTGCTTTTCGCATCCACCGCGGTCCCGCGATCCTGACGAGTTCGTGACTCCATCTCGTTGGAAGCCTACCTGCAGAGTGTGTCAAAGAAATACACATAACATACATACTACCGAAAAACCTAACCCTCCTTCTGACGAAACGTAAAACAGTGGTGTAAATAAAAAATGCTAAGAGATGGTCTGACCTTGGCCCGTGGGTCACAGTTGATGACTGTCAACGTTTGGATCAACTCCGCGAATTCACACACTTTTTGTTAACAAACAAATCCGGGTTAATGGAACCGCACGTGATGTAATTATAAAAGCAAAAACTAATATCGTTAGCAACATGTTTCGTAATTGCTATGCGGATTTTAACTCGTTTAGCTGTGAACTTCCCAATTCCCACGCAAAATTAAACAGTTAATTCTCGGAGTAATGTATTAAAGGCAACACAAATATTTGGTATCTAGGTCGGATATGGGTTAAAACTTTTTTCCTCGTAAAAGACTTAAGGGATTTTTTCCCGTTTTCCGATTTTTTCAGTTACACGTTTAAAAAAACAAAAAACTTAATCGTTTCAAAAATGTTTCTGAGTACGACGGTTCGTCTCAGAACGACTAAGCAATACCTTTATCCTCGGACTCAGGATGCCTAATTTTTTTTTTCTTTGCGTTTCCACAATGAAGTGATTTCGCCAGTGTCAAGTATATTAAAATATAAATCAATATAGCAATAAAACACAATCCAATCTTCTCTAGGAAGATTGGGGGCAACGTTGGACGGTGATATGTAGGACAGAGGCCAAGATAGTTTTAACCTCTGTACTGGCGAGTCCACTTGAAACGAGAAGCAAGATGCCAGGATACACGAAATAAGTCCAAGTCTTCTATCACCGTGCAACACAAACGCATTAAAAGTACTAATCACTAACAGAAAATAACTTTGAACACCTAAATACACAAAAATAAAAACTAAAACAATTTACACATCCGCCATCTTTTGACGTTGCAAATGGCCTCTGCCTTAAATTTAATCAAGTTGATTCTACTTTCATGACATGACTGCTTTACGAACCTGACATTTTGACATAACTATCAGACAGAGACATTTTGCCTTTCAATTGTAGATAAGAATTGTTAGAGGCCATTTGCAACGTCAAAAGATGGCGGATGTGTAATTTGTTTTATTTTTTATTTTTGTGTATTTAGGTGTTCAAAGTTCTTTTCTGTTAGTGATTTGTACTTTATATGCATTTGTGTTGCACAGTGATAGAAGACTTGGACTTATTTCGTGTATCTGGCATCTTACTTCTCGTTTCAAGTGGACTCGCATTTTGGGAATATGACTTTTAAATCAGTGTCATTATGAGAGTTAGTCCAATGAAAGACAAGAGCATTATGAGTCGTATTAAAACTTGTACTGTAAAATCTTTTCATAGATTAACCTGTTTCTATTAGCGCTACGCAAAGACACGTGATCTACCGGTGACGCTATTGGTTAAAAACCTCTTGGCAGGGAATAATAAAAGCAGCTAGGGTGAACTGCCCTATTATTATCCGCACGAACTTTAACATAAGGTAATAGAGACGATTATTCATCAATCACTGTGAGCCAGTAATTGGTATTTTAGAGGTCAATAATTAGGTGTTTTACCCTAATCAGTACGCAAATTAAAATAAGTTTACAAGTTGAATTAGATGAGATGATACAGAAAAACGATAAGGGTGGAACCACACTATAGGACTCCATCGGATCGGAATGCGTGGAAAATCTATCGGACTTGTTGCCTACGCTAAATGTGAACAGTTTAGATCATGCGCTCCGGATGGGTCACATCGCGACAGTATGTCGTAACATGATAAATACCGTCCTCATAACCTGTACTGACACAGTCAAGGAACCATGGTACGATGAAATGTCACAAATGTGGACCCACCTTCACATGATGTTACTGACAATACACTTACATTGACTTAACATTTTTCCAAATGTGTTTTAAACTTGTTGATTATTTTCTAACGCAACATTGAGTTTTATTTCGAATTACAACAACTACTCAAAAAATGCTTAGATTACAGCACAGTGTTTAGAAGGCATAGCTATATAGGTATCCCTCGTGCGACGCAACGTCATAAAAAATGGCGTATATTATTATAAATTTAAATAAAGAAGAACATTGGGTACATAGCTGAGCATAACCTTTTAACCGTCAAATGCATTTTGATAAAAATAATGTTTTGTTTCAGGTGTCTCGGGTATCGCCAGTCAATCAAATTTTGAAACGACCACAGAATTAATAGAAGAAACGACGCTACTCAATCAAAATATAAACATCACCACCAAAGTTAATGTAAGGCAATCCAGAAGTCAAAGCAATGAGAGCTTAGACAATTTTGCCTCAGACGTAGATCAAAAGCCGGAGCCACAAGCACCACACACTAAATCCGTAAACATAGAGACAGTCAAGAAACCCGAGAGCGCCTCCAAAGTCATCCTACCTCAAGAATCCAATCAATCAACAAACGAGAATGATATAGCAAAAACTGTGACAAGAAAAGCTACTAAGCACGCGGTTAAAGAGCTAACTGATGAAGATTTAAAAAATCTGAGAGTAAAAAAGGTTAGCAAGAAATCTGAACAAAGAGCTCACGTGAAATATGATGAAGCGACTGGGGAATTAATAGGTGGGGAGCACCCGTGTAACAGAGAATGCAGAGAGGGCGAGGAGCCGATGATATGCTATTACATGTTTCATTTGGAATGGTATCACACTATGAGCAAAGCTTGCTACAATTGCCCTTTCAATGAAACAGATTGTCAGAGACTTGACTGCATACCAGCAGACGGAATGAGCAGACCACTTAATGTTATTAACAGGAAAATGCCAGGGACTGCTATTGAGGTACGTCTATAAATACTTTTGAGTTTGAGAATTTAATTTGAAATTTTCCGAATAATGCTGCGCAAAGAGATGTCGGCGAGTATTCTTCGGTTGTCGCTTATTCGCCCTTAAAAATTGTTTGCTCGATGTAAATATTTCATTGTTGAAAAGTAAAGCAAAGTTTGTTTTGTCCAGTCGTTTTTAATGAGATTTAATAATTTATTTATTTAGGCACTTCCGCAGGGATCAAAAAGTATTATTGCTTGTTGAATTATACAAAGGCACAAAAGGAGTTCATTTTTTATTTGACCGTTAGGTTTACGTTTTATTTATAATGAAGGGTCGTTTAGAATTATTTTTCATAGGCGTATTTTGAAAATGTTGTTTGATGTTTTTTTCTGGCAGACGATATTCGGCTCCGAAACGTACCTACCTACTTATTTGTCTTTGACTAACAACTTGACATTGCTTATATAAAAAAAAAAGGTTCCTTTTAACGCCTAATAGTAAAAACAGCATTGTTTCATTATTCATGGTTTTTAACATTATAATGTTAGAAACGTTTTAAGTAAGTTACGATGAAAAAAAATATTTTACATTTTGTCTGAGAAGGAACTTCAAGAGCTCGTTGTATGAAAAGCGATTGCTCATTCCAAGGGTGCTCTTTTAAATTCTTTAACTGAATTCTTTCTTGTTCTACGAGACGAAATGAATGTAGCTAATGCTTATTTTTGTCAAGCTGTACTATATTTTTGGTATAAAGGTACCAAGTGAATCCATTGGCCGATACTTTACCTGGAAGTGGTTGTTTAAGGCATACATACCATATTATTATCCTTAATTCTTTCGAAACCGACGAATAGCAAATGAAACTAGGAATAGGGAAAAATAGAGCTTACCAAAGGTGTAATTACAAAATTAAAGTCAGGTAAGAAATACTTATGATTCAAAAAAATTACACTGCAAATTACCAGGTCGTCCAGGGCCCCATGTTCATTTTTGTGCTGCTAGAAAGACATAGGAAAACAATTTGGTTGCTTATATCTTGGTTTTTTTTATAAAAAATGATTTTTCGCAACTACTTGTTACATAAATCATATTATAAAGTACAGTTTTATTACGTTGCTTTTTCTTGCGCCTAACGGAAGCGCCTGCGACATGACTATCAACAAGCCGTTTTGTAGCTAATTTACTAATAATACAAAGTTTTGGTAGTATGCAGAATGTAAGTATGAAATACTTTAATTGGAGAAAATAAACAATGTAAAGAAGATGTACAAGTACGATCTTATCCTTTTATGCTTGACTGGTTGTACGATTGTTACCTAAACATGAGTCTAGAAGACAGAATTGAATCATTGCCTACTCTAGGAGTACAGTCACACAATAAAAATGTTGAGCATACTTAGAACCTTGTCATTGCGAATGTCATTGTCATTGTCACGTGTGTCATTTAATTGGTTATTTGAAGTTTACTATGACAACGCACTAAAGTGCTTAACATTTTCGTTGCAGTAGGTACTGTACCTACCTAAAAGGCCATAATTGCGGCATTACACTAAACTAATATCATCAAAACGTTATATTATGTGTTCGTTTGTATGTTGGGGATAATTTCGAAAATACTAAATCGATTTAAAGAAATCTTTCACTGATAGAAAGCTACATTATCTTTTTTCGTCAAACCGGAGCGGAGAGGGGCTGCCCCCTCTCTATTCAACACGGTAAAACAATATCGTGTTTGTCCTGTTATCTTATTGTCAACGTTTTGATAGCTCTTACTTTCTTGACAGTAATGACGGCTGACGTCATTACAATACATTAACGTAGTAATAATATACCATTGCTTTAGTGTTTATATTTTTACAAAAGATTGATTATTTATTTAATAATTGAATTCCTTATTAGTCCCTTAATTATTCATTGATATAAGTAATGTTTTTCTGTGTTGTATTTGTTTTTTATTTTATTTTACCACTTTGCATTATAACGTTTTCAACGAAAAACACACTTGACTAAATTTTTAGAAATCGCTTTTATTGAATTTCTGTTTCGCTCCCCGGTTAAGCTAAAGCAACGTTTTGTTTAAAAATCGATAAAGACCGATACAGATAAGGACTGTTTCAGATAAATTGCAAGTTCTCGAAGGAATGGGTGAAGTTGCAGGCTAGACCTCGCTTAGAGTAGAAAAACTGTAGATTTTATTGCGAGCGAGTAAACTCCGTTCTTCAGTTTAAATAAAGACAGTTTCTTGTTTGTTTCTTTCTTCGTTTGCTTAATACATCTTTAGCTATAGGTGCACAAGTTTTAATATTTGCTTCGCTATTGTTAATCAATAACACGTGTTATTTTTACTCTAGCTTAAAATATATTAGAGATATTGCCGATTCAATGATACCACTTATAATAGGGAAATCTAGACCGAATTTTGAATGAAGCTATCCCAATTTTCAAGACTTCTGCTTGTGTACCTATTAAGTTTTTGAAATTATTATATTATTATATTATATTATATTATTACTTATGTAAGACTGAAAGGAGTCACCATTCCGATTCTTCACAATACTTCCCTTTGAGGATAGATTAAAAAAGTGCACCCTAAAGAATATTTCATCCTAATCTCAAGTCCCTACGTCCAGCCAATCACGGAAGAGTTGTATAATTATCGTGTATAGTTTTTTTTTATATTTTTGATTTAGTCCACGATATAGTTGCTCAGAACTTATACTATACTAGCGGACGCCCGCGACTTCGTACGCGTAGAATTAGTTTCCCAGTACTCCCACTTTTTTTTCCCGTTGGGGGTCGATTTTCGGAAAATCCTTTCTTAGTGCTCACTTACATCATGAAAGGAACACCTGCACCAAATTTCAAGTTTCTAGGTACAGTAGTTTCGGCTGTGCGTTGATATGTCAGTCAGTCAGTCAGTCAGTTTCTCCTTTTATATATTTAGAGAGGTAAATATTAGTATTGTCAGTGGACTGATTGACTTGATAATTCTAGGTATGCAAACACGACAGAATAATCGTGGATGTGGAGAATGACCTGATGACTGAGGGCACCACGGTGCATTGGCACGGGCAGCATCAGAGAGGAACGCCGTATATGGACGGAACACCATACGTCACACAGTGCCCAATACCGCCGGATACGACTTTTAGGTAAGGATTATAAGCAGGGAGCGAAACTTTGATGCCGGTGACGTCATTATGACGCAAATTGACATAGGGTGTTTTTTATAAAATATACATGACATATTAAAATAGTGACATAGATGATATATTATTATGATACGTCTATCTTTTAATAATACCTCACTTACTTTCTCGGTAAAATCGTATTCATCCTTCTCAAGAAGACTCTGAAGAAGTTTCAGTACTTAGGTGATGATTCAATATGACGTTGGCAGTTCTCTCCATTGCAATGTCTCGTAGTAAATTTGGAACCGAATGACTTTTATCCATCCTTAATGACTAGTGACTATATTGCTTTTAATTTTTATTTATAGACTAAGTAAGTAAGTTTTTCTTCTGTACAATTGCCAGTGATATAGCCTAAAGTAAGGCTTAGGTAAAAAGAGGTTCTCTTCATTAATTCGCAGTTCTTAAATTCACGAATAAAAAATACTATTTAAACGGATATACATTATTATTGTCTCCTACAATTTTCTGATTAATATGACAAAGACAGTTAGGTGTCACTTTTTATAAGTACTGGCCGTCTCAAGTATCAATAAAATATCCGTAAACTAAAGAGGCCAATAAGTTGTTAGTGATTATCTATAATGTAGATAAAAACACTCTGTATGAAGCTTGACGTCATACGGCTGTCACCGGCGTTAAAGTTTCGCTCCCTGAATTTATAAGTTTATTAGATTAAGGGCCTGTTTCACAATCGACAAGTAAGTTTATCTGCCATTTAAAGTTGGCTCTATCCTTGTCTATTTTCAAGTGTAAGAAAGAAAAAGGGCTAAATTTATCTGTCAAATACGCTTTACTTGTCGATTGTGAAACAGGCGGTAAATAAAACTCGGAGACAATGCAGGGCTGAGATTCTTGGCGGTAAAAACCGTATCGTCTTTGACCTGTTATCGATTTGTCAACGTTTTGATGGCTCTAATTATCTTGATAGTAATGTAAAAGACTTAAAACAATACCATAACATGCCAATGACAATATGGATTTAACCGCCTAGAATAGAGACCCTGTAATGCTGTTATTTCTGTTCAGAATTTCGTTTTCGTTTGTATCACCGATGGTATTATTTTGGAAGGCCATTATTCTTGACATCAAACTAAAACTAGGTCTACGTTTGCAGCAAAGATCCTGTTGGCATCTATCGTCTTGATCATTCAGAACAAGATCATGATAAAATAATAATAATATTACATTGGCATCGAGTTTACAGATGTATTCTAAAGGGCCACTTCTGGGCCCAGAAGTTGAGCAATATGTCATAAAATTCTTTCTATGTATTTTTGTTGTCTATTATGGTCGATTTAGTTGAATTCCATTGCAGCAAAAAAAGTGTATAATGTATTACACAAAAAGTTTATATTCGCAGGTGCAACTGTATTTTTCCATGAAACGATGCAAATGCACCATGCATTTATGTAAAAGTAAAGTACCATTTTACTAAGGCCTATTGAATTACATTTCACTTACCTTTGTTGTTTCCAAGACCATTTTAAGCCCAAACTAATGAGGCATTGGTAATACATGTCAGGTACAGCTAGAAAAGTGTTTATTTTCCAAACAATAGTTTGCTGTAGAGGTCTGTTTACTTTGCTTGTTACATAAACACTTACAAGCTCAAGACCAAAGTGATTGATCTAAACCAGAAACGTTTTTAAATCCTCAGATGAAATAGGTTTACATAGTCAGGAATATACATACATACATACAATCACGCCTAATTTACGTAGTTGTATGCAGAGACATCTTCTTTCCTCTTGCTATGATAGGCAAAATTCCCTCTCTTCCTCTATATTCATAAGGCCCTTCATACACGTGCGTCGGTTTAGGGTACTCCTGAACTGGCCAAAATTGTTTCTAATAATCAAGATGAGTGTTGATTTTCCAAATTATAGTTGATCTAACAACGAATGTATCCAAACCCTCAGATATCAGTTCAATGCGTCCCATGACGGCACCCACTTCTGGCACTCCCACTCCGGTATGCAGCGGGCAGACGGGGCGGCGGGGGCCCTCATCATCAGGAAACCCAAGTCCCAGGATCCTCATGGAGCATTGTATGATTATGACAGGTAAGGAATCTCGTTCAAACTATTAAATACAAGGTGTCTTATATGACATTACTGGTCTTTTGTTACCATCGTTTTGACATAATTGTTTTCGCTTAATTCTGTATTATGTCATGTATTGCTGTGCCAAGGAAGGGAAACAATGTCATGTCAATTTCATATAGGTAACTGGTCAGTGGCGAAGCGTCACGTAAATAAATAGACAAGCCGGAGCAAAAAAAGGTGTATGGCGTGTGTCGGTTTTACGTTTTGTTTGTATACCTACTCTATGCATAGGAATTTTTGGTAAAGCCGTAAATAATCGGCTTGTACGAACGCCTCGCGACTGTAACTGGTATGTAACTGAATAAACGTTGTTGGTAATATATAACCATAGTTAAAACAAAGTGTATGGGAAGCCTCAGTTTGATGAGCATTCTCTCTCAGGGTTCAGCTTAATGGAACCCTGACACACCATAGAACGGTGTCACAGTGACCTTATAAAACAATTAGTTCAACACTTCCTCATCATGTCAGCCGAAAGACGTCCACTGCCTCCCCCAAGGCTTTCCACTCAGACCGGTCTTGTGCTTTTTGCATCCACCGCGGTCCCGCGATCCTGACGGCCTCACCACTTCCTATACGACCTGAATCATAACGTCACAGTGACACAGTTATATGGTGGGTCATGGTTCCGTTGGGCTGATAGTATATAGTAATAGTATAAGCATACATACATACATAAACTCACGCCTTCATTCCCAGAGTGGGGTAGGCAGAGCTACAGAATTACCAACAACCCTAAAAACTTGTTGATAATTCTGTAACCACACTTTGCACAATCAGGCTAAGATGTTTACCAGTGTATTAGTGACAGGTTGCAAGCCCATCGCCTAACAGTACTACAAGCCTTTATTCCCTTAGTCGCCTCTTACGACATCCGCGGGAAGACACGGAGTGGCACTATTCTAACCCGGCAACCACACAGGCATATTAAATTAATGTGGTTTCCCATAGAATATAGCATGCTTCGACTACTACAGTGTATGTATGTAAACACAAAAGATGTGTACAAAGGCGAACTTATCCCTTTGAGTGACCTCTTCCAATTAACCTTTGAGCGATTGAGAGATTTATAAAAACAACAGATGGCTAAACATACAACAATTAAAGAAACAGAAAATATAAATAATAATAGCAAATAAATACGTAGTAGTATATATCTATTAAATATGATAAATAAACGAATATAAACTTGTATGATAATAAATAAATACGTAACTAAATAAACAATTATATTATAAGAATGAAAAATAGAAATGACATACAGCCTTAGATCAGGAACAAGAGACAAAGCCAGTACTTCTTCAGCTAAGATGCCAACAAAAATGCCAGCGGCCTGTTTGGTATTACGGCAGTATGATTCTCAGATCCTACTTATTATAAATTCAGGGGCGCTCGTTATTCTTCTCTATTATGCCGTTAAAAAGCCGAGATCACAAATCTTGTGATTTAAAAGAAAAATAATATCGTCACTTATATTAGAACTTTACAAAATCATACACTCTCCTTTTATTAAAACTTTTTAATCCAGTATATTCCATAATATTTCATGAAACTTTGGCTAACTAAGAACTTTCAAAGTTTCATGAAATGAAATAAAGCTCTTGCTTGTTGCTTTTGAAGTTTGTGCCCTTTAATCTGGACTTAAAGAAAATAAGCTCCATTAGAGATAAGAGCCCCCATTTACTAAATTATACTAAACTAATATAATCATT
Source organism: Acleris sparsana (assembly GCA_923062465.1). NCBI lineage: Eukaryota > Metazoa > Arthropoda > Insecta > Lepidoptera > Tortricidae > Acleris > Acleris sparsana. Next base: position 5,639,756 of record OV281308.1, on the reverse strand, counting down.
TTTAGGTTTCCGCACCCAAAAGTCATCCGAGACCCTATTTCTAAGCCTCCGCTGTCAGTCTGTCTGTCCGTCAGCCGTCTTGAACGTTTATACTCGTAGCAACTTGAAATTTCCAGTGGTTGTATTACTATTGCTTGTATAATCTTCTTTATTCACAGAGTATTAAAAAAAATCCCGCTGTCTCTCTCTCTGTATGCTCGGTTAGATATTTAAAACTAAAACTACTCAACGTATTTTAATAAGGTATTCATCAATAGACAGAGTGATGAACCTTTCTCTTAAAGAAAGGTTCTTATGTATAAGTAATTTTAGATTATGTACGGATGTCATAGAAAACGAAGCGAAGCGAGGGCGGTTCAAGTCAAAGAAAAATAATTAAGGCACTAAGGAACCCTTAGTGTGCGAGTCCAACTAGCTCATAGCCATTGTTTTTTTTCTTCAAAACATATTGCGATAGACATATCTTAGAAAACTCTGAGCCATTACGCCCAATCTCTTATTCTCTTGACGGTACCTAATAAATCCAATTTGTTAGGCTTTATGCTATTTTCCTGGCTTAATGTACAGGCTTTTTTGTTATTTTATTTTTTTCTTGTTTAAAAATCCTAAGAGGTTGGAATCCATGTCATTTTTTATTTTTGCTAAGATAGGGGTTAAAGAAATGCGACTCACCAGTTGTTTCCATTTGTATTACAACAGGATTCGCATTTAAAAGAGGAGGAGCAAGGAGTTTGGATGTATTCCAAAATTTTGGAAAAAGTTCTAAAAGAGTAGTACAAAGTCCGTAGGAGGGCGCACCAGAAAGAACACAGCAAACCACTTAACGATAAACGTTCTCTGCCACAAATTGCAAATGTACTACATTTTATTACACCAGGGGAGTCGCTGGCACTCAATTAGTTACAACTCGTAAGAATGTCTATCTGCGGTATCATAAAAGCTTTGTGCTAAATGAAGAAATTACTTAGTTTAATTACTGATCAAGCAACAGGCCCTTATCCTCTTATTCATAAAAGCACAGTAGCTAACACTAATTAAAAAAATAATTTATGTATTTTGCCAATGCCAAGTTATTTACAGACTCTCATGGACTTGATAAATGGATTAGATTGGATAAATAAGTCCATAGATATCACACGCGAGGACATTTTTTCTGTGAAAGACTAATTTATCTTGTGACGTAAAAATAAGCACATGGGGTTAGCTCTTCGCGCTTCTCTCAAGCCCGCACAGTAGCTACAACTGCTTAAAATGCGCCTCGTCACTTTCTGTCACATGCAAATGTCACAATGACCGATGAATTGGGACCATTTCGTGGCGTGGCGTGTCACGAATAATGTATGATTTTCTTTCTTTATTTCTTTCCAATGGATCTAGCTTTCCTGATGTTTATTAGCTGCGGTTTCACCATCTTATGTAAAAAATACAATCATTGTTAAATAATTTACTAACAAACCACGTATACCAAATTGACCAAAACTTGCTTGTCATTCTGTTCCTTTTTCGTTGTGGGCTACATAGTTTAGAAAGAAAAAGGAAGAAAAAACTGCAAAACAAAAAGTGTTTATACTTGTATGTATCCAAAACTTACTTGTGAAGATGAAAAAAATATTGAACAAGTATTCATAAAATTCCGTACAAAGACGAAATTATCCCTTAAAGGATTTTTAATATGCTGTTTGTTGACATTGCGTTAGCCCGTTTAAGACGATTGTGAAGCGTCGCTAAAATCAAGATGCTGTCAAAAAATGCCATACAAATTTAGCTCTGGGCGAAAACGTTTGTAAACCCCTAAAGCAAATCCGATATCGACGATTTTTTAATATGTTGTACTTATTATTAAGAACTAGGGCTGTACGTTTCTGCTTTTTATTTTTTAAATTTGTTTTAAAAATATCTTCTTGTAAAAGAAAACATACATACTTTTTTATGATATCTACAACATGTAACGTTTTTCAGGATTTTTATAAATTAAACCTAACCTAACCTACTCTAATCTACACATTGAATATTTCAGAACTTCTGAAAAGTGTACGGTTCCAGCGGTATAATTTTTTTATTTTCGTAGTTCCAATAATCATAGTTGCAATTTTATATGAACTTTGGCGCACCGATTCAAAAATCGTAAAAATCGGATCAGGTTTAGGGGGGGTTTGTTTTTCAGATTTTGTATGGAAATTTTTAGCTTTACAATCCTCTTAAGGGCTGCTCTCAGTTTCAATTAATGACGATAAGATGTTCCTTAGTAACGATTTTACATCCACAAGTTTGAAAAAGCAACGAGTTTATTGACCCTAAAATTTCTCTCTGTAAGGGTATTAAAATGTATAATGCAAGAAGACTGGAAACCGGGATGCTCTATCATTTCGACGCCGTTACTATATTGCGAACATACTCATACTATAAGAAGCTCCAGTTGATAAATTTGCCTTAGGGATCTATTTATCTTCGTATCTCTGAAAACATTTGTTATATTACCAAGAAATATACTAGGAATAAACAAATGGTGGTAGGACCTTGTGCAGGGTCCGTCCGGATCGCTACCACCATCTTATCCATTAACCTACCGCCAAACAGCAGTGTTCGCATTGTTGTGTTCCGGTTTGGGGATAACACTGCCGATGAAATTACTAGAATAGAGGCATTTCATTTTAGTCCTCAGGGTTGGCAACACATTTGCAGTCTTAGGATTGCAGTCTTGTGAATGCGAAAGTCCTGTGTGCTCGTTTGCCTACTCTATGCCATAAAAAAAAACCGAAATAAAAGTAAATACCAACATATAACAAAAGGACATAACAATAGCGTTCGTTTTAATCAAATAGAATTAAAATTTCAACGGGTATTACTTTTACGCTCCATCTGCCTCTGACAAATAAAAAATAAAGAACAACCTTATGAATTTATAAAGGCATACATAAAAACAAACGAAGACATAATTTTCCAAATGTTATGAATAGCCTAGAAGTGAACATACTTATAAGTACTCATCTTTGCTTCAGCGTAGTCATAGAGATACACATCTACTCGTAATAAAAAAACGCACGCAGTCAGACGAACCAATTTAATCTATTAGTCGAGATTGCGTCTCAAGATCTCACAATATTAAACCGTCTAACAACTCAAGTCTTGGCAAAAACTTGTCATGCGGGCTTCCTTCTTCCACTTGTTGTGCTCAATATGTACCTTGTCTTATAAGCGCCATTGTCTTCGATAGTAATTAGTTGCTTAAGTAATAGTTTAAGTTGTTGAAAACGTAGGCGTAGTTCGTAATGGAAAGTATTTGAAAGCGTAAAATAACTGTCTTACTTCACCATTCGCGACAGTTTTATGGAATCAGCTTATTATTTCGACATCTCCGAAACGCTATGACTTGGGGACCTTCTAGAAACGAGCATACCTACTCTTTTATTAAAGGCCGGCAACGGATCATGTTATTATGCAAAGTCCATATTTAGTTATCATTTCAACGAGTGCTCAGTCAAAGCAAAAAATAATAATTTTAAAATGATTTCTCCTAACCGTAGCGACGAACTTACTATAGGTGCTAGAATAATCAAATTAACGAGCTTCATTTGTCTGTCGAGTTGGTATTCGTGTAAATCAAAACTTTGCTGCCACCACAGCGATGATATAATTTTTCTTTGCCAAGTATAACGTGGAGTTGGAGCGACAAGGCCTTCTGCCGTTACATGATGGTAGAGTTAAAAATTATCATCACCTGAGTTCCACAAAAATGCAAGTTTTACTGTATAAAGACAGTGAGACATTTTGACTTTACTGCGAGCGCGAGATAAAGTAATTAATAAATGCCTAATGTTTTGGTATATTTGAAAAACTGCGATATTTGTACTTGTAACTTTGAATTTTTTGATATGGTTGGTTTACAAAAATACACGACACGTGGTTTTATATTTACCACGTTGATATTATTACCTTTATGTAATATGTTCTCTCTGCTGAGGTAAAAAGTTGTATGTGTCACTTGAGACCAGTTATTGGCATCTCGTGTCTTTGAATTTCTCGCTGCGCTCAGGTTTCAATTATAGAATCCTTTAATTTCTTAGAAGGTATTCAAAATCACTCTCGCAGCAAAAACCAGCTTTGGTCTCTTGTTACACATATAATATAACTATTTCGCACTACGCTCAGAGTTCTACTTGAGTTCTACTTTACTTGAAAATTCTTTGGTCCGCTCTGTATTCATTTGGTCCTTTATGACACCTTATTTTTTTAGATCAGAGCACGTGATGTTAGTAACGGACTGGATCCACGAATTGTCCGTGTCCATGTTCACGGACCACCACCACTCGGAGGGCGACAACAAGCCCCCAACTCTCCTCATCAACGGAGTCGGACGATTCAAGATCTGGATGAACGAGACCGTCAAACCGTTCTATATGAAGACAGCCAAGTTCAATGTGGAACAGGTGAGCTTATGACATACGGACCAATTTATAAAAGTAGAGTTTCAGTTACCTTTTGTTTTCCGGGCGGTAGGGTTGCGTCGATGCGACGGCGCGGGCCCGACTAAACCGACTTGGTATATCCAGTTAAGTTGGCTTGTGGTGGCTTGTAGTACTGTCGAGGCACTGTCACATGCAAACCACGCGATATTCTTTTGTTTAAAAATGAACTACTGTATATACTGTAACAATGGTTTGTAATAAGCCTTTATGACCCCATTCGTCTTAGTGCACGTTGTCACAATGAGAATCAGAAAAATACCTAGTTATGCGACGTTAATTCTCTCGGACTGTTGTCCCCCTAGTACACTCATAGGGCTTATGGACCCTGTGCATTATCTTCATTGCTAATCCTGAATAAAATGGAATGCCTCTACGCTAGTCATGTGACCCTTTGTCTTATTCCCAAAGCGGCACATTTAGAGGATAAGTTAGTAGCTTAGCGTATTGGTTTTACCACTACTACTCGTGAATTCCATGAGGATCACCACCACCATTGAAATTCCTTCAGCCCTTCAGCGTTGTAATTGTTGTGTTCAGGTTTGGGGTAAGACCACCAGCCTGTCAAATTGTCTATCGTTAGGTAGGTACTTATATCATAGATTTACTTTGCCGAATTTTCATTTCATCGACAGGCATTTACACGTACCTACATGTTCATGGATTGTACGTACGTCGAGAGACGTAAACTAAAACCTTCATTATATGGCACTACGGCTGTGGCCGGTGTTTTTAATTACACCAAAAATTTAACTCGGTCCACGGCCGGCTATTTCCCACAGCATTTGTAGGAAGCACGGACTCTGTGCCGTTTTAGGCTTTACCACAAGCCGCTAATGTCACAGCACAAAAGCTCTTGGGCAACCTCCACCTAATGCACTGCCCTTAAAGGGGAATGACGCGTGTTGTGACACATTACGCCTGTGGACGTAACGGCCGTGGACGAGCTGCCACAAAAGTTAAGATTTTTATTGTACGAAATTATATTAAAATAATATATACCGTCATAAAGTGGCACGTATAAAATGTTGTATGAGATTTCTATCTGCCATTCATGCAATTTCGAGGTGGGTGCTGTGCCCGTGACCGTGTCAAGAGACATTTACTGTAAATGAGGGTAGGTACCGGCTATTCCGCTGCCGACCACCGCCGATCACTGCGGGATTATGTTGGAGTTACCCACCCCAAAAACTATCTTTAATATTTAATTATTCTATTAAATGTTTCATCAGGACTAAGCTACTCATACAGTTATATAATTACTTCAACAATTTAAGAAGATAACAACTAAAACAGTTATCGTTTTAAGGTCGGGCAATGTTACCCCGTAAATCAAAGTACCCCCAGTTTACCGGCCGTTAGGCTTTTTAACCTATTGCATATTTTTCAATCTCTTCTTCCTTTATATGTGTTCAGTTGCCTTCCCTTTTTTTTTTTGAAATATGATGATCTATTTTACTCCGTTTTAATAATTCTAATTTAGTTTAATTCATTTTTTATTATCTTACTTGTTAATCAACTACTATTTATTATATTCTTTAATTAAACGCTGTCTCTTCGTTCGTGTGTCCGTTGGCGCCACTGAAAACCAGCGTCGTGGTTCATGCCGTGACATAGTGCTGAGTGCTGTCAATTTCGACGTCACAGAATCACCCATGGCAACATTATCCTACTTTCTTTTTCTTTCCTTCTTTGTTGTCTTTGTTTCGATTTCTGTGTTGCCGTCCTTTGTTCATGATGTTTTTCTGTGTTCGTAGAATAAATGTTTCTGATTCAAGGGGATCCCGTTAAGTAGTAGTTTGTGGTACTGTCAACATTTATATTGAACTTTATTTATCTTTCGTCTCAGGGCTACAAGTACCGTTTCCGTATAATCAACGCGGAGTTCCTCAACTGCCCCATAGAGATGTCTATTGACGGACACAACATCACTGTCATCGCGTCTGATGGATATGACCTGGAACCTATCACCGGTAAGTCATAGTACTAATTATAACAAAAATATTAAAACCCAAGTACTTGTTTCCATGGTCTAAATATATGTTAATAGCCATGTAACGTAAAAAAAAAGATAAAAGATGTTTATTCAGTAAGTACGCCACACGGGCACTTTTACACGTCAAAAATCTACCAGCGCTTCGCAAGAGACCACTGCTGAGAAGAAACGCCGCAAGAAACTCAACAGTCAGTCGTTTTTTTTTAATACTATTTATGATATTATACAATTATAAAGCTTAACCTAGCATTATATAAAACAATGAATCTAACATAAAATAAAAATAAAATAAATATATTCAAGCGTAGCTTGAGCAGGAAATGTGTCAAAACTCAGAATTTTCATAGGGACTAATGGGGAATAAGTAGTAGTAATATATACTTACCTATGACAGTGCCAGACAACCACATACAAAGTTTCGATACATTCTCCTTCAGAAACCGTGTCCCCTAGACAATATACAATATTTACATATTTTTTTATGACTAATTTATTATTCCTTTATTTAGGTGTTTAGTTAAATTAAGGCCAAGCATTTTTATCTTTTAGATAGTCCTCGACCCTTTAGTAAGCTTTAGACATCAATTACTTTTTCAAGTAAGTTTTAAGTACTGGAAATGGTAACTTTAAAACTGCGTCAGGTAATTTATTATAGAAATTAATGCATTGACCTACAAATGATTTATAAACCTTACGGACACGAAATATTTTTTTTTTTTTTTTAATTAACATTGAAATCTCATTAGTCAACCTCGGGCGATCTGATCACCCCCATATAGTACTCTCAGCTTCTTAATAGCGTTAAGTTGGTATCGCTATCCTACTTGCTTTATTTACTGCCTTTAGAATTGCAGTGACCTATTTCAAAATTTCAGCTTTCGATTTCGAGACATATATTTATTACTAAACTCGAAATCAAACATTTGTGAATTAGGTTACTATAATGATGCGACATACCTGTGTTTATCACTCGTGTTCGTGTTTCATAGAAAAACGAAGATTTCCGATTGCTATTAGGAACTGGTAGTACTGATACAGTCAAAAATATTGCTCCTTTGACGGGTACAAATATCGGTACCAGTATCATCCTGGCAAACCTACCTATATACCTACTGTCACCTGTATGGTGTCATAACTTTTGGTAATTTTTGTGGCTATCCCACTCTATTTTATAAAGGTCGAGGAAACAAAACACAATCGGAGGGCGCTTAGAGTCTCGTAATATCAAAGATCTGAAACAGTACAATTTGTCTCCAAACACAATTATGGTATATATATCGCCACCTAGCCTAGGTGGCAATATAATGAAAAAATCTGTCAGAATTATTCCTGTTAATGCTGTTGTGTAACGCTGTTTCATGACATACAGCAACAATATCTTCTCTCTATGATGTCATCACGTTTGGTAATTTTTGAAAATATCCCAGTTTATTTTATAAAGGTCGAGGAAACAAAACACAATCGGAGGGCGCTTAGAGTCTCGTAATATCAAAGATCTGAAACAGTACAATTTGTCTCCAAACACAATGACGGTGTGTCACCGTTTTTCTAAAGAACCTTTCACTACCGTCCGTTTATCTTTATTAAAAAAGATTTTTTATGACAAAAGGCCCAGCGCATGATCTACATCACAATTAGGCGTACTAAAGTTACAAAGGTCGCAAATTACAAAAAACAACCTTCAAAGCAGGGACATAAAACATTTTCTGACTCTGTGCAAATAGCGTTACCCGGAAAGCGCAGAAGTGGTAGCAACAGCGGACCCAGTCCAAATATGCAATCTTACAAATAAATAAACATTAGGGGACTAATCACAGAAAAAGACCTGCGTCGCTATTGCCTAAGGCACTCGCAATTGCAATCGGCTTCAAAGTGTAACAATTGTTTTCATTTAGTATGCAGACAAGCCTTCGATTTTCAAAAGGGAAACGATTGCGAGTGCTTTAGGCAATAGCCTCTCTAGTCTCCAGCTAGCTCTAGGCTAACTAAGACTGCGGCATCTTATAATGAGCACCTGGGTGACCGAGCGTCGCTTGGGTTGAATGTTAAAACCGAGTTTTCTCAAAGATCTTGACCAATCGATTTCGTAACCAGAAAAACTCCTATTCCTTGAATTTTATTAAAACCTTTAATATGTACATTAGTACATTCAATTTTATACTGGTATTATAATGATTATCTATAGTGTAACGTAATCTTCTTATATTATTATGTTAGATTTAGTTAACGATATTTCAAAAGATATTGTTACTGTTTGTCATGAAACAGGCCTAGGTGGCAATATAATGAAATATGTCAAAAATGTTTTTCGAGAAAGGCTTCTGTTGCCGACTTTTTTGCACACACTTATGTCTTTCAAAATTAAACAAAGAAAAAATTATTTGTTTGCCTGATTTTGAAAGGAAGCTACGTTTACCCTGGCAATATTTTATTCCATTAAACCGAAGCAGCAGGTCATTTGTTTTTGATATAAACGAGTATAAGGATTATGTAGAGAGAAAACATTTAAAGATACAATCCCTAAAGCACAAAGAGGCAAGCAAAAAGCAAACTAACTAAACTTAGCTGTAGTAAACATAATAGTATACCATCTTTATGTATGTGTTCTGTGGACACTTCTAAATTTACGACGTTATTCCAAAGAAAAAAAACATGCTTCGCCAACAAAGCGAGAAAACACGAAAGTAAACTTAATTGAAACTCTTGTCTCGTTAGAAAATATACCGTTTGAAGTTTACGCGTGAGTTTTAAGGGAAAATGTGCTAAAAATAATGTTTTAGGGAGGAAATGAATCCTACCATTACTGGGCTGTGATAGGTAATGCGAGTCGTTGCTACTGGAAATTATTATTTCGTTTTTCTTGATTGTGTATGTATTCGTATGTATGTAAACACTCTATTGTACAAAATAAACATCAAAAATATATAGTAAACAAAAAAAAAGATGCACAGAGGCGAACTTTTCAGATCATTGAAGTGAAGTAGAGTGGTATTCTAAAATAACGATATAATAATTATGTAGATGTGAGACAGTGTATTTATAAAATTTTCAATATATTACATATACATTGAAACTCTTTAATACAGAAAAATACATACGACATATTATCTCATTTGCTCTGCTCTTAAAAACTCGTGTGAATAAATCAGCTCGTGTGAACATAAAGTCGCTCTGATTTAATTGTTTCACATTTATAAGTTAAGGTTTGAAGTTATTTAAAATTATAAAGAACACAGGGGCCTTTACTACTTTGTTTCCACAAGTAATAATCATTATTATCGGTTTTTCTCTGCCGCTAATACCATGCAAATAAAAGATATTATAACGTTACCAATACGATAGCATGTCAAAAGAATCAATCATTCCGAATTGTCCTCGTTAAGGTGACACTTCCCTCTTAATTCAAAAGGGTGATGGGCAATTTTGTATGGACCCCGTCCCCACCCTCCAACAGTAACGGGATGCATGTCTATATGTTCATTAGGACCCAAAAAAATACAAAATACTTACTTTTTTAATGAAAGCAAGGGCAAACCATCCATGTGTTCATTTTCAAACACATTCCATACGATACGATTATGATTTTTCCTAGAAAACCCCATACATATGGCGATCGTCACCATAGCAAAAATACATCATGTTGCCAAGATCTATAAACTGGCACATATTTCATCTCTGTTGGTGGGTGGGGACATTTTTGGCCATCGTCCTTTCATAAGGTCCTAAATTGATTGTTACAAATCAAGTGTCCATTGGTCCTGGTCCATTACTGGTTCCGTCACTCTATGTAATAATAAAACTAAAATAATAAGAAAGACTTCCGTCAATCCTTTTTATACGTAGAAGTACAGATTTTGCACACTGTCGTGACTTTACAAGTATTATTCAAACGTAATCGAGCAGGAATGATTCAAAAGGCAATGAGATGTGTAGAAGGACTCTGGAATCGGGAATATATACAATATCAGCTTGCTTTTGAAGAACATCCTTACCTTTATTTCAGCAATAAATAAACGTAAAATGTAACTGGAGTTTTACGTGTATCGGACTTAGTATTTCCCATTTTGCCGTAATACCAAATAAAGCGGCTAACTGCATAGCATTAGTATAAAGGCCGATCCGCACACAACAGTGCCGGCACAGTACCGACACGTACCGACACGTGACGTATCCATCAGTGTCAGTGATAAATGATATTGTTGCATACATTTTGTACGACGCTATCCGTACTCGTCAGTGTCAGTGACGTCACGTCACGTCACGTCACGTCACTGACACTGACGAGTACGGATAGCGTCGTACAAAATGTATGCAACAATATCATTTATCACTGACACTGATGGATACGTCACGTGTCGGTACGTGTCGGTACTGTGCCGGCACTGTTGTGTGCGGATCGGCCTTAAGAATTTTGAATGTAATCTGGTCACTAATAGAGTATAGAGTGCTTTGACTTACTATTCCAGTTATTCTGCGTAATAATCGCTAGGCGTGATCCTGACGGGCTGTGTTACTGATGCACTCGGTGAAAGATGAATTTTAAAATAAGAATGAAACAACTCCTGCATATAAATAAAGTATTATACATAGGTACATTTAGTATTTTTTATACAGTGTGTTCAAATGGAATACGAGCAAACATATTAACGACGGTTAATATTCATCCTAATTAATATAAAAACATGTGTATCGTTAAAATAAGTTGTATTCCTTTGTTTCATACAAATTAATTCGCCACGCAATGTATCAGAAATAGCCCAATTAATCTGCAATTAACTGAGACTTAAATCTTCGTTTACACTATACATTGCTGCTCGAGAGGATCTAAAAATTAATTACGCTCTGTGTATTAGAGTTATTAACGAAATTCCACGTTTACTTGCCTTGTAGAGCCATAACCTACGTCTAGTTAAAATTTTAGCTCGTATTCCATTTGTACACTGTATTTATTTTAACTATTAACTGTACAACCTTAGCATTCACTAATGTAATAAAATACTCATATTAAATTTAACCAAATTCACAATTCCTCCCTCATTTTCATTCGAAATACCATTTTCGTAAAGTTACAAAACTGCATTACAGTCACAGGTGCATCATACACAGCTTACATTATGCCAAATAATCGTTTTTATAATAAAAACGTTTATATTAAAATAGTAATTATTAGGGATCAATTTAAACCGATTTAGATGAAATTTGCTACGTATAGCAAAAGGTTGAGAACCTCGAAATCTTTGCCGATCGAAGGCTCTGTGCCGGCACCCGCCTCTTGCCAGGGGCGTCGACGCTTCGTGCCGGCTCTGGGTCCTACGCTCATTTCTGTTGAGTAAGGGCCAGGATGTCGTGGTAGTGGTTACCAGTCCTCGAGCCAATCCGCATCATGCTGCTGGCCCGGGCGCCGTTCACGCGCGCGCTCGCTACTCTCAACAGCCATAAGGATTTACTTGTTCAATTGCACTCTGAGCGAATTAAACTAAGCGGCCTTACATGTAATATGCTTTAATAATTAAGGGGGTTTGGTTGGCTTTTTCTATCGCATTAGTTATTTAACCTGTAATAATAGAATAAGTTGGTGATAATTAATAAAAAAAAAAAAAAATTGATACTTTTTACCTAGAGCGCGAGATAAACGACTTCCAAGGACGGAGTCACGTGCGACAGTTAGTAATATTATAAATGTGAAAGGAACTTTGTTTATTGTTATGCTTTCAAGGCAAAACCACTGAACCGATATTTCTAAAATTTTGTATTTAGGTAGCTTGGACCATGAGGAAGGCCATAGCGTAGGTAATAATGCAATACCGCGTAACTAACAAATTAAATATGATGCAATATACAACTTAGCAAACAAGCTCAGTAAGGTACATTTTGCAACTTATTGAAGTTCTTAGTAACGGTTTTGCAATTTATCACCGACGATAGGATGCTTATGCCGTGAGCAGCGATAAACTAATCCTTCGCTGAAAGAGTCGCTGGGATCAGCTAGTTATCTTATACATTATTTTCTCGTAAATGTTTATTTACTACGCGATTCATTCCGTATTTCAGTATGTGAAAAAATGTTCTTTGTTTAAAATAATTTTGAGTGACGCTATTCTCAGTGCACGACGTGTTCGTTATTACTCTTATTGTTTTTATCATTATATAAGTGTTCAAAGTCACTCAGTCAGTGTTCGAATTGTTGTGTTCTGGTGTGGCGATGACACAACTGAAATGACTAGCATAGAGGCACTGTATCTTAGTCCTCAAAGTTGCCAACGCATTTGCAGTATTAGGTCTGCAGTCTTAGGTTTGTAGTCTTCAGAATGCAAATGTCAATGCGTCTCAGATCCCACTCAGATCAAGTGGCCTGTATGCTCGTCTACCATAAGTATAAACTTAAAACATAAAACATGAATAAATTAGGGACAATTTAATCTCAACGGTTTATTTTTCTCGTCGAATTGAAAAGTAAGTCATCATCATGTCAGCCGAAAGACGTCCACTGCTGGACATATTCCTCCTCCAAGGCTTTCCACTCAGACCGGTTTTGTGCTTTTCGCATCCACCGCGGTCCCGCGATCCTGACGAGGTCGTCACTCCATCTTAGTGGTCTAAGAGAATTACCTAACTAGGGCTGTACTCTACTCGGTAAAGCCTAATTGCTTTTGACATGTTATCGTATTGTTTGATTCGTCAATAAGATAATATTCCCAAGTAATTAAGTTGAATAGAACAGAGTATAATATGTTCAAGTTAAAAAGGGCGTTTTTTACTATATCAGTGAACAATCTTGATCATAAATAATGTGTGATTAGTCATATAATTAAAATGATTCGCTTTGTCCGGCTTTCTCGGCTTTCATGCTGCGGAATAAATGCTTCTCAAAATGTTGTAAAAGCTACGGGAGTGGCAATATTATATTCGCCTTTCCCTATAACGAAAATAGGCTTTTCATGTTTGATATTATTAAAATCAGAATCATATCGAAAAAAGTTTACTCATAAATACGCGTACTAAAGTAAGACAATAATAAACTACAAAAATTCTCAACAATGTTACGTTATAAGGTTCAGAACTCAGCATAATTATGCTGTGAGACTTGTTGTCTACACAGCGCTGTTTTTCAGCCTGGTTAATTGTATTTATTTATTCCTATGTTGATCTATATATTTCAGAAGTTTTATTATTTATCTATGTAAATTATATTGGTAGTGACGTTACCTACGATGCACGTGCAAATATTTATGAAACGAACATACGAATATTTTGTTTTAAAGTCTTTGGCGTTTTTTTTCTGATTGAATTATTTTAATAAATAAGTACGTTATCCGATTTCCCAGAAGAGCTTGAGCTCCAAGACCAACTTCTCGTAGTCCTGTCACCAAATAGAATAACAGGAAATATCTAAACAGTGGGACGGCGATATACGACTCTTATGGTTGTATCTCTTTTTCTGACTGGAATTTAGCGCATTTTAACAGTTGGTATACGCCAATTCAGAACCAAAGAGAGGCTTCATAAGATGCATAATGCTGACGTTAATTTTATTTCGATAACTGACAAATTGTATTGAATTGATGTAAGTACTCGATGCAATCATCTGGCGCTGGCGCAGTTTACGTCAATCATAAACAATATTTTCGATAACGATAAACGATAACGTTTCCGCAAAGCATCATATCTATGGCCACTTTTCTGCATTGCATTACACTATTTCCATTTACGTAATAGTATGAAAAATTCTAAAGGCGAGCAGTTACTTGCGAAAGTTTTAGTACAAAGGTGCACGCACACATCAGTTTAGTTTTCCACATTTCTTTTCGCGAAATACGAGGTTCTTAATGAGTGTTTATGGCCCTAGTTACCAGTGGCGAAGCGTCACGTAAATAAATAGACAAGCCGGAGCAAAAAAAGGTGTATGGCGTGTGTACGTGTTTGCCCCTTCCATTATTAAAAAAACAATACCTACCTACCTTAATAAAATAGATGTCATCTTTTAGTTCCCAAAAAGCAGTGCTGAAGTAAGTGCGGTAACTGTTTCTACGTGCGATCCTTGCAGTTAGTGTTCACCACCTTCGCCATACATGACATCACTGGTATTACATGAACAGTGTATGTCAAGTATGACAAAAGTGGCTTTGAAAAAAGCCGTTAGTTGCGTACGCACACATTAAACACACAGACAATATAGTTAATTTACGTTAGAAATCAAAACACAGTAAAAATTAGCTTGCTAATACCTATCATGCAAAATAAAAAGTTGTCCTTTGTTAAAAACAAAACAAAAATAAACCAAATTAAATACATGCACTGCAGGTCTGCACACAGAAACCAAAAAAAAGACTTAATTAAACATATATTTACAAATTCGTGCAACAAAATCAACCGAATAAAGAAAACCCACAGCCCGCGGCATGCGCCGTCCGTACCCGCCTTACTGTACCTATTAAGAAAACCATGATGACACGAATAAAGCGCCAAACAATCCAAGTAAACCTAAACTATGTAATAATATACAACTCCGTATATGTTTCTCGCTTTGAACATGTTTCTTAGGTGAATTATATATATTGTTGATATCTGCAAAACCGGTTCGATTCCAAACACTGCTAGAATCGGAAAACAGCAAACACGAATAGCAAAACAATTTGTTTAATTTGCAGCTGCCAGTCAGCCAATTGTATTTATCATATAATTCACTATGGAAGTGTTTGAAGAATCCTTCTCTACGCTTATAATCAATTTTTAGGTCTGGGAGAGCGCGTCCTAACTTAATGACATGTTTCTTATTTTCAAAGGATAACCTTGAAAAACTTGTTAGCTCATTAAGTAGGTAATCTGTAAGACAAGACAACACTCAATTTGAACCAATGCGGCCATATTTTGAGTACCTACAGACAGACAAAAATATTGAAAAACCACGAATATAACCTAAATTAGATTTGGGTAAAACCTATAGGTACCTAACGTATTAAAAATAGAATAGAAACACCAACCTCCGTCGTCGTGAACAAAAACAAATAATCCAAACAGTAGGTAACTACAAACACAGCACATGAACACAGAACGAACAGCGAGCTAAATTTCACTAGTTACTTGAATCATAAAACACTAAATAAATAGGTAATTCAAAAAAACTTTCACAAGAATTACACTATCTTTGCGCGACGACGCGAACTAAAGTAATGGCGTCGCGTAATATTGCGTAATGAAAAAAGGATGCAAAATATTATTAAAGTTTGAAGGTCGTAGGTGGCGGCGATGGCGTCCTCGAGAAAAGAAAGTGACGCGTGCTATACACTTAAAGTTGAAAATTGTTTGAAATAAGCCGGCGTCCTAGCGCGTACTAGAGCGTTCTCTCACTCTGATTTTTATTGTTTTCACATGCTGCCGTGTCTGTTGTGTGAGTTCGAAGCGCTAGAAAAATGTTTGAATGTTTGAATTCAAGTACAGCGAAGAGGGACCGCCGGACCGGCCGGACTTGTAATAATTTTGTGGGTGTAAGTTCGCGCGCAGTGAAATGTAACTGCGCGTGTGTACGAATATATTGTTATTGTTTCTTTCTTGTAGGTAAGTGAATATGTGCGAGCGAGTACTGCGATAGATTTCGGCTTAGTAAATAAATTGCGTTTTGGTTATGCATCGTATTATGAAGATAGTAATGCAAGGTAAAGCTATAGTATACCGGGTTATTTTCGGTTTTACGTTTTGTTTGTATACCTACTCTATGCATAAGAATTTTTGGTAAAGCCGTAAATAATCGGCTTGTACGAACGCCTCGCGACTGCTAGTTACTCATGCTTTTAAACGAAGAAAGGATTTTATAATCCGTTCCTTTTTTGCATGGTTTTCACGTGAAGACTTTATGGTTGGTAAAACTTTTTATAACCTAACCTAACCTAACCTTCCTAAGTGTTTTTGTTTGTTAGTTCTGTTTTCGCGTATCGCCTTAAACTATCGGCTAGAAATTTGATATAGAGATAGTTTACGCAGCTTAATCACAGTATTTTCTTTAGCAATTACCTTTAACTATGGAAATAGAGTCATATTTCCAAAGGTACTGCAAAAAAGGAAATAAATCCGTTTACACGGCCTCATTCTACTTGGTAAGACCATATTGCTTTTCATGTTGGTCCATATTTAGAGCTATCGTAACGTTGACAATAAGGTAAGCCAAAAGTAATATTGTTTTGCTGCGGTGATTAGCGTCTTGATCACGCGTTTTAAATCTTTAGATAACACATTTACCCCTCAGTCGGAATAGCCTCGCCCGACTCTATAACAAATAACTATGTCTGTCTGTCTTTTTTCACGGCTTTTTTGCTTCTATTAACATCAGAAGTTGCTTTTAGTCGTCATTATTGTCATTATTCACGACATTGACGGCGGTTGAAACACCCGAATATTCGCCCTAACCACGAAGAAAAACTTGGCCAAGTTGCCAGGACTGTTGACAGGACTGTCGGGTCAGTAATAGGTAAATAAATATCGTTTACTCTTATTTATACAGCAACTTTACCTTCGAGCTAAGTTTAAAGTTTAAACCATAATAAAGTTCGTTTTAATTAAACCCTGCATGAGCATTGCTTTCCGGCAGCTGATACCTAATACTGATAGTGGGCACTAACTTCGCTAGACAAATATAGTCGGTTGCTACTTCGCGTATCCGAACTACTACCTTTTACATTATTATGATACGTGACGGTTACGACTTTTTTAAAGATAAAATTAAATATTGTGTAAACAAACAACGCCTGTTACATTACTAGAGAACCTCATGTTGAAAAAAGACCGAAATTAATTAATATTCATACTCAGGTCGAGCTGAATCTCATCTAATCCTACTTTGGGGAGAGGGGTGTATCGGCGAATTTTGGGGGGTATTCTACAATCAATGCAACACATTTACCTACGAATCTCACGAAAGATTGGGGAATGGGGAGGGGGTTGTTTCAAATCTCATGACATCTCACTAGGGAGGATGCCCCCCCCCCCGGGCTCAGAAAATCTCCAAAAAGACCTTACGTAATTAATGGACGCCCCCTAATATTTAAACCATTTAAACTATAAATAAAATTTTACCAGCTATCTGATCGCGTCGAATTTATTAAACTTGGAATTGTAATGGAAACGAAAAGGGGTACTAAGAACCCCTCAATGGCGCTTTGTTTGAACCCGTTTGATTTTTTCTTTTAATTACAAGTGGCTTATTTTTAGACTTCATTGAAGCCTTTATGACATCGGTGTTTACTTTTTACGAGTAAAGAACTGTGTTTTTACATTGAAAAGTGAATTCATTTGATACTTTCCCTTTCTTTGATTCATTTGAGACCTCAAATCCCTCTTCCTTTTCCGATTATCGTCCAATTTCAATTCTTCCAGTCCTTTCAAAAATTATGGAACATTTTATAAATAGAAAACTGTCTCGCTTTCTTAACTTTCACAAACTTTTCAATTTGTTCCAATCTGGGTTCCGCCCCGGGCATAGCACTGTCACTGCCTTGGTCAAGGTCACCGACGACATTCGTCTTAATATAGAACACAGAAAACTCACTGTTCTGGTCTTATTGGACTTTAGCAGTGCTTTTAACACCGTAGACTTTGAAATCTTCCTCGGCATCCTCAAAACATTAAATCTCTCTACTACAGCTCTCTCGTGGTTCCAATCATATCTCCTTGGGAGGCGCCAGCTTGTCAAGGTAGATGATGCTGTCTCTTCTTGGAGGGATTTGTCCGCTGGTGTCCCCCAGGGAGCTGTGCTATCCCCGCTTCTGTTCTCCATATTTATTAATGGCATCACTGCTTCTCTTCAATCTTGCTATCACCTTTATGCAGACAATTTGCAGATTTACGCCTCGGCTGGTATTGATGATTTTCCCTCCTTAATAAGCCTAATAAACTCTGACCTAGCTAGTATTCGAGATTGGGCAGCTAACTACGGGCTAAAAATCAACGCGAGGAAATCGCAAGCAATTGTTGTCGGTAGTCCACATTTTATTGCAAAGTTGTCTGACCTTGTGTGTCCGGTTTTGGTATTCGACGGTACTATTATTCCTTTTTCTTCCACTGTCAAAAATTTGGGTCTCACAATGGATCAGACCCTTTCCTGGTCGGCTCAGGTTTCTGAAGTTAGTCGAAAGCTCTTTAGATCTCTCCACTCCCTTAGGCGCCTGCAGAATTTCCTGCCCCTTCGCACCAAGATTACTCTTGCACAATCTCTTCTACTCCCTTTATTCGACTATGGCGACATCGCATATATTGACGCAACTGAAGAGCTGCTCAATAAGCTGGAACGGCTTCAGAACGTGTGCATTCGGTACATATTTGGCTTGCGGAAATTTGACCATGTGTCTGATTTCCGTACTCAGCTTAAATGGTTGCCCATTAGATCGCGTAGGAATGTTCATGTCCTGTCGTTGCTATTTAATATCCTTTTCAATCCTCAATCCCCTCCTTACCTTGTCGAACGGTTCTCTTTCTTGGCTACCGGGTCCCAGAACCGCTTACGCTCGAGTGCCAACCTACTCCTGGCTTTTCCTGCTAGCAAATCCAAATCTTACTCTAAATCCTTCTCGGTACATTCTGTTCGTTTATGGAATAGCCTTCCAACTGATATCAGGCAATCACAATCTGTTGCTTCACTTAGATCTAGGCTGAAGAGGTACTGGCTTGACTCTTGTTCCTGATCTAAGACTGTATGTCCTTTTTTCCTTTCATACTTATATATATTATTTATATATGTATATATATATATATATATATATATATATATATATATATATACATACAATGTATATATTTATTATACCTACATATTTATTTGCTATTATTATTTTAATCTTCTGTATCTTTAATACGTTGTACGTTTAGCCATCCGTTGTTTTTATTCTTCTCTCAATCGCTCAAAGGTTAACTGGAAGAGATCCCTTATAGGGATAAGTTCGCCTTTGTACATACCTTTTTTGTTTCTGTTTATTTTTTGATTTGTTATTTTCTGTTTGTACAATAAAGAGTTTACATACATACATACATACATACTTTTCTTTAAAGCAGAGCTTATTTGTAATTAGAAAAAAAAAAAATGTTCCTCTATGGTTTTAAATTGGAACACGAAGTAACAGATAAGAAGTCAATGACAGAGCGTTATAAAACTGAGGGTCAAATTCATACCGAGATGTGCGTACATGCGACTCAAAATATACTTTATTTATTACACGAAAAGGTACACATTTCATTGTGAGAATTCATGCTGCGTGGTATGTATTCCGAGTTCTCTCAATGAAATGTGTACCATTTTGTGTAGTAAATAAAGTATAAATTGAGTCGCATGTGCGTGCTGCGTCGCGTCTCGTCGCGTCTCGGTGTGAGTCGACTCTTACGAAATATGCAACCGTGATTATAACTGTCAATAAATGTATTGAATGTTTTTAACGTTTCATTAAAACACCGCCCGTTAGAGAATTAATGTAACTGGCTTTTATAAATCCAGGCAAATTCCTTCTAACTTTGAATTTTTATTATATAAACTTAAATCGTTACTGTCCCGTATCCGCCACGTATGGTGTGACCAGATCTTCAGGGTGCGAGCAACTTATATCAATTTAGTTTGTGCCATTCAATGTATGCTAATTCAGTTGTTCTGTCCGTTCGAGGAGATATTCAATTATGAAACTGCTTTAATGCTTCCGTCATAACGTTTTAGTTTCTAGACATATCTAGAAATTAATATATGTTAATAGTAGGAGTAGGGTTTGTACTATACTATAAACCTGTCAATAGGTCGCGTAGAAAAACCTACCACCAGCAAGGGACAGACAGATTAGGGAAAATAAAAGTTAGTTTCGGTTGTTGGTTTAGTCATTATAATTTTAAATATATAAATAAATTTATGTTGTTTGCATACTGGAACATAAAACGCGACACGACTTCCGGGGGGCTAATAATAATATGGCTGCGTTTATGGCCTGATAAAATGTGGATATAACATCCGTCACTTTTTGACATGTACAAGAGTGATAAGTACGAGAGTGACGGATGCTTTATCCACATTTTATCACGCCATAAAAGCAACCATACTCGGCCCGCTGAGCGGGACCTTACAATCAGTCGGACAGATAAGAACACTGACAAGGAGTTTTTCTAGCCATCGATTTTAATCGTAATCATATGAATAAAGTACAGTCTGTGACCACTCCGAAGGTGCTTCGGGTTTGTACTTTTTTCTCACTCGCTCTTAATAAATCGTAAGACACCTAATGAGAGACAACTACACTCAAGAGCAAATATACCGGGTCAGAGTGCGTTTTTCATACAAACGAGACTATTTCGAAGCCTTGGTTCCTTGGTACTCCTGAGTGTACCTAAGAGCTATCGCACTGTACAATGCTAGTCGTGACGTATTTTGAGATCAATCAAACTTTATTATCTCAGTGTCCGTATGAGGCCTCAACAATCTGAGTCTAGATTCTCAACCCAGCTAAGCATTTGGACAAACAGAAATCCCTCGCTTCCTACTTACTTCAATTTAGCGAATGCTTACCGAATTTAACATTTTCAGCGACTGGCGACCGGATTCTGCTCTTTGATCCTTCCTGGGAATTTGAATATGTTAATTCCAGGAAATGGGCTGAGTCGAGCTACTAAAGAAACGTTGATATCTGAATAGCGTACGAGTTCTGGATTTTCATTTAATTAGCACGCTCCCATGTTTTTTGTAGCTCTTTGGGATTGAATTTTTAATGCGTTTATGTAAATTTTCTTTCTGCAAGTTCTTGATGAGCTTAGGCGGGGACTGAAATAGCATTTATTTCACTTGGTCTTTTGTGTGCTCTGATACTGAACTCGTAACTGTTTTTTAGTTTTTTTCAGTTCAGTACCCGATGGAAGACCAAGGAGACTATATCAATATGCCTACGCTGTCCGGCCGTCCGTCTGTCCTTACTTTAAACAGCTATGGGTTATTATGGTTTACAAAAAATAAAGAAAGTGAAATAGTAAGGGCGGTCTCTATACAAACAAAACACTTTATTGTAAAAAAGAAATCCAAAATAATTCCATTAATTAACGTATTAACGTATTTTGTATGGTAATTGATTAATATGACAAATTGGAAAAAACTCAAACAACAAATACTTATTAAAAATGGCCAAGGGAAAGTTGGGCTTTTCGTTTGAATTTCAGTTCAGTGAACAACTTTGATAACTGAGTCACTGTACATTCCTGTCATTATGATGGTGTCCAGTCACGAAAAATAAATTATAAAAATAATAATAATTTATTCGCGGAAGTGCAACGATGTAGTCGAAGCATTTTAAATTGAATGTGGTTGATAACATAGTATACAATGCTTCGACAACTACATTACATGTGCTGGGTCGGATCGCTACTACCCTTCTTACCCTTTAACGTACTGCCAAACAACAGTGATCTTTAAAATAACTAGCATTCCAGCTAAATCCAACAACAAACGCAGACTTAAGATTGGAAATGTATCAGCTTCAGAGCCCACTTACTATCAGCTCCCATTGACACGCGATAGTTAAATGGCAATTCGGCATACTAGGAACCTTGTCATTGTGAATGTCATTGTCATCGGCATGTGTGTCATTTGATGATCTGTTTGCAGTATTCTATGACAACGCACTAAAGTGCTTAACATTTTCGTTGGGGTACTGTACATTGCAAAGTTAACACGTTGATACATCAGTGGTTTTCATATAAGCTGCGCCATGTATACTGAAATTTTACCTGTCACTTGTAATTGTCAGGATGATGAAATAGGAAATAAGACAGAGACTATGTGCTCGTAAAATAATAACCGTGCGGAGAAACTATGCCGTGTTTGAGAGACTTACAATCCCTGTTCATATTAAGATCGATCAAAGCAGCGCAAATTGTAATAAGTTTGACTCCATATACAAAAAGACGAGTCTTCTTTACACAAGACGAGACTTCTTTAGTACAAGTCTAAAAAGCAGAATAAGTAAGTACTGAAGACGTTATTATTGCAGAGAACAAACATTGAGTTTACGAAGCGCCGAGTGCTTCGCTTTCAAAATACTGCCTGTTGACTCGTACATTTACCTAGCTAGGTTGTTGTTTTAACATGCCACTAACAAGAGATAAAGTGAAATTGTTTCTAAACAAACAAACAATCCAATCGAGTACCGATCTGAGTGGCAGTGTTACAGTTAGCGTGGGCTCTATTTTATTCAGTAAATCCTTATTACTTTTATCGAATGGGACGATAGCTCTTATTTACTTGGCACAAAAGGTGGCCGAGTTAAAACTAATACGATAAAATGTCAAAATAATATTATCTTTTACCGGTAAACTTGAGCCCGAGGGCCCCGAGGTCAATAACGAGGTTTAAAACACTCCACACTTCGACCGTTTAAAAAAATATGTAGGTACATAGTTAAGGACAGTCTGTTAAAGCCTCGATAAAAATCCTTATTTTTTTTCCATTTTGTGACGGAAATAACGATACTTAAATCAGGTTTATTTTCGTTACGAAGTGGAACATTATTAAGGATTTTAATTGAGGGCCACTTTCGTTAACTTTGCTTATCACGACTTATAAATAAATAATGGGACAATCACACACGAATTAATGCCATCCCAAACTCTAGGCTTTTCGGGAGAGTCACTACTTTTGGTCTCTGCTCTCATTTTTAAGTAAGTTTGACAGTCGACTTTAAATCGTTGAGCTAAGGCACAAATTCGCTGGTTTATGATAATACTCGTAATGTGGGACGCCCGACCGGGGCAGGCGATCATTACGCCTTGGGTCTTATTTAATGAACGTTAAAAGATAAAAAAGATAAAAGATGTTTATTCAGTAAGTAGGCCGCACGGGCACTTTTACACGTCAAAATCTACCAGCGCTTCGCAAGAGACCACTGCTGAGAAGAAACGCCGCAAGAAACTCAACAGTCAGACGTTTTTTTAAAATACTACTTATGATATTATACAATTATAAAGCTTAACCTAGCATGATATAAAACAATGAATTTAACATAAAATAAAAATAAAAATAAAAAACACTAAAGCGTAGCTTGCAAGCGTAGCTTGAGCAGGAAAATGTTACAATCCGAAAATGTTAAAAAGTGACATAAGAGATAAAAATCCGTTACACGACTGTTTTTTTTTGTAACTGTTTATTTAAATAATAAACAAATAAACAGCAGAAATACATTGTAAGGTTTGTACGATATAATGACGAGGAAACGTTTCACTAACTTAACTTATTTAAATATAACTCGCCAGCTTTATTCATTTTACTTACAACACGAATTATGTTAATACTAAAGAATTACGGTCTTAACCCAACAAACTCGACCGTCAACTTGCAAATGAGTGCTAACTAGCATGAAGTTGAGGTTATTTTGTATTTAGTAAGTAGAAAATAATAAACATTATACCGGCCCTTGTTATGCAGTGAGTAAGTTTTTAGTTCAATTTGTCAGAATTATTAAATCCCCGAGCTTTGAAATAACTTCTTAGTAGCTCATAATCTGCGTGCTAAATTCTATTTTCTAAATTCATACGTAAGGAATTATCGTGTTTTGTCCTCAAATTAAGAAAACACATAAAGCGCCGACAAAATTGTTTTAAAATAATACCCCATTTTAGCTTGCGTAAACACATACTGTTGTAGAATTATCACCTCTTTAAATTTGGAATAACGTTCACGGTACCTATGCCAATCATCGGTATAGTGCTGACCATTAGGGCTTACCCAGTTTTTTTGCAGAAATTATAATCACGCTAGTTTTCTTTCATTAAAAAAAGTCTCATAGCGTCTTAAGTCCTTAAACTTCTTAGAGCTATAAATCCTTTTAAACGTTTAACAATCTGGTCTTAGACGACGTGCCCTAAAAGTCGAGCCTTTAATGCTTCAAACTTGCGAATGCCGCTCTCGGTTAGTTAGAGCCTTGATCTTCGAACAATGCCGACAACTTTTAATTGCTATAATTAAGACATGCTGTGGTGTAAAAGGGTCAAAAGCAGCAGGCTAAGTCTTGAGGTTTTAAGTTGGAGGGAAATCACTTGGCCTAAAACGTTTACCTTTTGTTTTCGGTTTAAAGTATCTTTATTTCTCAAAAGAAGTACATATTTCACTTAGATGAGAAATGTTACAAAAATAAATTCAAAAGATGTGCGTAAGGGCTAAAAAATACATCACAATCATTATACCTAAGTATTGCAATAACGACTTACCTATACCACTTACACTTGGTAGTTACCTACACCAGAGCACATTATGTAAGTACATTTATTCTAACTACACAATTAAAAACAAAAACTGAGCACTGATATTTATCTCCCGTTAGCAGAGGAGTTTTAAAGCATACTAGTTAACAATCATTTAGTTACAGATATTATGGCCCGCGCGGACAAATAACCGTCTTACCCTCTGAATAAAAAATAAACTTTTTATTTTATTATGGCAAGAAACCAGCAAACTAGTACACAGTTCAACAGTAGTGAGATCTGGGATGTATATACATTTGCAGTGTCAAGTAAGTAATATGACTGCAAATAAGGTAATGCCTAAAATTGTCTATTTCTATTTGAAGATGGTTACAGAGATCCGGTTGGCCCTGCCGACGTCAAACATTATGTTCCTTCCACTTCTTCTTAAAATGCCTGTCTCGCAGTCAGTTCAGCATAAAACTGCTTATTCCTTTTCAGACCAGAATACACTCAACCACGGTAATGCCTGTCCAGGGGGTCATTATGGCATAATAGATAAAATAAATTTATTCAGTAAGTAGGCCGCTAGGGCAATTTTACAAGTCAAGAATCTACCAGCGCTTCCCAAGAGGAGACCACTGGTGAGCAGAAACGCTGCGAGAAACTCAGCAGTCAGTCATTTTTTAAACATATTTCATATTACAATGGTACTACTTAGTCTAGCATTATATAAAGCTACAAATATTAAATTAAATATAATATCAAATAACATGCGTAGTTCAGCAGTAAAACATGCCAAAAATCTTACGGGAGAGATAGGGAGAGAAAAAGAAAAACTACTTATGTGCATATAAGATGGTGCAAGATGACCACATAAAAGTTTCGAGCGTTGCTGTGCAGTTCATTTTACAGCGAGCGTAGAACGTGAATGTTTGTAATCAAATTCAATTAGAACTAGATGACCAAGATGTTAGTTTAAGTCGCAAAATACAAACAACATCATTATTTTTAAGGTAAAGTTAGAGCACAAGTATTTGCACCATTTAGATTATTATGTATATTATGTCATACCCATACGTACGTATTTTGTACAAAAATGGATCCACAAACGGGAATTTCAGCCAACATGCTCAGTTCTAAACAAACTGTTGGAGCAGGTACGTTAGTATAAACGTAGTCGTACTTAAAATAGCCCAAAGCAGTTCTAGTTTTGTCTGAAATTTGGATTTAACTGTATTTGGCTGCTATATAAGTTGAAACATTGTTGGAATTTCCTATTGTTGATACACTTTTGTTGAGCTACACATACGACACATATACGAATTTGAAAGTGTTCATTCTATATTACGAGTATTTTGATTGTGTAAAGCTAGAAATGACGGAATTATTTTTTCGCGTTTCATATTTTAAATAATACTATAGTGGCGTCATGCACCACCACTCACACTTAAGATGTCTTATCCTAGGTACATTATTTAAATTTCCATATCTATCTTTTGGCTATTTAAATTGCAAAAAAAATGCTATTTATCTTCCTTTTTTTCAACATTATTATGAGTATTTATTGGTAAAAATACATAACTATACACTAATCTAACAAACTGCTCCCTTTAGGCATTGTTCCCAAAATGCTGGCAGCATTGCCACGTTGAATGGCAATGCTCAATCTTTGTGCCAAGTACAGGCCAGCATTTTGGTCACGAGTTTTGTCGATCAGGCGCTTTGATAAATCCTTAAAAATACGGTGTACTCCTGGTCCCCACGGTCCTAAAGTTTCGACCCCAAAAGACTCAAATATGTAACTTATATCAAGTTGACTGTATTTGCGCCTTCTGAGGGTCTCCGCTGAAAGTAGTAGGTACCCGTTAGAAATGCGATGCTCCAGATAGTATTTTCTGTCTGTCTATCCTTCGGTTTAAGACTTACGAAGCCACAGATTCACATACACTAGCTGTTGTTCGCAACTTGCATAAAACCCGTTTATCGCTGTTCCTTCGAGAACTGGCCAAGTTTGCGGATAAAAAGTTACCCTATATCCTATCCTAGGACTTAAGCTTAAGACTTAAGTGGAAGTGAAAGTGTGACATGCATACAGATAACTGATATAGTTTCTTTCACATTGATAAAAGATATGAAACTGGTTGGCGCCTTTGTTCTATTAGCTTATTGGAACCCTGACCCACCATAGCATAGAATGGCGTCACAGTGACGTTATATCCAAAAAAAATGTTTGACACTTCCTACGACTCGCATCGTAACGTCTCTGTGACACAGTTCTTTCATAGTAATTGTATTTTTCTGGTTGTTTTTCTTTATAATAAATTATTTACATACATACTAGATCTTTCAATAAGTCCCGAGAATAACTAGGAAAACGCGCATGTATTAAAAACTTTTTTGTTTTTTTGCAAAGTACTGGCCATCAAGTGATGCGTATACATTTTTTTGGAAATTGAACAGGCAAATATTGAGTTACATAATTTTAAGTGACGCGTTCTTTTGTTATTATGAAACAATGGAATAAAAACGAGTTTCGTGTGTTCATAAAACATTGTTTACTAAAGGGAAAAATTACCGTTGAAGCACATCAGTGGCTTATATATTGTTATTCGGAATCTGATCCCTCGACGCCAACTATTTGTCGGTGGTATGCCGACTTCAAACGCGGACTAAGGACACGAATCATGCTGAACGCTCAGGTCGTTTTAATGAAGCAGAGACTCAACCAAGTCCTAAAAATCGTTATGGAAGATTTCGATAAGTGCGTGAGATAGCTGAGATACTGAAGATTTCTACGAGTAGTGTTTTCACTATTTTACATTAAAATTTACCCATGAAAAAGCTATTTTCCAAGTGGGTGCCGCGTTTGCTAACAACTGAACAAAAGCAACAACGTATCAATGATTCAGAGCGCTGTTTGGCACTGTTGAATAGAAATAAAAAGTATTTTTTTACGTTGGTATGTGACAATGGATGAAACATGGATTCACCATTTCACTCCGGAATCCAATCGGCAGTCAGTAGAGTGGAGAGCAGCTGGTGAAAGCCGCCCGAAGCAGCTTAAGACAAAAATTAGGGCAAAATATAAATAGCGGATATTACATGGGATTATTGGACCGATTAAAGTATGAAATCGCGGCAAAACGGACTCAAATGAAGGAAAAAAATGCTTTTTACCAGGACAATGCGCCTTGTCACGAGTTTATGAGAACAATGGCCAAACTAAACGAATTGGGCTTCGAATTGCTTTCCCATCCACCTTATTCTCCAGATCTGGCCCCCCCATTGACTACTGGCCGTTAGCAAACCTAAAAAAGAATCTCCTCGGCAAGAAATTTGATTTAAATGGTGAAGTAATCGCAGCAGCGGAGGCTTATTTTGAAGCCAATGTTAAATCTTTCTACACTACATAATATTTGTGACAAAAAAACGTCGTTTAGTATTTATTATCGGGCCTTATTGAACCACGTGTTACATACTATAATTATTTTTGCGGATGAGGCGTCAAAATTATTACCTCCCTCTTTTTGTTAAGTATCATCATCAGGAACGGCAATATTCCAGCAATTTTCCACGGAGATATCCGTAGGTTAATCATAGCACAGTTGGCTCGAATCAATGACTCGACATAATCGGGATTAGACAAGAAGCATCCGCCATATTAGCCAGGCTTGTGCAATGACAGCAGTCTATAAATTAATTGGGGTTCGGGTAATGCATTATGCCTGTCTATACATTAAGTTATTGGGCTTGCTTTTTACATTAATGAGGATTGAATATTTATTTATGAAATAAACAAGCCGCTTATTTCATAAATTAATTAAGTATAACTAAATGTTAGAGAGCAATGTCACATAAATGGACTGAGGCCCGTATTAATAAACTGATCTCAACTCTAATGATCGTCTTGAAATGCGTCAAAAATGACAGGGTTCTATGGTTCGGCGTTTACTTTGACGTATCTTGTGATGGGCCTCACAGTCAAGATGAGTTTAATACGGCCCTAAGGCTAATACTTCGGGAAATTAGTGTAACAATTACGATAAAAAAAATATGTTTTTATTAATTAAATACACTGTCACAACCAAGATAAACCTAACAACTCCTCATAAATGTAAAAATCCATTATGCCGTTTAGGCTGCAGAGCGTACCAACTAAATAGATGTACATACATACATACATACATACACTCGAAAGACATAATCCCCTCCGACGCAATGAGGTAAAAATAGGTAATAAATAATCTGAAACTTTATTTTCATCTGGCAGTTAATTTGTTTCTTTATCCTATTTAATACATAAATTACATGTTTTATTTTACACAATTATTAACCCTTAAGTTTTAAAGGACACATCAATTAAATGCTCACCCTTCTTATTTCAACGAACTGTCGTATGGATTTAGTAGGTACCCAGTGACATTAATTAGTTTATCTCTTTCCCACTTATGCATTAAGAACGACTATGCACGAGACGAGAACAAAAAGAGAGAAAAAAAAAACACTTGAAAATTTACATGAAATTTTTCTTTACTTACCTTAATTTCTTACTGTAGTTATAGTAAAAAAAAACAACTACTGAAACGTAGAGAAATCATTTAAGGGCTGAATGGTTTAATGCCGAGATCCGAGAACGATGTGGATTGAAAGAAGATGGAGCGTCAAAGATCGAAAAGGGTATGCAAAGATGGTTTGGTCATACAGAAAGGAAGAATGAAGGAAGGAAGAATGAAGGAAGAGTTACGAAAGAGGTATGGCGGGCGAGAAGGAGTGGAGATATCGGGAGGGGACGCCCTTGACGCACATACAGTGACCAGATTCGCGATGTACTGAATAAGGGCCAAATCAAAAGCACCCGAAACCGACGCAAGTGCATCAAGAGGTTGATGAATATGTATAGTGTACCTGGTGTTCCATATTCTCCGCCTACCCCATCGGTAGACAGGCGTGAATGTATGGAATGTATTGCGGGTGGTAGGACCCTGTGCAGGGTCCGTCCGGATCGCTACCACCATCTTATCCATTAACCTACCGCCAAACAGCAGTGTTCGCATTGTTATGTTCCGGTTTGGGGATAAGACAGCCGGTGTAATGACTAGCATAGAGGCATTCCATCTTAGTCCTCAGGGTTGGCAACGCATTTGTAGTCTTATGCTAATGTCTATGGGTCACAGTTTCCACTTACCATCAGGTGGCCTGTGTGCTCGGTTGCCTTCTCTATGCCATAAAAAAAAAAAAAAAATGGAAGGATGGACATTTTTTAATATTATTATTACCCTTAAAAATAGCTAGAAACACACCACTTATAACACCCCCGTTTTCAGTGGTTTAAAATGGCCTACTGTAGCGTTTTCTCTGTTTCCCCTGTAGCTATATAATAAACTAACCGCTCTGATTTACGCTTACGAATCGTTGACTCGGTATTTCAGAATTAATTTAAAATTGTTAAGGTCGGCTTTTGAAAAGCATGTTCTGTTATAGAAATGTTTTCGGTATTTAGCTGGATTTATTCATATTAGAACTGGGATTTACAGTAACGCGATCTAGCTTTCATAATGATTTGATGTTGAGTAGGTATTGCTGGATTGGTACATGTTTTAGTATTATTTTAAGAGCCCACGAGACTAAACCTAGTACGCTAAGACTACCGGAAGATACATATATATTTAGTCTCGTTATTAATGGAGGAAGATGAAATGGTGATGCTGCAATTTAAAAAAACTGGCAAAGCTTTTTTTTTTTAGTTTTAACTCCGATGTCTAGTATGTTAATAAAACTTCCAAGTTTCATTTATTCTTCGGAACACGGGAGGGGTAACACGACAATGCAGTACTGCAAGCCCCCCTGTTTGGCCCAATCAGTGGCAGCAGCATGATAAGCAACGCCTCGTACTTAAGTATATTTTATGATCGATCTCCTCAAAACACTAAAGCTCATCTGAAAGTTTATCAACTTCTGTTTAAGTAAAACCACTACTGCATTTAGACATCGAACTTAAAAGTAAAAAAAAGGAAAATAAATGCCAGGTTTTTCGCATTGCAGCATTGCCATTTCGTGTTCCCCCATTAATGACGAGACTAAATATATATATATATATATATATATATCATCCAGTAGTCGTATCCTACTAGGTATAACAGTGTCGTGGGCTCCCCTACTATATAGTTATAATGCGTACAAAGTTAGTGGTTATCTACTTCGATTTTTTAAAATACTTAGTTGTGTATAGTACGAGCCTAGAGCTTAGTTTAGGACTCGATCAATTTGAGTGATATTTTCACCTAATATTTATTAAGTATAGCATACGTATGAATTAATTGTAATATTCTATAGAGATAGTATTCTCAGTATACATATAATTGTTAATTAAAACAATCAAATTGCATATTATGAAGGAAGATAACGTAGTAGGTAGATTTAAGCCATTGAAGCTTATTCCGCTTGGTATTTGATTAGAATTTCATTTAAAAAAATCTCCGTCATTGGATTGAAAGAAATATCATTTACTACTGTCATAAATACTGTACAAGTTTTAACACATGTACCTAATGTCTAAACGAGACATAAAAACCTCATTCATAATTGAAATCCAAGGAAATACGCTTTTATAATGATTTCAAAGAACTTAATAAAACTACTTTTCAAAGTTCCCACAGGACGACGACAAAACAAATCTCGTAAAATGTACTTAACCTGCATTTCCAAGAATTTATCTTTAGCTGCTGTCTTTTGTCAAACAACTCCCGAGGTACTGTCGTTCGAGCTACTAGACGAGCGAGCTACTAACTAGAGTAGGTACTACTTAGTTAGTTTGCTTAGTTTAATCTCAAGAGGAAAGCCAGTAATTAGTCTGGAAAATTTAAATGCTAAAGGCTCTAGGTCGAATAAAGATCAGGAAAAATGAAAGACTAAATCTTATTAACATACTTGCTTCAGGGCTATATGTTTTTAGGGTTCCGTAGTCAAGCTAGGAACCATTATAGTTTCGCCATGTCCGTCCGTCCGCCGTCCGCAGCCTAGCTCAGAGACTCATAGTACTAGAAAGGTGTAATTTGGCATGAATCTTAACGTGGGGATGAATCATCATCATCATGTCAGCCGAAAGACGTCCACTGTTGGACATAGGCCTCCCCCAAGGCTTTCCACTCAGACCGGTCTTGTGCTTTTTCCATCCAAAATTTCGCTATTATGTTTTAGAAACCGGAAGACGAGCTGTAGGTAGGCCTCCAACAAGATGGAGTGACGACCTCGTCAGGATCGCGGGGATGAATATTAAGCCTAAAAGTGTTAATTTTTTTAAGAGTCAAGTGTCCCCCCCCACTATAGCCAAAACTACAAATACTAAAAATCGGAAAAATATCTTATCTTCAACGAATTTAGGAGAAAAGTATCACGAATAAGTTGACAGCATTCGTTTTTGAATTGTTTATACCTACTAAAATCATCTAAAACGGCGCCAAATGACTTTAAATAGAAAATTTGTTATTACTTGTTGTTTTTATGTTTGTAGTGCTTCGCGGCTTCGGAGCCCTACACTGAGCATAGCCCGGTTTTTTAGTAGATGGCTGTAGGTTTATTAGTTTAATTAAAAGTTACTTTACTAAAAAATAAAAATATTAGGTGATTTTCCGCCGGTCACTAATGAAATTAACTAGAGGCAGATTAAATAACTTTATTGCTCAATGCAATGAAAAAATTAAAATATTTTGCTTTTATTTTGGCAGTAAATCTTGTAGGCACTTTTATATGTTTCATTCTACCTGCGATTTTACTTCCTGGGGCCGTAGCCAAGATAAAAACGCTACTAGCGTTTTTCTTTTCTTTTGCTCATAATGTATGGGATAATAGTTGACCACGTGTTTTATCGCTACGCACGAGAATGACATCTCATACATTTTGAGTGATAGTTAAGAATAACGCTAGTAGCGTTTGCATCGTATTATAATGACTGAACTTAAGCTAACGTTACAAAAATAACGATTATAATGTGAAATTATCGAAAACGATAGAGCTAAACTAGAACTTAGATTTATTTATTTTTCGATTAAACTTAAGGAGATCTATCCAGGCAGGTGTTGTGCCTGGGGACAGTCCGTTGGGATCAAGTTGGAAGTTGTACATGCATATCAACTGACTGGGGAAACTTCGATAAAGCGATTCAGCTAGTGCATCAGTTGAGTCAAACAGTCTTTTGCAATTTGTTCGAAACCAATTATCAACTAAGTAATAAGTAGAATGCGAAGAAAAAAAGCTAATTTAAAATAATTTCCAATGTTATATTTTTGTAAAAAAACGATCTAAAGTAAATAAGTTTGTAAAAATATTGCAAACTAAATGAGGTGTTTTGTTTCAGCTACATCTTTGGTGACTTACGCTGGCGAACGTTACGATTTCATCGTGGAAGCGAACAACGAGATTGACAACTACTGGATACGCTACAGGGGACTGATGGACTGCGATGAGAGGTACCGTTCATCATCATCAATCATCACCATCATTTATTGGTGGTAGGGTCTTGTGCAGGGTCCGTCTGGATACCACCATATTATTTAAGCTACCGCCAAGTGATTGCATTGTTGTGTTCCAGTTTGGGGATTTTAGACAACCTGTGAAATTGTTAGTTGGCAACACATTTGCAGTCTTGAGAGCCTTATTTATTCATGTTAATCCTACTAAAGTACCAGCCTACAGAAACTCTGACATCTTTATATTGGTACAGATTAGAATTTATAATATAATGGAGATGAATTTATAAAGCGTAATTCAGGCAAAATTTTCAAGTGTTAGCTATAATTTAATTTCACAATGCTCGCATTATCTTAAGAATTTGCGCCAGTAAATATTTTACTTTACATTGAATAATAGCTCTTGTTATACTGACATTGCTCAAATCAAGGAAAATAATTACATTACAGCCTTTACCGACCAATCTTCTCGGTTTTCATGAAATTATCAATTAATCTCGTTTCGAGATGTAGTGAATTGCCGGGGAAATAATGTTTGAAACGCAATTTAGAGTTTCTACGAGCCGACTTGGGTTTGTTGAGTTTGTGAAAAGGTGCTGTAGTAATTCACTTAAAAGTTCATTCATTGTTGTTCATTTAAATAATTCTAAGGCCACTGCACTGTATATTTAAAATAAACCGGTCAAGTGTGACTTGGATTTGGAACTAATTGTTTAATTTAATTTAATTTATATTATCTGTTGTTACATCGGCAATGGTGGCAACTTAATGAAAATGTTAACTGTCTACGGTTCATGAGTTCGTGGTACAGCCCGCTGACATCCAGACGGACGGACCGAAGGACGACCGTTTGGGCATGGAACCCTAAAAAACAGCAAACGCGATTGCATAATTATATTATTCTTATTGTTTTAATTGCACACTTGTCCTTACGAAGTCATTAGCCCCACATACTTGAGTTCTGGATTAATATAGTAGAAATAAATTACAAATTACATGTATTATTCAAAACAAACTTATTTTTCCTACTATCAGATTCACGAAAGCCAAACAAGTGGCAGTGCTGCACTACGAAGGCGCCATGGAGTCAGAGCCTTCAGGGAACCCCACATGGGAGGAACTGCATAACGAAGGATTGGTAAGTGATTTTGTAAAACTTTACGATGGCTTATGAATTTAACAGTAATTTCCAATTTGACGTAATAACGGCGAAGGTTATAAAATTGCCTACATTACGTCATCGGCTTAGTGCTGTTAAATTGAAGGGGTAACAATTTTTGAGGGTCTTAAGTACGTAATAAGGTCAAGTGGGGTAAGAGCTTCAGCGGGGTAAGTGCTACAAATCGTATATTTTTTAGGAGATATTGTTGGTTAGACGGACTAACCCCGTAGGCGCAGTTGCCCGACCTTACCTTGTTCAGTATTAGGTCTTTCTACCGGCAAATTATTGGTTCATTTGTGGCGCCGTATCACTAATCCTGATTTCGTCTCTCGCCAACTGACCGATGCCAGTGCACAACTTATTTAAAGTTAATCGTTACTTTGTATTACATATCCCAGTAAAATTATCAGCTTATTGCTATATTAGCAAACAATCAAAAGTGAAATGACACATTTATAACGACTATAGAAAAATGAAAAAAACTTTAATATTATTGTTTACAACCTATTTAGCGATAATTTACACAGTAAAAACCTTGAGTAATTTTCAGTTTAATACTCAACAGCAGTAATACGGCATATTTCAACCGTATCAGCTATTCCAATTTCCGCGCAATTATTCTGTCATTCGTGGACGATTATCTCGTGCCGTAACACTAATCCAGATTCCGCCTCTCGCCGACTGACCGACACTAGACAACTTATTCGGAGTGGGTCGTTTCTTTTTATTATACTGTTACGGGTTTTATTTGAATATAAACTGCAGAATGCAATTTTTAGAATTGGTTGGGTTAAGTTAGATCTAGCTGTTTTAGAAGTATATTACCAATTGGGTTTAGTTTATACTGTACGGAGAAAAAGCAAAACTATTCAAATATCCATACTTACATATTAAGATCTGAAAGAAACTTTGTCGATAAATGAATAACTAAATAAAATCCAAGCTTTAAAAACCCCACTGCATTTTTTTTATTCTCGTCAATTTACCAATGTTAACAATTGTCAGTTTACCTTTGTTGTTATTTCAATATCAACAGTTTAGGTATCCTATATCATTTGGAATGGTGAAAGGATTCGAAAGATACCACACCTATCTAAATAACAACCAACCAAAAAATAAAACTAAGAGTACAGTCAACTGCATAAATAAGTGATCATTTATGTACCTTGTCACTTTAACGTCGTGTTTGAAATGTCATACAAAATTTTCAAACGATTGAAAGCGACAAGGTACATAAATGATCACTTATTTATCCTGTTGACTGTACCTACAAGACAAAGTGTAACACACTTATATAGATAAATATACCTACACTTAAATTTCTAGTATCTACATACATAAAAAACAATGAAGAGTCAGGTACAGCTCCCTTTACCGGTAATCGAACAGAATATCGCTAGCTAAACGGTAACCCTATAGAACCTGCTTAAGTTACTATTAGCTATTTCAACGAAATTAACCTAGTGCGAAACGTAGTTTTTAACTTTGTAATATTGCCCTTTAACATAACAACTCTTATGTGTGCATTTACTTATAACCTTTAGTATAATTTTACTAACTTTTTCATATCAACGTAAGCCATAATCAGCTGAGCATAACCTAAAAACTGCCTTCTCGTCGATAAGGCAGAACGACAGCGGTTTACGACCGTCGTGGGTATCATGCTGTATTGGCTTGATATGCCTTATCGAAATTTTGTGGCCTTTCTTAAATATATCATTATTCCCAAGTCAAAAAAGCATATCTACTAAAACCTGTTATGTTAGTATAATAATAATACAGTGTAAAATATATTTAAGGCGATTTGATGAAGGATACCTAATTATATTTTACATCATAGGTTTTTAAGACTGTTTCCTTAAGTGAAAGCCATTCCAAGAATAAAAAGAAACGGCAACTGTACAACGTACGTAACGGCTCTATTTCGAATTGCTATTTTACTATCCAAAATACGAGTTAAAAGCAATACGATAACATGTTAAGTCAAATGAAATATGTCTTTACCGAGTAGAATGAAGCCCCTCAGCTAAATGAGTTCCTTAAAGCTCACTCATGCATAACATAACAAAAAGCAAGTTTTAAAAACCCGACTGCTAACCAATTTTAAATCGTTATAAATTATAAATGTTCATTCAAAATGAAGAATGATGAAACTTAAAAATCATTTTAAATATCTATTCAACGATACCCCATTTGTCATAATTCGTCGACTTTTCTGTAATTTTTTTCTGCTTCTGGTTGCCGCCATATTGATTTTATATTAGTGTCGTATTTTCTAGTAGTTTGCGGGTGGTAGGACCTTGTGCGGGGTCCGTCCGGATCGCTACTACCATCTTATCCATTAACCTACCGCCAAACAGCAGTGTTCGCATTGTTGTGTTCCGGTTTGGGGATAAGACAGCCGGTGTAATGACTAGCATAGAGGCATTCCATCTTAGTCCTCAGGGTTGGCAACGCATTTGCAGTCTTAGGCTTGCAGTCTTATGAATGCGAATGTCTATGGGTCACAGTTTCCACTTACCATCAGGTGGCCTGTGTGCTCGTCAGACTTCCCTATGCCATAAAAAAAAAAGTCCTATCTGTAGTGCCGCTCAAAAGACAAATCGATTGACATAAGAATCATTAAACACGGTCCGTGCGTTTGGTTTCTAGAGCGCCACAAAGGAACAAACATACATATATAGACTGATAAACACATTACCCTCCTCCTTCAGCATTCGGGTAAAAATACATTATCTTGGTCATTTCACGTCAACCATTTTGATGTTAGTGCGTTTGCCCTCAATGCGTTTGAAAAACGTGCTGTATGTACTAGTCAGATTAAAATTAAAAAAAAACACAAAATTACAAAGTTCAATTTGTTTCTAGAACTAGCTTGTACCCGTGACTTTGTCCGCATAGATTTCGCCTATCGTTATTCCCACTGAAACTTTTAAATTTTCCAGGATGAAAAGTAGCCTATTTTTTAATCCACGGTATAAGATATCGCAATTCCAAACATCTACATTCCTTTGCAGCGTGAAGTGGTATCAAACTAACACACACAGTGCAGTGTTGACAAGAATAAGATATGTTTATTTCGACAACAAGGACCATAATTACAAAAACTTAACTAACATACATAACAATACTAGAGGCCCTGCTCAGTCTTCTAACTGTAAGAAAATACTAGCTCGTATTACACAAAACTTTTTATATTTATTCGTAAATTTATAAGTTCATTTTATAAAGCTGCCAGGCAATCGTAAATAACTTACCCTGAAACTTATGTTTATTTCACAAAAGTTCTATATAAGCGGGGGTAGGTATAAGGTTTATGAATAATTTTATAAGAATTGCTTATTTACGAATATAACCTATAATTATTGCGATTTGAAAAGAAAAGAGTTATGAGTTGTCTATGGATCTCAGATCCCACAAACCATCAGGTGGCCTGGTGCTCGTTGATCGTTTAAAAATGAATCACCGTAAGATGTATGTACGCGCATAACGTCTAAACGACTGCACCAAATTGTATTATTAGTTGTTTATTATGTTCGTTGTAGTGAGGACAAGGTTTGTATAATAAAAAACTTGTCAAAACCACCGGGAAAGTCAGCACTTTGCAGTTTAAAATAAAAGGGGCATTAACTGAGTAAGTAATAACTTCATGGTTCAAGTTAAACAACCTAGTTAAACTTACCCTGTAACATCAATAACCATTTGTTAGAGAAACAATCAATCTCTTTGGTTGGTTATCTGTACTGGCTCTATGCATGACATACACGTGTTTAAAACTTTCAGAGCTTAAAGCTCTTAAACGGAACAAGAGATATGTATAAAACCTAATAAGGAAGTATTGCGATTATAGTCTGTTCTAAGATCCGTATAGGGGACCACCTTCATCGCGCTGTTTATTCGATAAAAAGTATTTTATATCAAATTTAATATGTTAAGTTAGGTAGGCTGAAAAAT
Organism: Acleris sparsana; assembly: GCA_923062465.1. Classification (NCBI taxonomy): domain Eukaryota; kingdom Metazoa; phylum Arthropoda; class Insecta; order Lepidoptera; family Tortricidae; genus Acleris; species Acleris sparsana. The sequence continues at coordinate 5,601,533 of OV281308.1, read as the reverse complement.
TAAGTCCAATATGTAATTACTTAATAAAAAAAAATCTCAGTGATGGGCAAAAAAATAGTCAACCTAACCTTTGGATATTCTATTATAGGATTTATACTTTCGATTGCTACGTAATTTGTCTATTATACAAGCAGTTGCAATTTAAAAAAAAACGTGTATTTCAATTTTTTTAGTACTGAAATTTTTCAGCCTATCTATTCGCCATACATTAACTTAACATATTATATTTGATATAAAATTACTTTTTATCAAATAAACACCCCGGTGAAGATCGTATCCTTTTCGGATCCTCTACTAGTACTAACTCAAAGATAAAAATATCTTTAGCCAAATATTTACTATGATATTTTTCTCCGGCCTTTGGAATATAATTGGTTCAATGGTATTATAAAAAAAAATACACCTACAAGACTTAAGCTTAATACAATTTTAATGTTTTTTGCAGCATCTTGTATAAACAAAATCAATGATAATAATATTACCACCATTAGAATGCTCATGGGTTTGTATTGGTATAACACAATTGCACCGCTATATCCATTGTCTCAAGTTAATTCGTGAGCAAACGACCCAGCTAACATCTCACCGTGTAACATTGCAAATCCATCTGATATTATCTCGCCCGTAACATCACTTGCTGGCCGTACGCCAGACAGATTATCCGCCTACACAGATTAAATACTAACCCGTTATATCTTGCACGTGGAAACACTGATAGGAAAGTCGGGGGTAAGTAATAATGTAAGGAAACTGGGCTGTAGAGTTTTGTTTCGATATAATTATGTCGTCAGTGTAAACAGGTTATGTAAAAGAGGTTGCGACATTACCCGAGGTGGAATAGGCTGGATTAGGTTACATTTTTGATTCTGTATAGGGGCCAATTCGGATCAAGGTTCATCATAGACAATATCTGTAAACATATTTTTTGTACATGTCAATCTGACTTCAAATACCAATATCATTGTGGGTCGGATATTGACGAAAAGTGTACTTATTACAGTACTCAGCTGTTTAAATTAGGATTTTTAAATTACCTTAAGTCCCAAAGTATGGTTTGCCTACATTTAATACTCACTCCCTTTCACTTTCATTCGATTGTTCTTAATCTAATTTAAAAATAGTGATAGGGTAACCGCATTAGGGTAAAAAAAATGCAATAATTCAAAACTTCGAAAAAAAAAGTTTTAATTGAATGGTTATGGAAGATGTAAGTAAAACATTGTTTTGGTATCACCAATTTGAAGTCATCCGGTAGTTAGCTAATAAATTTCTTCAACAGCTACTCGACAGACTTCTAATCATCTTCAGAAAATACGACGAGTATACGATATAAAATGCTTAATGAAAAATAAACTTATTATATCATTGCAAAAATTGAAAATATCGGGTCTAGGATCGGAAATGAAATTGTGTCTGAACTAGAAAATTGGCGACTGGATAGAGTTACAGGGTGCCTCGGAAATAAGCGGGACTAGAAAATCGTTCGTTCGGTTAGTGCAGAGGGTAATCTGATGTGACTTTTATGTGATAACTTTTTAGAGGAATTGCGTTTTTGCTACGTGGTTGCATCATCCTTATGACATGAACTATTTTTGGATCCACTGCTTAAGACGGTGGGGTATGGTTAGAGCTGTATGTACAGTCAAAAGCATTACTACACAGATATCGCGACAAATATAAATATTCATAATAAACGCTCTGTCTTAACAGAGTGAAACGGTACATCGTTTTGAACCATAGTTTATTATCATGCCTACTAGTCAGTTCAGTTTTCAGTGTCCATTTTTCGCCTGCTAGAACTGTTAACTAATATTAGAATTCTTTTAATAGAAAAAAGACTTACACTGCTTTTGTTGGCTGAGTTAATAATATTTACGGATTATTTAATGTCAATAAAACGAACTCACTTGAAATAAAGTGGCTGATACTTCAGGGCCGAGATTCTAGGCGTTAAAAATCATAATTATAGTCAAAAAAATAGCACTTACTGTAGGATCTGCACGGCAGTTTTAACGTAACATTTTTTATATTTGCCCGTTTTAAGAATTTATTATTTATTACTTTATTACCTTATTATTACTAAAAGTTACCTTCTTTTAAGTAATATTGTTATTATGATTGAAAAAATGACCTTCTGCTGGAGTTTCTTGCGGCGCTTTTTCTCCGCAATGATGGTCTTGTGCGAAGCGCTGGTAGATTCACTCTATATTACCGACGCGTAAAAGAGCCCTCATTAGGGCCATTAGGAGTAGGAATAAATATTTTGATTTTTACTGCCTAGTGTTTAATTTGGAACTTTATATGCACACTAAAAAGTCAATAAAATTAAATACTTCAATGTTTCATATACCTACTATAAATTTTTAATACAAAGAACACTAGGCACTTTACGCCTAGAACTGACTTGAGAAGAGCCAAAAATGCTAACGTTCTAGATTTCCTGTGGCCCGAGAGAATAATACGACCAAGCGTAGGGTTGCCGTCCGTCTGACTTTTCACAAGTTGATCCTAGTTTAGAGGAACAGTCCGGAATTTTCTAAAGTCGTTCGGGTAAAACCTGAAGCCACTGTGTAATTAGTTGCCAAAGTATAACCGGAAAACTAAGGTTTCCGCGCATTAACTTAGATACGTAAGGCAGAGATAGGTAGTTACTGCTTTGGTCGAGCTGTTCCATCGACAAAACCTGTTACCAAATTAAAAATACACGGACTTAGATGTAAGTAATGCTCAGACGGAACCACTTAGGTTTGCGGGTTGCTTTACGCGTCCTTCTGCAAACCTGACTCTCAATAATGCATAAAATAGACCTGATGCCGTTTTTGCGGATTGCCGTTTAGTCAGAAATTTAGGACTTAAAAATATTGACTTCGGGTACGGCCATAGGAAAGACGCTAACCTAAATCTGTGCATGACCCGTTACTATAATGCCCGTCGCGTGAAAAGAACGCTGATCTTGGATGAGTTCACTCAATTCTAGTCTCTATTCTAGTCGTTTTACGAAACAACAACATCCAAGGTCAGCATTCTTTTTACGTGACGGGCAGTATACCATCCGTTCATCCATTAACCCACCACCAAGCAGCAGTTTTCGCTTTTCTGTGCTTCGGTGTGGGGATAAGACAACCGGTAAAATTACTAGCATAGAGGCATTCCATCTCAGTCATCAGGGTTGCAATGCTTTTGAGGTCTTAGGATTGCGATTTTGAGATTGTAGTCTTGAAATTTCAAATTTTAAATGGGTGTCAGATCCCACTTACCATCAGGTGGCCTGAGTGCTCACGTGACTTCTAATTGACATAAAAAAAAACTCTACCAATTAAGCTAACCTCGTCATAACATTTTTTTTAAGTTAAGTACCTTTTTTTTAGCGCTAGGGAGGTATCCTTATCCTATCCCCACACCGAAGCACAGAAAAGCGAAAACTGCTTGGTGGTGGGTTAATGGATGAACGGATGGTAGTAACGGGTCATGCACAGATTTAGGTTAGCGTCTTTCCTATGGCCGTACCCGAAGTCAATATTTTTAAGTCCTAAATTTCTGACTAAACGGCAATCCGCAAAAACGGCATCAGGTCTATTTTAGTCCCATCAGGCTTTAGTCCTAACTATTGACCACAGTAAATACAACTTTTATGTTTTCGAGTTTGTATGACCCTGACTTACCCTGCGTACGAAGCCAGGTTTCAAACCTCACCAAGTTGGGATGTCCAGGTTTGAGATGCCTTTGTCCGGTATTTTAAGTATTTTATGAAATAGCAGCCCTATACAAGTGTTAATGGCCGCGGTTAACCACTTACACTTCCTCTCTGTAATATCCGTAAATTGCTTCATATCCTTCCTTGAGGTTCAATCGTTAATTTTAACTGTCTTTTCAAAACTTTACCTGTATGCGTGCTATAAGTGTCTAGAGAGTTGAAGCTATTCATGTTTTAGCGTCTCACTGTCACGCTATGTGAGTGAGTGGAAGAGAATGTAATTCAGGTTCACTTGAATGGGGTAGGATGTAGTGGTAAAGATAACGATACAATACTTCAGAATAACGCAGCAAATCAGATACATAATTTAAGTTTTTTTTTTTAATATTTTTGGTTAGGGTAGGCTAAGGTAGACATAAGATTGTAAACGCAGTATACAAACATGCGATTAGATTAGGGTAATAAATAGACACAAAAAAAACCTACAGGACATTGCTTTAGGATGCCAGCGACTCCGTCCACGCCGAGCTTGTTTTTTGCTTTTTCCTCGAGAACAGTCTTATTATGTGGGATTAAAAGTCTCTGTGACAAATTCCATGTCAATAAATTGAGATGTTGGACTGTAAAGACACACTTTCGCATTTATATTATTAAGTAAAAACAAGGATAAGGATAAGAATAATATTGAGAAATATTGTAGCGAACTAGCGACATCTAGCGACAACTCGTTACACTTAGGAGACATCGAGGGAAGCGTCAATTTTATTCAATAGCATAATTATACTTATGTAGGCTAAATCACGCTAGCGAAATTTCCCCAGCCAGTTGACCTATAATTATATACAAATTTAATTTCGTCCCAATAATTCTGACTTCGATCCCCAGGCATAACATTTATCTAGAAAGAGATCTGACAAATTAATATCTACAGTCCCTTTAAGGGATAAGTCCACCATAACAATTGTACATTTTATTCTTTCAGTTTTGTACAATTAAATGTTGAAATACATCTATCTCATACATATCATCTTAAAGTAGAATTTCAAGTAATATAAGATTCAGTACACACGAGTACGTGAGTTAATGCAAGTTTGAAGTAATTGGAATTTGGATACTTACTTCAACTTTCGTGCTGACGACGCCATCTTATCATCTTACTTCAATAAGTTCTGTGGTGCCATTACGTGAGAGGATTAAAGTACATTCTGTTAGGTTAAGAGTATTTCAGATTTTGCATCCCTATTAAACACACTTAGGTGTGCTTAGGTGTCCTTTTAGGTATGCTTTTGAATCTACCATTATCCTTATATTAATATTATAAATGCCAAAGTATGTTTGTTTATTTGTTCTAGTAAAACAGAAAGCAATGGATGTTACGGAGATAACTCGAAGACATCGAAAAATCCCGAAATATAATAATAATAATAATATGCGCGAACGCAGTCGTAGGCAGAAGCTAGCTAGCGAGATTTTGTACGATTTGATTCAATGACGGTATGCATAGAGCTTACAGGCGTTTTGTTTCAGTTGTCAAGGTTGGCAATGTATTTGGAGTCTTCTGACTGCAATCTTGAGATAATAGAAAAATAGCAATGGGTCTCAAATTCCACTTCCCCACACAGGTGGCCTGTGAGCACATTTTTGGCTTCAACTTGCAATACATAAAAATACTCTTTTTTTTCTTCCAGCAACTGAATGCTCTTAACAAGGGGGAAGAAGATGAAGAAACCATCAGCGTTGCGGACATGAGAAGCCTAGCTGGGTACGACGATAGTCTGAAGGAGGTGGCTGATTACCAGTTCTTTGTGGCGTATGACTTCTACGCTAAAAACAACTCTCACTTTCATAAGTCACCTTATTATGGATATTACCAAGGTAAGAACCGAGATATAGTTTTAACTGGGTAAAAATATATTAATGACATGTTTCCGAGACTTATGACAAAAATCTTTCGATTATTTACTTATTTTTTGCCTTACCTTATCACAATAATTTCCAGTAATAGTGCAGGGCTTCTGGACTAAAACAAAATTTCACGTAAAATATAGATAGTGAAAAATCCGAGGAGACTTTTTCACCTTTGCATTCCAAGGTCAAGTTCCAAAAGTGGATAATTTGCACTTATGAAACATTTGTGTCTACCGGATTTAAACCCACTTACAGATTTCACTATCGCCGAGTCATTTAATTTTGACTAGTATTTTGCTAAAGAGTTTTTATTCATTTCAGTTCCAAACACACTCAATCGTCTATATACACCACAACTGAATCACATCAGCATGAAGATGCCTGCAAGCCCCCTGATGCTAGCTCGTCCCTCCCCAGAGACCTTCTGTAACATGTCCAGCATAGACGAAGAGTGCTTGGAAGGCTACTGCGAGTGTTCCCACGTTCTATCAGTAAGACTCAATTCCGTCGTAGAAATTATCATCCTAGACGAAGGAGTAACTTTCGACGCAAATCATCCTTTCCACTTACACGGACACAGTTTCAGAGTAGTTGGAATGAGACGGCTAGCTAACGAAACTACTATAGAAGAAGTCAAAGCGTTCGATGAAGCCGGTCTTCTGAAACGTAATCTAAAGAATCCACCTATTAAAGACACTGTTACTGTACCTGATGGAGGGTACACAGTTCTACGATTCAAGGCAGATAATCCTGGATACTGGCTGTTTCATTGTCATATAGAGTTCCACGTTGAAATTGGTATGGCCCTCGTTTTTAAAGTCGGAGAGCATAAAGATATGCCACCAATTCCTCGGTACTTCCCAACTTGTGGTAACTATATGCCTGATAACATGTTGGAACATGAAACAACTCCGAAACCCAATGATAGTCATATTTCTATTTCACATTGGTGGCCAGTGATAATTTTTAATGGGACATCGCCGTCGTCTGCCGTTAGTTTTATAAGTAGTTTAACATTGATCGTATCAAGTACAGGATTCTTAATTTTAAAGTTTAGGTTAACATAGAATTTATTTAACTAAGCAGATTTTAGGACAAGGTCGTACAATTGTGCAATTATAATATTCTTTAAGTATTAAGAGAGAATTATGAATGGTTTACATAATATAGCATAGACGTGTCAATCCGAATTTTGTACTTACTGTTTTTATACCTATGTGGAACTTGACAAAAAATATAACTTTGCGTCACGTCTATCGGGACAGTACTTACAAGTATTTATTTTTAGTGTGCAGTTATTTAAGCAGTTATGAATATACTCGTTTCAGAATAAGATATTTTAAATATGTGATCAGGGCCTATATTTAACACCTTTTCTGTCTGTATATTATCCCTTCTAGAATATAAAAGATAAAATATAAAAGAAATTTATTCAGTAAGTAGGCCGCTCGGGCACCTTTACACGTCCAGAATCTACCAGCGCTTCCCAAGAGGAGACCACTGCTGAGAAGAAACGCCGCAAAAAACTCAGCAGTCACTCATGTTTTAAACATATTTCATATTACAATGGTAATTACTTAGTCTAGCATTATAGGAAGAGAAATATAGCTGACCATCTGAAACGCTCTTATGCTGATTCACAAGATTATCCTGAGACATGTCCAAGGTATCTATATCTTGGCGCACTTGAGCCAACAACACAAACAACATGGCTCAAAAAATATGGTTTGCCTATGTCGTCTACCTGACTTCTTGCTATAAAAACCTTACCAAATGATTGAAAGGAAAAAAAAACATCACGATATCCATGGGCGGCAGCCATCACTTCCCATCGGAGTCGTTTGGCTGCGCTAACATAATAAATATTGAATATAGGTCCAGATATCTTACTTGCCAAAAATAAGAAGCATCTGAAATGTAGACATTTCAGATGAGGTGTTTCGCTGGTGATATGTGATATTATTAAGTTAAAATAATAGATTAATTATGATAAGCATATTATGTTGTAACTATGAAATCCATAACGAAGAAGTAAAAGCAATTCAATCATTTTTATGCCGATTTGTTTTTCTTTCCTATCCTTATTTAAGTTTCCGAGTCATGATAATATTTACCTTTAAAGATGGTAAGACATCCAGTAATTAGCATATCTCTTCTCCGCTACACTTTCCGCTTTCGCTAAAGGCTAAGACTAACCACTAATTTATAATTGCCTTATTGACCTATTTTAGTTAAAGTATGTTTTGTCACTTTCTCTCTGATGCAAATGTTACAATGACAGATAAGGTCAAATTATATGTTTAAAAAGAAGCTAATTTGTAATATCAGTATAGTCTTTATACTTCAAAAACATAGACTACAGCCATATTTTCACAACCAAATTTAAACAACAACAAGCAAGATAATAAAACAGGAAAAGATATCTTCATTGAATCGTTTTCACTTTCCCTAAATAGCAGTCCAAGCACCGATAAGAGTTCCTTTCAAGATTCTTCCGTTATTTTCTAATATGCTATTTATTATCTCAGAATGGACTTTTCCATTGAGATCGTAACTTTAACATTTGCGGCTAAAATGGCTGCATCAATCATTCTCCTGAAAAACGGTAAGCCTGTTTGTATACGAAACGGGGGTTCCTTAAATACTTGCTAAGAGCTTTGGCTAAAGATTGTATTTTCATGAATATTTTCAATCAAATTATTGATGAATTTGCTTCGTGCTCGGTTTTGCTTCTAAGTAATGTTGCAAGCAAACAGTGAAAGGGTGGATTGGTGTTTGTAAAGCTCTTGCAATAAAATATTATATTAATTATCAGGAATACAATGAACCAATGTAACCCCTCAACATTGCATAGAGAGAACGAGATGGAGCTGTATAAACTGCTATATTTCTGTCCCTTTCAACCTAAACTGAACTGCTTTAAAATGTCATGGTAAATCCTCTAAAATTTCATACATATTGTATATTAACCAAATTAAATGACAATACAATAAAATGGTGTTAATGACGTGATCTAACGATGAAGTCAGGAGTTGGACTCACTATGTCTACGGGACCTTTTTAACCTAGATCGACGAACTTAACAGACGACAAATGTAAATTTAGCAAAAACTTGTTTCATAAGATGTTTCCTTTTCAAATCCATCCAACACAACTCCAAAAATCAAACGCTCCTATTATACAGATCGCTATAAAGGAGAGAGAATTTTACCAATTAAGATAGCACCAAGGGATGCCCCTAAATCAAGGGAAAGAAAGGTTGAAGTAATAAATATCGCGGGGCGGGAAACAGATGCTTCTTGGGGGTAAATGGGAGAAAAATAGGCACTGTTACCAGTTATCTGGGATCTCTGCTCGCGTATTGCGCTGTGTATGGCAAGGAAGGGCGAGTGTTAGACGGAAATTTGTATTTTTTAGTGAGATATAATAAGGTTGGTTTTTAGCTAGTTTTAATGTCGTTAGACATACAGTAAATATACGACTTCAGCTCAAATTTGAAATAATTAAGGCTACTTTCTTTGACGACAGAAGCGGTGTCGGCAAATACGAAACAAATGCATAGAAGTTTATGAAGATCTGATAAGGCTTGTTCTACTCGTATGCATTTCTTTCAAACGCCCGTTCACCGGCGACCACAGTCGCAGACATGCCAAATTGTAGTCAGACATTTGGTATTAATCATATGCATAAGTTGTTCTCAGTTGTCCTAAAGCCAGTCGACCATTGTTCACATTTTCGTACGAAATATTATACATGTACCAACACGCACGAAGCCGCACGAACGATCCCGACCATGAAAGCAGTACGGTAGCGTGCTCACTGGATGCGAATTGGTCGTACGTAAAAGCACACGTAGGCGCGACGTCCGCATGAATCCGGACTTGTTGGGATTTTAAATATGTTCGTGCGTTATTTGTCGTCAATTATGTCCTAAATAAACTAAATTCCTCCCTTTAAATATATTTCCCGCACCCATTCAGCTTTAGGATAGCGACAGTCACAGTCCTCTAGTTAAAAGAAAATTATCAAAACGTGGTCAATTATTTATTTTGCACCGAAAACCCTAGGTCAATGTCAACAAATCACTGACATGTTTCATGCAGGTAAACGTATTCAGTGTGCGCAGTCTATTCTTACGACCCGCATTGTACGTATACGTACGACAGGAATTCGTGTCCAATGATCGACCGTGTAATAATATACCCCTAACTGGATTCCTAAGACCAAGACTCGCTTCAGTATTGTATCTGCAACGGTGTGAGAGAAGGATTTTTTTATGCGACCCAAGCTCCCAACGCGATTGGTAAATGTACAAGCATTAGCATTGATGGAATTGGTTGCTATTGATTCGGAAGGATTTATTACTCCAAAGCGTTATAAATACTTTTATTGGTGCGTTTTTTATTATCTCTCAATCTAAACCTATAAACAGGGTGCGCACTCTGAACAAACAAAAAAACAAAGTCTGAATATAATCTAATCTTGACTGAGATGCTCTTCACGAGAACGTCAGTTATAACAATTTTCTACAACTTGACGTTTATTTTAAATATCCTGAGGCTGAAATCTTAGTCAGGATGATTTTATTAATAAGGCCGTTAAATTGCTTTTTAAAATGTGATCGCAAGTCTCAAGTATTTTTTATATGTGGTAAATATTTTTTGTAGCATATTTTCTTTGAATACCCCACTTAGCTGGACCGAGATTCTCGTCGGTAAAAAAACCATAAACTTATTCGTATTGTCAACGTTTTGATACGTCGAGTTAAGAAGCCCTGTCAGCATCCCCAGGTTTTGTCACGACGCTATTCTCTCACTGCAAGAGCATCGGCTACCAGAGTACTTACGTTATGTAAAAGTAAAAACCTTATTGCCGTGGGATTTACGATCACGCATCGCCACCCTAAGGAACTAACTAGGCCACCGATGTCCTCGCTTACCGCTATAAGGTGGAAGACAATGAAAAATATATGCAGGCGATGACGGACAGGCCCACAGATGGATAAAGGCCTCTCCTATTTTGGGACGGAGTGCGAGTCAGACGCACACGCGAATGTTTCCGTGCTGATTTGATATGGCCCCCACTAATCCCACTATCATTCCATTTTTATTATTTGTTGTTTGCACTGTCTACTGATAGACAGACGGATGGATGAATGGACGGACAGTGGAAACTTATAGGTCCCATTAGCATTCCTTGGGTACTGAACCCTAAAAATGAATTCCTTAAAACCGTCTCCAGTACACCAGTATCCCAGCCCGGTCATAAACAACACTAATTAATTGTCAGCACTAATGAACCGCCGGAATATGCGGCGAGTTGGTTTCGTGAAATTAAATCATGCTCCTTTGATTTATAGTGAAGAGAGATTTCTTATTTAAATAACGGTAGAGCTGAAGAAGCCTGTATTTGATGATTCAATTAGTTTTTGTTTAAAACTAAAGTAAATCTGTGCTTTTTTAATTACAAATTCAAATTCAAATTCAAATTCGTTTATTGCATGTCATATTACAGGTGATATACATGGAATTACATGGAAGGTATACATATGACACCCTGCAAGGGCGTAGCAACTTAGGACAGTAGGGCTAGTACCTAATTATTAGAATAAAATATTAACTACGAATATTGCACATATCAAATCAATAATTCTTACATAACTTATTTTTAATTATATTACTTATACATTATAAAGAATTATACTTGCTTTCATTTATCTCTAAATTTGGTATTTAAAAATTCACTTAGACTATAGAAGCAGTTATCAATTAAAAATATTTTTAACTTACTTATAAATAAAGGGAATTTATTTTCACTTTTGATGGAATTTGGTACATGGTTGTATATTTTGATCATCATTTGGTGTGGACTGGACGCAACTAATTTTAATTTGGTAAACGGTAGTTTAAGTTTATTAAGATTTCTATTATTTCTCTTTGTTTCTGTGAGAGTCTGGAAAAAGTCAGAATGTTTGTTTGTTGTTACATTATAAACTGCGCATCATCATCAATGTAATGAGTTGAAACTATAAATGAATTTAAATATGTTTAGTACCTACAGTAGGTACTCTGGTTGGCTCTGGAAATCTGAGGCTACCTTCCGGCTCCATCATCAAGATCAGCTTTATGACACCGTAATATTCCTTTATTAAGCGATTTAGGAACGTATGTCTTAACTTACTTGAGTTAAAGTGGATGAAAATCGGATTTACTTAAATGTTATAACATAGCTTCTGAAAAAAAAAGAAGTGGGTTGTCAAAACTGTAGGTCCCTACGGAAACCCTGTACCCGCTTCCGACTCCATCATCGTCATTGGGTTAGTGTAATGATAAGTATTCCAAATTTCTGCTTAAAAATGTTCTGCTAGGTGTGAAAAATGTATTTCTAAGTAATAGGACCAAAATAAGATTAGACTTCTTAACAGCAACAGCGCCCCGTTGAAAACTACAATATGGACACTGCCGCATTGCAATATCTTAAAGAATAAGATGGTAGTGATCAAGACGGACCCTGCACAAGGCCTTATTACCGCCACAGCAACAACCTAAAGGTGATGGTGGAACGTTGAGCTGCCCTTGCCTTAGTGAAGGAGCCATATCTCAGGCCGAAGACAGTATTGTGCCACGGTTTATTCCTACACTAACCGAACCTTTCTAATTCAATCCCATAACATAATATAATGAAGTACTCCGTCTGTCACGTCACGACAGCAAAACGTAAAGGTTTGTGTTTGCACACCGAACCCCCACGACAATTACTTTTCAGAGGTGACCGCGCTCCATTCAAACCACCAAATAACTTTTTCCCTCAACATTTATGTATTTACAGGCGTATAATCCATACTCGACTTTAATATTAGGCAAATAAGAATGTTTATAAAGAACTCTGGGAGATGAGGAATCGAACAATGCAAGCCAAGTTCTTTTGTTGTATTGTCGGCGAGTTGTCCTTTGAACCTCTTCAATAGAGATATCGTTCATAATCATGTTTTATCTTCAGCTGTTTAAGTAACTTTGCTTTGTTTTTGCTTGTAAGATAAGGGACGTTGGGTATTCCAGATGCATACTTTTTCATTAATTATCGTAATAATGATTTTGATTACGAGCATAGAGCATTTGACTTTGACTTTGACAATCCATCTTAGACCTCAGGTTTGGCAACGCTTTTGCAGTCTTGAGATTGTAATCTTGAAAATGAAAATGTCTTCATGGGTCTGAGATCCCACTTAATATCAGATGGCCTCTGTGGCCGTTTGTATTTTCCTTGCCATAAAAAAGAAAAAAGCTAACTGAATCTGCCTATGCTTTGCTCAATACCTTACAAGAGACGGTAATTATGTAATATCACGCGTCAAATAGAAACCTATTTTTCTACAGTTAATACATTTATATCACTCACACGTGATTAGTTTTACCCTGCGACTGCGTATGGTATTTTTCGTACACTTTTTTTTTATTGCATAGAGATGGCAAACGGGCACACAGACCACCTGATGGTAAGTGGAATCTGTGATCCATAGACATTCGCATTCACAAGACTGCAAGCCTAAGACTGCAAATGCGTTGCCAACCTTAAGGACTAAGATGGAATACGTCTATGCTAGTCATTACACCGGCTGTCTTATCCCCAAACCGGAACACAACAATGCGAACACTGCTGTTTGGCGGTAGGTTAATGGATAAGATGGTGGTAGCGATCCGGACGGACCCTGCACAAGGTCCTACCACCCGCGGTTTAGCTTTTCATATTTTTCGATCCCATCGACATAAACAGAATAGTGCTTTCAGGGTGTAGTAAAAGCCCAATGTAATAAAAAAGAACCGATTATTTTGTTACCTGACCCTTACCACCATCCTGACCATCCACCATCATTAATTGAGATCACATAATAATATAATTATGCAAGCAACGAAAAAGTGGTAGAATGCATTAATCATCAGAGTTCTAATTCAGGAATAGACGAGTATGCAATTACAGAAGCAAAGAGATAACGCAATAACGAAAGCTTTCATTAGGCAGGGGATGGATACGGGCAGGAAAGATAGCATAAAGATAATTCTTTAAGAGTTTTGAATGATTCACGGCTAATTTTGTAATAGACTTATTTCGCACAGGAAATTAACCACGATGTCTTTTTGTTACCTGACGATGTCGAGCTGAAAGGAAGGTGATAAGTAATTAAAAAAGTTTTTTTAAATGATTGGGACGTTTCGTCAAATTCGTTAACGTCAATCTCAATTCTACTCAACAAGAATGTAGTTTGAGTTTGGATGGCTTAATGTTCACTATGGTTAAGCAACAATTTGTTAAAAAAAAACCTTTTGTTATTTGGTAAAGTCATTACTGTTGGACAGCTTACGAAACCCTATAACTACCAGAAAAAAAATGGCTTTCAAAAATGGGTAAACTGTATTATTCAGAAGAATCACACAGTTGATCAAAATTCCGTATGCAATATTTTGATAGAACATTAAAATATGTAGGTATTTAATCCAAAATAGCTTCAGTATATCTAAAACACAACGTACATTACTAACACATAGGGTTAAGGTTATTAATTAAACATAAGGTAAAGAAAGGGTGATGGGCAATTTTGTATGGACCCCGTCCCCACCCTCCAACAGTAACGGGATGCATGTCTATAATGTTCATTAGGATCCAAAAAAAGATAAAATACTTACTTTTTTAATGAAAGCGAGGGCAAACCATCCATGTGTTCATTTTCAAACAAATTCCATACGATACGATTATGATTTTCCAAGAAAACCCCATACATATGGCAATCGTCGCCATAGTGGAAAGACATCACGTTGCCAAGATCTATAAACTGGCACATGTTTCATCTCTGTTGGTGGGTGGGGACATTTTTGCCCATCGTCCTTGGTTGCTACACCCTAGTCGGGTCCATGTCTTGTACTGATTTAGAAAAACAAACATCTTGTAAATACCATGGTTGCACGAAATAAATGAATATGAATATAAACAGCTTTAGTATAACATAGCTTTCGGAAAAATTAAATTCGGGAAAAATAATATTCTGTATTTTTAATAATTTGTAATTTTTGGGTGTTCCCCTCGAATTGACTTAAAAACTCCCTCTATTTATGAATATAAAATGACATTATAGGGGTTTTTTGCCCACCATCGTAAAGAACTTAACCAAAAACTGACAGATTTTATTTTTATTTTATTCCCTTGAGAATTTCGACGATTTCGCTTGCTTCGCATACATTGCGTATTTATTGTGCGAATTTATTGACATTTAATTTGCTTTCCAGTGTTTGCGTGTTAATGGGCTTTGCTTTTTATTCATACGAGTATACCCACTTGCATGATTGGGACAAATATTGCCAGTGACCCACATTGCTATGCGGAATATTGGGCAATTTCAAAATGTTGATTGCATTTATTTCGTGTTAGTGTTTGATTTGAAACGTTCCTAAACTCTACTCTCATCATTTCATCATTTTTCTCATCATTATTTCGGTGGGTCGAGTAATTTATATTCTATCCTATACCGAGCCTTTCCTTTACCGCATTATTTAATACGGTACGAGACGCCTACTTTTTTATTAATTTGTCATGGTATTTTCATATTTCCATTTTTTTTTAAATTATCTCCTTAATGTACTCATCGTGCCGTAACAGGTAAACAAATATCTTCCCTTGTCTATTTTCTATTGTCTGCAGTAATCTTTAATAACTAATCTTTTCTTTCACTCATCCTTCTTCTGTTATTTAAGCGGTAAAGAATGTTTAAAGTTTACGAGTAATAAGCCTTTTAAATTACAATGTCATACTAATATTATTATAATACAGAATTGAGATACAGGAAATTAAAAAAATATACTTATATACCTCTAACTTGTTCTCAAGGTTTGTCAAGTTCCGATTCATTAATAATCTAGGAGAATTAACTGAGTTTTAGCAATTCTAATAGCCACTGAAAGATAAACGGAAACTTTGTTCAGGACTCAAAGTAGACCTTGGGTTTATTTTGTTTGCTTTAATAAAGCTTGAGGGTAATAAATAATTGATGTCTTGAACTACCGGATTGAATTCAGTGTGAGCACGGTAGGTTTTCGTCTTAAAACAAAGGTGTATCGCGCGTGTTGCATGTTTACGTTCCTCGACCGTACGCGCCGAGAGCCACACAAGCAAACTCAACAGGACGGACCGAGGCGGTTTAGCCAGGGTCGCGCTGTCGTCCTTTATTCGATGTGGACGCAACCCTAGCGCCTGAGATGTTCCACTCTATTTATACCATGGTAGAGTAAAGTCTCCAGTGGTCAGTCAGAGACCCGTAGTCGACCTTATGTGAGTGCAAAGAGTGGAAAATATAATGTTTCGTACTCTTCCCTCTCATACAAAGTATAGACAGAGGCTGTCTACAGGTCACTGGCTGCACACTGGTGAGTTTACCCTATATGCCCGTATACTTACAGCCAAAACACTCGTAACAACAAATAAATACGTTTACATAAAAGTCTGCTTAAAATTCATATTGCTTTTGACATGTTATCGTATCGTTTTGAAATTGGCCGCCATTATTGCGCCTCTATTCTATAAGATTAAACCATTCCTATTGTCTATGACGTATTATGGTATTGTTTTTAAATCGGCCGCCTTTACTCTCATATAGATAAGAGCTATCGTAACGTTGATAATACGATATCATGTCAAAGGCAATACCTATGTAGAAGCGAGTGCACCGTGGTAGAAAATTCCCAAGCGAAGGAACGTCACAACCAACCTGGAACTTTAAAAATTACGATTTTACCGTTTCACTTTAATTCTGGAGA
Source organism: Acleris sparsana (assembly GCA_923062465.1). Lineage (NCBI taxonomy): Eukaryota > Metazoa > Arthropoda > Insecta > Lepidoptera > Tortricidae > Acleris > Acleris sparsana. The sequence continues at coordinate 5,585,129 of OV281308.1, read as the reverse complement.
GTGCTCAATTCTCAAAAATCTACTCGCGTATCTGATGGTGGAACCGGAAGATGGTCGTCCATAGCGAAGACGAAGACACAATGAATCTAAGATTAAGCCAATTTTTTAAACAAAATAGATATTAATTTACTTTTTTACCAGAATTAAATATAATAATGAAGACTGTAAAAGGATGACTGATCTACTTAAAAAGTATTATTTTCGATTATTAATATTAACAGGAATAAATATGCTAAATAATGGAAATCTTCTACGAAATAAAATCAAGATTTTTCTTTATTAAACTCGAGATTCTGTACCTGAGGGAACGAGCGTCGCTTGGGTTGGAAACGAATTTTCCCGAAGACGAGATCTAGCTAGATTGATTTTGTATCCTTAAGAACTTTTACCTTGAGTCGTCCAGGCTTCCTTAATACTACTATAAATACGAAAATGTGTTTGTATATTTGTTTATATTTATCCTTGTTAAGTCGACATTGATTTCATAGAACGTATCATTTCGAATTTTCATTTCATCGACTGGCTTTTCTCACGCGGTTAACATTTTGTGATAGTCACAAGTCCAACCTAATCTAACCTACGTTATCCTTATAATGTCTAACCTGAGGCCACTCGGCTTCAATGGTAAATAGTTTTCGATGAAGTTAAATTCGGTGAAAGGATACTTAAACAAAAAAATGGTCGGTAGAATCAGAGGACACATTTTGCTAGTTTTGTCTTCACGATTCATCGCCTAAACGATGTGAAAATTGACAAAAGTATAGTTGTAGTCCAAAAGCGAATGCAGGGTTACTTTAGATCTGGTTAATCGAACTGGGTTTTTATTTACGAGGTAAAAAAATACTACTATTGATATGTTATGTATATGCAGCCATTACTGTCAAGTAAATAAGAGTTATAATAACGTTCACGATACGATAACACGACAAAAGCAGTATTGTTTTAACGCGTAGAACAGAGGCCAAGCGTCGTTATTCTAAGTAGTAAACACAATATCGTATTTATTTGACGGAATCATTTTCTCTCGACCGCCATTACTGACCAGGCCGTCATTCCATCTTAGTCCTCAGGGTTGGCAACGCATTTGCAGTCTTAGGTTTACAGTCTTGTGAATGCGAATGTCTATGGATCACAGTTTCCACTTACCATTAGGTGGCCTGTGTGTGTGCTCGTTTGCCTTTTCAATGCCATAAAAAAAAAGTAAATACGAGTTATCAAAACGGTGACAATACGATAACTTAAGCAAAAACCTGTTCTCATAAAACTGGTCTGTGTTTGACTGACTGACAATGCATAACAAAATAACCAGTCAAAGAAAGTGCACAATATTTTCAAATTTATAAATTTTCAAAGTAATGGTGCCATTATTTCGCAGTCCCTTCGGTAATTCATGAATGATAACTTGCACGAAACTTTGTAACTTGGGAGAATGTTTCAACTTCCAGTATTTTTCACTTTGCAGTAATTGATGGATATTCAATAGGCCCGGGGCCGAATTAATACAGCCCTCAGCAAAAAGTAATTTGAGGTAATACAATTTAACTAAGGTTTTAATTACTTTGGCTGATTAATTAAATAATTGTTTAGGTTATGCGTAACAAAGTGGATCTGAACTTTAATTTAATTGTATCTGGTAAAGGTTTGGTGAACTGTGATGTTAATGGATAAGTTTTAAATATTGTTTAAAATATTTCCGCGCAACTGTCGTAGAAGGCGGCTTCATCGGAAACTTTCAATTTTTTAAAGATTGACAGTATCTTATGTACTATAGAACCTAACCTATATGGTGTACCAAGTTTCATCCCAATCCGTTCAGTGGTTGAGGCGTGATTAACGTGAGTAACAAATAATAGGTTTATTTATAACAAGTTTATTCGATGAATATATCATCCCAACAATGCAGAGTAAAAACACAAAGACATCATAAAACTAGTTCTGATCAAGTAATAAACGACAGTATTTATTTCCTTAATTTCAAATTCGTCGCTTATATTTTTTTTATTTATACAGCTATTACGAGGAGTGTCGAAATGGTCATCACTCAGCAATGTGATGGGCTAGACTAGTTATGACATCCTTAGCACAATAATAACTGTGTACTGTGACTCATAACGAGTACAGATATAATGAATATTATGGGCTTCTAATCAACACGATAAAAACAACTTTCTGATCTGTTATCGTATTGTCACCGTTTTGATAGCTCTTATTTACTTGACAGTCATGGCGGCTGACGTCAAAGCAATACCATAACAGGTTAAGGACGATATGTTTTTTACCGTCGGGAATAGAGGCCCTGGGCATTCACAGACGTGCTGTTTGTCTAGGGGACAGATGGAGAGTATACTCAACTGTATGAGAGTAATATTGGGCACGCCACGCCATTCAGCTACAGCTTCATTACATTCTCAACAGTGTGACATAACGGAGCAGACTAATTAGAAAATGGTAGCCAGAGAACACATTCACGAGGACGCCTTTTGCCGCGCTGGCGTGGCATGGTGGCGTGGTTCCAACGTTTAATTTTGACATTCACGATGTTTCATTCGGATTGCGCGTTGGTGCGTCGCGCTGGCTTTACCACGGCTTTGACCACGCCAAGTAATATTTATAGTTTTGACATTCACGGATCGATTTCGGCGCGGCGCTGCTCTATTCAGCTTGTTGGAGCGGTCGTGAATGCTCAGCTTTATATCATAGCCATATCGTCAGGTGCAGGAAACCGAGGAGTTTAAGCAGCTGCGCAGGACCAGTCCTTGTGGCAAACCTTGGCGGAGCCGTATGTTCAGCAGCAGTGGGCGTCTTTTGGCTGGGGGACGATGATGATTAAACAAACAAGTACTGAATACTGCTATTTTTTAAGTATACCTACTTATTACATTATTATTTATTACTAAAAAATATGTTCTTGTACGTACCAACTAAGAGTAATATGTTTATTAAAGGCATATAAACTAGTATAATACTTATTTCTACCACCTATCATTGAGGTCACATGGCTGCGTTTATCGCATGACAAAATGTAGATAAAACATCCGTCACTTTTTGACACATACGAGAGTGACGGATGTTTTAATCACATTTTGTGACGCGATTTACCCAACCATACTAGGCCCGCATATATAGGCATTCTAGGTGTTAATTAGTGATTCATTATAACTAACTATTTAGGTAATAAGCTATTTTACTGATGAGAAACATGCTCAAAGCTACTAGGTAGGTATTCTGCTAATCTGGCACCTAATAATTGTATTTTATACAAACAGGGTAACTGACTTTAGAAATTTGTGACTTGAAACTACTAAAAACAATGACCGCAGTGTTTGAAGTCAAAAGTCTTTGACCTGTGTGTGTTGCCAGTGATGACTTACGGATCTGAGACGTGGGCGCTATCAATAGGCCTCATAAGGAAGCTCAAAGTCACTCAGAGGGCTATGGAGAGGGCTATGCTCGGGGTTTCTCTGCGTGATAGAATCAGAAATGATGATAGCCCGAAGAATACCTAAACTGAAGTGGCAGGCGGGCCAGATTGCTCGCAGGACTGATGGTCGATGGGGTCAGAAGGTTCTGGAGTGGCGTCCGCGGACCGGAAGACGAGCTGTAGGTAGGCCTCCAACAAGATGGAGTGACGACCTCCTCAGGATCGCGGGATCGCGGTGGATACGAAAAGCAAAAGACCGGTCTGAGTGGAAAGCCTTGGGGGAGGCCTATGTCTAGCAGTGGACGTCTTTCGGCTGACATGACAATGATGATGACGTTAAACTATAATCAGCTATCAAGAGCATTTTTAATCATTCACATTATTAATATTTAATAAACTAAAAATCAAACTCGGTAAAACAGCAAACAAAAATTCCTGAAATTCCTCCCAAATGCCCATCCATTTTTTGAAACGACAAATAATCCAATGCGAAAATTGACGCAAATTCCAAACGAATTCGTTATGAATATAGATTGTAATTAAAAAAGGGGCCTTTGGAATTTTTAATATTGAACATGATTGATGTGCTAATGTGCCAGAAGTGAGAGAAGTGTAATAAGAATTTTTAAACCCCCGTTTGGAATGATATTAAAGCGACACGGAGGGACGAAAATACGTGAAATTACGCATACTTGCGTGACATGTTTGATTAAGGATTACCTTAATCAAACAAGTTTAAGTGTTAGAGTAGCAAAAATTACATTATAATATTTGAAGAAGTCTGGCTTGAATCTATGTCCTAAATATTATATCAACTGTCCTCTACACAAAACTTATTTTATTTTATTTTATGTATGTATTGTATTGTAAATTAATTGATGCCTAATCTTATCTCTGTATCTATTTACGCAAGTATTCTATTTTATTTATATACGTTTCTTGGTTAGTTATTTTTTTGTTCTTCTAAATATGTTTTTACACTTGCTTACTCGACTCGACGCATTTCTCAATCTCTCAATTTAGCTAGAAGAGATCTCTTAAACGGTTAACGTCGCCTTACATTTTGAGGTTCCGTAAATAAAATGATAAAACCGAACCCTTATAGGATCAGTCGTGGGTCTGTCACAGCCAATTTACTCCGAAACTACTGGACCCATTGAGTTGAAATTTGGTACACAATGTAAATTGATGTCCCAAAACACAGATGAGCAAAGAAATTTTTTTTTACGTAACACCTGGCCATAATGTGAGTTTTATCGCACGCTGCGCGCACGGTAAAACTCGCATTGTGGCCAGGTGAAGACGTAAAATTGTGTACTCATCACGGGCAGTAAAAAAGAAAGCCCTCTATCGCATATTTACAACCCTCGCCTACGGCTCGGGTCTCAAATACCTGCGATTTCGGGCTTTCTTTCTTTTACAGCCCTTGTTAAGTAATGTACTATTATAGTAAGTTTGTTTTTTGGTGTCATATATCAAATGAAAGAGATCGTTATGAGGATCTCAAATATATTTTTATTATTATTGTACCATAAATACTTTTGACTTTATTTATGAAAGAAGACGAAAGTTTACTTTTCCACCCCCTGACCTCCAAAACTATCGAGCCTAAAATATCGAAAAAAAAATAAAAAAATCATTGCTTATTTTTTACCTGACGGTAAGTGGAAACTGTGACCCATAGACATTCGCATTCACAAGACTGCAAGACTAAGACTGCAAATGCGCAGCCAACCCTGAGGACTAAGATGGAATGCCTCTATGCTAGTCATTACACCGGCTGTCTTATCCCCAAACCGGAACACAACAATGCGAACACTGCTGTTTGGCGGTAGGTTAATGGATAAGATGGTGGTAGCGATCCGGGCTGACCCCGGTACCACCCGCAAAAAAAAACGAAAAAATAAACGCTTTCGCTTTGCTTGTAGAAAATCCATAAAAACACTATCAAAAAAAAATACGTATTTACCCTCTCCACGAGAGTTCAACTCGCAATAGGTCTGGTTTTTCTTTTGTTCAGTAAAGTGTTTACATACATACATACTTAACTCTCGACCGGGCCCCTATTCTTACGAGAAAACCATATTACCTGTGGCATGTCATCCGTATTGTCAACGTTGCGATAGCTCTTATTTATTTGAGTCAAAAATAATACTATAACACTTCAAAAGGAATATTGTTTTAGCCAATAGAATAGACGCCCTGATTCAAGTATGAAGGATTGCTCATATTGGAACGAACCTTTTAAACAAAAAAATACCTCTGTTATAATTAGCAACTAACCTCTTCAGGTAACAGATTAACATGTATTTACCAATTTCTCATTATGATATAATTCAAACCAAAAAAAAGTGCTCGTCCTCCGATAAATAATTAAATCCTAGCTCCTTGTTCTACAACTTTATTATGGTAAGAACTCCTCAAAGAAAGTAAAATTAGATTTAATCATTTAAAATTGCTCTTTGCCAACTTTAAAGTAAGAAGGAAAATTAGAAATTGTCAAGTAATATTTGTGTGACATTCAATATTAAATAAAACGTTGCTTTGCGAGACTGTTATAAAAGTTCCCTGTTATTTAAAATGTTATTAATGAGGTAGTGAATCTTTTTTGTTTTCATTTATTTAACCTTGACTTTTAATTTATTTAGAAGTAACTTAAAGTTCTGAGTACTGGTAGAAAACCTCAGTCTAACATTTGCATTCTGCTAGGTGATTCTCTAAAGCAACTCACTCTTTGAAACATTGACAAATTATTAACCGACGGGCTTAAATTGTCCCATTCGTTGGCTACAGGACGTATTTGACTAATGTATACGAGGAATGCCAATAGAAGAAAACATTTAGTGCGAACGACCCGATAGTCAGGTCTAATGTTCGTAGCAAATACTTGCTACATAGTGGAATAATGCTGCTACAAGCTACAGCGTAGCACTTGTAGAATGTGGTACGTGGTAAGATACGAGTGCGACTGGTGTGAGAGCGAGAAATAATTATCTTCACAGTACCGCTACGTACAGAGTTATGGTGAGACAGAAATAAAAATCAGGATATAAATATTTGACTGTATATGTCAATGTGATATGCAGAAGGGTTCTGAAGGTGTATGAAAGAGGAACACTGATACTATTGTTTATTAACTTCACTTAAACTACCATTACATAGGGTGCTGACCAGGCGGGCGGAGGACGCGGATAAATATCGCAACCGTGGTTGGGAACGGACTAAATCGTCGCTGTCCCGGCGCCCGCTTGGTTTTCTAGAAATGCTGCCAGTCGCAATTAAGTAGTGAAGTCGCAACAAATATATTTACTAGCTTCGCTAGTCGCTAGTGGTAGCTACTGATAGCCTTAGGATAATCTTAATCATCTTCGCAAATCATCATCAAAACATCTTCGCAAGGAGCCGTGAAATATCATAATATAATATCAAACCATATATTTTTTCAATCACACCATGTAGAAAGCAACTTTGTCAGTGCATATCTTACCTTATCTTATAAATAGGACCTGTCGGATATACTTCACCACAGACGCCGAGCCACCGCCGCTCTTTTGTCTGTCTATAAGATTTCATTAATTCTTTCATGAAACGCTAACGACTTTTATCTGTGAAATTCCAGTAACATTTGCTTTCAATTTCAAATGAGACGATTAAACAAAATGTACCGTCATTATTTCAAAATGGACTGACCTAAACTACCGAATGCTCACTCACCCATATCAACACACAAACGTCCATTGCGACAACTAGCTACCCGGGGACGTTCGGAGGCTTAAAACATAAATATTCCATCACTTAGAAACGCAAGTCATATTGCCGCTCCTGCGAAGCCTTGAGGCTATTAAGAGGGTGCTACACAAATGCAATCATGTGTAATTCAGTTAAGTAAGGACCCTTTCTTTGCTCGGGCAGATGCGAGGGTGGGATGCCATTTGATTCATTTTAAAGAGGTATTTAGGACGTTTCCGGAAAGTGCTTTGTAAGGAAAAGGTACACTAAATCTTGATAGTACATGATTATGCCATTAGGAGTTGTTGAAGCGATTTAAAGACTTCCAAGGGACCGTTAAGTCATTCTTATAAAGTACTTGGCTGTGAGGACGTGACCTGCTTTACCTTAACGTAGTCAGAATACGTAGCGTCCTTTTGTTAGTACAGAAAGACCACTTTAATTTTCACTTTGCGTATCTCCATCCCTATAATAAGTACTAGCAGCAATGGGCAGGGCACATCAGTTACATAATCGCTAACGTGAAATAATTTCGATAACTCTGGCAACCGTCTGGCAGCTACATATTTTCAAAGACCATTGTAGCAAAACTTCTTGTCTAGGGCCACAGGTGATCGATTGAATCAAAGAGTTCTCGAGCGGCGTCTGAGTGTGGGTAGACCTTTAAAAAGGCAGGCGGATGATATGACTATGGTAATGGAAAACCAATGGGTGCAAGCAGCGCAGGACCAGTTCCTGCGGATCCCTAGGTCCAGTAGTGGACAAAATAATGACGATAAACGTTTGAAGCTTTTCTAAAGTTAAATAGATGACAATCAACTGATATTCAAGTTCATACAAGGAAATTTACTTAAGGGGCCTCTAACAAAGAAGAACTGACAATTATTGAAATTAAATTGAATATAATTCTTAATGTAGGATTTGCATAAAATACAATAAAGTAAAAATGGTGGACTTAATGCTCTATGCCATGCTCAGTGAACCAGTAGGCGGAAAAGAAAAATAAAAGGTCATTGAAAAGAAAAGTCGCGCAGAAAAAAATATCTGTTTCAATAAAACGAAAACAAGATAACTAGTATATAAAACATGAATACACATGAATATAGATTCATTTATTAGACTAATGCAGTCGATAGATGCGGGTTACTCCAAACTATCAGAGAGATGCTATTAGAGATGTTGGTAACTACTGTTAAGTCCAGTAGTGCACGTCCGTTGGCTGATAATGATGATGAATGTATTATTCTAAAATTAAAATTATTTATATCTACATGACAATATCTGGATTTTGTTGTAAGGTTCGCATGTCACTTGTCATAACCGTGTCCCCTTATTTCACTGACAATCATTTCACAGAACATATGTCTTCGCAGAATTTTCTTTTCGAAGAAAGGTATTTTCTGCTAAGCTCGTATTTACTTATGGTTCTCTTAAAAAATATTTACGTAGAGTGTGTGGTTAGGTTAGGCTAAACTTGTAACCATCACAAGATGAAATCAACACGGGTACAGCAGTAGTTCAGCATTTCTATGAAATGGGTTTCTACAAAACAAGGGTCATAATGATATGAAAGATGCACGACATAAACGTTTTTCGTTCAAAAAAATGACACCGCCATGTTTTTCATATAAGTTAATTTTCACGGTATAATTTTGCATTCTTTAATTTGGCCATGCACAATGTATAAGACTGGCCTACTTAAAAGGATTTCAATTAAGCAGCAAATGTTAAAGTAATTAAAACCGCCTAATAAGCTCTCAGCCGCCATACATTGTCGTATCACGGCTTAAAACAATGTTGAAGTAAGTAAATCACAAGTGTCAGCGGTAAGAAAGATAATCTTTTAATATAAACTAAATTTAAAACGGAAAAACGTCATAAACATATATTCATATTTAGGACTGTATTTTTTGTAAAATTGCTATAACATACTGACTGACGGACAGCCAGACGGAAGGAAATTGCAAAATAAAGATTTATTTTTAATAATTTAAATTATTATAAGAACAATTTACTGTCTTTCTTTCTTTGCTTAAACGTATTTGAGTAATGGATAAACAAAATAACAAAGCACTAACTTTCTTGGAGTTTTGTCACTCCTGCTTTCAAACAAAGATGCGAAACGAAATCGTTATAAAGTTATCTCACGAAAGCGGGTACGCCATACCCGTGTGTGTAGATGCACGTGCACGTTATCTCTGCGTGCGTAGCTTTCGCTGCTAAGCGTCGCCATAGTGTGCGTGTCTATACGCGGTACAACTACAAGTAGGGTAAAGTCACCACTGGTCAGCCAGAGATCTGTAGTCGGCCTCTGCCTATACTTTGTATGAGTGGGAAGAGTGGAAAATATATTTCCCACTCTTCGCACTCATGTAAAGTTGACTACTAGTCTCTGGCTGACAACTGGTGCCTTTACCCTATGGTCCACCCGCTTTCGTGAGTTAAAACAACTTTACTGTATCTGAATAATGGGAGCGCTGTGCTTAGTTTCCTCGAACTGCGAATGGGAGAACAGAATTACAATAAAAAGTTGACAATAACTACGGCAATACGCAAACTAGGAGTTATTTACTGAACCGTTTCCATTACGGACTGCGAGATCCTTTGATGATACCACTTTGAAGTAGTTAATAGTAGTTAGCTGTAGTTGGAGGTAGTTAGGAGTATTAACAGATGAGTGCGGAAAATATGGCTTGTGAACTAATGAATAATAAATCCTATATCATTGTATTAAAAACCTTAACGTGTGGCTTTTGATTGTGGTTTTGGTGAACAGTAGTTTTGATTCTGCTTAGGGTTACTAGAGGCTTTTTTGAATGTCTGGAATTAGGGTTTTGTCACCTTTTACAACTCAGGTCGATAACTGTGGAAGGTCATATAAACACGTACCTACTTTTTTATTTTGGTTTTCTCTATTCAAAAATCTTACATTACTCGTACAGTCGACGTCAAAGATATGTTTACATTTTTTCACCTTATTTCATAGAAATTAAGTACAAAAATGTTAACATATCCTTGAGGTCGACTTATTTCGAGTTATGTCGAGTTATTATAGCTTGCATTAATTTAAGAAAATCTTTTTTAATTTCTCACCGATAGTAAATTAGCTGGACGGAAAAGAAAACAAACGAAGAAGTTTTGAAGATGGTGAACGAGAAAAGACATATTTTAAAAACTATAGAATGTAGAAGAGGAAAGATGATGGGCCACTTGATGCGGCACGATAGTTTCTTTTTGAACATTTTGGAGGGTAAAGTCGAAGGAAAAAGAGGAAGAGGAAGACCTAGGCTCACATACTTTAACCAAATAAGACGGAAGGCGAATGTCGTGTCGTATCAGGAGGTGAAAAGGCTGGCACAGGATAGAGAAAAGTGGCAATTACTCCACCGACAAGAGCCTGGCTCTTAAATTTAATGAGTAAAGCAAAATTAGCGAGAAGAAAACTAAGCCAGTCCCTACAATCCCAGAGCTTTGTTTGGGCTAGGTTAATTTAGGATAAAAACACTTAGTTCAATCGACTACAAAGAGATGTAAGGTAAGGTGGGGCAAGTGCGTCTAAGGGTCAAGTCCGTCTAACCAACAATATCCCCTAAAAAAAATATGGTTTGTCGCACTTCCCCTGTTGACGCCCTTACCCAACCTGACGGGACAAGTGCGTCTACGGGTTAAGTCCGTCTTACCAACAATTTCTCCTAAAAATATATGGTTTGTCGCACTTCCCCCGTTGACGCTCTTATCCAACCTGACGGGGCAAGTGCGTCTACGGGTCAAGTCCGTCTAACCAACAATATCTCCTAAAAATATATGGTTTATCGCACTTCCCCCGTTGACGCTCTTACCGAACCCGACGGGGCAAGTGCGTCTACGGGTCAAGTCCGTCTAACCAACAATATCTCCTAAAAATATTTGGTTTGTCGCACTTCCCTCGTTGAAGCTCTTACCCAACCCGACGGGGCAAGTGCGTCTACGGGTCAAGTCCGTCTTACCAACAATATCTCCTAAAAATATATGGTTTGTCGCACTTCCCTCGTTGACGCTCTTACCCAACCCGACGGGGCAAGTGCGTCTACGGGTCAAGTCCGTCTAACCAACAATATCTCCTAAAAATATATGGTTTGTCGCACTTCCCTCGTTGACGCTCTTACCCAACCCGACGGGGCAAATGCGTCTACGGGTCAAGTCCGTCTTACCAACAATATCTCCTAAAAATATATGGTTTATCGCACTTCCCCCGTTGACGCTCTTACCGAACCCGACGGGGCAAGTGCGTCTACGGGTCAAGTCCGTCTTACCAACAATATCTCCTAAAAATATATGGTTTGTCGCACTTCCCTCGTTGACGCTCTTACCCAACCCGACGGGGCAAGTGCGTCTACGGGTCAAGTCCGTCTTACCAACAATATCTCCTAAAAATATATGGTTTGTCGCACTTCCCTCGTTGACGCTCTTACCCAACCCGACGGGGCAAGTGCGTCTACGGGTCAAGTCCGTCTTACCAACAATATCTCCTAAAAATATATGGTTTGTCGCACTTCCCTCGTTGACGCTCTTACCCAACCCGACGGGGCAAATGCGTCTACGGGTCAAGTCCGTCTAACCAACAATATCTCCTAAAAATATATGGTTTGTCGCACTTCCCTCGTTGACGCTCTTACCCAACCCGACGGGGCAAATGCGTCTACGGGTCAAGTCCGTCTAACCAACAATATCTCCTAAAAATATATGGTTTGTCGCACTTCCCTCGTTGACGCTCTTACCCAACCCGACGGGGCAAGTGCGTCTACGGGTCAAGTCCGTCTTACCAACAATATCTCCTAAAAATATATGGTTTTGTCGCACTTCCCCCATTGACGCTATTACCCAACCTGACGGGGCAAGTGCGTCTACGGGTCAAGTCCGTCTAACCAACAACATCTCCTAAAAAATATATGGTTTGTCGCACTTACCCCGTTGACGCTCTTACCCCACCTGACCTTATCCACTTTTGGATCTTATAACAATGAAATAACGTAAAGAAGTGGATTTCTATCTTTGTGGTACACTGTAAATAAAATATTTTAACAAAAACCAGTCAGTATTTATTTTGGGTTTGAAAACCCTACTCCGCTGGCACTGGTGACGTAATATCATGGGGCGTGCACTCGCCACGAATATTTTGCAGAAACTTCTGGAACTTCGGCAATAAAGTCTGCATAATGGGGGGTAGTTGCGACAAAATGGTGTAGTAAATTAGAACTTGATGGGGATTATACAGTTTGTAATGTTTAGAGTTTGTATTTGGCAACTAATAAAAATTACATACACAATATAAACATAATTATTAGAACATTTGATGCTGCTGCTTTACCTAGGAGGCCAGGATACATAACGGTAACGTAAACGATTTTCGAAAACTAACAATGGGGCCATTTAGGATCAGTGTTATATTTGTACAGATTTTTCAAACTACGCAACGGATTTGAATGCGCTTGAGAGTGGTTAAAAAGGAATTAACGAATAATAAATTCTGGTTTATGTATAGGCAACTCTGTTAAGCCGAAGTGAAGCGAGGGCGGGTCGCTTGAGTATTATAAATATTTAGCTAAGCTGTTAATCTAATCTATAAACGTTAACTCTTTCAGCACCGGGCGCCAGTACTAGTAATAAACAAATTAATATCAGGGTTTTACACCAATAAGGGCCCTAGTCCCAAAGCTCAAGGCTTGTACTTATTAGTTTTGACAGCGAACATTTTTCGTTCATAATTTTTCCTACTGAAATTATTTCAGTTTCTACGTGTATTATAAAAAAAGAAACTGAGTGACTGATCGATCAACGCACAGTTGAAACCATTGAGCTGGACTTGTAATTCGGAGAAAAAATCTTTGGTTATCCAGGTGTGCATTAAAAAGAGGTTTAAGGTATTTCAACCCCTAAGGGGTTAAAATAGGGGGAGTAGCGGGAAACTAATTCTAAGCGGACGAAGTCGCGGGCGTCCTCTATTTTGAATTAAAAGTTTTAATCCAAAAATATACTAGGTATCTACCTATACCAAATTTGATCCAAATAAATTCAGCTGTTTAATGTGTAATAGAAAGATTTACATCAAAAGATCCTCACAAACTTTTAAATTCTGTTCGGTAGGATAAGTAAAATGAAATGAATAGACATAAAGACAGAAAAATTAACATTGCAAAATTCTTTCTTGTTTCAAGAGTCAGGTTTATTTCGCATAAATTCAGGAGCAGTTTCCAAAAAGATTAAGTTGAAAGGCGATATAGCCCTAAATTTAATGTTTCGGGATTATGCAGGCTTAACTGATCTTAGGGCCATAATGGCGAAGTAAGAGCCCCCATAAAGATGTAACTTTAAGAGTTTCGCGAGATTCCCAGTACCTGTTGTTATCTTTTTTACTCAATTACGGCAAAATTTGTTTTATCTTTATAAGTATTAAGACTGTAAATTGTTAATATTTAATGTTATTTAGAATTAAGGTTTTTGTAAAAAGCGGAAAAAATTGCGGGTTACAGGATGATACGGTACCAAAGACACCCAATATTAGCTTTGTCTTAAACTATATCGTTATCATATTGTTCACGTTATTGCTCTTAGTATATACCGACATTGAGCGAGCGCCCTAGTATTAGCGTGGATAAGGAGGGATTCACGCTGGTACAGAAAAAGAGTAAGGCTCGTAGGAAGCCTTGTAAGAGTCAGTGCGGCACCGCTAGTTTGGACCCAAAGTCAGGACTGCAAGCTGCCACACCGAACACGGCGCTCTACGTGTCGCGCCTGCACCACTCCACGTCGGTGGGCGACGTGGTGGGCTACGTCAGTCAGAAGACAGGTTGCACTCTGAGGGTGTTCCAGCTGCAATCGCGGCGCTATGTGCACTTCGCTTCTTTCGTGGTGCGAGTGCCGCGGCCACTGCTGGGGACGGTCGAGTCGCCTGCCTTCTGGCCGAAAGATGTCGTGTTCCGGCGGTTCCGGGGCGGCCTGCCAGCGAGCGTGACTTCGAACGCTGCGACACAACAGAGCAATGCTGTTTTGTCGCCAAGATAATTTAGAATATTGTTAAGTTTATAAATATATGTATTTTAGTCAGTAAGGTATTTATCTATGGGCCTAGTAGCCTGAAAATAAAGTTATTTATTATTATTATATATATTATGAGGGTTAAAATGGCCGTATTGTAAGCAATAATGTTGACAATCATGTTATGATGTTTTTATAAAAGTGACACAAAATGAATAGGGAATAAACGGAATCAAGTTGTTTGAATGGAAGTAGTTACCGTTACCTTTACTATTTCCATATAATATATAATATATAGTTACATATATGTTGTGTGTTATATTCCAATAAACATAGTTAGTCTGACCTTTTGAACGCCACAGTCGGCTCAGGCCGACAGCTGAATTTTGTGCTACTAATGCCACCGTCGGAAACAGCCGACAAAAGTTCAAGATCAAAAGAGACTTCGTTTCGTAGCAATGAAGTTGTAATTTGCATGGCATAGCAAACATGACATTAATAAATTAATTAATTATCATCATTTCAAACTCTTTAAACTATCCTTACTAATAATATAAACGTAAAAGTTTGTAAGTACGGATGAATGTTTGTTACTCTTTCACGCTGCAACAGCTGGACAGATTTGGATGAAATTCGAAATGGAGATAGCTTATACCCTGGATTAACACATAGGCTACATTTCATTCCGGAAAATTTAAAAGTTCCCGAGGGAATAATGATATTCGAAATCTACGCGTACAAAGTCGTGGGCAGAAGCTAGTAAGAAATATTGCACGAGGGGCGAATTGCTTCAATATTCAACAAGCCTTCACGGCTAGAATAATTAATTTATATAAAAAGTAACTAAACCACCAAGAATGGTATTCTCGTAAAGTAGTATCTTTAAAATATGTTTTAAATACAGTTCGATAGCTTTTGGAAGATACTTTGGGTTAGTACTTATCTCTCACTCGCTCTTATACGCTCTTTTTAATAGCGAGTAAAAGAGAAGTATAAAACCGAAGCACCTAAGTGCTCACATACTAGACGTACCTAATTACTTTGGCCGAGCTGCTCGAAGAAACCCAGTCAAAATAAACACTTATTTAAATATAGCAACTTAATCTGGCCGGTTAGTAATTGGTTAACGAATGGAGAGGCGAGTGGCTTAACACAATTACCGAACATAACAGTTGAATTAAAGAACCATGTAAACGGAATAAAAGTTTTCTGTTTCAGATTTTCTGCTGGAGGCGGTAGGCGGCGGACGAAGAAAATAAACACAATCTTTTGAGAGAAAATGTGCTTTATTGCATTTATTTACACTGA
The DNA here is from genome assembly GCA_923062465.1 of Acleris sparsana. Classification (NCBI taxonomy): domain Eukaryota; kingdom Metazoa; phylum Arthropoda; class Insecta; order Lepidoptera; family Tortricidae; genus Acleris; species Acleris sparsana. The sequence continues at coordinate 5,569,657 of OV281308.1, read as the reverse complement.
TAATTCAGTGCAGGGGCCAATTACTAAAAGCATAATTATTTTTTAAATGTTTTGGCTCATTTTGTAGTTTTCTTTACGAGACAAAACACTCATATTATTAGACGAATACGCTTTGAGAAATGAGCCCCAGGGGCCTGTTTCTCGAAACTCACTAGGCTAATAATTTTAGTTTATGCGGTACATTTCACTACTAAACACTAAACTGCGTTGAGTGCTATATTTTTAATCTAGTCAGTTTCAAGAAATGGGCCCCAGTAGGTTGAACTAATATACAAAATGTGCAAAAGTGTCTGTCCGTCTATTTGTTACGCTTTCATGGTTAAACTGTTGAACCGTTTTTGATTAAATTTGGTCAGGAATTTGAATACCAAAGAGACTCATTATCCCATATTTCAAATGTTCATAAAATTATACCATAAGCAACAAAATATTTAGTTTTATGTAGTAGTGACGTGCGTTATTATATTTATAAATTTTCTGTTAAAATCATAAAACCAACGCGGCATAACTTGACATTAGTTTTATTAACTTACAAAAGTCCACATCTATACAATGACGGACGGACTGACTGAATGTCAACGCAGATTCTAAGACACTGGACTCAAGGACTTAAAATTTGGTGGGAATATACCTTACGTAAGCTATGGGTGCATAAAAAACTATTATTCAAAAAACAGTACGAACAGGAAGAAAAGGATAAATAACGCAACACAAAACTCTACATACGGCATACAAAGTTTAGGGCGTTCTCTATTAGTCATATCACGACACGTTTAGACTAGTTTTTAGTGACCCTGCCTACGAAGTTAGTAGTCCTGGGTTCAAATCCCGGTGAGGGCAGGTATTTGTGTAATGAGCGCGAGTACTTATTCCGGGGTCTTGCATGTTTTCTATTTATTTAGGTATGTATTTCTGTATATAATTAAGTTTATTACTGCATAGTACTCGGTAGTACAAGCCTAAAGCTTAGTTTGGGACTTTGGAGGTAGTATTCCTTATGTACTCTATGGAAGTACTTTACTGCCAAATTAGGGACTTTAATTTTATAAGTATAAAACTAAATCGACTCTTTATAAAACAAGTCTAATTTTGATAAAAAATTATTCAACAAACGAGAGTTATAAGCCTCTAATTAGCGATTAGAAAAGCAAATTTCTGTGCAGGTGCTCGCAAGTAGCGGTATTAACCTTTACCCTTATGTCCTTTATATCATTAACCTTACTTTAAAAACGGTTACTTTTAAATTCCCTAGACATATCATGGGGCCATTATGGTCGTCTGTCCATGTGGATAAAAGGTTTGTCATTTTCTGACCAGTATCTAAGTGCGAGAGTGACGGATACTTTATCCACCGCGACAAAAGTGACTATATTACGGGCCCAGCGGGGCTAGACAAGTTGCCATCGAATACGAACGCATTTGACGTAAGTCTCGTGATATATCACTCGTTATAACTGACACGCTGTAATGTGATCGCTATCACTCGCTCGAATCGAATAGTGATAGTTTTGACGTTTTGTCCGTCGAGCACTATCACGATATAAACATCGGCATCTAAGGGCAACCTGGCTACCTTTTTCATTTTTGACAACGCAAAGCGATCGGTGATCACCAAACGCTAGCGTTACTTGTCTAGCCCCACAGTACAGCTATCAAAAGTTGGATTCTCCCGCTTGTCGCTCAGTGCGTCTCTATCGTTACAAATTAGATAGAAAGGGTGACCCAAGCGATAAACAAGTCGCGGACAACATGTGCTAGCCCTCCAGGGGTCCGTATTATAACGGGTTCTAGTATGACTTCGGCCTTAAACGGCACTCGTAAATCCTCCGAATTAACTACAGGCTGGCAACACTTCGCACTCAAGGTTTATTCCCGTAAGCCACCCTTTTATCAGGCCCCATCAGGCTCATGTCGCTGTTTTAAATTAACACACGCCGACATACAAATGTTTGCTTAGGAATGACCCGAACCGTGAAGTAGGAATGGATAGAGGAATGTTAACGCTTAATTTGGCAAATGTAAAAAAGTCGTCAAATCTTTTTCGACTATTAAATCAGCATAAAAAAAATGTAATAGAGTTAAAATTAGGTATAGTATGTTCACTGTTTTGAACACTAAGAGTATGTTTTTAATACAACATTAATAATACGTATGATTTAAATAGATTAAACCATTTTTTTTATGTCTGTGCCCAATATTCAACTCGCAGATAGATTTGATCCTTCATTTCATATTTAACGACACCATGGGCCCGTTGTATAAAGCTACAAGTTACAATTTTTCAGATGTAAACCGGCAACACTGCTCAAATGGCTCGATACGTTAAACTTATTAGTCCAACACCTCTTTTTAACCTTTAGGTATAGTCTCGACATGTCCGTCTGTCTACGGTTTAACTTAGAGACGATTGGTACTAACAAACCTGCCGACAAAGTTGTAAAATACATTGTGAAAAAATCTGAAAAATATGTTAAATGAAAGCATAATAATCTATTTGCTGTAATATCACGACCAAGAAGACTTAATTAGTTCTTGAGATACAGGAGACCAAATAACTTTTAATCGGAAGTTCGTTCATCCACGTACTTGTAGTTTTACGAAACAGTTTTTTGTTTTTGTAGTAACGGCGACGGAACCCTACACTGAACAATGGTCCGACATGCTCTTGCCAGGCTTTAACCGAAACCTTTATATCGCCTTGAACTAAAAGGTCAAGGTCGATTTGAAATTAATATTAAGACAAAAACATTTCAATAAACAAAGCCATCAGTCACGCCTAGGTCAGGCTGATGTAACGACAATTTGATTATGGGCCTGCTCACGTTAAAACATTAGCAATGCGACCGGCGCAAGATTAATGATCGGGTCTGGATCAAGCCTTGTCACGATACTTTCTACGTCTGTTTTTAGAACAACCTGTACATATATATGTAAGTGACACCCACATTGTCTGAACTGGTAGCACTTCTATAGAACAACCTGTAGTTCATAGTTCATTTTATCGATAATAATAATTACATGTCAAGTAAGTCTTTCTTATTATATAAAAATATAATAATGATATTAAAATAATTTTAAAACTAATTGGTACATACATAAAACTAGCAGGTAATATAAGACATTGATTCATTTCATGAAAATAGATCCCTGTAGTCATAGAATGCCTTCTCTACAAGCCATTTCTTAAGCTTGTATTTAAATTTCGATGGATTATTTGCAGCTATAATATCGTCAGGAAGGTGATTATAATATATCTTAAGGCCATAACGTGTGTGAGTTGTAAATGTATATGTAAGTGATGCCCACATTGTCTGAACTGGAAGCACTTCTGTAGAACAACCTGTACATGTATATATAAGTGATACCCACATTGTCTGAACTTGAAGCACTTCTATAGAACAACCTGTACATGTATATGTAAGTGATACCCACATTGTCTGAACTGGAAGCACTTCTATAGAACAACCTGTACATGTATATATAAGTGATACCCACATTGTCTGAACTTGAAGCACTTCTATAGAACAACCTGTACATGTATATGTAAGTGATACCCACATTGTCTGAACTTGAAGCACTTCTATAGAACAACCTGTACATGTATATATAAGTGATACCCACATTGTCTGAACTTGAAGCACTTCTATAGAACAACCTGTACATGTATATATAAGTGATACCCACATTGTCTGAACTTGAAGCACTGCTATAGAACAACTTGTACATGTATATATAAGTGATACCCACATTGTCTGAACTGGAAGCACTTATATAGAACAACCTGTACATGTATATGTAAGTGATACCCACATTGTCTGAACTGGAAGCACTTCTATAGAACAACCTGTACAAATATATGTAAGTGATACCCACATTGTCTGAACTGGAAGCACTTCTATAGAACAACCTGTACATGTATATATAAGTGATACCCACATTGTCTGAACTGGAAGCACTTCTGTAGAATAACCTGTACAAATATATGTAAGTGATACCCACATTGTCTGAACTGGAAGCACTTCTATAGAACAACCTGTACATGTATATATAAGTGATACCCACATTGTCTGAACTGGAAGCACTTCTATAGAACAACCTGTACAAATATATGTAAGTGATACCCACATTGTCTGAACTGGAAGCACTTCTATAGAACAACCTGTACATGTATATGTAAGTGATGCCCACATTGTCTGAACTGGAAGCACTTCTGTAGAACAACCTGTACAAATATATGTAAGTGATACCCACATTGTCTGAACTGGAAGCACTTCTATAGAACAACCTGTACATGTATATATAAGTGATACCCACATTGTCTGAACTTGAAGCACTTCTATAGAACAACCTGTACATGTATATGTAAGTGATACCCACATTGTCTGAACTTGAAGCACTTCTATAGAACAACCTGTACATGTATATATAAGTGATACCCACATTGTCTGAACTTGAAGCACTGCTATAGAACAACTTGTACATGTATATATAAGTGATACCCACATTGTCTGAACTGGAAGCACTTCTATAGAACAACCTGTACATGTATATGTAAGTGATACCCACATTGTCTGAACTGGAAGCACTTATATAGAACAACCTGTACATGTATATGTAAGTGATACCCACATTGTCTGAACTGGAAGCACTTATATAGAACAACCTGTACATGTATATGTAAGTGATACCCACATTGTCTGAACTGGAAGCACTTATATAGAACAACCTGTACATGTATATGTAAGTGATACCCACATTGTCTGAACTTGAAGCACTTCTATAGAACAACCTGTACATGTATATGTAAGTGATACCCACATTGTCTGAACTGGAAGCACTTCTATAGAACAACCTGTACATGTATATGTAAGTGATACCCACATTGTCTGAACTGGAAGCACTTATATAGAACAACCTGTACATGTATATGTAAGTGATACCCACATTGTCTGAACTGGAAGCACTTCTATAGAACAACCTGTACATGTATATGTAAGTGATACCCACATTGTCTGAACTGGAAGCACTTATATAGAACAACCTGTACATGTATATGTAAGTGATACCCACATTGTCTGAACTGGAAGCACTTCTATAGAACAACCTGTACATGTATATGTAAGTGATACCCACATTGTCTGAACTGGAAGCACTTCTATAGAACAACCTGTACATGTATATGTAAGTGATACCCACATTGTCTGAACTGGAAGCACTTATATAGAACAACCTGTACATGTATATGTAAGTGATACCCACATTGTCTGAACTGGAAGCACTTCTATAGAACAACCTGTACATGTATATGTAAGTGATACCCACATTGTCTGAACTGGAAGCACTTCTAAAGAACAACCTGTACATGTAATGTAAGTGATACCCATATTGTCTGAACTGGAAGCACTTCTATAGAACAACCTGTACATGTAATGTAAGTGATACCCATATTGTCTGAACTGGAAGCACTTCTAAAGAACAACCTGTACATGTAATGTAAGTGATACCCATATTGTCTGAACTGGAAGCACTTCTATAGAACAACCTGTACATGTATATGTAAGTGATACCCATATTGTCTGAACTGGAAGCACTTCTGTAGAACAACCTGTACATGTATATGTAAGTGATACCCACATTGTCTGAACTGGAAGCACTTCTGTAGAACAACCTGTACATGTATATGTAAGTGATACCCACATTGTCTGGACTTGAAGCACTTCGCTTTATTGGTGTGTGTAGAGAACTGGGCGTCTATTCAAAACGGTAAAAACAATATCGTTTTTGATCTGTTATCGTATTGTCAACTCTTGATAGCTCTTATTTTCTTGACAGTAATGGCGGCTGACGTCATAACAATACCATAACAGGTCAAAGATGATATGTTTTTTACCATCGGTAATAGAGGCCCAGGATAAGCGACGATATATTTATCGTTCGATATATTTATATGTTGAAATATTCGATTTGCGGATAAGTGCGAATTGTATAATTTCAAAATATCTGTTTGTGTATTTATTTTCAGTTTCGTTTTACTTTTGGCGAGTAGTTCTTAAATATTATAACGTAATATTGCCGTCGATAATGCTGTGAGGCTTTAATTAAAATATTGGAAATAGGGGTCCAACAGTTCATCAACTAAGAAGTATTTGTATTTTATTATTTAGCTATACCTACTGAGTGTAAATAATTTACTGGCACTACCACCATGAAATAAAAACAGGAACGAAGCAACGCTAGAAGTAGAACGTTTCGTAATGTTACTAAATAAATTGCTCAGTAAGTAACAGTTTCGTGTCGTGTTGATATATAATCGCGAAAGTATCCAGAAATGACGGTCATATTTTTCTGCCGGTCATTTTCTTCGCTACAGTAGGTACTAGAATATTCACTGAGGAGACCATAAATGTGACGTCCTTGACGAAAACCGCATGCTATACCATGACATGTCCTGTTTTGTTTTTGTGTATTGTTGGTCCGTGGTCTTTGAATGGGGTTAATAATTGTATTTATTTCCTCTTCGGCTGTTTGCTAACAGGTTAACTATTACAATTTCAAATCGGCGGAGTAATTGGGATGCACATTAATTTAATTATGTATTGTATTATCATTAAAAATAAAAAACCGACTTTGTAATTTTATACGTTGACATTTAAGGTTTACATCGTACTCGTAAAGACATCAACTTGTCCAAAACTTGCAAACTATTACTAGGAAATAACAATAGAGTTACCTACTGATATAGAAACTTATTTAAGTTCGATAGGTTTTTTTTTATGGCACAGAGAAGGCAAGCGGTCACACGGGCCAACGGATGGTAAGTGGAAACTGTGACCCATAGACATTCGCATTCACAAGACTGCAAGCCTAAGACTGCAAATGCGTTGCCAACCCTGAGGACTAAGATGGAATGCCTCTATGCTAGTCATTACACCGGCTGTCTTATCCCCAAACCGGAATACAACAATGCAAACACTGCTGTTTGGCGGTAGGTTAATGGATAAGATGGTGGTAGTGATCCGGACGGACCCTGCTTTATAAAGCTACTTAAGCTGAGGTTAAGGTACATTTCAATTGACACTATTTACTTTGTTATCAACTTATATATAGTCGAAAGAGAACAGTCGTTGCTGGGCTGTAAGAAAATAGTACGTAATATTTTAAAACAATTTAAATAACAAAAATACATTAAAACAAACCTCTTTTTCTCTTCGTAGCTCCTGAACCCGGCCTGATGTGTATCTACTGCAATTGTTTAAATAATTCGCGATAAAGCGGGCCCAGCAAGAAAACCCGTGTTTTAAATGTGTTAACACGTTCTGTGCCAAAAACTCCACAGCGGGTCTAGTTTATATGGAAATAAGGGCAGCTGGCAATCATTTAGCTAAACAATTAGCAGATGCTTTAAAAATATACAGGTTTTTGGAAATTGCTTCGGCCTTACGTCAGCATATTATTGTGTTTTCATTGAAAGTCCTAATGTTTGTACGGCGCGAACATTTTGAAACTTTTCTTAATAATGCTGAATTATCGTTACACAAACATTTTAAATTGGGGATGGACACACGGACTAGTGGCCATAGAAAAGATGAATTCAGAGAGCTGACGTAAGATATCGGATGATCGAAAAGAAGTTCTCCAGAAGTCTTGATATTTTTGTCTACTGGGGGTTTCATTCTTTGGTACTTCATTATTCTATACTACATTCAACATCCCAATTACGTAAGCAAACATAAACTTCTCAGGCAGCCCAAATTATTATCGCAAAATGAAGTACCTTCACACCTCGTTGGTTAGTAAAAGGGGTTCGGATCCGTATCACCAAAACAAATGACGGTCTGATTACCACCTCTTAAACAACCTAAAACGGTCTTTAATTACCGGTTGAAAAAGAAAGGCTGAAGCCGGATAATCATCTCGATAATGGATGAATATTTAAAGTAGCGTCGGCCCGGATTAACTAAGTGCCTCGAGAACTTGGGTCCCTTTGGGCTTTTATAGCGCCGATTTGTCACCGGATTTTAAAGTAATCGGTAACGAGATAGCTGTTACGGCAACCTACCTTTTTATTTTAGAAATATACTAGTGGATTAGTTTGCGAGACAAACGATCGGATCAATTGAATTTTTTCGATGCTTTGTTTAAAAAAAATCGCTACTAAAGTTGGTCTCATCGAATGCTCTCTATGTCGATTCTTCAAGCCTCGAGATCACTGCATGTACAGCAGAGACTGGATTTACCTTGACTGTAGGCATCTTGGTTTTAAGGTATTGGTGTGTTAACTAGGTCCCTTGCACACAGGTTCCTGTCGCATAGCCTCTCTAGAGTCTTCAATAGAATTGAGGTGAGGCTGATAGGTCTGAAGGACTTGGGGTCTGATTAGTACTGATTAGTAACCTTTCCCTATATGGGGTATGTTTAGACCTTCCACAAGGTGGACTGACGATCTGATAAAGGTCGCGGGAAACCGCTGGATGACAGCAGCAGAGGACCGATCGTTGTGGAAAACCTTGGGGAAGGCCTTTGTCCAGCAGTGGACGTCTTGCGGCTGATAATGATGATGATGATTACTTAATCCTCCTTCCACCGCCGGAGGATAGATTTGTGGCTTTAGTGAAAACGGATACAAGTCAAGTTAGCTCTTTATAAGAAAGGGTAAACGTCATGTACAGAGTATACTAGACATATACCGTTTTTCACCTAAACCTCGGGAGATTTGTATCATTTTTCACTAGAGTTAGAGGGGTGACATTCGAAACGCATTTTATTTTCACATAAATCGTTTTGCATTTATTTTTTCGCATAACGCCCTTTTATGCTGACATTACAGAATTTAATAAACGTCTTTTTTGTTTAGGTTAGGTTACGTTAGGTTAGTTTTTTAAAATAATAAAAATAAAACAATATCTGTTGTAAAAACCGCTTTAGGTCAAACGATTTTATGTCATATAATACATTATGCGAAAAAACATTATGGATTTTGATATCAACCCGTTACAGAGATATCCGAGAGTAAAGTGACTTCTTTGGCAACAGCTAGAAAACAAATAATTGAAAATTCAGTAACGAAATTGTCCCATTACAATACATTTTATCACTTTGAAATCATTATGAATTGTAAAATGATAGTGTAATGTATAACAAACACCAAGACATCTCAAACTTCTCAATTCAAAGCTATTGCTAGAACATCTTTTAAAGTAAAGCAAGAAAACCTTAATGCCAAAGGCAATGATCAAAGGGAACTTTATGAAATAGTACATTGTGCATCAAGGGTAGTATGAAGGGAATTACCAACGAGAGTGTTAGAAGCCCGACGCCGAAGGCGGAGGGCTTTTAATGACTCGAGTTAGTAATCCCCTTACTGCCTGTGATACACACAATGGTTTTCATCACATTTGCGAGGAAAAAAAACAAAGAGAAAACACTTTAACTCTGCAAAATATAAATAAATAACTTTTGACGAACGGGAACGTAAATGGAAACGATATTTTTTTTGTGACCTCTACCACAGATAATAACTGCGTTTAGTTTCGACCTGGATTCGAGCCAGATTTAGCCAATTTGATAAAAATGTATAATTACTAAAATTAATGATAAATGTTGATATAAACTTGAAATAGGTATAAAAATAATGAAGTTTAATGAAGCGTATAGGTTTTGTGTAATGTAAGTTAGTCTATAGCAAATTTTTAAAGATGAAATTAGAAACCGATTTAATTTTTGGCTGAAAATTAAACCTCCTTAGTCAGAAATGATGTACGAAAGAGTTGCAAATTTTAAAAAGAAAGTCATTACTCCCTAGGGATGACAAACTCGCCATAATTCCCGAGGGAACAATTTAGGCCATTGTCCTTCTGTATACAGGCATGGAATAACACCATTTACGAGCAAGTGTGATGAAAATATCAATTAAAAAGTTTGAAACTCCGGCTCGGGAGATTATAATGCGTCTTACTTGTTCCGTCGATTTGTTTTATTACTGTTCCTTGGGAGTTATAGCTCTTCATATAAATTTCTGTTTCTGCGACAGACGCCAAACGAGGACAAATTTTCTATACTTTTGTAATCACTATTATACGAGTAATAGGTCCTTACATATGAAATTGGCGCTTTATATGGCAAAAATATACCTATAATATATCCAATTTATTTCCGGTTATTTAACACTGTTTTATCACTCACACCGAAACCTGCCGCTAACTCTGACGTAGTATCATCATTTTTAATTCTTCGTTATTAACTTGGGTCTCCGGCGTAGATCAAAATTTCCAGAACGAAAACGTTGGAGCCAAAAACGTACCATGTTTTCTTTTACAGTAGCTGCCTCATATCATTAATCCTTCGAGCCGTTTCTGCAGCATTTGTGCCACGGTGGAACTCGTATTCGTAAAGAACGCGATATTTTAAGTTCTTTAAGTTGGAAACAGAATGATGTCAAGGAAAAAACAAATGAGGCGATAACAAATGAATCGCTAAATTCGGAGGACAAATTTTGAATTTAGAATTCTTAGCCAAACACCAGATATTTTGAACCAAAGCGGCCAGTTCAACAAAACGCCAATTTCGTATAGGTATCTAAGGACACAATACATTGTAAATTTAATAATCACTGTTTGTCCATCTTTCCGTGTTTAACTCAAAGACTCTAGGTACTACAAAGCTGTAATTTGGCTCTGGAATCTTAAAATTTTACTGTGTTGAATAGAGACCGAGGAGAATTGCAGACCCGATAAAAATATGTATCAGCTATAAATACAAAGGTCAATATTTCTATTCTCGTCTCACATAGTCTCGCCAATTCCATTTCCACCGAAGATTGCCATACAAATTTCAATTTACTCCAATCACCTTTAGGCCTAGAGGCGAGAATTGCTTGTAGCAATACTAGCAATCCATTGAAGAGTTGTTTTAGCATTTTTAAGCTGTGAGCTATTGCAGCGAAGCAATGTGCGAGGATCACGAAAAGGATGCGGGGTAACGCGTAATGAAACTAGTTAAATATGCAATTTCGAGATCGTATGCAGGGTCACTACCAACTAAGCTAATAGTGTCGTCACTATGTGATACTCTTATCTGTACTACACATATTAAAAAGGTGTAAAGATTAAAAATATCCCTACGTTAGGTGTTAGAGCTAGTAATGAACACGGACCGATGATGGACACCCTGATTCTTATTTTACATTCATTTGGTTAGCGACAATCAATGTATGACCGTATGATCTTTGAATTATAAATACGTGTTCATTATTGGTGCCTGTCTGATTAAAGTGTCCAACACTCATGTACCATTACCTTATATATTAGCGTTTGATACATTGCAAATATCAAAATGATGTAGGGATATTTTTGATCCTTGCATATTTTTACTCTGACTTTGTTAGTTTTATTACATCATTTTCTACATCTGTTTTTCTACTACAATATAACTACTTACTATTATTATTTACGCTATTGCTAATATATTTTAGAGAGGTAAGAGCTTTGTTTGTATATTGGGTATCTTAGAGCAACTAAAGCGATTTGAAAAAATAAATAGTACTCATAGAAAGCTACATTTTCCATGACTAAGACTTATATTAAAAAGAGTAAAACGAAAATGTATCGATAGTATGTGATATAATTAGTTTTTATTTGCCAATATCGAGCTTTAGACAATGGGGTTAGCTCCAAGCGCTACTGTCAAGTCCATATTATTAGTTATAGTCGCGCCATTTTAATAGGCATCATCTGACAGCTGTCAATGAAGTACAAAATATGACCTCAAACATGCCACAAACACATATTTTGTACTGCGGGCCTAATGGTTGCTTTTATCTTGTGACAAATTGTGCATAAAGCACCCGTGTCAGAAATTGACGGATGTTTTATACACATTTTGTAACGCGATAAATGCAGCCATATTAGGCCCGAGATTTGACATAGCTGTCAAAATGGGGCCGTTAGTGCGACGCGAGTATAGTATTGACTATTGAGCCTTTGAGTCAATACAGGGTGTCTCCTACTATTCTTAACTGGCACAATTCGAGCAGAACAATAAATCCTTCTTCAGTCGCTCTGTCGGCAATATGCGTTTGTCTAGGAAGACTCCAATAGTCGAAAAGTGTTTTTTATTGGCAAATTGCGGGTGTTAGTTCCTTATTATAGGGTTTTAATTGCTATCACCATCTTACCTACGTCCCAAGCAGTAGATTTTGCATTGTTTTTTCAGTGTAAGAGCAGGATGACAGCACCTTTGATCTGTGTGTTATTTTTTTATGCTATAAAACTACTTTATCATAATGAACACGTGTTATATTTATCTTTAAAAGCGTTTTTTCATTTAATTAAGTAACTGAAATTCAATGTCCAAAATCCCAGGATAAAAAGTACCCGATGTCCGTACGTTTTCAGGCTATTAAATGTCCATTACCTAATCGTCATTTGTCATAATTCATCGTTTGTCCTAAAAGCCATTTCCGCCCGATGTTTAATACTTTTTAGTGTTGTTATAACACAACTCTAACCTAACCTAACCGCAGGTATTTTTGGAAAGCTTAAAAAGTTGTCTGACTTCGCTGAAAACCAGTTAAGGACAAACGATAAATTAGGACAAACGCGAATCGCGACATGACACCCCATTGAACCCTGAAGAAGCGACAATCAAAAATGAAAAATACACACTATTTAGGCCACCTGATGGTATGTAGGATCTGAGACTCATAGACATTTAAAACCTCAAAACGGCAATCCTAGGACTTAAAATGCGTTGCCAACCGTGAGGACTGAGATGCAATGCCTCTATGCTAATAATTTACCGATAAAAAAAAGTCTTGACAAAACGTATGTGCGTAAGTTTGATATTGCTTATGTTACAAATAACCAAATCCGACATGAATTCCAATATTATAATAATATAATTGATTTGAAAGAAAGAAAGAAAAGTACATTTTATTCAGTAAAAAGAGTAATGATTACAAAATATAACGTAATTATTAACCATACCACAGTAGTTGTTGAAGCCACAATTAAAATATAAAATATATTTTATTTCCCTCAAGCCTTACTGCATCAACGTACACAGCCGCATTGCGGAAACCGAAACGGCTTGTCTTTTCCACAATTTGTAAGAATTAAACTGGAATCTGGCCTCCACACTGGAACGTCTGCAACTCCCTAATACCGCCACTTACTGGCACTTACTGCCACTTCTCGGTACTTCCCAACACTTCCCAACACTTCCCGACACTTTCATCTTTGCACTGATTAATTTACTCAAGGGAATTAAATGTGGAATGTTTGAGCCCTGTTTTATGACGTCAGAGTGATTTGATGGTACAGACGCGTGGTGAATATTTAAGGACGAAAGCTGGGTTTTCATTGGAAGCGGAATTGTGGAAGTTACGAAGAACAAATCATTTTATCTCTAAAGCCGTAAACATACTGAGAGCGCAGATAGGGCGGTGCGGCACGTTTCCAAGTATTGCAAAAACGTGTCGAATGTGTTTTTAGTATGAGAGCCTCGGCTCGAGATTTTAACTCGGTTTTAGTTCTTAGGGATTTTGCTTATAATTCAATAATGGTTCTAACCTAACCTATCCGAGTCAGTTCTGCCCAGATTCGTCTTGCTCGTTGCATTTAAAATTTTGTCTGATAACTCCGTTGCTAAATGTTCATTTTGTCAAATAATTACTTATAAAATGTAAATTTAACTGTTGATCATTTGAATAAGTGAGCCATTTTTAAAATGACAACTAGTAAAATGATCAATTGGCGAAACATTTTTTTGCAAAACGTTGTTTGTCAAGTGTAATTTTGCCAAATGACTTTTGGTCAAACGGCAGGACACCGAATAATTTACTCAAGCTCGTCATACAACTATTATCCCTTTACGGAAATCGAGTTTGGGATCGCTAGCTTCATAAAAATATATAAATATAAGAGGAAATTCTCAAAGAGATTGACCTAGTCCCAAACTAAGCTATGGGTATGAAAAGTGGTTTACCAGTTTTGACAAAAGTTTCTGTGAGATCTAATTATCGCTAAGGTTGACACTTGTCACCGTCATAATATTATTGCAAGGGAAAATCGAACTAGTTGTATCATGACGTGCAAATGAACTTCAACCTTAGGGTGGTAGACCACATTTTTGGCCGACTGTTGTACTAGACAACGATATCCAATCACACAAACAGATACTGGTGCACATCACACAAATTTGCCCATACCGGGAATCAAACCCGGGACCGCTAGGCAGGGTAACGACTAATGCTAGGTTTACACGGGCTTAGTACTTGTCATTAGTGTAGGCGGTTAGGGACTTATATGCACAGTGACAAGTGGCAAGTAACCGTCTACACAGTGGTGTTAGAGAATGGTATTAGTTCGGCAGCTTTGAGTAGGTAATCTACTAATCAAAATGCACTTGTCATTAAATGTTTACACCACTCGACAAGTGACAAGTATTAGTAGATTTTTAGCTGCGGGTAGGTGCTTGTCGCTTAGTAAATTCGAACGGCTTCTTGCACTTGCAGTTGCACTAATACTAAGCACTTATACAACATGTTTACACACATGTGACAAGTGTAAATGACAAGTACTAAGCATTAGCTACTAAGTCCGTGTAAACCTAGCATAACTAGGCCAACACGCCACTACCCTAACACTACAAAATGGTCACCGCCGACTAGGCATAATCGCGTCATCTAATATGTATAGGTATCGCGCAAGAACGTCACAGTTCCTATGTATTGTAATTAATATTTATTGCGTTTGTTTTCGATGTGCCCCACGATTGCAGGCGACCGAGCAATCTATCCATAATCCTTATCGGTGCCAACAGACGGTCGGAGATTTACAACTTGCATGTCGGTTATCCTACAGAATACGATTTATGTACTTCGTGCGAGAATAATTCACTAGGTTCATGGCGTAGGTTTGGTGATAATTGCCCCTTGGTACCCTAGGGTACGTAGACTCAGAACTGTCCATGCCCAGCACCGCGCGGGTGTAATTTTATTTTTCACTTAAACCTTGAGATAAGTTCGACACACCCTAAGTTAAAGTGTGTATCTACCCAATACACAGTTATACTACTATGGCATTTTCGTAATCTACGGTATCGACTTTATCATATAAATTAAAAAAAATATTAAAAAAATGACCAGAACATATTTTTTCCCTAAAGTGTAACTGACAATTTACTTTCGTAGCCAAAAAACATCCAGAGAAAATAATAACAAGTGCCTCTTACCCATTCCTACGCGGGGCGGCACTAAGCGGGTAGAGGGGAGGTGGCAGTTCCTTATTTCTGCTGCGGACACGAAGCGGCATGCGCGCGCGCTGCGCTTATTTAGAAAATGTGGTAAAATGGCCCGTGAACGGTATTCATTTCTTTCAAAACTCAAAGAAGATGCTATCTGTAGTAATAAAAAACACAGTGAACAACTAATACCATCTCCAGGACATCGTGGTAAGTACTTTTTGTTTTATTTTATGCACTAAATCGATCTCCAAGCAATAAGTAGGTAACTATTCACATACACATTAATACGGTGGATCCTAATAAATCTTTGTAGGTAACTAACCACATACACACTTAAACGATGGAATCTCTTTTATATTAATGGTTTATCTGTGTATTTAGTTATTTATTAATTGCACAAAGATTTATGTTATGCACGTAAGTGAATATTTACTAAACGTTCAAAAATAAAATTGTAGAAAACTACTAACATAAAAACATTTTCCTATGCACATTTAACTTAATGTAACGATAATGTTTTGTTGTTAATAATTTTGCGCAAGGGTAGATACCTTTACGCCTTCATTCCTAGAATTGGGTAGACAGAGCTACAGAATTACCAACCACTCTAAAAACTTGTTGTTAATTCTGTAACACAATTTTTACAAACAGGCTAAGATGTTTAGCAGTTGTGTAGATTAGTGACAGGTTGTAAATCAATTGCCTAACACTACTACAAACCTTCGGTACCTATTATTCTCGTACTTTTTTGACCATTATAGCTCATGATGTGAGTGTTTGTTTGTTGTGATCACTGTATGTGTACTAATCAAATAATTAACTTCGTGATATATTTTTTAGCCGTATCACCGGTCCGTTATTCAAAAAACTTCAAAGAAGAAGATCTTGCTATTCTCGGCAGCGTCATAGCAGAAAGTGATGAAGAACATTCGGATGTTTGTTTTGAACTCCTTGCTTCATCTGATGCTATGAATAAGGTGCAGAATGATGATAATAGCTATGTAGCAGGTTCCAGCTGTGCGGATACAGAAACTAGAAATGACGATAACGCTGCTTCCAAATTTTTGCAAATGCAAGACGAGACCATAAGAACCGTTTGTCCCGTGCTAGCTTGCAGTAAAACTATAACGCACTCTCCTGTTCGAGCGACACTTAACAACACCGAATCGCCTTTATTGACACCCTCTACTATTAATCAATTGATTAAAAATGTGCAATATGACATGTATGATTCACCAAACTTGTCATCATTTATTGCTGACCAAATAATTCAGTTCAATAATGTTAATTCTTCAACACTTTCTCCACTTATGGCGCCGTGTACGAGTCAAAAAATAAATGACATTCCAGCATACGAGTCGCCTGGCCAGTTGCCTTTTATCGATGAGCAAATTAATCTTTTACGCGGTGCAGATTCTAGACCCGTGACTCCACCTGCACCCGCTGCGACATCACCTGTATCGGCGCCGACAACACTGTTTCCGTTGATGGCACCGTGTACGAGTCAAAACATAAATGACATTCCAGCATACGAGTCGCCTGACCAGTTGCCTTTTATCGATGAGCAAAGTTCGACAGCAGCGAATCATGGGATCAATTTGTAAAAGTACATGTAAACAGAAGTGTCTTAAAAAAATCACGGAAACCCAAAGGCGGCAATTGTTTGATAAATTTTGGTCAATGGGGGATTTAGTTCGCCAATGGGATTTTATCGCCAGATATTGTCATAAGATACAAAAACCAGTACACATATTAGAAATAAAAATATTGCAAGAGAACTAAAATGTAAAGACAAAGAGCATTCAATACAAGATAAAACTATACTGACAGCTGTATATGACTTTCAAAAAGTTCACGGTTTACCTTACGGTGAAACGAGCATACTTTATTATAAAAGGAAATTGACAGTTTTTAACTTTACTGTATTTGACATGGGCACTAAAACGGCAAAATGTTTTGTTTGGGATGAAACCATAGCCAAAAGGGGAGCAAATGAAGTCGCTAGTTGCTTATATGACTATATTGAAGAAAATGCTCTGAGAGGAGTAAAGAAGTTCAACTTTTGGTCAGATAATTGTGGAGGCCAAAACCGGAACCGCATCGTCTTTGCTGGGTATTTACGGGCAGCTAAACATTTTAACGTTATTATAACCCATAAATATCTAGAGAAGGGACACACTCATCGAAAGGACAGCTAAACACAAAGTAGTTTACACTCCCGAGCAGTGGTATGCTCTGATCAGGTGGGCCAAACAAGATAAAAACCCTTACATAGTAAAAGAAATGACAACAACAGATTTCATTGATTTTAAAATGCTTTTAACTGAATGCAACTGGACAGTCGATACCGATGGAAATAAAATGTTTTGGTCCCATTTAAGGCAACTACAAATATTTCCAGATTCTGCAGAAAAGATTGATTTTAAGACTGATTTTTGTGACCATGAGTTCAAGAGTATCCTTATTTTGAATAATCAAACCGCTAAAACTAGAAGCCGGCTGCGTAATAAAGTCGTAGTGGAAAATAGTCAACTCCCTTTTCATACAAGACGTTTGCAGCAAGCATATGAAGGGAAATTGCCTCTCCCAAAGGCAAAACTTCAGGATTTGCACTATCTGTGCTCACATGTTATCATACCCCCTTTATCATAACTTTTACATGAACCTTAAAGAGGGTGACGTAAACATTGCCAATGATGAAGAAGAAGACTGATTAAAATGATCGCATTGAATGTTTAATTCAAGATGATCATGCCTTAAGAATCCAAATAATTATAAGTTATTTTAGTTACCTTTTAGTTTAATTATTAAGTATTTTTGATACCTCATTATATTATGTCCTTAATGGAAATTGAGGCGGTTGTATTTCTGATTTGATCTCAATAGAAAGTATTTCGTTAAAATAAAAATAAAAGATCTCCATAAAACATTATTAAAGCTACGATAAAGGTAGAGGATGTTATCCAAAGTTAATTTGTGATAGTTGTTATTTAGCAATGATTGTTTCTTTTTCTACATGTGTAACTAAGAATTGTTTTTTTTCTATTTGTTAGAACTTTTATTGCACAACGCAAGATTTTTTTTAAAATATTGTTTACCTGTATAAGATAGACAGAGAGTCTAATTATTATTATATGATTGAAAAGAACACGGTTAAGTAGGTAAGCTAACAAAAAAAAATAGTTACTTATGATGCTTTTTCCATGACTAAAATTATTATTTTAACCAGTGTGCGAATACACGATCATTGTGTAATATCTTATTTTGGAAGATAATCTACAATAATTTGGTTTTTCCCGTATATAAAGATTGGTATGTTTTTTTAATAAATATATTAAAACTACTAATTAATTGTTTTATTATTTTATATTTCAATACAAATCAAGCACTATTTTTAGGAACGTTCTTAGTTGAAAGTCACGTTAAAAAATAGTAAAATTATTATTTAAGCAATTATTATATAAGCATTGTAGGGGGTTTTCGTTTCTAACTATGTAAATGCCACTGTAATATCCTGAATCTTGAAAAATGTGCGAGACTTTACAAAGAATAATAGTGCATTTGCTGCTTACGGAATTATTTTTAGAGATGTCACTACGTATAAGTGTACATCTGTCATTTACAGACAATATTTCGGTGATTTCTATTTATAAGTAAGCACTTAACAAGTATGGATCTGCCATTTACATTCTTACTTGGAAAACAATTGCGTATGGAAAATATGGTACCTGTCATTTCCAGCATTTAACTTGGCAAATGTTATCAAACACCAGTCACTTAAATAATTTAGTGTAAAATTATGGCACTAAACAAGTGTGCATCTGCCATTTAGAAATGACGTAATGAGGTAGTCGATAAAAACTAAAGTGTATCTACCACTAACAGTATTTATCTTGGAGAGTGCTATAAAGTATCAGTCACTTGCCCAATTTGATGTGAAGTATTTTACTACGTATATTTGTGTATCTGGCATATACCGATTTGTTTAGCAAAACAACCCGTAGTATAAGCATGTATCTACTACTTACATGTTCGAGTCAACCAAGTATTGTCACGTATAAGCGTGCAACTGCTATAACTAAAAAACTACTATGTTAAAAAATATATGAAAAATAATTTATAAAACTTTAATGTAGTATAATAGCCCATGCCAAATTTCATCATTAAGATATTTATAGTTACCGTGGAATTACCATTTAAAGTTTATTAAAATTTTAAAACGCCGTCCTGTAAAATTTGGGTTTTGCAGTTACACACTTTAACTTAGGGTGTGTCGAGTTGTAAACACAAAAAATAATACATCGGTCGAGCCATTCTCGGGTTACGGCGTGATCAAGAGAAACAGGGTTTTTTTATATATAAATATCACCAATGTTATATATGTGTAGATACTTATATTGATTTAAAAAAGCGTATTTAGAAAATTCCGCCTCATATCTCTTAAGCCTGCCGCCACACAACAGTGTTCGCATTGTTATATTCCGTCTAAGGTCGTTGTCGGTTTGCAGACTTTAGATTATCATCGTAAAATCTTGAGGATGTGAATATCCATGGGTCTCAGATACAATATTATAAAAAACCCTTTAAAAAAATACAGGGGACAATTTCATTCAAATTGTCATACACAGTGTGACTTGCGGTCTTACAGATATGTAGTACACAATAGAAATAGGCAGGCAGTGATAACCGAATTAAATAACCTCAAAATACATAAAAAAACCTTTGAATAAATACATATATAGCTACGTTATTAACAAAATACTTATTCAATACATAAATACATAGGTAAAGATATACAAAGAGCTTTATTTTGAGACAATGATACCGAACTGAGTCACATTTTTTTTTTATTCCTAGCCTGTTTTTGTGTCCCACTGCTGGGCAAAGGCCTCCCCTCGTTTTCGCCATTCGTCTCTATCCAGAGCGCACTCCTGCCAATCCCGCGCAAACGACATAAGAAAAGAAAATAGATTTTGGGTTTAATTTAAAATCTGACATAAATGGTAAAATAAAACTACTAAGGAAGTGATAAAAGGTGTTATCTAAAAGATTCTTAAAAATATAAAGTCATTTTGCTTCGGGTCTTACTTAGCATCAGGCGGGCTGTGTGCTTATTTGCCATCAACAAACCAAAGCGTCTCTGTTATTATTAGAGATTGGACAAAAATGGGCTTGAGATGAATCTAACGATTTCAATTAAACAAATTAAATTTACATTAATTACTTACCCTAAAAGTAATGTTGATTTTGCAAGACAGTAATAAGTAAATACAAAGACGTGAGGAGCGGCCATTCATATTATTCTACTTAGGTTTGCTCCTTTAACATCCGTTGATATCGATCTTTTCACTTTATAAGTTTATTTTAGCCGTGAAAAGGAATAAACTAACCACGGAGAAGGGTAATGGGCAATTTTGTATGGACCCCGTCCCCACCCCCCAACAGTAACGGGATGCATGTCTATATGTTAATTATTACCCATAAAAAGACAAAATACTTATTTTAGTAGCAAAATCAATGGGATTTTTTTAATGAAAACAAGGGCCAAGTAAGGCAAATCATCCATATATGTGTTCATCGTCAAACAAATTCCATACGATACATTATGATTTTCCAACAAAACCCCATACATGTGGTGATCGTCGCTATAGTAAAAATACATCATGTTGCCAAGATCTATAAACTGGCATAATATGTTTCATCTCTGTTGGTGGGAGGGGACATTTTTGCCCATCTCCCTTATATAAATTATTGCTTGTTTGCTTTAATTCATATGCACAGTTACAAGTTTTTGTATTACTTACTTATTACTGTTTTGCAAAGGATCAAAACGATTTTTAGGGTGAGTAATCAATCAATGTAATTTAATTAAAATCTTTGAGTCATATCCAAATTATTGAAAAAAATATGGTTTATTGCGAGTAATATCGCCTATTTGTCGGATCTCTGGTTTTTATTGAATTACGGCCAGGCCCTGTATTCAAACTGCGGATAGATAAGGCTTACTTCGCGTTAAAATTTGGCATATGCCCATACAAAATTTGCCACATTTTAATCCGAAGAATGTCCGCGGTTTGAATATAGGGTTCGGCCATTAGAAGCGAAACAAACTCCGCAACTTCGCAGGAAACTAATGTTCGCTAAGCGGACTCCAGTTTATTTGGAGACATTCCCATCAAATGTCATCGTAATAGCTATCGAGGCTTTTAACATCACCACCTGTCATTCCTGAACCCATTTCCGATGTTTCAACAAAGGCTCGTCACCGTAGATTTATGTCAATGTAGGTAACTTTGACGTCAAAGCTCGGAATAACGCGCAATTTCTATCTTGAAACCCAGGCGATGGAAGTTTTGGTTTGGGGTTAAATGTTGTTTTGATGTGGCACGTGGAAATTGGGACATTTTCTTTTTGGGTAACATTGTTTTAGGTACGTTTGGATTCCAATATCCTAGAGTGGCTTGTTTTTTTATGTTTAAGCAAATCAAAGACAGCGTCTTACATAATTATTGATATAGCATAAGTTTTTTTGAAAAGGTGTTGATTTTTTACATATTTTTTGGAGTCTGTTCATTGTTTTTAAAATTGTTTTATTCCGGTTGCAACACTTACAATTTAGCCAACCGTGGCTTTATCCTAAATTAACTTTACACCTACACATCGTATTGTCGACGTTAAGATGGGTTTTATTTATTTGAAAGTAATGGCAGCCGAGTTAATAACTATAACTTGCTCAGTGTACAGTTCTGACGCCGTAGCTAAAAACACAAAAAACTATCTCGCAAAACAACAATCCAAGTGTAAACCTCCGTCACATCTCCCACGAACCTCCAATAGGACTGATGCAGCGGCCGAAGCGGCTGAACAAATTAAGACTGGCAAATATAGTGGTCTCGGCCCAAAATATAATTTTATTCCATTCGGTGTCGAGACCCTTGGTCCGTGGGGTCCTAGTGCTATTAGCCTTTTTAAGGAATTGTCAAAGAGAGTCATTGACGTCACTGGAGACCGAAGAGCTGGCAGTTTCCTCGCTCAACGAATAAGTTTAGCTATTCAACGAGGAAATGCTGCCAGCATCTTTGGTACAATGCCGCAGGGGCCATTCTTAGATTTAATGTTTTAGTGTATATATAGATTTAGTCTTATTTAATATTAGTTTCTTTTTACAATTTAATTAAATATAATGTAACTATTTATACTCTTTAACGGACAATTAGGTTTAAATATATCTTCCTTGTTTATAATTAATTATAAATGTTCTTCCATACCAAATTGCGAAATAAAAACTTTTCTATTTAAAATTATTTGGTGCTGTTCTTCATGATTTTTGGTAGGTATAAATACTTTAGTCGCCTGTATGTAAAGAATAACCACGTATTCTTAGTTTTCCTTCAAAACTCATTATAATGTAGGTAATTAACATATTTTACAGAATTTTATTATCTGTAATTTGGCTGTTGGAGGATGGGAGACATACAACTCGACTTTCTCACGAAATGACACGTTTGATACCCCACTAGATGTTATCGAAAAATTAAATAATGTATGGATGGTACCCGTTTTTATTATGATTTTATTTTAGATTTTTTTCAGCGTAATTTCTATGTTTAACTACATTCTAGGTTTGTAGTATCAAAGGAATCTGAGTTAAGCCGCGGACAGATGGACCGAAGGACATAGCGAAACTATAAGGGTTCCGAGTTTGACTTCGGAAGCCTATAAAACCTTAAAGGTTGCGTAATATACGGTGTCATCGCGTAAAAAAAAGACGGGATCATAGTAACAATATGACGCCGTTTTTGACGCACCGTAATAAACGCACCGTTAATCAGCGGTGCAGTCGTTCGCACCTTAATGCGTTACCCTGCGCGCTTTGCGTTGACCATACCCTGTTTATGTTGTTACAGAGTAGATTTTCATGTATTTTATTTTCTACTGTAACCACCTCAAAGGTAAACGAACGAAAACGCCGTGAGTGTGGCATCAATATTGACTGTTGACTATTTTATTTGATCCGCTCTCAGTGACGGTGGCAAAAAGAATCGGGGCAAACATGAACAGTCACGTTAAAAGGAACGCGAGGCGGGATGCCGTTTGAAAGAAAATCAATGGTTACCTGTAACAGTGTTTTTAGAGCTGATCACGCTTGGCTATTTATAGTGTAAATTGCTACATTTTCTAGAATTAGATGTCATGGTTTGCAATAACGAATTACAGTTTTCTTTTGACAATGGAAGAGGGAAGGTTGTGTTTTTTAGAAATGACGTATAAACATTTGTAACTACTTAACTAAATTAATATGTTAAAAGTTAAAGATTTCTACTGATACAATATTTAACCAAGTTCTCTTCAAATTCAAACAGAGTAAGAGAATTTGTCAATGGACAATCTCCTAACAAACGTCACCTACAACTTCAAAAAATCTGATTATAGTCTTGCGAATGATGGCTGATAAAAAAAAGTTCTGACATCCGGTGAAAGGCCAAAAGTACCAACATACATGTCTCTACATAAATAAATACATGTATTCAACGCAATATTTGAATCACAATCCATAATAATTTATTGATTGTGATCTGGTGATAAATTGCGGTAGGTAGAAAAAAATTCTAAAAATCCGGGAATTCGTTGGCGTGATCAACCATAATTATATCGCAATATTTTTTTATTTATTTTTTGTAATTTGAATATGTGTTTGAATTATTATAGTAAGTGTACTTAGCATTTGCGTATGGAAGTCTCTTTGGAAATCGTCGGTACGACTACTACCTGATAAAGTACCAGCGGAACACAGGCACGATTCGAGGAGAAAGGAAAAAGTAGAAAAACATCATTTGTTTGCCTGGTCCGAACCAGACAGGGGAGACTGTTAATATCTTTGTCATGTCAACTGTGAACTTTACTCTGTTTGTTGATGATCAATGTGTACTTGAAAATAGCTTCTAGGAATTATGTTTGTGACCGTTTGCAATTAATATTTTCTTAACTAGAAAGTTTTTTGTCCAATTAAATTAATGCATCATCAGTCCGATAGAAAATACTACCGGGTTAACTTAAAACCGTATTGACCGTCAAAGTAAAACGATGATTCCTGATATATCTTGAGATAGGCATCTCAGCCAACATCATTTTATTTATACGGCCTAATAGCTAGCAAACCCTTTATAATGTTTTTAGCGTTCCGTACCCAAAGGGTAAAAACGGGACCCTATTATTACCGCTGTCCGTCTGTCCGTCTGTCTGTTATTAGGCTGTATCTCATAAACCGTGATAGCTAGACAGTTGAAATTTTCACAGATGTATTCCTGTTGCCGCTACAACAACAAGTACTAAAAACTGAAAAAAAATTTTTTTTTTGTTATTTTGCCGTTTTTTTGCTAATGTTGTAAAGATAATTGTCGGAACCCTTCTTGCGCGAGTCCGACTCGCACTGGGACTTTTTCTTTTCATTTTTTTTTTCTGGGTCGGCATCCACCACTTACGACGACGTTGTCACTTATCGTCAGATAAGACAGGTCAAACGCAAACCGTTTTTGGATTTATCAATGAGTTTTGATTTATCAAGTATGTAATGTCTAATGTATAAAAGAACATATTGACTCTAACATAGGTTTAAGTTTTATTGTTACTGACTTAATATGGACATGTTCGAAATAAATGATTTATACGAAAGGGTCCATGTGTGAGATAAGATAAAATAAGATCTGGAGAGAAATCCCGTTTACCATCTGGGCCTAATATGGTCGCGATTATCGCGTGACAAATGTGGATAAAAAATTCGTCACTTTCTTACACGTATACTCTTAAACGACTCTTCTATTTAAAAAAAACACCATTCAAATCGATCCACCGATTCGTGTGAAAACTATGTTTCCAAAGTGACGCGTTAAATGTATGACACCCTTTGTTAGCGGCAGAGGTAAAAAACCTTTTTATTTGTCGAGTAAAAGGTCTCGACGTGCTCAGATCTATGAAAAAACCACTTTCTATAAAACTATTGTCCCTTTACAGTAAGTGAAAGTATAAGCCGCCATTCATCTTGCCGCGCGACTACAATCACGCTAAACAAGATTTCAGGGGCGGGGGGATCCTTTGTAAAAAACCCAGCCCAGGATAAAATCCCCTAAGTTATGTCCGTGATAAATTGTCCTGTCTTCGGCCCCGGACAAAGCAGCCATTTATGAAAGTGAAGGAAGTTAAGATTTTTAAATTTGTAAGCACTGCGTTAATAAGGTCGGTCGTACACTTGTGGTGTGAGAAAAGAAATATCAGGGCACATTCTCACACAAATTGAACAAGTCTCAACCTAGTTCCAGGCTTTTACTATGGGTACTAGATAATGTTAAACTTAGAAAACATCCAAAACTCACAAACAAATATTCGCGTTCATCACACAAATATCTGCCCTTAATATGCAAGTTACTAAACATGACATGACATGACGTAAACAAATGTAAGAATTATTGAGAACATTATCGAAAATTTGCGAGCATGAAGAAGACCTTGACCTTTCAGTTCTGAATACTATTAAACGTCTCAATCGATTTTAATCAAATTTAGCCAAACATCACTTCTATTTGACTAGCTTTCTATTATAATAAACCGCATCTAAATCAGTTTATTCGATTTAAAATAACGATATCACATACTTAAATACATAGACACACGAAATATACTAGTATGAGTAGGCGTTAAACCAATATTTTTGCCTCAGAGGTTGAATAAGGTATGGTGGGGTAAGTATGTACATCTACGGGGCAAGTGCGTCAAACCAATAATATCTCCTAAAAAATATATGATGTGTCGCACTTACCCCGTTGACGCTCTTGACCTTGGGATAAATGCGGCTATGGGGCAAGTGCAACAAATCATATATTTTTTGGGAGATATTATTAGATTGACGCACTTGCCTCACCTTACCATAGCACATTAGATTTTTTTTAAAAAAATGTTCTTTTCGAAAATGTTCAACAAAGGAAAGCTGCTCTTGCAAATTAAATTGTTTCGGTATTGATGCTTGGAGGCAAGTTAGCAAGTAGATATTTACTAAGTTTGCCTTTTAAGAGGTAGTATTTCCTATGAAGGTACGCGCCATTTTAAAGAGTAAAGTTCTCTTGCCTGTGTTTAAGTTACTCCAACATTTTCCACATACGATACGGAAAAAGACACAACTGCAAATTTAATTATTACATACTCGAACCTTGCGTCCACACTTGAGGGTTCATCTTTCGATAGCATTGTTCCACTTGTTCTTTATCGTTTTTGAACATGCAGTTGTCAGTAAGTTCCTAGTTTCTACGACTTCAGCTCAAAGGGCCTCAGGGGAATGTTTTATCGACATTTTGTTTCTAAACTTTTTACTGGTTTGTTTCAGGAAAAATAAAACATGTTCAAACAAGTACAGGAACTGGGGCAAATACTGCCAAATTCTAGGTAGTGAAAGGGATGGACTACATCACATAAAAAATCCACCCGTACCGATGATCCACCTGGGACTGCTAGTTTCGCATGCAAAGTCACTACCATCTAGGCCAGATATGTCGTTTTTAAAACAATAAAAATGTAGAAGATAAAAATGCTTCCGCAAAGGAACTTCAAAGGTTATGTATTACTTGAGCGTAGTTATAATTTAATTTCGTTAGTACGTATTTAACCTGGAAACTACTGCGATAACAGTAATATTTACGATATTTATGCAAAACCATGGACGTATTTTTAGTAAGCAAAAACTTAGCCTACGAGCAAACGCGTTTAATAAGAGACGAGTGTGTATCATAGTTATAGTTTGTTACCTTTCACGACGGTAAAAAATATATCGTCTTTGATCTGTTATGGTATTGTTCTGACGTTTGTCGCCATTACTGTCAAGTAAATAAGAGCTATCAAAACGGTGACAATACGATAACAGCTCAAGAACGATACTGTTTTTACCGTGTTGAAGAGGTCCTGTTGACCCGACTATAGGGTCGTTGGCGTTGCATTGTTGCGTGTCACGTGGACGTATGCAGCTCCCTCTTTTAAACCCTTGGCGTAAAAAGAAGGGTACCTACTACTCTGTCAAGAAAGTATCGGGAAAAGATCAATAATACACAAACTGTTTGTTAATCATCCAAATTTATTTTATCACCTTCAAAGTATGCTCCTTCAGAAACGATACACTTACGCCAACGAATAATCCAATCATCAAAACATTTTTTAAACGCTGTTTCCGGAATTGAATTCAGTTCTCGGCGCGAATTCTCCTTTATGTCTTCTACCGATTGAAAACGGGTGCCACGAAGTGGTAATTTGAGTTTAGGAAAAAGAAAGAAGTCGGCAGGAGCCATATCTGGTGAATATGGTGGTTGCTCGATGGTATTTGTTGAGTGTTTGGTCAAAAATTCTTTCACAATGATGGCCTTGTGCGAAGGCGCATTATCGTGGTGCAAAATCCAAGAATTTTCATTCCACAAATCTGGCCTTTTTCGTCGAATTTGCTCTCTTAAATGCCGCATAATGCTCAAATAATATTCTTTATTTACCGTTTGACCTTCCGGCAAGAATTCCGAGTGCACAACACCGCGATAGTCAAAGAAAACAGTCAACATGACTTTGACTTTTGATCGACTTTGGCGTGGTTTCTTCGGTTTCGGTTCAGTTGGAAGGCGCCACTCCGAAGCTTGTTGACTAGTTTGCATGTCAAACTCGTAAACCCACGTCTCGTCACCAGTAACAATGCGTTTCATGAATGTTGGGTCGGAATTGACTCGTTCTAGCATGTCCTCAGCGACTCTCATGCGATTGAGTTTTTGGAGAAAATTCAGGTCTTTTGGGACTAGCCGAGCGGTAACATGTTTCATACCCAAATGATTAGTTAAAATAGTACGGATCGACTCGTGAGATACAGAAAGTTCGGCGGCTATCTCTCTCAAAGTTGAATGAGGATTTTCAGTCACTATTTCCTTCACTTTTGCGATGTTAACTTCAGTTGCAGACGTTGATGGCCTACCAGAGCGAGGCAAATCTTCCATCACATCTCGACCGCTTTTGAACGCTTTGTACCACTCATAAACACGTGTTTTTGATAAAGTCGAATCACCGTAAGCCTTCTGTAACATTTTCAGTGACTCCGAACACGAAATTCCATTGGCGATGCAAAATTTAAGACAAACTCTTTGTTCAATGTTTTTGTCCATTATGAAATTCGCAATACACACTAGATATGATATAACTAAAAACAGCACTGTATTTAATATAAATAACAGATGCAACTCAAACTCCGCGCCAAAATAGAAAACAGTTGTGCCAATCTAACAACAACAAAAAAAACAAAAATTTGAATTTGGAACCATAAACAAATCATCCATTCCCGATACTTTCTTGACTGAAGGTATAATAGGTCTGTATCTCAATATCAGTGTTAAAAAAGTAAAGTGCTGATTGATAAAAACCATATTTTTGGTATTTAGTTTTAGGTTATGCTAAATAAGTTTTTGTTCCTAAATAAGTGTTGCAGTGCGACAAAAGAGTAGAAGTAAAATGAGGGCGCCACTTTCTACGTAACTGTCACATTTTTGACGGAAAATGCTTAAACATGGCAACAATTGAGTATGTTTTTTGTTTTACGTCGTGACGTATGCAGATCGTAACGTATTGAGAGACAGGTACAGGCTGAAAAACAGCGCTGTGCAGACCTGTCTCACAGCATATGCTGAGTTCTGAACTTCTCTTGTTCATAACTGGGGTAGACATTGTTAAGACTTGTAGTTTTTCCAGTTTTGTATCTATTGTAAGGAATAATATGTGTTCGCGCCGCTACGTTGATCATTTAGTTCATAGTTATAGTTTTAGTATTTTATCGTTGCATTGTATCGAGTCGCACCCAATCAGGATGCTCTAATATGTCGTAATAATATTTGCAATCAACCAATCACAGCGCTTCTCTCGCCATCGCGTCATACTTTGCCGCCGTCCGCTCACACTTGCATTCAATAAGCCAACGCGACACCATTTCCCAAAATTTTGTAAATTCTAATAACTGCATTAAACAGTCATTTTCGAAAGGCTTTGGTTTTCCTTCAAAATCCTTGTTCCCACCCGGAACAATATGTAAAACTACTATGCTCAGAGGGCAATAAATATTTTTCTGTTTCTGTTTCTGTTTCAGTGTATCTGTATCTGCGTTTCCGTGTGTTTGTACGTGGTATCGTAGCTCTTAAAGAGATAATCTGATTCGGATGCGGAGGCTTATTGCTTAACGCACTCGCAATCGCAATCGTTTTCATTTTGACAGTTTGAAGGCGAGTTTGGATACAAAATGAAAACAATTGTTCCATTTTGAAGTCCATTGCGATTGCGAGTGTGTTAGGCAATAGGCCTGCTGTTTGTTTACAATATAGCTTATTTTTCCGGTATGGTGAATTTTTTTTAATCACAGTATTACAAACCAAAGGAATGCTTTATGAAATAAACCTTAAAACCAAAAAGTTACAAAAGTGACAAGTGGAAATCTAGTTTATTCCACGGCTTTAATGCTCACGCTGATTCTGACATTTCAAGTAGCCTCTTAGGGTTACCGACTTAAGCTCTTTATTAATTTCGCACCTGCGATCACTTGGTTTTTGTAGAATAGAGATGGATATATATTATTATATTTTATTTTGTAATCATCAGTACAAAGCTACGTCATTTTTGTAGTTATTAAACCATACATCGAGAAATTTAAGCTTAGTAGGTAAATTTCATTTCACAGTATTTGTCCATCAATATCGAAAACCATTCACATTATTTTCTATTTCAATCTCGCTATTAAAAGCGAGCTACTCGTACGTTCGAAAATGGCGGATGTTGCTTGTCAATTACTTAACCTGGGGCTTTATTTTGTTTCGGCTACACCATATTGTTTTTCACATGTAATCGTATGGTTTACAACTCGGCCGCCATTATTGTGAAGTAAATAAAGATAAAGAAACATTTATTCCGAACAATACAAAATTATATCACATAGATACAAAAAGAAGAAGACACAGAGAAATTGTTGCGAATCGGTCCCATCTCAGTATTCGCTAGCCGTGAAGCCAGAAGACACGGAAAGTTACCACACAACGTTAAAAGAAAAGCAACATGAATCAAGAAACAATCATTTTACCAAAAATTTACATCCAGTTATTGCTGGCAATAAAAGCTAACGTTGACAATACAATAACATGTCAAAAGTGATATGGTTTGACCTAGTAAAATACAATCCCGGTTTTGCCTCAGTGTATTGAGTATTGCTTTTTTAGTAGTTTAGAAGTTATTAAAATAAAAATCTTTTGCCTGCGACTTCGTCTGCGTACATTTGTAGATATTTCCGCAGAAACTGATTTTACCGGACCCGGGCCCGTAGCCAAGGTGCAAACGCTACTAACGTATTTATTATCTATCACTCAAAATGTATGGGATAGTTGACCACTTGGTTTGTCGCATCGCAAGAGAGTTTCATCCCATCAATTTTGAGTGATAGAAAAGAAAAGCGTTATTGCTTAACGCTATTGTTAACGATTTTCGATTTGACATAAGCGCTTGACGCCACCATCCGTCAGCCTACGTCAATCCTACATATTTTCTATAACAATGATAATTCAACATCTCGCAATGTATCTTGTCTAATAGGGCCACAGACACCTAACGTTGAACAACCGTGAAGACAAATATTTTAAAATATTATTAACCATTTTTTTTAGATTAATAGCAAAACTGGCCGATAAGAAAAAAAGTCTACGTGTACGTTTTTTTTTACATTTGCCGTTCACGTCAACATACTGAACTGGCCGGGATCCAAGTTTCGGGTGAACTAATAAAAAAAGTATGAAACAACGCCGCAGTTTCGGCAACTTTGCGGCTGCTGCGACGGTTAGTCGGGCGTATTCTGAGTAGCGATGGGTCAATTGGAAATATTTTGTGAAATATTCTTTCTGTCTTTATTTAAGAGCTAAGGTCTTCACGGAGGAGTTATCTCAAACCGCTTCGGTTTTCTGTCAACTGCTTGACTTTTCTGGTACATACGACACAATTCACACGGCCATGTTATACAAAATTTGTTCAATGTTAATTTCCCCTTCTCTCCTGTTTTCTAAAAGGTTGATTCTGTACTTTTTAGCCATTCCAAGACTCGAATTAAGTGAAGCTTAATTAAACATTTTTGATTGGTAAATATTGTTCTTAATGTTAATGCAACTATAGTACTCAATAGAAAAACAAACACTTTTTAATTTTTTTTAAATTAGTGTAGAAAAATTTGACCCAAATTTGAGACGTTGCTGCATAGTAATAGCATAGGCATTTTAAATTTAATGTGGTTACCGATAGAGTATAGAAAACCTCGACTACTGACTGCATTGCAGTTGGCTGCCTTATTCGGTATTACGGCTGTCGAGAGGATTCGTGATTGCAAGGTCCCAAGTTCAAAGTCAGCAAGCTAGGGAGCTTTGGTACAAGCTAAGGTACTAGGGTACCAAAGAGCTCTGGCTCCAACGGTAATCTTAGCCTCAATCATAATATTGAGAGATCCAAAAAAAAAAATTGCCTAGGTGAAATTTGACAGTTTATATACAAACACGCAAAAATCATCAATCATGTTAGTAAAGATATTTTATTTACAATATAAAAAAATATATATAAAGATAACAGATGTTTATTCAGTAAGTATTCTCTAGTCACTTTTACACGTCAAAATCCTACCAGCGCTTCGCAAGAGACCACTGCTGAGAAGAAACGCCGCAAGAAACTGAACAGTCGGTCGTTTTTTTAAAAATTACCTATGATATTATACCATCATAAAGCTTAACCTAGCATTATAATAAAACCATGAATCTAACGTAAAATAACATAAAAAAAAGCGTAGCTTGAGCAGGAATATGTGTCAAAACTCAGAATTTTCATAGGGACTATAATAATAATAAAAAATATATAGACCAATTATACTTAGGGGAAACTGTTGTAACCCGGACATAGTTTTACCTCGGACAGTTGACAATATTTAAAGTATCCCGCATTCTTCAAAAAGAAATATATATGTCATTTGAACCATTATCTATTAAAATGAAAGTAAAGTTAGCACGAAACTCGAAGCGGCGTGTGCGTCGAGAAAATTAAAAAAATATAAAATTTGTAACAGAAAATGAGTTTTTAGAACTTTATTACAAATTCGTTTATTTAGTGTTTCGCATATATATGATAAAACTGAATAATGCATGCTAAAACTATATTAAATAGCTATCAGATAGTGCAGTCGTTTCATCCTAACTTTTAGACGAAGTGCGTTTACAAAGGTTACTTGAAAAAAAACTTGCTTTGTTGTACCTTGGACACCGAACTTACGTTGTACCTTGGACTACGGACTAAGGTAGAAAAGTTCCAAAGTGTTCTAATTCTTACATTATTTTGCATTTTTTATGACAAGTTAAATATTTTTTAATATTTTAATTGTTGATTACATTTTTGTTTATGTTTTTAATTGTTCTCAGGGAGATTTTCCATTTGTTTTAGGAGAGTGGGAAAATATGGCCTTTTCTTGTAAATTTTATTAAGGAACCTATGAAAAGGTATAAAAAGTCTTCGTCCGAGTTGCCTTTTGTATCGTTAATAACTAAATACTAGATGATTATTTTCTGTTTTCTTGGCAAAAATGGTATTTGCCCAAGGTACAACACCGAGTGTCCAAGGTAAATCAGGGGTACCATGGACACTTTTCCCTTGTTTTTCTATCAGCCTGTCCCGTCTAAACTTACTAAAGGATCGTTTAATATCATATCCCGGAATGTAGTACAATAGTACAACTTTACATATTTGCACATTTGGCAATTCTGAAGCATCTCGTTTTTTTTCTAAATATCAAAGAAATGTAAACTGTCCGGGGTACAACAGCTTCCCCTACCTATGACAGTGCAAGACAACCACATAAAAAGTTTCGATACATTCTCCTACAGAAACCGTGTCCCCTCCCCTGGACAATATACAATGTTTACATATTTTTTTATGAATAATTTATTATTAAGTTATTTAGTTAAGTTTTTAGTTAGTGTTTAGTTAAGTTTAGGGCAAGCATTTTTATCTGTTAGATAGTCCTCGACCCTATAGTAAGCTTTAGACATCAACGACTTTTTCAAGCTAGTTTTAATTACTGGAAATGGTAACTTTAAAACTGACCTACTAATTATTTATAAACCTTACGGACACATTTCTTTTTAATTGCAATTTTATTTTTATTTCTTGTATTCGAATTATGTATAGCACAATTCTTAACAAAAGAGTCTTTTTAGTGACATAAATAATATTGTCATAAATTAATTGTGTCAAGATACTCATTTCTTTAAATAGTAATCTTAAGGAATCACGGTAGCTAAGGTTACGACTCTTTTTGTAACACGAATATAGTCTGTATGTCAGCAGATTTTCCCCAAACCAGAATACCGTACGACATAACACTATGAAAATAACTATAATAAACTAAGCGAGCTGTCTCAACATGCATTGCTAAGTTGCCTATTTTTTCTAACAGCATAAGCTGCCGAACTTAATTTACCTGCTTGTACTGCTATATGGGGACTCCATTGCAAATTTTTATCCATAGTTATTGAGAAAAACGCCTTATCTACCATTTCCAAACACTCATCATTTAGAATTATACTAGATTCTAGTGGTCAAACAATAAGCAAAGTGAACCTAACACATTTAGTTTTGAGGTTGTTAAACAAGTAGGTACCTATTTATTAGTTTTCTTGTGTAGATAACGACACTATTTTAAAGCCTTGGTTCCTCGCCAGGGGTTGTTTTGAGTGAGGGTTAATGATGGATACTCCGAGGTTCAACAGAGGAGGTCAAAAGTTCTTAAGATACCTAACTGATCGCACAATCAGTTAACACCACAGCCGGACAGTTTGGGACAGCATTTGGATTTCCTTACATTTTATTGCCATTTTAGACGTTTTTCTGAACATGCACAATTCCGGCTTTAACCGCAGATTCATTCAGTTGGGTATCCTAGGCATTCTGGAAGTCTTGTATCGATGCTCGAGGTATTGATCATCAGATTTCACTAAAAGCATTCCCTGGCGAGGAACCAAGGCTTCGAAATAGCCTCTTTAGTATAAAAAACGCACTCTGACCCATTTGCTCGTGCCCGTGTGCCCGTTGCTCCTGAGTTTATAAGAAAATAGGAGACACAGTGAGAAAACAATGTTATGTAAAGCAGTTAAAAAACAAAATCTTTAGCAAGGTACTTAATTTCAACATAATCAAAACGCCGTTCAATATTGGTTTGAAGTATTAAAGCGATGCTTCTAAAGTTTTTATATCAAGTAAATTGTCAGAATACGGACGTTGTTTGAAAAATATTCCTAAGTAGTTATTGGTAAATTTTGAAGTAGCCGGTTTCCAGTTTGTGGAAATACGACTTGTAAACAAAGTTTACTCTAACTGAATATAGATTACTTGGCGGAGCGATAACTTGGCAATACTTGGAAATTGATAGACACTTTCAACTTTGAGGCTTGTTATCGTGTCACTGGAAGAAAAAAATGAATTTAGAAAAATGCGGGATATTCAAGGGGTAATAAATACTGTTCTGGACACAGTTGCATAAATAAATACGTTTTCATTTTACTTTATTGTTGTAGATACATCTTTTTTTTTTTACTTTTTGAGACTAGGCTTCTTATGACGGTTATTGTAAATAAATATTTAATTTAAAGGTATCCAAAAGTAATTCTCAAGATTTTGTTTATGGTTTTCAAATGATATTTGTTATTACTTATACATTATAAAATATAATATATAAGACTTATATAGATATTTTGCTCCATAATGCTAATAAGTCTAATTTTGTTCATAGGTTATATTTTATAAGTCAAACCTTCACAGTCTCCCACAACAACAACTTGGGAACACTTGAATTTTTAATTGTTTCAGTAGAGGAATTTCAATAAATAGAGGAACAAAGTTTGTTAACATGGCATGCATTTTAAAATATAGCTTAGACTTATTTAAGAAATCTTATGCTATAAATAAATTGTTAACTTGGTAGAAATGTATATTTCAGATAATTATTATGTAAAAGGGGGCAAAGGGGTAAATGGGTTATATGTGTTTTTAATAGTTATCACGGATAATCTTGAACCTTGGACCTTGCACAAGGTCCTACCACCCGCTAGACCTTATGCAGTGTTTGTCCGGATCGCTACCACCACCTTATCCTTTAAACGCATTGTTGTGTTCCGTTGTGGGGATAAGGCAATCGGTTACATTACTAGCATAGACGCATTCCATCTTAGTTACGGTTAGTAACGCACTTCGAGTCTTAAGATTGGAACCTTGAGATTGTAGTCATGAGAATTAAAATATGGGTCTCAGATCCCACTTATCATCAGGTGGCCTGTATCCTCATGTGCCTTCACCTTATCAGAAACTCCGCGTAGAAGTCGTTTAATGGCTATGCCAACTAAAAATTCAGCAGAGAAATTTCCTCTCCATAAAAAGTTCCCCATGTCCGTGTTG
Organism: Acleris sparsana; assembly: GCA_923062465.1. Classification (NCBI taxonomy): domain Eukaryota; kingdom Metazoa; phylum Arthropoda; class Insecta; order Lepidoptera; family Tortricidae; genus Acleris; species Acleris sparsana. The sequence continues at coordinate 5,533,900 of OV281308.1, read as the reverse complement.
GAGCCTGTAGACTATCTCCGTGCCTTTCATATTGAATCAACATCAGAATAGGAATAAGAAAAATATACAAGTCTTAACAATGTATACAATATTATGGCAACAGGTTCACAGTATCTTTGCTTTTCTTAGGTTTATGTTCAGTGTAGTCCAAAATCCATTCAGTAGTTTTTTGGCGATCATCACTAACATACTTACAAACACGGGGACTTTTAATATTCACTGATTATAATATCACTTAGCCAATGCCAGTTTGAAACAGTTATTTCAATCGGCCAATTTTTCGCAATCCCCGTTCATAATTAACAAAAAAATACTCGAACTAGGTCGGAGCAATACGCAACCGGAATAGTGCAAGCAATTGAATTTTCCCCAATTAAGGCTTTTACAATGTCCACCGGACGGACTGTAAAGAGATGTAGACTAATCCCATAGATAGGTTAGTTTGTTTAAACAGGAACATTAAATTCAAATTCAAATTCAAATTCAAATTCAAAATATTTATTTGTCCAACATGGGTAAATTTAGATGTTACATTTATTATTTGTATCACTATGAGGTGCCTTGGGGCGTACAAATATACATTGTTTTACATGCAGCATGCGTAGTATTTTAACTATATATCAATAAATTTCGTATAACCTAATTTGATCAAATAATAACAAATGTGCATGCAACATGCTCATCCTACGTACTTATTAATAATGTATTTAAATATAAATGATTTGTCAGTACATTTGAATGGTATAACTTAAAAATTCTGACACAGAATAATAGGCCTTTTCAACAAGAAACGATTTAAACTTTGTCTTAAAACTTACTTGCACTTTATTTTCAACAATATCCTGCGGTAGTTTGTTGTATATTTTGCGCGCCATTCCAAGTATGTTTTTTTGTAACAATGCTGTATTACTTGGCAATGACTTTAATTTGTTTCAACGTCACATTATAATGATTGATATGTGGTAAAAACCATATCGTCATCTACCTATTATGGTATTGTTTTTAAGTTGGCCGCCATTACTGTCTACTACATAAGAGCTATCAAAACGTTGACAATACGATAACAGGTCAAGAACGATATGGTTTTGTACAGTGTTGTGTTGAGGCCCTTTTATCGTATTGTAAAAGTTTTGCTAGCTCTCATTTACTTGACAGTAATAGCAGCAGAGTTAAAAATGCTTAGGCAAAGGATATGCACGTGCAGTACAACGATGCATAAAGCGCCATGTTCGCGAAGGGGTGCGCGCCATGCTGGCCCGCGTTGCTGCGCACGAGGAGCACTACCACCTGAAGGACCATCTTCACCTCCTCCAACACTGCTTTCGGCAGTTAAGGAGGGGCTAACATAAGCCGGTCATGGCGCCGCATATATATAGTGGTGGTTTATTTTTTCTAGATTAGTTTATTACATAAGTTTAAAAGGTTTTGCCGTGTGTAGACTCTGATCCTTGTTCACATGCTGACACTCACGTTTGCAAGTCAAGACGAAACTATTTGGCTTAAAAATAATCCGCAGTAAGCTACGCCAATTAGCCTTCGATTCTAAAACTTATCTTTCCCCGTATTGATAAATGCTTTACTAACTTATACTTTCAAAAACCCGTCTCCCTGGAATACGTTAGAAAGCAAACAGCTATATACACTTTATTGAGAAAGCATTGTAAAAGTCCGCAATATTTGTGGTAAGGTTTGCTAAATATTTACTAATTAGCATTGAGGCAAAAAAGTAGTCCTCATTCTATTCTACTGGGTAAAGACGTATTGTTTGTGCCATGTTATGTTGTCTTATTGTCAACAAGATATGTTTTATTTCATGACAGTAATTTATGGCGGCGGAGTTACAAAATAGGTAGTCCCTAACACATCTAGAATTTAGTCGTTTTCTACAGCGAGAGAACTAAATTGAACTAAGTTAACTTGTTGCTTGTTTTGTTTGTTGCCGCATCAGTTTAGTTTTAGCTTCAATGTTTCCTTTAGTTTCTTAGATAATGAGCACCTTGGAGACTTGGTAGTTGGAGTCTTTTGAAATCCAGACTTTTATGTGCATTTTTCCAGACTCTCCAGTATTAATGCAAAAAATACCCGCTAAAAGCCTAGTTGGTACCTTGCTTGCGAAATTAGCGGTTCCGGATACAATCCCCGGTAAGAGAAAATAAATATTTGTGTAATGAGAGCGAGTGTTTGTTCTTGAGTCTTTAAATATGAAGTTAATTATGAAGTTAAGCTTTGCATTTGAGTGAGATTGTTTGTTTAAATATTAAATTTATTTTTCAGGTACATGTTTTATTATATGATGATAATATATAGCTTTAGCTCTGTTTATTCTCGGGAAATTTAATAGTCCCGGACGGAAGAGGTAACATTTTAATGAAAACGAAACTTCTACTACGTCAGGTTGGTAATATTATCCTAAGTATTTGTAAGACCGTCTCTATGGAAAAAAGGGAAGGAAAAGAAGTTGCTTATGAAAAGTTAGTCTGCCAATGCGGCACCTGGCAGAGAACAGACATGATGAAGTAGATATGTTTATAACATTTAATCGCCCGTAGGTACATTCAATTGATATTTAAACATGTATTTATCTGTACAGTTATAAACCTACTAATACTTATACAATACAATACAATACAAAACACTTTATTGAAACACCACATACACCAAGTAACGTATATACACCAAAATAAAATAAAGATTACATAGTGAGCCTTATCTTATCTTGTTGGTGGGGTCCTTAAGGATACACTTCGACCCTATGGGATCTTTTGTGTAAGTACCCCTTACATAGTAAGTCAACATGCGTTTAGATGGCTTTGCACCTAAGAAATATCTGTAAGATTGTCAAAATACACATGACATTTTTAAAATCACGCACACCATCAATCATTACTGACGTCAATCAATAAAGAAAAATAAAACGAGAAAGGAAAGCGAACGATAAACAAGTCGACGTTGCTGTAAATTGATTAAATAAATACATTGCAAAGGTCATCAATCTTTAGTATGAAACTGAGGCAGGAAATATCGCCTGTATCAACGCCTCGTTCACTTTTCCTTCATATTTCTTCGGATACTGACATACGAGCGTAAAGTTTGAGAAAAGTGGGCTTTGTGTGTGTGTTTACTTGGCAGTCCCTTCCAAATACTGGTCTACATCTCCCACATTTGACATACTGAATAAAGGCGAATGTTAAGGCGCGCTCTTCTAATCAAATTGCTTATGCACGGCTGCGTCAATGTGCAGTCGACTACAAAGAGATGTATCTGCTTTTGGGCATTATTTCAATGCAATAAGGTCAAAAAAATTGCATAATATTGAATAATCGAGTCGTGATTCGTTAATACAGCATGTTCAATGTGAGCCTGCATCAGCTGCTATGGAAAAATTGACACACGCAAATTAACCCTTAGACTTCCATGGCTTCCGAACCGAACAGAATGCGATAATAAATTGTTTTGATATTTGAGTTGCCTTGTTTTGTATTTGGGAACGGTGTGCAGCAAACCGTTAAAAAGACGTGTTGAATAGTGATATACGAAATCCGACTAAAAACGTATTATGGGAATGTTTTGTACTTGGTTCGCTAGTATTAGGTACAGTTTATTTGATATTGTTTTATATACCACTAAAAACTACATCAGTTTTTTTTTTGACCCCAGTTACTCGATTTTTAACAAACTAATTACCTCAGACTTGTTGGCGAACACGTCCACCTTTCCCTCTGACTCTATGTCTCCTTGTTACCAAAAGCCTGTTCCGTTTTTATTATAAATCGCCCCCTCTCTCATTTCTCGATCGATCAAGCTTCAACGGACTCCAGCCCAATGGATTGAGATAAATGTTAGGTACTTTATTCATAGCTGCATGGAGATATAATCTATGGAAGTTGTTAAGAATTGAGACGGTATTTCAACGCGGCAAGTCTTAAGATAAATTCTCTTCACTTAATAGTACGGCGCGGAGCGGACGTTGAGTCGCTGCGCAGCTGTCTCGAGAATCTTTTAAGAGTTTTAGTTTATGTGAGTTTGTTATTAAACTTCTGTATTCTTATGGTTGGTTGTATTTTGTTTCAACCACTGTATTTTGTTTTAGAATTATTAAACACCAGCTTCAGTCCGTGAAATTTTCTAATTGTTATTCCCTCGGGTAATTGTGAATTTTCCTTAATGAAAAGAAGTCTTTGTTAATCCAGGGTACAAGCTATCTCCGTTTTAAATTATATTCAAATCCATTCCAGCATGAACGAGTAACAAAATAACACACAAACTGTCGTATTTATAATATTGACTTCACGTTTACTAAAAACTTGTTTAAAGTACAAACCCGAAGGTTTCTAATACACTCTAAGTGTTCCTGTAATGGTAATGTTGATGATCGATGCCCCACGTTGGGCGCCAATGTCACGGGATGACCAGTACAGGATCCGAAAGTTATATGATAAAGAACACCAGAAGTCAATGGTAGGATATTTTTTATGGCAATGAGAAGGCACCCGAGCACTCAGGCCACCTGATGGTAAGTGGGATCTGAGACCCATAGACATTTGAAATCTCAAGACTACAATCTCAAAACTGCAATCCCGAGACCTCTAAGGCATTGCCAACCCTGAGGACTGAGATGGAATGCCTTTATGCTAGTAATTTCACCGGTTGTCTTATCCCCACACCGGAACACAGCAATGCGAACACTGCTGCTTGCCGGTGGGTTAATGGATAAGATGGTGGTAGCGATCCGGACGGACCCTGCACAAGGTCCTACCCCCACTAAAAATCTTCAATAGGTTAAAACTATAAAATAAGGCACCTGAGAACAATAAAGAAGGGCAAACTTAGAATATATATAAATAAAATTAGGATGATGGGAATGGTATTGGATATAACTTACATTTAGTGCTATAAACAGTAAGTATTTAGATGAAGGCTTATCCTTTATATAATTCTCATATAACTGATGTATTTATTTGACTTCATTTAAAATTTCATTATGATTGAGTACTTGTTAATGGTTTGAGAGCTCGTGAGCAACTGAAACTGTCGTTGTGCGCAGGCGATCGTAGAATTTAAAATGAACTCAAATTTAGAATTTAGAATATAGACAGGTAGATAGAAAATGCCAGACTGACTTTAATTGAACGAGGTGTAACAAAATGCAACAGCGACGCTTCATGAAATCTCAGTTCCTGCAGTGCCAGATGGTGCATCTCTCTGGTGTGCCCTCTAGTGGCTTGCGAAGTAAATTTTTCGCTACAAACGTACGCCCACACTGAGCGCACGTTAGGACACAGTTTGCTATATCTATATTTTGTATCTACCTATGTATGTATGTACCAACAGCCCAATGGAACCCTTACCAACAATAGAACACTGTCACAGTGTCAATGTGATTCAAGTAGTAAGAAATGTTAAAACAATTGTTTCATAAAATCACTGTGACTGTGATTCTATTGTTTTTCGAAAGAAATGCCGAGACAACAAAACCAAGCAGAAACAGTCCGAATATTGCCTACGTACCTCAAGTGGATAATATCGCTACGACTGACAGCAGTCAGTGTTCTTCAACACCCATTCAATTTTCTAACAAAAACAACTTTTCTATGTAATCAACAATGTTTGGTTTCGGAGCATCAGACACTCTTTTCTGGTCTATATCTATTTTCAGGCACGATTGTTGACATCATGTGGACCTAGTATGGCTACGTCTCTATCGTGTGTCAAATGTGGATAAAGCATACGTCACTGTCGTACTTATTTATGAGTCAGTAGGAGACGGATTCCTTATCCAAACTTTGTCACGCGATAAACGCAGCCATGTCAGGGCCCCTCGTCTTCAGACATTTTATACTAAATTAAAGCAGATTTTTTAAGGACAGTTACTTAATGAGAGGTGTTATGTGGTTATAAAATGGTCAAGTCACACAAATTTGGATGTAAATATCAATAAAAAATGTGTACTTTAGGCGCCGAATTTCAAGCAATACATTTTTCCAAGAATCAAATACCTACAAACCGCTTAAACCGACGAATCTTCTAGCAAAACCAACTCCTGAAAGCATAACTGATGCAATGTCGCCTTAACTGTAGCTGAAATCTCTCTGATTGATGACGCATTTTGTAATTGAGATGCTCCAATGATTAATGCATACAGTATTAAAGGTGCCAGTGACACCTTAAGCGTTCTGTGCCCAAAACTCAAAGAAGGGTATAATTTTCAATGGACTCAGATAACTGGGCATTGAATTTTTTAACAGGCAAATGGCCATCATTACGGCAAGATAGCGTTTTTACGATGAAGTCTTAAGAAGTCTTTTGAAAGGATGTTTTTGGACTCGATTTAAATTTAGAACTCGTGATCTTTTGTCCGGTAAAGGCATATCGCGTTTAGTACCTTTTAAGCAGTTTTGATATTTGAAGCGTACCACATCCAATGCATTGAAATAGAGGCAAATTAAGTATGAAACCTTCATAATCAAAGTCTAACGAAGTCGTTTTCCGCCATCGTCTGCCTGTATATCCGATAACTTCTCCTAAACCACGGAACGGATTTTGATGCAGTTATCAATATCAGTTCAATAATTTCATTACAGAAGGTGGTGATAATACAATCCGGTTTATGTACTAACTGCAGTGCACAATTATTTACGCTTAATCGTCTTGTCATATTAATTTTTTTTTCAATCACTTCTATAGGAGATATTCATGTTTTTTTTACAGTTTCAATAAAACCTGATTCATGTAACAAATAGTTGAGCTTTTTTTTTCTATTGCTATAGCAAGATATACGTCAGCCCTTAATTGGATATTGACACTTACAGGATTAAGAAAAATCGATTCACATGAGAATCATTAAAATCGGGCCACGCCATTACTTTCTTGAGAGCCACAAAGGATCAAACATACATGCATACATATATAGGCTGATAAACACATTATCCTCCTCCTTCCGCAGTCGGGTAAAAATTTAAGTTGCGTCTCTAAGCGTTACCAAACAAATTAGGTATAGTTGATTCTTATCAAATGTACGAAAAGAATGCAATCTTACTTCTTAATTGGTGAGACAAAGCAATTAAAAACTGCAAGTGACACTTGAAATATCTAGTTACGGCAAACTGGGCGTCATAATGATGAATTTAATGTGTCATATATGTGAGTTTTTATTGAAATTAATATGAAAATAAAATACGAGGATACTTACTTTTAAATGCTGCCAGGATCTCTGGTACAAATGCCGCAGGGGGCATTCTTAGATTTAATGTTATTTTTATTTTATTTAAGCTGATTTATAGTTTTCACTTATTGTTTTATGCACCATATATTCATTTTATTTTCGTTTGTGCAATAAATAATGATTTATGAATTCATTAAACAATAACTTTTAAATTTATCAAACATTATCGTGATAAAAAAAGAAACTGATTTATCAAAAATAAAATTGCGTTTATACAATAATTCTTGTTACAATATTTATTATTTTTAAAATTATTTTTTCTATTAACTAAGAAGGCGTGACACTACTCCGGTATTACAATTCATTATTTCTGAATAGACAATATACTACAGACAATACCAAGATTGTCTATAAGAATTTTATTTCTCTGGAGTTATGTGGCACAGTCAAGGGCACAAATATGTATGTATAATGTACACCGCAAAGGCTCAGAAATATGTACATAGACCTTACTACTGTACCAATTAGGTCTAAGTGTACATATTTTACGGATCTTTGTGCGGATATTTATTTTTACCCTAGACTGTACATAGTACAGCCAAAGAGCTAAGTTTGGGGCTAGGCCAATTTGTGTAAGATTATTCGATGATGTTATTTTGAATCATACCTAAGTATTTAAGATTTACTGTAGTATTGGAAATCTCAGGTCACAGAAATTCCTTGGTGCCCGCAATATGGCGATTATTTTCCCACCGAAACGACTATGGCGACTCCCATCATAAGCTGAGAGTTACTGAGAAAAAGTAATTGAAATGGTCGTCATGACGCTCTTTAAATTAGTCATTAGCAAAAGTGTTTTTAATTGTTTTCTCAAACATGCTCGGAAATTATGACCTTTCTTTTGAAAAACGAGGACGCGAAGTGCCTCATTTTTGTCCGAGGAATAAACGTATGAAACTAATTTCCGTCCAAGTTGCTTTTTAAAAGTGCTCTCTATTGCATATAAAAACGAAAGGATCATGAAAAAAATCGGTGCGGTGCTGGAAAAAGATCTAAACGAACAGACAGCGGGAGCAACTTTGTTTAATACTATGTAACAATAAAAGAAGAAAGATTTTACGTATACTTCACGTTTACTACTCGATGACGACACAAACGTCAACGTTGATCTGATCTTTAAGCTCTGTATTTACATACTAGAGGGCGCTGATATAAATAACCAGTGACGGCGACACCAATGTTGGACACTTTTAGCTGAAGGCAGAAATGGACATTTAACTCAAGCATCATAAGATTATAAATTTATCTTAAAATAAATCAAATACCCTTATCACCTGTACCGTAAGAATCAAGTGTCCGTTATTGGTCCTTGTTCATCGTCGACAAAACGTGTAGGGTGATGGAACCCTAATGAAAAAGGACCAAAAATGGAGACTTGATTCTTACGGTACAGATGATGAGGGTTTTTCATTTATTTTAAGACGAATTTATGCCTTGTGTTGACGATGATATAGTAAAATTGGGGTCCGTCCATTTGACCGAAATACGTTTGGTCGAATCTATCGATTCGCAACTTTTTCATTTGGCAACCCACTTTTATTTCTGTAACTGTAAATATTTCAGGATTTATTTCTGTACCTTCGTAACCTTCGTAACCTGACCCTATAGGTTAGGTTAGGTTAGTTTTTATAAAAATCCTGAAATATTTACAGTTAAGTACAGAAATAAACGTGGGTTGCCAAATGAAACGGTTGCGATACGATAGATTCAACCAAACGTATTTCGGCCAAAAGGCAGAGAACCAGTAAAATTACTTAGGTCGGTACTCGATACACGGTAAGTTCATGCTCAAGTTTGTAAACCAAACCTTGTTGATTAGCCTTTTTTTATCAGGCCACAATTTCAAATCAATTGACATAGTCCCAAACTAAGCTCTAACCTTGTAATATAGGTACTAGACAACAATATAAATACTTATAAAGATGAATAAATACTTAAATGGATAGAAAACACCCAAGACTCAGAAACAAAACACTCGTGCTCATTTGGCTATACCTACTGGGAGCTTCGTAGGTAGGGAAACTACCAACTACGCCAATGCTTCGTGTTTAATTAATTTTATTTTAATTAATGACCCTAATTTGTTCTCTAGATATAATAATGCTGTGCTGTGTCCTAGTCAGTTGTCAACAGCCCCAGACTACTCCTCCGCCGCAAAAACCTCCAATGCCGAAACAACCTCAACCAGGGTAATGTTATCTTTGTAAATTGTAAGTTTAAAGGCTCAGGGACGAGATTCTGTGACCGGCTATCGTACTGTCAAGGTTTTTCTTTAGTGGCTTTACATTAGCCAATTAGGGTCAGCGTTTCGATAGCTTTTTTTTACTTGACAGTAACGGCAGACGAGTTAAAAACGATACAATAACAGTGGGGCCTAACACACTCGCCATCGTGATCGTTTTTATTTTGAAAATCGAAGACTTGTCTTCATACAATATGAAAGCAATTGTTCCTCTTTGAAGTCGGTGGCCGTTGCGAGTGCGTCAGGCAATAGGCCTTGGGTTTTACCGCCTATGTAGAATAGAGGCCCTACAGGTTTGATAAGACCTAGTTTGCTAAAAACCGGCCAAGAGAGAGTGGGACTCCTACTCTTAATGGTTCCGTACTACCGTATACTTATATTAAACCTATCACCTGTACATGCATGGGGACCCTTTAATTATTAACTTTATTTAACTGTAAATATATAACGATTGCGATTAAGATCACCCAAAAATAAAAGTTTATTCGATGCGAACCCCTTTAAGTTATAAATTCATTTTAACGATCTACATTACGGTTCACGAGATACAGCCCGACGGACGGAATACAAGTTTTCAAAGGCAATATGGTTGGCTGGTTTAGCATTGTTTTAGTATACGAGTACACATTCAATTCTCACAGTATTAATATTGTACTCAATCTGTAGGAACAATTACATAGACATGAAAACCATTGTCGGCAATATCCATTGAACTAATCCACTTAGGTGTCAGTCTGGAATTACACGGTGTAACAGCGGCCATATAGGAAGGCATTATCGTTCAGTACACTCGGTAGCATTCGTAATCAGACCTACATAGCGTTATATAAAATTCGATACATATATTTCGAGTGTTTTAAATTTCATTTTCATATAACAATATTTTTTCATTACGTTCTGCTACGTCGCAACGATGTCAAAATTATAACCAGGATAACGTTATAATAACTTTATGAATAGCGCAATGTTGCCGGTTTGTGCCTTTAGTAGGTACTAATTCCACCAAACTATGTTAACCACTTAACAGACGCTTAGAGCGTTAACCGCTGTCAAAATGTATGAACTAACAGTAGATTAAGATTGATTTTTATCATCATTTAGTGAAATTTAACCTAATGTCTTAAGTCAAAGAATGTTGCAGCTGCCGACTTTTATGTTGCATATGAGATAGCGGCATTGAAGGTAGGGGTAGATAGGGGATAGCGGGACTGGACGTTCCGATTTTCATGAAACATAATTAAATTATAAAAATGAAGTGTTTGATTTTCAACACGTGCCCGTATTCAACAGATGTTTATCGTTATTTTTAATATAATAGACCGTTCCTCTAATATCTCAATAATTATATTTACAGAAGCAAATGTTTGACAAATATCGGTGCGGAACATTCAGCCCCGCTTTGGGGCGAGTTGTTCCATCTTTGAGGCAAATTGTTCCGCTTAAAATTTCTTTAATAGAACAACAATTTTTATGATCGTGTGTACGTAATGTTGATGCTGTGCAATGTCAATAAATATTTTAGTAGAGTTTCACTGAGCTTAGTGAAAATATCATTAAAATTATGTTAGTTAACTGCAGATGCACATCCAACCCTAGTCATTTCCAAGGTTCCATGGGGAACCATGTCAGCTCCAGGTTGTTGATTCTTATGCTATGAAGAGGATGATTTAAAAAAAAAACTCTTTTACACATCCTTAAAAAATGGGGTCTGTTATTCGTGGGAACAACCAGCCCAAAAACCGATTTTCAAAAGCTGGCTAAATGTTCGGAATTGACATAAGCGCTCGACGCCACCATCTCGTTTATATCAATACTATATTTTTGACACCGATAACGTTTGTAAAATGCATGCCACAGACTTGCTTAGACACGGTTGGGGCCGACTGTACCTCGTCGCCACAAGGTTGTGAATCGGTATACTAGAATATTCTATGAGTACACGTAATGTGCAGAGAGTAGTAACCAAGACAGGTAAAGCACTTATTTTAGATACTAGTTTCGCTGTAATTGTGAGGGTCTTTCTACCCGCCTGCGTTAAGGAGTGTTATGTATTTTGAGTGTTTTTGTGTATGTTTATTCACTATATATGAAATAAAGTAAAACAACTCTTAAAGTAACTGATCTGAGTGCTTGAAAAGTTAAACACAAAACATTCACGGTTACTGATTGAACATTACTACGTAAGGGATCAGTAAGAGTTACCGTTTCGAACTTTCGGCTCATATAGTATGTTGCAAAGTTTTGAACATTAAGCTCATATAGTATGGTGCAAAGTTTCGAACGTTAGGCTTAAATATATAGTATGGTGCAAAGTTTCAAACGTTAGGCTCATGTAGTATGGTGCAAAATTTCAAATGTTAAGCTCATATAGTATGTTGCAAAGTTTTGAACATTAAGCTCATATAGTATGGTGCAAAGTTTCGAACGTTAGGCTCATATAGTATGGTGCAAAGTTTCGAACTTTAGGCTCATATAGTATGGTGTAAAGTTTCGAACTTTAGGCTCATATAGTATGGTGTAAAGTTTCGAAATTTAGGCTCATATAGTATGGTGTAAAGTTTCAAACGTTAAGCTCATATAGTATGGTGCAAAGTTTCGAACGTTAGGCTCATAATATAGTATGGTACAAAGCAGTGAAAGTTTTTTATTCGGTTTTGCATACTGTTCTTTTTAGGGTACCGTACCTAAAAAGATAAAAACCGGACCCTATTACTAAAACTCCACTGTCTGTCTCAGTTTCTCATGAACCGTGATAGCTAGAAAGTTGAAATTTTTTGGTTGATGGTATTTCTGTTGCCGCTAAACTGACAAGTACTAAAAACAGAACGGCCGTTTTTTGCTCCATATTAATATAGTGTTTAATGTTGTATAGATGATGGAACGGACCCCTTCGTGTGCGAATCCGATTCACACTTGCCCGGTTTTTTTTGTGTTTCTCTTGCAGCCTAAACGGCTTAATGGATTTTAACATATAAGGCTTCCATTGATTTGTTTGGTTGTGGGAGTAACATGGGCTATAATTGTTATCATTAAAGTTTAAAATGAGTTGCCCTTTCTGTACAAGATCGGTTCTCTACGGCAGTTCAAGCAAATCACTGCTTATAAGATATTCACTTGACATAGAACTGAAAGCAAGAAATACCTAGTTTATAAGACTAGACCTGCTTACGTCTGACTAGATGGGCGTGTAATATTCGATATAACACTTTTGATATATTTTTTCATTTTATAACGAATACTTGATATTGTATCTCCCAAAGGGCATATTTAATTACTGGTATTATAACCGTCGCCACCACCATCAACAGCTATCTCCTAGCAGCAGTGTCCACATTGCTGTGTTCCGGTGTGGGGATAAGACTACCGATGAAATTACTAGCATCTAAGTCTTCAGGGTTCGCAACGCATTTGCAGTCTTGGGATTGCAGTCTTAAGATTGTGGTCTTGAGAATGCCAATATCTACGGTTCACACTTACATTCAGGTGATCTGGTGCTCATTTGCCTTCTCAATGCCATAAAGTATGAACGATAACTAGAAGTATAGTTGAAATTTAATTTCTAAATAGAATTGTTTACCCGGTCTCTATTCTAGGCCGTAAAAAACGTATCGTATTGTCCAGGTTTTAATAGCTCTCATTTGGTTCCCAATGAAATCCCTAATCGTCATTTTGTCTTAATGTATCGTTTGTCATAATTTTAATTTATCCTAATACAATTTCCGCTTTAATTGTAAAACTTTTTAGTGTTGTTATAATACAACCCTAACCTAACCGAAACGCAAATATAATTGGAAATCTTAAAAAGTTTTCTAACTCCTCTGAAAACCAGTTAAATCGTTAAAGCAAACGTTAGAGATTCCAAGGGACACCCCTCTTATTTACTTGGCATTAATGGCCGCCGAGAAAACAAAACCATAACAGGTCAAAGACGATATGATTTTGACCGCCTAGATTAGAGGCCCAGATCAGATCTGGTATTACAAGTGTCATAATAAATAAATAGTGTGTTATAAAAGTATCTATCTACATCCATATCATAACTTCCCTATTATATGTTTAGAAACGATAAGCAAACAGCCTATATTAAGAAACCTGTATCTGTGGTTGCACTTTAACGTTAACATTAAAGTATTAAATGTCATTAAAGTATCGGTTATTGATGTAGTTGCATTTTAATGTTCACTTTAAAGTTTCGGTGACCGAAACTTTAAAGTGAACATTAAGATGCAGGTTCTTTAAGATACAAGGCAACATGGTACACTTTTCTCACATATTGTAGAAAACTTATGATATGCATGTAGATAAAGTTATGTATGCGACTGTACGCATAATTAGGCATTAAAACACTCGTGTGATCTTATTATGAAACTCACCTATCGGCTCGTTTCATAAAACCACACTCGTGTTTTAATGCCTCTCATTATGCACCAGTCACATAAATAACTATAACGATCACTTTAATAGAAGTCATCTACCTACAGTAAAAAGGTCACGGGTTTCAGCCGCCACAAAATAAGTTGTAAAGGTAAACCATATTTTTTGAATTTTTCAGGTCTGCTGTTGCGGTTGAGGATAATACCGAGCCTGAATATCCAGAACAAGAGAAAAGGGTAAATTTACTGGCTTGTGGATGCTCAAGGATCTATGCTCCTATTTGTGCTTCAAATATGAAGTCTTACTACAGCCCGTGTGCCATGGCATGTGACGTCAAAGGGAACGCTTCAATTTACATAGTTTCTCAAGGATATTGTGTACCTTTTTAAATAAACTAGACAAAGTGTGTGGTGTCGTGTCGATGTAAATTGGGTACTACCTATATTTGCAGGAGTTTTACTTCAGATTACTGTATGGTTGTCAACTATGAAGTTAAGCACACTCAAATAAATAGCTATCATACATACACAACCTGAGCTTTGGCTTCCAAAGTTAAGCAACTACAGGCGTGGTCTTAAAAGTCGTGCTGATAAAATCAGTTTTTCAACATTAATCTTTACATTTTATTTACTGGGGAAAAAACAGATTTAGACTATTATAATATAATGAAACAAAGGATCTCTTAGAGTCAAGTTTCGTCTAGATTCTGAAACAAAATTCACTAATAGTTCTGTTCCACATGAGATCCCTAAGTTACTAGAATCTCTTATCCACGATGGTATATACGCAATTGTGCAAAATAATATAATGGAAGAAAAGCAAGTCTTTATTAAGCGTATATCAACTTCCACTTCTCTTTGTTTTTCCCCATTTTTTGTTCAGATCTATGGACAAGAGGCCCCAAGTTGATTTGTTAAATGTACTTTCTCAAAAATGATACGTAAAGTCGCCGTTACATCTTTAAAAAGTAACCAGAAAGTTAAAAATACCAGACAATGATCAAAAGTCTCTGGTAAGTAGAGAGAGAGAGAGAGCAGGTTTTGAATTCGGAATGAAAGTGTCCAGTAAGTAAGTATGAAATTCCATAATATATCATATTATTTGAATTTGGATTTACCTGTGACAGCCTTGAGGACTACAGAGGTGTAAGCAAAAAAAAGGTCACATGGCACAAACAAATATATGAAAATGAAATCTATTTAGCAATTTACCTACACATTAACCAATCATAAACCAAAAGCAGTTCTCGTTCAGAGCAAACAGCGCGGTTTCTCTTTATTTACGAGAGCGTCACCATCTCCGTTTTGTGCGCCTAGTCTGACCGGTCTGACGAGCTTGATATTGTGAATCGATTCAATTAATATAAAAAAACCGGTAAAGCGCGAGTCGGACTAGCGCCCTGATGGTTGTGCACATGTGGTCATCAATATTTACAAATTTAATTTATTTAACTTTTTTTAATAATTCATTTTTGAGGTTACCATGTTTCAACCATTGAGAGCCATCCTGGACGAGTATGAGTTAAAAGCCCGAGCCGCCACAAGGCTCACTTACTGGTCTTTGCAGTAATTTACTATTTCAGAAATTTATATTTTCTTGCACTTATAAAAAATCCAATCGCCTTCCTTCCATATAGATAAATTTCCGAACGCCTCCTTTCCCTCTAAACATATTTTCTAATATGTTTATTTTCTTATATAAAAAATCTGAACGCCTTCTTTCCCTATACGTACATTTTCCGATATTTTCTTTTTGTTGTAAAAAGGGAAAGAAGGCGTTCGGAAATATTCAAACAAGAAAATAAAAATATCAGAAAATACATCTTACCCCCAAGATAATTATATGCATTGACTTCCGAAAAGCACCCACGTTTTAAAGCATTGAAACTATACTTATAAGTAATTTAATTACAACAAAATTACATAAATACATACAAAGTAGCCGTATAGAAATTTACAGATACATGTTTTTTTGGCACATATTTAAAAAAAGTCGTTTACACGTGCGCAACTGTCATTTTTACTCACGAGTCTTGACTTGTCCCACGCTTGGGGCTCGTGTAAAATGATATACTTTCCGGACTTGCATCAAAATGTACTATTTAATAAAGTTTAACATATACACGGCGGAATTTAATCGGTGATCAGGAATCCAAAAATCTTAATTATCAATCTACATAGAAACCAATACGTGAGATCTCGTTCAATATAGCTCACAATCTAATTAATCACACTTAATTAACATCGGTAAAATGTACACTGACTGAATAAATGGACACCCTACTTTTATTGAAGGGAAGTTACTCGTAAGTGTACATACGTCAAGTGCTTGCTGGCTTTGGCGGGAAACTAGACAGATCAGACGTCAATAAATGATTGCCGCCATTTGTTATCTACGTTACCTAGCAATTTGTTATGAATTTGACAATGACAAATTGACAGCTTATTGCTCATTTATGTTTTAAGTTTCTATGGCTGATAGTTTGAAAAGAGGTATTAAACTTTTCAGACTAAACCATTAGTAGGGTGACAATAAATTTTAATTAAAATTTAATTTCAACTTAAAAATTAGTTATGATAAAAAAAACTTGGTTCCACTTAAGTACTACATAAACGTGACCGCCATCGATTACTGAATTAGAAAAATGGGTTCCTGTTCACCGATTAAATTCCACCGTATACATACATTATATTTAATTTCAGGAAAAATAATTATAACATTGAGCTTAGTTTAAATTGTACATGTTTTTTTAAACTTTACCTATAAATTACGGTTTACCCTTGAATCGACGACAAACTTTTAATCGTTTCACTTCAATGAGTTCTCGATGGATGATTATCATTTCATCAACAATGAATCACGGTTTTACATTTGTCAAATAAGTAATTTAGTAGAAGGTGGATTAGGTCGAGGTGGTACAAAATAAAGATCGAATTGGCAAGCAACAACCCACCGCCTCCTGCTTGCATTAGTGGAATAAGCTAATGGATCCTCAATGGTTTCCGTTCCTTAGGGTTATTTTCTTGCTTAAGCTTTTTATGTGTGATCTCTCTAGTATATATACACCGTGTTTTTTTTGATTTACGATAACTTTAAGGGAACGTTCTTTAGGTCAAACAAAGTTAATTTCCCGAAGACAGACAAATGATAAGTCTAACGGCTTTAAAGATATTTAGTTTTTAAATTTAATCAGTTAATCACGTTAAACTAGTGTAAAAGGCTCTCCTAATTGATAACAACAATTTTCTTTTAATACTTTATATGACTCTTATGAGTAAAGAGTTTCCAATTGTTAGGTTTGTATACGCGTCAATCTAAAGTGACAATCTTGTACCTGTCAAGTATTATCTTTACTTGTGTGTGTATGTCACGCCAACATAGACGTATTTGACACTGATTATTAGTTAACTCTAAAGGCCCTTTTAGAATGACCAAAGATAAAAGATTTCATTATTTTGTACTAAACCGAAAAAAAAATTTTTTTTCGCAGTATTTATAAATCTAATGTACCAAGTAGTTTCTATGGATATACCTAGTAATATGCCGAAGTTATCGTAAATCAAAAAAAACACGGTGTATATATATATATATATGTATACATATCCGTCGAAAAACCTCTACTGCTGGACATAGGCCTCCCTCCCCCAAGGTCTGCCACAAGGACCGGTCAAGTGCTGTTTGCATCAATCGGTTGCCCGCAACCTTAGCACATCATCGGTCCTTGTTGGAGGTGCGCAGACGTCACTTGGAAATTCCTTGACTCGATTAGCCATCTGTCCTGCAAGCGATGTGCTCTGCCCACTGTCATTAAAATCTAGCAATTTTTTAGGCTATATGGGTAAGTTTCGTTCTCGTACGTATCTTTTAACTTCAGGTGTAGTGCATAAATTGTTTTCCTTCGTATTTTCACGGAAACGTACGAACGTGTCATGCTACTTCAGTCAACCTCAGTACTTTTTTTACTGTGACCGACTGAAATAGCAAGACGCGTTCGTACGTTTCCGTGAAAATACTAAGGAAAATTATGCACTACATCTGCATTTTAGTGTACAATTCAAAGTGTTTATCGTATGATGAGGTTTTGATAATCAATATGCGACTGTACCTATGTTCGAGTAATTGAATGAATTTGTAATTGATTTTAGCCAAACTTTGTGCAAACCAAATCATGTTACATCGTAATTGATTATTGCAAGTACCTAGGTAATTAAAACCTGTTAGCGACACTTCATTTCGAAAGTATCCAGTAACAGCGTAACAGCGTCATTATGGGAAATTTGATGCTTTTAACATGTGAGTTCATTTATAATACAATTTTAGGGTTGTGTAATACAAAGCCTTCTCTGTCCGTCCGTCTCTTTTCAACCGTAAGAGACAGTGGATTGATTTCTTTTTAGAATTTATTAAGATAACAACTGGGCCCTGCGGGCAGAAAAATAAAGGCGTCCCCATACAAGAAACTTATTTTAACGTATCTGTTTTCTTTGTTTGTTAAGCCCTGGATCTGGCTAGTCCTGTAGGGAACATTGCGTATGGCAATTTTTTTTCAGCAAAGTTTGGTAGATGTCCTAGTAAATATTTAAGACTTGGATGGACATCCACCAGATATGTAATAAATTTCCTGAATGAAAAAAAATGTTTTTTCTGTAACTTATTGAGTGGGGTGTCAAATGAAAGGGCTCCATGAGCTGAATCCAATAAAATACTATAGCTCATGTAATTTACGATGGCGAGTGGGCATTACTTGTGGTTAACACATATCTGTATATATGTCAAAGTGTGCGTGAGAGCAAAAGTGGGTATGGTAGGCAATTTATTTTTAGCATATTTAAAAATAAAAATACTTTATGAATTACCTCACTATGAATTATATGATGACATGCTGACGGTACTTCGTGGCAGTTAGCGTCGCACAAAGCCCACTCGCCATCGTGAATTGCAAGAGCTATTCACAATTTTATTATATGTCAGCCAGTAACATAAAATCAAAAATTTATTTTCATAAAATATTTGGGGTGTTCCTGGCAGGTAACGTCACGGCGTATATTTTTTCTAAAATATACGCCGAATGACTTGTTACATACATTACGCATTTTATTATCTAAACGTAATGAAAGGAATTCGGAAAAATATAATGGTTACAATTATTTTTTTGAACCACAGCAAGATAGTATTTTATATAAAACTAGCTTTTTATGGACAATTTTCTTTCAGGAATATTCAGAAGGTGTCCTAGTTAGTATTTAAGACTTGGGTGGACATCCACCTACCTGGTCCATTTTCCTTTCCATGACGTCAATAAAGGCGGCGGTTACTCGATCTTTGAACTGCTATAATATATCTTAATACTAATGATATTAAACGGGTTCTGACTGCTGTTTGAATGATTTGAACAGTTGCTGATCACAGGATGCATATTCCTATATATTTTTTTTATATATATGAATGCTCTAAATGTATGCACGAAACCATGTTTATTTGGAGATTCTGAAATCAAATGTTTTATCCCCAGGTATAACAATACTGAGTGGTCTGGGCTGCATCGAGCAATCGAAGATTCCGCCATTACCTCACCTAACAAAACTCCTGAGACAAGGGTAATATTATTTAAAAAAATATATATATAATTAGCACCCCAGACATGACACGGGCTAACATGTCGTAGGAGACGTAGCTATCTATTAGAATACGAAAATTGTTTACTTTTATGTTCTTATGCGATAAACTGATATACCGAAATATCCCGGCGAACTGTTAGTCTGTTTTGCTTATGCATTACGGTATGGCATAATTGCTTTATGGCGTGGTTGAATTGTTTTATACACTCAGGAGCAAAAATACCGGGTCAGAGTGCGTTTTTCATACAAACGAGACTATTTCGAAGCCTTGGTTCCATGCCAGGTGTTGTTTCGAGTGAGGTTTAATGGTGGATACTCCGATAGGTTCAATAGAGGAGGTCAAAAGTTCTTAAGATACCTAACTGATCGCACAATCAGTTAACACCACAGCCGGACAGTTTGGGTCAGCATTTGGATTTACTTACATTTTATTAACATTTTAGATGTTTTTCTGAAGATTCACAATTCCGGCGTTAACCGCAGATTCAATCAGTTAGGTATCCTAGGCAGTCTGGAAGTCCTGTATCGATGCTCACGGTATTCATCATCAGAATTCACTAAAAGCATTCCCTGGCGAGGAACCAAGGCTTCGAAATAGCCTCTTTAGTACGAAAAACGCACTCTGACCCGTTTTTTTTGCTCTTGAGTGTAGAATTAGATTATAATATTATAGATTTATGATGATGATGATAAGTTGGGCCGCCCGGTCGGATCAGGCAGACGGTCGATTGGTCTCCCGATCATTCTACCCAGTTCCGCTTGGTTAAGCCGTAGGTTACTGGCCTGGCGACGCTCCCATCCAGTATGGATCCCTTCTTCTCGTTTTCCTACAGAACAGAAGTGAATCCCGTAGGTTAATGCTTTTGAGCGCTTCTATTTTAGACTTAAAATAGAATAAACTTTATTTTAGACAAAATGGCCCATATCTATAAGACTCTATGGTAGTAATTTCACCGGTTCTCTACCCACATACCAGAACACATCAATCAGTTGGCTACTTGACGGCAGGTCAAAATGATTAGACGATAGTCATTCGATTTCCGGTGAAGACAAATATTCGCCGTATAAAAGTACATATTTTTAAGTCTCCAATGTTTTCTATGTATTTTAAGGTATTAACATGTTTATCGTTCTCTGGTGCTATGTAGTACAATCTTAGAGATGACTCAGTTTCATTGCTCGAGAGCCCGCATGCTTGTAGCGATCCATTGACGGGTTGTTTTAAAATCTTCGAGCTGAGAGCTATTGCATTGTTTACGGAGACGCCGGGCGTCGCGCGGCGCTGTCCGCACTAAATTCAAACATATGGTGTTGTATAAAAGCGTTTACGGCGAAGCGGTTTTACACGCGTTTGCTTCAAATAAAGCGTTACTTGCGGCGAAGCCCGTTGATGGCATAGCCGCGTAGCACGCAGCGTCACTCGCGTCTATAGCGGCGTTCCCGCCACTGCGCCCGCTGCGGGGCCCGTGGCGGCCCCTTCTGACAGCCTTGTGCTCCGCCGCGCGCTCCGCTACACGCTCGAGAGTCCGCCGCGGATGCAGCGGCGGGCACCGCTACTCTCTACGCCCCGCACCACGCCGCGCATCTTCATAAACAACACCGTACATTGCCATAGTTTGTGTTTCCGCGTGTGATTACACGGGCCGCTGCTCGCGCCGCCTCTCTGTAAACGGGAAAAACGCTGAATGCGCCGCGCTACGCCAAGCCGCACGCCACGCACGACACTCCGCGTCTCCGTAAGCAAGTCTTTAGTAAGCTACATTGGTACGCTTAGCCAAGATGAAAAGGTAGCTAACCTTTTTATTTTCTGTCAGCTTGAAATATATAGATTTGACAAAAGCGTTTGACGCAATCTGTCATCAACTTACATTACATTTTGGAATATCAACTACTAATTTAGCGTCTGCATCTTGAGGTACTTTTGTGTGAGATTTTCCGTGATATTTAATTGGATATTTTTATACTAGTCTCCGCGATTTTCAAGATGGTTATTCCCTTGGACAATATTAAATTCCGGGATGAAAAGTAGCTAATACCTTAATCGAAGGTATAAGCTATCTACATTTCGAAATCTGTTTAGCCATTGCAGCGTGAATGAGTAACAAACTAATACACAAATTTTCGCATATATACTATTAGGAGGATGTTTCAGGTCTCAAAACGAAGATATGTCTTCGGATGTAAAACACCAATTTAACAGTTGTGGATGCTCTAAGATCTATGATCCAGTTTGTGCCTCGAACTCAAAGTCGTACTTCAATCCATGCGCCATGGAGTGCGCCATTGGCCAGAATGACACAGTCTACGTCCTTCATTCAGGAAACTGCGTACCGTATTAATTACCTTTTATTATTAAATATACATACATCCGGTATATAAAAGATTGTAATCGCCAGATCATAGTAAAATGTCAATTATTAAATGGTTCAAGTTTATTTATAGTAATTCTGTAATAGAAGTTTCAGTTGAATACAAATTTGTTTTCGTTTCCATCATTCCATTTGCCACCATTCCTTCCTATCAGTGAGGGTCATGGCTATGCAGCGTAAAGGACAGAGCTATAGTAGTTATGATAGCTGTGTCCTTTTCTCTCAGCGTAAACTAAACTGCAGAGCTATGTCATAATAACACCCAAAGATACCATAGCTTGGCAAATTCCTTTGTGACAAGTTTTTAAAAAAACTGGTTTGAATTGGGAACACATAATTTCACTTACAATGTTTTAGCTCCTTGGGTTTTACTTTCCTTTTGCTGGCTCTTAGATGCTTTTATTCTCAACCGACTTTACTCAGAACGAAAAATATTTTTCTGACTAGACTAGACCAGGACGGAAAGAGCCTCATTTTACTCCTAGGAGTAAAAAAACCATATGAAAACACTTTCCGTCCATGTCTATATTTTTCTTAAAAATGCTGTCAATTTGTATACAAAATCAAAAGGACCAAGACAAAAATTCCAAACAGCCAAGGTAACTGCTCGCTTTTTTAGCACAGTGCGTGTTTTGCTTTTTGAATTTGCATTCCAATTTCTATGGTTAGTATTTAAAAACAATTGACAGTGGTTAAAATTCGTTCATTCTGCAGAATTAAATTACTTGCTTTTTAAAAATGTATTTGTATTATTTCCTCACATGTTTGAGAAAAGCATTATGTATGCCTCGGCGGAAACGAGGATTTCTGACTCGTATTTTAGCAGGCCTCGCTGTTGCTCGGCCTGCTAACCACCTCGTCAGGAAAACCCTTACTTTCCGCGCCTAGGCAACAATGTACTATTGAAGACCTCTTCCACAGTAGACTTTAGTTTAACGCTAAGGTCTTTTCAAATAAGTTGACGACGCATTAGCCTAGATGGTGACCCTGTCTAGGTACTAGGTACGGTGTTCCGCGAGGTGAATCTGTTCTGGGGGTCTATATAGCTGCGTTTATCGCGTGACAAAACGTGGATGAAGCATCCGTCACTTTCTGACACGCATATAAGTAAGACACGTACAAAAATACAAAATGATAGGAATATATTAAAAGCGTTTGAGATATTATGTTGGCCGCGAACGGAACGGTAGCAGGAGGGAAGGGAATCGAACGATGGATTTTGAAGATGATGCACACGATAATCTGTTTTTAGGGTTCTGGTAATATTGCTCCGCTGTTTGTACGTCCTTACTTTAAACAGCTGTTGAACCATAATAAATTAGGGGTTGATTTTTTCAGAATATGTCTTATTATTACGGTGGATTTACTTACAAATATAAAAAAATAAAGAAAATTAAATACTAAACGGAAAATGTAATGTATGTATTCAATATATTTTTGGTGAAACATACAATCGTCAAACATGATATGATAATAGCACAGACTATGAAGAAAAACAACAAATACTAAAAATGGTCAAGTTTGAGTTAGGCTCGCGCTGATCCGATTCGAAATCGAATAAATCGTTTTTTTTTTTTATGGCATAGAGAAGGCAACCGAGCACACAGGCCACCTGATGGTAAGTGGAAACTGTGACCCATAGACATTAGCATAAGACTGCAAATGCGTTGCCAACCCTGAGGACTAAGATGGAATGCCTCTATGCTACTCATTACACCGGCTGTCTTATCCCCAAACCGGAACACAACAAAGCGAACATTGCTGTTTGGCGGTAGGTTAATGGATAAGATGGTGGTAGCGATCCGGACGGACCCTGCACAGGGTCCTACCACCCGCATAAAATAATACCTACTGTGCGGCGGTACGAAACAGCAGCAGTGCGCGTTAAACTAGACCAGAATATTCTGGAGTTACCCGTATCTACATAAAGTGCTACAAAACTGTTTCACTAGCCAAAAAAAATGCAGAAGTATTTAAAGAAAAAAATGCAAATTAACAAAATAAGCAACCTAGTTTATATGTTAATGTTTCATCTTGTTACACTTGGTAATGTTTTCAGGGTTCACGTATGTGTGAATATAATATTCTTTATTCCACCTTAACTTCTAAACGGCTGAGCTGATTTAAATGTGTGTGGTATCGTTAGAATCCTTTCACCAATCGCGGTAAAATAAGATACCTTAATTATTAAAATTGAAATAACAACAATGGCAAAATGTCGATTACTTATGTCAGCAAAAAAAGTCTTCTAATTATTACAATATGGGTATCATTTGAAAGGTCTTAATGTGACCATCTCAAACATATACTAATATAGTAGCATCAATATGCATGTTTAAAAGTAATATCAAAAAAGCAGTCATGTTTCTAAAGCTTGCTTTTCATTTAGTTATTTCATTTAGTATTCCATGGTTTTCAGTATTTAAAAGTTAATATTTTAACTGTACAATTTTTGGTCTTTTATTTGAAATATTAAAGACCTTTATAATTTTTTTTAAATAATTTAGTCACACAATAGATGGCGCTCACATTTAAACCGACCAACCTAATTGTAAACGCACTAGATGGCGCTGTAGAGCTAGCCACATTCACTTAACTAGCCAATGCAATAAACGATGCGACTCCTAACAGACTGAAGCAATATCACCGCGGACCGCTGAACCCACCACATTTAATTACGGGCCGACACGAACACGAATGGAAATAATAACGCAAATCCTCGGGTTGATTCGTAGCTTGCAGCGTTTGGGGTGGGTCACAAGCGAAAGGCTTTAAAAGTACATTGTTACCAAAAGGAAAATCATGTAGTTAAATGAAAGATGGCGCTCACATTTGAACCGACCAATCTTACTCTAAAAGCCTTCACTAGATGGCGCTGTAGCCACATTCACTTAACTAGCCAATGCAATGAACGATGCGACTCCTAACAGACTGAAGCAATATCACCGCGGACCGCTGAACCCCACCACATTTAATTACGGCCCGACACGAACACGAATGGAAATAATAACGCAAATCCTCGGGTTGATTCGCAGCGTTTGGGGTAGGTCACAAGTGGAAGGCTTTAATAGTAGATTGTCACCCAAAGGATAATATGTTACTAGAAATATTTGGGTTGCACGAGCTCTAGCTATGCATCAAGGGTAAGGTAAAATATGTCATTTTATTTTAGACTCGCTTCAATCGCCAGTATAAAAAAGCCAAAGTTATTTCATAATAGCTGTATTAGATTCACTTTAACAGTATTTGATTAATTCTTCTCCGTGATCCCAGAGAATAGACATATATTTGCATCCAGCTATGGTGATATTGAAATCCTTACTTTGCAAACAGAAGGATATAAACTATAACTATGTTGACCTAAACAGAAAAAGGTTTGCGTAAATAAAAAATCTCCCTGCGTCTTTGCAAGATGAGCTAGCCAAAATCAAATCTTCAAAATCCATCAATTCAAATTTCCGGCATGTAGACTCCAGTGGCGAAGCTGTGATCATCACCTAAGATAACCGAGATCAGCAAGCGAGGAATGTTCCGAATTTTAGACGTGATCGCGACCCTGTAGTTTTTACACTTTATGATTAGAGGCTGACATCATAAACGTACAGTCAGACTCAATATCAGGCATGTCACTAGAGCGTAGATGTAAGATATTTTTAAGAACAATGTTGGATGGTATAACTATTATTGCTGGTGACTGTATAATACCATGTGTCGGAACATTGATAGAAAGGTGTATGCATTTGGGCAAAAGCGTCTTGAAGACTTTGATGCAAAGCGCCATGTACGGAAGACTCTTGAGTCAAGCACTCCTATAACTGCGCCTATAACTTGGCTGGTCAACTCTTCTGTGCACCTTGTAACCACACTTTTAAAGCAAAATTCGGTTTTACCAGTCAGATTAGAGCACATCACCCGGACTAGTCCTTTTGCAGTATTCGCCGTAACCGGACACAGTATGGAGAACATGATGAAAAATAAAATAAAAAAAATGACTGACTGCTGAGTTTCTTGCGGCGTTTCTTCTCAGCAGTGGTCTCCTCTTGGGAAGCGCTGGTAGTATCTTGACGTGTAAAAGTGCCCGAGCGGCCTACTTACTGAATAAATTTCTTTTATCTTTTATCTTTTTTATCTGATGATGAATGCCATGCCTCGCGCATGTTCGCTGTAGCGCGCGTCGACAGCTTCCACGCCATCATGTGCAAGCGCAGCATGTCTACTTCTGGTCATTCGTGCTCACTCTCCTTTACGGGTAGCACAAGTTATATTTTCTTGCTTACCGTTCAGTGCGTCTCTATCGTTACACACTAGATAGGAAGATCCGACCGACAAACCGGTCTCGGACAATATTGTGTAGGAGGATTTCTCCTGTCGGGGAACACCTTGAAATTAAGTTTTTTTCCGAATATATCCGTATTTTTTTTTTCCGAAAGCTATGTTATGCTGGAGCTATTTTAGATTAAATGCATAATATAATTGATGACGTTGCGTTGGCCAAGTTGGCAGTGACCCTGCCTACGACGCTAGCGGCCGTGGTTTCAAATCCCGGCAAGGACAGATATTTGTGTGATGAGCGCGAATATTTGTTCGTAAGTCATGGATGTATTTAAGTATCTGTATCAAGTATGAATATCAGTATCTTTAAAAGTATTTATATCATTGTCTAGTACCCATAGAACAAACCTAGAGCTAAGTTTGGGTCTAGGCCAACCGGTCTAACGTTCCCCTCGAGATTTTAAAAATAAAGTATTCTTTAACAACAATTTAAACCTATTTTGAATTTTTGGGATTTCAATCAATTCGGAATTAAGTATGTAATATACCCACTTTTAAACTCGGATTGACTTAAAATTTTGCATACTATTTAGTGCAGTTCCAGGATGATAATAGAATAATATGGCATCTTTGAACTTTTATGATGATGGAGAGGAGATGACCATAGTGTGTTTATAACCAGCAGAGTCGGCAATAAAGCGTGGTTTTTTTTTGGTTATGTTATTCATTCAACTTTGAAAATGGAACAAATTGATTGTCTCTATATTTTTTCTCAGTAAGCGGCAAGTCTGTCCCTTGCACCGACCCAAAAACCCTTAGAGGGTTGCATGGTCGAGATCAGTCGAATAACCTTATTTGCTCTGGTACTTAATAACTCCACATAAACACCCAACAACATAAATTCACTTACCAAGTTTTACTTTAACAAATTATGACAGAGTTTCATAACAATTAATGTGAAACTTTGCAAGAAGGATTTCGGAGTGCACTTGGTGAGAAAGTAATTGTTTTATAATATTAAAAGTAACTATTTAGAATTGTGGGTGTATATGTGAATAGGTGGCAGGCGAAATCCCAGGGCCAGCGGTTGGCTGAATTCTTGGAGAGGGAAGGACTCTTTATGATGAATTCCTTCTTCAGAAAGGAGCCACATCGCAAATGTACCTGGATTAGCCCGGACGGGTCGACAAAAAATGAGATAGACTTCATCTTGTCTACCAAACGCCACATATTCAATGATGTCTCTGTGGTCAAAAGGCTAAAGACTGGCAGTGATCACCGAATCGTAAGAGGCACATTGAATATCAACACAAGGCTTGAAAGGTCACGACTGATGAAGTCTACGCTCCGTCCAACCCTAGTCTAATGCCAAAACCCCGAAACCTTCCAGCTCGAACTCCAAAATCGCTTCGAAAGCCTAGCAGAATGCGAGTCTAAGGACGATCTAAACAACGGGTTTGTACAGGCTGTCCAAGCTGCTGGGTCGAAGTTCTTTAAGACCCGCAGCCAGAAAAGAACCCAAAAACTCTCAGACCACACTCTTAAGATCATGGACGAACGGAATGAAATGCGGCTGCAGTCTTCAGTGGACATGCAGAAGTACAGGGGGCTTAACGGACAAGTCTCTAAGTCATTACGGACAGACCTGCGCACCTTTAATACTTCGCGTATTAAAGATGCTATCGAGCGAAACAAGGGCTCTAAGGTGTTCGCTAGGGATTTGTCTGTTGGGCAGACCCAGTTGATGAAACTGAAGACCGAAAATGGCACCGTAATTTCGTCCAAGGCCGAGATTTTGAGTGAGGTTGAGAAGTTCTACGGACAGCTGTACAAATCAACTCGACCCGTTGAAATCTTGGCTACAGATCCCAGAGCCAAACTCACCCGACATTACACCGAAGACATCCCGGACGTCAGCCTGTACGAGATCAGAATGGCCCTGAAGCAACTGAAGAACAATAAGGCGCCAGGGGACGACGGAGTTACGGCTGAGCTTCTGAGAGCGGGTGGAATGCCGATACTTAAAGTCCTCCAGAAGCTCTTTAACTCTGTTATTCTCGAAGGCGGTGTTCCAGAGGCGTGGACCAGAAGTGTGGTGGTCTTGTTCTTTAAGAAAGGCGATAAAACCTTATTGAAGAACTACAGACCTATCTCACTTCTGAGCCACGCTTATAAGTTGTTTTCAAGGGTCATTACAAATCGACTCTCACGCAGGTTCGACGACTTCCAGCCTCCTGAACAAGCCGGTTTTCGAGACGAGCGTTAGAGTTGAGATCAGTTTATTAATACGGGCCTGAGAAAGCAAACGCTTTACCATCCCTGAGGACAAAGATGGAATGCCTATATACTAGTAGAAGGTAGCAACAGGACGGGCGATGCGCAAGTTAATACCACCAGCACTGCGACCACCAAAACAAACCAACAAATATGGTGGTAGAGCTAATTTAAATGGAATGATATCTCTGTTACTTTGTTTCATCATTAATTTAAAACTGACCAAATGCGAGTCGTTGGTACTCGCGCACCGAGTGTTCCGTTCCTCACCTAGTACTTTTTGCGTTTTTGTACCTGTAAAACACATTAAATTCAACGAAATGCTAAAAGGGTTTACTTTATTTAGTTCGCAAAAATGTTTATTTTAATACGTCTCGACTTCAACCTGTTTTTGTAATTATTTTTATTTTCGATCGATATATCCGTCATGGTTGACAGCGTAAAATAGACCTGAGTGTCTATGAGATACTTTTGACATTAGCTCAGGGCCTCTATTCTACGTCGACAAGACCTTTGACATATTATCTTATCGACGAAACAATAGATAGCTCTTATTTATTTGACAGTAATGGCGGCCGATTGAGTAACAATACAGCAGTTCAGGTTACGCTCTGACTTTGACACTAGCTGTAAAATAAACTGCATAGCTATGCCATACTAACCCACCTAGAGACCTAATGTGGCTGCTTTAACCACATGACCAAATGTGGATAAAACATCCGTCACTTTCTGATATGTATATAAGTACGAGAGTGACGGATGCGTATCGATATAATAAGTCAAGTAAAAATCGGTTGCTAAATCCCAACGACTTACTTACTCCGTTTTTACCCGATCTCTTAAAAAGCAACTTCTCAGCTCAAGGCTCATTTCCTTCCAGCTAAAGTTTCCGTCGTCCGCAAACTAAGGCAGGAAAAGTTTGAAACCAGTTAAGTCTAATGCTTTTAGTGCTCAAGATATCTATCTAAACAGGTACTAAAAATATACTTTATTATAAATATTTTTTAACATCATTCTTTGTTGGTTTGAGAATTTATCACTATGCTATGTTTTTTGTACAAGTCTAGAAAGTCAATACGGTATTTGACTAAATTCAAATCATTACTGACTTGTGACGTCACAATGAAACAACGTCCTTATTGTGAGATTTTATGAATTTAAAAAACATGAAATAGCAAACATATGTGACAGATTGATATTTTTCTGCTATTTTTCTTCTTGTTAATATGTTGTTAATGATAAAACAATTTATTTTCACTGTTGGGAAATACCCTATTCCAAACTAAGGCCTACTGGGTATCACGTGCCTTTGCAATGCCATCATACTGTCAACGTTATGATTACTCTTATTTACTTGACAATGCTGTAATGGCGGCTTGATTGATATCAAAAACTATCGTTTACTCGTTTAGCCTCTGGGCAACTAATAGTATTCCAGTAATAGTTACCTATTGGAATGAGCTGAAATTGTGAGTGTGTAAATAAAAAAACCCGTGATGATTATCTGTTGCTTCACTTAAATCTTGGCTGAAGAAGTACTGGCTTGAATCTTGTTCCTGATCTAAGACTGTATGTCCTTTCTACTTTTCATTTAAAAAAAGCCTACTTTTCATACTTATTTTATATTTATTTATTTAGTTATGCATTTAATATAATACCTGTAACCTACCTATACAATATAATCTGAAACTCGAAAACGGCTCAAACGATTTTCATGAAATTTGGTATGTCAGTTTCATTTTTAGAAAACTATACCATCCAAAAATAAAACCATCCAGTCATCCAGGTTTTTTAATTATACTGGTATATAAATACAGGGTGTCTTGAAGACCTTTTGAGATTTTTGACGGGGTAATAGTTCACACGATTCTGATCACGGGGTTATGGGTTGCTAGTACCTACGTATATTAATTTTTGACCAGGCTAGATCCATATATAGACCGGTTCACAAATCCATACCATTTAATTCTTAAAGCTATTATTTATAATTATATATTTGTTAAAAAGTTCCAAAATAACCAGTGATTTTGTTTGGGAGCATAGCCAAAATAGGTTCTATTTTGGGCCCATTCCTGTTCCTTGTTTATGTAAATGATCTGCCGTATATGGTAAGCAGAAGGTCAGGCATTGTAATGTTCGCTGATGACACTTCTCTACTATTCAAGGTAAATAGGAAAGATACTGAACTCATTGAACCAAACAATACCCTCTCCATGATATCTGACTGGTTTGCTGCCAATAACTTAATGTTAAATCCAAATAAAACTAAATGTATAAAATTCTCATCAGCAAATTTATCAAATATAAACTTAGCCTCAAATATTAAACTTAATGGTGAAACCATAGACTTTGTAAAAACAACTGTTTTTCTAGGTATTACATTAGACTCGAAATTGCAGTGGGGTTCCCACATAACTGCGTTAGCAAGTAGGTTGAGCTCCGCTGCTTTTGCAGTCAGGAGAATAAGGCAGCTTACCAATGTAGCGACGGCACGGTTGGTCTACTTCGCTTACTTTAACAGTATAATTACGTACGGTCTTATTTTGTGGGGATCGGCTGCGGATATCGGTACAGTGTTTATTTTGCAAAAAAGGGCTATTAGAGCTATTTATAACTTGGGGTCGCGTGTGTCATTGAGGGAATTCTTCAAGGAAATAGATATTCTAACACTGCCGTCGCTATATGTATTTGAAATAATCATCTTTGTTAGGAAGAATCTACATTCTTGGGAAATTGTGTAAAATTCTACAATAAAATTCCAAAAAGTATTACTGAACTTACTGACTCTAAATTTAAATCTGTCGTAAAACAAAAACTAATTTCCCGAGCATATTATAAAGTAAACGATTATATCATGGATAGGGATGTTTGGCAGTGAGTCGTCCGTCCTGCATGAGTAATCTACGCTTAAAAAAGGTGCACCTACTGTACAAAAATACCGTGATATTGTAAACTATTTATAATTATAATGTAATGATGTAAACCTTTTTCTTGAAAAAAATATACCTTGCCGAGTTTCTTACGCCGGTTCTTCTCGGGGCAGTTTTATTTTTCGAACCGGTGGTAATGCTTTTTGACATTCATAGGTGCATTATATTATGCCTAAATTGAAGAATAAAGAACTTTGACTTTGACTTTAAAACCTAATTGTTTTTTTAAAACTTATTTTAAAGTCATAAAAAAAACACAAATACTAAAAAGCGAATAAATCATTTCCTTAAATTGTATTATTTTATTCCATTTAAATGATGATATTTTTTTTATTGAAATTGAGATAAGGCATTTTACCTTGAGCATGAGTACCTTGCTTTGGTCTGTAGAAAATATTTTAACGGCTTTTTAAGAATTATTATGTTCACCACCTAAAGCGATTAAGTATAACAACAAAATATTGTTAGTTCTAATACAGTTTGACTTAAATAATTGAACGGTATCGGACTTTAATTGATACACCACTATAAAACCTTGTCGTATAAAAACTACGATTAATTCCGATGTAATTTCTATCTCGTAACTTGACGCTGTCAACATGAAATGGTTCCATAGTGGCTTATTAAAGTCCGTGACTGTACGAGTATAAAATAATACTTAACTAGGCATTAAAACAAACTAAAATAATTATTATTTATTTGTATTTGTGTTAAATAATGAAATACATAGGTAATATCGAGTAGTTGACTTATTACGGAAATTTGTCGGGTAATACATTTTCCACCAGTCATCAGTCGTGTCACGTCGGGAAATGTACAACCCGGCTAATTTTCGTAACACGTCAGATTTCAAAACATAAAAATTGATGGTACACGCAGAAAAATGGTTTCCAAAAAACACACAATAGTAATTGTTATTAATCATTGATTCACCTAAAAATGGAGACATATTCCTCGTTTTACAATTTTCCCTTTATTTCGCGGATCGCATATAAATTGGCATGTGTTTATAAATGTCTGATTTTCAGAGGTGCATACAGGGAAATAAACCTCGGGACATCTGTAACAGGGTACATCCGTGGAATTCATCTCCTCTAAAATGGGCCAGTGGAGTTTGTAGTTTTTCCAAAAACTCGGTGGAATAGAAAAAAACTTAATCCTATTATACGGAGGTGGCTTAGCCCAAGCTATGACGACGGCCAAAGTTACCAAACACAGATCTGTAAGAATAAAAAGTTGTTTTGATGCATTTGCTGGTACGATATTTTCATCGCTGAAAGCACACATGAATAGGCCGACTTTACTTTTTTTTTAAATGGTAAATGGGGTCCGTGACACCTTGGATATTTACATTCTTAAAACTACCATCATGAGACTGCAACCCTAAGACCGCAGCTGCGTTGCCAACCCTGAAGACTAAGGTGGAATGCCTTATACTAGTAATTTTTCTAGTTGTGTTATGTCCACACCTTAACACAATAATGGCAATACTGCTTGCTTGGTGACAAGTTGAAGGATAATATGGTAAACGATCCGGATGGAACTTGCACAAGGTATAACCATCACTCAAGTTTAGCGCGGAAAATAAACTTTTTTGAATTTGTCGTGACGTGGACATTAATTTACTTATGCGTATCTAACTAATAATAAGGCTGTGTAATATCATCGAGTGTAACTTGGACCTGCACAATACTCTGACAACAACGGCCGTATTAATAAACTCATCTTGACTGTGAGGCCCATCACAAGATACGTCAAAGTAAACGCCAAACCATAGAACACTGTCATTTTTGACGCGTCTCGAGACGAGCATAAGATTTGAGATCAGTTTATTAATACGGGCCTAATACTCTGTAATTAAGAACATCTTTAAGGTTCCGTACTCAAACTAAAACTGTTATTGTTTCGGTATGGCCGTCCGTCTCTATGACTTCTGTATGCTACAGCCAGTTTTCAAGGTTCCGTAGTCAAAATAGGAACCCTTATAGTTTCGTCATGTCCGTCCGTCCATCCATCCGCAGTCTAGCTCAGAGACTCTTAGTACTGGAAGCTGTAATTTGGCATGAATATACATAATATTAGTCACGCCAAGAAAGGGGGTCTTTTTTTTTTTAATTATACCTTACCTATACGTAACTACGGCTGTGATCAGGCCTATTATCACCTATGGTGCTGTGGTCTGGTGGCCCAGAACTAAACTGACCACAGCCAAAAATAAACTGCAACAATTTCAGAGGCTAGCTTGCGTAGCTATTACAGGTTGCATGAAAACTACACCCACAGCGGCGCTGGAGATACTGTTGGGTCTACCGCCGCTAAACCTTTTCATCCAACAGGAGGCGGCGGTAGCAGCCATCAGACTGAAATCTCTCAACCTCTGGGGAGCAACAAACGGGACTCATACCGAAATCCTTCAGGAAGCAATCACATATCAACCTCTGATAGGTGCTCCTAATGACAAGGTACCCAAACAACACAACTTCAACAAAAGCTACACCATCCAGCTTGCTGAAGAACCCACTGACCAGTCCAGTATATACGAACTACGCATATATACGGACGGATCAAAGACAAAAAAGTTTTACTTTGTTTTATTGCCTAAAATGTACATAAATGACCATTACTCCTTCCGAACTTTATTAATCAAAAAAAAAAAACTTATATTTTATGGGAAAAATAAAATAAAGTATTCATTATTTACAGTATTGAGATAAGATGACAAAAATAATTTGAAAATCTGTATTTAAATTAAGTATAGTCAAAATGGACCTTATGGAAGAGAAAGCAAGTCTCCTTTAGGTACATTTTGCTATTTCCAATATTTAAAATAGGTACCGTAGTTGCCCTCTATGTGTCGTTCTTTTTTAACCACTGGAAGTTTTTTTTTAGTACGTTTACCGATTTCTCCGTCAATTATGGACTGATTTAAAAAAAAACTTGTTTTTTAGAATGCACTTTCGAAGTGGTTCACTTGTCACAAAATCTGAATCTCATTGAGGGAACTCCTAAAATAATTTATTCATACATATAGAGATTTTAGTATTGTTAGCAATTGATCCAGCATCTTCGCATTCAGAAATTATCATTTGGTGGAGTGGACTGATGATGAAGACTATAGCCAACGGAACTCCTCAAAGGTACCTATTTTAAGGGTGGCGATAAGATATCTCGAGTAAGATTTTACCAATTTTATTATACAGGGTGTAACCGTTAAGTGCGTCCAGGCGATTATTCCGTAACTATTACAGATATTAAAAAAAAGGGTTCTACATGCATACAATCACGCCTCTGTCCCGTATGAGTAGGCAGAGACCACTTCCTTCGAATTGCTACCATCCAGACAAAACTTATCTCGCTCTCCTCCACAGTCATAAGTCTCTTCGGGTTAGGTTCGCGGGAGTTTTAGTGGGTAATAATCTCACATAGGACCCGAGTCTACAGTGGCCTCTAAACTCCCTGATTTTATTTAGGTCTCGCTAAAACTTTGCTATTCTATGTGCAACTGTCTTAATCAAAATATTATTACGCTTCTTATTTTAGGCGACCTATTCAACTTTACATTAACATTCTGGAATAGCACTTGTTAAATCTGCCGTCTACACTATGTCCAAATATAAGGCTATTTAGTTTTAGGCTATTTAAGTGATATGAACGTAGAATCGGGTCCATGGTCTTACTAACGACGCTGGGTATCTTAGAGATTTCCCCTCGATAATAAAAAAAAGGTATTGTTGCTATTGTCCACTACTATTTATTACTTAAAAAATACTTACACCGATACATGTTGGTATGAATAGTTTCAACCTTTCCAAACGAATCTTTAAGCGTTCTGGTAGGATTTGGATTGAAACAAGAGTTAAATAGCAAATAAAGCACGCGGTTTTAATGGCCATTCATGAGCGATTAATTTTTTAATCTAGATTATTGTTTAATTGACAAGGCAAAGGTTTAATTAAGGTAGGGCCTCATTGCACTAAGTTAGGTTTCGAATTCAAGGAAATAGGGATCAAATTTATACAGCGGATATAAATTTCCCCACCGCGTAGCCGTATTTTTAAAGTATACACTTTACTTTTACACTGACAAAATTAAAACCAACCGAGAAAGATTTTCTCTTACGGGTGAACCATATATTCAACCCGTGGACAGATAATGCTCTTTGGATTAAATTTTGACAAATGCCCATGCAAAATGTCTCCAATTTTAACCAGAAGTGAGCCTATCTGTCCGCGGTTTGAATATAGGGTTCGGCCATTAGTGGACATGAAATGAATATAATAGTTATTATACTACATACTTTTTTACACGACTGTCCAAAAAAGGAGTATAATGTTTTCAGGGTTCATGTATGTATGTATGTAATGATAATTTATTCCACCATAACTTCCAAACGACTGAGCCGATTTCAACGTGTGTGGTATCGTTAGAATCCTTTCACCATTCCGGATAAAATAAGATACCTGAACTGTTATAAAATTGAAATAACAACAATGGCAAAATGTCAATGTTATGTCAATTAACCCACCGCCAAGCAGCTGGGTCCCGGGGATAGGACAACCGGTGAAATTACTAGCATGTAGAGGCATTCCATCTTAGTCCTGAGGGTTGGCAATACATTTGAGGTCTTAGGATTGCCGTTTTGAGATTGTAGTCTTGAGATTTCAAATGTCTATGGGTTTCAAATCCCACTTACCATCAGGTTCATCAGGCCTAAGTGCTCGCGTGCCTTATCATTTCATTTAAAAAAAAAAACACTTGTAGGATGACGATCACGTCGGGGTCACCAATGTAGGTAGAGAGAACAAGAGAGAGATCTCTCTCCAGGCGGGTGTTATGCCTGGGGACCATAGTCCATTGGGATGAAGTTGGAAGTTGTATATATATCAATTGATTGGAGAAACTTCGTTATCACGATGTAGAACACTTTGGTTGCGCTGTCGGACGCTGGTGGGGCTAGTGAGTTGGTTGGATACAAGTGTGCGCTAGATGTCGCTAGGCCGCCATTCTGCCGCCGCTATTCTTAAAAAACTGCTATCTTATTTTAAAATTAATACGGACGGACGGACAGACAGACGGACAGCTGAAGCATGTTAATGATGATGATGATGATGTAATCCTATGACCCAGGATTACACCATCCACCTGATTTGGTCCATTAGATTTGGAGCAAATTGGCTGTGGCATACGGACGGATAGACCCACAGACGCACGAGCGGCACGAGTGACTCAATAAGAGTCCCGTTTTTTTTTGTACGGAACCCTAAAAGCCGTAGTTATTATCGTGTCTTGAGACGGCACTATCAGCCAAAACCAGTTTTTAGCATTCCATACCTGAAGGGAGCCCAACGGGTTCCCGTTGACTTATTAACATGCTTAAGCTGTCCGTCTGTCTGTCCGTCTGTCTGTCCGTCCGTCCGTATTAGGGTCAAAATTCTTTTCGATGCATTGTTTCAATGCTGTTAGACCATATTTTTTTTAAATTTAAATGTTCCCAAATATATTTATTTTGGATAAATATTGATTAATTGTTTTATGAAGTTAACAGTAACGTAAGGAGCAGCGAGGTTAATTAATGTACTGTTTTATAATTTCAAATATTCTAGTGATAGGTAGAAAAATTAAACAACTCCGTCACTAAACAAATGTTTTTTTTTAAAAAAAAATTGCGAACATTCAACATCCTTTTTATTACTCTTAAATGTTGAAACGTTAAATAATTATGACATTGAATAATCAACATAGAACATAACAAAAACTAACTAAATTTAAATCTTCGAATACCACTATGTCACAAAATAGTTTAAAAACACGTGAAACATTTATTTATTTTATACTTAATTGGTTATAACGTCTTAAAAAGGCACATTATGATGAATACTATATTTGAGTATATCATAATGTATGATTATATCCTTACTGAGATTTAACAAAAAACAATAAAACCTAAAATAGTCAAGAAGATATGTGGGACAAAAATGTGACAGAGTATTGGCAGAAGCGTGACAGAGTGGTATTTTACACAAAATAATGACAAAAATAACGATAAATTCTTCATTAAATAACAAAAATATTAAGCAACAATTATTTTACTTTCTTTTCATTTTAATCAGTCTTAGATCAGTCATATAGTTGTATACTTTGATATTTTTTGTACCTTTACCATATTCACTTTTCAAACACATCTACTGGTTTTGAAAACTCGTATAAGACACGTCTTCCTATGGTAATAATTTTTGGATTAGGGACAATTTGTGTAATATCTTCATACTTCACATACGAAACGTCGTTTTTAACAAGTTTAAACTTTTGTCCGCTATCATCAACTGATCTGTAAAACATAACTTTGACATCGCCTTCTTCGTCGACGTTACTCATTACTGTTCCCAGGTATGTGTATTCCGCTTTCTTTTCATTAAAAACTTTAACAAGAACATGTACACCGTCTGATATTTTAGAGGGATGCATTTCGTCTATAGAATTCAAGTTATGTTTACTTGTACTAGGAGCTGTTTCTAGCATCTGACGGTTCATCAAACTACTGAGTGGCAGGTTATCTGACGAATCAGTAGAACTCGGAGAATATATTGTCTCATATACCTGAGGTCTAGAAGGGCTAATGAAGTTTGTTATGTCAGCCAGAGGGCCTATGCTTGAGACATCACTGTCAGCATCAGACTCAATTAAACACTGATGTATTCCAGGTTCATAACAGTCGCAAAATCCTCTGTTGCAAAAGCAGCTTAATTTTCGGTACTTTAATTTACCATAGTTTTCAGAGAAAACTTGATGCACTTGCATCGTACCAGGTAATGCCTGAATTTTGTCTGGAATACTGTCAGAAACAAGTGATATATCATTCTCCGAAACTAAATACAGTTTTATTTTGCTGCTTCCATCCAGAGTTGACACGAAACTCGAAGCATCAAAAATATCTCGTCCAGTAGCGACAACAGTATCGGCTTGACGTTTTAGGAATCCACCGATTCCGTCCGCAGCTCCTTTACCATGCCCAGCCTCAAAAAAATTCCAGGTCACTCGTTCGAAACCATATTCATAGATTCTGGTGGACAAAAGGTAAAAATTAAGTTTTTGCCTGTATTGCGTCGCTGGGCTGTCCGAAAAAAAGTGGATCGTCTTGACATTAGACATATTCATTCTAACATCTTCTAAAATGGGATATAAATGAGCCCATATAGCCGCTGGTCCGTGATTGTTACTTGGAGATGCCGTACAGAATGACTTCACGCGATTTTCTTGGTCAGGTGAATGCTGGTATAATACCACGGTATGAAGAGAAACTTGGTTGCGAGAACCACCGAAATGATGGGCTTGAATTTCCTCGTGGTATTTACATGAATAATTTTCACTAAAGTCCACATGCAAAGCAATTTCGGAATCTGTTAACTCGTCTATACATTGCCGGTATGATCTGTATTGAACTTTAATGTTGTAAATATGGTTCTTTATTTTAAGTAATTCTTCGTCAAATTTCTTCGTTAAATTTTCTACAGTAATTTGTTGTGTTTCTTTAATGTTCTTGCTAACTTTTACCCGTTTGTTATTTTTTTGGACTATTTCTGTTTTTCTCACCCATTGCGTTAAATCTACTAGTTTATGCTTGTCGGTTGTATCATAGTTTACTGTCTTACATTGACACAGGACGCAGTTTCCATTCATACAGAGCATGGCATTTGAGTTACATGTCGTTTCTCGTATGATTTGGCTCAAGTCGATGGTGTTCACAATTTTATTTTTATGCAATGTATTTAAAATATAAACTGTGTTCGCATGTAATTTACACAAGCATGTATCTCGTCCGTCAATCGATGGCGGTCGGACGTAAAATGGTTTATGTTTTATAAAGTAACTATAGTGGCACTTAAGACTCGGATTTTCTTTCTGAAACGACTTGTGTAAATTTTTCATGGTATCAAGTAGAATGCGTTTTTGCTGTTTCACTTTTTTCAAAGTTACGGTTTCTTTTTTCCCAGCAGTGGCCCTCGATATGTCGTCTCGCAAAAAAAAAACTTGAATTTTCTTAATTAGCAACGTTTGTCTGCTAACAATTACCTTGCATCGCAAACTTCCTTGTTGCAGACCCAAGCTGTCTTTTATTATTTCTTGCATCACTCTAGATTTTTTTATTGTTTCTTCTTCGAATATGGTTTGCAAGTAGCGTTTTTGCTTAAGATTTTTAATTTTTTTATAATGCTCTTGAATCGCACTCGTGAGAACTTTATATTTATCATCTTTATCCGTTTTGTTGTCTTTAGTACATTTTTTTTTTACTATTTTATTTTCTTCCTTGTTTTTTTCCTGAGCTCTGTGATACCTTTTTTTATATTTTTCATATTTTGTCTGTATTTTTTTAATCTCTTCTTGCAAATGTAAATTTTCCCTGTAAAGCCGTGTTCGATCTCGACGTACTTTTTTTCTTCCTTTTTGGTTTACACTGGACTGTACAGATGGAGTGTTCTCACGAGAAAGAGGTGGTGAATATGGAAGCGGTGACGTTGCAGGCGTATCTTGTAGGAGATTTTGTAGAACTTTTAATTTGTTTTGCCTTTTTTTATTTGCTACCCGCCATTTTTTTTTAGCTAATCGATGCTCGCGATCTGTCATGTCTTTTACAAGCTTTTTTCTTGCATGGTATCTTTCCAGGTCTTTTTTTTTAACTTCAGCTATTTTTGCGGCATTATTTTTACGTTTTTCTCTACAACGCCGCTGTCTTTCCGCAGCAGACATCGCCATTTTGTTTATGTGTGGGTCTGTTAACAAATGTATAAACGGTCTAGTCACATAAATGCTTATTTTTTATTTTAATAAAGATATAAGTTTTATTTTACACCTCCGTCACTCCCAACAACAACTCTGTCACAGTGACGTGTGACAGAGTTGTGTCGTGACGCAGTTGTAAATTTTAGACGACTGATGAAATTATAAATAAACGTAATTAATATAGTCTAATTTGAAAGTAGTTATTGAAATTAACAACAATAAATATTATACTTCTTTAAAATTAGCAAAATAATCATACAAAATCTAGGTAAAACTTACGTGACCGAGTCGACAGCGACTAAATACACGCACTCCCTTTGAACACTTGCGGCCGACTGAAGGGCGAAAAATGGCGTCGGTTGGGCAACGCGGGGTGAGGGGGACAGCGGAGTTTAGTGGTTCTTCGCTTACACAAGGTCAAGCAGCAAAATGGCGTTTTACCAAATGCCTATTAACAGTGACAGAATGTACTCGGAAATGTGGCGTTATACTGGGACATACACTACGAATTTTAGTATAAATACTTAGAAATCATATTGTTTTTTTTTAGCTTCATATTAAAAGTCGTAAATTATCGAAGTTACTGTAAAAAATAAAAAATACCAGTGTCTTCATAGAGTAAAATGTGATCACGTGTTAAAACGTGATGTCAATGGAGGTCTGGGACATCGTTTGATAGTATGAAAAACAACTCTGTTACGACGAATGTATACTCCGTCACAGTTTTTGTTCAAAAAATTATCCATATTTCATTTCGGTTTTCGTCGAAACATCATAATATATCCATTATATTTAACGATAAAGTGGCATGTTAGTATTTTTAATTTAATAATCATAATTTAACAACAAAAATACTTCTAGGACACGTAATAGTGCATCGAAAAGAATTTTGACCCATTAATTTTAAAATAAGTATTTTTAAGAATAGCGGTGGCAGTGTGGCGGCCTAGCGACATCTAGCGCACACTTGTATCAACCAACACAGATGGACAAAGTTTTTTTTAAATGGTCCTTGTAGATTACAGGAAATAATTCTAACAAAAAAAATGACTTTGTACAGAACACTCTCCAGCCAGTTCAACTCGCACTTTTTGATGAGACATTAACTTTGACGTAACTATCTTGAGTTAGGAATCTCCGCCAAGATCAGTTTATTGATAAGGTCCGTGAGTATCCATCGAAGCTGTGCAAAGTCGGAGCGGTGCGGGGGGATAAAATCCACCAATAGGATTACTTACTTTTCCTGGCGTCTCGCTCAGCGCAGCTCTCCTATTGGTGGACTTTTCCACCGCATACCGCTCCGGTACCTCGACCAGCTCTGGTCAACCTTTGGGATTGCAGTATTCACATAGAAATTATCTATTGTTTGTTGCTCTCCAATCAATGTATTTTTTTTTTTTTTTTTTTTTTTATTATTCTTAACGTATAGTCATTGTATAAATAGTATATTAAATGACATTGTTCCATATGAATGTTAAAAGATTTATGTGCTAAATGAGTGTTACATTGGGTTCCCTTCATCTGGCTTCATTATTTAAAATACCATTGCATAGAACCCAATAGGTTAGGTTAGGTTTATTTTATGTCAATCCTGAAAAGTACACGGTTTCAGAAAAAAAGACTTTATGCCAAATGATAATTGTGCGAAATGATGAATTATGCCAAAAAAAAATGTGCAAGACATTAGTAACCCTGTTACATTATGTGACTGTCATGCTACAAAAAAATATACATTTTGTTTTTATGCTGGCCGTTTGTTATCCATTTCGTAGGTAGTTAAAGGTTTTAGACTGATTGAATCGCACCCGAAAAATATCAATTTGCCCTAACCGAACCGATAACGAAATTATAAAGCTGATAATTGCGCTGTATGGGGAAAATCACTTACCCACACACCATGACAACAATAAGATACAGAGTTTTAAATCATGGTTTGCGCCTTCTAGTTCATATAAGGAGAACCAAAAGTGTGTTTCTTTAGTAATTTTTAACCGATAAAATAAAGGAGAAGGTTCTCAATTCGTCGGAGTTCTTTTTTTAAATGATATTTCCCCGATTACCCAGAGACCACACGACCGATTTATACTTTTTTTTCGTTCTTTGAATGGGTATACTTTTTGTTGGTCCCATTGTCAACACATCAGGATCTGATGATGGGATCTCGGAGAAACGAAGGGAACTCTTAGAATATTATAGGCATACCTATAGCGATTTCGGTATTTTTCAATGTAACTCGTGCATTTGAAGTGAAACTGATGATGACGACCACAGATGGCCACCGGAACTTCTTAACGATACCTATTTGAAGGGTGGCGATAAGATATCTCGATTACAGTATTTGAGAGACTAAGACGAAGCACATTTAATTGCTTAATGACTATGACTTTCCCGCGGCGTTGCTTGCGGCGAGTTTCAAATGATCTATAGTATCTCATTAATTGAGAAGTGAGATTATATAACACCATAAATAGGAACACTTAAAAGTATAAAATAAAATAAATGGTTAAAAAAACAAAAACTCGCCTTCAAAAATGCAAAAAATTACTTATAAAATGGCAGTTAGGTCAGTCCAACCGAAGTCTGCGTGCTACAATATTTTAAAGCAAAAGCCGAAGACAGTTGGACTGATCTACCGGACTGATTTCCCGCAGGAATTATATGTTTTTTCGGAGTAAAAACTATCTTATGTCCTATTCCAGGACCTAACCTATATGCGCCAAGTTTCATCCCGATCTGTTCAGTGGTTGAAGAGTGAGTGAACAAAAACATCCAAACATCCGAACATCCGAACTTTATCAAAGCCATCGAGGAGTTCGTAATATCACCTGTGTCCATCATCTTAACAGCTCGGTAGTAGATAACATATTATTGAATTTTTATCGCAATTACAAGTCTGCCAAATTTCAAGACAATCTGCCAAATTAGATGTAAATACCTAAGTTAAAACAGATTTACAAAATTCGTAACACTGATCTTGATGATCCGACATTCGTATTTAAGCAACACTTTTTCCTCTTCTTTTAAAAACTTTCAGTTTCATTCAGATGTGTATATTAGGTATGTTTGTGTATTTATTTATATTGATATTTATTATTACTCCAGATATTTATTACATTTTCTGTACGTTAAGTTTTTTACAAAAAATATTTAAATATAAAAGTAAAATAACAAAACTAATACAAAAAATATACATTATAAAAAACCTAACCTACGAATGCCGCCGGCAGCGGGGCAGGGCTCAAGCTACCGGTGGTTAGGGCTGCAGAGAGAGGAACCTCCTCACAATGCGTGCCGTGTCGAGGAGTACTGCCTTCTGTATCTGGCCCTTGACCCAGCCATCTAGCGAGTCTCTTAAGGTGTTGGTCAAGACTCTTCGCTATAAGACCGTTTGCCGAAACAACGATCTATTATTACTATTTTTATATATGCCA
Organism: Acleris sparsana; assembly: GCA_923062465.1. NCBI lineage: Eukaryota > Metazoa > Arthropoda > Insecta > Lepidoptera > Tortricidae > Acleris > Acleris sparsana. The sequence goes on along the minus strand of OV281308.1, from coordinate 5,490,390 downwards.
AAGTTATTATTTATTCTAAAAAAGGACTATATTTAGTTCACGCAGTTTCTGTAAACTTTGTTTTTGTACTTGTGTCTACTCGTTGCCACATTCTACTTTTCTTATTTCCCTCAATCACCCAAAGGTTAGCTCTGTGTTTTGTACTGTAAGTTTCTTAGATTGTTCGTGACTCAGTAATATGATTAATCAAGTTTGACTCGCATAAGCAGGGTTCCGTATCATAACTACCGGCGTTATATTTTATTACAGATTTCCCCAATTTTAAAGAAATTGTCCGTAAAAAAACTGCCGTGATGTATGGAGGTAAATAAGAATAAAAACAAGAATAGGTCATTTTTATTTACCCATTATCATAATTAAAAATAAAGCAGCCGGTGGAGTTTAAACTAGGCTGGGCCTGTACATTGAAACCATGGGGTCGGTTGACTTTTAGTCGCGTAGCCAGTGAAAAAATACTAATGAGAATACTAAAACTTTCATTTTTCTTGTGTGCATTGATGAGCTCTTTAAACAAAAGAAGAAGCTTTACGGCTGTGCTGTTATTAAGTAATATTGAGCAATACGTAATGTATAAGGCATTCAAATAATCATACTACCCCGTTTTTTTTCAATTTACCACTGTAGGCATATGCCCTTTCTTAATTCATAGGAAGTAGAAATTTGTCTGCATAAAAAATAACACCTGTTCTGGTAGGTAACTTGTAAATTTTGTAGTGTATCGTTGACGCAAATGGGCACGAACACCATAGGACACTTCTCACAAGGCATAACGATGTCCAGCGGCAGGATTGTGACGTAACGTGAATCAACCAGATTCCGTACCAACACTGATGTAACAATCAGTAATATTGTACCTGAAACAAGGAACAGTCAAATTCAAGATATGTACACCGTGTTTTTTTTTATTTACGATAACTTTAAGGGAACGTTCTTTAGGTCAAACAAAGTTAATTTCCCGAAGATAGACAAATGATAAGTCTAACGGTTTTAAAGATATTTAATTCTTAAATTTAATCAGTTAATCACTTTAAACTAGTGTAAAAGGCTCTTAATTGATAACAACAATTTTCTTTTAATACTTATGAGTAAAGAGTTTCCAATTGTTAGGTTTGTATACGCGTCAGCGTATAAAGTGACAATCTTGTACCTGTCAAGTGTTATCTTTACTCGTGTGTGTATGTCACGCCAACATAGACGTATTTGACACTGATTATTAGTTAACTCTAAAGGCCCTTTTAGAATGGCCAAAGATAAAAGATTTCATTATTTTGTTCTAAACGGAAAAAAAATTTTTTTTTGCAATATTTAAAATTCTAATGTACCAATTAGTTTCTATGGATATACCTAGTAATATGCCGAAGTTATCGTAAATCAAAAAAACACGGTGTATAATGGCCTGCCTATAGCCTGTCTAGTATATTACGAGGGGGGGGGGGGGTATTTTTAGAGTTATGAGCGGGATGCTTAAAATACAAAATGCCTATTGAGTAGAATGTCTAAAAAGCAAGAAGCCAATCGAGCAGGACGTCTAAAACCCGGCTCACGTCAGTTTCGTCGCCATGTTCGATGTAAACTGAGAGCGAGTGGTCAATTGGGTCTTTTATGAAGCTTAAAATCGGGCGTAGTAGTGACATACTATCTACTTCTAGTTTGTATTATAAGTAATATCATTGGATCGACCATACCTAACCATAAATTTATCGTTAAATAAATAAAAGTAAACTATTGTTTCCTGCTTACTTACAATAAGCCATTTTTGATTCAAAACTTTTGCAGCAATAAACGTACGGAATACAATCAAGCTACTTTTTATGCTTATATTAGCACCGCATTACAATAAAAAAGGTAATGCCATTCGTTTAATGTTCTTAATTAGTGGCAACGTGACACAATGTCACGTGAGTCAGTCGTTATACTGCCGAAAACATTTTTGTGACTCATTAGTAAAACGCTAAGCTATAAAAAATGGTCCACCGAGGGGTCCCTACTTAGGAACTTTTTAGTTTTTTACTAGGATCATACCGTAAACTGGGGGTACTTTGATTTACGGGGTAACATTGCCCACCCCAAAATCTATCTTTAATATTTAATTATTCTATTAAATGTTTCATCAGGACTAAGCTACTCATACAGTTATATAATTACTTCAACAATTTAAGAAGATAACAACTAAAACAGTTATCGTTTTAAGGTCGGGCAATGTTACCCCGTAAATCAAAGTACCCCCAGTTTACCGGTACCAAATATGACGCTTGTATGAATCATTTTAACAACAGGACATAAATGAAAAGAGCAAAAAAAACTGTTGTATCGGAATCCCTCTGAACATAATATAACACACATTCGTTCAGCTTAAATAGCTGATCAAATGGGGATCGTATCATAAAACATAAAGTTCAAAATACATCATAATTTTGTTAACCCTTAACTACCTACGTCCTATTTGTATCACACAACTGCCTTCTTGCGGTCATGGAGACCGCTAGTTGTTACGGGACCGGGATTTACTTTATCGTTTTTTTTTTGTCAACATTTACACAAAAATAATCAACATTATTATCTTTTAAACTAACCATGTTTAGGAACATCTTACATTTTTAATCAAAAAACTAGGTAGCCTTCAGGACATGAGATCTCAATATTAAGGAATGTTATATAAAGCTTTTCATTATAAAATATTAAATTAAAAAACTATTAAACTATCTATTTTGGTTAAAACTGGGATATTTTTATTAAATTAAAGGCCTACAACTAACTGTAATTTTATAAAAACAGCCCATTCTTCATTCAGGTTCTTGATCGCAGAGATGGCGGTTCGGATGACCAACGAAACCGATTTTCCCCAAAATAATTCTTCTTTCTAGGTCATTGATCGCCGCTGTATTAATGGCACATAATCCTCCGACCATTCTGGCTGCTGATGCTCTTGCTCCCCTGTATGTGCAATCGGATCGGGAGACGCACTTCGGGAACGTAAACTTACAAGTTCTCGCTGTAACCCTGATTCTTCATTGGTCTCGATCTCTGAATCCGACTCACCACTTTCCTCTAGTAAATTTCGGGGAACAAGGTCTGGTTTTACGTCACTGCATTCTTCATCCAACATATCATCTTCATCAGACGATACTTCTTCTAGCCACCTTTCAATTACTGCATCACTAGGTAGCATGTTTTACTAGAAAAAACGAGAAACATGTCAACAATAGAGTAAATATTGAATGAAATTAAAAATAACACAACCACCTAATAAAAAAATATAGTAACCACCTACATGGGGTCTCACAGACCGCCGATGCCATTTTTTTACCAAATACAAATGAGCACACGTCTGAACGCGTCGATGGAATGGCCGTCACTGAGGGATTCCGAGCAAAGATACAGTCAACAGCATAAATAAGTGATCATTTATTTACCTTGTCGCTTTCAATCGTTTCACAATTTTGTAAGACATTTCAAATAAGACTTTAAAGTGACAAGGAACATAAATGATCACTTATTTAAGCTGTTGAGTGTACAAGGTCTAAGACACGTGTGCGATGTACTCGCGTACAGTTATTGACATCTTTGAATGATCCATTGTAAATAATTCAGATTTTTTTTAAATGTATGGTTAAGGAACTCATTAGGTTAGCTTTATTTTGGAACAATCCTGAAAAGATTACGATTTAAAAAAAATAATTATTTATTATTTATTATTTATTATTTATTAACCAAAAATTACATAATGTTCTTAAACAAATAGTCTGCAAAACTGTCAAACAGTTTGACTGCAGCTGAGTCCTTTTAAACTTTATTAATATGACCTTTATGTATTGTGATCCATTTTTTATGTATTATTTAAACACTATATTATTATGGTACGTATCATAATATACAGTTTTTTAAAGCTAGTAAGTCGGACGGACGGATGGACAGCTTAGGCTTCTGGCTTCGTAATAGGGTCTCGCTGCCTGTAGGTTCAGCCATCTGCTGAATCCAAAAAAATCAACATGCATTACGTTACGGGACACGTTTTAGGATTCCGTACTGTCGAGTTCATAAATATAATTATATACTCTTTAGTACCTTGTCACTATAATCGCTGCGACAGTTAATGTATGGCAGTTTAAACACGACATTAAATAGAAAAGTTATTAAAGTGTACCTACATATATTTATGAACTCGACTGTACGGACTGGTAGGACTGTACTGGTAGGACCGTGGTACGCTATTGGTGGGTTTTCTATTAAGTCCTACTGGTAGGACCGTGGCACACTATTGGTGGGTTTTCTATTAAGTCCTACTGGTAGGACTGTGGTACACTATTGGTGGGTTTTCTATTAAGTCCTACTGGTAGGACCGTGGTACGCTATTGGTGAGTTTTCTATTAAGTCCTACTGGTAGGACCGTGGTACACTATTGGTGGGTTTTCTATTAAGTCCTACTGGTAGGACCGTGGTACACTATTGGTGGGTTTTCTATTAAGTCCTACCTAGCCGAGTCTGAATGACAAAGTTAATAAGTACTATGGGTAGGACCTTAGGCCTTAGGAAGATAAATTGATCCTGTTCAGCTCGCACTTGACCAGTCGTAGAATCATGCCATTATGACTTTTACTAGCAATTATATGCAATGATACATTGAATCGATTTACTGCGAATGGAAACTCGTAAAAGTTCTAATTATCAAAAATTAAAAACATTGTACGATTGTAGTTTTACTTGGAAAACGCGTCAAATAACTATGAAGGCCGTGCGTCTATGTAAGTTTCAATAAATATATTGTTGTACGGCCATAATGATATTTTTTAGGTCATTGTGTCACAAGCCATAACGTATAACGCAAATAGGAAATTATTAATTAATAAATATTTAATTATTTACTAGGTTTAAAAAAAAAAGGTTGTTTCAGTTATTGGCTTGCTAAGTATATCACCCTTTGTGTTCTTATGTGGAGATGCCCAGTACGGCCAGTACATCTGGGATATCGGGCGCATACCTGGACCATGGGTGCCAGATGATGTGAGAGAAGTGATGAATGTAACCGAGGTACAATCAGAAATGTTACAAAAAGTAAATGATCCCCTACCACTGCTGGAGAAAATCAACAACTGTGACTGCCCTAGGATTTATATACCAGTTTGCGGTAGCGACAACAGAACATACACCAACATTTGTTGGATGAACTGTATGAATATTATCAGACAATTGAAAAAGGACTTCCGTGTTGCTGTTTTGTATTATGTAGGTCAATGCATCCAATTCATTGAGCCTTATGAATATTAATGAATTAAAACGAACGTTTCCGTCAATGCCGTTTTTTACCTTAACCTTAAATTCGGTATCGTTTGAATCCTGACATAGACATTTGAAATCTCAAGACTACAATCTCAAAATTGCAATCCTAAGACCTCAAATGCGTTGCCACTCCTGAGGGCTGAGATGGAATGCCTCTATGCTAGTAATTTCACCGGTTGTCTTATCCTCACACCGGAAAAAAACAATGCGAACGCTGCTGCTTAGGGATAAGTCACTACAATGTAATATTAGAATAGAATAGAATAGAATACTTAAACTTAATTTCATACAACAAAGTAAATATTTACAAGTATCTTACAGACATACATCTTTCTTATACAACTTAAAATTGGGATAACAGCTAAAACACTTTTGCGGCGTCAGCTCGCCGGCGGTGATACGAAATCGACGAAATATGACACCCCTAGGCCAGAATTCCTCATTTTAAAAAGGTCGACTCGTTCTTGGTTTTTGTACTCTCACCCACCACAATGGACTTAAAATTAACCTTGTGACGGGGTCACTGAACCATACGGGTTTATGTAATTTCGGTCTTAACTCGTACATACTCCACGAGCTCCTTCGTCTCCGTAGAGTAATGTAATGTGATCCAGCGGGATACGTAGGTACAGCTACACGTCATAGGCATAGCAGGACACGGCAAGTGGTTCGGTCCGGTCGGTGCGGTGCCGCCACAGATTCCTCTGGGCAGACTTCTTCTTCCTCTTTACCCGGGTAAAACCATCTTTGTCCTGTTTGGGACACAGATTTAATTTGTTACCGTGGTCCCTCTCGTAGACCCTTGAAGGGATTCGATGCTGCCAAATCACGAGGTTTCAAAATCAAAGTTTGCTAAGTGTATCGAAGGTGTCAGAGGGCAACTGTTCATAAGTTTCTGCACTACCGTCTACACAGTGGAATTGTGTTCACACTACACCTGTACTGCGGCGAGGAATATGCGCGGGCAGTACAACGACGCGTGGCGCGCCATGTTCCGGCTGCCGCGCTGGTGCAGCGCAAGCGCCATGTTCGCGGAGGGGCTGGCGCCAGGCTGGCCAGCGCTGCTGCGCGCGAGGAGCTACATAAGGGCTACACCTCCTCCTACACTCTGCTTTCGACGGTAAGGGAGTTGGACGCGGATAGCGAGTTAAAGATTTCCTAGATCATGAATAAACCAAACCGTCAATGGAATTTGGTATTTTTTTAATATATTATGTACTTTAATTCGTTTATGGGGGTTAATGTAGTTGAATGTTCCAAACTTTATAATTGATATTTAATGTATGTAATAATTTATATAACAAAAAGTTTAACCATTTGGATCTATTTTTCCTGTCAAAAACATCTTTTAAATCAGCAGTTACTAATAGTTTCCGTTCGTGAGCCTCATACACACACATACACACAAACACAAACACAAACACACCCACCCACCCACACACACACACACACACACACACACACACACACACACACACACACACACACACACACACACACACACACACACACACACACACACACATGCACGTAGCTGTTACGATCGTCTTTATTTACTTAAAACTAAACTACTTGCATGTATATATCTGTAGTTGTTGTTCTTTATTTATTGCTCATAGGTGGATGTCAGTAATTGGCACTGTTATCTTGTTAATTTACTGCTTTTATGAATTGTAATGTGCTGTTGATATCCTTAATAAATAAAGGTAAGTAGGTACGCAACGGCTCTAAACATAAACAAAAGCTGGAGGAGTGGCGTGCGCTTCGCGCCAAACTTTACGGGATGGCTGATGATGGGCGGAGGCCAGTCAAGGGACCGGCGCGGGCGCGTCACTGGACACCATAACAACGGACGGTTCTTAGAGATCCGCTGTCGCGACATGCTAGCACGTTATGATATATATATAAAATAATTGCATATGAATATAGATGTAATTAATGTAAACCTATTTAATATGAATGTAACGTTGTATTTTTGTTTAATTTAATCATTTATTCTTGTGTTATTATTATTATTAGATTATTACTATTGTTTTCGGTATTCCCTTAGTATTTATTGGATAGTGTTTTATATTTTTCCTTGTTTTTTACGTTCATAATTGTAATAAATTAATAGTTTTATTGTTTGTGTCACTTTCCGTGCTGTCACTTAGCGGGCCCAACGAAAGACCAGCGCTGGCTGGCTTAACAGCGGCACATGCTGAGTTGGGACTATTTCACAATAACTGTCCATCCTGTATAATTATATAAAACAACTGATATTTTTTAATAACACTGCATTGCGCTCTTTTTACACTTTGTTAAGTGTTCTTACATTTGCTACTTGCAACTTGACAGCGAATGTATGGACTTCACACTTGCACTTAATAAAGTGTAAACGGCCTTAATAAGGCTCATTGACGCATGAAGCTTGTTTACTCTGGTTGATTGAGTTGCTAGAGTATGAATGAATTTCTAGTTGGTGTATGACTCAACAAATTGAGGTTTTAAAGTTAACTGACATGGCGTTCGGATATTTGTTTGACGATAACTTTAGACAACAAGATCGGATGTTCAGTCCACATTGTTGGAGGTCTACCCTCGCTGCGTTTCCCGATACGCGGGGGCCAGAAATTTGAATACTTTTTGCCCCACTGGCTTCGGATACCTAAACATCCCATCATTTTCTCGTCTTTTTCGATCACATTCGGCGTCTATTCGTCTCATTCTTTATTATATTTTGTTGTTAAAGTGGCCGTTGAAATACATAGTCTGTGAAAATTTCAACTGTCTACCTTTTTATGGTGATGGAACCAGTAATTAACAAGGACCAATAATGAACACTTGAATCTTATGATAAGAAGATAAGTGTAAATGCTTAACCTTATGATCTTTATTTATTTATATATTAATTTATTTCTGAAGAGTTATGTTATGTATGTATGTATGTACGAAAAATATATATCCATTCTTGGTACCTTAAGCTAAAACTGTCCAACATTGGTGCCGTCACCCTACTGTTCATGAAAATACAGCCCACTGACCTGCTGACAGACACACGGACGGACGGAGGGACAGATAAACGCAGGTTTAGGCGCCCTTAGAGTATGGAACTCTAACAAACGTCGATTTAGTTCGGTGTTTTACTTCAATTGTAAGGAAATAACGCGACTATAGCAGTCAAAATGAATCCCATTTGAAATGTTCAAAGGTAATCTCGTCAAAAGCTTTCGAGGATAGGAAAAGTTATATTAACGTTTGTAAGTAATAGAGAACACGCAAATCTGGAAGTTAAATTCTGATTTCGAAGAACTAGATCGAACGAAGAAGGGTGGACGCGGTAGTTTGATCCCCAAATTTGTGTAGGTATTTTCTGCTATTTTATATATTTATAAGCAACGTTTGTTCATACAAAAAACACTCATTACCATAAACGACCTCATTACTTGTCTTTATATTTCCAATTTACACCCCAAAAGTATATTAATGAACTTAATAATAATAAGTTATTGCCAGGAGATGTAACTATTAACGTTTTGTTTGCTCTGAGACTAGTCGATTGAGCCCCACACAGCGGAGCTCCTATTTTCTGCTCTTAAGAACAAGTGGGAACTTCCTAGCTTACACGCTTCCTTAAGTAACAAATGATAATATTGCTAATCAATGCTTTATTATATCAAACGTTTTTAACCATGCTTGCGCACCTTGTGCAGGGTCCGTCCGGATCGCTACCACCATCTTATCCATTAACCTACCGCCAAATATCAGTGTTCGCATTGTTGTGTTCCGGTTTGGGGATAAGACAGCCGATGTAATGACTAGCATAGAGGCATTCCATCATAGTCCTCAGGGTCGGCAACGCATTTGCAGTCTTGTGAATGTGAATGTCTATGGGTCACAGTTTTCACGTACTATCAGGCCGCCTGGTCAGGTGGCCTGTGGCTCGTTTGCCTTCTTTTGCCATAAAAAAAAAGAATAATATTCGAGTTGCTACGATATAAATTATGGGTAAAATGAGGATGAGGAATTAGGGTCTAAAGCAATGCGAGGCAGCGGATATACTAAACCCAACAGATTTTAATGAACTCTGCAAAAAACCATCCCGATTGAGCAAGCATTATTTTAAAAATAAATAGCGTCTTAATTGGTTCATTTTGTTTTCAGACCTACGATGCTAAAAATACACGGATTTTATAACACCCCACTTCATTTGTTGGGGGTTAAAAAAAACTTCCCACACATGAACACTAAGCAATTAAATACTTGGTGATTGCACAACTCATTGCGCTCGTTTTGCATTTCAACATCACCAGTACATTCAAACACATTTAAAAACGGTCTTTATATTCTTGGCGTTAGGTGTTCAAATGGTTTTTTGAACAGCAAAATAAAGTTGGTAAATCGGTAAGAGAACGAAGACTGGAGTCTGCCAAATTGTTTCCAGAACGTCTTAATGGGCAGACTGTTCTTACGTCACGGAAATTAAGCGGAAAATTTTACATTTCCGAGCATCGGGTCGAGTAAAATGTGCGGTAACACCGACTCCATAGGTTTTGTTGAATAAATAAATTATTAGATAAGTGTTTACAAATAAGATGAAGAGGTTGTTGTTTGTCGTGTAAAAGTTCTAGTGCTGACTAAATAAATGTATTCTATATTTATGTTTTTATCTTTAAAAAAACAGAAAATATAATTGATATTCTCTTAAGAAGAGACATTGTTTTTTTTATTCGGTCTCTATTTCACATCGATCGCTTCGAACCATTTCGGCCTCTATTTAGCTTTGCTTTTAAGGCAAGGAACCAAGGCTTCGAAATAGTCTCGTTTGTATGAAAAATGCACCCTGACCCGGTATTTTTGCTCCTGAGTGTATTAACATAAGGCCGGACGGTCGCGTCGAGCGTTATCATTATGCGTCTGTTCTAGGGTCTCACCTGTTTTTGCTGATTGAAACACAAGATAAAAGAGACAAACCATTCTTAGTAGTTTATGTTATCTTATCTTTATTAGGAATAAATAATAACACAATTTTTCATTTATTTTTGTCATCGTCATTGCGTAATGACTCAATAATTTGAGGTTCTCTGTCGTCGACTTAATAATTATAGATTAAGTGGGTCTAAGTTATATAATAGAGTTGTCATTGGTTTTAAACGTTATCTCCTCTTCTGTGAACTTGGAGCGTGTGGAGAATTCCGTATTTTAGTGTAGATTTCAAAAGTCGGAGATCAAGTCATATGCTTCAACCTTGGGAGCCTCTAAACGATGCTTCGAAAACTCCACCGAACGGCGCTTGGAGCAGGTCAAAAGGTCAATCATCATCCGGATCACGACTAGCGATTATTACGGTTTTTTTTTAACGATTGACGTGACACATCTATGTTGTATTATATCTAATTCGGTTAATGAGAAAGTTTGGAACATTTCCTTGGACACCAAAAGGTAGGCTTGCAATTTAGCCTTGTAATTGTTGTTCTAAAACAACAAGTCACTTTAAGGACTAGCGCAGACAATTCACGCTGGGTTAAGACATTAACGCGAGTTAGTAAACGTCAGATTCATTGGAAAATTGTCATCTTTAACTCGAGCTAGTGTCATAGGTTCACTAATGTTTGACCAAATCATCATTTGACAAACGTATCATTTTTAAATACTTGCCGCCGTATTGTTTTCAAGTTTTTGTGGTCGATATTGTAACCTTGACCCTACCATTTACCCTATGCAATATGTAATGGTTTAAGCACAAACACGTTTTTGCGGAATGAAAGTTTGTAAAATGATACGTTTGTCAAACGTACTTTAGGTCAAATGAACGGACCTCAGTGTCTCATCTAGGGCTTCCAAATACCGGGCTTTTCATAATACCGGTATTGATGCCGGTATTCGTTAATCAATACCGGGATCCCGGGATCCCGGACCGGTATTAAGAAAAAGTTATAAAATTTGAGTTTTTTATTAAATAAAACTTGCAGATTAATTTCGATAAATCCTTTTATTAAAAAAAATCTTTTTTTTTTACAATTCAAACAAAAATAGTAATAATCAAGATAGTTTTATATTTTTTAGCTTTATTAAACTATAATTCGGTTTAAAATAAAAAAAAATAAGTACAGTAACAAAATAAAATCTAAACTTCAAGATAGATAGTATTTATATATTTTTTGTATTATAAAACTATAATTCGGTTTAAAATAACAAAATAATTATAGTAACAAAATAAAATCTAAACTACAAGGGCTTAGTTACTATGGCATGGCACTATAAAAAAATATAATAAACTTTCTTAGAAACTCTTAATTAAATTCGTAATATTTAAAAGTAATCACAGACGAGAATATTAATAACAGGATCTCAAAAAATCAAATACATATGCTATCTAACCAAATAACACTAATAGTAGTAAAATAATTAAATGCTCTTAAACATCTTGAACGTAATAATAATAGATTAAAATGAAAATCAAGAAATAATTGCACGTATTAGAAATAAAATCAATAGGTAATCAGTCTTCCTACAATTTTCCAATATTCCAAAGTCATATTATTGAGTTCGCTTTCGTTCGCTTTGATAGTATGATCTTAAGAAGGATAGGGCATTTAAAGTCTTATCCGACAGCGAGCTCCTTAATTTGTTACATAAGTACCCCACAGAGGAAAACGCTCTTTCTGACTCTACACTAGTGGGCACAACAGAAAGCAAGTAGTGATAGGCGGCTGTCAAAAATAATCCGCGACCCCCTCCACTGCTATCATAAACGCACATCTCTACTCTAACAAAACAATTGAACTGAAATCAATATCATCACTCGGATCTGTCACAGGGTTAGTACGTTTAGACGCCCTAACATTCTTCAACTCTTTTTCTAATTCTTCCTCCATTGTGATATTTTATTTTTCTTGACTAATATCATATCACAAGCGTCATGATCTTGTGTACTTGTTGAGGGTATAGTCAATGATGAAACTCTCGGTTCTGTTTCTTGAATGTTTCGAACGAACTTCAAAAGTTACGAAGCAATTGAAAACACGAAATTTTGTAAAACATAATAAATAAACGAATGGTTTATTTTTCCCATTTTTATTTCAATACCGCGGGATCCCGGGATTGCATATTGAATACCGGTATTAAAAAAAGTCACGAAATATCGCGGGATCCCGGGATCCCGGGATCCCGGGATCCCGGTATCCCGGGATTGGAAGCCCTAGTCTCATCATAACCTAGTGTTACATTTTCTGTGCAAGTCCGTCCGTGTAATTACTAAATTGGTTTTATAATATACTTACCTAAATAACTTGGTAGCAGTCTGTAGCATTACTTAATCAATAATAATATAAAAAATATAAATTTGTTTGTAAAACAGAGTTATAAAACATTCGACGGCGCGCTGGCCTAGTTGGTAGTGACCCTGCCTACGAAGCTAGCGGTCCTGGGTTCAAATCCCGGTAAGGGCAGATATTTGTGTGATGAGCGCGAATATTTGTGCCTGAGTCATGGGTGTTTTCTATGTATTTATATCGTTGTCTAGTACCCATAACACAAGCCTAAAGTTTCGTTTGGGATGAGGTCAATTGGTGTGACATTGTCCCCTAATAGTTATTAAATTTAAAAAGTCGGTAGTTGATGTGTTAATTCAGTGCATCCGACCAACCGTTGCAGCCTGAAAGTGTAACAAACACAAAATTTCGAATTTAAACATTATTAGGATCAAAATGTACCACTGAATTAATATTAATGAGACAATAATATCAAAAGATTTCCAACTGCCTCTCTCTTGCCAGAAACTGTCACAACTTACAACACGTCGCAAATTGCTTGCTAGCACTGCGTTGCTATCTGTCACCGTCAGACACTATTCGTAGACTGAGCGCGCGCTGGTGAAACATTCAGGTCGTTTTATAATAAAAAACAAGTAATATCGTACTTGTATTCTAAAAAAATAATCAAAGTAACTGAAAAAAATATGATAATACTTAAAACATTTTTAATTCAATGGCTTGGTTGTCTAGTGAGTGAGTTCTAAAGAAGATTTAGTTCTACATAAATTTGAGATAAACTTCCTGAGATTCAGGTTTGCTGATGGCCCTGTGTAAATTTTAGCTAAGTTCTTTTTCGAAGCAGTAGAGCCACACTAAAAGCTAAACCAGGCAGGCACTAAGGGTAGTAACACTTTTTTTAAATCATTATAACACGGTTTTGTAAGCAAAAGCGGCTAATATTTTCACTACTCCTGTAGCGGGATCTGATTACAATCAAGCAAGTTTTTAAACCATTTCTAGCATTGAGTACAGGTGAAAAAGTAAAAGCAAAATATAGTATAAAACCAAACGCTCTCTTAAGTGTATGTTGTGCCAGCCACTTTTTTTAATAATAAACAGGATTAAGACATGCATGCATGCATCATCATCATCATGTCAGCTGAAAGACGTCCACTGCTGGACGCAGGCCTCCCCCAAGGCTTTCCACTCAGACCGGTCTTGTGCTTTTCGCATCCACCGCGGTCCCGCGATCCTGACGAGGTCGTCTCTCCATCTTGTTGGAGGCCTACCTACAGCTCGTCTTCCGGTCCGCGGACGCCACTCCAGAACCTTCTGACCCCATCGGCCATCAGTCCTGCGAGCAATGTGCCCCGCCCACTGCCAATTCAGACCTTCTGACCCCAAGACTGCATCATAATGCTCTTAATGTGGGTAGGCATTCTTAGTATTCGTTTATGTATACTAAAATGTTACTGTATTTTATTGTAAATTGTGTTATTATTGTATAAGTATTTAAATACAGTACCTTATTCTATAATTTATGTTAAGCTGTTTTCTTTAAAGTAAGCTCCATTCTTTGACTATGTTTCTTTGTGTCCCGTTGGGTGCCATCTATTTGGCATAACTTTTAATGTCCTAATTGCATTAGGCATAACAAGTTTCGCATAATTTATTTACTCCGAATCTTAGACATGCCGAAATTTTATTTAAGAGAGTTTTAGAAATGTATATTATTCGAATGGTTATTTACCCGAATAGTATGTTAGCATAATATTGACGTGGCAGAATTTCATTATGCATATTGTTGTTTAACAAAATTATCAGTAATTTAGCAGAATTTTGATATCCCGAAATCCTGTCAGAATTTATGTCCGAAACGACAATAGCACATTTCTTGGTTAGTTCAATTGTAAATGGAAAAATAAACTTAAATTTTGCATAGTTACGTTTGGTGTAGGTTAGGTCAATTAAAAAAAAATATGATTTAGGTTTGGTTAGAGTTGTGTCCAGGCGCGAAGCGCCAAACTTCGCGGAGTATCGGCTCCGCGTCGACACCGCTCCAGTAAGCGGGACATAAGGCGACTCTCCTAGCCAAGGTCATTATTAGGTTATGATAATATTAAATAATAATCTTCTACGAGTATATGTGAGAGTATATATTTATTTATTTTTGTTTTATTCCTTATTCTCAGGACAAGGTTTGTGTGAAAGAAAAAAATAAATTCACCGTGTATGTTGGAAACTTGCATAGCAGCGAAGGCTCCGCTGGCGCTCCGTTAATAATAAATAAAAAATATATTTACTAATCATGCTTTATTTATTATATTACCTAGATTAAAAACAGGAAACTCAATTTGGCGTAATAAACTTATGCGAAAACTAACTTTCTGCGAAACTAATTTATGCGTAAGTAATTTTCTGCCAAATTACTATTCGGAAATCAGAAAATATGCGTAAATCCGGCTACAATTGGATATGCGTGATAGAATTCGGCGACATTAAATTATGCAAAAACAGTTTCTGCAAAAAAACAATTCGGGTTAAATAAATTATGAAATATTGAATATGACTAAAAATATAATGGGGGTAATGCCACATTGTTGTATCTAACGAAGTGCTTGAAGCTTGCAGCCACCGCTCGGCCTAGCACTCTATATAGTTGTAAACCCAGAACTTAAGTGGCAGTACAATGTTGAAACACACTGTTCTGACATAAACAGTGTTCTCTGTTGAACAAGCGAATACTAGGTTTACCAAATCACATTTTAAAACTGCGTTTCGTACACGTCAAAAGCCAATTAAGCCGAAATACTTTGTTGTTACCCTTACTACTTCATAGTATTATTTATAAATCGGCTGCCTTAAATTTCTAGTTCATAGAGCTATATTGTTAACAATACAAGAGCATTTAAAGTAGTGGGTAGGGAGTTATAATAATTATAAGTAAGAAATATTGGGCGTGAAAATTAAAAAAAAAACTGGTAAGTGCGAGTCGGACTCGCTCACGAAAGGTTCCGTAACATTCTAGTTGCTTAAGCGGCAAATGTAATATACACTGATAATTTCAAACCTACGAGTTTTGGTTCATGAGATACAGACAGTCAGACAGATGGACGGTCAGCGGCGGAGAAACTCCTAGCATAAATTCATTCTATCCAGGTCAGGGTTGGCAACGCATTTGTAGTCTTAGGGTTGCAATCTTGAGATCGTAGTTTTCAGAATTCAGGTCTTTATGGATCTCAGTCCGATCCCACGTAACACCGCGAGTGTGTTACTGTGGTTTCTCTTTGACATAAAATGAATGCTGCTGGGATTCATTGTTTTTTGATGGTATTATAATAGGCTACGCTTTGTTTTAGGACTTCATTCTCTATGAAAATCGGGAAGCCTGGTAAAGTGAATAAACATTATTCTTAGCCTTGCAGACAGTTTAACTAATGGGTCAGATAGTGAGAAAGATAAATTTGTTTATTTCAGGCCAGATGGCCCATCAATCTTTGGTTAATCTCCGTTGAGGCTTTAAACAATTTACCCGTCGACTTGAAGTATGCTTTAAACAGCGAGATCTTAAAACAAGTCTAATAAAAAGCAAGCTTTAAACCCCAATTCAATGTTTATGCCAACAAGAACTTTTTTTAAAAGGAGCTCTGAAAAAAGTTATGCTTATATTTTTGTATTGTTCATTAATTACTGCGAAAATAAATTTATGCTAATGGCTAAAGAGCTTAAAAGCCACATCGTCTTTTCTACTTCACAGCTAGTGCTAAGTAACGTGGTTACAAACAAAATGACGTCATTCCGGCCACTCAGTAAACGAACGATCAAAAAAAATAATACTTAGCTCACTGACGACGCGCTTGCCTAGTTGGTAGTGACTCTGCCTATGAACCTTTTTTTGTGTTCGAAGTCGCGGGCAATCAATAGTATTGAATAAATTAAGTTGACAGAGTTACAACTCACTCCAAACTGTTTCTCAACGTTAAGGACGTACCCAATTTGACAACTTCCCCAATCTTGTCCTAACTTTGTGGCGCGACGAGTTGTGTCGTCGACAGTCGGCTCACTTGTTGCCTTTTGGTATTTGTGAGAATAATAATGATTGACCAGCAATAATCTTGATCGAGTTGCAACCGAGTTTTTCCGAAGATGGCAAGACTGACCCATCTCTGTACCTACTCCAAAAACCCCTTACGTACTCCATTTAGTTTGAATATAGGTCAATGTGTGTAAAATTTACCGCCTATATTTATTAATTTAAAAAAAAATGTCAGGTTCGAGTAATATCGATTTGACAAGCATAAAAACGTATGAAGGAATGACAAACCCGAAGAACGTTTCAAGGCTGAAAATGTGAAAGTGTCACTGTCTGTTACGCTTTCACGTCTAAGCAAGTAAACCGACTTCGATCAGATTTGGTATAGATATAGCGTGAACCCCGATTAGTTATTTGGTCAACTGGTAGAGAATGCCACTAAGCATTAGGTCCGCCATTTGTACTTAAAGATTACAATAAAGATTAAATGAATAAAAGGGCATCAGCTAGTATAAAGGATGTCCCAAGACTTGACGGTTATATTAAAGAACATCCTTTACCCTTCCGGAATAATTGTTGTTTTAACTTTCCGATAATCATGTTATCATTAACTCATGTTTTAAAGATATTAAGGATTTTACGATACCAGTAAAGAACGCTACATTCCAGAAAGCATTTGGCGTTCTTGAAAATATCTATAACTTCTAAATCAAAACTTTGATAATGTAACAATGTATTCTGACACTATAATTCCAAAATATCAACGCATTTCAAATAAATCCATACTTAAACATTTCTTGTTTTTAATTCTAGTTTTACTCTACGTACTCAAAAAACTAGAACTTGCTCTAGGCTAAGGAATTCCGTTATCTCAAAAGTTGGCATAATGAATAAAAAAAAATAAAAACCTAAAACAAATACTAATAACATGTCAAAAAAAAGTAACGGCTGCTTTTCTTTCAAGGAAATTCGCTAAAATTTCGCATAATACAACTACTCCAAAATCTTTAATTTGTGCCATAGTACTTGTAGTACCAAGTCTCTGGCTTAAACGGCAGACAGACGGACAGACAAACATAACTTTTCAGATTAGTACCTACTTCCATATTTACTGATATTATAATGCAAAGTGTGTCAACGGTAAAACAAAGGGATTGTCCTCTATTCTACTCGGCAAAAGCATATTGCCTTTGATGTTATAGTATTGTTTTAACTCGGCATTACTGTCAAGTAAATAAGAGCTATCGTGACGTTAACAATACGACAACATGTCAAAAGCTAGTTTGTTTTGCCACGTGGAATTAGAGGCCCGGATTTATATGGAGTATAAAATTGGCAAAAGTTCAACTCCGGAGGGAACAAAGTACCTACTACTGGTACTTTACTGCTCAGAAAACTGGATAAATCTTAAGGGACACGATCTATTCACGAGTTATTTGCGAAAGGAGTCACAAAGTTTTTTTTATTATATTAGTAGATTTGAAAAAAATCATTTCCTAAAAATTGTTTACGAAAATTAAATGAAGTCGGGATTGAAAACAATAGATACATAGACGACATTATCAAATAGGCGGATTTAAAAAAGGTCTCTTTGTAAGACTTGCTAAAATCAGCTATGAAAAATGGATTCGCAAAAACGGGTTTGGATTTCCTTATACAATACAGCGAAGTTGTCGTTGGACTCATTTCAGAATCGCGATAAAGGGCTGGTCCAATTACGTCTAATGGCCGACCAAGTTTGAGGAACTCAGTCGTTTGACGTTCGTGTAATTTATGGCTGATCGACAACCCTGTGCTATTTTCTAACGCGAAAGAATAATAATACGACATTTTCACAAAATCAATACTTTTTTAAATGGTGAGAAAAAACAATCGAGAAAACAAAGGACTGCGATTCTACGCGACGTTTTGATGGCTCTTATTTACTTGACAGTGCAAGTTAATATGTCAAAGGCGATAGGTAAAGTTTTACCGAGTAGAATAGAGATGCCTAAGCAGGTTCTCTGCCGTTTCGCCAAACAACGTTTCCCCTGATGAAACTGATTCATTTCCTAACTGTTTCATTTGGGCAAATGCTTTTTTTTCCTAAAACTATAAATATTTCAGGATTTTTTTTGAACTAACCTTACCTAACCTATAGGGGACACGATGGACCTGAAATAAATCCTGAAATATTTGCAGTTTTGAAAAAAAAAAGCATTTGCCCACATGAAACAGTTGGGAAATTAATCAGTTTGGGAAACGATTTTTATGTTTGGCGAAATAAAAGGACAGCCTAAACTACTTAATAAATTAAAACAATGTAGTCCTTGTATGATAAAAAATACCAATTAAACACATCGAAAGTTTGAAGTATAATGAATATTATTTTGCGTTACGTTTAGTGCAAATTATTAATACTACCTATCCAATACTTAAGATGGAAAAAATAGTCAACCTAACGTTTGCATATTCTATAGGCTTCACACTTTCTATTAGAATGTAATTGGTCTACTAAACAAGCAATAGCAATTTAAAAAAAAAGAGAATATTAAGTTTTTTGTTAATATACACCGTGTTTTTTTTGATTTACGATAACTTCGGCATATTACTAGGTATATCTATAGAAACTAATTGGTAGATTAGATTTTTAAATATTGCAAAAAAATATTTTTTTTCAGTTTAGAACAAAATAATGAAATCTTTTATCTTTGGTCATTCTAAAAGGGCCTTTAGAGTTACCTAGCTAATAATCAGTGTCAAATACGTCTATGTTGGCGTGACATACACACACAAGTAAAGATAACACTTGACAGGTACAAGTCACTTTAGATTGACGCGTATACAAACGTAACAATTGGAAACTCTTTACTCATATGTATTAAAAGAAAATTGTTGTTATCAATTAAGAGCCTTTTACACTAGTTTAACGTGATTAACTGATTAAATTTAAAAATTAAATATCTTTAAAACCGTTAGACTTATCATTTGTCTGTCTTCGGGAAATTAACTTTGTTTGACCTAAAGAACGTTCCCTTAAAGTTATCGTAAATCAAAAAAAACACGGTGTATAAGGTCTAGACTGAAATTTTCCAGTCAACCTATTATATACAAGGATATATGACTTAGCATATCAAATTTCATTATATACTTTTTATCCAATAAACAACCCGGTGAAGGTCGTTTCCTATTTGGATCCCCTACTATTAAAGTCGTTTATCGCTGCTCCTCGGGAACAATTTTCCGGGATAATAACTATCCTATGTCCTTTTCCAGAATGAACCTCTATGTGTGCCAAGTTTGATCTCAATCTGCTGAGTGGTTGAAGCGTGATTGAGTTACAAACATCCAAACATCTCAAGTTTCTCATTTATAATGTTAGTAAGATAAGATAAATATTGATTAAATGATGACGTTGAAAGCCTAGTTGGTTGTGACATGGCCTAGAAAGGTACAGTCCAAGGTTCGATAAGTACAGCTAATTTTTTGTGACGTTGGCGTGTTTATTTACTGGTCATTTATATTTAAATTCAAGCTTTAATTTAACCTAATTGGGATATATATTTTTTCTAGCCTGTTTTTGTGTCCCACTGCTGGGCAAAGGCCTCCCCTCGTTTTCGCCATTCGTCTCTATCCAGAGCGCATTCCCGCCAATCCCGCGCAAACGACTCAAGGTCATCTCGCCATCTCCTTCTGGGTCTACCTCTGCTACGATATCCATCGCGTGGAAGCCAATGGGTGGTGTTTTTGGCCCATCTCTCATCGTGCATGCGGCAGATATGGCCATCCCAGTCCCACTTCAACTTTGCGGTCTTTACTCCAACATCAGCAATACCAGTTCTGGAGCGCAGCTCTGTGTTCCTCACCCTATTGGATCTTCGGATACCCAGTATGCTACGCTCCATTGCTCTTTGGCAAACCTTGAGTTAGACCAAATTGGGATAGACCAAAAAAAATAACTCACGGTTTTTACATTATAATTCGCAAGAATAAGTAATTCGAAGTGACCAATTTCATTAATTTTGTATTTGACCCCATAGTTTTGTTTTAATATCTTCATTTATTCAGTAGACATTTTATGGATGATATGATTATTTTAAATTTGCAATGGCATTTTCTAGTAAATAACAACAATTGAATGATATCTAATGATAAAAATCGATTGTAATAGTGCATTAATACAAACTATTTCAAGCGGTTTTCGCTTAACCCGTAAGTTACACCTACGAGGGCTTCATGCCGAAAAAGAAAGTCAAACAAAGGTTAAATAATCATATAATGTTATCGAAATATCCGAAATAAATAAATATTTCGAAAACTTAAAATGCAGAACGGCTTTAAAACCCTATTCCTCGAAATGGTTTTCGAATTAAGAGTAATTATAAAAATATGAACAATCCCAATTCATTCCGGTCTCCATTACTTTGGTAAAATCTTTAAAAATCTCTAAAATCACTACCGCTTAGTTATCAGGTTAATTTGTGTAACAAGCCCAATAATCAGAATATTTATTTGATTTCTTCATCGACTTTAAGTAACGATAGCGAATAACCACCCGCTTGCAGCTTTTTATTTTTTAAGCTTAAAGCATGGCCTGATTTGGTTAGAAGGTGAATTCGAGGCCAGTATTTTTTAATATTAACTAGGTAGTATTCTCGAAATATTCTATTAGTAGATAATCATTGATAATAAAACGTCAAGATGGTTTTTTAACATAAGGTTATTATCAACTCGAGAATTGACGTGACTTCGTAGAATTGGTATGGAAATAGGACAAAAATGTGATTCTCTTAACCGTATCACTTTTGAATTCGTCGCAGCTAATATTAATCGTCCCGTCAGAGCGTACAAAGCACGTTGCAGGGCGTGTATTCGCAATTTTGTAGCTTACAGTTACCGTAAAAGCGATAAACAGCTGTGCTTTATTTTGGTTTTATTTACGACGAGCTCAATGTATTTACTTATAATTTAGCCCCCTGTGGTTGCCGGGTTAGAATAGTCATGTGCCACTCCATTTGTTGCCGTGGATGTCGTAAGAGACAAATAAGGGATAAAGGCTTGTAGTACTGTTAGGCGAGGGGCTTGCAACCTGTCACTAATACGCTGGTAAACATGTTAATCTTATTGTGCAATGGTTACAAAAATATCAACAGGTTTTTTGAATTGAACTTAATTCAATAGCTCTGCCTACCCCACTCTTACAGGCGTGTAAGTAATTAGTTAATTCTAGTATTTTGACATTTATTACATTGATGCAATTATCACCAGCAGGCGTATAATTTTCACTGAAGGTTTTTATGCAAAATGCTACAGAAAACTCACATAAAACCGAAACGAAGTGGGGGCGAGTCGCTAGTATTAATATAATAGTGAATAAACCCTAATGCAATTTTCATTACAGCTTCGCATTGCTGTTTCTAATTACAAAATTATATTATTAAAACAGAATTCCTTTCAACTAGAGATTCTCCGTCATAGCCCGGAAACGGAGATTCTATTGAAACTCTGTAAATATACTTTCTTTTTAGAACAACCTTTTTTTAAAGAAATCATTTAGATTCCGCGGTTTCTTTGTGACAAGAAATTATTGAAGTTCACTCTGTATACAAGCTATCCCAGAAGTTGGCGTTAATATTACGGCATTATAGCATATTCTATACCGGTCTGGAATAAAGTTTTAACGTTCCCATATTAAGTTAATTAATAAATAAATTATTAAAGTTTTTATGATAATGGCGAAGAACGCTAGCTTGCTGAAATGGATCGATATTAAAAGGCCTTGGACCTTGTGAAGCAAGGTTAAAACAAACAGTCAAAATGCCTTGTCCCTTGCAGACATAATATATTTACGTTAACGTAAAAACAGCCAAGATGAATAAATAAGGCGAACCACACACGTGCAGTTTCGTGCGATGTTAAATAATTCAGTTGAGATGTTGCGGATAAAAACTTCCACGTGTTTTGTTATTTTGGTAGCCAAACATGAAATAAAACGAGAATATTAATTTCACACGATTTTAGGTGCAACATGATTTAATTATAATTAACTTAAAAGAAATTTACCTCAAGGAAATTCAATATTATTATGATAGTATACACTATCTGTTTGTTTTTTCTTGAGGTCTTCAATCTCCCGACGGACTTTCGACCTGTCCATTTTTACATGTGCTAACAACGGCGCACAAGAATTAAGAATAAAATATGGCGGATTAGCTGATTGAAAGAAGATCGGGTGTTGCTGTAGGAAGAAATGCGTTTCATTTTGCGAAGATTCTCTGAAGATTGTGACATTGGCCGGACGTGGACACTATTACAAGGTAGGTATATAATCTTTCGGAAGAAACTGTGAAGTATAAAAGTCATAAAGGAACACCAACGCTGGCTCTGCCAGCATCATGCTGAGTTGTGACCATTACGTGATAAATCATGCATTTGTGTTCAACATTCTATTCCATGTTAATTAAGTTTTTTCACGAGTAAACAATATATTTTCTTTACTTTGCTTTCTTTTTAGGGTTCCGTATCTAAATGGTAAAAAAGGAACCCTTATGGTGAGACTTCGTTGTCACAGCAACTAAAAATGCTATCAACATGAAATCTGGCATTGTTGTTCAACTTGCTTGCACGCATCTGTTTTTTGTAAAGAAAATATAATATTAATTTTATGTCATATAAAAGGTCTGCACATCTCAAAACATTTTTTTTTTCTTCATGATTATATCCAAAAATTTACAAAAAGTGACCGTCCCCCCCTTATTTCCAAAGTTTATGAATCAACAAAATCTGAAAAAATCCTGACGTATATTTTTCATTCATATATGCTATTAAACATTCATCCTTACCAAACACCGGATTGACGGGAGCATTTCTGTAATGACTATTAAATAGTCCGAGGACAACTTAAAATAATTTTGACGTCGATAATAGTACATTGTGCATCAAGGGTAGTATGAAGGGAATTACTAACGAGAGTGTTAGAAGCCCGACGCCGAAGGCGGAGGGCTTTTAATGACTCGAGTTAGTAATCCCCTTACTGCCTGTGATACACACAATGGTTTTCATCACATTTGCGAGGAAAAAAAACAAAGAGAAAACACATTAACTCTGCAAAATACAAAGAAATAACTTTTGACGAACGGGAACGTAAATGGAAACGATATTTTTTTACTGACCTCTACCAAAGATAATAACTGCGTTTAGTTTCGACCTGGATTCGAGCCAGATTTAGCCAATTTGATAAAAATCTATAATTACTAAAATAATGATAAATGTTGATACAAACTTGAAATAGGTATAAAAATAATGAAGTTTAATGAAGCGTATAGGTTTTGTGTAATGTAAGTTAGTCTATAGCTAATTTTTAAAGATGAAATTAGAAACCGATTTAATTTTTGGCTGAAAATTAAACCTCCTTAGTCAGAAATGATGGACGAAAGAGTTGCAAATTTTAAAAAGAAAGTCATTACTCCCTAGGGAGTAATGACAAACTCGCCATTATTCCCGCGGGAACAATTTAGGCCATTGTCCTTCTGTATACAGGCATGGAATAACACTATATACGAGCAAGTGTGATGAAAAAATGACTTACCACCGTAAAGCGAATTGTACCGTAAACGACCTTTTTTGCTTGCGAGGCGGTATTGAAAGGCGGAAGGACGAATATAAAGAATAATTTTGCACTGAATGCATTGTTTTTTTTTTTCTTTGCTCCGCGGCGGCTTGAACAGCTACTACCGCGGGAATATGGCGTTTCCACTATGAAGTGACTTGATTTCGCCAGTGTCAAGTATTTACATATAAGTATAAATCAATATAGTAATAAAACACAATCCAATCTTCTCTAGGAAGATTGGTGGCAACGTTTGTACGGTGATATGTAGGACAGAGGCCAAGATAGTTTTAACCTCTGTACCACTGCGAGTCCACTTGAAACGAGAAGTAAGATGCCAGGATACACGAAATAAGTCCAAGTCTTCTATCACTGTGCAACACAAAGGCATTAAAAGTACAAATCACTAACAAAAAAGAACTTTGAACACCTAAATACACAAAAATAAAAACTAAAACAAATTACACATCCGCCATCTTTAGACATACCTTAATAATCTGTGGTTGCAAATGGCCTCCGAATCCATTGTTATTCAATGTAATTTCAATTTGTCAAAATGACTAGAGTCAGTCAATGTCAGATATCGATTGTCAATAGTTGCGATATGTATATAAATAAAAGAGGGTTGCAATTTATAAAAAGGTAGGTATATAAACTTAGCCATTAATTATCGTGATTGAAAATTACTTTTTAACGATGCCGATAAAACTTGTACCTTTTTGCTCCCGTCAATCCGAGGCTTATCATTACATTAGTTATAGAAGGGTGCTAAGTTCTTATTGGTGGGAATGTCAGTTGGGGTCTGAGCTTGCTTCATCTTTTCAAACATTTTGTACTAGCACGGGGGTCTAGTTAAGTTTGTCGCGTTTTAGGGTTGCGTACCAAAAGAAGGCCAATGGAATCCTATTATTAGAATCTGTCTGTTACTCAAAGAGCTGTATCTTTTGAAACAATAGCTAGACACTTCTTATAAAGTGTGTGTGTGTGTGTGTGTGTGTGTCTATGGCTGAGTGCAACAAAAAAATAAAAAAAATCTCTTCAAAAAAATCTTCATTGTAATATTTTTTTACTCGTACTATACAAGGACCGTATTCGGAAACTTTTTTTGTATACTTTCCTAACAAATTACTTGTTAGCAAAGTCATTTTCACTATTCCGATTGGCGTTAAAAGTCTGTGAATTTTATTGCTAAATGTTTACAAATTTCAATTAATTTTAATAGTTACTAAAATAGTTCTGACAATTTGTCATAAAAGTTGGAATGCCAAATGAAATACCATTTTGTTGTTATCCATAATAATATGAACGTCCATGAGTAACCAAATAACAAATCCATCGATATTTTAATCATCTATTTTTAGTAACTTAGTAAAAATGTAATTTCAAACACATTAATTAGTCTCAAATTGATTTTGTTTTTAACGTACGTCATTTGCATGGATATTAAAGTATTATTAACAGTTTATCGGTACTTCAAGTGTGCACTAAACGCCAAGATCCGGAATGACCGTAAACATGATAATAATAATGATATTATAATATATATTTTTATTATTATTATTATTGAACTGTTATTACCATGGCAACGCTCATTATAAAATTGTTTTCCCGCTTCTTACGTTAAAGGTGGTATTCGGATACCATTAATGATATCAATACTAGCGGTTTATAGTACGCGAGTATAATAAAATTAATAAAATAAAAAACACTATACAAACGGTCCAGTTGTAACGAGATCTGTTAGTAAAACTAATTAATAACCACGTCCAGTCAGGTCGAGGCATTTGTATGACATAAACTGCTTCACTACCTAATGGTACCTGCAAAATGTTTCCACTTACGCCAAGGCCAGTTGTACATTCCAATTGTTATTAAATATTGACTAACTGTCAGCTATAATTTATTCTCAGTCATTAGTTTGTGACAACGTATTTTCAGCCTATTTTTTAGAAATCTACTTATAGTATAAGTTATAGCAATTTTTACTTCTGACATTATTTAAAATTAATCGTCCTTCTTCCCGCTTAGATTTTCAAAGGCCGATAAAAATTTCGTTCTTCATAAAAAGCTTCGGTTAAACTTTCAAAGCCCCTAATGGCTTTAAATGATCGATGGGTCGTTTCTTGGAAACTGAATGATAGGATCACTCAAAGCCTGCATTGATTGTAACCAATCTAAGTAGGCTGCGGCCTGCGATCAATCTTCCCTACGACGTATTTTTTCCTGCGGTGAATTAAATAAATATTGTTCAATATATTTTTGTTACCTATTTTTTTTTTTGAGATTACTGATTTTTTGATTTTATGAGATACATATTTATTAAAAATGGGATGTTAAAAGTAAAAGGTAGAATCACTTTTTTTTAAGTCTAAATTTCGTCATACTTTTGTTATGTTGTCTGGAACTTTTCACTGATAAAACTGCCCGGTTCTTATAACCTTTTTTAATTTAATGCGCTGTGTTGTTTTAGCGCAAAAAAAAACTCGTGTATTTAACTTTAATAACTATGTATTATATATATAGATATACGATCTTAAGTGAGATTTAGACAAATATTTTTAATTGTTATTTTCTTCTACGTAAATTTAAGAGCCAGGCTCTGTCGGTGGAGCAATTCCCATGACACTCTTTCCTTTTACCTTGCCTTTACTATTAGGGTCTGATACGACTTAAGTAAGTTAAAATTATCTTTACTCATTAATCAAGTAAGAGCGGTGTTAATTAAAGCATTATAACCAACCAGCTAAACTGTAAGTTAATCGCATTTCAAGAAGTTAGTACTGGGTGCTACTTGCCCTCGAGGCGTCTTAAGATGTCCGTTTAGGTATTTGAATTATTTAGGTAAAGATGGTCTTAGCGGGAAAACCTACAAGGTAGCAATTGTGGGCTAATTGCGATGGACCAAGAGCTGAAAAGCTTTATTAAGAATTAAGAAAGTGTATTTTTTTACTTCTGTGTTCTATTCTCGGTATACGAAAGCTTCCATTGGTAACAGAGATTTTACTCAAAGTCAGTTATTAATGTATCAATTCGATACTAGCTTTTGCCTGTTTTACTTTATGGTGTGAAGAAGGCTGACGAGTACACAGGCCACCTGATGGTATAGCGACTGTGAATCTAATAAACATTTTCAATCTCAAGATTGCAATCACACGATGATAATCTAAAGATTGAACTTAGCTATCTCAATCTTACCCCCGCACCAGAGAACAGCAATGCAAACACTGCTATTTGGTGGCAAGTTTAGTAAAGTCAGGGTCAATAGAATCAGTACTGTTTGACACATAAAATCATTTTTTTTGCATATTGATTTATAAGTCTAGAATTAATAGTTATTTAGTCTTAAAAAGAATTTGAACGATCAAGCGTGTAGTTAATTAAAAATACCTCACGCGATATCCAAAAATACATGATTATGGATTAATAATGTTAAGTTGCTCCGTTTGGTTTTGTTTACATCCCCGGCTGTAGCAATTCAGACGCAACTTGCAAAGTTCGTCATCCACCAACGCGAAAAGCATTCTAGTCCCTTTTTTGGGGTTCAACATATTCATTAAAATCGGTTTATCTGTGAAAACGTATGGAACAAGCAGTCTCTCTTACTTTTGTTTTTATAATATTAGTATGCATATTATAATCACCATTAATATTCCAATCTTAAATAATAACATCAGAGCCAGGCCTCGCTATGTTCGTTCTAACATTGAACCTTCACGGTTCGCTGAAAAGGTTCATTCCGATTTTAAACCTCATTGTTATTCGCGTCAACAGAGGCCGTCAATATGTTCCTATATAAATTCATGTATTCGTTGCTAGCGGGGCAATTTTCATACAAGGATACCATGTAAATGAGTAGGCAGCCATTCTCTCGACTAAATTACAAATCTGTTTGGATTTTAGGATTCCATGTCCATCAGCCTGAAGTTATTGTAAAGAGCTACAACAATAGAACCGTAAGAGATAGCAGTATTTTTTTTCGAAATATGCTTTAAAAGCGTGCCTCTTTTTTCAGAAATTTAAATGGGAGTAAAATAAAGGGCGTCCCGATACAAGAAACGTTTGTTTCAACGTATTTTTATTTTGGTTATATCTTAAAAACAGCGTTATATTTGTTACGATTATAGTACAAACCTTAAAAATTAGTGGTCCAGAACCCTAGGTGCGTGGGTCCGACTCGCACTTGACTGGTTTCTTAAAGCGATATGGGTCCGCATTGCGGAAAGCTAGCTGCATAAAGGTGATTAGCGATACGAGTTTTAGGAGAGCATAGTGAAGCTTAGCAAAAAATGTTCACCTCAATAGATAATATATGAAATTACTGTACCGATCAAAATTAATTAAATATTCTAGAGAAAAGTCCAGAATAGCATATGTCTATCCCCTAAGGTTGACTCAAAGAAACGTATTTTATAAATACAGCCCCGGTATATAACTTTGCAGGTTTAAACTTCAGAAACTGTATGGAAAGTGTGTGGGCGCGTACTCCGATAGAAACAGCTGAACACCTCAAACTTTGCCCATTCAAAGTGTTGTAGGTTGCTAGTTTTTATAAAGTCCATCTGTTGCATAGTTTTATTTCAGTGTTATGAATCAGGGCATTCTGAAACAGACATCAAACTATTTTGGGCTTTATTTAATGATTAAAATAAAATTTAACATCATTACATATATACCGCCACGCCTTCATCCCAGAGTGGTGTAGGCAGAGCTACAGAATTACCCACAACTCTAACAACTTGTTAGTAATTCCATATAACCACATTTAGCACAATCAGGCCAAGATGTTTACCAGTGTATATACGCACCTGTGTATTCTCAAGGTGTATATCTCGTATACGCAATATGTATAAACGTAAACTGTTTTGAAGGACTAATAGTCAAAAGTACGTTCGTCTCTGTGTCACAGATCGAGATATTTGAACAACAAGTCTAACGCTATCGATTTGAAAACTATTTTTTGCTTTTCGAAATTCCGATTTCTTCTTCACCTTCCCTCACTGAACTTTTAGGATTTGCCTCAAAGTATATCAAAATGTCGAGTTTGTCGTCAGTGTTTGTCATTTGGTGCCGCGGTTGTGGTGAGCGATGATCGAAACGACCCAAATTTTACGTTTTTTAATAAAGCGAGATGGTGTATTTCTATCACAATATGTTTCGCGGTGCCATTGTAACGCTAATGTTGTGTTTTTGTGGTTTGAAAAGTATGCTTCGATTAAATCAACATTATTTTGATACGCCATGGTTATGTAAACAAATCAGAACACAATGCAAAAATCGTACAATGAAAATCACACAAACAAAAGAATAAAAGAAGAAAATGGAACACATTTTTGAATTATTTCTTTATAATCAGCCAGCTGCATTGCGATGGACAAAATAATTTACGCGTCTTTCGGCTCAGGATACGGCTCGATTTGTTGCATACAACCAGGTACCTATTAATTACGTATCTCTTTATCATTTTATCATGCACTTAAATTTTAATAGGGAAATGATGCGTACTTCTCAAGTGATTAAATTTATTAGGAATAGGTATTTATGATAATGTCAGTTGTATGTCCTTACGGCAATGTCAGCTTTTCATTTTTCTGAACAAAATTTCACATCAAATGTTAAAATTCATGGTTTTCCTTTTATTTCTGACACTATGTTATTTAGCAAAAAATAATCGTTATGATGAAGCCTTTCGATCGGTATGATAAAGCTACAGGGTAATTATTTTTCTCGTGTAACGGGTTCGATTCCCGGTTCAACCATGTAATTATTTAAATATCTATGAATGCAGTTTAAATTGTTTTTTAAATTCAAATAATGACTTCTTTCAGTAAAATGTTCCATCTACAATATTCAAGGTACTTTCCTTCCATGTGGCATAGCCGTGGGACGCCCTGTATAAGGATTAGATCAATTGGTGTGACATTGTCCTCTTATATTATCAATATTACCATTATTATTTGTATTCGTCACTAGTCGTTTTTTTAATTTCTTCGTTCGAATGTCTGTCCTTCCATTTCAAACCTAGTAAATGTTAAACCACTTCCCGCTATTGTAATGGTCTAAAGTTATAAACATAGGCGCAAAAAATGGTTCATTTCCACTAGACCGAATATCATATTTATAAGCAAATTTTATTTCATGAAGCATACAAAATTACAAACGTTTCATATAAGTTTAATAAGCCCTCATATCATGTCAGCTAAATTGAAGAATAAAAAAGATTGTTAGACCTTAAATTTTATAAAATTCCCCGGTGTTTATTTTCTATAATATTATTGAATGTAATTATTATTATTCCCAGTAATTAATACACCATTGTTTGAGTGAAATACTTATCAATAAAAAAACAAATACCAACTCAATTAAGTCAATTCAACTTATGTGAGGTTAGGGTTACGTAAGAGTTATGACAAGCAACTCGACTATGTGGAATAGGAGCTCCGCCCAGCGGAGCTCCGTCCACCTTAATTACGGTCGTTTAGGTCCCTAAGGAAATAGAATTAGGTTTAATAGTCGTTAGGTTTAAGCATATAAATAGGGTTTATATTCGGTCTACAGACGAATCAGATAGCTAAAAATAAGCTATTAAGAATCGGACATAAAAAATATTCGGGACGCTAAAATTAGGGCTCTAAACAGTAAGGAAAAAAAACAGTTTTTGATTTAAAAGCAAATGAAGTTTCGAGCTAATATAGGAAAACCCAAAAAAGACAGTCGGTCAAAATTTTGTCGCTGTTTTTGAAAAGCTGCATTTCCATAATTGGAATCACCCTGTGTAAGTCTTTGAAGGACATTTATAAACTTTTTAAGTACACAATTTTAATTTCACGAACTCTGCAACTCCTTACCTTATTTCGCACCTCTTCACCCTTGTTCTGTAATTATCGTGCATTAAGCGAACAAATAATTTAAGTAAAAGTTCCCTGAAGTTATTTGCAAGATTTGGTTGTTACTAACTTTTTTTATTTATTAATGCCTATTAATTAGTCCAAAATTCACTTTACTTTTGTAATAATAAATGTCTACTCGTTGCAAAATATATATCTCAATAAATCAAAGGTTCGCTGCTATCACTTAAGTGTTTTATTTTGTTTTGCAACCTATCACAATAAGTCAAATTTTCGTTTCCAGCTGGTTAATTTGTCCAGAAGTTGATAAGTAAGTAAGAAAAGCATTTCTTTCGGAATCCATTATTGTTTTATAATATTTACATACATACATTAAACACGCCTGTTACCCACAGGGGTGGGCATTGACCACTTCTTTCACAAACAACAAATCTATTTCGCTTCTTCCACATTCATACATCGAGTCATGCATGCACGTCGGTTTCGGGTACGTGCGGCCTATTCCGACACTTCCACTCACTTTCGCTCTGTATATCTCTTTAGTCAATATTCTTTCATTCATCCTTTCCATATCACCGAACCATCGAAGCATGCCCTTTTCAATCTTAGTCCAAAAAATGAAGATAAAAGTTGAAAGGGTACTAAACCTACAGGTTGGGAAAGGTTTGTTTTACATGCCCCTGCTGTGTTCCAGGGTGCCTTCAGAGCCCAAGGGGCAACCGCTATTGCGGGGCTACGTTTTGGCTCTGTAGCGGCCTGAAGCCCCCCTCCTAAAGCGATAGGCACAACGCCCCGGGGGTTTTAGTCCGTGTAAGTCCAGGCCCCCAAAAAAGATTGGTTTTACATACTGGAAGTAAAAAAAAAAGAAAACAAATCATTTATTACTGATGAAATGTGAGACGAAATTGGAAATGAAAATTCAGGTAACCCTTAACATACATTAGTACATTGTGCATCAAGGGTAGTATGAAGGGAATTACTAACGAGAGTGTTAGAAGCCCGACGCCGAAGGCGGAGGGCTTTTAATGACTCGAGTTAGTAATCCCCTTACTGCCTGTGATACACACAATGGTTATCATCACATTTGCGAGGAAAAAAACAAAGAGAAAACACTTTAACTCTGCAAAATATAAAGAAATAACTTTTGACGGACGGGAACGTAAATGGAAACGATATTTTTTTTGTGACTACAGATACTGCGTTTAGTTTCGACCTGGATTCGAGCCAGATTTAGCCAATTTGATAAAAATGTATAATTACTAAAATTAATGATAAATGTTGATATAAACTTGAAATAGTTATAAAAATAATGAAGTTTAATGAAGCATATAGGTTTTGTGTAATGTAAGTTAGTCTATAGCTAATTTTTAAAGATGAAATTAGAAACCGATTAAATTTTTGGCTGAAAATTAAACCTCCTTAGTCAGAAATTATGTACGAAAGAGTTGCAAATTTTAAAAAGAAAGTCATTACTCCCTAGGGATGACAAACTCGCCATAATTCCCGCGGGAACAATTTAGGCCATTGTCCTTTTGTATACAGGCATGGAATAACACCATTTACGAGCAAGTGTGATGAAAACATAGTTATTAACTAAAATCTAAACTGAGTCAACTTGGCGCAACGAGACCACAGCTCAAGATTACTTTTAATATTTTCCACGTCATCTAAGTTTTCCAACAGGTGAGATTTCCCTAAGGCAGGCAGGGATTGTTTTCAGTCAAGCCTCATATTTTTCTATAGTAAAAAATAACAAAAGGGTATTTTTTTCTTGTGCATAAAAAATACAGTTGTTATTGCTCCAAGCCAATGTAAATAAAATCTAATCTGTCCGTATGTTTCAATTTAGTTCCTGAAGTCAGTGCCTCGAGTGAAAACGTTGAATATTTTTTTTTATTAAATTGTATGTAACCTTTTTATATTCGTTATAGTTAAATCGTTTGCCTAGTACCTATAATACAAGCATTGGCGTGGACGGCACTGGGTCAAGTTAAAAAAGATCCGCTGAGATATAAACGTATATTTTTTCTGAACGGTACCTGTTTGCGAGTGGTTAACTTCTGATAACGGTAGATCTAAAAGACTATTCTGATTTGGAAAGGGAAGCAAGGCATTTGCAAAAAATCATAATTCAAAATTTAATTCTCCTACGTATTTCGAATGTAAAAGTGATATTGTTCTACAGCTTAATGCAGGTCATTCTAGACAAGCACCCTGTATGTTGGAGTCCAAATGTGTGAATCAAAATCAGAATCAGAATATTTTTATTTGTATAACATTAGTAATAGGATGTTATATATAATGTTGATATGTATATTAGGTACTTATCTAGCCTTAACATACAATGGTGAATAAATATATATATAATTGAAAATACTTATGTAGAACAGTTTTTAATAATTAGCATGTCATAAAATTAAATTAAAATCATAAACATCCGCATATAAATTTATAAACGCAGTTTTTCCTTACGGTTATGCTCTAATATACGTAATTTATAAAACTGACTAACGGTATAATATCATTTATTGTTAACTCGTAATAGGATCATTTTCTCCTAAATATATTAATACAACCTATCTCTAATAAGTTTAGGTATTGTATTAAAAATGTTAGAAGTCATTCCTAGGAAAGTCTTTTTAAACAATGCGTGTTGTACGAGTAGTGCGTTGGCTCTGTCGCCGTTATTTATGACACACTGGTTTTACTTTGCGTTGGAATAGACCAGAGGGGCTATCACCTAACCTAACGCATTCGCAATCGCAATCGTTTTCATTTTGAAAATCGAAGGCTTGTCTGCATACAAAATGAAAACAATTGTTCCGCTTTGAAACCGATTGTGATTGCGACTGCGTTAGGCAATAGCGACGCTGGATTAGTATCTCGCAAATCGCCTGGACAGTCATTTGTTATGGCACCTAGTCAAAAAAATAATATTAAAATGTGAATTGGGTAACCGTTCTATCGAATTCGACTTCAACGATTGCAACATTTCATCGAATTTCATTTCAAACATAAAAGAGTAAACTTGTCATTTAAATAATCATAGTTTACGTGGATTGTAATCAATTTAATGAGTTTTTTATTAGCATTTAAAAGTGAAAATGAAATTGGAATTCCAATCAAATCATTAAAATAAAGTTTTTATGGTCCCTTATCTCAATGTCAAAATGATTACCGACTATTAGGATCGTGATACAAAATATGGATATAATTAAGCAAAACACTCGATTAAGTATAATAAAATTAAGTATACTTATATAGGTCGCTATCAAAATATAATCTCAAACAAATATATCGATTATTACGAGTACAGTCGGCAAAAAATGTGGTCTACCACCCTACGGTTGAAGTTTATTGTCACGTCATGATACAAATTCGATTTTCCCTTGCAATAATATTTATGACAGTGATAAGTGTCTACCTTACTGCCCTCCTTGGAAAAAACGGCGTATATGTCATAGAACCGCGTATCTATTAGCTACCTTATTTCTTAGAAGAGGAGGTAACATTTACTTTGGCTATCAAACTGCGCTTGCGTCCTTTTTATTTGAGATGGCAGTTCTTGGCCGACCGTACATCATTCGAATCAAAATGTAAATAATAAAAATATAACCTACATAAGCCAGCTTCAAAATAAGCATTGCCTTCCTAAAATACCTACGCGACGCGTGTTATGATAATAGAGAATGGAAAGAACGAACGCCACATGGACGGCAATTACTACCTTAAATATTGGAAATAGCAAGTTGTACGCCAAGGAGACTTACTTTTTATTTTTTAACACAAAAAATGCTGCATTATTAGATTTTTGAAAAATCCTCTTCCTTATCCAGGAATCAAACTGTCGAATATGACAAAACAATAAGGTCGTGTTTTATGATACAGATCGATATAGTAATTGATAGTAATCATTTATGTCTATAACATACATCTTTAGAAGTGGCAGTGGGCGGGGCACATTGATCGCAGGACTGATGGCCGATCGGGTCAGAAGGTTCTGAAGTGGCGTCCGCGGACCGGAAGACGAGCTGTAGGTAGGCCTCCAACAAGATGGAGTGAATACCTCGTCAGGATCGCGGGGCCGCGATGAATGCGAAAAGCACAAGGCCGGTCTGAGTGGAAAGCCTTGGGGGAGGCCTATGTCCAGCAGTGGACGTCTTTCGGCTGACATGATGATGATGATACATCTTTATACATCTATAAATAAAAAAAACCGTAGAAAGACCCTTCTTTGTTTTTTTATCACATTTGACTAGTTAGATTCTCGCTTAAGGCAGGAAAATTGTCAAAAATCCATAAATGCAGTATTAATCGTTTTAAAAATTAAATTAAGTCTCCTTTTCGTAGAGTATTCTATTTCCAATATTTAAGGTAGTTGATTTCCATGGGGAGTTAATTTTTTCCACCCTGTATAGTATAGTAATAGCTACATGATATTATTTAAAAAAAAATACATTGGCATGGCTAACCGAAACATAGTTTTATAGCATTAGTGGACCCGATTCTACAATCGCCTCTTAACTTCCTAATTTTATTTAGGTGTCGCTAAGACTTTGCTATTCTATGAGCAGCTGTCATAAACAAATGACAGCGCTAATTCGAATTATGACGCTTCTCATTTTAGGCGGTTTATTCAACTTTACTTTGACATGCAGAATCGGGTCCAATGAGTTCCTACATACTTAGGTAAAAACTGTGTTTCTTCTGAAGTTTACTCCAAATGATTCAAGGTAATGTAATTAATAATTATGAAAAATTGTATGCTAGTCTTTTGGCAAATTGTAGAGAGTGTATGTTATAACTAAAGACCGTGTTGTACACCCACTTTTGAGAAATTAATCTTTTCATGAATTCATTCATTCTTTCACATAGTTTTGGGAAATATAGCCAAATGAAGTCATTTACATAGTCTCAAAATAATAGCAGCAACGTTTTTGGACAAATAGTTTGCTACGTTTTAATAAGACCATGTTGTGTTACGATACGCTTTCGTGAAATAAAACAATCGTTATAAATATCAAAACGTTGACAATACGATAGCACGTCAAAGGTAATATGGTTTTAACCCAGTAGAATAGAGTATCATTCCATTAAGTAAGTATAATTTAATGCTTTTGGAAATTAATTGTTGGCATGATTAGCCTCTACCCATTAGTTTGCTAAAATGCATTATATTGCGTTGCAAAATGGCATGTCCTAGCAAAATCTCCAAATCATCGGTGTTCCGAATTTTAGTTTCACGAAGCATCACAGTCACGTTTTTTTTTAAATTCCGAAGAATCACATTTACGACTTATTAAAATCCCGAAAAACATTTTATTTGAATAATATCTCAAGAACGACAAAACGGAGAAACGATTTTTTTAATTCCGAATCCTGAATTTTGTTATTCCGAAATTTAAGCAGCTCGAATTTTCTAAGATTTTTCCAACATGCATAATGCTCAAAAAGTATAAAAATGTCCGACGCAGTTGTCGGAGCTCCGCTCCGTGAACGCGACTGAGGCCACCTGATGGTAAAGTGGGTATCTGAGACCCACAGACAGTTAAATTCGCAAGAAGGTCCAAAGACTGCAATCCCAAGGCTGCTAAGGTGTTACCAATCCAATGTCAAACAAAAGTAATCTGACAAAACCGACGGATTATTGAACCATGAATGCATACTGGCAGTCGAATCGTAACTTTGGCCTGATTTATCCAAAGCCGGAGAAATTTTACTTTATCTTAGAGAGTCGTTCCACTTTCTACCCTTTAATCAATAATGAAAAAACTCGTACTTACATGCATTTCATCATCATCAGTTTAGTAGTGAAATTTAAAAAATGAAACTTTTATAGTGAGACTTCGCTATGTGTCTGTCTGTGTGTTACAGTAGTTTTAAACGAAAAGTATAACTAATTTATTAAAATCAACAGTCTGTGAGATGTTAACAAAATTAGCTACTTGACGATAGATGGTGCAAGCAATACCAAAACAAATGCGCCCAGCGCCATCTTCAACACGAATTTTACTGTCGTCACTACCTACCAAATTTTATTCAAGCGCTATACACGGTAAAATCTGAATCACAACAATATGATTGTTTTTGAAAGTAATTTAGCTATTTAACGACAGATGGCACCACCTGTCGTTAAGTTAGTTTTTACATACATACATACATTAGAAGTCCACGGATGTCACACGCAAGGACAAAATTGTTCGGTTAAAGAGTATACTCTGGTGGACTAAACAGAAGCACATGGGGTAAGCTCCACGCGCTTCTATCAAGTCCCAGAAATAATGTTCATTCGAGACGCTCACCACTGTAGCAAACCTTTTTATTTGAAATGGAGTGTCCGGCCTTTTCGCCAAACTTTTTTGTTTTAATTTCAGTTGCCAACCAACTTTTCGCCAATGATTCACTTTGACAATTAAGTATTGGCAATTATTATAATGTCGATTATTATAATGACTTGTAATTTTTGGTACTTATCAATTATTTGCCAAATCATACACTAGGCCAGAAAACTATTAAACGAATAATGTTTCTTCAGTGCAACAGTTCCCTTCCAGCCTTTTCTCTGAATATTATTTCTGAAACTGATTCATTTCCCAACCATCTTATAGAACCCTGTAAGTTAGTTTTATAAATCCTGAATTATTTACAGTTTGGGGGAAAAAGTGGTATGCCAAATGGTACAACAGTTAGGTGCAACGACGAGCGAAGCGTGGAGGAGCGTGTTAGGTCAACACAGACCAAAAAGCGCGCGTGTCACGACAGCGGCCAACGAGTGCCACTATCGACGTTTTTAATATTTGTGTAATTAAGACATTCCAAAACGTAAGTCCAGTGAAAAAAATATTTTATTAACAAAATAAAAAATACCTGTATATGATTTTGTCCGAGGAAGTGAAAATGACATCTTTGTGTACCATTCGACCTACTCGAAGGGTGGTAATTTAAAAAGTGGCTTTAAGAAAAAATACAAAATGTATAATGACTCTAAGTCAACCATTCTAGATACTACTATACTCAAAAATGTAAGTAAAGACCAAAACCCTTACCTCAACGAGAGCACATTCGCTGTGATTACTTCATTTTGGTTTAAGTGTGGGTATTTTTATCAATAAAACTTTGCTTAATATTACCGGTTACACGAGTTGTCATTTATGTTTTTATGCAATAATGTTAAAATAACCACATAATCAAGATGGGAACTGTCAGGTTTTGGTCTTGAATTAAATTTCCGAGTTTAGAAAGGTGGCATTTAAAAAAAGTGGCTTTATAAAAAACAATATACAGTTGCTCTTCGTGATGTTGTAAATTAAAACGAAATATTTTGATAAGTAAGAAACATGACCATGAACCATTTGTTACGAACAGTCGCCCAAAAATGTGGTCTACCACCAAACAGTTGAAGTTCATTTCTACAACAAGTTTGATTTTGCCTTGCAATAATATTATGACAGTTATAAGTATCAACCTTAGCGATAATTAGATCGTACAGAAACTTTAGTCTAAACTGGTAGACCACTTTCTTGACCGCCCGTACCATCAAGGACTTTAAATGTTGATCCTCCATAGATCCTTGTCAGGATGACAGTGTCAAGTGACGAAATATAAATTATATAGGAATTAATCGTTGATTATATGCGACAAGGTTCTATAGTGGTTCATCAATTAAACTCCGTGACCGTACCACACGCTACAATTGGAAAGTAAATCTTTTTTGTATAACAACATTTGCCCCTTCATGTGACTTTCATGTGGAATGGGCTCTGATTACCAATTGTAGAATTCAGACAGGCCCGATTAGGGGAAAAGGGTTTTTTTTTGGAAAGTTGCTTAAACAAAGATGAATCTGAATCGACAGGAAGATTAATGTCTAAAGTTTATGATGAACTCGGCGACAGCGAGACGCTGTTAATTGTGAGGGTTCCCAAAGGGCGCCAACCCTTCCCCAAAGAGACCCTATTGTTAAGCCTCTACTCTACGTCCTACTTTACAAAAACCTGTAATATATAGCTAGTTGATTTTGTTATACCGACTAACTAGAAATAAAACCAGTCAAGTGCGAGACAAGGATTTGCGCACCGAGGGTCTCGTATGATATGCTTGGTAACCGCAAAAGAAAACACTCATTTTGTTATGAATTTTATTTTTTATGCTAAATATTATATATTTTGACGCTTAAAAGCTTCGTTGTTATTCTCAAAAACTGGAAATAATGAACAATTTATTTCATTTTTCCCATAAAATATAAGTTACTAGGGTAAAGTCACCAGTAGTCAGCCAGACACCAGTAGTCGACCTTATATGAGTGCGAAGAGTGGAAAATATATCTTTCGTACTCTCCACACTCATACAAAGTATAGGCAGAGGACGACTACAAGTCTCTGGCTGACCACTGGTGACTTTACCCTGTCTATACGTCAAGACATTTTGATTTTTAATTAATAATCTTCGGAGATAAGGGGGGGAACGGTCATTTAATGTAAATTTTTGGCTATAAATCAAAAAGTACACCGTAATATATTTTTGAAATGTGCCGATTAAGCCCTTTCATAATGTATGACACCCGTTTTGGTATAATCAAACCACTTTCATTTTAACCCCCTTTATAGACCTTTTTTCAATTATTTATAAAATTAATTTCCTATTTTATACTAAAAACC
Organism: Acleris sparsana; assembly: GCA_923062465.1. NCBI lineage: Eukaryota > Metazoa > Arthropoda > Insecta > Lepidoptera > Tortricidae > Acleris > Acleris sparsana. The sequence goes on along the minus strand of OV281308.1, from coordinate 5,450,755 downwards.
GGTGCAGGCAAGCAAGTTGTACAACTATGCCACAATTCAAGTTGATAGCATTTGTAGTTGCTGAGTTAACCTGCTGTGACATACAGACAGAGAGACAGACGACGAAGTCTCACAATAAGGGTTCCTTTTTTACCATTTTGGCCATCATCATCATCATGTCAGCCGAAACCGTCCACTGCTGGACATAGGCCTCCCCCAAGGCTCTCCACTCAGACCGGTCTTGTGCTTTTCGCATCCACCGCGCTCCCGCGATCCTTACAAGGTCGTCACTCCATCTTGTTGGAGGCCTACCTACAGCTCGTCTCGCGGTCCGCGGACGCCACTCCAGAACCTACCATTAACATTACCATTTTGGTACGAAACACTAAATTGTGTAATAATAATGGGTAAAATATACTTATTGTTAGTTGTTTTATGGAGTGGTACTTGTGTGTGTATGCACGTGCTCGTTGTCCCTGAGTGCGTAGCTGTTGTCACCAAGCGTCGCCGTAGTGAGCGTATCAATACGCATTAGGTACAACTACAAGTATGAGAGAAAGCAACTGTACAAGAAAGGTTTTTGCAACCTTTTTAGGGTTTCGTAGTCAAACTAGGAACTTTTATTAATTCGCCATGTCCTTCCTTCCGCAGCTTAGCTCAAAGACTCTTACTTCTAGGAAGCTGGTATTCGGCATAAATATTTACGTGAATTCCATACATTTTTCCATTACAACGCAAAGCGGCAGTGATTATCACCAAACGCTAGCGGTTGTATTCGATGGCAACTTACTTATCTAGCCACGCAGGAATCAGCTCAATACTTTCATCTAGAAACTCAAATTCAGTTTTAATTTACGTCACAATGGATGTGCGAATGTTGGATTCAAACGTTTGTAAGCGTTTGTCAAGATCGATTAACGGTTTCCTTTACTTGACAAAGTTAAATGATGCTTAAAGATTATTTGGGTCAATTTCAACATTTCTGATTTTCGTCTCATCATCATCATCATGTCAGCCGAAAGACGTCCACTGCTTGACATAGGCCTCCCCCAAGCCTTTCCACTCAGACCGGTCTTGTGCTTTTCGCATCCACCGCGGTCCCGCGATCCTGATTTTCGTCTCATTTCCGTGTATTTTTTTTTAAATATGAAAAATAAGCAATCATGTAACATTAATACATTATGATTACGTGCAAAACTAGGTCTGAATTTCCACATCTATATGTTCTAAAAATATACAGAAATTTATACCTTTCACTGATTTTTAAACTTTTATTACGTCCAGTACCCTTCCCTTACTCAGCTTTTACCCATTATAATTATAATTAAATTGAAAAATAAATTTCTAGCAAATCTTTTTTTTAAAAGCCTAATGTTTCTTTATTATGATATAGTATTCATAATAGTCTTCATGAATCAGTTCGGTCTTACCGGTGCTAGAGATAAGACGTCGCGAATAGTTACGCTACGCATAAACGAGCAGTCATTAGTGATGGAAAAGTTCGATAGATTGTTATCGATACTTCGTTATAATGGATAAATTTCTGTTACGGACTTCGTCCAATGAAAGTTTATCAGCTAGTAAAAGGTCAGCAGAAGAGGCCCATCTAAGTTGGGAAAAACCAAAGAGATCTGCTTATAAACCAAAGAATACTGGTAATGAACAGCTGATTCCAACTTTAAATCGCTTCACCTCCCTTTGTACGGATGACGACGGCCAATCCACCGCATCTAGCCTGGCTTTATCAGATAACCCGAATAAAAGCTACAAAGTACCACCTATACAGATATGCATACTCCCTGAATGGACGCACAATACCATTAACAACATGATCTCTAAACACATAAAAGGATACCATTTAAAGTACCAGAATAACAGCAAGATTGCTGTTTTCTGCAACACGAATGCAAACCATGAAACACTCAAGAAAGGACTTACTAGTGAGAACATACATTTTCATACCTTTAGCAGGAAGGATGAAAAATCTTACAAAGTGGTTATACGTGGACTTCCGCACGATATAGAAAATGACCTCAAAGAAGAGTTGATTGCTCAAGGTTTTAAGGATCTAGTTGTCACTAAACTTAAGATGGGACCAGACCACCCACGACCACCACTGTATCTGATACAATTGCCACCTGGTTCGGAAATCACCAAGTTCCGGCAAATCAAGTATCTGTGCCACTGCGTAATTCACATGACGAAATTCACCCCAAGTAAACAATCCGGAACTCAATGCTATAGGTGCCAAAGATTTGGGCACGCTTCTCGAAATTGCAATCTTCCACCACGTTGTGTCAAATGTACAGGCAGCCATACTACTAAAGACTGCCCTAAGATTGATCGCTCCGCACCAGCCATATGCTGCAACTGTCAAGAGGAACATCCTGCAAACTACAAAAACTGCCAAGAGAGGTTAAAGTATATCGAACAGAAGAGAAAAATGATACTTGAGAGGAACCAGAAACGGAACCCGGCACCTAAAAGACGCAACGTATTACAACATCATACTGAGCCAAACGCATGGCCCTCATTACCCGCTGTAAACATAACAGCAGACTTAAGACGGCAGCAGACATCTATTGTGACCTCCCAACGGACGCAACTAAACCTGGAGCCACCTCTGGTGGAAAATAAGAGCCATTCAGTAACTCAAGAAATGAGCCAAACATGTTGGCCTCCAAACCAAACACCTCAAGATGCTGTTACTGCTGAGATGATTCACATCCTGACAGTAATTAAGTCGATTAAAAGTAAATTTATGTCGTGCACTTGCACTATGGATAAAGTCATGCTTATACTTACTCACTTAGGCCAATATGTTTAAATCTAATATAAAACTAATCGCTTGGAATGCGGACGGCGTGCGCGGTAAACGCGCTGAGTTGACGGATTTTCTGCTAAGTGACACGAAGCCTGATGTGGTAGCTTTAAACGAAACGAGACTTACTAGCAATATAAACTTCAGTATTCCGGGTTTCACTTGTCATCGCGTTGACAAACATTCCCATAAGAGAGGACAAGGAGTGGCTTTATTGGTCCGATCTGATTTAAGACACTCACGTACGCAGTTGGAATCGAATTACCCGTAGAAAATGAAAAGTACCTAATATTTTCCATATACCAGTCACCTAACCTCACATTTATCCCCAATGATCTGGACCTATTGCTAAACTTAGGAAAGCGTGCCTTAATAATGGGTGACTTCAATGCTCGTCATCCCTACTGGTATGGTACAGTAACAAATAAACATGGCAAATCACTTTACGAACATATGTTGCAAAGTGAATTCACCATTAACGCTCCACCTACCCCCACTTTAGTACATTATCGTTCTAATCTGACACCAACCCTACCTGATCTTGTCTTAAGCTCTAATATCCGTAATGTATCCGACGTAAAAACCCTTTCAGCACTCTCTTCTAATCATCTACCAATCTTCCTCTATATTAAAGAAGTAAGCATATCTCAGTTAGTCAAATCTACCTATGACTACTCTAAAGCTGACTGGGACAAATTTAAAAAGTTCCTTAATCACCCCACGGTTCTTTCGAGAGATTCCTATAAAGCTAAACCTGAAATTGATATGGCAATAACTAAGCTACAGCAAACTCTTACGGATGGTATAAACTTATACGTCCCAATGCATAAAACTAATCTCAAAACTAGCGACTCGATACTACCACGTAATATTAAAAGACTTATTAAGTATACGAATCGTCAACAGGGTCAGACCGATCCTGTGCAACGTCAAATTATCCGTACACAAATAAACTTCCTTCAAAACAATATCCACAAAAAAATCAGGCAGTTAAATGACAAACTTTGGCAAACTAAGCTTGCTAGGGCTGAAAACCCCAAAACGGGTCTATGGCGACTCGCTAAGTCATTGAATCCTAGTCAAAGCGATATCGCTCCTCTAAAACGACCTGACGGTACCTCGACATCCTGTACATCTGAGCAATGCAAGGAGCTAGCCAATACGTTCCGAAGTAATATGTGCTTAACTCTTGACTGGTCTCAAAGTGAAACTCATAATGCTGTTATGAAGTCCATAGATCACATTAATACATCAGAACCCACTGAAATTAACCACCCTGTTCGACCAGCAGAAATATCAAATTACATTCGCCACCTGAAACCTCGTAAAGCTCCTGGTGACGATAATATAAAAAACATTGTACTTAAACATATACCCCAAAAAGTCACTGTTGAAATAACTAAAATATTTAATGCTTGCTTACGGCTTTGTTACTTTCCAAATACATGGAAAAAAGCTAAAGTAATAGCTATTAAGAAACCACGTAAAGATGCAACCATTGCCTCTAGTTATCGACCAATAAGCTTACTCCCTGCTCTAGGAAAGCTTCTAGAAAAAGTGATTTGCCATCGACTTAAACAAGCAACGCAACACATCCTAATAAATGAACAATTTGGTTTCCGTGATTGCCATTCAACAGTTTAGCAGCTGGCCAGAGTAGCCGAACATGTTGCTCACAACCTCAATTTAGGGAACGCGACGGAAATGTTCCTGTTAGACTTGGAAAAAGCATTTGATACCGTTTGGCATCAGGGACTTCTTCATAAAATGTTAGCTTGCCGCATACCAATTTCAATAATAAAAACAGTCCAGTCATACTTGGAAAATCGCTCTTTTAAAGTCCATGTTAATGATATTGCCTCTTCACCCCGACATATCCCCGCGGGCGTCCCACAAGGTTCCATTTTAGGCCCGTTTTTATTTGTTATCTACCTGAACGACATTCCTATTCAACCCAGGACTACCCTGGCCTGCTTCGCTGATGATACTGCATCCCTGACATCATCAAGTGACCTAGAACTTGTAATTTCTAGGCTTCAATTGTCAATAACCTTGCTCCATGACTTTTTCACCAGGTGGAAATTGAAATTAAATGAAGGTAAAACAGAAGCAATTATGTTTACTAGACGACGAACACTACCTAAAAGAAAAAATAAATTGAATGGTTTTGAAATACCTTGGAGTATTTCAATAAAATATCTGGGAGTTCATCTGGATAATAAATTGAATTGGAGCTCGCATATTCTATCTTCCTGCTCAAAAGGTATACAAGCTTTAGGTGCCCTTTCCCCTATTCTATAGCTACTGTCTTGCTTAAGCAGTAACTCCAAGCTCTCACTGTATACTACGCTGATAAGGCCGATAATTACATACGCTTGCCCAGTATGGAGTAGTACATGTGACACAAATTACAATAAACTGCAACTCATACAAAACAAAGCCCTTAAAATTTCATTTAATACACCTTTTTACACTAACTTATATAAATTACACAATAAAATCAAGCTTCCCTTGGTAAAACAATTCATTTTAAAACAAACAAACAAATTTTATATTGTTACCATTCCTCGAAATAAAAATCGATTAATTAATAAAATTGGTCGCAGTCGACTCTGTGACCTGCCATATGTCGATAAGTACAGACGATATCGGCTGCCACATCACTACGTGCTCACGGCCGATAAGGCGGCGACGACGTCACACGCCGGCCGACCGGTCCCGGCCGCTCGCGCTGCGCCGCCCGCGCCGCTCGCGTTTAGAGATCTACCCGCTTGTTACATTATCAAGTTTAACTAGATCGACGTTGAGAGTAAACTATAATTACAATGTTGTTGTATAATGTTAACTACAAAATAAGTTTGTATATTAGTCTCTAAGGTTAACTTAATTAAATTTACTTCATGCTATAAATGCGATCTCCTAAAAGTGAGCATAAAACTCCTAATGTTACTAGTTAACATTACTAGTATGATTATTATTAATCCTTAATACTAAGCATCTATTGTTATTATATAAGGTTTATAATGGGCGTCAAATAGCTCAAGTAACCATGTCAATTACATGTTATTTAAACCTAGGACTTTAAACGAACACTAGGTATTAAATTGTATTGTTTCATGTTGGATATTAAAGAAATAAATGAAAAAAAAAAAAAAAAGTCTTCATGAATAAATGAAAATACAATGTCAATAGGAGGTTGACTAAATAAACAAAATGCATAATTATAACTTAAATATTGAAATAGTACCAATGCAGTCGAAAATCTAGCAAGCTTAGTCTATAAATCCTGGGTTACGAAACTACAAATGTAAAAAAAGAAAGAGCATGATTTTTTTACTTTCAATAACATCAGTAAATGCACAAAACAGCTGACATTAAATTTGACAGTCATCATGAGCATTTAGCAGCTATGCCAAACAAAACCATAAATAACACTAACATCATTAATGTATAGAAAAAAAGTATAATGTATTTTTATTAAATTAAGTACAAACATATTTTTTCTTTACACGCGGTTTTAACTACATCTAATTGAATAATTAAAAAGTAACATTATTTAAATAACTAAGAGAAGTTTAATTCCGGTGTTGCTATCGTTCCGGAGGACATTGCATACACCGGAAACATCAGAATGAGAACAAGGGAATGAAAAAACTGACCAAAAACTTTATTTAAAAAAAAAAACGGAGTACTCTTTTCTTAAACTAACATAACTCCAGAAGTAAGAAACATGACGCATGTGTTATACATAAATCTTAAACAAAACAAACAAAAAATATCAAGGATAAATCAAACGTCGGAATGAAGTTTTTTTTTTATCCCTACCCCACACCGGAACCAAGTAAGTACTTACCTTTATATCGGATCGACAAAAAAGCGCAAATCAGAATCGATCAGACCAAACTCTTGCTCGTGACTAACTCTAGGAGTGCGCGGGAGTTGAAGTGCGTACATATTGACGATTAGCAGATACATCGCACACTCACACACATAGCACACTTATTTCCTCCTACCAGACGATATGTGTGACTGTAAAAAAACCTAAGGGCTTCTTTTTGTACACCAACTATTATAGTATTTAAATCAAGGTAATCGTTTTTCATAATCATAAATAATATTAGATTTATTCCACGTTTTTCAATCAAACCTGGGTTGTGGACAGCCCACTGTGATAAGAAATGAGATCTTAATTGTTTTTTATCAATTATTATTCCTATTATTATTTTAATTCTAATTATTGCCCGAACTAGGCAACTGCGTGAAATTTTCAGAAAAAAAAACAATTTAATCTTTAAACATATTTCACTCCCATTTTCAGCTCCGCCAGTTTAATTGATGGGTAGGGAAATTTACCCATTCGACCAAATGCATAATGTGCGAATTGTAAATATGCTAAAAATTCGTTTGAAAAATGAAACTTCTACGGATTTTTTTTTGGTAAGTGAAATTCGGCAAGAACTATTTTGCTCAAAGGGCAGTATACCATCATTGTCAACACAACAAAATAGTAAGTAGTAATTATTTGTGATTGTATCATTATAAATGATTATAGCTTATTTAAATAAAACAACAGTAATGTGAAATGAAAACATTCCCTTTATTTAATACAGAAATTGGTCAAATGATGGTAAACTTGCGTTGATAAGGTTGTTTGCATCAACTTCTATGACAGTTTCATTCTTGTCTGCACTGGCCCACACTTTGGGTAGGACGACTGGCATCAACGGATCATTTCGTCTGTAAAGCAAGCAGGGTGCCTCTCTTCTTATGCGTCGCTTAGCACAATTCGAGATGCATTGATTGACGTACGTGACGTTGTCCATGCCACAGACCGGATAGTAAACTCTAGGACACTTGCAATGATGCATGTCCTTTAAAAAGGTAAAAGTTTCGTTTGGTTTTATGTGCCAAGGGTATGGTATTCGGTATCTCACCATTTCTTTATGAAAAAATTGATTCGGCCAAGCTGTAAACTGTAAATCAAATTGTAATATTAACATAGTTTTTTGTCGTAACCCGAATCTGTAGGTATTTTTAACAAATTAAAAGTAAAATATAAGAATCTCAATAAGACACTAGTCGATATCTTTGTTTTTATTGAATTATTTAAAATCTCATACCTAAATAAGTTTAACATTTTATTAGAAAACCAATTTGGTTTCCGTCAGTCTAAATCTACGGAAGATGCAATACTAGAACTAACTAAGCTGATAGCTGGTAGGACTGATATAACGGTAATAAGTGTCTAGCAGTGTTTTTAGACTTTAAAAAGGCTTTTGATACGGTCTCTCTTTCCACTCTTACTCGCAAGATGGAGAGTATTGATATAAGTGGAAACCCGCTAAACTTACTAAGTGACTACTTGAAGGGGCGAACTCAAAGAGGTAAAATTGGTAAATTTAATAGACAAGAAGCTGACGTAACATATGGCGTCCCCCAGGGATCTGTTGTTGGGCCCACATTGTTTTTAATTTATATAAATGACTTGACAAACCTTAAATTGCAATGTGGGCACCCTTTTCTTATGCTGATGACACTGTCATAGTCTTTGAGGGGCAATCTTGGGAGTCTGTCTTTGAAAGTGCAGAAACTGGTATGACCGGAGTATTCTCCTGGTTAAAATATAATCTTTTGACACTTAATGTGAATAAAACGAATTTTATGTGTTTCACTAAATATAACAGCTCACAACCAAATAGCAATCTAAGACTAAAAATTCATACTTGTTTAAATTCTAACCGTCTTTCCTGTAACTGTATAGAAATTGTGAAGGTAAACTTTAAAAAATACCTGGGTGTCATGTTGGATCAACGCATGTCATGGCATACTCATATTGAATACGTCAACACAAGAATACGTAAACCAATTTGGATCCACAAAAAAACTTTTATGTCAACTGTATTTAACTTTAGCATGTCCTACTGTATATCAATATGGGGTGGTGCATGCAAAATTAAATTTCTGGAGGTTGAAAGAGGGCAACGCTGTCTTATAAAGGTAATGCACTCTAAACCTTACAGATTCCCAACGGATGAACTTTACCTATTTGTCGATGAGGAAACTGTACATTCTTTGTGCAACGCTAAAACTGCACAAAACCTTAAAATACAATCCTATTTTCCTAACACGCAGACGAAAACACAGCGTTGCACCCGTTTATGCAACTAAGTCAGCATTTGCAAAACGACAAGTTACAGCACAATCAGCTTACTTGTATAATAAAATAAACGAAAAATAATGTGTATACCAATTGCAACTGTATAAATGCAAAAAATGTATATCTGAATGCCTCAAAACACTTAGTTATAACGAGACTGAAGCACAGTTATATCGTATCATTCGATCGATCGACACACACACACACACACACACACACACACACACACACACACACACACACACACACACACATACTTAATAGGAAGTCCTTAATAGAGTGTCCGCGGGTAATTTTGATGTATCTAGAGTTCATAACTATTACGGAGACAGAACTTTAAAAAAGCGCCTGCCTTATATTCTCAACATTTTACTTAAGGACATCCGTCTCGAGCAAATAAACGTATATTTAAGAGAAAACTAAAGAAAATTAGATACGCTGTCATAGAATTATAACTGGTACACTACTGTGTCAAACTAAGCATTGCGTAATAAAACTGTCTTCCTGCAGTCAAACTGTCCCAAAACAGTTTTCAAATTCAAATTCAAATTCAAAATTATTTAATTCAGACAAAGTCCATAGTGTTAGTAACAATAGTTTAATATTACGACTATGTTAGTACTGTTTTGCAGACCTTTGGTTTATTTGTACTTTGCACGTATATAACACTTTAATGATACCCCAACATAAAGCTAATAACTTTTTAACGGTAACAGTGACTTTTATAAAGTCTATTGTGTAAATGGACGTCACTATACCGCAAACACTCTTACAAGGGTTTACTTCGAGTCTCTTATAGTGCAACTAACTTACTTATTGAAAGTTTACCTTCACCCCCTAAAAGCTCAAGCTTTTAGCGGTGTAATTTTATCCCGTTATTCAGTAACTATCATAATATTCTCCCTTTAGTTAGTTTAGTTAAAACATCTTTATGAAGGTATTCAGGACATGACTGTATAAGATATCCGTCTTCTACTGCAATTACACCGATAGTGTATTAAAAATAAAAAAAATAACTTTTAAATTACTTTTACGTCGCCTTTAAACAGCCTCAAGTGTTCCATTACTCTTTAAGTTTACGTGTGAACCTAATTTAATCTTTTAAAATGCTAGAAGTACACGACAGGAACAAAAATGAACCAATACATAGCTATTTTTGTTACTTGGGTATGCTCTCTAAAAAGTTTAGAATAAAAAGTTTAAAAAAATGCCACGACGGTTTAAACGTTATTAAAAAAGGATAAAATTATTTAAAAATCCCCGACTTTAAGAATTTATATAATGAGCGAGAGATAATAAACATAAAAATCTTAAATAGGTAGAGTTAGTTGATCTCTTTCGGAATCGGTCATATAAACAATAGAGTATCAGTTTTCATACCGCTTCTCTACGTACCTATTTGGTTCTCGGAGATATACCTAGATGTGGCAATAATATATTCAACTACTTATAAACTTAATAAAACCCAAGAATATCCGTTGGGGGCTGCTATTTAAAATTTCAACTTAAGTATTAATAAGTATAGCAATAAAATATCTTAAATTATTTACGTTACTATAAAGCTGCAAAAAAAACAGTTCATTGAATGGCAGCCCCCGGACGGTTTTTCTTTTTATATAAATAATTAAATGTTTTAATTCTTACAATCGGGGTTTTTTAAAATTTTGCTTTTTATTGTAAATGTGGTCGCGCATTGTCCAAATTTGCATGCTATATTAAACCGACCAAATACAAAATAAATAAATATACATATATAATAATATATATGTTGCAAAAAACTGAAGATCTGCTTGTACAATCGCCAATGGAAGATAATGGAGGAGGCCTACGAGTATGAGTAACGAAAGAATTAAGGGCTGATATGATGATGATGATGATGAAAGGCTAAAATTTTCAGGAAAGTCCCACTTATTTCTGACGATGCCTGCCGTAAATGTACTAAAATCGTATAAAATATTATTTGAATTGCAAGATATTCCTTAAAAAATATATACTAATAATATATATATATATATATATATATATATATATATATATATATATATATATATATATATATATATATATATATATATATATATATAGATATATATATAGATAGATATATATATATATGTCGTAGCCAGTCATTAGTACGGACACTAAACGAGACGCAAGCGCGCCACCTGGCGGTGTAGGCGATTCGCGCGCTTTGACAGAGTCGTGACGTAATCAGCTGCTCGGAGGTTGACTCACTTTCGATTGAGCCACCAAGCAGAGAGGACGTTGTCACGGAACTGTCCCACGTCTCGCCTAGGCTGACTTATTTTTGTACTTACCTACCAAATTTAATAAAGCGTGATTCAAGCACCAACGAGTTTACTTTGCACGATACCCAGCTGCCCACGCGATGTCCGATGGCCCGGCTCGAAACCAAGAAGTCCCCACATCAGAAGTGGGATCAAATCGTGCAAATGAAGTTTGCAACGAAAGTGAAACTCACTGGCGTTTACTTTTAGAAACGCAAAACCAACAAATGCGTGAACTGATACAAGCATTAAAGACGCCGAGTGCAAATAACAACGTCGTTTTGCCAGTGTTCAATCCCGAAGAGCAAGATTCCGATGCAAGATCATGGTGTGCAACAGCAGACCTGTGTTTGGAAGGAAATGCGGTGGTAGGTGGCCAACTTGTTATTATAATCAGCAAGGCATTAAAAGGCTCCGCCTCAAATTGGTTGTCGCAAATAACCTATCCAGGTATGACATGGGCTGAATTCAAAGAATTATTTACGGCTAGATTTGTGAGTGTTGAGACATATGCGGCTACCCTCATTAATTTGAGTAGCGATAAACCAAAAGAAAACGAGACTTATGCGGCCTACGCTAGTCGTCTTGTTACTTCATTGCTTAGCCGGTGGAAAAATACTAGTATTGAACAAATAGCAGTGTCAACAGTTGCCGCTCATTTGGCTCAAATTGATACTCGTCTACAACGACTTGCTTTTACGACGGAACTAACGACGCGTCATGAGCTACAAAAAGAACTTCAAGCTTTCGCCTACTTGAAGCGGAAGGTCCCTGTGGATGCCCGGATAAATGGAACGAACGAAAAAAGGATGAAGTTTTCACCATTATCACAGATCAAGTGCCATGCCTGCGGCAAGCTCGGGCACAAGCAAGCGGATTGTCGTACAAGGAAAATAGAAGCAAAGAAACCAAATTATGCACCAGCTGCAACGAGTGCCGTTAAGCGTCAACAAACAAGCGGCAGTACTGTGATCTGTTACAAGTGCGGGACCCAAGGTCACATCGCCAGCCGCTGCACAGCCGAAGTAGCCAACGGAGCTGCAACGGTGGAGAAGCGTGTCAACCTATGCGAGGTCGAGTCCCCAACCGGAACGTTAAATCACTTTGGTGAGTGTTTCAAATTTCACTTTGACTCAGGAGCAGAGTGTTCGATGATGAAAGAAAGTGTTTCGAGTAAATTTAGAGGCAAACGAATTAACAATTTAATTTCATTAATTGGTATTGGCAATAAAAAGGTACATAGTACTTTGCAAATGTTATGTCAGGTAGAAATTAATAACTTTTCGACCGAGATTTTATTTCACGTTTTGCCGGATGCTTATATATGCAGTGATATTTTAATAGGCCGTGAGATTTTAAATAACGGGTTTTGTGTTAGCATGACTGCTAATAATTTCACCTTAACGAGAGATAGGATTGTAAATGCGTGCAATGCAACAGACTTGTGTGTGCCTGCGGATAATTACGATTGTATTGACACCGATATCCAAGCTGATAAATTATGCGAGCTTGTGGATATTTTAAAACAATATTCCGACTATTTAATTAGTGGTTTTCCTACCACTCGTGTGACCACTGGAGAGTTAGTGATTAAGATGGTTGACCCCAGTCGTACGGTACAAAGACGTCCCTATAGGTTATCTCCAGACGAACGTCGGGTTATGCGAAATAGAGTTGACGAGTTGCTACAAGCGAAAATAATTAGGTCTAGTAATTCACCTTTCGCTAGTCCTGCCCTTTTAGTTAAAAAACATGACGGATCCGACCGCATGTGTATAGACTACAGGGAATTGAATTTAAATACCGTGCCAGATCGTTATCCCATTCCCTTGATTTCCGACCAAATTTCACGACTCCATGGTGCTAATTTCTTTACGAAACTGGATTGCGCAAGTGGTTTCCATTTAATTCCGGTCCAAGCAGATTCTATTGAGCGCACTGCTTTCATCACACCTGATGGGCAGTATGAATTTTTGACAATGCCCTTCGGCCTGCGTAACGCAATCTCAGTTTTCCAGCGTGCGATCATGAATGCTCTTGGCGACCTTGCTAACCAGTACGTGATAGTTTATGTCGATGATATTTTGATCGTTTCGGACACAATCTCCCAGGGAATAGAGAGACTGCAGGTTGTACTCGATAAGCTTACAAAAGCAGGATTTTCACTGAACCTTAAAAAATGTTCTTTTCTTAAGACCCGAGTGGAATTCTTAGGTTATGAGGTAGAAGGAGGTAAGGTCAAGCCCAATAAGCACAAGATAATAGCTCTATCGTCATTGCCAACACCCCAGTCAATTACTCAGGTGAGACAATTTGTAGGATTGGCTTCATACCTTCGCCAATTCGTGCCAAATTTTTCTCGTATCATGGGGCCGATCTATAAACTCACCTCAGGCAAGTGTCCGTTTGAATGGACGTCCAAATGTGAGGAAGTACGTCAGAAGGTGATAGAGATCCTGACCAACGAACCAGTGCTCATGATTTTTAACCCACAGTACCCAGCAGAGCTTCACACAGACGCCAGTACTGAGGGATATGGTGCGATACTGTTCCAGATTGTCGAGGGTAAGCGACATCCAGTGGCCTATTTTAGCAAACGTACGACACCGGCAGAGACAAGATACCACTCGTACGAGCTGGAGACGCTCGCCGTCGTCAACGCGGTAAGGCATTTCAGACAGTACCTGCATGGTCGGAAATTTACAGTCCTGACAGACTGTAATTCGCTAAAGTTGTCACGTACCAAAATTGACTTGACGCCTAGAGTTCACCGGTGGTGGATTTATTTGCAGTCATTCGATTTTGACGTAAAACATAGGCCTGGTAAGCAAATGGCACATGCCGATTTCTTTTCTCGGAACTTGCCGACAACTACCCCGATACAAACAATTAATAGAGTAGAGCAGAAGCGAGTAAATGTTACTGAACTCTCCAACAACTGGCTGCTTGCAGAACAACAGCGGGATGAGGAGATTAGGAAGTTGATTGCAGACCTGGACCAAGGAAAGATCAATGACGACATGGCTAAAACCTACGAGGTAAGGTCAGGCGTACTTCACCGCAAGGTACAGCGGAATGGTCGAACGAAATGTTTGCCCATCGTGCCTCGTGCTATGCGCTGGTCAGTCGTCAACAACGTCCATGAATCTCTGGTACACCTTGGATGGGTCAAAACATTGGAGAAGCTGTATAATTATTACTGGTTTGAAGGTATGAGTCGGTATGTAAGAAAGTTTGTTGACAGCTGCGTGACCTGCAAGATGGCCAAGCCTCACTCCGGTAAGGTGCAAGCTGAACTACACCCAATTCCAAAGATTGCCATTCCATGGCACACTGTGCACATGGATGCCACTGGTAAGCTGAGTGGGAAGAGCGATAGCAAGGAGTATGTGTTCGTGATGATCGACGCGTTCACAAAGTACGTATTGCTCTTTCATACTAAAAATGTAGACGCTAAGAGTAGCATCAAAGCAGTAAAGGACAGTGTGGTATTATTTGGGGCACCCGTACGTATAATTGCAGACCAAGGTCGTTGTTTCGCCAGCAAAGAGTTCCGTGACTTCTGCGACGGTAAAAACATCAACCTCCATCTTATTGCTACAGGCTCAAGTCGTGCGAATGGTCAAGTGGAGCGGATAATGAGTACCCTAAAATCCATGTTAACCGCGATAGAGTCCGACAAGGGTAGGTCGTGGCAGGACTCCCTAGGTGATGTACAACTAGCCTTAAATTGTACCATCAGTCGAGTGACAAAGGCCAGTCCGTTAGAGCTTTTAATAGGGAAAGTAG
Source organism: Acleris sparsana (assembly GCA_923062465.1). Classification (NCBI taxonomy): domain Eukaryota; kingdom Metazoa; phylum Arthropoda; class Insecta; order Lepidoptera; family Tortricidae; genus Acleris; species Acleris sparsana. Next base: position 5,435,721 of record OV281308.1, on the reverse strand, counting down.
CGCGGCCTCTAGATCTAATGGCAGACGATAGTGATGAAGTTATAGAACTTAGTGAAGTTAGGCAATCAGCATCCGAAGGCATACAGAAATCCGCGAGCTATAATAAAGCACGTTTTGACAGCAATAAGGCAACCGTGAATAAATTTTCGATCGGCGAGTTCGTTTTAATTGAGAACGAGGAACGCAATCAAACGAAGTTAGATGCTAAATTTAGAGGGCCCTTTCAAATAATAGAAATTTTAGAAGGTGACAGATATGTTTTGAGGTCACTGATTAACAAGCGTACCTACAAGTATGCACATGACCGTGTCAGAAAGATGCCTGAGGGTCAGGTACCCATTGAGATTTTAAATGAAGAAGAGATAAATGACGAGGAAGTAGCTAGTTAATTACATCCCCAGGTTCTCGATTCGTTAGGGTGGAGACTGTACCAGGGTACCGTAGCCGTAGCCTAGTAGAAATCGGCGTCTGCCTTAAAGGTAGTCCGTGGGTTTAGCGGTGGACGGTAGTCCTGGGTAGTACAGTCGGATCTTGCCTTGTAGCGAAGATCATAGAATCAAGGGACTGATTCAAGACTTTCCATGGGGAAAGGTAGCAATTGTGTTTGCTGGAGCTATTGTAATAGTTGTGGCCCACGAATGAGATACCTGGTGTTTGTTCTAATAATAGGAGTTGATGTGATTTTTTTTTTTTTTTTTTTTTTTATTAATGGCGCTCAATGGTACCTGGTCTCAGTGATCTTTGTTATTGTTATAGTTAGATTTAGTTCCCTTGCAACGATTGGAGATAGCTTGTGATTAATAAGAATTATTTGATATCTAATTCTTTAAACTCTGTAAACAGGTTTGTATTGATAGCAGTTAAGCTATTTTAAGGAATTGGTGTTATTGAAAGAAAATAAAAAGAAAACTTGTTGTAAATTTCTTTTTTTTATTCTGAAAATGACATTAAGTGTTGGCTGAAATAGGATTAGCCGAACGGGAACTGTGCTGTTTTTTTGTTTCAGATTAACACACGAGGACGTGTGTTGCGCAGGATGGCAGTGTCGTAGCCAGTCATTAGTACGGACACTAAACGAGACGCAAGCGCGCCACCTGGCGGTGTAGGCGATTCGCGCGCTTTGACAGAGTCGTGACGTAATCAGCTGCTCGGAGGTTGACTCACTTTCGATTGAGCCACCAAGCAGAGAGGACGTTGTCACGGAACTGTCCCACGTCTCGCCTAGGCTGACTTATTTTTGTACTTACCTACCAAATTTAATAAAGCGTGATTCAAGCACCAACGAGTTTACTTTGCACGATACCCAGCTGCCCACGCGATGTCCGATGGCCCGGCTCGAAACCAAGAAGTCCCCACATATATATATATATATATATATATATATATATATATATATATATATATATATATATATATATATATATATATATAGTTAGTTTTAATTGTCTAAACTGTAATGACAGATCTCATGGGCCGACTAGGTTTATTACCCCTTTTTGAGTAAGATGTTTAAAAATAATCCAAAACATCCCATCTGAATCGAATTACTTACCAGTTTTGCGGACAAATATTCTGACATTAACAACTACACTTACCCAATACAGATCCACATCTTCTAAATGGTATCCACGTTGTGTTGTGCCAAAAAGCCAATAATAACTGTCTTTTGCTGCTTGTCCTGCAAGGCCTGCTGCTGCTCCTGCTACACGTCCTGCTATTCGAGCTGCTTCTTCTGCTGCTAATCTTGCTCGTTGTGCTGCATCTCTTATTGTTTCATACCAACTATTCTGAGCTGAGCTGTATCTTATATTAACAACTAATGAAAAATAAGCAAAGAGAAATATTTTCATTGTGGATAAAAATCAGACGCGATCATTTCTTCGTGCTGAAAATTAAGTTGGAAATAAACAATTATTCACCTACTTATTGATTTCAAAATCAATAAAAATACAGACTAATTATTAAGTGTTTATGCTGCCACGCTTCCTAGAGTTAATTAATTTACGAGATAACGCTGATCGAGTTGAGTTTTAATTTACGAAAAGCTGACCGAGTTTACACGCTAATTGGCTTAGCTATTAATATCAAATCTGGCTAGTCACGGTCTTTATTTTTTTTACATACATGTTATTGAAAATTGGTGTTCATCTAAATAAAGAAAAAACTGGGCAAGAACATGTCGGACCATGCTCAGTGTAGGGTTCCGAAACCATTACAGACACATAAAGAATATCTTAAAAATCGCTCTATTTAAAGTTATTTCGTGCTGTCTTCGATAATTTTTGTTTATAACCATTTATTAAATATTATATTTTAAACTTTACATTAAAAAAAATATTTTTGCGGTTCCATAATAACTTCTAACGAATCTAAGGTTGAGTCATCATTTTTTGATATCTGACTGTTTACTATGGTCTCTTTGTAAAATTAATAAATTTGTTTATCATTAAATTAAATTTGGTGACATCGCTACCTACCGGGTTCAATTGTGTTTTCAAACCATCGAGGAATCTATTGAAATATACACACAAAGGCGATCGGTGAACTTCCATAGAGTCTTGGGTCCAACAGTTACACCAATGATTTTTAGGCCGTTTTGTAGATATAGGATATTTTCAGTATAAAAATTATAGGCCTGCCCTTTGGAGAAGCAAGGATATGGACGGTTCTCCATATTAACCAAAGTAAGTAGATAATAAAGAGCTTGATGAATACTGTAACACTCCTACCCCGGAGCTACATAGAATTGAATAAAATATCCTACGTTGTGTAATTAAATAATTTGGCCTTGTATTAAAACATGTGATCGTCTAGATTTTAAAATAAAACTAAATTAGGACCCTCTACGTTGTGTAAAATAATATTGTATACAAAATGAACCTAAACCTAATTCAATCAATAAACAAGTAATAAAACATAAATAAACCACAATCAAGATAACACAAAATAAACAAACGAAAGTTATAAAATGGATACGACTCACCGAGAATCTCCTTAGATACCTGCACACTCAGGAATTGTAGTATCGAATACCCCTGCACTAACTGCTCGTGTACCGGAGTGCATAATATTTAAATGTACTTATAAATAATGTAAAATAAAATAATGTTCCCTACCTGTATGTGTATGTAGTGCAATATAATATTTGTCCTACCTAAATAATAATATTCCCTACCTATATTCCGTGGGTGTAACACAAAGTAATGATATTCCTACCTATACTCCAACCCCGAAAGAGGTCGGTTACAGCGAGAACCTATTTGAGAAGGCGTCCATGGAGTCGAAGCCAACACGCAGAGGCCCTTTAGACAAGTTTAATTTAGTAAAGTTATGGGACACCAACTGGCGATTGTCCCTGAGTTCAAACTAAAGAAGTATGCTCCCACGGACAACCACCGGTTAGTGTAAAACTATTTAAGAAGGATAGGAATATTAATAATAGGACTCGCGCACTCAGTGGAATGGACCTCCCGAAATAGCCACATATATATAGCAGCAGGGAGGCAACAGTTCCAGAGGGGCTAAGGGTGGAGAGGTGCTTCTGGACTTTAAACGACCAAAAGGTGCCCACTCACCACTTATGCAACACATCCGCCCTTCGAGCATATAGCTCTTGCGACTCCACTCTGACCGGCCAATAATGGCTAGCCAGAGGTGAGGGTCTGTTCCTCGTCATTGCACAGCACCACAGCCGGCCGGTGAGGGCAAGCGTGAGGTGAGGAACAGGACCTACCCTCGGGAGAATTTAGGTCCGTGGTGTCGCCACTCACCAACAGCTCGTCACTAGCTGCCCTGCGGCCTTATTATAATTATAATGTGATAGTTACGTAGAAAGTGGCGCCCTCATTTCATTTCTACTTTTTTTTGTCGCTTTGTACACACATACGTTTTAACTGAATAGTTCGACTGTGCAGTTAAAACTGATGGTTTTTAGCCCGTTTTGGCCTGGAGAGTTACCCCCCGGGACGTGAAACTGAGATATCGTGAGTTTTACAAGTCTCTAGATCTAGATTCAGTGCTTTGATTTTGTGATTAGTGTATGAATATTAAGTTAATAGTTTAAACAATGAATGTAACATAAAATAAAAAATAAATATATTCAAGCGTAGATTGAGCTGGAAAATGTGTCCAAACTCAGAATGCTCATAGGGACTAATAAGTAGTAGTAATAAAACAGAAAATATAAAAATTATACTTACCTATAACAGTGCAAGACAACCATATTACCTCGTACAAAGTTTTGATACACTCTCCTACAGAAACCGTGTCCCCTAGACAATATACAATGTTTAAATTTTTATTAAGACTAATTTATTATTAAGTTATTTAGGTGCTTAGTTTAGTTTAGGCCAAGCATTTTTATATGTTAGATAGTCCCTGACCCTATAGTATACTTAAGACATCAACGACTGGGAATGGTAACTTTAAAACAGCGTCAGGTAATTTATTATAGAATTGACCTATCAATGGTTTTTCCCAAAAATAATACTAAAACTATTTTAATTGTATATTACTTTGTGACTTATAAGTGGTAAATATGTAAACTAGGGCTAAATCAAGTGGAAACACAGCCATAAACCTTTTATTTGTGGAAATATACAACAATGTATTTTTACAGGTAAAACCGATTAAGTTTCGCAAATTTCACATCTCTATCATTAAAATCATGTATAGGTATATATCGTAATTTTAAAGTAACTTCACTATTTTGCACTGTTGAACTTTAAACAACCGAATGTTATCTTTTATATGTGACATGATGTTAAAACCAACACTAAAACTTTAAAATTGAGTTTTTTCAAAATTACTTTTTTGTAGATAAGCGATATTTGCAGTAATACGATGAAATAGTCATCTTAAGGAATCACGGGAGTTAAGATATTATATAGAACGAATGGCTCTTTTTTGTAACACGAATATATTCTGTATGTTAGCAGCTTTTCCCCAAATCAGAATACCGTACGACATAACACTGAAAATAACTATAATAAACTAAGCAAGCTGTCTCAACGTTGGTAAGTTGCCTGATTTTCTTAACAGTATAAGCTACCGAACTTATTTACCTGCTAGTATTCCTATAATTATGCGTACTCCATTGTAAGTTTTTATCTATAGTTATCCCTAAGAAAAGCGCCTTATCTACCATTTCCAAACACTAATAATTTAGAAGTAAACTAGATTCTACTGGTCTAACATTAGGCAAAGCGAACCTAAGACATTGTTTTTTTTAGCATTGAGTAACCAATTGTTACTAGTAAACCAATTAAGTACTTTACCTAGCGTGGCATATATCCTAATGTAATCGACGGATTTTCGGTCTACTTTAAAAATTAATGATGTATTTTCAGCAAATAGCACAATATCACAATGGCTATCTACCGTGGGTGGTAAGTCATTAATATAAACCAAAAATAAGAAAGGACCTAATATAGAGCCCTGAGGCACACCTAGTTTAAAAGCTGCTACCATGGACTGTGTTTTGTTTACCACAACCGTTTGTGTTCTATCACTAAGATATGAAGACATAAGATTTAGATAATTATTTGACAGACCATAATGTTCTAATTTTAATATAAGAGTCGCATCGAAATCAACTCGATCTACGCAATCGAAAGCTTTGGAAAGACCACAAAAAAATCCTTTTGCATCACAAGATTTCTCCCAAATATTGTATATTTAATTAATGAGTACAGATGCTGCGTCAGTTGTAGATCGTCCTCTGGTGAAGCCGAACTGATTACTGTTAAGCAGTTTATTTGTTTTGAAGTGACCTAACATACCTTTAACATTAACTTCTCAAAAAGTTTACTTTAAACAGGTAGAATAGAAATGGGACGGAAATTCGTTGAATCACTCATCTCGACCGATTTAAAAAGTGATATGACTTTAATATATTTCATAAGATTTGGAAAGGCCCCCTCTGAAATGCAATCATTGTTGATTAAAGCTAAGTGAGGTGCAATTATATCTATGATAATTATGATGAATGACTTCAAGTGACGTTCCCCATAAATCCTCAGTTTTTCTTAAACTGAGCGATTTGACAACATAAACTGAATCTACATGGCTAAAATCAAAGCTTAAATTACATTTAGTAACATTACCGCAGAGTAATTTTTGAGTTTCAATTGCACATTCCGTGGTATTAATGGCTATGGTGGAGAAAAAATCTTCGAATGCCAAGGCCGCTTCTTTGTTTGATGTTATTTGACCGTCACCCTTTTTTATGGTGATTAGATTATCATGAGTTTTAGATTTACCCGTTTCTCTATTTATTATTTTCCACACAGTTGTTACCTTATTGTCAGAAGCTTTGAGCTTAAGACCTAAACATTTTGACTTGGCAGTCAAGCATTGCATTTTCTTTAAGTCTTCTCATCTTATTCAATAAACAGAAAGTGAAAGAGGTACAATGTGTGAAAGAATTCTGTGTAATGAATAAGTTAGATTAGATAAATATTATAGGGATGCACTATTAAATGCTTTATCTAAAAGCGAAAGCCTAATTATACGGTGGATGCGGTCACTCTCTGAATCAATTATCAGAGGATTAAAAGTGCAATCAACTTAATGAAATTACAAAAGATACACCTAACGGCCAATTTTTATCGTAATCATAATAAAAACACTATTTATTGCTTTAATTTCATATAAGTATCGTGAAGTTCGCGTTGATAAGATATTCTAAGACCAGCGGTAAATGAAACACTGTTATTTCTGCTTTTGGCCACCATGTTCGTAATTTACAAGATATTATTTATTTTTGGTAAGTATTTTAATTTATATTAATACATCTGTGAGTTTTTATGCCGGGTCATTATTTAATCTTACTAAAGACGTTGCTAGACCAATCCAATTGTCGTTTCGAATTTGCTTGTGCAAATGAATTGGTTGTAACGGCTACGGAACTCTACAAGGAGAATAGCCCAAGATGCTATTGATGGATTTAGTCAAAATGTAGTTATTCATTATTACATTTTATAACAAAAGGAAAAGAAAGAAAGTGAAAGAAGTGGTCTCTGCCTATCTTTCTGGAAAGCAGGCGTGATTTAATGTTTGTATGTATTATTTTATTGAAACACCTTTCAACGAACACAATTTATTATGCTGCATTTTTGTTTCATGAAACGCATTTTGCCGCATAAGGTATTTTTCGGTATTCACCATGTCTAACCTACGTAATCAATGTTTATCATATCCTAAAACATCATTTAGCGAAATGAACCTTTAAGCGTAAGCTTAACAATTATTTAATTTTGTTGACTCTCCAGAAATCCTAATCCTTATCCAGCCAGCACTTACAGATTTGGTAAATATGCCAACCTGTTGGTTTCAAAATCACCTTTTATTCATCTTTTTGTTTAATGATTTTTTATATGCTGTATTAGTATGTATGTACAGTCACCAGCAATAAAATATTGTTCTACATTGGACGCAAAAACCTGTTCTGCAAGCGATGTGCCCCGCTTACTACCCCATAAGTTTAGTGGTTCTCAGGGATCTTGCCATCTGTATTTTTGGTTTTTAACGATGACCTTTTCTTTTTTAGTTTTGCTGACCACTGGCAACTGCCAACTTGCTCCAATCGAGTTTTTTCCGGATTTTTGGCAACCTGAGCCCGATACCTACGACATTCCGAGGTTAACGGATATAAAAAATGGTGTCCGAGAATTTGGTACTGATAAAATGTCATGCACTGCATGCCCCAGAGTATATTTTCCAGTTTGTGCGTCGAACAATAGAACTTATACCAACGAATGTTTCATAGCTTGTAAAAACTCCTTCAATCGGTACTGGAAGTTAAATATTTCTGTGATATTAAAAAAACGAATGGGACCTTGTGACGCATTGAAAATAGAGCAAATCGAAGGGTAAATAGGACAAATGCCTATCAAAATGTCTGCTTTTCAGGAGAGGAGTACAAACATTCAATCGTGTATATTTCATAAAGTATAAAAGTATAAAACTAATAAAATATTTAATGTCTTTATTATTTTCCGAGTTACTGGGTTACACGTATACATGGCCCGTTTTATTACGAAACTACAGACAGCAAATGGTGACATAGCACGTTGTTCAACGGAACAATGTATGTAATACTTTGACATAGCTCGTTGTTCTAAGAAATTTCTTTATATTATAAAATCAGGCTATTTTATGAAAAAAAAACACTTTTTTATTTCATAAAAGAAAAAACTAAACTAAATGTTGCATTCTCGTGAATATGTTGACTGTAGGAACTTGGTAATCATCAGTCAACTAGGAGATCGTCATTTATCTTAATTAGTAAACTATAATAACAATGAAACCAAAATATCAACACGTTCTAAATACAAATATCTTCAAGACTTCGTTTGCTAGGTAACATAAATCACTAGCCTTTTTATTACTCTATGATGATGATGGGGATTATTGGGGAGGCCCGGCCGGGTCAGGCAGATAGTCGATCGGTCTCCCGGTCATGTCGCCTAGTTCCCCTTCATTGATCCATAGGTTACTGGTCCGGCGACGCTCCCATCCAGCATGGATCCCATTTTCTGGTTTTCTTACAAACTAGAAGTGCGTCTCGTAGTTTATTTTTGAGTAGTTCGTTTCATAACACTGTTACGGACGGTAGACAGAATAACTAGATAAAATTATGCTTCACAAAATACTAACAACGGACTTTTAATCTATAACTAATCTAAAATACTTATCTCACACTTATGAAATACACGAAATAAAAAAGAAAATAAAAAAATATATTAAAACAACCGCTATCAAGTCCATTTATTCGTTTGGGAGTTACGGAGCCGCAGGCAAACACACAGATACGACTTAAAACAACTTCTTATGTTGCGTCAGAGTTGACACATAAAAATAAACTCACATTTTCCCTTGTAATATTTGTTTCTTGTGATAATTAAACGTACCTCCAATATTACACCAGCCAGAACCGAAATATCATTAATCAAACGCCTTTGCTGAAAGAAAACATTACGTGAAACGCCGTGAACCTTTGCCCGGGGAGTTTTTAGATCGAATGAAAAGGTTGGTACAGTTAAACAGTGGCTGGCGATTATTAGTAGGTCATAAAAGTGGTTGGGAGTATTCTCATTTTTGCTTTCGTCAAAAAAATACAGTATTAGTTTGTGCTGCCGCCATTTTTTGGGTTCCGTAATCAAACTAGGAACCCTTATAGTTTCGCCATGTCCGTCCTGCGGTCCGTCCGTCCGTCTGTCTAGCATAGCTCAAAGACTCTTAGTAGTAGAAAGCTGTTATTTAACATTAATGTATTACACATATTAGTCACGACAAAAACATTTTTTTTGTGTACCTAGCCATGTTTTTTGTGTTTTTGTGTTTTGTTTTCCTCTACAGTATGTTTTTTTTTCGTCTACCCCATAGTTTGAGGTGTGGTTGGATAGGTCTTTCAAAAATATTATGGGTTTATTAAAACAATTGTTCGATTATTAATTATTAATTATTTACTTATATCGATTAAGGGATCTGTTTGTGAAATATGAAGGTTTAAAGGGCAAATTTTTGCTAGGGTCAAGTGTCCCCCTCTACAGCCGAACATACATATACAAAAAATCTGAGAAATATCTAAAATAAAAGCGCACATAACGAATTTAAAAGAAAAACTATCAAGACTAAGTAGACGTCCTTGGTTTTGAGATACAGGGGATTTAAATGTTTATACCTACTAAAATCTTTTTATACAGCGCACTAAGACCAAAAATGTAATCAGTGAAATTGAAGAGGAAACCTTTCACGACTAATAGGCGGTTTTATAGAGGTCCGTTAATAACTATTTCAGATCAAAAGCAACTTTATACAAGTTTTGATATTCCTGACCGAAATTTGATCTAACAAATCTTTATAAAACCCAGCCTAAGTAGACTTTATTAGTTCGTAAAACACAGGCGGCTTAAGTGTTTATACCTTGTCACGGGATGACCCGAACAGGATCAGAAACGGGAAGTATGAGTAAGAAATACCAGAAGTCCAGGGCAGGATTAATTATTTAAGTCTTCAATGACTTTAATATAATACAATAAGGCAGTTGGGAACAATACAGAAGAGGAAACTAAGAATATATGAAGGGTCCACGGAAAGAACATGTCCAGTCACATTGGTAACTTTTTGAGATATCGCGATTTGAAAGTTAGGAACCATGTCATTTTGTACGTAAATTTCGTGTAGAGGTTTTTATGAGAGTGAATAATTACAATATTATGTTATATGAATATTTATATCTAAAACTGAATGGTAGATTTTTTCAGTTCGTCCTCTACATTTCGAGATTCAATACTCATTTTCAAAAAAACGTGACGAGACAAATGTTCTTTCCGTGGAGCCTTCGTATATATTATTATATAAAATTAGGACTAGAAGGGATGGTCTTAGATATAAAGGTATAAACTTACAATTAGGGCCTTAAACAGTAGGTATTTAGATGAATTATCTTTTGTATTAATATTTTCACTGTTGTAATATAATTATTTATTTGACTTGATTTAAAAAATGAAAGCTTGTTCATAGCTTGGGACCTCGTGAGCAACTGAACTGTCGTCGTGCGCAGGCGAACGTAGATTTTAAATGAACTCAAATTTAGAATTTAGAATAAAAATAGACAGATAGAACAGGGTGACACATAGGTGAAGTAATTAAAAAATTTGACACTCATTACGGAACCAAAACAAATATAATTAATGGGGCGACGGCTAAATACTCGGCTGCCAACTCATCAGGACAAACTGGTTCCTGAGAGAAATAACGCAGCCGATTACGCGAATATATTGCGTAATCATCAAAAAAATAAGGAATGGGCAGACTTGCGTGCGCGGGTACTGCCGGAGCTGCAGGTGGGCGACGACGTGGTGGTGCTGGACGGCGCTGGGGGCGGGGGGCGAATACGCGGGGCGCGAGTATGCGCTCGCGCAGCTAAACCGCGCTCCTACTTCGTCGTGGACGCGGCAGGACGCCGGTATCGGAGGAACTGGCGACACCTTATTAAACTAGAGCAACAGGCCGCGTCTCCGTCGTCATCTCGCCAAGAGAATATGAACGATGACGACGCGCGCTCATCTAGTGGAGGAAGTGTTCACGACGACGTTATTGAATCGCCTAAAAACAACGATGACGTAGCCCGAACACGCCCACAAATGAATCAGTCGATCGTTCCCCAGCAACTAGTTACTGACGACAAACTCCATCAGCGACCTCCTAGGGCAGCCATCCATAACCATCCATCCATATCCATTAACCTACTGCCAAACAGCAGTGTTCGCATTGTTGTGTTCCGGTTTGGGGATAAGACAGCCGGTGTAATGACTAGCATAGAGGCATTCCATCTTAGTCCTCAGGGTTGGCAGCGCATTTGCAGTCTTAGGCTTGCAGTCTTGTGAATGCGAATGTCTATGGGTCACAGTTTCCACTTACCATCAGGTGGCCTGTGTGCTCGTCAGCCTTACCTATGCCATAAAAAAATAAAAAAATCCGCTGTGGAGGCCACGAAAAAGCTTCGTCAATAAGCACAAACTTTTTGTAGATAATAATATACTAAACTATAACTTTAATTTTTCTTTGAGCGTTCCAAGTAGGTCAATTAAGTTAAATTAAAATACTGATTTTGCATGTACACTAGTATAAGTGTAGGTAGGTAGTACTTCTTTGCAAAAAGGGATGTATTAGGATTACATAAGTAAACTATTTTGCATGAAAGGGATGATGTAGTATTAAGAAATACATGTTTAGGTGCGTAGCATTCTGAAATAATAAACCAGTCTGTATCAAGCCATCGTTGTGTTTACTTAATTAACTACCTAAGGTCAGGTGGGGCAAGTGCATCGACGGGATAAGTGCGACAAACATTTAATTTTTTAGGAGATATCGTTGGTTTGACGTATAATGCCATTAAAAAATGGTATAACATCTCCTTCTGTAAAAATGGCCTTAAATGTGAAGAACTGGGTAAACTCAGTTCAATTCGCATAAGAGTATTTATAAAAGATAATGAGAGAGAGAGAGAGAGAGAGAGAGAGAGAGAGAGAGAGAGAGAGAGAGAGAGAGAGAGAGAGAGAGAGAGAGAGAGAGAGAGAGAGAGAGAGAGAGAGAGAGGTACAAACCCAACGGCCTTTAGAGCTATCGCACGATAAGTTTTACCGAGATAGAGAAACGTTAGCGCGATGTAACTCAAACCTAGGTCCATTTAGGAAATGCTGCGGTATTTTGACTTTGGTCTACCCCGTATATATATAAGGTCAAGCGGGGCTATTCCAACAGAGGGGTAAATCCGTCACGTATTTTTTTTTAAAAGTTGTAATATGAAATGATTTCTGTTTTTGTATGTTTGTACCGAGGAAACACAAAAACTACTGTACCGATTTAAAAAAAATCTTTCACCATTACAATGCTTCATTATCCCTGAGTAACATAGGCTTTGTTTTATTTTTCTGCGTGGACCGAGTCACGGGCAACAGCTAATATTTACATCAATTACGTAACTATCTGCTCCCACTTATAACTTAAGCCAAATAGTAACTTCAAATAAAAAGTGGATGAAAAACGATAGGAACGCTAAATACGACTTGCCAATACTTCTGGCGCTTATTAACATTTTGTTGAGTGTGTGACCGATGTGTTCATTTAAAAAAACACAATGACTAGCTTAGTTTTACTTTTCTACTAGCTATATTCGTTGTACTTATAAATATAAACTACGTATAGTTTATACTAAGTATAAAGGACATTTTCTAATTACGAATATTATTCGTGTTTAAAAAGTTAACACTCTAAAATTTGACCACAAAAAAGGATTCATAGTGTGTTACAGCGAAAATTTTAGTTCACCAGGTGGTTTACAAACTGTTAGAACCTGCCTACCGGCGTTAGTGAACGGGATGGAGTTATACCTCTGTTCCTTTCACTGCCTGTAATATGTCAGATTTTGTAAACAGAAATGAAATCTTGGCGTGCCTGTGTGTGTGTGTGCGTATTCTTGTGTCGGCAGATGCGTGCGTGTTCGTGTGTGTTGACCATTTCACGTACCTATTGCCCGAACAGGAAAAAAAATCGCTTTTTGTTCAAATTTTAAGTTCAATTCTTTGAAAACCAGTTTGTTGAAATTTGGTTTATGATATTAGTATAATTTTATTGGTACTTATACATGCGACCGCGAACCGGGAGACGAAGTGTTGGCAGACCTTCCACAAGGTGGACTGACGATCTGATAAAGGTCGCGGGAAACCGCTGGATGACAGCAGCAGAGGCCCGATCGTTGTGGAAAACCTTGGGGAAGGCCTTTGTCCAGCAGTGGACGTCTTGCGGCTGATAATGATGATGATGATGATGATGATACATACATACCGCCACGCCTTGATCCCAGAGTAGGGTAGGCAGGTCTACAGAATTGCCATCAACTCTAACAACTTGTTGTTAATTCTATAACCACATTTTGGTTGACAGATTGCAAGCTCATCTCCTAACAATACTACAATCCTTTGTGTCGGTGCCGGCTCAGAATAGTGTCACTCCATGTCGCACCCACGCAAATATAACTAACTATAACTAACGAGGTAGTGAAAATCGCAGTTAAAATAAACTGAGTCCATAACCCATTTATTACTATCGTTCTCATTATCAAAAGGAGGTCAAAACCACAAAAAAATAGTGTTCTAATCTTAACGGCATTTCCTGTAATAAATAAAGCATTCCAAGTAACAAAACGGAGCCTTATAAAACTCTTTTACGAGTCAATCGATTAAAAATGCCAGTTATAGCCTTTATTGAACTGTATACTTACTCCGAGTGCTTCTTAAAGCGCGTATAATAACATTTTATTGATGATATTTACGGCTTATTAAATTAATAGATAGTTAAACTTTAGTTTTAGCTCAGCGATTTATACCAGTTTGAAGACGTAAAAATCAAAAGTTGATGGGGAAGTCAAGTTTGCCTTTAAAAAGAAAGCTCGTGAATTTGTTTGCAGGTTGAATTTAAATCTTAATTTGCTGATTGTGGTAGTTAGATTGTGGATCAGGCAGGTCATTTTGCGAGAAGGGGATGACAGATGAAGCAAAAAGGTATCAGAGTGGTGACATGGAACTTGACAGAAACATTGGCTGACAAAGGGCACGATAGGTGGATGACATCACTCATCAAGTCTTAGAATTGCAGTTTTGAGATTGTAGTCTTGAGATTTCAAATGTCTTTGGGTCTCGGATTCCACTTACTATCAGGTGGCCTGAGTGGTCACATGCCTTCTCATTGCCATAAAAAATACCGTAAGAACTAGGTGGATGGCAGTGGCTCAAGACGACGCATGGCGCGCTTTGAAGGTGACCTTCAATTAGCAGCGGGCGCCTGCAAAATTCAATAGAATATTTACATAAAAATAATGTACAAAGGAGAATCTCTTCCATTCGACTAAAGATTATTCGACCAAATAAAATGCATATGCGGTTCTGCTAACTGACACCTTATGCTATGTTTAGTTGATTTTGTATTATACAATTATTCTACCAAACAAAGGGGACCCAAATTATTTGCTGAAACCATTCATGTTACGAACACTCGATTGCATCCTCTTAAATCTTAAGAAGTGATTCACAAATTACCGACAGCTCACTCGTCAGAGCACTTTGCCAATACTCTGCTAGGGAAGGCATGCACAACTCACTCCGATGGCGGAGGCGTTTTAGATTGTACGTTTATGTATGAGATCGGACGCTGTTTTTTATACCTCTTTAAAGGGGTGTTATTAATTTGACCGCTGTGAGTGTGTGTGTTTTCTGTAGGAATAAAATATTTTTTTACTGGCTCCCAATAGAAACAACTAACTAAATATATTACAACTCTAGACTCCCAATAGACACAACTAACTAAATATATTACAACATAACACGTTTCAAATCAAATTTAACAAAGAAATAACCATAAACTGCAGCTTGGTGTTGACAACCTTTTAAAAATAGTGTCATTCCATCTATTGCAATATGATTGATGAAAACTGGAATCCGAAACCATAGACTAGACGATAGACTTTTGCATTCCCAATACTGCAATCCTAAGACGTCAAATGACTTAACCCCCAGGACTAAGATGGGAATCCTGTATGCTAGTATTATCACGGGTTGCCCGGACGGCTCCTGCAGTAGGTTGTAGACCACGGACCTATAAAAAAACGGACGTTACGATGCACTAGAAAGGTGTGAAGCATGATGATGATGATGATGAGTGGGGACGCCGCCGAGGCAGGCGGGCGGTCGAGTGGCTCTCCATTCATTCCGCCCAGTTCCCCTTAAGGTGTGAAGCATGAAAGGTCGGCAATTTCGTTCGTTATACACAGGCTACTCTCACACAGATACACTAGGTCTGACAAACCGCCGCCATTACACGCCGAGCCACAGGACGAGTGATATTAATATTCACGCCGAAGAAAATGCCGTCTTGTGTAGTTAGGGCATGCCAAAATTACCGGAGTAAATTTAAAAAGTCACTCGGTATCGCTTACCTCGTGGTAAGGTATGATAATTCGTGTAATTTTGCATAAATATGTTTTATTTACTTTGATACTCAAATAAAAATGAGCTGTTATAATGATGGAGCCAGGTGGTACAAATTGATGATTTGCATGGCAACCCTTGCGTTGAGCACGCGCACACGTAAACTGACGGCCATTTTGCATGCTTCACTTATAATTAGACGGGGTTACGTCCATTTTTTTGGTTTGTGGCGACTAATGGTGGGACCCTTGTGCACGTTCAGTCTAGATCGCTACCACTATCTTAAACTTAGACCTACCGCCATGCCGCTGTATTCGCATTGTTATGTTCCGATGTGCAGGTAATTCATCAGGTGAAATAACTAGCACATAGGCCATCGTAGTCAATTAGCTATCTTATGGCGGTAGTCTTGAGAATGCAAATGTCTATGGCTCACAGATCCCATTTAACATCAAGTGGCCTGAGTGTTCGTTTGCCATTTATATTTTAAAAAAAACACTAAGTTGCCAAGCATCTCTTACACAGAATTTCAAGTCGCTTCGTGTAATCAGCCTAAAATCTCGCAAAGTGTAAAACCCCCCATATCCCAGTGTAAGTGCTTACAGTATGTCACTCCGTCGAGCCTCATTACACATCAAACGATCGGCTGGGTAAAACAATTTGTTTGCCTTGTTTCCTTGTTCACATCTTCGCGCGATTTGACCTATTTTGGGTGATCTTTGCGGAAACGATGCCTAAGGAACGAGATTTATGCTAGCTTTGATATAATGTTATATAAACCTTCTTTTGTTTATTAACATGTGATAACAAAAGCTATGAACTCGACGACGCAGTAGCGTATTTGGTAGTGACCCTGCCTACGAAGCTAGCGGTCCTGGGTTCGATACCCGGTATGGGCAAATATTCGTGTGATGGGCGTATTTGCTTTTGAGTCTTGGATATTTTCTAGATAGTTAAGCATGTATTTTTCCATATTAGTATTTATATTGTTATCTAGTACCCATTATACAAGCATACAGCTTAGTTTGGGACTAATAACAATATTAAACGCATCACCCATTCAACACAGCGTCGTTGAAATTGCAAAACAGCCTAAGTAACATTTTTATTAAGGAGCAAAATGAGCCTTACTGATTAAGTCAGGTCAAGTTCAAGTCACCGACGATAGAGTACTATTTTATCCCAAAAAAATAACTGGTGGGAAAGAAAAATCCACTAACGAATTCTACGTAGACTTGCAAGCATAAGCTAATTAGTATGAATATTTAAAACATCAAGAATATTGAGGTCTCCATTCACGGTTTCACCCTAATTTAGGATCAAAAAAATTATAGCTAATATTAAGGCAAAGGGGCCATTTCCATTGGTCCAGTGGGGTGATTTACTTGAATGCCCCTTCCATGAATAGACGGCCATTTTGGTGAATACGTATTTACGTGATGTTTTCGGTTACTGATGGACTGTATTTTGGTAAACTAGCATAAGCGAGCAGGCAAATGCTCCTTAAGAATGCGAAATTAATGTACATAGGTACTAATTTTATTTTATTTTCATTTTGCATAAAACTGATTTGCATAATTTCGATGTGTATGCCAATTATACAAACGTAAAAATGAAAATGCATTATTTCTTGAAACAGAATGGTTTACAGATTAAAAAGAAGACAAATTTAACGTTTTTATCTACTACTACAGTTCTAAACTGACCAAACCAAGTGAAGATAATGACCTAAAATGCAAAACAAACAGGAAATCATTGTTATCATCAGTAAATGAATGTTATGTTATTTAAACGTTTGCTTAGCAAAATTACACAACTTGTTTTTTGCTTTTTGAACACACACGATTACGATTTCCAGACTGAAAATTCGTTGTCAAGCCTGAGGACTTAGAAAAAATGCCCTTGTGCTCATTTCACCGGTTGTCTTATCCCCGAACCGGAACACTGCTGTTTGGCCTCGCGGCACGTGAATCCGGTATTTTCACCACTAAAACTGAGTTCTGGATGTTTCCCATGTATGTTTTTCTCCTCCAAAGTATTTTAACTGCTTTTTAGTAGTACCGTACCCATATCTCTAGTATGCACCTATCAATAGCATCCATCAATATTTTTCTGGAATTTACCGGGAAGTTATAGGAAAAAAAAACCATTTAAAAAGTTTTCCATCCCCATAATGCTAACCAGCCTAGAACTTAGTTAGGGACTAGGTCAATTTGTCCGCGATTGTCCCCTGATATTTATTTGATTATCTAAACTCAATTTCATCATAGCCTAACTAGAAAAGTAGGTCATCTCCGGCTAAAGAGTAGAATACGCTTCTAAAGAGGAGGCTCCTGTTACCCAATAGGTATTAGTTCAGTAATACCTATTACCCATCAAGCTCTAGGGTGGTCCATAAATAATTTGGATATGATGAAATGTTCGCGTTGGCGCGCGTTGCTCGATATTTGATACGCATCAGGAACCAACGCGGGCCGTCCTATTGAGTTTGCTGATGTTAACTTGCGGTGCGTAAAGTTAAATAATAATAATCAGGGGACAATGACACACCAAATAACCTAGTCCCAAATTAAGCTCTAGGCTTTTACTATGGGTACTATACAACGATATAAATACTTATATAAAGAAATACATACTTAAATACATAGAAAACATACAAGACTGCTGGCTTCGTAGGCAGGGTCACTACCAACTAGGCCAGCGCGTGGTCATCGGCACGCACACATGCAAACCTCGTGATTTACCTTTGTGTTAAAGATGAACTACTGTTCTTTTTAAACTCTGGTTCCACGCAGCCTTAACTATGAGCTATAACAACCTCCACCGCTCAGCTCAACCCGGCCCCAGGGAAATCTATCGCCGAATCGAACTAACGTACAAAGAATAACATAGCTAACAATATTAAGTACGAAATGTAGGCATTGGTAGTAACGTTGAACTTTAGAACTTAATAGTTTTATTATGTATTTGTTTTATAGGATCACTAATAGAGTTTAAAATGTTGTTAAAATATAAATGTTTATGCCTACGGCACCTAGACTTCATTGACTTAGGTCCAAAAAGTAAAGAATTAAGATTTGACAGGGGCAGAGGTGTTTGTATAACTCACAGAAAATCAGAAACACCGAACTGCGCTCCAAAATTGGTATTGCGGATGTGGGTGCCAACACCGCTAAACTAAGGGGAACACGTCTGCCAAATGCATACGGAACGGTCGGCCAAAGTTGTCGCCGAATAGACCCCGCTAGATGGCCACCGAAGCAGAGGTAGAGCAAAGAGAGGATGGCGGGATCACTTGGATGCCTTTCGAAGCGAGTGGCGGGAGCATGCACTTGATGGGGCGGAATGGAGGAAAGACCCAGGCTTTGACGTATAACGACCCTCACTAAACCAAGGTCAAAGTCGACCTAGTATTATTACCCGATTTCTGAAGGAGGAGGGTTATGTGTTTATCAGCCTATATATGTATGTATGTATGTATGAATGTGCAGATGTAGTGAATATTCCTTTCACATCGTATTCTGTCGAATAAGTTTGTATTTATCTTGTTTTCTTAGTTGGCTTATGATGGGTACAGCTTATTGAGAAATCAAGATAAATACGAACTTATCCGACAAAAAACGATGGGAAAGGATTATTCATTACATCTGTGTTTGTTCCTTTATGGTGCTCTATAAACGACTCAATTTTGACAATTTCTATGTTAATCGATTAATCCTTATCTTGTGATTGTCACAATATTATGACAGTAATCAAAATTCAATATTGCGGCGATCAGACGCCATATTGTAAAAAAAAAGTTATGAAATCTGAATTAGCGAAATAAAAAATGATTATATGAAAATTAAAATCATTATTGACGACATCACCCAAACAGCAGTTGAGGTTTTAAAGCTTGCGTTCTATTGTTAGACTTGTTTCTTTAGATAGGTGTAGGCATCCTATCAAAAAACTCCAAACAATTTGAAACCCCTTTGTCTTTTATAAATGTATAATGTTTACAATTTCACTACTAATTACGTAATAAAAAGAGTTTCGAGATTTTCTTGTAGTTTATATTGCTCGTGAAGAAATTCATGTTACAAATAGAAAAGCCTTAATCCTGTGTAACATGTGAAATATCACAGTACAAAGACCAGACTTATTTTCTTAAGAGGTTTTCAACCCTTTCAAATCTTAAATCTCCTTTTAACCTACCAGTTTTATTTATAATGCTTTTATACACATGCATGCACGGATGGACAAAAAGACAATTTCACAGTTTGTTTAGACCGCATATTCATCGCATACTAAAGTCGGCAACGTTGTTTATCTTCTTGACATTCGGAGCCACAAACTGGCATTTGTGTGAAAGAATACTTTCTGCCCGCGACTTTACCTTCCATTTTAAATTTTATCAATTTCCGAATAGCCGTTGCAGCGTGAAAGAGTAACAAAATAACTCAAAAGCCTTCTCGAAGTCATTGAATTACGAATAACTACTCCCTTATTAATTGTTAGAAAACTGCCTGATATGTTGGCTACTCACGAGCCCAAAACATCAACGGCCCTGGACGAAATACTTAACGCATACGTAAACGATTTTAGAATACTGTCTAAATGTATCGAATTGACGTCTGGTCTCGAAGACAGATATAATACACGTAGATAACGTAAACACCTCACTGTATGAAAACCAACTGTGTCACTTTTTGCTACCAACTGGGACACACCAAAAGAAATTTTCCGTTTTCCGAGCAAAATCGATTCAAAGTCGTCGCTTTTTTGAGCTATTAAGTTTATTATCGCAACGAGGCATTTTCTTCATTTACGGCCGACCGGCTGCAAGAACAGGCGCGCGGAAGGTCAGTAGCGATGGCCGGGGTTTAAATCCGGATTCAGAAACGCGAAGTAGTATGTGTATTTATATCTGTGGTCTCGAAGCTTACATAAATCCTAACATTTTTGATAACCACAACGTTCTGGCAATGCATCTTTAGGGCCACTAGCCGTTTTCTGACTGATAACGTGAGTAGGCTGTACCTGTTTTTACTGCGTTGTGTTTCACTTAAACATTCAAGTTTGATATCAAAGACGTCTGAAACAATGCATACCTATCACATTTTAACACCGCTGCATTATAATGTCTATTTGATCAAAGAAATTACGGCCTTTCTCGAACAAAGGTGTTTACATGTAAAATTTAATTTTCCTTTTTTGATTTATCTTCGGAATTTTCATTAATGTTCTACAATAATGGCAGCACTGATAAAAGGGAAGGCATAAATCAACCCTCGGGCGCTATTGTTAATATATTTTTCATAGTGAAACACCTAGGGGTTGTAGGGGTCATGCAGAGCTAAAGTTCTGGAAGTGGTTTAGGATTGTGTTGGAAAAAAAGGGGGCAATCTCATACAAGTCCCAAACTAAGCTTTAGGTTTGTACTACGATAACTAGGCAAAGATAAACATATAAAGCGAAATAATTAATACTTAAATACATAGAAAACACCCAAGACTCTAAAATAAATACCCGCGCTCATCTCATAAACATTTTTCCTGACCGGGAATCAAGAAACATGCCTTGAATAACAAATGGATATTCGTTTTTAGAAGGCAAACGAGCACCCATGCTCCCTGATGATAAATAGAGATCTCAAGATCAATCTTAAGACTACAAAATAATGCGTTGCCAATCCTGAGGAAGACATCTAAGTAGAATGTCTCTATGCTAGCGATTCCACCGTTTGTCTTACCCCCGCGCTGGATTAAAACAATCGAACACTCCTATTTGGCGGTAGGTCTGAGGATAGGATGTTGGTAGGAATTCGAATGGACGCAGCACAAGGTCCTACCACCACAGACTCATAAAAGATGGCATTTAAAAACGATGTTTTAGTAAATTTTACAGAATGGTTTACCTAACTAGCTTATATTTAACTTTTTACTTTATTCATATATAAACTAGGTATTTAAAATTGTCTAACAAAGTGTGCCGTTAATAATTGGCAAAGAGAGTTTTTTTTTAATATCGGTTCGGTAGTTAAAGCCATTACATCCAATGTTAATGTAACAAACAAACACACAATAAAATATAAGAAGTATAGATTGGCTCTCCGTACTGTAAAAAAATGGCACATAGGTTGTTATTTTATTTTATTTTCATGAAAAATCTCGATAACTGAATGTGTGAAAATTATTTGTTGAATTCAGAATTTCAGATGCTATGAATATCGCCGGTAAAAGATCGGAATTCAAAACAATACGCTCGAAGCAGAAATTGTTTTATTCGGCATGTTTTTAATTTACGCTGGGAGAGAGCTTAGTTCTCTTGTTAAAACATTTAAATAAAACTCGCACACATTTTACAGGTACCTTGTACATTATCACACTGTTTTTGTTCAAGTGAAAATAGTCTTTCAGAAACACAAAAACTTATTATTATTGTACACAATAATTAGATTGGACAAGTAGGTACAATAAAATTAACTTAATTTCAATTTAAATTCCTTTCACTATTTTTTAATCTTTATAGGTATATAATAATGTGGTTTTTACAGAAATAGCTGCTGCAGCTGAGGGTAGAAAGTACGCGATTTATGGACGAACCAGGTATAGTGCTTTTATTATCTACTTACTGCGAGAAAATAAATGTTTTTTTTATGAAAACGGTGTCACAAAAAAGTGGTGTTTTTTTGACTTCAAACCAGATTTTATAGAAAATCAAAATAGATTTTTGAGAAAAGGCTTTATTTTCGTATCATTTCCAAACCAAATTCACAGAATTAATTTTTTCGACACCGATTCCAAAGTTATATGAAAAGTTTTGATCGCAGTCTTTTCTAGAAGTAATTTATTCGTAACAAACTTGATACATAAAGGCAAATGATATCGGGTGGTACAAGCGAAATAGGCACATTAATTATATTTGTGACCTTGAACAAAATAACTGATTCTCAAATGGTAACAATAGGGGTGAAAAATGAAATGGTGCTATAAAGGGGGGGGGGGGGGGGGTAAAAAGACTAGCTCTGTTGTGTGTAAATAAATTAATGTGTTGCCTTTAATTTTTTACGTAATTTCTTTGATGTTGTATTTTTTTGAATGGAAATTTTGGTAATATTTGGCAGAAAAATTTTATGATTGTGTATGGACAAGCGTAAATAGTTAATTTTATCCGCATCGATCCAGAAGGAAGATTAAGTAATGCCCGATGAAATCATCACCATTTGACGACGCGCTGGACTAGTTGGCAGTGACCCTGCCTACGAAGCTAGCGGTCCTGGGTTCAAATCCCGGTAAGGGCAGATATTTGTGTGATGAGCGCGAATATTTGTTCCTGGGTCATGGATGTTTTCTCTATTTATTTAAGTATATATTTCTTTATATAAGTATTTATCTCGTTGTCTAGTACCCATAGTACAAGCCTAGAGCTTAGTTTGGGACTAGGTCAATTGGTGTGACATTGTCCCCTGATATTTATATTATTTATTTTTGTCCCAATCATTTGAGGTCAGCACAGCACGACTTTTTTAAGAATGGAATTGGAAAGTATGTTCAGACTGGAACCGTAATTCATATATTATATTTAATAAATAAACAGACTATGTATGTAGTACATTTTAATCCTACCACTAAGAAATCGGATTAGTGGCATTTTTTTTTAATTCCGGAAATTTATCCGGTTTCTTGTCAGAATCAAATGTATACAATATTTACTGCCAATTGCAATCAGAGCACTGATAAAGACATTAAGCGTAAAACGTCTTATAAAACTTGATAATCAAGTATGACGTCACAATTGGGTAAATGTATCGTAAAAACCAGTATTTTGTAATTAAAGTCGTGAAGAACTCCTTTTAAGGACATTGTATTCAAAAGGGCAAGGATTCTGATGGCACCATTTCATTAACTATTAAATAAAAAAAAACTCGTGCCAGTAAATTATTTTTAACTTTATTATGACAATTTCCAGTTTTTCTGTCCATGTAATGATCTAAGATCCAAATAGGAGATGATTTGCACCGGACTGTTTATACGATGAAAAGTATTTTATATCAAATTGAATACGCTAAATTTTATGTGTCAAATAGGTAGACTGAAAAATTTCAGTCCAGTACTTATATTATTAAAAAAAAGAACATTAAAAAAATTGCAAATGCTTGTCTAATAGACAATTTACATACTAATCGGAAGTATGAAGTCTATACTTAGGTACCTGTTTATACCTGCCTACCCAATTGTTTGACGGGAAAAAATTAGTCAACCTAACGTTCTCACCTCCGAAACGGCTCAACCGATTTTGATGATTATTTATACATGTCATATTAAAAAAACCTCGTGTCACGGTACTTGTGGTCGAACTCTTCCGAAACGGCTCGACCGATTTTTATGTTTTTTATATACATATTTGGTAGATATGAAAATAGGTCGTAAAATGTATTTCATACGGTTTGTGTGAAAAAAAAATACACCCGGGCGGCGCCGGGCGCAGACATTCCTATAACTTTGTAATAACAACGGCTTAAATTAAATTTCTCAAAAGGGAGTGAAATAATTTTAATTATAACTTATATTTAGAGCTTGAAGTTGGTATTGTTATTCAAACAAAAGTTAACACTTTAATCTTAATTCAGTTTCTTGAGATATTTCGCAGAATGGTAATAATTTAAAATGTATTGTTAGAACATAATTTTGTCTTTAGAATAATTTTTATTTTGGGAACTCAGTTACATGATTATTTATTTGTTTGTACTTTTTACGCATTATGATGGTGTAAGATATTTCATATTATTAATCTCCACGAATTTGACAGATTATTTTAAAATTTATGTCTCTGTATTTTATAGTGGTATATAATTATTGCAACGGGTCATTTTCAGTTTTAAATTATCGTATTACATTAAGATACTACCTGTGCTTTGTAAGACTTTTTATGTCAATGAAAAGGCACACAAGCACTTAGGCCACCTGACGGTAAGTGTGATCTGAGACCCATTAGACATTTGAAATCTCAAGACTACAATCTCAAAATTGTAATCCTAGGACCTCAAATACGTTGCCAACCCTTGCTGAGATGGAATGCCTCTATGCTAGTAATTTCACCGGCTGTCTTATCCCCACACCGGAACAAAGCAAAGCGAACACTGCTGCTTGGCGGTGTGTTGATGAGTAAGATGGTGGTAGCTAACCGGACGGACCCTGCACAAGGTCCTACCACCACTAACAGACTTTCGGACAGTTTGCAGCAAACAGAAAAGGCTTTTAAGATTTAATACAGATAATACAGTCAGTCGCTACTACGTCTAAATACGCTTAATCTTAAAACTATTTGAGCTAAATGCTCTTAAAAGGGACTCTACTTAAACCCAAGACTTAACGTCACATGTTCATTTAAAAGATTACCAACCTCTTTGACGAATTTCATGCACATCTGTAAGTAGCTGGCTCATTAAATAGGTATATATTATATAGAGATGCTAATTAGGTAAACTTGAAAATGCAACATGTAAACAGGTCAAGAACATACCTACTGAAACGATATTTACTTAATAAAAATTAATAAAAATATAATGTTACAATGTTAATAAATGAAACATATTAATAATAAAACGTAGAACTCATGTTTGAACTCTTTACTGATAAAATCTTTGATTAATTTAAGATTACAAGTTAAGATAAATTAACAATATTTGTTTTTTGTGTAAGAAATAAAGAGATTTTGTTTTTTTTTTTGAAAAGGGATATTAGTTAGAACATGAAATACTAACCACCTTATTTATGTAACGCACTTTAAATCCATTTTAGTTAAAGTATTTTTTGTGCCTCAATTTAAAGACACAGCATTATATCAAGCACACTTTAGCTACCTGTGCGTTTATGAATAAGAGGGATAATGATAAAGTAACTTTGTCTGTCTGTTTGTTCGTCTCTCTGTTTGTTACGCTTTCACGGTTAAATTGCTCAACCGATTTCCAAGAAAATTAGTATGGAGACAGCTTAAGTCCCGAAAAAGGACAGAAGATAATTTTGATTCCAGAGAATAGGGATACCCAACCTTAATAAAGGCAGAGTCGGGAGCAACTGCTAGTATTACGTAGTTATGTCTGCAATTCACTTAATTACGATCTAAACACAGTTTGAAAAGTTATTTTTTGTTACAAATTCCGACGTATTTGGTAAGAAAAATTAAGTTTCTATTCAAACTAATACTAGTAACGTTAATTAATTGGATTTTTTAAATTATTTTTATGAACCCTGCTATTTAATCACATCAGAAAAGTTGAACTTTAAACTACGTGCAGAAATTTGCTTATGCAGCTGTCTAAATATAGGTACGTTCTCAATCCAGTCTCACGCAAGAGTGGTACCAAAGCAAAAGGGTTCGGAACGTGATCTGAATGAATGAACTGCTTTGCGAAGAAGCATTAGAAGTGCTTTTGATCTTAGAGCGAATGAACTTTGTTCTAATATTATTTTAAATAAGAAACTTCAAAGAACGTTTGGTGTTAAGTAAATTTTTGATGAGATTAAAATTTTTGTGAGTTTAGTTGTGAAAAGGTTTTGTTTTATGTTGGTGTTTATGTTTACAAATTGTGGTGTTTAAAATGAGAAATTATTTAAGAGCGAGTTTATAGGTATATTTTGTAAAATATTGTGTATATGTCATTATGTCCTTTACAATTCTAATAGGTAATTTAACGATGAGTGGGTAAAACTGCATGTACGAGATATTATGTGTAAATGATTTAATCAATAAATTATATAAAATAGAATATTCTTAAATCATAAAGAAGTCTCTGCTGTGAGGAACAGAGTAACGTTTTCTAAATGGCGGGAGTTGTTCCGAGCCTTGCTAATGGGTTATGAGGTTTTTTTTCGATGTACTATAAGAACCAAATCAAAAGCACCCGAAACTGACGTAGCGTAAGTGCATGAAGAGGTTGCTGAATGTAGAGGAAGCGAAAGTTGTATGCTTAAACCGGTGCTCCTGGAGTTCCATAGTCTGCCTACCCTGGAGACAGACGTGAAGGTATGATAATGTTGATGATGGTGATGATAACATCATACATTTCAGATTAGGTTGTTACTAACAATATCATATTAGATAATAATAAACCTAATATAAGATTATATTTACATGTGTAAAAATAAAATGGTGCAAGATAGAAATACACATACATAGATAGAAATAAATATACATACATAAAATCAAGCCTGTTTCCCAGAGGGGTATGCAGAGACGACTTCTTTCCACCTGCTACGATCCTGACAAATGTCTTTCGCTTCTTCCACATTCATACATCGAGTCATGCACGCACGTCGGTTTCGGGTACTTAAGATTCGGCCCTTTTCCAGTATTTCTCCGATTTGATTCGAAAAAGTACGCCTAGGGTGGCCTCTTCGGACCCTTCCACTCACTTTCGCTCTGTATATCTCTTTCGTCAATCTTCTTTCATCCATCCTTTCCAAATGACCGAACCATCGAAGCATGCCCTTTTCAATCTTAGTCACTACATCTTCTTTAGTCCACATTTCTCTCAGATCTTTTCATTCCTTACTCTATCAATCAGTTTCACACCACACATACTACGCAAAGAGCGCATTTCAACTGCATTTATACGACTCTCATGCAAGATAGAAATAAGAACTAACAAAATGAACAATGAAAGATGGAGAATAGGAGATGCTTTATCAATTATATGGTAGATTATACACCGAGGGGATAAAGCACTGTTTTATGTCACGGGTGCGAGATTCAATCCTGAACAAACGAGGGACCCATGACCGAAGCGAGGGAATTAAAACGGAGTCCTGGGCGCACCGAGGGAAGACGAAATCAGTTTTATCCCAAATACTCACTACTCTACTTGTCTCACCTTTTGCGAGACAGTAAAAAGCAAGGCTACTTATTAGAAACAACGTCAAACCTCAAATCCCTTTCGCTTTCGCCAATTTTTATTCAAACTATAATCTTTCAACTTCTACCTCCTGCAAACTAATACTGCATCGTTTTGCAACACTCGCGGCTTTTCTTTTAGTTTCTTTGTTTTGCGTATATGGCTTGTAGTGGCCAGTTCGATTTTAAGTTCCATAGAAATCTACAGAAAAAGTTTCCATGGAACAATTTTTCATATGAATTCAAGTCTCATTATTTACCGCCGGGTTATTATATTGTACCTACTATTGTACCCGCTGGTTAGCCGATTGTTATAATGACTTGCTGAGCTTTAACTGCGGTTTGCATGATATATAATTGGACAATTTCGAACCTGTGGTGCGAAAAATATGTTATTTTATCATAGCATTTTCCAATGAGCTTTGCTTTTAGTTGCTTTTGAAAAAAATACTTTTGGGTTCCAGGTTCTAGTATCGTATTGTAAACATCGACAAACTTGACAACAATGACTGACTTCTAGCCTAACCTTACTAGGTACCTGCAGAAGTTACCTATAGTACCTACATCAAAGCCTGTGGTGAACAAAGAGCCATCATGTTCGCCACAAACCGCTAACGCCGAATCTAATCTACGACGTCTCCTAGATAACACAATAGTAATGAGCTTTGCCTAGTTTATGCGATGCTATTTCACTTGACGTTGATCCATATCAACCACCATTCATGACACCATTGTCATGATACAGCAACTCGGAATATAGATGTTGCCCGCGACCCAATTGGCGTGTAAGTTGTTAATCGCTATTCCGTCGGAAACTATCAAGTTTTCGGGCATAAAACATCCATTCCCAGAACTCCATACCAAATTTTAACGATATTGGTTCGGCGGTTAAACCGTAAAAGCGTAACAAACAGACAGATTTAGGGCCTGGCCACATCACCACGGAACGGCACCGTAAAAAGATACGTTGCCGCGTCGCCGTCGTGCAGATACAAAGTGCCTGACCTGTATTCTGAAATATAACTACATAAAAAGTAAGCTTTAAAAACTAGACTGAATTTTTTAATATTTTTATAACACCCGTTTATTAATGCTACTATAATATTCGTATATATATTCAAATGATACCTAATATTGTAATAATTAGAAGTCTTTTTTTTTGGTTGACAATTTTTGACCAATTTTGTTAGCCACTGTTATTTAAATTTTAACAGTTTAGGTATCCTGTGTCACTCGAGATGGTGAAAAGATTCTAACGATACCACATACATTTAAATCGGGCGATTAGAAGTTACGGTGGAATAAAGAATCAAATGAACCCTGAAAACATTCATCATCATCATGTCAGCCGAAAGACGTCCACTGCTGGACATAGGCCTCCCCCAAGGCTTTCCACTCAGACCGGTCTTGTGCTTTTTGCATCCACCGCGGTCCCGCGATCCTGACGAGGTCGTCACTCCATCGTGTTGGAGGCCTATCTACAGCTCGTCTTCCGGTCCGCGGACCCACTCCAGAACCTTCTGACCCCATCGGCCATCAGTCCTGCGAGCAATGTGCCCCGCCCACTGCCACTTCAGTTTAGCTATTCTTAGGGCTATGTCGGTAACCATTACACTCATTTTTTTGGGCAGTCGTGTATTAATAACAAATCCACCTATCCATACGGTTCAAAAGACGGACGGATAGCGTAGGCATACGTAATAATAGGGTCCTGTTGGACCCACTTCGGGAGCGGAACACTAAAAAGCAGATTTTATATACTTAGTTGATACCAGCTTTTAAAATACCAAGTCAAACATGCGTGTTTATATGACATAAGGAAAAAGTTCAGCCGTATACACACAACAGAACTCATAGAAAGTTCCGACCCTACCACACAACCAATTAGGGCATCACGACGTTTTTATAATACCCCGGCGTGCGTATAGGCAAAGATCATAGAGTTAGCAGACGCGACAGAATTGAAACTGTTTTTTTATTAGAATGACGATGTAGTAGTGACCCTGCCTTCGCGAAGCTAGCGGTCCTGGTTTATAGCTGCAAAAAATTGTGTGATTAGCGCAAGTGTTAATATTATTTAATAATGTTTATGTAGGTAACTCTGGGTAATCACATTATTGTACAACGCAAAAATAAAGTCAACGTTGTCAAGATAAACTCTAGAGCTTAGTTTTGGGACTAGACTAATTTGTGTGAGATTGTACCCGATTCTATTAGAACGGAGAAAGCAAACGAGTACACCTGCCACCAGTGTACCATGAGCTACAATTAACGTACTCGCTAGTGAGTAGGAGCTCTATCCCTCGCAGACCTCGCAAGTATTTCTATAGAGTGCAAGGGACAGAGCATTGGACTCGCTAGCGAGTACAGTAATTGGTACTCATGGTAAGGGTGTGATAGTATGAATGGGCTCTAAAGGTGAGTATTCACTAGACCTGTGCGAGGTAGCAGAGCGATGCGCGAGGAACGCCAACAATAGAAGAGTTACGCTGAGCGAGGCTAGTAAAATTATCCTTTTGTATGTGTATTCTTTTGTGCAAGAAATATTAAACAAGTAAAATAACAAAAAACAGAAGCAATCAATAATTTTGATTTGTACCTAAGAATACGTTTCACTTTATCCATGACATGAATGTCTGTTGGCCTGTATTACCCTTACCCTTTCCCGTGGAAGGACATAAGAAACTTTTCATCTCAAATTTTCTGACAGTTCCTGAAGGAAAATCGATAACAGATTTCTATGCAAAATCGCAGAAGAACGCTAGTATTAATAAATTACTTTTAACATAATAGTAAGTTCGTAGTTTATTGTAGATTTGAGTTCCTGTAGCTAAACAATTACGTCCATTAAATATGTAACGCCGATAATGGTAGACCCTCTGCATATTGCAAATATTCCGCGCTAACTGTACGCATTCCGCCAAGCATTTGTGGTGTGACACTCACATAGCTATAACCATGTAATGTTCCGCTTTGCCTCCGTACAAGCTTATGCCCCTGACTTAATCTGCGAGGATGCGAGGAGGATGCTTGAATTGATATAAAATAAGTTTCTTTTTACTCTGGGCTAACTAGCAATTGGCTTTTTTTTCATCTGATGGTAAATAATGAAGTCTAGGATGGAGCTCGCTGGTTCAGTCAATGCCTATTCAGTCTTGTTTTGAACACATCTATTTTGTCTCTCAGGAAATACAAATGAAGGAAATGAAAAATTCTTAAGCAGTAAGTGCACTCTTACCCAAAACCTAAACTGTAAGGTAATCGCGGCCAATATCTCCTTAAAAATAATCATCATCATCTCTTCAGCCAAACGACGTCTACTGCAGGACATAGGCCTCCGCAAAGGATCACCTCAACGACTGGTCACGTGCTACCTGCATCCACCTGGTTCCCGCAACCTTAATAATATGTCTTATCATATTTATACCGGAAAATTCTTGAAATTCTACGGGTTTTTTATTGAAAGTATTGAAGACCCATTGAAGCCACAACGTACACACAGGCCATCTGGTAAGTAGCATCTGGGACCTGAATTCACAAGAGTGAAATTTCAAAACTGCAATTTTAAGACTCTTAATGGGGCGGCTACCCTGAGGACTGAGATAAAAGGCTTCTATGATAGAAATTTCACCGGTTGTCTTATCCTCACATAAGAATGCAATACCCAACGAGCCCACTAAACAAAAAAAACAGCACAAAAAATGTTCCATCCAGTCAGTCAGTTAGTTGACATATCTTCTGGTGTAAATAATTTATGTTTCTCTCAATCAAAATGTGATTATTTAAGAATTAACGAATAAACTATTATTTTCAGTTGATCTTAGCGTTACACTGACCGCTATTATAACATTGTCATAAGTATGTTTAATAACAGCGCACCCTTGTTACTCATCCTATTATACAACTAACATATCTAAACTGACGTATCTGCGGACGCTAATCTACGGTTTACCTGAGTTAATTATGTTCTATCCCGCACGGCGAGATTAACCGTCGTCCCTTGGGATTCGAATGAAATTTCATCCCGTGCCTTTACAAATAAGTTACGGTAACCAGTGACGTGAGACGTCACTTCAAAAGTATTTTGTACTCGAACTTATACTCGTACTAGGTACGTAGGTACGTTATAAACTGTATTTAGAGGCCTCGAACTAGGGCGAGCTACGTAGCATTTTACGTTACTTGTGACTATTGAAGTGAAATATGTAGAGTGAAATTTTCGAATTTAATTTACAGTATTTATGAGAATACTCGTGCTTGTTTCAAAGAAGAGATCTTTTCAGGCTCATTATTTTTTAGAATTTGGTAGAAAAAAATTATGAACCGATACACAAAATTACAGACGGTTGAAAGTGTATCATAATACCTACTCCTCCTCCTTTTTTTGTCTTTTAAAAAGCAACGGTATGGATTTAAATTGATTAAAAACAATGTGCCAAAAAATAATAGAATCGGTTACTTGGTTATACATTTTAAGAAATTGAATTTCTTGTGACATAAAATCAGAAGAAACCTAAAAAGGTTTATTACTTGATCTCTAAAATACTTGAAATAAGTATGTTCCATTTCAAAAAGTATTAAATCGTACTTGCTAATAATTGAGAAATACTTACATCTCTAATACTTTTGAGGTTATATTTTAGGATTACGAGTATTACAATTTATTTTCACTCGCCCGCACTCTTCGGTTTCCTTAACAAATCAAATGACTCCTTCATGATTTTCAGAAAATAACCAAGAATAAGGTTTGGTTTTAAAAAAAGACTTAATACAGGCCAGTCAGCAGATGCTTTGTCACTATTCTAACAAGACCACTCCGTGAGTTTACTTCCAGTGTATCATCATCATCATCAGATTAGCTCCTTAGACCCCATTATTTTGGTTTTTTATTGGGTTTAAATGCTAAAACAAAATATTTAGGTGGTGGTAGGACCTTGTGCAGGGTCCGTTCGGATCGCTACCACCAACTTATCCATTAACCTACCAAACAGCAGTGTTCGCATTGTTGTGTTCCGGTTTGGGGATAATACAGCCGGTGTAATGACTAGCATAGAGGCATTCCATCTTAGTCCTCAGGGTTGGCAACGCATTTGCAGTCAGGCTTGCAGTCTTGTGAATGCGAATATCTATGGGTCACAGTTTCCACTTACCATCAGGTGGCCTGTGTGCTCGTTTGCCTTCTATATGCCATAAAAAAAAAAAAAATGTATAGATATCTACCGCTAATATCGGAACGAATTTTATCAAAGTGCTCAACCCCCTAGCCACTCGCTGGTGTACCTCAAAATCACATAAACGTCCAATAAAACCCATCAAAGCAATAATGAATATGCATACGAATTTCTCGTTCAGGAACGTTGTTATCCAAAAAGAAAAATGAGGCCGTCACGTCCTGCGGGCCATTATTGCTAATTGATGGTGCAACTTTGTCGAACTTCATCCATTATGGTCGAGAGCTCCTTGACAAGGCCTCGATCATTATAAAGATAAACCAGTGTTATTAGACACGCTTCACCCTTCCCTTTATAATAAAAATATAAGCAAAACACTTTTCTGATTCTATCTCGTAGGTCCTCCTTAAATGGTTCGTGAAATTGTTCAAGTGTTAAATCTATTAAATTACAGACACTTGGCTTGAATGGTTTTTATAGTTGTTGTGTGTGATTTAAGTGCAATTCGAGATGTCAGTTTCATTATATTTTTTATCTTTAAGCAATTAGCATCCCAGGCACTTCACCGCCACCGAATTCTCTTGTGCATAAACTAGAAACAAGTCTTTATTAGCATAGATAAACAAATTGTATTGTTAAACTCTTTTGTGATATGGATATAAACAAATATTTTGTAGATTAGGAATTTAATCCCTTTTAAATTAGATTATACGTGCCAGAAAAACCGCAATAAGAGGAAAAAAAATGAATGCCGAATGAAGCGTTTTTCGCTCTTATAGCGTGAAGATAAAGGTTTTTCTTAGCAACTGTTGTTACTCAGCATTGTGCCTTTTTTAACATGCACCATTTCAACAGAGCCAGTACCAACAAAATAAACTATTTTAATCAGTTTTATTTGGCCTCATAATCCCATGAATTTCGTTTGAAAGCGGGTACCAAACCCGTCCATAGTTCTTCCTTAATTCTGTAGCCCCGTGCTCACATTGTCTACAGACAAACTAGTTCTGCGCTTGGATTCAGAATGAACCCGTAACTTTTCTAGTGTTCTCGGTTCTAGAAGTTTTTTCATTAGTTGCTTGTCGACTTGAAAATTGACAGGGGGAAACTTTTTGATACGTTGTAATGGTATTGTGTCCTAGGTAGTGAAAGAAATGGATTTCTGGGTGAAATAGAATACTAATCCTATTTGATTAGTATTCTATTGACTTGGAGATTTTATCTGCCACGCAACAGTAGTGGATCTACGACTAGATTTCAAAAATATTATAGGACCAAAAAGTGCTGTGTTTTTATAACAAATAACTTACCTAGCTTGTTTATTACTTAAAACTATAAGTTTTTATTATTTTGAGCAAATTAAAATAGCCAAATTCAATGAGCTATTTACTTAACAATAGTTTTATATACTGTTCTAATACGGAACTTAATCTTAAAAAAAGCATTATAATTATATATCTCGACGTTTCGATCGTGTTGCAACGGTCGTGGTAACGAGCGGACTTAATAATTTAAGTAACAGGTTTAGGAAATTTGGTTCCATAACAGTATTTGTGTGAACGTCAAGAAAGTTTAAAAAATACAATTTTATTTTTCTGTAGCTGCTCAGAAATCAAATTGGTAGATTTTTATTCTTGATAGTAATACGACAAAAGTAAGAATTTAATACTGAACTGCATTTGAACCCACATCAAATACGTTAACCTTTATGATAACTGATTGTATTAGAATTCGTAAAAAGGGTCTCTCTCAAAAAATATATAGTTTTTTATTCAGTAAAAATACGACACCAAATAAAACGTATTGCTTGCTTCTAACAAGATTGTGAATAAGCGTCTTGATTCCATACGAGCCTAACAAGCCGTTACATACATGAACTGGGCGCCTAGCCAAAATGCAAAGGCTACTAACGTTTTTCTTTTCTATCTAAGAGGAAGGACACAGGACTTTTATCGAGAACAGCGAGTCGCAGGCAACAGCTACTGTTTTAATAGTCAGTAAAGTGACAAATTCCGTCTAATCAACATTTTAAATATTGCATAGTCTTTATAAATTTATTTCCAGTCGTGTAACTACTCAAGTACCGGACCACAGCTGTTAAGAGAAATTCGCCAAAAAATTCGGAAAAAAAAGAGGAAAAGGGTTTCTATCAGCGTTCAATATGTCGACGCGGGCCAAATATCGACGTTATTGGGGCAAAAGGGTTGCCTCTCACTAACCCACATTTGTTGACGGTAACATATTCCCGGTTTGGGGAATATCTCACTTATATTTTGTGTAGTAAAATAACTTGATATTGAATTAGCTATGCATGTATTGGTCAACTGATTGATGGGAAGTAGGTTTTAAAAGTTGGTGTTTTGATGTTTGCACGTAAATTGGACAGAATGTGGTATAAGCCACATTATTTGATTACCCAAGTGTCACAAACATCTTGAGGTATGGCAATTGGCCACTTTGAGTCTTGTACAGTAACACAATAGTTTACTGTAACATAAACGCACATTGCTTGTCTCAGCGTCAACCTAACATATACTAGAACTGAGTAACAAAGAGTGTCTTTGATCATACATTAGAAGTGGTCTTACTCCCTCATACATGCCTCCCTCACGCTGCTCTCAGAAACCCAAACTAGATCCTATTATTTCAATCTTATCTATATGGAATTAGCTCTCGGCTTTTGCCTCTGGTGTTGAGGGTGGTGAGTTAGGTTAGTTAGCGAGCTCAACTGCCTCATTTTTTCCATAAACGTTCATTCCATAATTCAGAAAGTGGAAGGATGTTTATCCCGGGGTATTGGAACTTTCTTGTTAAATCTTTAGTGAACAATTACAAGGATCAAGAATCTTAACCTACTTTTACATACATACATACATAAACTCATGACTTCATACCCAGAGTGCGCTACAGAAGTGCGCAGCAGAGCTACAGAGTTACCAACGACCCTCAAAATATCACAGTATCAAGTATCAAAAAATGCAACCGGGTTTTTAAAACTTGCTTTTTGTTAAGTTTTTTATACTTGCAAACTTATGTGTGAGAAAATCACGTTTCAAAATGGAGTATTCCCAGACGCTAGGTCAAAACCATAGCTAATTTCCCCAATTAAATGATTTAAACCATTTTGCTTCAACTGTTTCCATCAGACAAGTTTAATTTAAAGGCCTAGATAGAGATCTTTGCGTTCGGAATAGCCTGAGTACGCCAATAGATAGCTGGCTGGAGAGCTCGCAGGATAGCTCGATTAATGTCTATCTATTTATATTAGACGATGTAGCTGTTAAACCCATTTGTATTACGCAAAAATATCCAGTTTCAAAATCAATAGTCGAGTTAGGAATGTTAGATTTTTTTAGACCGTTATATATGAAATAATTTTGGCAAATTTAAAATTAATAATTACCTTTTTTATAGCATAGAGAAGGCAAATGAGCACACAGGCCACCTGATGGTAAGTGGAAACTGTGACCGATAGACATTCACATTCACAAGAATTAAATCCTAAGACTGCAAATGCGATGCCAACCCTGAGGACTAAGATGGAATGCCTCTATGCTGGTCATTACACCGGCTGCCCTATACCCAAACCGGAAAGCAATAATGTGAACACTGCTGTTTGGCGGTAGGTTAATGAATAAAACGGTGGGAGCAATCCAAACAGACCCTGCACAAGGTCCTACCACCTACCTACAAACACTTACTTTTTAAATGACTTTATTATTTTTATAATTTTCTTTGTCGAGTTTGGTTTAGACAGTTTTAACCCCCGGCATAAAAAGACGGCCCGGCATAAGTTTGACTGCTACGTGCGTTTTACCAAGCTATTATGCCTCTATGCTGGTAACTTCACTGGTTCACTGGTTCATCTTCATACCGGAACACGACAGTGAAATCTCTAACCTGTCCCCTAATTCACCAATTCTCAGTTTGGGGTTTAATAAGTGTTTACTCGTATTTTAAGCATGCACCGAGTCTATATTGGAATCCCAAATCATTTGTCTTAATGCATCGTTTGTCCTAATTTTAATGTATCCTAAAGCCATTTCCGTATGTTTTTTTTTGGTTTGTTATAATACAACACTTACCTATCCTAACCTTAGTTATTTAAAAAAAAATTAAAACGTTATCAGACTGAGCTAAATCTACAAAGTGGAAGGAAGTGATCTCTTAATAAGATAAGTTCCCCTTTGTACATATTTATTATTCACATAAGTGTTTTCTGTAAAACGATTTCTTATTGTGCAATAAAGAGTTTACATACTTACTTCTTACCAGTTTATGACAAACGATAATTCTGACAAATGATGTGTTAGGAGAAGGGCGTCTTCAATTTATATGACGTAAATAATGATAAATTACCCGCAACTTTTGACGTCAAAAATAGCAGACCGGGTAGTAGTACCCCTTCCAATTAAAAGAACAAGAAAGTTATTAATTTTGTCTTTAATAATGACGGCGGTTAAAACGGGCATTAGGGATTCCGAGGGACACCCACCTGCACCATGTATACTAAAATATCACCTGTCTCCTGTCATTGTCACGATAGTGAAGTAGTGGACGAGTTCTACCACCACTAAAACTAAATAGATATTGCAGAGAAAAACATTGTAGGGACATTTCGCTTTGTGATGATTTTAAATAACACAAAATTTCTGTATAAAATTATGTTCCTAAAAAGGAAAGTCTTAAATTTCATCTCAACATATTTAATTATTAACTTATTTTCACCTTTGCCAACTGAGGTCATTGCCCAAAGTTCTAAAAAGGTCAGGGAATTACTCTGTTAGAAACCCTTTTCTTTGGCACATTCGAAGACCAGCCTAATTTGAGCCATCAGAGAGCACAAACTA
Source organism: Acleris sparsana (assembly GCA_923062465.1). Classification (NCBI taxonomy): domain Eukaryota; kingdom Metazoa; phylum Arthropoda; class Insecta; order Lepidoptera; family Tortricidae; genus Acleris; species Acleris sparsana. The sequence goes on along the minus strand of OV281308.1, from coordinate 5,398,335 downwards.
CGGGTTCTTGGGTGTTTTCAACCATGGATGCTTAAGTTGGAGGAGCTCTGTTTGAAAAGCTAGTTCTACTTGAGTATCAATTTAATTAACCTGGCGTATTTAATAAATGTTTACCTAATTATGTGTGTAATAGACTAGTCCGTATAATAACGTAACAAAAAAAAAATCGTTGCCAGCGCAACTTTTATAAGAGAACTGCATCGACTACCACAAGTAAAGTTACGATCATTGGCTAAAATAAATATCAACTGAATGTTCAAGATAATAATATTCTAACATACAGAGTGATAAAATTATACGGTAGGTATATTTTAAAGTCGTAAAACGAAGGTTTTAAGCACATGTACGCTTGGTTTGAAATTCTGAATCGTTTTGTTGAAATGTTGGCTGAATAAACCTCACTTGGAATGCAAACATAATACTCGTATTGAGAAGAGTTTGGAAATGTCTTGCTGCTTTACATTTAGATCATTTTATTTTTCTAGGAGGTCATGATATCTTTTGTATCATGTCCTTCTCTCTTTCTCTTTGAGTCTGTCTTGCATTATTACCTACCTATGTAATGTTTATATACACTTTACTGTATAAAAAAAATAGCACAGGCAATTTAAACAAACATTAACAAATAAAATTAGGGTGTTTTTTTTATAACCGCTGGATACTCTTATTTAAACGCTTATGCCACAAGCAGATTATAAAAAAACAACAATACAATACAGCTCTTTAAATCTGTCATTGTTTAACTCCACTGGCGCTCAAATCTCATATGAATAGATTTTTTACAAACCGCTACGCATACGTCAAAAACACGTCCGTTTGCGGGTTAATTAATCTTAACTTATGTTGTCAGGATGAAGATAAATCAAATAACCTATCAGAGCGAGCGAGCACTTTTTACCCACCCTGTACGTAACTCCTGACCCGCATGCAGTATCAAGTTATAGGTTGAAGCGTAGTTTGTAATTGGTAAAAAAATGTTCGCTAAAGTACTACCAACAAATGCTACCAAGAAGAAATACAAAGCATTATTCCATCCAATAAGGAAACTTTTACTCAGTGTCTAGAGCACGTCTTGAAAACAATGAACGATTGAAAAATTGAGGTGTTCTTATAAACCAAAATACGTGGTGACGCTCTGGTTAACTTTAGCTGATCTGTACATTTTCTTTTTATCTATAACTTCGCCATTATAATATTGACTTTATTGACGTTATGATCACGAGTTGACCTCCCAATTAACGACCCAGGCTAAAAAATGGACCGAGAGGCCGAGAGGGACGCTGTTTGTTTAAATAAATTCGTATATAAATTATATACAACTCGTCGTTCACGTCGTCGTTCATACGAGGACAGTCCAAACTCAGCCGGCAGACTGTCAGTCTGTGTTGCCCATAAGCCAGTATACCACTGATCTCACATCGCTCATAACTCAGACCAATCAAGAAGCAAGCGTGAAAACTCTGCGCATTAATCTCTGTACAACTCAGATTCCGCGAAGTTAGCGGCAATTCCCCTCGAAAATCGGAAACAATTTGAGAATAACAAACCTCATAATTCTAGCATTCACCTTTGCCATTGTAATCGACTTGGAACGCTTGAATTCCATTTTCGTTTGCAAAGGTTAATTTAATTCAATGCCACGAATAACGTTAATGAAAAGCTATTGTGTTGTGATATTGTCGAGAAATGTTTGTTGGACAAGTGGGGCACAATGTCCGGAAATAAAGTGTTTTGGTTTTTATTATACTAGGCAACTATGTTATTAGTAGGATATTTATTGCACATAATAGAGTATAAATAGTTACATTATATTTAATTAAATTGTAAAAATAACTGAAAATAACTAATATTAAATAAGACTAAATCTATATATACACTGAAACATTAAATCTAAGAATGGCCTCCGCGGCATTGTACCAAAGATGCTGGCAGCATTTCCTCGTTGAATGGCTAAACTTATTCGTTGAGCGAGGAAACTGCCAGCTCTTCGGTCTCCAGTGACGTCAATGAGTCTCTTTGACAATTCCTTAAAAAGGCTAATAGCATGTGGCGACACCCCTATGTTATTAATTTTGAAGTAAATTTAAATGTGAATAAAAGGGAGCGTAGAAATAACGTGTCTTATGTGATTAAAAACCGTTATTCATGTCATATGTAATTTGTACCAAGAATCTTTCTTGACCCACGCGTTCGAAGGCGTTTAGCAAAAATAGTAACTAACTTTAACTAGATTAACAAATCTTGATTTCAATACGATAAATATATTAGTATTTGTTTGAGTAAACATGTGTTTTAATTACCCTAGTTGGAATATACCCAATAATTTTGAGACATAGGGCCGTAATGCCGGGCCGAGCTGAGCACTAAAGTCGAGATCAGTTTGATTATGAAATGAAATATATTTATTTAACAATAAATCAGGCTGGGTCCTGTAACACAGGTAAGGCAACAACATTACAATGTCTTCGTACAGAGTAAAAACCTACTTATGCAAAAATATATGCGTGTGTGTGTGTGTGTGTGTTTGTGTGTGAGTGTTAAGGTAATGATAAATATGATAATATAAATAATAATATACGTTTTAGTTTGGGATTTATTATCTAACATGGGTGACAGTGGTAATATTATATTAATAGGTAATAAAGTCCAACTGGTTAACTATTTCACTACAGTCAGAAGCGGCTCAGTCCTTAGTATATATTGGACTGTTTTAAGAGTATTCGTATTTATGTATTGTATTTAACCGTAGTATTTGGGGTCAAACAATTATTTTTATCGTTTATCTTCTTTTTGATTGAATTTTCCCTTACGTTATTGTGAATCTCAGGTTACTCCCAGCTTTACCTTGTAACGCCCGAAGACTTTTATCAGACCTTTTTTCAAACTTCCTTTGCACTTTTATTATTACTAGCAGTTTCCGTCCGTCCGTGCGAAAGTGTGACTGTGTGTTAATTTGTTTCTCCTTCATGCTTCAACGACTAGACGGATTTGGATGAAATTTGAAATGGAGATAGCTTATAGCCCTGAATATATAGGGTCTTTTTCATTCCGGAAATGTTTACAGTTTCCGAGGGAATAACTATAATGAAGTCGCGACAGAAGCTTGAAGGTTTATAGTGCGTTTATGAATAAGGGGGTAACAATTTATCGACAGTCCCAAAACTGTCAAATCACGGTACGCGAGAGTGTTAAATATAAATGAATACTCTACTTTGTGTTTTAATTCGGTGAACTGACCTGCGGGTCTAGACAAGTTGACATCGAATACGAACGCTAGCGTTTGGTGATCACCTGTCACTTACAAAAATGTATGGAATTGACGTAAATCACGTGATATATCATAGATAAGATAGATAGATAAAACGTTTATTTGCAGCAGGGCAAAAGGGTAATGGCTCAGCGCATAACTTTGCTCATCAGAGCAAAACACTGGTATTCTGCCACAACCCCGAGGAACGACAGAGCTACAACAATAAAAAAGGACGATCGAAATAGTTAATTATGTTTATACATACTGTCATGCGTTTGGGTGCTTGTGCGTGGATTTAGGTGTGATATATGTATATGTGTGCATGCGTGTGTGTCTGTTTCTTTGCAAAACGTGTGAGAATACACCTACATAATTATGTCTTGCGAATGTGATAAGCCGTGAAGAACATAAAACAGCAAAATCTGGTACCAAGTAACCGCTAGGTATACCAATGATCTGTTTTTGTAGTAGTAAATCCCTATAATGTTTTTGAAACGAGTACTTTGATGTAAAAAGTCTTATTGGTGGGGGAATATTGTTCCAGCATTCGGTTGCTAGGTAACAGAAACAGCCGGTACATCCTACAGTTCTGTGTCGGTGACTCTTCAAAGGGCAACGAGAGGATCTAGTCACTCGTTACAAACTGACACGCTGTAATGTGATCACTATCACTCACGCTAATCGAATAGTGATAGTTTGACGTTTTGTCCGTCGCTACGCGGTACTATTTTGAAAGGTTGTGTGGCGACACCCCTACCACAAAGTTGTATGTCAGTTTTGGATAACGACGCGGGCGCCGGCACGAAGTAAGCCAGTCAGGATTTAGCGGTCTAACGTAGTAGTATACACAACGAATACGTCCCGCGGCGCCCGCCTGGTTAGCCTCCTTTCTTATACAAATTGTATGTGTTAGATTTAGATTCAATACATTAAAATTAACTACTAGAACATTTGGACTATTGCTAATTTCTCAACCGATAACCAAGTAGTTAAAGTTGAATTCAACACGAGCACTATTACGATATATACATCGGTATCTAAGGACAACTTCGCTAGCTTGTTAATTTTTGACTGCTTGTTTGTATTCGATGGCAACTTGTCTAGCCCCACTGGGATCCTAGCGAAGAAGCGTATAAGTCTTCTGAAGATCAAGTGAAAAAGGGTTTAAGTCTACCTAGTATACTCCGTTCATGTATATACCCTTTTTTATTACGAGTTAAGTCGAGTTATAAAAAACAACGCCAACGCAACGCAATTCACAACGCCTTACCTGACGGCATCAAAAAATTGGCAAACGAAAATTCCTTTGAAAACGCATTGAAAAAATTTTTCCATTTTACTAGTAATATGTTATAATATTGTACCGGATAAATATCAATAATATATACATTACTTAATCAATACCCACTATTGTACCTTGACTTTAAATGAAATATTTTTGTAATGATTGTGACATGTAATATTCTGTAAAATATTATGAATAAATGAGTATATGAGTATAATATGCCCTTTTTTACTAGGACCCCAATATCAGACGGATTAGTTAGCCTGTAATGCCCTTATCACAGCTCAGGCTAACCCCACATGAAGCAAACGACCCGTATCTCACCCATCGGGCGTTTATCCTATCAAATGATGATTAAGATACCGCTGACTCATTATAAAACTTTATACAATCAGTGACCGAGACCTCCATTTCATAACCAGCCAAACGCCAGGCAGTGAACGGGACGGAGATATAAAACTGCTATATAGCGCTGTTGCTTTTACTCTTTGGACTTAGGTTGGGCGCTTTATAATAAGGACCTTTTCCTCTTACTCAGCAAAGGGACGCTTCGTGAAAACCAGCGAGTTAGACACTAATTGCTGCGTGATCTTATCTTGTGTAAAGGTCAAGTTACGTTGGTTATCCAAGGCCACGCTTGTAATATTATGGTACAGACCGAAACAAATTGAACTAAAACTATCCCTACTAATATTATAAACGTGAAAGTTTGTAAGTATGGATGATAAAAAAAAAAAGATGTTTATTCAGTAAGTAGGCCGCACAGGCACTTTTACATGTCAAAAATCTACCTGCGCTTCGCAAGAGACCACTGCTGAGAAGAAACGCCGCAAGAAACTCAACAGTCAGTCCTTTTTTTTAAATACTACTTATGATTTATGTAGTCAATATTGCTTCTATATCGTTATCATGTGTACAAAAAACAGTACACATCATAAAAAGGTTAACTTATCCAATCATTGCTGATGTTATGGAAGCGAACGTACCGTAGTACGCAATATTTTTTGGTGTCAAAACCAAGAAAGTTATAACAAACCAAACGCTGTAATCTTGAATGAATACATAACTTATTACAATCAGTAAACCTTATTTGTTAGACTACAATCAAGTTCTAAGTTAATACATTTACGATGACAAGTATTCTAAATAAAATAGAGAACATTAAACTGAATTGCCCCAAATTGCACAAAAAGAACGTCGTGTGCTCTTTTACTTAATTCACGTTGATCGACTCGAAATACGCTAACATATTGTACGTATAATTTTAGGAAAAGTCTACTTGCCTAATTTAGAGTGTATGTGATAATAATTCAGGCAGTCTATTTAATATTTTTCATCAAATCTCAAATTAGTCGGAATGATTAAAATATTTCTGACGTTCTGAGGCAACCACACATTAAAATATTTAACGTGGAAAGGCTTAAATTATCGACGAGCCAGTAGGCCCAACCTAGATGCAAACGCTAACGTATCTATTTTCTAATTGAAATGTATCGAGTTGATATTAACTTTCGACGCGATCTATCATCTTACGTGAATCCAGTACATTTTGTAGAGCTTCGAAAATCGCTAACTTGGCGATGTGCATCACTGGGCTCCTAGTGTTAAATTTAGTTAATTAATAATTAACGATAACATAGATAGAATGCATGACCCTAAATCACTTTAAAAAAACGAAGTTCAAGAAAACGTAGAAAATCGTGAGTAGAATTCATTCTAATTGGCTCATCAATTATTAGAGGCTTGGTCTAACTAAGAAAATCTTTTGTGCTGTTCGGTTTTTATAGGAAAAGGACTCAACTGTGATTAAACTCTTTTTGCAAGTACAATCTTATCTTAAACATGTTACGATTGAATTTTCTGCAGCTTTTAATTAACATAATGCGTTTACTTAGAAAAATTGAATTAGTCAATTAAAGAACACGGATTGTACTGTGATTTGTACTGTTATTTTCTATACTATTTTCTTTAAATAGCTCTTATCCAATCTAATAGTGGTCAAGTTTTAAAAAAAATGACAAATCAAGCTGCTCTTAAACAACTGAATTATTTTGAAGTTGCTTTTGTTTGAGCTAGAACACCTGTCGATTCCTAAATAGGAAAAGGAACAGAGTTACAGCACTGCAGTCATATAGCTGTCTTCTTTCTGCTCACTGGAACAAGGCAGTTTCTATAAGCACCGTGCGTGACGTGTGTGTGTTATTTTCTTCACATTTATTTTCGTGTTTGCTCAATTTCCTTGTACGTATTGGATTTATTTTTACTACGCTCTAGTTAATTTCATCTGAGAATTTTAATAATGGTGTCAATTTGAAACTTTGCTTGCGTATGCAAACTTGGAGGGAATTGGGTGTTTATAATTATATTTTTAAACAAAGTCGGAATCCCGATTAAAACACAATGAAAGTCTTAGGTTTACAAATTTCTATGGATCTTAAACCACATTTGCCTCAAGTTGTGTTCGCCTTTATCGTGGTGGATAAAGCTTACGTCACCCTCGCACTAACATATTGGTCAGAAAGTGACAGCTGTTTTATCCACGTTTATCCAAATCGATAAACACGCCCATAGTAGGCCCGCTGTTTTGCATCAAGGGAAATACGATGCCGTATTATTGGGCATATACTACAAATAATCTCATAGAATATTTTGATAAGAAAGTAGTCTTTGGGTGGATCAACTTTTAAGGTACTCCCCACTTTTCGACATGTTTCATAAATTATTTATTTCTTAATGACGTGGCTTGCACGCTTATTAAATCAGACAAATGCGCTGACATTTGAAATTATTTGATTTATTAGTACAGTTTTAAATAATAATATAGTTGATAACGCAGGGGACAATGTTGTCCCTAGAGAGGTTTTTTATAGAAAATGTGCATTTTCCCCTGAGTTACCAGGTTTTTTCGAGGACTATATAATATTTGAGGTGTTTAACATGTAAGGTCTGTAAATTTGGTGGTCTTATTTTAATATTCATACATTATTATTAACCATACGTAGGGTTGTAAAAAAACGGGTTTTTTTCTGACTTGAAAAAAAAACATGAAAAAAAAACCGTGGAAAAAAACCGTTTTTTTTCTGGAGTACGTTTTTTTTCAAAAGTATGAAAACTCAAAATTTGCAAGGCAGTTAATACTTTTATACGGTTGTTTTACTTGTTTTAGACTTTATGTTAACCATTAAACCAATTTAATTTAACAACTTTGATTAATAACAACATAAATGAAATCTGTAGTGGGAGTTATCGCAATTTACTGTTGGCAACACCAACGGCGACCAACGCCTCTCGTCGCCGCATCGGGGAATTCAGGGATTCCCCAAAAATTGTTTGTATACTGAACGTTCACATCTCGTCGCGGCATCGGGGATTTAAATAAATCACGAAACACCGTTATTGTGGCATATTTTTGTTCGTCTGAAAAAAAACCTAATTTAGAAAAAAAAACATGGTGCCAGGTTTTTTTCTATTTGCAACCCTAACCATACGTCACCAGGAAAGTTTTAATACCGCAAAAGAAAAGGAGTACCTTAAAAGTTGATTCACCCCTTTATATTTAAAACATAATAGTAGTTTATGTGCCTGTACATAATGAAGGGCATTAAACACGAGTAATTGAACCGACTTGGTGTTACATGAATCTTACAATTTTTTACGGTAGAAGAACTGAGTTACGAGACTTGGTTCTTTTGATGGCATCCGCATTTTGATGAAATTAGTCTTTATAAACCTTGGAATAAATGTTTTTTTTTATCTAACTATTTGATCAGAGCCTCGAGTGTAAGTTGGTGTTCACGCGGCAAACCGTCTCGGATGCGGGAGTGACCATGTTATTCATACGAGAAACGCAAACGCGATCGAGACGTGCTTACGTATTACATGTAAAAATACACTAGAGGCTCTGATAAGAGGTTGATAAAGTAAAGACGATATTAGAAGTGGCTTTGCGATATAAATATCTCTGCCTCGTGCTACTCGTTCTCCGAATAACGAAGCATACGAAAAGTGACTTTCAATGGAAACTTTTCCTATTTCAGTGAAATTTCATTTCTGGTTTAGTATTTTAGCTAGGTATTCTGCCTTTCTTGAGCTGAAAAGCGGATAAGCCCGATGCAATTATCAACGTTGTGTTAATAAACTGGGTAAGTTAATAAGATTGGAGCCATCTTTGCGAAGTTGGCCGATTTTTATTCAAAATATACAATATTTCTGCGACCGATGCCTGAGAAATGGACCGTTGAATTTTGTGTGCTATGTTTATTTTAAGAAGAAAATATACACTCATACGCATTAATTCTCAATAAAATAAATTTACTCTAGTTTTTTTTTAAATAAACATGGTGTAAGAAACGAGTATTTTTAGATGACAAGAAGGTTTGTGCATAAAAAGAAAACCTGTTAAAATAGCGCTTTATTAAAAATAAACAATGTAAACCCCTTACATTTCGCGGTAAGAATAATATAGGAATTTCCAAGTCTTAAATTCTTAGAATATCTACAGCATTCTAGTGGAGTAGAATGATGTGAAATAACAGTATCAGTTTTCTCTATTTAGTTAATCGACCACAGAGAAATTCAATTATCTTGTTATTTCATGATTTTGCCTCTTGAATTTTATATTATTAATACTTTATCTTCTAACGTCATAATATCAATTGGACTGTGTGTTGTTTGTTGTTTGACTTATTTAAAATAGATAACGAATAAACCTGCCCTGGGATTGTTTATAAAAAAAAAAAAAATGCATCGGGAAAACCTCATTCTTCATCTACAACGTAATGATCCCGAAATCGTGGAAATCAGACTTGATTCAAAAAAGAAAACGTTACCGCCGGGTGCTAAATTTCTTTTGATTATATTTTTAAATATTTGCGATTTAATTTATTTGCGTCGCCTTTACTACCCAATAGTTTAGTTTTATAGAAATTTTATTTTTATGATTCAGAAGAATCATTTTTGTATTATTATGGTGGTACCGATCTGGATTAACCTTGCGCAAGGGGTTTACCTTTGTTTTATAGACACTTATTTCATAGATCACCTCACAGAATTTTCATTTCAGATTTTCTGCTGCACCCGTGTTGATTTCAGTTTATCCTGTGATGGTAACAAGTCCAACCTAATCTAAACTCCGTGAATCATATTTAAGATCTCCTAAAATCAACACAGGTTCAGCAGAAAAAAGTTGCCTATGAAATGAATACGAAGTGACAGTGTCTATGAAATGTTCCTCCCAGCACTAAAACCACTACAGCAACAAATAATGACATACATACATATTATTATGAGCCTACAAATGACCCCAATCGTCACACATGGTCACACAGATCGAACCTGGGACCGCAAGCCTAGTTAGAAGTATCATTACAACCTGAACCACGTCGTCAGTATAATGTCTCAACGAACCTTGAACATGCCATTAACTCCGTTTAACTTAACCGCTCGTTTAAGACATGTCACGTCTGCACTAATTATTCATTCTATTTTACATATTTGAGGTTGACTGAGACCATAAATCATTCTTTGTTGCTTTCGACAAAAGAAGTCATTTTTGCCCTGAAAGTGCCCTATTGAAGAAAGCCGCGCCCTATATTTGGGTACCTGCTGTGGGGTAAATTTACCCGAGGCCAAGTGTTGTGGGAAAATAGTCTGTTATTTTTTAGTGAGACGTTTTTTATTTTCTAATGTAGCGTTCCGAAGCCACACAAAAAACTATGTTAGAAAACAATATGTGTGAACTAATTTCCTGTTTTATATATTTGGTCTTCGTCAAAACTTTAGTCTCCTGTTTCTCAGGAACTGTTCACTCAAGTCCACTTAGTCAAGTGAAGTCTGGGTGGGTGGTGGGGGACACGTAACTATAGTGAAAATTACACGTTTCGAGTTCACTATGTTCTAACCAGTAGGTAATATTTTTGTAAGAGCTATCCAATGAAACTCTCACTCGATGGAATAACACATAACTTAAAAAAAATACCTTTGTTTTACTTTATAGGTGGTTTTTATAGGTCAAATCTAAAATGTATCACTGTCCTAAATTACAGTTTTGTATGTAACGGGTTCCTGTTTTGTTCCAATAAGAGAGGTTTATTTATTATTTGAGGGTTACTAATGTCTTGCACAATTTTTTTTGGCATAAATAAACCAAACCTAACCTATTGGGTTTTATGCAATGGTGTTTTAAATAATCCTGAAAACTACACGGTTTCAGAAAAAAAGACTTCATGCCAAATGATGATTGTGCGAAATGATGAATTGTGCCAAAAAAAGTTATGCCAGATGAAGGGATGCGATTATTTGAATTGTAAACACCACGGGTGGTACGACCTTGTGCAGGGTCCGTCCGGATCGCTACCACCATCTTATCCATTAACCTACAGCCAAACAGCAGTATTTGCATTGTTGTGTTCTGGTTTGGGGATAAGACGGCCGGTGTAATAACTAGCATAGAGGCATTCCATCTTAGTCCTCAGGGTTGGTAACGCATTTGCAGTCTTAGGCTTGCAGTCTTGGGAATGCGAATGTCTATGGGTCATAGTTTCCACTTACCATCAGGTGGCCTGTGTGCTCGTTTGCCTTCTCTATGCCATAAAAAAAATCATTCACTGACACAATTACAATTGCGTTGTAAAATCAAGGCTCTTATTTGAAACGTGTACCAGCCACGTTCCTACAGTCAAAACACCGTGTTCTTTCATCGGTGTAATGGCGTCACTCAAGTGGATCCGAGTGCGCCCCCGCAGGCGACGTTTCTGAAACACGCTGTATATCAAACAATGCCTGTTACACAGACCTTCGTTTTTTTCTGAGTCTGTCGCAAATTATTACTAACAATTTGGTAGATCTTATTAATTTAGCGTAGGAATAGCGGCTGTATCATAATAATATTTACACCTATACCAAATAAATACCAAATACTGCCTTCAAATTAATGACATGTTATTTATTGCCTAAGTTTTTTTTTACTTAAGTAAACTGTATGGAACATTTTAATGCCTTTTTTATGCTATAAATAAACGAAAATACTTTTACACGAAGTTGACAATCTACACCGTACAAACACTTACTGAGCAGTGCACGGCAACCTTTTTATTTATTTATCATCAAAAGAACATGTTTGACATACAGGTTGATGTGAAAGCTTTTTCCCGTTTTATCTCACGCTTTAAATATTAGGAGCGTGACGATTTACCAGGAAAAAGTCAAGAAGCTTTCGATGTGATAATTGTGTGAGTCATTTCAGCTCCGGATGTATTCTTTTAGTTTGGCCAAGATTAGGCTTATACGCGGAAGACAGCTATAGTGCCTATTTGATATTTTATTTTTCGTCGTAACCTCGTAAGGCCCAACGGCCTATATGTACAACATATGTATAAATTACTTCAAACTTAACTTGACTGACACAAGCCCTTGGTCATAATGATATTGTTGACATAAGTATTGATAGTCATAACTTTTTATATCCCTGAAACTTTTCAGACAAGGCTAGGTTAGGTTAGGTTTGATTTATAAGAATCGTGAAACAGTTTCTTAAAAAATTACGTTATGACATGCGATGATTATGACCTAAAACACATTATGACTAAAAATAATTATGACAGACAATATAGACCCATAGGAAATATCCAAGACGCAGGAACATATTCTCGCTCAACACACAAATGATATGAACCCGGGACCGCTAGCTTTATAGGCTGGGCCACTATCAACTAGGCCAACGCGTCCTCATGTCATTAGAATGGTCTTAAACAACAGTTTCATAACAGTTTTTGGTATAGCTGTATATATTGAACCGTAATAAATAGATAGATTGAATAATGTAATCAGCCGTAATAAAACACTTCAGGTATCGTAAACCTTTATTGACAATTCATTCGTGATAGGGGAGGGTTCCGTTTTTTCAGGATTTGCCTTTACGATTCAATACGATTTAAGGCACCTCAATCAGTTTAAATAAGGCGTGTGACGGGTGAAGGATTGCAAATGGGTTAGATTATTTTATTTTATTGTTCAGAAAAACATTTGAATTTCATAGTAAACTTTGCATTTATTTGAAGGGTTAAAAATCGGTCATAGTTGCAAACACGGGTAAAAACGGAGTTGAATTAACCAATGCAGATTTTGGATACTGATAATTAATTAATCATATTCGTGGTGGTAAGAAGGGAGTGATATATATTATTAAAGCCTATTTCTTCTCAAAGGATTCTGCTAAAGCTAGAAACGCTGAAAGAGGCTGCAAGTTACAAACATTTTACTGTATAAAACACAATAGGTGCGTGTCAATATACACTGCAGGTGTCGCTCCACTTTTTCTTTGAGCTGGTCCGGAAATACTGCCGTGTGTGATACTTTTCCTTAGCAGTCAAATATTATCCAAGCAAGTTATAACGACTTGTTATCCTAAATGTTAAATCTCAATACGGAATGAAAAGACAACAACTTTAACTTTATACAGAGTGGTACTCAATAAAGTGTAAGTATTGGAAGAAATGAAATTTTAGGTTAATTTATCGGTAAATCATTTTTATTCCTTTTTTAAACCACTTTAATAAAGTTTGGGTAGTACACGTTGTAACTTTTGATCTAATAGCCTAAAAAAGATAAATTAAAATACATAGTATTGACATTACTTAGGGTTATAATACTTGATACTCGTAACAATATTAGACAAATTAAAAAAAAAACTGTGTAACTGCTTTTTTTTATTCCTGCAAAAATAAAAAATAAAACTGTGTAACTGGTTTTTTTTATTTTGTTTTCATAAAAAACACGATTTTACCTCTAAATTTTGTAGACATTTTACTATTTATTTTTAACGGTTTTAGATCTAAAATTAAACGAGAAATAATGATAAGCAAAAAATAACGTGTTTTTATGAAAGCAAAATGATGTTTTTGCATCAGTGAGTCAGTTTTGCGTCAGTTCAAGAATTTGTAAAAAAAACAGCGGCTCAAAAACAAAATAAAGCAAAATTATGTTTTTGCAGTGCAAGTTCAAGAATTTGTAAAAAAAACAGCGGCTCAAAAAATAACAAAATAAATTTTCACCGATAAATTAACCTAAAATTTCATCCCTTTCAATATGTACAGTTTATCGAATACCACCCTGTATATATGCCCTTTCTTCTAAACGTGGAATAACCGTGGGGTAGCTAAACCATGCTTTGTCCTTATCTGTCATTGTGACATTTTAATTTGACAGATAAGGACAAAGCATGGTTTAGCTACCACAAGTTATTCCACGTTTATAAGTAAGAGAAAAAGACCGTAAAATTATTCTAAAAATGTCATAAGAGTCGTAAACTCCCTGAATTTTCCCAATGCCAAATAAAACTATCGTGTATCCTCCTCTTTCTCACATAACGGTACACATGCTCACTCTCTGGAGAGAGCATGTACCAAATCAAAACCATAAAGTGCAATGAAGCGTGCTATGTTAAGTGTCTTACCTGTAAACCGCATACCAGACGTATACTGCCCTCCTACGGAGATAAAGCGCATCTATATATAAATTGTATTGCACATCCAACCTTATTTATAACCTTGGAGAGTTTAATATGCTTCTATGAATTAATTACACATGCTCTTCTCCGTTAAGGGGAATTGGTAGTAATAGTAGTTGACTATTGGATCGGAGTCGAGGTCGTAAGTGAACTACAAGCTTAATTTGGAATTGGGCGATGTATTTGCCGAGATACGGTCACGGAAGTTAATTTGCTACCCATTTCAAAGAAAACCTGCTTGAAGTTGTCATTGTCATTAGAGATGCGAGTCATTTGTAATTGATAGGGAACTCAACCTTATTGCTGTGGAATCTCAGATTGACTTTTGGAACTAAGGTGTGTCACAATTTTATTTCCTTGACTGTACGAAGACGGCAAGACAAAATAGCAGCCTAGTCAAAGGAGGAGGTCCGTTGCTAGGGCATTTATGATTGATCACTTTGTTAAGTAATTAGGAAAGACCTGAAAGAGGGAAAAGAAGTCAGATTGGTGCAAAGGATGAGCCCCTGCAAGCATGTTTGAAAGTTCGTGAGCATCTGTAAACAAAAGAAAGAAATACATTCATTCGTGAAAACTGACTTACAAAAGGAACAAAATACTGATATAAACCAAAAAACTGTTGTCACGAAATAGTAACGACTAAGCGTTATGCTGATATTAAACCTATGGTCAGATGACTTTGTTTAGTCATTAGGAAAGAGTTGGAAGAGGCCGATGCACATGGGGACAAATTGGTAGAAGGGTTAGGGCTCGTAAGATTTCAAGTAAGATAATGTTACTTTATTGTGTTACTAATCAATGAAGCTGTGCCGCCAACTACTTAAGTTTATACTTATGGCAAAATCAGTGTAAAATATTTCAACTTGAAAAAAATGACAATTGTATTTTGAATGGCAATTAGTGCACTCACTTTCACATTCTGCATGCACCTTATAACAACTAATTGACACGTATAGCTTGTTGGTTTTGCTCAATCATTCACATGGAACCTACAAAAAGGCCACACAACATGAATCTAACTGTAGCTAACTGTGTATAACTGTAAAAAAAAAAAGATAAAAGAAATTTATTTAGTAAGTAGGCCGCTCGGGCACTTTTACACGTCAAGATACTACCAGCGCTTCCCAAGAGGAGACCACTGCTGAGAAGAAACGCCGCAAGAAACTCAGCAGTCAGTCATTTGATATTCTTACTATGAAGCATCTAATAATACCTTTTCAAGCCTGGTTTTACAATGTTTTTACTGCAGCTACTGCTGAATAGTGTTGATATTCGAGGATTTATGTAACTATACATGATTGTAACAATGTCCCGAAACACGAAATAACTATATTTACTCATAAAAATCCCGATAAAAATCCCTACAGTTATTCAAAAATGAATATTTGTATTTTGTTTGCTAGGCCTTCAAGCGCTAGATCATTTTATTGTCATATTCATAGTAAAATAAACATAGTAAAATTTACCTTTAAGTAAACTAAAAAAAATACTTTATAACAGAAGAATACTTGGGCTTAAATTAAGGTAGCCCCAGCACGAAAACGACACGGCTAGCGTAGTTTGAAGCATCTCTTCAATCAAAACGTTAATTTTCTTGGGTCATTCCACTTTGGACCCTTTCCAACACCTTGTAACTTTGAATCTAGAATAGGGTATGGAAAATATTAGTTATCTCCATAAGTGTTCAGTTTTGGTTAGTGATTGACAGTTTTTAATGATTGCAGATAGATGTGATACTGCATCACCACATAATGATTTATTTACTTATATTCTGCATTAAGCACGGATGTTGATGAAAAGTATCATCAAGTGCTTGAAATAGTACAAGACATTATAGTTTACTGATTGAACTATTTAACTAATTTAGATACGACATTCACAATGCACATTTGAATTACTGTCGTGACAGTAACGTTCGGCTGTAAACTTTTACTATTTTTGGATCTGTAACAAAACGGACCTTGCAAAAGGGCCTACGACCACTGATGTTTTTCTAAATGCCATACAAAAAAAAACACATTTTCTTGCTCATCAAAAACACTTACAATAAAATTATATTAGCACTCACGAAATATTACCAATAACTCTCGCTCGTCATAAAAAAAACACCTTCAAACTCAACCCTTTCTACTTTGAAAACAGGCAAATAGGCCTGGCAATGCTATTTGCAGATTAAACCGCTTAAATTGATTAAAGTCAATATCAAGTTCGTTTACTTCCTCTCTCCACTGTATACTTAGACAAACTCGTAACTTTCTTTAAGGTGCGGTTGCAAAAACAACTATGCATTTTAAAAGTTAACGTTCAGAGTGTTATGGGTTAACCTGATGAGCGAGGACAAATAACACAAACGACTATGCACAAGTAAAACTATAATTAATAATGAAGTCGTTTAAAAAGACGTTAGTACTTAAGCCTACTTATTTATCTAATTCTTAAACTAATGTTGAGCGCCAGGAGGGTTTAAATCTGTTACGGATCCCTGCCAATCCCAAGTGCCACCGGCTAGCAGCAACTTGCTTGTTTAATAAAAATGACCTGATTATTTCTATGACTCGAAGGGCGTATCCACAGGCTAAAACAAAGAACCCTATCGTGACTATGTGTAAATAATTTATAGGTAAACAAAACACTACGCCTTAATTACATCTAAACTCACCCCTTCGCTGAATCACAAACACAAAAGTATATCCTTTAATAACGTAATATTTCCTTAAACATTGTCACTTAATTTCAACTTGAGGGTAATTTTCGTGAGCGTTATAATATCTTACACAGATGTGACCTCCTTAGCAACATGAGCTGGAATGAGTGACCGCACCGAATTTTGTTTAACTTAAATCAAATTATTTGCTCAAAATAAATAAATAAATAGAAAAAGATACGCGCGCAAATCGCGGGGATCGAACGCCGAACATCATGCGCCATAGCCTCACCGTCAATCCCCTGCACCACCGAGACAGTTAAGATGTGCGTTGAAATAACCCTATAAGTTGCGAATTGGACGATCTCAACGATAAACTACGAAAAATGACCCTTATCATCACATACCTCCTCCCTCATGAAAAAAATAAATAATCTAAATTATTTATTTTTTCCTCTATATGGCTTTAAATCCTTTATATGCCATCTGCCAATGTTTTTCCCAAAAATGTTATTTAATCTAAAGATGTTCTCGGTTATTTTTTCAACTACAATGGCCTTTTCAAATTTTGGAGCTAGTTTAGCCATAAACTTATTGCGTGCATTCGATAAGTATTTTGTTCTTTTCCAGACTATATCACCTGACAAGAATGATCCTGGTCGTGTTTTAAGATTGTAATGCTTACTGCTATCATAATGCGCTTTGATGATTCTTTCCTTCACTGTATTGAAAATTAATTCCCTTTCCTTTATGTTTTGGATACAAAACGCCGTGTCAACATTACCCGCTAGGGCCAAATTTAGCGCTTGATCACCTAATGGATGCGATGGCGTAGGCACTGAAGTTTCCCTACCAAAGAACAGATATGATGGCGTGTACCCAGTGGTCTCATGAACCGCAGTCCTAATGGCATGACCTATGTCGTCCAAATTGCTATCCCATTCGTTATGTTTCCTAGATTTTATGTAAGTCGAAATCATTGTGCCTATAACTCTATTGACTCGCTCCGTAGGGTTGCTCTGCGGATGATAATGTGGTGTATACACTATATTAGCATTGTATTTACTGGCTAGTTCCTTAAATAACTGCGACTCAAACTGCCTACCGTTATCACAGATTATAGACGTGGGTGCACCGTATAAAAGATACTGTTTTTCTACTATTTCACACAGTTTATCCGCCTTACCTGATCGAAGAGGAAATAACAGAGTGAACTTGCTAAAAAGACAAGTTATGACTAATAACATAGTATTGCATTTCTTACTTTTCGGAAATGGACCCATTAAATCTAACGCTATAGCTTGCCACGGTTGAGTTACGTCCCTGTGATGTCCCATGAGGCCTAAAGGCAACTTCTGTGAGACTTTGTGAGCGGCACAACTTTCACACCCATTCACGTACTTCTTGACATCTTCCAACATGCTTGGCCAGTAAAATTTCTGTCTTATTTTAAAATACGTTTTCCTAATGCCAAGATGGCCTGCGGAAGGACTGTCATGACACTCTTCAAAAACCTTAATCCGTAGAGCTTCTGAAACATAAAGCTTCCATAAGTCTTCCTTGTTTGGGAACTGTTCCATTTTGTTTTTTTTGTAAAGAAGTCCATCTTGTACTGTCCACCCCCGTTGCTTTCTCTGAGACGATACCTTAGCGGCCTTCTCTTGGTACCACTTATCCTTATGGTTTTCCAAGATTTTTATGGTACTAATTTCCATATCCATATTTACCATATTTCTAGATAAAGCATCAGGAACCACATGACTCTTACCTGGTCTGTGGACTACATCAAAGTCAAATTGCTGGAGCTTCATAGCCCAACGCGCGAGCCTGCCATGCGGATCCTTCATTTTGTGAAGCCAGAGCAAAGCGCTGTGATCTGTCACAACCGTAAAGTGTACCCCGTCAACATAAGGTCTAAATTTTTCAATGGCGTAAACTACACTTAGTAGCTCCCTTTCAGAAGTTGAGTATTTTGACTCACGATCATTTAATTTACGACTAAGGTACGCAATTGGTTGTTCTGTACCGCTAACCTCTTGACACAGAACAGCTCCAACACCCTTGTTCGACGCATCGCACTGTATTATAAAAGGCTTTGTGTAGTCTGGACACGTCACCACAGGAGTTGTGGTTAAAAGAGTTTTCAGCGTAACAAAGGCTGTCTCCGCCTCCTCAGTCCACACTAATCTTTTGGCCTTTTTTCCTTTTGTTAAGTCATGCAAAGGAGCCGCAACCACTGAAAAGTCTTTAACAAATCTCCTATACCAACTGGCTAGGCCAATAAATCGTTTCAGTTCGGTATAGGTATTTGGTCTTGCAAAGTTTATAATTGCCTCAACTTTTTCTGGATCTGTTCTAAGTCCATCTTTGTCAATAATATATCCCAAGAACCGAAGACTGGACCTCGCAAACTTGCACTTGTCAACGTTAATTGTAAGGTTAGCTGTCTTTAAAATCACCATAACTTTCCTCAATAGTTCCATATGCTCTTTAAAGTCTGTCGAACAGATCACTATGTCATCCAAATATGCCCAAACCTTGTCATCCTCTGCATGGAACAAGATGTCCATCAACCTTTGCTGTGTTTGCGAGGCGTTGACCAAACCGAATGGCATCACCTTAAAGTGAAACAATCCCCTGCCTGGCACAGCAAACGCCGTTTTTTCTTTGCTTTTTTCTTCTAGCTCTATTTGCCAGAACGCCGATTTTAGGTCAATGGTGCTTAAAAACTTGGCATTGCGTAAATTGTCAATGACGTTTGCAACTCTAGGCAAAGGATAGGTGTCCCGTTTAGTAACCCGGTTTAGCTGCCTGCTATCCAGGCAAAGACGGTTATCGCCATTTGGCTTCTTGACGATCAAAACCGGTGAACACCATGCGCTATATGATGGTTCCACAACATCTTTGGCAAGCATCTCATCAAGTTCCTGCTCTATGGCTTTCTTTACCACTGGTGAAAAGTTATACTGCTTTTGGTGCACCGGTTTATTGTCCGCGGTATCTATGTTGTGTTTCAAGATAGCAGTCCTTCCGAGTCCGATGCCTACAGACTCTTTCATTTCGTCTATGAAGTCCGATAACTGCTGTCCCTCCTCATAACCAAGACCTTCTCTAGCTATAATTGCTGGACTATTCATTGCTATAGTGTTTAATTGTTCAACATTGCCTAGGATATTATCGCTTCTAAATTGTAACTCTACCCCAAACGCATCAAAAAAATCTTTTCCAAGAATGAGCGGTTGCTTTAAGTGAGGCATTAACATGACCGGGAAGACTTTAAACTGACTATCAAAACTAATGGGCACATCAAAGATGTCCGTAATATTGTATGTGGCCCCGTCAGCGGTTGCCATACCAACCGGCCGCATAGATGTCGCCTTCAGACCTAGATTATTCATGACTTCCGCGAATTGTGCATTCATTACTGTACGATTTGCACCGGAGTCTAGTAATCCCTCACATTGATACCCAAGAACATTCAATATAACATACGATCTATTATCGTTAACTTTATTTATAACTAAAGGACAAAGTATATGATCATCACTATGTACGAAAAAACTTCTGACTGTACATAGCCATGCCTGCCACTCACTGCTGTCACGACTGAAGGAGAAATCTAGTTGGCAGGCTCGGAATTTCCCCCTTGCGCGTTTCCCTTGCATTCACAGTCCTTAGACGTCACCCCAAACCGGCCACATTTGTAACAAAATAGTCTTTGTTTAGGAGTGCCGCATTCTCTAAACAGGTGCCCACTCTCTCGGCAATTCCAACAACGTTTTGCCGGGATCGGGTCTGCCTTAACTTCCGCTATCTGTACTATTTCCCTAAAATCTTTGCTATCCGTTTCTACTGCAATTCTGTACGCTAGGTCTGGTTCCAATGTTTTTTTGTCCATTTTGGGTTGGTGAAAATTATCACAATTAATTTTAGTCCGTTCTATGACTCTGAGTACATCTATCAAGTCGGGAATTGAACTAAAATCATCTCTACACACGGCTCTTTGATAATAGGGCTGCAGGTTTTTTAGAATTATTAATATCTTCTCTTTTTCCGTCATCCTATTCGGTAACCTCTTAAACATATTTTGCATGACAGCTATGTAAATCAAGACAGATTCTTCGTCGCCTTGTGTCCTGGCCTTAATTTCCGCTAATAACTCCTCTTGGTAAAACGGCTGCTGAAATGTACGCTTGAGTAAGATGACTAGATCCTCCCAACAGTTGGCATACTCTTTATTTGCACGGTACCAAATAAGGGCATCGCCTTCAAAGAAATCTATAGCATAGCGCCATAAGTCCAAATCAGACGCATTCCTAGCCTCCTTTAGCTCTGAAACACGTTCTAGGAAAGCATTTACACTCATGTTATTTCCTCCCGAGAATTTCAGCCCCCACTGATAAATAGGAACTAGTTTCCGCCTTGTGAAGTCCTCCTCAACAGTAGAGGTACGAAGCAGCCTCGCCCTACCCCCACTATCATGCCTATTAGTCTCCCACTGCCCACTTGAAAAACTAACGTTTCTGCTATTTTCAGCCACTTGTTCTTTAATTGTCTTACGTGAAATGTCAACTTTATCTACGTATTTAGATGAACTCGCGTTACTTTCTAATTTCTGTATAATGCGGAGGCCTAATTCCCCTAAAGTAGTTTGCAAAATTTCTTTGTCCTGAACCGTTAGATTTTCATCTTCAACTATATCGTCCTGACCTTCTAGCTTCTCCAATAGAACCCTACACTGCTGTTTAAGACCATCCTTTCGAATACCGTCATCCTCACTTTCATGCTTCATTAATTCTAGTCTATTGTCTACGTGATATAGTCTGGACACTAACCGTTTGAAAGACGCCCTGTCAGGCCTCCCCACAATCTCCGTAATATAATTTGAGAGAACATTTAATTTAGCAGCGCAAATCTCTAACTCAAACATGTCCTGCGCCCCGCTGTGCGGTGCTTTTGTCTCAAGTGGAAGTCCCTCTGACTGTTCACTAACCATAAGCTCCTTTAATAAGCCTTTCATAACCGGAACCGTGCTTTTTATCTTAATCCCGCGGCTCGCCAATTCATATTCCAGCTCATCTTTTAACAAAAAATTAGGGTCCATCGTTAGAAACTATAAGTGCAACTTCCTAAAACTGCTAAACACTAACCAGAAGTCTGCATTTAACTACAATTAATATTGACCCCAAAAACAAACACTATTCTATCATACAACAACCGTTATCTAAATTTGGGTCGAAACAACCAATTAGGTATGTACCTACCTCCTACTTCACTTAATTATTAAATGACGTATCCGTCACGTAATATTCACATATAAGCACCTAAATATTCTAAGCCGGAGTACACTAAACTACCTTAGTAACATTTATATTACAGTATAAACAAAAGCTAAAATCAATAAGACCCTTAAATCAACACGTAATATAAAACAATATAAAACAAAACAAGCAACGTTTAAAAAACCATTTCACCCCGTCATAACTATACACGGGACGGCCGTTTGAAACACTTGTTAAACTAAAATATAAACGAATTATACTGTCCTCTTAACAACCCTCTTGAAATTTTAACGTTAGGCGCCACTGTTATGGGTTAACCTGATGAGCGAGGACAAATAACACAAACGACTATGCACAAGTAAAACTATAATTAATAATGAAGTCGTTTAAAAAGACGTTAGTACTTAAGCCTACTTATTTATCTAATTCTTAAACTAATGTTGAGCGCCAGGAGGGTTTAAATCTGTTACGGATCCCTGCCAATCCCAAGTGCCACCGGCTAGCAGCAACTTGCTTGTTTAATAAAAATGACCTGATTATTTCTATGACTCGAAGGGCGTATCCACAGGCTAAAACAAAGAACCCTATCGTGACTATGTGTAAATAATTTATAGGTAAACAAAACACTACGCCTTAATTACATCTAAACTCACCCCTTCGCTGAATCACAAACACAAAAGTATATCCTTTAATAACGTAATATTTCCTTAAACATTGTCACTTAATTTCAACTTGAGGGTAATTTTCGTGAGCGTTATAATATCTTACACAGATGTGACCTCCTTAGCAACATGAGCTGGAATGAGTGACCGCACCGAATTTTGTTTAACTTAAATCAAATTATTTGCTCAAAATAAATAAATAAATAGAAAAAGATACGCGCGCAAATCGCGGGGATCGAACGCCGAACATCATGCGCCATAGCCTCACCGTCAATCCCCTGCACCACCGAGACAGTTAAGATGTGCGTTGAAATAACCCTATAAGTTGCGAATTGGACGATCTCAACGATAAACTACGAAAAATGACCCTTATCATCACAAGAGTTCTTTGCTCTATGGTCAAGATTTAGGAAGCTTGGAAATTGAGCGATGTTAAGCAGATTCGCGAGTGCATTTGAGATACTGTATCTGTATTTTTGATGTTTAATTCGTAAAGTGGCTTGAATAGAAAAGCGTATTAACTAGATACTAGCTTCTGCCTGTGACTTCGACCGCGACCATCCCACGGGGACAGTGTTTTTTTGTGTTATGAACGGTAGCCATGTTCCCTTGTTACAATGACACTAATTTCATAGAAAGTAACATATCATCAAAAGCTATTTACTGTTTCAGGTTATCTTAAATATTCATTACGTATGTTAGATTGGGCTAGACTTGTGACTATCACAAAACCTAAACTCTTGTGTTTGGAAAACCTTCTTGGAAAGAACTTCTGCAAAATTATTCGTTCTATGAATTGAGTGTCCACAAAAACTGGTGACCTACTCATCTATACTTCTATATAAATATTATAAAGAGGTAAAGTTGGTAACTTTGTAAGGGGTAATCTTTGGATCCTCGAGAAACACGTTATTCGTGAGTGTCATAGACTATATATATTTAAAAAAAAGCCTAATTAGGTGGGCACGGGAACAGCTAGTATTATATTAATTTAAGTTGTAAGCCATTTTCATTCCAAAATTTTATCCTAGCGTAAACAAGTAACAAACATACTCTTCCACAAACTTTTACATTAATAGGCAACTAGCTGTTACCTGCGACTATGTCCGAGTAGAAGTGGTTTATCACAACTCCCTCGGGCGCTGTTCAATTTCCCGAAATAAAAAGAGCCCTTCCCGGTCCAAGCGGTGTAATTTTCAGACTATTTTGATCCATAGTTGGTTAATGTATACAAACAGAACTTTGCGCATAGGTGCAAAAAAGTCATCTGTGCGCCAAATTGACTCAACTTTCGTTCAAAAAACCCTGGTGTGCACTTTGAAAACATAAAAGTCATCTGTGTGCCAAATTGACTCAACTTACATCCAAGAAACCTTGGTGTGCACTTTGAAAACATAAAAGTCATCTGTGTGCCAAATCGATTCAACTTTCGTTCAAGAAACCCTGGTGTGCACTTTGAAAACATAAAACTCATCTGTGTGCCAAACTAGCCTTATGAAAAAAAGTATTTTAACGATGGGTCCAAAGATATTTCAAAATTGCCTCGTGATATGAAAACTAAGAGCTCGAGTCAATTTAAATCACTATTGTTTGAACCTCTTGTTGAAAAATGTTCTATATAGATTAAGATGTTATTTGTATGTGCTGGCTTGCATATTATGTAATATTAAATTTGTGACCTTTGTATTTATATTTAATTCATTGTACGCCGAAGGTACATCATAAACATTTTTTAATACATATCACCTATGATGACGAAATAAAATGATTGACTGATCTCGCATTTATCATAAGTATAGATGTAAGTATTTTTTATGACATGGCGTATACTTATTACTATTTTTAATATTGTTATATTCAATTAAACGAGTAATATTCTATAATAATATAATATAATATAATAGTAATATTTGATAAGACCACCAGAAGGTATATACAGGGTGTCCAGTAAATAATGGATAACCTTCTACCCATCCATGGGGCACCTCAGGCTGGTCCCTAAAAAGGACTTACAGGTTTGGTAAAAGTTGCATGGTTTTCGAGATAATCGAACTTTTCTATTTTCTTAATAATTAGCACCTTGCTTCACTGTAATGACTGCCAAGGTCACAAATAAAGAGATTTTGTCGTTCTGTTTGCTGTTAAATATTCTTTAATAGTGATGCTAACGGATGTGTCTTAGAGCATTATAGTAGCGACACTAATTTCTTGTTAAACATATCTTAATTTATAACTTCACATTTTGCTTTAAAGTTTGCAACAACTTTGACTGCTTGTGGTGAAAAAAAATTGTATGAAGACCAGAGTGGCCAATATGTTGAAAAATAGTGTATCTAATACTGATTCTAAACTGGTATAACACATGGTGTTTACGTCTTTACAGATAAAGTTATTGCTGTTAGTATTCACTAAGAGCGAATTTTACCAAAACACCAAGTTATCGATAAGTAACTCTTTACTTGATTGGGTTAGTCATATCATAAAAAACGCTTCTCTTATGAAAACCAATGTCTAATTACTGCAAAATAATGAATCATAGAATACTTGAAACCTACATCAACAATAATATTTGTAAATAAAAACCGAATTTAGATAACGTCGTCAATGTAATCGTAAAAACAGATTCGGTTTTTATTTACAAATATTATTGTTGATGTAGGTTTCAAGTATTCTGTGATTCATTATTTTGCAGTAATTAGACGTTGGTTTTCATAAAAGAAGCGTTTTTTATGATATGACTAACCCAATCAAGTAAAGAGTTACTTATCGATAACTTGGTGTTTTGGTAAAATTCGCTCTTAGTGAATACTAACAGCAATAACTTTATCTGTAAAGACGTAAACACCATGTGTTATACCAGTTTAGAATCAGTATTAGATACACTATTTTTCAACATATTGGCCACTCTGGTCTTCATACAATTTTTTTTCACCACAAGCAGTCAAAGTTGTTGCAAACTTTAAAGCAAAATGTGAAGTTATAAATTAAGATATGTTTAACAAGAAATTAGTGTCGCTACTATAATGCTCTAAGACACATCCGTTAGCATCACTATTAAAGAATATTTAACAGCAAACAGAACGACAAAATCTCTTTATTTGTGACCTTGGCAGTCATTACAGTGAAGCAAGGTGCTAATTATTAAGAAAATAGAAAAGTTCGATTATCTCGAAAACCATGCAACTTTTACCAAACCTGTAAGTCCTTTTTAGGGACCAGCCTGAGGTGCCCCATGGATGGGTAGAAGGTTATCCATTATTTACTGGACACCCTGTATACATACATATACACACACACACATATATGTGTGTATATAAATTATTCAGTCTCGTCATTAATGGGGGAGCGCGAAATGGTGATGCTGCAATTCAATAAACCTGGGTAAGCTTTTTAGTTGTAACGCCGATGTCTATTCGTTTTCTGTTTCGTTTATTCTTCAGAACAGGGGAGGGGTAAGAATATACGACAATGCAGTGCTGCAAGCCCCCTGATTAGCCTCATTAGTGGCAGCAGCATGATAAGCGACGCCTCGTAATTAAGTATCTTTTATGATCGATCTCCTCAAAAAACTAAAGCTCATCTAAAAGATTATTAATTTCCGTGTAAGAAAAAGCGCTTGTAATGTGGGGGCCAGGGACAGTAGTCAAACTCAAGATGGTCGATTAATAACTAACTTTATTGGAGTAAATACAGTGCTTATATAATTACTTAACTAGGTTACACGCGGCTGGTGGTCTGCACGTGGAAGGTGTTATATGTCTTATCCTACATTCTATTCTAAACATGGTCTTACCCCTATATGGTTATGTGTAATTTTACTATTCTATATATGGTTAGGTGTTATGTTACTTACAATATGATATCTAACTTATACCTACACTACACGCTGCTGCATTCAGACAACAAACCAAAAACTAAAAAAAAAACACTGCCAAGTTTTTCGCATTGCAGTACCTATTGGCATTTCGTGTTCCACCATTAATGACGAGACTAAATTTATATACAATATATCGTGCGTTAAAAAGAAAAGTGGCGTTATTCAAAAAAATATCAAAAGTGTTTTATTACATAAATCAACTACTTTTTGCCTATATTTTAAGTTGGCAAAGCGGCCCTCCGCAGTTTTCTTCCTATCACTACAGATGGCACCGTTGTCATTTTTCCACTACGCTATAGTCCGCCATCTTTTTTGTAGAAGAGCGACGCTCTCGCAGTTGCAATCCAGTCACAGTGGTGAATAGACGTGTGTTTTTGTGGAAATCTGACATATCTCGGAATAGTGTGAAAATTTGATATAAACAGGTAAGTGTTATTTAATGAAAAATGACATTTTAGAAAAAACTACTCTTCAGTCTTAACTTATCAACGTAATTTAAAATACTAAAATGACACTTTTTGATTTGAGTATAGAAAGTTAGAATAAAGTTTTGTACCAAAGTGATACCTTTTGTAAGATGACGTTTTTCTTTATTTATTTATTTAGAGTTACCGTGGGTTCATTGAATGTGAAGCGTCACTTTTAGAAATGAGACGTTTAAGTTCAAAATACTACTATGAAATTTTATGGTGACTAATAGAAAAACAACTGCTAGTTTTGTTTTTTCTAAATTAGGAGTCATCATCATCATCATCATCATCAGCCCGGGGGCGTCCACTGCTGGACAAAGGCCTCCCCCAAAGAGCGCCACAAGTCACGGTCTTGAGCCGCCCGCATTAAATTAGGAGTATAAAATTTATTTGTTTGCGACTTTTAAATAAGTAAGATTTACTTACGTCACAATTAAGTCTGTCAATGGAAAATCAAAATAACCTAAAACCATCTTTAGTTGACCAACGTTAGTTGTTAATAATGAGCTGAAATGAAAACATAAAATAGCAAAAACCACCGAAAAACAATTTAAAATGCACAGACATAAAACATAACACCATGCTTAAGCAAAAAAATACCATGAGCTGATACCCTGTCCCATACTCAAGATAAATAGATGATGTGAAGCGTAATAATTAAATACCTAAACGTTTGTCAAAAAAATGTCGTTAACACACTATGATATCAAATAGAATTTTTCGTGCGTCTTGTGTATAAATTTAAATAAGCTGTAAACTCGAAAAACATAATTATATTGAAATTAATCATTCGGCAACAATAAATCTAATTTATTAAACTTGAATACCCACGAGAAAGTGTCAGAGTGTCATCAAGATAGGTATATTATAGAAATGAATCGTTTGGCAACAAAAAATCTAACTTATAACACTTGAATACCTACGAGAAAGTGTCAGTCTAATCAGGATAGGTATAATATATAGGTACATTTACTTACACAGACTTGTGGTTATCTAAATTCAAAGCGTTGTTCACTATACGCTTAGTGCGACTACTTATTTTATTGATTTTCGTAGCCAAATCACACCACTTAACCAAAATTTTAACATAACACGTGCAGGCTAACTCGACATTTGGCTGGCGACTGCGCGTTTGATTCAAACGCGCAGTCGCCAGCCAAATGCCGTGCGCCGGAGCCGTTCGAACTCATTCAAACGGTTTGAGTGAGTTCGAACGGCTCCGGCGCACGGCAATGGCATGAAGTTGGTGGGGGAACAGGTACTACCAACCTAAACGCGTCAAATGAAACGAACAAAGACTAACGTCTATGAATATAACACTTGACTTACAAAAACTAGTAACTTCAAGTAAAAAAACACATACTACATTTAAAAAGTTATGATTAAACTCGTTCGACCACATCAAAACCTAGTAAGCCTCTATGACTTTTTGAATACCTAGTAAGTGCATGTCATATACCTACTAGGTATTTGAAATAGTTTTGTGACATACTGGATTTTGAAATGGTCAAGCCCGTTTGTTTCTGTAGGTACTTAGTAGGTTTCGGGGTACTCATATCTGTGAACCTGACCGAGATAGGTCTCTAAATGATTTTGCATCCGGTAGGGACTTACTAGGAACCACGTTTTATGCAAGAAATACAAAATTGAATTTTTGAGACTTGCTAGGTTTTGAAATGGCGCAGCCGAAAGCGCTGCGAATTATT
This sequence comes from Acleris sparsana, assembly GCA_923062465.1. Lineage (NCBI taxonomy): Eukaryota > Metazoa > Arthropoda > Insecta > Lepidoptera > Tortricidae > Acleris > Acleris sparsana. Next base: position 5,369,654 of record OV281308.1, on the reverse strand, counting down.
GAGTATAAGTTTATGTTTTCTTTTTTATTTCTTTAAAAAGTACCCACTTTTATCCTACTTGAATCGATATAAAAAAATAATAATTTTATGTCGAGTTTCGAAAAAATCTACCTGTTTGATTTGGTGGTTTCGCCAAAAATATTACTTATTTCGCATCATGTACCTTGCTATTGGCAATATTTTTAACACTTCAGTGTAATTTCATTTGCTTTTTATATTCAATAAACAAAGTTTTCTTCCACAATTTGTATTTTATTTCATAAAAGGTCACCGTAAAAGGTTAACTATTTTTATGGAAAAGTGGCATTTATTAGGCTAACAAGGCTTTATTTCTACTTTTCACATTACATTTTTATAAAAAGAAATAGAAAAAATTTTTACGAAGAAAGTGATATATAATACTTAGTTACTTGTTCTATACCATCTTCAACATATTGAAATAAGCGTGCCCGAAACTTTTAACTCTCGTCCTGTAAATTTTGATGATTTTGAATAACGTCATTTTTCTTTTTAACGCACGATATCATCCGGTAGTCTTATCGAACTAGGTTTAGGGTCGTGGGTTCTCCTACTATACGATGGAATTGCCCTATGCTTTTAATTTGAATTCTTGTACATATCACTGTTTCTCGTTCATGTCACTTACGCTAAACCTAAGTCGAGATTGGAAAACTTCAAACCGGCATCTTGAACCTACTCTAGCGGAATAAGTCGGCAAACTTTACCACGAACTCTAATAGGGTAGGTCTATTAACTTCTACTACAACTTAGTTACTCCTAAAATTTCTAGCATGTAGGGTAGTTTTGACTTTTCTTAGGGGTCAGTTATAAGTGTGCCGAAAAATGATGAGCGAAGCGATGTCTTTACATCATCACGGACTATGACAAGCTTTTTCTTTATTTGCAATGTTTGTATGTATTGTATGTATGTATTAATCAAATGTTTATGATCACATAATTATAATAAATGTGATGACGATGCAATATTGTGGTATCTAAGAGCTGATTTGATGATGGAGTTGGAAGGTCAGGATCTCCGCTATGCTTAACGTAGACCCTCTGTTTATAAAAACGAAACTAATGAATCCGTGTTGGGATTCATTAGTTTCGTTTTTATCAACAGATAAATACTTTGCAAATAATATTGTTAAAATTTTGATACCGAATAGTAAAAACATTGAAAGCGGAAACAACACGCCACCATGTGTTTTTTTGGTTCGGTTATCGTTTTTACATTCCAAAATAGCACAATAAAGCATGCTTCTGAATTTATTTCCTATATTAGGTTGCGCGGAACTCCGCATAACTAAGCCACACGTTACACGCCCACTTAACAATCCTACTGTTTTTTTTGTTCTGTGATAGCTCATGATTTACGTGACAGTAATGGCCGCTGAGTTAAATACATTGCCATAACACGTCGAAGACAATAATATTTGACCAACGACCACCTAGCATCGTGATCAACAAAAAAATAGATTTTACCGCCCAGAATAGAGGCCTACCTCAAACACTGCGAGTATTCAATTCAATCGCTACGCTGTAGCTCGTAGCCGTATTTCCGCTACATAGCAGGGATTTGCTACGAATCGGGCTGAGATTCTACGCGGTACAACCATACCTATTCGTTTTTACGTATTATCGTATTTAATAGCTCTTATTTAATTGACATTATCCTTGCGCTTATAACTGTGTAAAACAGTTTATACACGGTTTACTGGCTGAGTGAGCAGGGCCGAGACCCAGTTGTTTTAAATTACAATAATCTTTTAAGAATTGTTATTCATAATGTTTATTATTAAGAACTTCTTCAATATACTAAAACACTTTTCTCAATAACGACTTATTAATAACTTTTTTAAATGCATCATTGACAAAGCTCTTACACATGTCCAGGATATTATTGAATACCTAATTTACCATATCATAAACATTTTTAATATTGAATATTTTTTAAGTAATTTGGTAGCTGTTGGATTATTTTCTAAAATACCACGTAACCCTAAGCCTTGTATCTTCTTGAAATCATAACATGAGTTCGAAAAGAAACTTGCAAATTAGATATCAGAGTTTCGTGTTTCTTAATAATTAACTTACGTGTATAGTCTCAGAGTTGTATAACGGTAACGAATTGGATTACTTATCTAAATAATACATACGAGTCTTGAGAAAATATAGTATTACTAGCTGTTTGCGTCCGGCGCTGCCAGGGTGTATTAGTTTTTTACAAACCTAACCTAACCTAACCTAACCTAACCTAACCTAACCTAACCTACCTAATAAGTATAAAATAAATCGGTCAAACCGTTTCGGCGGAGTTCGACCGTGACACGAAATTTATATACATATGATTATAGATATATGTCACGATACACTCATTCAAAGTTGGTGAGTAGAGTCTGGCAAATGAAACATGAGAATGAAAAAACGGCAACACTGTAGTGTCGTCCCTTTTTTCTTAGATTGATTTGAAAGGGACGACACTACAGTGTTGCCATTTTTTCATTCTCATGTTTCATTTGCCAGACTCTAAATAAATCAGGAAATCTTTAGACACAAAAATTGACCCAGTCCTTAACTACGTTAACTCGACCCAACGTAGAACTGTGTTCCAGTGATATTTTGTTTGATACTTCCAATGATAACAATGGTAAGCCTTTATTTATTTTATCGAATTTTACTCAAGTTGTCATGATTCATGTAAAGTTGTCATGATTCTATTTAGGGCAAATTGTCAATTCCAATTTTATATACAGATGCCATTCGTAAAGATACTTTGACAGTAGTCCGGATAATGTCAGCATATATTTTACTTTACACATATTATTGCAAAGTGGCCAGTAATAGACGATTCACCCTTTTTTCAATCGAAAATATAAATATTCTTATAAATATCGTAATTACATATCCATTAACCGTAAAAAAGAAGGCATTGATATTCCGTAAAAATAAACCCAAATGCTTTCCGAATATTATAATAACAGTTCATACATATTTCAAAGGAAACTTATTTCGTTACCGACAAGATTATTTTTCTTGTTAGGTTTCGGTTCAGTCAAGCGTAAATGGCCTTTGGCTAACTTCCTAAATAATTCTACTTGCTAATAGTAAATAATATTTTTGTTTGTTTAGGAGCTCCTAGCAAATAACGTTAACTTCCGACAAAGTTAGGGTTAGACCATGTTAGTCAAATATAAAAAAAAATATGATAATTATCAATCTAAATATGGCCAAGTGGGACTTGAACTCGCTGACGAAGGGTTCCGTAGTTTTGTTTATTTTTAAAGAATAATTTATTTTAGTTATTTTGTTGATATAGCGGCAACACTGAAATTGTATGAGATACAGTAAGCTGACAGACGTACGGACTGATATTATAGTGGAATAATAGCAATAATAGTAGTTTGGTACTCGTACCAAACTATCATTTCATCAACACTATCTTGATAGTTAGAAATCCACTACCGTACATTTTTCGAGGGCTTTCTTGCCACGCACCTTATCTATGTGGAATCAGCTTTCAACGTCTGTATTTCCGAACCAAAACGAAATGGGGGCCTTCAAAAAACGAGCCTACTTTTTTGTCAAAGGATGGCAGCCCACCTATGATTCCCCTGTTGTTGCCGGTGTTTATGGGTCGTGATGATCACTTACCAACAGGTGGCTCGCTTGCTCGCCTGCCTCCTCCACAAAAAAAAAAGTTTTAGTTGCTACTGGCGGCGTTCATACATTTGTGTGTGTAATTATCATGTAATCAGCGACACAATTAACTGGCCATTATTCAATCTTATTACTTTAGAATTAGGTTCACTATTTATGAGTTTACAGTGATTTCGTTAATACGACTACTTGTTAACAAAACTAACTGAAAATCGATGCAGCTTTGTAATATACAAATAAATAAATGAATATTAGGGGGCAGTCTCACATGAGTTGACCTAGTCCAAACTAAGCTCTAGGCTTGTACCACGGGTACTCCACTACGATAAATTTACTAATATAGAGAAATACAATACCTATAGGTAAATAGTTAAATAAAAATCATCCAAGACTTAGAAACAAATAATGACGCTCATCAAAAAATAATTCCCATGCGGGAAATGAACCCGGAACTGCTGGCTTCGTAGGCAGAGTCACTACCAACTAAGCCAGCAAGTCTCGTCTATTAATAGTGTGCCTCGATTTTGTTCTAAACCAGTATTTAAGTGAAGCCACTTAAACACTAGTTCAGAACCACTATATTAAAAAACCACTCTACGAGAGCCTCAATTCCACTTGGCTTTACCCGGTTTGCTTTCGAAACCATATTACTTTTTTACGATACGGCCGCCGTTACTGTCAGGTATAAGAGGTACCATAACGTTAACAATATAATAACAAAATCGCTTGAAACAAAGTGGAATACAAGCACGTAACATAAATATAGATTAGAACCATAGATTTAAAATAGCGGAGCGCAGATGTCATTAAGTATTTAGGAAATTTAAAGTTTAGTCAGTGTTGAAACGAACAAAAAATAATATTAATCGACTTCTGACTTTACTAAATAATGGATTATGTGTTGTATGGTATTGATTTTTTACCTGACGTTACCGAAGCATTTATGTTATGATGTTAGCAATTAAGAGTTAAGACATCTATGATTAGTTAAACCGCAGTATTAATAAAACTGATGGGCCAATTAAGACACCATTTACTTTAAAATTAAATAATTTTTAATCAGGTTCTTGGCTAGTTGATGGAACGCTATTAGAATTTTATTAATTTAATTTTAGGTTAACTTGTAATAAGGGCAACATTGCCGTTTAGCCTCTTACTTTTAATATGTTTTTATTACTTACTTGAGAGTACACTGAACATGCTGTTATTCCAGTAATTGTAATTTTATATATATATTTTTTGAAATACATTTTTACTTATTAAAAGTTCTCGAGTGGCGGCCCCGCACCGGTGGACGGAGTGTTGGACGGCCTCCCACCCGGTGGTCTGACGACCTGGTTAGGATCGCGGGGAGCCGCTGGATGTAAGCGGCTCAAGACCGTGACTTGTGGCGCTCTTTGGGGGAGGCCTTTGTCCAGCAGTGGACGCCCCCGGGCTGATGATGATGATGATGAAATTGTTTATGTTCGTTATTATAATTTTGTATTCTACCTCTATCTCTGGCATCAGCTGATAATCAGCGCTGAGGACCTGCCCAGGTACAAGCTGAGTTGAATGGCCTTTTCGGCTTTAGTATCTTGTACTTTAGCCGAATAAACGCCTCATTCATTCATTCATTCATTCAAGCAGTTTAATAGATAACAGCTCTGAAAGTAGGGGTTGAAATGACCCATCATATAACGGTGTCACGATAGTACGTTCAGTATCTTTGGCAATTTTATCCCCTACTATACAGTTCGTGACTGTACAAATGACAGAATTAAAGTTTTCCAAGAAACATTTCCGAATCAAAACCAACCATAAAGGATAGTATTATCTAGATTGCGTCAGCATGGAACTATTTGTGGCGATAGACCATAATGCAGGCTTAATGTTGCTATTGCGTGCCCACACAGCCTAATCTTGGTACATGTCAATTTTCCTTTTATGTTCTAGTCGAGTTACGTTGTAAATTGCTGGATTTAGTTTTAAAATTTTGTGAATTTTTAATTGGGATACACCTTAAAAAAATTTTTTTATCGAATACAGTTGAAATAGACATAATTATAAAAACACTAAATTTAAACTATTTGAAATATAAATACAGAACAATATTTTTATTGTAGTGTGTATTGAAACATTGACGGCCAGTCACTGCTACGAGTGCTACGCTGTAGCCCGTAGCATCATTATACCGCAACGTAGCGAAAATCTGCTACGAACAAAGTAAAGTTGAGGAAATGAAATTGCACCGATTCGTATTGACGATTTACATTCATACTGGTGTTAATGTTTTTATTACCCTGTTGGAATATAAAAGATAGCTGGTCCAATAGATACATTCATCTGTGCAAATAATATTTCCTCAACCGTACCCGACTATCGGGTCGTTGGCTCTAAATATGGTAAAGAGTATTGTGTATTATCAAAAATCATTGACAATCAATAACATTAATTATCCAATGTAATGTTTTCAATTGGCGTGAAAGTTAGTCTCTCTGTCTGCTTGTTATGCTTTCACGGCTAAACTAGTTAAACGAATTCAATAAAATTTAGTATCGAGATAAAATTAAATAGTCTAAAAAAAGAACGTATGATACTTTTCATTTCGGAACATTGAACAGTTTCGGAGGGAATAGCTCCTACTTCTACGCGATATTGCTGGCAATGGCTAGTTATTATTTACTAGATTCTGCCCACGACCTCATTTGCGTAGATTTTGTTTATCGCTTTTCCCTTGAGAACTGTACCCTTTTCTAGAATAAAAAGTAACTATTGTGCTATTCTAGACTATAGTCCGTCTCTGTGCTAAATATTTATCTAGATTCGGTCAGCTGTTCTAGCGTGCTTAAGCATAAATGAAACGAGATATTTAGAAATATAAATACGTTCTAACTTTGTATTGTGTATAAGTTCTTTTCTGAGAAGGAAATTATTGTAGATAGCATATCGAACAAGATAAGACGCTACGATAAATCTGTAATAAGATTTGTATCTTTAATCAATCAAAAGCTGGAAGGCTAGAAGGTGAGCTGAAACTTTTATAACCCTCTTTGTGTTATATATCGAAACTAATGGAGGGTGGGTGCCACATGTCTTTCATACAAACAGTATAGGAAGCAACTCTGACTTCAACTTGTCTTCAGTTTGTTTGCTTAACTAAAATTGCAATCCTAAGATCGCAAAATGCGTTGCCAACCCTGAAGGACTAAGATGAAATGGTGTTCCTATACACCGAAACAGAACAATGCTTACACTGCTGCTTGGAGGTAGGTTAAAGGATACGTTTGTGGTAGCGATCCGGGCAGACGTTGCACAAAGATTCACCATATATCTTCCTCCTCCTCTGATATAAATTCCCACTAACCGTTATTTTCAACGATGAATATGGTCAAATTAAGTGGAATGTCACCATCAACTTAAATAGACGATTACTGTCAACAGCGCTGTCAACATGACATTGTATGAATTTGTATGAACTAACAGCCGATTAACATCTTAAATCGATAAGTGAAATTGGTAGTTAAACTCATTAATAGGATGAAAATAGACGAAATAATTGTAGCTGCATTGTAATAAAAAAAGCACAACATCGTAATTTAACAACAGTCAGCTTACTGTCTCCCCTTACTTTGCGATGAAAGCTCGTTAGGCAAAAGTTCGTACGAAAGTCGAAGATGTGAAAGTTCGTCAGTAAATCTGGGTTAGAACGACTGACCTTCTGTCGTCGTGCAATTTTTCGACCTTTTGACTACTTTGTGTAAACCTTTCATGCCCTTTTTGTAAGTATGAGTGTTTGGAGTTTGATCTAGTTTTGGCTGAACTGGTCCTTTAATGAGTATTTAAAGGTAAAAACTAGGTGGTAAATGAGAAATGCTATACTTAAACTATTATTTCTGACTAGCTTCAGCCCGCAACTTTGTCCACGTCGATTTAGATTATTATTCCCTCGAGAACTTTCAAATTTTCCGGGATAGAAAGTAGCCTATGTGGTTTAAAATGTCTGTGTGTGTGTCTAGGGTATAAGATATTAATTTTGAATTTCAACTAAATCCATCGCATCGACTAAATTTCGCATTTATAATATTAGTATGATACCAGTGATAACAGATCGATGAAGTTGGTCACTGAATGGTAGCCAGGGAATTTAAATAGGTCCGTGGTTTGACCACCTGCTCAATGGACGACGTCCGTAAAACGGCGAGGAGTCAATGGATGTGACCAGCGCAGGACCTAGGAGAGTGGCGTGGTATGGAAGAGGCCTATACCCAACAGTGGGATGGATACCTGTTAACACAAAACTCATCCTTATTTCGAATTACTGAGATAAAAAGACTTACATTTGAACAATGCATAAAAATAACATGTTTTTATTAGGTAGTGTTTTGAAAAATTATTCAGTCTTTTACCGGCCGCATCATCAAACTGCTCGTCGTAAAGCCAGGTCCCATCACCTTGATGGATGGCGTTCTTCCATGCGGTTAACTGGGCACTTCTTGCCTCGTACAGTGAAACTGTGGAACGAACTCTCTTCGGCGGTATTTCCCAACAGTTATGACATGGGCGCCTTCAAGAAAAGAGCTGACATTTCCCTAATTCGCCGGCAACGCATTGACAACTCTTCTTGAGTTGCTGGTATTTATGGACGGTGGTGATTACTTCCCATCAGGTAACCTAAATGCTCGTTTGCTCTCTTAAGTATAAATAAAAGACCCGTTAGAAAAACCTATTTTATTTATAAAACATAGAGCAGAGCTAATAATTTTAAAACCTTGCTATGATCCATCCTTGTACATAAACCAGGGTCCTTAAAAAAAAACACGAGTTACAATGCCACAGAAATGTAATACTATAATTGCGTCTAGATTTAAAACATCTTAAGGCCCTTTAATGAGGACTTATATTCTTCTTTCAGCAAAACCAAACAATAAAGTAACCAGGAAAATAATGCGTAGGACTTTGAAAAAAATATTTATCTAGCATGTGATAATTATAAATTGTTGTTCTCATTAACCAAATACCAAAGCAGCGGCTTAGTTCCCCATTTAAGTAGTAGCAAGTAAAATACTCGTAAAAGTTTTTGTAGCTTTGCACTGAACATTTTTTCAGTTCAAACGTCAAAAATGTTTGGCTTCTAGCAAATAAACCGTTCACGGCCGCATAAAATGTCATTGATGGTGAACATCTACAACATATATGATTTTTTTACGTGAACTGTTAGTTAAAGGAATTGTCTTGAAATCAAAACAATATAATTAACTATCTTATCTTTATTTCAACTTTCAGCCTAGTATAATTGTTAAGGTAATTATTATATTTTATTGTATTATTAAAGCCATAAAAAACGATTTTTTATTTTGAATCACATTTTACGATACAAAGCAACATGTTAAAAAAATGGGCAGCATGAAAACGCAAGGTTCGGCAAGGTCAACACTAATGTTTTACAAGTCATTAGTGCCAGCTGATTCTAACTCCGATATTGTTAACTTAATAAAAATAGGTTTAAACTTGTCCCAACGATAAAATCTCCCCTTCAAACGGCAAAGTCGTAAAAAGTTTCAACATTTCACTTCAGAGGCCATAAAGATGTATCGTGAGTAGCGGTCTTTAGTCATAAATTAGTTGGAAAACTAATAAAATAAATCTACTAGGCAAACATAAATAGAGAAGAGAAAGCTACAGCAGGCCAGTGGGAGGTCAGAGTCCTCTTTGGCAGGCTAACTTCTGTAATAAGCTTACTACAACGCCCTCATGCTGCATTGTTAAAGTTATTTTTAGTGCTAAAAATATTGTCGAGTAAAAATATTTTAACACATAACATCGTGAAGGGTATTGTTGTGTATGTTGAAAATGACATCTAGTTGATATTTTTAATTGACCAAATAGTGAACCTTTACAAAAGATGCGTCGTCCTCGAGAGTTCTCGAGAATATCCCTATAGAAAACGTGTCTTCAAATATGCTTGCAACTCACTACAAGTGACGCCTAGTCTTGGAAAATTCTTGAAAATATCCCTGCAAAACCACTCCTTGTACTCGAGATGGCCCTACAAGAGAAGCGTCGTCCTCATGAATTCCCGAGAATATCATTAAAGACACGCTATCCTTGAAATTCTCCTACTAGAGATGCGTGGTCTTTGAGAATCTCTTTAGAAGAGTCGCATAGTTATCAAGAATTCTCTCAATCTCAATTTCCATAAAAAACCCACATCATACCTTAAAAGTTCTCTTGGTGACAACTCCTTTAATTGGCCTTCTAGCAGTTTCTGGAAATTACTCAAAAGCAAAACTTTATGTAATCGAAGGCACTGTAAGTTTCTCTCCTATTCCTAAAACTTTAATGTCTGGCCATTGGTGGGAACGATTACGCTTCGGTAATTCTATCACCGATTAACATTTTGGCCTTCAGGGCCCTATTGCGCAAAGTTGATTGCTATTAAACCAAGACACGGTCTGCAAGTATTTACCCTGTTATTCATAAAAGTGCAATCACTAACGTGTTCTTAAAATATGCTTTGTCCTTATCTGACATTATAATATTTGAATTTGACAGAAGTTAAAACTAACTAAAATAAACTAAATTAGGTTAGTTATACTTTTATAAAATAATGGTATCTAAGAGATAAGCTTAGTACAATAAAATATTAATTATATTACTACCCTTACTTTCAGTGCAAATATCTATTAAACAACTTAACCGATTTTCATGAAACCTATACTCGAAAATCTAATTAAAGACCAAAATCCTAACCTCAATGGGCGTACATTCACTGTGATTACTGAGTTCTCATTGTTAAAATAACAAAATACTCAATATAAGAACTGTCAATTTTTTTAATTAGATTTTCGAGTTAAGCTAAGAACCATCCTGCTAAAACTACCTTACCTACATGTTCACTTCAGCCAGTGCTGCAGCAGCAGCAAAATTTGACACAGCATAGTGAAAATATATTATGAGCCGTGAACGCGATATCGGGTCATTGGCGATGAAGCGATCCATCCGTTTGGAACTACAATGCGATAGTCAGATAGATATACACGCAGATACACATACACAGATGCAAAGATTTCTCTTTTCATCGAGGTAAAAAAAAATAGAATGAAAACTTCGACATTCATAGATCCAAAGGTATTAAAAATTATGATCGACGTCAAATCCATAAGCATTGATCATAATTTTCTAAATCTTACCTTTATCTTGCTCCTTATCAAGCGATTTATTTTGGCATGGCTTCAATATATTTTGGTAAATATTTCATTCTTTTTTTTGCAGCTCAACCAAGATCTTAGTAATAGCGATGTGCGCAGACGTAAAATGATTGTCTTGTTCTGATTCTAGAGCAGCCTACCAAATCCCAGTTTGCTCGACAGTCACAAGTGTTTATAGTTTAGCTATATTTTTACCGTAACTACGCCCAAAAGGTACCTCTATGCCAAATTTTATATCGATCGGTTAAAGAATTGAACTGTAAAGATAGAATGAATACACCAACTGCCTTAGGCATTTATCTAGGTGAGGAATTACTATTTTGTAGGTAAGTTATAACACTATGGGTTTTAATACCTAAAAAAAGGCATTTTTGTTTGAATTAACCTACTCGTAATATACTTATCTTTCGAAATCGTTAAGGTAAAAAATGTGTTACATAAAAGTGCTTTTATAGAACTGTTAGTTCGAAACAAAAGGAATATTTCGCTCCCACGTATCTAATTAAGGGCAATAACGCTTAATGGGTTTTCGAAGTCGTCTCGTTCATTGTTTCTGCATGAATTCCAAGCAGTTAGTTAATTACTATTCCGAAAAAAAATCCATCTGTTCTTTTGTAATGGGGTGTATTGGGTTTAGAAGTACTTAAATGAGCGTTTTCCGGAACCTTTGCTTTGGCGTTTTTGCGGGTGGTAGGACCTTGTGCAGGGTCCGTCCTGATCGCTACCACCATCTTATCCATTAACCTACCGCCAAACAGCAGTGTTCGCATTGTTGTGTTCCGTTTTGGGGATAAGACAGCCGGTGTAATGACTAGCATAGAGGCATTCCATCTTAGTCCTCAGGGTAGGCAACGCATTTGCAGTCTTAGGCTTGCAGTCTTGTGAATGCGAATGTCTATGGGTCACAGTTTCCACTAACTATCAGGTGGCCTGTGTGCTCGTTTGCCTTCTCTGTGCCATAAAAAAAAACCTTCTAACCTTACTAGAATTAATAAAATGTGTAATTGTATTTATTTGTTCCGGTTTAACGTAATTACGCCACAATCTATCAACGTGAAATTTGGTAGGTACGAATGATGTTATAAGTCACACACTCGTGCGTTGTCACTTCAACGTCATGTATGAATTACTGCACTTATCTTTTAAAGGGGTTAAAGCGACTAAGTTCAAATAAGTGCAGGTACTTATACCGCTGGCTGTAGAATAATAGTATATAGCCTGAAGCCTGTTTTTGTCCTGGAAAAGGGACAGTTTCCAAGAGAAAAGCGATGAACGACTTTTACTCTAGTTTCGTTGGCAGGGTCACTGTCAGCTAGGGTAAAATGCGTCGTCGTCGCCCATTTTTAGGGTTCCGTAGCGTTTATAGACAAATGTCCTACATAAATAAATACATTAAATCATGCCAGTTTCATGCAGGGGTAGGCAGAGACGACTTTCTAATTTTCAAACTAATTAAAATTTCGTAAAATGAAACTATACGTAACTGAAATTGGACCTTGTGATAAATAACCATGGGACATGCATAGGCGTATTTATTACATTTTGTCTTTGAGGGTAGACTCTTAATCGTTAGGTACCTGGTTCGAACCCCCGCGGTTACCATGTACAGTCAAGTTTATAAATATGTGTACAATTTAATACCTTCCTTATTTAATGTCATGTTTAAACTGCCATACATGGATTGTCATACCGTTTAAAGTGATAATGTACTAAAGTGTACACATTATTATGAAATATTTTGTACCAATGAGGTTTTCTAACTGATGTACCCAATACTCTTACAGTGATGGAAAAACATCGTGAGAAAACCTGCACATCCGAACAGCTAAGTGTGTCAGAGGGTAATTGCACTAAAGATGCTAGCGTCGAAGTATATTCGTAAGGGCCCATCTGTAAGATAGCATAAGATGAAATAAGGACCTAGATGTATAGTAAGGAGGAAGATTTTAAGTTATGAAAGTAAGAAACTAATTCTACGCGTAAGAATTTTCGGGCAGTCTCTAGTTTCGTAAGCACACATTTTAAAATCCACGTTTCCTAAACAAGATGCAATCATTTACCGCTGACATACAATTGGAACAAAATAACGCTGAAGCTTTCCTAACAAAGTCAGGAGAAACTTTGTCGATAACCTAACTTCCCTCCCCCGAGGGCGAATAAACTCGACTAGTGATAGAAAGTAAAACAGTACTGGAGAAGATATATTGGCCTCTATTTTAGATTTACAGCGTGTATAGTAAAGTGCTTTTGACATGAAAATATAAATGAGGAAATGATGCCCTGTGGACCTTGATGTTTATTTTAAAAGAAAGATCGTAAGTTAGATTTCTGACCATTTTCATTGTCAATTTTACAATGTTAAGACTGCAATCGTAAAGGAGGTACTAAGAATACCTCTATGGTAGTCATTTCACCGGTTGTCTTATCCCCACAATGGAACACAGTAATGGGAACAGCTGCTGCATAGTGGTAAATTGAAGGATAAGATGAAGAAGGATGGGATGTGGTGATCCAGATGGACCATGCACTTGTCTATCCACCATTTAAAAGAAGTGGCAGTAGGCTGGTCACATCTGCAGGAAAACTAAATGTCGATGAAGCAGAGGCTTTCTGAAGTGAGGATCACTATAACAAACTTAATGACGTCCTGTGTGACCAGCTGCATCTGAATCAGCAGCTGACTGTTTTCTATGAAGTGCGCTGTGTATAGAGCTGTGGTCTTTGGGAGAGACCTAAGTTCAGCAGTAGACTAGCATATTCTGGTTCTGATGATTATAATGGAGAGAACCACATGCACTATCCATATCGTTAAAGACTGTCTTAATATAGATATTCACACTGTAGTAGTTCTTCTATTTCCATTAGTAGCCTAATGCATTCCATCTTCATTTTTTGAATCTTACGATTACCTGGTGTAGTCTTTCGGTCTCAAAACTCATCTGGTGGTGGATAACCGAGTATGTTTGAAGCAGATATTTTAGTTTTATGTATATACATAATGAGTCCAAAAGTTTAGTTTTCGGCATCGCATGTTGAACATGGCTTAGCATAGATTTCAAATGCATTAAATTCCAATAAATTACCCATTTAAATTAATCCATTAAATTGGTGGTCATCGAACAATCACCGCAAGCCACACAGCGAAGTTCCATTATGTCCGAAATTTAACACGTTCTGTGCCGCAGACGGCCATTACGGGTCAATTGAGTATTGAAATTGAAAACTCTGGCACTTTGGTAACAGAACGGTATAATAGTTAATGTAGGGATTGTAGGGTGTCCATTAATAATAAGCCAATTAATGAAGTTTGAAACGTATGGAGCAGAAAAAAAGCCAGCGGAAATCCTGTTGGGAAGTCATCTCAGTGCAGAGATAACGCATTAGCCTAGTTGGTAGTGTTCCTGACTATGAAGCTAGCGGTCCCGGGGTCAAATCCGAGCGCGAGTAATTTTGTTTTTGAGTCTTGCGTTTTTTCCAAGTATTTGTAGGTAAGTGTGCATATTTGTCTATAACTATAATATGGCTTTATAGCTTTCTATATAATAATCGGGCGCGAGCATGTCAGACCATGATCAGTGAAGGGTTCCGAAACTATTACAAACACCACAAAGCACCAGCAATTCATGGCACTAACGTCTTTTTGTTGAGAAGCGCAGTTATCTGAGAATAACACAAAAATGGTAATCCGATCATGTCGCAAATATTTTTGTCAAAGTTTGTTTGTTCGGACATACAATTTTAAAGATAACGAGGTCGGACACAAATCGTGCATCCTTCGAAGCGATTATAATAAAAAATGCTTAGAATACTTAAAGTATTTTCAAAAGAATAACTCCATTTTGCTCTGCAACAGTCAAACTTCAACAAGCTTCAGCAAACAAGTCCACTCCACGGAGGTCCTTTTGACTCGATTTCTTTGTGCTAGTTCGGAAATGGCGGAGGAAGCGAGTTTCCCGCCAACCTCGCTCGAAGGCGTTTTCTCATAATAATTTAATGGATCAACTTTATATAACGCTGTCTTAAATATTTAAATGATCGTCAATGGACAGTCTTACATAAATTAAAATTCCAAGCTGTAGTCAAGTATTATGGATATTAGACAAAAATAGACCAATTGAAGAAAACAATAAAAAAAAAACCTTTAATTGACTTGATTTTTTTGTAATGAACCTTTGATAATACCCCACTTAAACGGCTCGTTTAGCCGGACAAGCAAACACCGAGGCTTCAATGGATCTCATAATATACCACTTATAAGTTCATAGCTTAAAAAAGTACAAAAAAATACATAATTATACGTTTATTGTATCTTCTATGCAGCGGCCAGAATGATATATTTTTCAAAACTTGCAATTAAAAGCACCACAAACCCGTAATTAAAAGACAAAACCAAATAATGAAATACCCAGGTGCTTTTAAAACTTAAATTTCAAACGTACCATTTTCGTATCTTTTTATCGCTGTTAAGCTTATCTAGCCCTGAAAATTATGATAAGAATTTGATATATAGTTCTAAAGACTTTAAATGCAAATAAATTTACTTCAAAATTTAAGGTCATCTCGTATCAAGATGTTAAGAATCTACAACAGGGAGGAGAATGGGGGTAATGACGAGAGATTATACATAATAGCCAAAAAAAATCGAAGGGCTGTGTGATAAGCGTGAGTATTTTGTTTCTGAGTCTTGGACGTTTTCTATGTATTTAAGTATCTAGTTCTCTATTTATGTAAGTTTTTCTTCGTCAGGCACCCATACTGTAAGCCTAGCCTAAGCTAGTTAGTTTGGGACAAGATCAATTTGTGTGAGATCCCCTTTAATATTTCTGATAAGTGTTGCCTCAAAGCATATTTTTTTCTAGTCATGCACGTGTATTTTACTTATATTTTACTAACCCCTTATGAAAACCAATTATGTCACCCTCCATTTTAAAAACAAAACAAAAACCGTTGATAAATAAAGCAGTACTAAAACCGACTCAAAGCACAACCTTTCGTTGACACACAGGCCTAATGAGACGTCAGAGTACCTCCGGAGAGTATCACTCCAGAGGCACCCGAGGGATCTTTAATTATAAACCGAAGTATGATATTTTGCATGAAACTTGATACCTTTAAAACAAACACCCTTGGAAAAACTTTATCACGGATAATGACTGTAAATAAGACAATTAATTCACACGTGAGATTAAATTTTATAACAATCTCGTTTAGAGACAAAAAAGGTAAAATCATAAGTATTTTTGCATTTATTAAGGTTTTAATACGACTATGCAACAAGGAGAGTGATGTTTTTCGAGTGTATGTATGTACTCCTGTAGTCTAAAAGTCTTGACAAAACTTGAAATGTGAGGTATTATTGGATAGTTGGAGCGGAAAGGTTCTAGAGTGGTGACCGCGAACCGGGAGACGAAGTGTTGGCAGACCTTCCACAAGGTGGACTGACGATCTGATAAAGGTCGCGGGAAACCGCTGCATGACAGCAGCAGAGGACCGATCGTCGTGGAAAACCTTGGGGAAGGCCTTTGTCCAGCAGTGGACGTCTTGCGGCTGATAATGATGATGATGATGATTGGATAGTTCAATATGTAGTGAAATTACAGTCCCTTGTGGCTTGGAATTCTTACAAGATTATGGAGTCTAGACTAGCTGTAATTTCGAAAGCCAATTTAACAATGCCTTTTGTAACGACAGGGTACCTAGTAAGGTGATTTTTCGCGCTTTACGTATGTTTGAACGTGGTGGCGGGGTAATAACATATGTTAACACACACGTAAAGAAGCGCGAAAAACCACAGCTCAGATTTGTGTGTTAGAACACATCACGTTTAGTACAGCTGCTAGCACAGGTTGTATTTTCCCATAGGCGTTAATTGTCTCTTTCGTAACATACTATGTGGAGAGGGATTACCTAGCGACTAACTAGTTACGAGGAATTTCTGCAAGCCTAGTACGCCAAGGATAAACCTCTGTTAGGGATACATGTTCGTCATATGAAATTAGACATGTACTAGGTTAAACAAAAAACCATATGAAAAAACCAAGATATTTCACCGAAAAATATGAATTAGATAGAAACTTGTACAACCATTTAATGAACCGTGCATTACTTTGCGTCACTTCTCATTAATTATGGTCACCATAATGATGGATGGCCCCAACACACAGAAATGGAAATGAATCCGCCACAACGATCGCCTAATTACCGTTCTGACATCAAAATCTCGTTAAACGACTCCACTCAACATTGCGCTTGTTAAATCAGAAAAGGAATAAGTCACATTCGAAACTCTATTTACTTTCAACTTTATAATGCTCGTGGCAATGTTTAAATTGAAACGGGTGGCTAATTACAGTTGTCGTCTTTATGTTTCTAGACGGACTATTGAACTTTGATGCCGCATAGGCTCTTTGATAACACTCAGTGCCAAAACCTCCTAATTGGCTCACCTTTGTACAAAATTCAGATAGCCTGGCAATTTGCAGCTACTTATGTTCTTTCAAATAGCATTTCAGAAATGTTCATGGCGGGTATTAAATTGTTATGGTATATTTAATTATCGTTCAAGCGAAATCAGCCATCTGATTTTTATTATGGCGTTTGGAAACCTATATATTAATGGCCGCAAAAAACATTTACTTACTGCGAATCGTAAACATGTATTTGAATCATTAATATTTTATGGGTGATCATGTGCTGCTGTTATTGCTTGGCATGAACAATGGTAATTCCATTTTCAGATTAAAACATAATATTTGCATTGTATCCGATACGAATATTAATCTAAAAAAATTAAACCAATACGATAAAGAAGACGAACCTGGGGCGTTACTACTTATGACATATTAAGCCTTTCAGTTTAGGTTGATACAAAGGGACAGAGATTCATAACTACTACTTATGGTCTACTTGTACGAACCGTTGTGCAACATTTTGCAATCAAAAGACTACAATCTGAAGACTGCAAATAAGTTGTCAACCCTGAGGACTTCGATGGAATGGTTTCACTGGTTGTGTTATCGTTGTTGCATTGTTGTTGATTGTTGTTGTTGTTGTTGAATAGGTAGAATAATTTGATTTGATGGTGGAAGTGATCGTTAATAAAGTTTAAACTTTTATAATTTTTTCGGACGATCGTCATCATACAAAATCTTGAGACCCAATTCAATCGAATTCCCGTTGCTTTTAACTTTAATTGGCCTTTAAGCGTCAACCTTGTAGTTAAACCAATGCCCAAAACTAAATAAAGGGTCCGTTCTGTATGGTAATCAGGGAGCTCGGCAATGTTAACCTCTGCTATCTCCGAATGTTCCACACAAGTGTCTGCGAGCGACAGGCTCGCGAGCCTTTGTTCTTTGACACCCATTCATTGGCTGGACAATTGCGTTGTATAGAGCTGTCGTACTGGATAGTAAACGATCCACTCGCACATAAGCCGTACTAGGTGTCAAAATCTGCGAAGTTCCAGCCAGTGAACGGGACAGAGGTATGTGATTGCTAATAGCGCTGTCCCTTTTACTGTCTATTATTTAACACCCGAAACGTTGACAATTTTAACTTTCCATATTTTTATTATAAAATGTGTGGTAATGATGCCATTCTGGAAAATTCTCAGTTTTTTTTGCATAATATGAATTATTTTTTGATCGAAATTCTTTTGGATACCTAGTAATTTTCGTTTGTTTGAAATATTAAATTTAAATTTATCATCGTATAACGTTATTATGTCAAATATCCCATATGTATAATTATGTTTTTCCGAATATTATACCATATTTATAGAATTTACGAACTGCTCTGGCACTGCGGGAAGTGCTGCCCCTACACCCTTGCGTTAGAAAGAGCACCAGAACTCACCACCATCAGCTCCAGCTGCAACGGCTCGGCAGAGGCAGCCCTTCCGCACTTCCAGCATTTTATTCCGTCTTGTTTTAAAGAAAATTAAGCCTAACCAAGCCAGTTTTGTATAAATCGATCGGTCATTGTTAAAACATAAGCTTAGTCCATCAAGGGTAATTTAGACGAGTTCAAAGTACTCATTACGTCTCCCCTATTAAAATTCAATGTCTGAGCTTGGTCTACACGTGACCAGACAATCTAGAACTCTACCTATATAAACTCTTACTAACTTGACATGAGCTATAAGATTGTGAATGATATGATTACGATATAGATAGGAGAATTCACATTCAAATGAAGCCTGGGGCTCTTTAATGCGATTTTGATCAGTTACCTAATTGTTAAAGTTATCATAGAGTCATCCCACAATACCTCTGCAATGAGGTGACGATAGTGGAAATCATTTTTGTTTATGGCAATACTGATTTTTAGTCACACAACACGTTTTGATACTTACAAGTAATAGCTCTTATTATTATGTACTACGCGCAGCGTTACATATTTCTTGACCGGCTCTAATTCCTTACTTCCACACTAATAGTATACAGAGGAAAGATTTATATTTTTGAATGTGTGTAAAGTTAATCTCAAAAAAAAAAATACTGCGCGGACGGAGTCATGGCAACAGCTAGCATATTATTTACAAATACGAAAGTATAGTATCGCATTACTTACATAAACTGCTGCACTTTGGCATAGGGATACTTTGAGTCCAAGAGGCTTACTTTTATTCTGGATAATTTGGTAGTTCCCGAGGAAACGCGAATTCTACAAAGACAAGGTCGCTGGCAAAAATGTATGTAAGTGGGTAATTATATAAGCTGAGGTGTTACGAATTAGCAGAATTGGTTAGCAGGCCACTTGACTGGCCACTGTGTCACAGCGTAATCAATCAAAACGTAAGAGACGCCATATGATTTTACTTACACGCAAAACATTTTTTGTCACGTTTAATCAATAAATAAATGAGATATCTGAGTCTAAACATTTCACTCTTTCATACTGTTCTTCCTGAACTTCAACTTCTCTAAACCCTTCTCCTCTTTCAATAACGTACGTCACGTCCAATTTGTCCAGTTCTATTTATACTCTGTACGGAATTTACGATTGAAGTCCGTGTTGCAGTATGAACAGCTTCAGATAATATCACCTTAAAGAAATAAAAAATAAGTTAAAATACAATCTTACTAATAATATAAATGAGAATGTTTGTCTGTGTTAGTTTGGTACTCCGTCACGCTGCAACTTGACGGTTTTGAAATGGAACTTATATCTTGGATTAACACAATAGACTACTTTTAATCCCGGATGAAGTCGTGAGCAGAAGCTAGTATTATAATAAAATAACATCATCTTAGCCTAATCATTTAGTTAATATGTTATTTTTTCATAGTAGAATATTATTTCATGGGATTAATATAAAAAAACACAGAAAGTAGTAATAAAATATCAAGAATTTATTACGGACTTACTCGTAGAGTTTCTAATTTAATGTAAACATTGCTCCTTTTGCTTACGGACGGACTCCATTACTTCTTTTACATTTTGGAAATGAGTTATCATCTTGAATACAAGTTCCCACTTTAAATAGGTTTACCCATTTTGAAAATAGAAATCGTTCAAAAACCACGACAAATTACCCACATAATACCATGTCACGTTTGAGCTGTGGTTTGAGTGACATGAAAGAACACAGATTATAAAGGGGCTTCTAAACGGGCCATATTTTGCTGCAATTTGTGGCCGGTAACTAGTGCTATCTTACTCGTACATCGTATGTTAGAACAAGATGGGTATAGTTGCCGACCACACATTGCCGTGAAAATGTTGCTCGTTTAGAAGCCCCTTAAGGGTATCTTATTTACTTGATAGGTATGGCGGCCGAGTAAATATGATGATATGTCAAAAGCAATAAGCTTAGCCCGAATATATCATAGCCAAAGATAAATGTTTTCTTCAAAAGAGTACAGTTATAGTACACATATCCATCGACATGTACATAATAGATAGAGGCAATCGCAAAGCAGCTTACGTCAACATTATGGGCGTTCCTTGTATTCTGTAATAATGCTTGTCATTACGCATCAATAGTTCAAGGTTTATAACAGTCAACTTTCGAAGAAAACCTTTACCTTCGACTCATTCTATTCAGGCTAAAGCTTACCTTTGACATGTGATCGTAGTCTTAAATCGGCCGCCATTTTTTTTCCCTAATTTGTTTTTTAGAAGATTCAAACAAATATTAAAGGTTTTCAAAATTACCTGTGATTAGTTTGGCTTAGAGTTGTATAATTAAACTAATAAGTTTTACAACACATAATGGCTTCAGGATAAACGAAAATTCTGACAAATGATCCACCAGGACAATATGAAATATTAACTCTGACATGCATCTTTATAATACAAATTTGTTTATTTGTTAAAGACAAAAATGAAATATTTATAAAAAATGTGACTTTAAAAATAATATCCGATCCCAATATAAATACAATGTATCATGTAGAGTTAGACCTTCCAGCTTTATACTCAGTACGAGCGCATATGTATCTGGAATTAAAATCTTTAACCATTTGCCTGAACATATTAAATCGTTAGATGGGAGTAGATTTAAGACAAAGCTTAAAAAATGGCTATCAATGAAAACTTTATATAATTTAAATGAATATTTTTTATTTATTTATTTATTAGGAAAACAAACAGCAAAATATAACACATTGAGATACAATCATAGCTTAAAAATACTTTAGCCAAAACAATTTCCACTTATAGGAGAAAAACATTTCAGTTGCTCAGGTAAGACTTTAAAAAAATACTTTTTCTTAAACGAACATTTTGCATTATTCGGGTAATTTAACAATGGTTGCAGAATATTATTATCATGGCCTAATTCTTGTTAATTTTTTTTAACTATATTTCACTTTTCTGTTCTATTTTAAAGCAATTACTATAAGTATATATACTGTTTTTAAGATTTCATTGATTTATTGATTATTGCAGAAACAAATTGATTCATTTTCATTCTAAATATATCTATATCAGAAAATAGTTGGTTATGCTTTTTACATGCTCTAATAAGTAGACTATTACTTGCCTTAATATTTCAGATTGGTTAAGACTGTTTTAATATAATATAATGTTTACTTGCTATTGTACGCCCGAAATGGGCAAACTGTTGGACCTTTTGTTATTATGTGACCTAATGTACACAGTTTCTGTAAATGAATCTGATTCTTATCTTATTCTTATTCTTATGACAATCAGGATTTCCAATATACTCGTGGGTGAATTGCTTCGATTTCCATGCGACGATCATTAAGGGATGTTCAATTAGTATTGCATATACTGACCAATTTCACTAGTTGTGCCACTTGCTTATAAGAATTTCTTGGTAACTCCCTAGAATCATCTTAAGTTTGTATAAAAATAGAACATTCTTGGTGCTCTTCAATGTCTCAGATAATGTTTTTAGTAGACGTCCAAAATTTGAGAAAATTTCCGAGAACGAAAAACAAGAAACCCCCCGGCCCAGCATTCGTCAGCGTTTACAGAATGCAAGTTACAGTCCTGGGTTCCTATTATTTTATCATAACACCTCTCAACAAACGTGTCATTACGCAGAATCATTTGATGGAAAGGCACTTCTCACAGCATGAATTGACTTTATTTGGTAGTCACTCGTCTAACCTAAACTAACCTACGTAATTAATGTTGAAGATATCCTAAAAACATTATTGTTTCAGCAGAAAAAAGCGTACGATAAAATGATGGTTTACATACAGCCCTCCTTGACGACAGTATATTTTGTTATATTTCTGCTAAAGCGAAGGCCGTATTCGAATCGTTCGTTTAGTTAGCTGAGCTAATGATTTGCTTTCAAACCTTTTGCTGAGTTTTCACCGTGAGCTGCTTCTAGCCGTACCAGTTTACGTTTAAATCAAAAGTTTCATTTGCTTTAGAAATGGTTTAGCTGATATAGATATAATCAACGTCAAAAGTACTTTATCGCATTTACATGTTTGACAACCTTATTACCGTGTTAGCGATCCAGATGGACCCTATCTTAATAACATACCTGATGGTGAGTGATTACCATCGACGACCACCAGGGGGCTTGTCAAGATACCTAACGCTCAGTTGTCGATTTTCTAAAATCGACATAATGTATAGGATTGACGCAAGCTGATGAGAGGCGTTAATCGGATAGACCGAGTCGATAGAAAATGGAAACTTCAGTAGGTTTTGCGCATTTTGACTTGTTCAGTTGGAGAGGTATCACAGATTCCTTGCGGACTTTTGCGAAAAGAGTATGCTTCTTTTGAAGGTCGTATCTGTCCTAAAATATCGTCAATCAATATTAATACGGCCCTAAGATTTTATCACGTTATATTCATTACCTAAACAAAAGCAAGTCAATTAAGCAATTATAAACTTGGTGAAGATTTCCAAATTAATTCGACACGCAATTTGTAATAGAAACTAGTTCCGGACCCTCCCCCGCATCGTGTTGTAAATCACCCACTTGTCTTTGTCATTGATAAAGTTTGTGCCGATCTGATTACAACACTTGACTTATTTGTTACTTGAAATAATTATAGAGTACGGTTGGTTTACCATTAAGATCGAATAAGATAAATGTTAAAACAAAAAACCGGAAAACAAAATTAATATAATTTGATCACATCAGCAACTGGAACTTTTTAAATCGTTTTTTGTTAGTACTGAAGTTGAATCTTTCAGCTATTTCTTTTAAAGCAAATTGTACTCAGATCATTCCATCTATTTCGCAGCTATGATGCTGATATACAGGAAAAAAATATTGCATCTGGGATTATTAGCAAAATTAGTAATTTATCGCGAGTCCGAAGTTTTATTTTCCAAAAAAATTCATTTGTCTGATTTACCATTTCCAATTTGTCAATAGCAGTAACTTCAAAATACAAAGTTTAGAAAATGTTAACACCGGAGCTTAACGAAACAAGTGCACCATAGCACGGCAATGCTAGCGTCCTACTCGTTCTACAGCCTTTGACGCGCTCGCCAGACTCTTGGCCGTCACTCAAGTGCGACGGCAACTTACTTCTCATTGAGTGAACACGCCTAACACCTAGGAACTGTTCTGTTTCAAGTTTGCACGTGAAGAATGTGTACGTGGGAAAGAGCCCTGATCAAGTAGGGTGACGGCACTAGTTGGACACACTCTTAATTCAAAGAAAATAATTAAGGTTATAAATTAACGGTCTCAAAATAAATGAAAAACCCTTAACTTCTGCAGTATAAGATTCTAGTGTCCATGTAAACCGGGTTGAATAGAAACGATTTTCAACTTCCAACGCGTTTTGTTGCATTTGAGTCCAATGGCAATGAAAATAAGTTTGTTTTTAAATTGTGTCTTAACAAATTTTTTAAGTTTATGTTTTCGGAAAAATAAGCCTTATTGCTCTAAAATTAGCATAAAGATGAAAAACTACAAGGTTTTTTCGTATCCGTGAAAACGGGGTCAGTAGACACGACATAATGGGTTTACTAGACATTTCAATCAGGGTTGTCACTATTTGTCTAGTGTTAAATTGAAATAAAAATAAAAATCAGTACCTACCTAGGTATCAAATCAACGGGTAGGTACTTATTTGATGAATATAAATCCTATTTTGTTTTGTTTGTATTTTTTCATGGTTATTAAACAAGTTTTGTTAGTGTTAAGTGTATCCTATTTAGATCATTGTATTATCCTTAACCCTTAACCACCTATGTGCGGTCTCACAGACAATGGATTATTCAAAATTGTCAATAACTGTTCACAAGTACATCGCACACGCGTCTCTGACCTTGTACCTTTGCCCCGCCCCCCCTCAGTGCCGGCCATGCCATCGATGCGTTCAGACGTGTGCTCATTTGGATCTGGTGCGAAAAAAAATAGCATTGGCGGTCTGTGAGACCGCATGTAGGTGGTTACTATATTTTTTGGATAGTCTCAGAGACCGCACGTAGGTGGTTGTGTTATTTTTAACCTTCACAAAAGTGACCAACTTACTAACACTACCGGTTCCCAGCAATACTGAAAAACGGTTAAAAGGCAGAAAAACGTGCTCGACTTGTGATCCAAAGAAGAAACGCAAGACACAGTACATGTGCATCGAATGCAAAACACCGATTTGCTTTAATGTTTCAATAAGTTGTATATTGACTGCCGACAAAAATGGTTATTTTGAAGGGCTGTAATTTTACAAAAATACCTTATTTTTAACAAAAGTAGATAGTCTAATAGCATTGTTGATTGCTCAATTTTATTATTTTATAATGAATAGCTATATATAACATTCCTTGATATTGAGATCTCATGTCCTTAAGGATACCTAGGTTTTTATTTAAAAATATAAGACGGTCATCAATATGTTAAGTTTAAAAGATAATAATGTTGATTATTTTTGTATTATTGTTGACTAATAAATGCCTTAAACTATGTAAAGAGTACTTACTACATTAAAACAACCGTCAGCTACGTTAAAGTAAAAAAAATAGGTCCCATAACAAGGAGCGGTCTCCATGACCGCAAGTAGGTAGTTGTGTGATGCAAATAGGACGTAGGTAGTTAAGGGTTAAAGAAGAAAAAAGAACGTAAAGCAATTTTCTTATACATATTTTTTTAAGGAATATAGTGAAAATCAGTTTTAACAACTCTGTAACATTTATTTCTATTAACCTCCCATCTGTTATTTTTCACCCCCCTCTCGAATCTTCCGACCCCGTACGGCGTGTTTAGTAACCCCGTATATCGTATTTAGTGACCCCGTATGTCGTGTCTATTCACCTCATTTTCAAGTCAAATCGGCAATGGATTTATTATTTATTTAGCGCCTAAGATTTAAGAAACCCGGTTTTATTTTTTGTTATATAAATACTGCAGATACAGGATAACTGGATAAATACGTTACGAGACTATAAAAAGCACTAAAATCAACATTATAACAAAGTTTAAAAAACCGTTATTTCTTACTAAATATTTTTCACTTGTGACCAACTTCATGTTTATCAAGTGTTACCAGAGTAATGAACAAATATTGCACATTAATTTAAAAACCAATAAGATTGACAAACGTTATCATATTCCTTTTTTTAGCGATATGAAAAAAAAAACAAAATATTTCGAGTCACCCCGCGATTTCTATTCACCCCGGTTTACCGTATTGGTCCTTGTTCATTACTGGTTCCATCACCCTACTGCGCGTATATCCTGAAATTCGGTCCTCTTTCGATCCTCGAAATCAATTCCCGTCTCGCGCATCTTTGGTGGAAATGATATTTAAATACAAATTTAAATTCTTGCGCCTCGCCTCACCTCACCGTGGAAAAAGATTTCAATGCTACAAGGTTGGTACGACCATGGGTTGGTGGAGGGACTGGTGGTTTCGATGGGCTTAACATTTTACAGTGAAGTTTTAAGCTTAATCGTATTAAGTCCATTGTACTTCTCTATATCTGGACCCTACCTGATCAGCACCAACAATGCTGACGATAAATTGAAGATTTCTGACACTCAACGCGTTTTTAAAATAAACATACCTATCTCATAAGGGGTAGCGGTCTTCGTGAAGCAATGCTTAAATCATGTAGCTGTCAAAAAAGAAACTTATTTAGCCTACTTACCCTAAATCAAGTTCATTTTCAATATTTTAAAATATTATTGTAGATATTTTAAAAAAACAATGTCTGTACGTTTTTGATCGTAAACATCGGACCAGGTTTAAAATCTTTCTTGCAAAAAAAATAAAAATCACGATCCGACCACAATAGACCCGCACACGTAGAATTTCATCTATTCCTTCGTTTTTACACATACTAATGCCAACACAAGGCTAAAATTATTCAGCTTTCAGTCGTTGCATTACTGGGTTATATTACGGTTATTCTCACTATTGAATTTACTAAATCAGAACGTACGAGCTTTTGTGCCACCCCTAAATGCATAATACTATCGGAATCACTGGAATTAACTCAGATCACAATCACGAAATACACAATTGAAATGACAGATTTAGAGCATCAGTTTGCACCCAGTAGGTACACTATTCAACAAAGCATAATGGCAGAACGACTGAATTGAAAAGGCGTTGGTGTGCAATTGATTGTCCGAGGATCCAACTTCGTTTTATTAGTGGTGTGAATTTTGCAATATTATTGTACTGAAAGAGCACTGTTAAATGTGATTGTGAATTTTCGTAATTGAGATAGATCGTATTCAATACTCAACGTATAATAGGTACTCAAATGTTTGTTGCATTGCACATGAATGTTTTATAATAATTTAATTATACGACTTTTGTGATTCAGCACAAAAAGTACGCGGCATAATATTTTTTTGATTTTGTTGGTGTTTTGTTTGTATTATTTTTTCTAATAAATCTTGAATAAAATAACCTAATTTATTTTTTTGATAAAGTTAAATTTCCACAGACACCTGATAAAATCACAGTTTATTTTGTATTCTTTGTCCAGCAACAAGCCATTCCAAGTGCGTTCACTGGCCGACATTGGCGAAACCTCGATATAATAAACATTTATGCATCGATATATTATATGCACATACATTAAAAATGTGTAAGGATCAAAAATATCTCCATTTTTTTTGATATTTTGCAATGGACGGATGTGCATTGCGTTTTGCTGCGTTTTTGCTCCATTAATATTTTTGATGTGTTGGATTGTGGAAACCAAAACGACAGACCAAATTAAATGAATAATTAACCTGTTCCAGGATCCGATGCTTACGACTCGGAGTTTCTGACGTAGATTAGAGACCTCGTAATGTTTTTCTCCTAGTCATTATTTTTAATTTAATTTAATTGACCTTATATTACTGATTATTTAATTAATGTTCGTTTTAAAAAAAAATATTTACCACTTTACTACCTTGTAATATACATTAATTTAATGATTGAAAAAATTACCTTTTGCTGGAGTTTGTTGCGTTTGTTGGTCTTGTCCGAATCGATAGTAGATTCACTTCATATTACAGACGTGTAAAACAACCCAAATGTGGCCATTGAATAAATAAGTATTTTGAATTAATTGAATTTTGGTAAACATTTTTACTATGACTAATGACTTTAAATTTTCGTTTCTGTATTAAAATCCTATGCAAATCAGAAATTAATATTGCTTAACATACAAAAAACTACAGGCATACAAGATCCCTTCCTGGGTACGCCCTCGACATTATTCATTTAAGTCTGAAGATAATTTCTGCTGGCTGGTTGTATGACCTCCTTAGGAATAAGAGCGTATATCATATTATATATCATAGAACCGCGAATTTATTAGTGATCTTATTTCTTAAGCAGGGTTAAATTTGCTTTAACTATCAATTGACACATACGTCCTTTTCATTAAGAATGGCAGATTTGTAGAGTCTGTGCTGTAGTTTCCCAGATTTTTCATAAGTATCATCAAAACTCGCGGTTCTGCGCTGCTGCACTGATTTTATCAAAAAAGAGATCTGCATTATGGTTTAGGTATAATTTGGCTTTACCAGCTTTATCTTTGCTCTTACTTATGAAGCTAGTAAGGTTCAAAGGATGTCATCATCATCATCATCTAGAGCTTCCATAACACCATTAATTTTTAATAAATAAATCTTTCTTCAAGTATTTTGCAATACGACCTGTATTTAATTAAGTTTAAACTCAAGAACCCTTTGCTCGACCACCACTAAGTGTTACTGAGAAATCTCAAGCCGTACGAGCAATCTTGTAAGTGCTTGCGTGCACAAGTAAACCACTTATGAAAATCAAGTAGAGTATCTATATTTCTTGGGTCTTAGGTATCCACACCTGTGTTATGTAGTAAAGTCGAGACCAAAGATAGTGTTTTTTTTCACTGTATGTCTTTAAATTATTTGAATTCAACTTTTATGTACTGACTGAGTTGATTAAATCTAATTCAAGTACTGTTACTTTTTTCATCACCTTACTCGGAAGACGAAAAAGAAGAAGACATAATCATAAAATCATAAGACACACAAACAAAAATAACGATGGCAACAGGAAATGTGTATCCTCGTGGCACTTAAATGGACACTGGCTGAGGTATCAGACGCCTACAGCGCTGATTTTAAGCCAGTACCGACAGTGACTCATGGAACGCTGTACAGACATACAATTAGATACATGTAAAGTAGCAACTTATGTTATTTTAGTGTTAAAAATAAAATAATACTTACACATACGACCTTGTAAAAATTTAAAAAATCATACAGTAATATTTTTCAAAGCAGCAGGTTGAAATATTAATGCGTGTTAGTGCTGGATGAGGTTTAGGATTTCTGGAGCGTCAACAAATAGCATTTAAGCTTGCGCTTAAAGTTGTACCTTCTAGACTCATTGGATAGGAGGAGGGAGATCATTCCAGCACTTGGAAGCCGCAAACCTGAACACGTCCACTACTGGACATACCTCTAGGCCTTGTTTTGTTCACGCGGGGGAAATGCGTATGCATACCCGCCGCAACTGGGGCCAGCATG
Source organism: Acleris sparsana (assembly GCA_923062465.1). Classification (NCBI taxonomy): domain Eukaryota; kingdom Metazoa; phylum Arthropoda; class Insecta; order Lepidoptera; family Tortricidae; genus Acleris; species Acleris sparsana. The sequence goes on along the minus strand of OV281308.1, from coordinate 5,340,392 downwards.
GGTTATGTTCGACTTGCACTAAAACCCCGGGGCGTTGCGCCAATTTCTTTAAGAGGGCGCTATAAGACCGCTGTAGCGCAAAAACTTAGCCGCCCAATAGCGGGTGCCCTGTGGGCTCGCTTTCAGGCAGGGGAATTTACTAGGTACCTCGCCATCTCCACCGAAGACACCCTGGAATGCGGCAGGGCCTTCCAATGCTGCAATTAGGTACCTGGGCCTACTCCAAGAATAACATGACAGTCAGTTTTGTGCTACTGGCATCCACAGGTTTCCCACCATCTTCGCCAGATTGTTGGACTACCTTGTGGAAAAACTAAATCTCTAACTTGGTCAGTATAGATAAAAATAAAACAGACAAACTTGGCACGTTGAATTCAAAATTATTATTTATTTTTTAATCCAAGTGACAATAATTACATTTTTCCTTACAGCACTTATTGATATTATTATTTCACAATGTATTTACAAGTTAATTTATTGTACTCGATTGGTATACTTTAATTATCAACTGTGGATACATGATTTAAGTTTGAGAAATATTTGGTGTTTTTCAGCTTTGAATTGCAAAAATACAAAAAATACTCTGTCCGCAGATAATCGTGTTAACTCTTAAACGTGATGACGTGTTAGAAAAATATATTTGTCTTTATTGCACGTTATTTTTTCGACATGGGTCACACACAATGGGTCCGATTTGCAATCGCATCTCTAAATTAAGAAGAATTGAAATATTTACATAACAAGAATTACAAACGGTAAACTGTATTTTTGTAAAATGTTAATCTAATTTGATTTTATAATTGTTTTTGACATGTTTCCTAATTACTTACAAGATAAAAAAATCAAATTGGATCCACGTAATATTAGTAATTTTTTCAACATATTGTCACAAGTCCTCTTTTCTTTCCTTTTTAGTGATATTTTAAAAACAATTAAATAAAGATTATTTATAAACAAAAGTAAGTAAAGAGTAGTATCACTTTAACATTTCTAGATTACCTTTATGTTTTGGTATCTTGCTTTAATTTTATTTAACGGTATTGTATTAAAACAATGTCATGTAGACGTTTCCTTGATAAATAATATGTTTCTAAATAAATGAAATGTGAACATAATTATGTGGGCAGCTTAACAATTTTCACTTTTAAAGTTATATTTATTCGGACAGAGTCTTAACTTAATGCAAAGTAAAATTACTATTTTACAATCGCTAAATGAATCACAAAACTACTAATTGAACGAATCACAACAATAATTTTACTTATAATAAATAATATTATTACATTATTAATATTTTTCATCGAAATAATACTAATAGTAATATGCACAATTGTTGAAACACTAAAAATGCCAAGTTTCAATTATTATTATTTTACTGCGTATTTTTTTAATTATTTCAGCAACTGCTTTAAATATTTAATAATTAAGCTGAAATAACACCTTTAATACCAGAGAACAATTTATTATACAGACAGAGAAGGTCAACAAAATATATTTTACATTTCTAGCTATCCATACTCTAGAAATATTTGTGATATCATTATGTTTATGGCTAACAAATGTATCAACACGTTGACGAACACTTGTATTCGGTTGGCTGAGGCCGGTGAGTTGTTTCCATGTTGCATGGCTGCGGGCGTTTCACCTGTTAACAAAATAATTTATCGTTATTGTTGGGTCAATTAAAGGGCATCAAATCAGTTCCAAATATTTTAGGCCAACTGACAGTCCAAATCTTCCAAAGAAAATCCAAATCGTCCAAGACATCGACACTCATTTAATCGAATGTATAATTTCATCGAATTTCATTTCATCGAAACCTAATTTCCGCAGAAACCTTATTGTTTTTAGGTTATCTTAAGCATGCATGACGTAGGTTAGGTTAGGTTACACCTGTGACCACCAAAAAAATAAAACTACTGCACGTGTAAATGCCAGTCAATGAAATGCAAAATACGGCGAAGTGAAACATTCTATGAAACGAGTTTCGGTGATTCAAGGGTAAACCACGATTAAACCATTAAAAAAATCCCAAAAAGGCAAAGAATATACCAGGCCACCAGGCCACCAGGGCCGAGATTTTAGACGGTAAAAACCATATTATCGTCTTACAGTTATGGTACCATATGGGAATGGTATTATTGATGTTGGGTTTCCTTTAATAAATAGATAAATAAATACATAATTTTAACTCGGCCGCCATTACTGTCAAGTAATAAGTGCTATCAAACTGATGACAATACGGTAACAGGTTTTAGTACCTTGTCGCACTATTGACTTACAAATACGGACTATAGGGTACGGGGTAGAGTAGAATATTAAACATGTCTTTTGTTTTTAATTACCCTCTTTAAAGTCAATTTTTATTCACAACAATACAAATTAATCCTATGTAAAAAATTCAACTCTACCTGTTACGGTTCTCGATATACAGTGCGCAGCCAGACTGACAGACGGACAGACAAATAGCGTTAGCTTAACAATAGGGTCCTGTAAGCCCCCTTTGAGTACGGAGTTCCTTAAAATGACACTATTTATTTGTCATCTATTTAATAATCATCAAACCAATGCCTAATAACGGCCTTGATAAACTTCCCTTGGTAGTTCATTTGTCAGAAAAATAGAACCCATAAGGTTGAAAGCGATTTGTAAAGCTAAGTGTAAGTAATACGAATGATGTCGTTAGTTCTGCGCCTGTATTACAAATGGCTGCTATTGCGCTAATGAAATCGTTTAATCTTCGCGCTGTATTAACAAAATCACAGCCGAGGTCGCAATATGGAGTCATGTTTCTATTAGACTTATTGATCCGGGCGCTGGAAGCGATAAGGAAAAAATGTAACAGCTTTGACACAGTCCAACCATTTTTTTCTGACCTTTGTAATTGTACTAATAATATTGAAACGAAGTTGAAAATATTCTGGTTCCATGAAGGCTCCGTCTTTTATGTTGGATAGATAAAATGAGAATGATTAGTAGTTTACTGAACTCCTCCTCGAAGTTCGAAGTTGCTAAATTAAGTTAATAATAATTTGGTCGCGCGTTCAAGAAAAAGGATAAATCCAAGAATTTATTTATTAGTTCATCCAATTTTTGAACAATTTCATATAGTACAGTCTGTAGGTATGTACTTCCAAACAATTTTGCTTTACAAAAGGTGGAGCATAGTTTTTTTTTAATGTACTATGTTGTTAAGGCCTTGGTGGTGGTCCTTATAAACATCCAAGTTTTCGTCCTGGGGGTGGAGGGGGAGGCTTTAGCCACCATCTTATTGATTGTTTTGTAAAATAGAAAGCCCTACAGACTGGATATAGCTGACAATACGTTAACTTTACTTTTTACTTGGTAGACGGAAAATAATAAGCATTATCTCAAATTAAACTACGTAAGCAGTTTTAATTCTATTATTTTAGTAATAAGTTCCATATTGCTATATGGTTTTATCTGAGATCCTGCCCAGTGGCTTCGGAGGGCAGATAACTATAAGGTAATACTTACATTTGTGGACGTGTCTGAATTCGAGGATTTTAAGTTTATACCGTATTTTATAATGCCTATATTAGCTAAACTGCTAAATTTTGGCATCCAGACTATTCGTTGTTGTAAGTAATCATTCCCTTTGTGGAAACACATATTAGTCAAAATTTCTTATCATATTATTCAAATTTACGCCGTTGTTCATTAAAACGTTATGAAAGTTTAAGAATATATTAATACTTTTTAAAACTTTCTATTTACTTATAATTAAAAACGCTTGTCTTCAAAATTAAACATTGTTAGAGTTACTTGTTTGTTTTGATTAACGTTGCGTTAAACGGAGAAGTATGTTTTGTTTTCTTGTGTAAATAGGTAAACCAAATAAAGGTACAAAACAGAGTTGCAATAATTTGAAATAAGTTAAAACAATTTTACGGACATTAGTGATTGAATCACGAGTACAATTATTTTTAATCACATTACAACCTGAGAAATTTGTGCAAACGTAAGATTAACAGGAGCAATGTTTTGGCACAAAGGTACAGTCGCCATCAAAAATATCTATATTCTTCAGGGTGCTCAAAAATATCTGAACATGTACTCTAACACCTTGACATAGAGACGTGTTTAGATATTTATGAGCACCTCGTTCGTTGCAATATATCTGATGGCGACAGTACATAACATCGTCAAGTTAAGTTATTCCTGACGTTTTTAAATCTAAAGCCGTAGGCGTAAAACATCTAAGGTCAAGTGTAACTATACATCTAGATTTTTATAAAGAGAAGCTTTTGAAATTGAATAGCAAGAAATAGATTGAAGTAATCATTCCAAATCCTAGACCATTGTATCTCTAGTCTTATTACTCTGTGAAGTCAGACATGGTTGTTACGTCATCGTCAAAGGTCCAACAAATGTGACCTCTTAAAAGATGGCCAACGCTCTTAATCGAAGATCAGAATATGTTGGTCTTCAATATGTCCAGCTGCGCCGCATAGGATATAACACCACTACAATGCCTTACGGCTCACAGTGCACACATTTATAACAGTATGTTAAACGATTTTAGTCCATAAACATATTCATACAAATTCATTACAAAGGTCACCAACATTTTTTTGTATGAAGAGGATAAAGTTGTTTCAATATTATTTGTGTTACGGTTTAAAAAATTGACGTGAGACAATTTTAATAGTACCAAAAACTGGTTTTGAACAAAAATTACAATGAAATGTCATGTCGATAAAACTTCAAAATGACTGCACGCCAAATTAATAATGAACTTTATTCTGTATGTACGCGCAATCTTAGTGTCTTTATTTGGCCTTACAGTTCCTAAAAAGTGACCAAGTGCTAAGAAGATGCGTCAAAAGAAGTATTTGTGCACATCTTATCAAAATTATTTATTTAAAAAATATACCCAAGTCCCATACAAACAAAGCTGCACTACTACTGCTTTATTAGTCCAGCTTTGTTTGTATGGACAAACAAAGCTGCACTAATAAGGCATTTTTTTAGGTTTTTTTTAAAGAAGGATGTAGTACCTAAGTAGACTTCAGTGACATTTTTATATCGTACTGATTTTAATCTAAATGCTATGCCCCAAGCCGTATACGGCTTTAGGTCTCGAGAAAATCGAATTTCTCTCGAAGACAAAGTATCAGACAATAACGTTAACAGGATAGGCCCCTATACTATCTAGGTTTTACTTTGGACTTATAATTTAAACTTATTCTCTTAGGAATTTGATATATATTAAATCATATTGTAAAGTCAGCTATGAAAAGGATTTTTAATAAAATTTCATAAAAAAATCCTTTTCATTTATTGTTTGTTGTAAGTTGACTTTAAGGGGTTTTTTAAATCGGTCTGATATTATACATCGTACTGTTTTTAATCTTAATGGTGTGCCGTAAGCCGTATACGGCTCTAGGTCTGGAGAAAATCGAATTTCTCTCGAAGACAAAGTATCAGAGAATAACGGTAACAGGATAGGCCCCTATTACTATCTAGGTTTTACGTTGAACTTAGAATTTAAACTTAATCTCTTGGGAATTTGATATAACTTAATCAAATTCAAAAGTCAACAATGAAAAGGACTTTTTATGAAGGGTCTGGTTATAAATAGATTTTAATGGCTTTATTTAAATTGTTTAGTTGTATATATCGTACTGTTTTTAATCTTAATGCTATGCCGCAAGCCTTATACTACTTTAGGTCTCGAGAAAATAGAATTTCTCTCGAATTACAGTGATGGGATAGACCACTATACTACCTTGTAGGTTTTACGTTGGACTTAGAATTTAATCCCAGCGATTTTAACCTCTTTTTGAATTGGATCTAACTTAATTACTAGACTGTAAAGAACCTTAACAAATTGGAATCCAGCTTTAAAACGACAAAATCTTTGAAAGAAAGAAAGTAAGAAAAATATTTCACTGGAATCCAAAGAGCACCTTTAGCATCTTAATTAGCTTGACAGCATTGTAGCGCGTGTTAGTAGCTTTGCATAGTTGTTGTGAACTAATAATTAATTCCAAGGGAAATAGTTTAATAAAAAACGTCAGAACGGAGCAGCACTTGATATGGTGGGCGTTAAGGACAACGGAGATCCTGCTGCTGGCGAGTCGCTGGTAGATCATGTGACGCTTCGTATCACGTCATCTACCAGTGACGCGATTGGTTTAAAAAGGAAACGATTAGAAATGCTAGTTAAACTGAATGCGTTTTAGGTAGGGCCCCAAGTGTCTTCTAGGCAAGGTTTGTCTGTCTGAAGAAACTTCTTGCTTTATGGTCCATCAATGAAAGAACCATCATATCGTTGACTATATTATAACATGCCAGAAGCTATATGGTTTTTATGGAGTTAAATAAAACCCTTATTTAAGGCGATTTGTGCCAAGTATAGTATGTATGTAAATATGTATGTAAACTCGTTATTGCATACAAATATACAATACTACTATATTGTTATTAAACTAATGTACAAGGGCCAACTAATCCCTAAATGGGATCTCTTCCAGCTAATCCTGAAGTATTCGTTTTTTGAATAGTAACGGCGATTCGAAAATGTATAAGTTCGAGCCAGGACTAAGTGTAAAAAAAATATCGTAGGTACTTATTAATATTATCAAAATAATCAAGTTATTTAAGTTAATCCGCAAGATTAAGTCTCTGAAATTTCTTTATCTAACGCAACGCCTTTGATTAATTTTTTCGTGAGACTTCAAAAGATATCCCAAGGTATTCGTTAAAAACTTTAAATGAAAATAAACTTCAAAACCCATTTTATAACGATTTTAATGCAATTAGGCTCAAAGTATTTATAAGAATTATTAAGAACTTGATTGTAGCTTATCGTAAAATAGGTTGCACTAGCTTCTACCCGCGACTTCATCCGTATAAATTATGATATCGTTATTCCCTCGAGAACACTCAAGGTATAAGTTATCTCCATTAGCCGCTGCAGCGTGAAGGAGTACCAAACACACAAAAAAAAAACGCATTTGTAAATATGTGTCACAATCTTTAAATATAACAAGTTGATAGCTTCAACTAAAAAAAACTGCTGTGACATACAGACAGATAGACACCGAAGTTTCACCATAGGGGTTCCTTATTTACCATTTTGGTAAGGAACCCTAAAAATTAAGATGTCATACTTCGATTCAAATTTCATTTCAATAGTAGATTTATCGATACGTAAATATTACTTATTTTTTCGATGTGATTGTGAATAGTTTAAATTTGATTTTGATATTTGTGCACTGTCCGCCAGCTGACTCTAAGCCGTAAATAAATGGACGCATATCTGTTTTGTGTTTTTTTTCAATGTAACCTTATTCGTGTGTTGCCAGTGATGACTTACGGATCTGAGACGTGAGCGCTAACAATGGGCCTCATAAGGAAGCTCGAAGTCACTCAGAGGGCTATGGAGAGGGCTATGCTCGGGATTTCTCTGCGTGATAGAATCAGAAATGATGATATCCGCGGACCGGAAGACGAGCTGTAGGTAGGCCTCCAACAAGATGGAGTGACGACCTCGTCAGGATTGCGGGACCGCGGTGGATGCGAAAAGCACAAGACCGGTCTGAGTGGAAAGCCTTGGGGGAGGCCTATGTCCAGCAGTGGACGTCTTTTGGCTGACATGATGATGAACCTTATTCGAAAACGAATTAAGGATTATCTTTTCAAACCGTTCTCATTTTTGCATTTTAAGATAAATGTTAGTTTTAAAACCCCATCTTGACCTTTTTTTGAGCCTTTCGAAACAGGGCAAGAGCATGTCTGACTATTGCTCAGCGTAGCAGAGCTAAGCTGAGCTAAGCTGCCGACGAATGGACGGACATGGCGAAACTATAAGGGTTCCTAGTTTAACTACGGAACCCTAAAAAAGATAAAATAGAAATCGAAGCGGACGCCGTATTAAAAGCTGTAAAATCTACAAGATTTAGGAAGAGGCAGGGATTTATACATAATTGCTATAAGTCTGTTTTTTTCACTGCCTGGAAGTCTTTTTTTAATAATAATATTCGCTCTCAATAATTATATTGGTAATTTAAGAGATTTTAAAAATAATTTGCTAATCTAATAGTTCCGGTATTGGAGTAGAAACAGACATTTTACGTTTTTTTATTATTAAGTACCTACTTACTTTAATTCAAATTTGAATAGGTTTGACGGACAGGGTTTTTTTATTAATTAAATGGTTTCACAAGAAAGAATTTAACAAAGAAATAAATTTACTTCGTGCAGTTGCTTCACCCTTTACGCATAAATTCATATTCTTGAAATGAAAATGATAATTTGTGGAAAAAATCTCTAAATTCCAATTTAAATCTTATCAATATTCTAATATTGCAGCTTTGTCCGTTAAATAAACAATTTGCTACCATGTCTTTGATAACGAATTAACTCACCCGCCTTGTGTTTGGATTTTTTGCTTTGAGAGAAGAATCTGCTTTTATTATAAAAAAGTTAAATTTTCTTTTGAGCATTGGTTAGCCAAATAAATTGTTTAATGAATTGTTTGCTTCTTTAATTGCTTCAAGATAAACTATTCAGTTCTTCAATTAAATATTAGAAATTTTATAACATAGAAATTAAAATTGTAACTCTTCGTTTGATCTCATTTACTTATTTAAAAATGCGTACACTTAGTTAATAATAACCTAATTGTTTGTATGTTTTATGTTTACGAAAATCTCGTGTTTTTTTTTGTCTTTTCTTATCGGTATAATCATTATTGCTTTTGACATGTTATCGTATTGTCAACGTTATAATAGCTCTTATTTACTTGACAGTAATGGCGGCCGAGTGAAAAAAAACACGATAACATGTCAAAGGAAATAATGGTGTTAGCAAGTGGAACGAAGCCTTCCAGCACTTTCACTAAATCAAATGCTGCTAAAATTCAGACAGAATCAGATATATAAATTTCACTAATACGATAGCAATTATAACTAAACTTAAATAAAAAAATACGAAGGGCCAAACATCACACAAATTGATGTCCCAAACTAACACGTAGGCTTATATTATGGCTAAACAATTAACTTACTTATATAGAGAAATAAATACATAAGGGTCCGTTCACACAGACCGGTTCGGAGAGGAGAGCAGATTTTTATCACGTTGGAAACAGAGTTTTGAGTCATTGTAATAAGGTTCATTTTTGCATGTACACTTATTTTGTCATTAACGTAATGACAAAGGAAAGGCACATGCATAATAAAGAAAACATGCAAGACTCAGGAAAAATACTCGCGATCATCACACAAACTAGCAAAGCACTTCTCAAAACCCTGTCCACTGTTAAGCGCATATTGTCGCTTTCAACCCTCTGAATAGATCGTATCACCATCGTGCTGACAAAGGCTTGCATAAAGCTTATAATTAGTAATTCCAAACGTTGATATACTTACTTTGAATAACATGTACAGTCACCGACGCCGCTTTAGCATTGGCTGGCACACAGGTATAGTTGCCAGCATGGCGCGGCTCTGCCTTCCCGATTATTAGCTCGCTCGTCTGCCGGCCGTTGAGGACGCTCACCCCATCTATAACATAAGATCCTTGAGTTATTAAGAGGCCACATATTCAGCCACGCCCGCACAAGAATGAAAAGGCTTTATATACTTCCGTGCGAAAAACATGAGATGGAGATTGCGCGCGCTTTGATGGCAGTGTCAAATTCAATTAATTGATGTTTACTTTATAACCACTTCCGTTATTAAAAAACTGGTTTACCAGAATTGAGAACTTATAAATATTAAACTTTTAAATAAAAAAACACCGTTGAAGATTGTAAGGTTTCGAAGATTCGGCCAAAAATATGCAAAAAAGGTGTAGTGTTTGAAAAGTAAAACTATCGAGGTTTTAATTCTAAACGTGTTTTCACAATTTAGTTAATGAAGTACGATCAAGTTAAATATATCCAAAGAACAATCACGCCATAGACGTTTATGGTTACTGAAATCTAGATCGAGAAACACTACCAAGTTTACCATAAAAATCATAAAAATAAACATAAAATCGTTATTCAAACATTTCGCGTCCGTAAACTATAAATAGTATGTTGGGTCAATGCATTCATTTTCTACAATAAGTTGCCAGACGTAGTTTTAAAGTTACACTTTCTAGCACTTTAAATATACTTAAAAAAGTCGTTAATATCTAAAGCGTATTAAAAAATTCAATTCAAATTCAAAAACACAAAATATTTATTCAGTAAATTGACCACATGATGGCTCTTTTACACGTCGGTAATATGGAGTGAATCTTCTAGCGCTTCGGACATTATTATTATTATTGCGAAGAAGAAGCGCCGCAAGAAACTCCAGCAGAAGGTCATTTTTTCCAATTATAAAATACAATAATACTTAAAAGTAACATTACAAGGTAATAAAGTAATTAATAATTATTTTAGGTCTATCTAACAGGCGAAAATGCTTGGCGTAAACCCGGAACTTAGTCAGTAATAATTTGTTCAAATGCTAAAGCTTCATCTTGTCTTGGGGTTACCCTTGATGTAGAACATATTGAAATTTTATGTGGCCATCATGCACCTACCTATGTACACATATAAGTAGGTATTTTTTTTCCTTTTTCACCCTCTATCTCTCTCGTAAGATTTTTGTTGTTTTCCAGCTGAACTACGCATTTCATTTGATATTATATTTAATTTAATATTTATAGCTTTATATAATGCTAGACTAAGTAGTATCATTGTAATATGAAATATGAAATATGTTTAAAAAATGACTGACTGCTGAGTTTCTTGCGGCGTTTCTTCTCAGCAGTGGTCTCCTCTTGGATAGCGCTGGTAGACCTGACGTGTAAAAGTGCCAGTGCAGCCTACTTACTTTTATTTTTTGTATCATACGTATTTCTTGTCCGATTTTAAATTTAATTTAACCTTTGGTGATCTCTATTTACGGTATTATCATCTCACGGTGTTTTTGAGAAATGCGATTTAAAAAAATCCATGCATATTCCCTATTAAATCGTGCCTGTCTCAAACTTCTGTATGAATAATTGTAACTAAGGAACGACTTAACTGTCATTAATAAAAAAATACACTGTGTTAAGACTAACTCGAGCTAAAATGAAACTTTTCGTTAGAATCTGACGTTTACTAACTCGAGTTAGTAGATTAATCCAGGTTACATTTTTGGTGCAAGTGGCCCTAAGTTTGACGATCAACGTCATTTGTTTTTATAGTAGTCAAAATAAACATTGTATTCTTTAAACGACTAAGGTTAATAAACAGCTTCTGAGAGTTGCTTTACATTAAGCAAAGTAAGTGTTAAGTGGGAGCAGACGTTTCCGAGCTTTTGGTGTGCTTTATCACGAGCATTAGCAGGCTTTTAGTCACTGGCTTGGAAAGCACATTTTAAGCTACAATTAACTGAATGCAAAATAAACTTAGTTAGATATTTTATTCAAAATTTGTATGTGTTGTGAATAATATAGAAAACTAGGGAATGCAACAGGCACGCTTCCTTCTTGAGATGGAGACTGGAGACTGTTGATGGAGTTGTAGTTATAAAAAAATACTGTCAAGTCATTTCAAAACTGCTTTTTAACCGTCTTCAAAAAATTAGGTTCGTAGTTCATCAAAATCTTTCTTGCGTAATTTTATACAACTACGATTCTTCTATTTTTACATAATTAATTTAGATTGTGTTATGTAAATCTACTATTATTTAAATGGGTTAAAAATTAACTTTAGATTCAACTTGGTCCACGTAAATCTCGATACTTTCCTTCGGGAACTATCAACATTTCCAAATAATGGTACCTACGCTAACCAAACTCCTTATCCAGGATAGTACATCTAGTTTTCTTTCATCATTTCGGTACCGCAACATTTAAAAACAAATATTTACCTATCTCAGCAACACCGTATTTGAATTTAAAATTCGAACAAATAAAAATGGCGCTCGTTAACAGTGCTGGATGAACCTTCAATGTTTACCCGACTTATTGTTCAATCTTGCGGATAGCCCGCAGAATTTCAAACTGGGCTGGCCTATTATTCAAACAGTGTTAATTCAATATTTAAATTTGGAGAAATCTATAAAAATATTATTCATACTTTAAACAATAAATGTTTTTTTTTAACTGAAGTATTAAATAGTTAAAACCACCTTATTTAATAGCGTACCCCTTCTTTCGTAACTGAACATGAATCCTACTTACGAACCATCCCGATTAATAATGCTTTAATTTTCCTAAAAAAACGCGTCTAAGACCGATACACAGACACACATATACACACGTTTAACCTAATTACACGCCTCTTTATTTCAGGTTTAAACTGACATCATATAATTAATCCAACATTAAAATTTAATAGGGTTAAACAACCGGTAAATACTTGAATAAATGAGTTTCATTTGATCCCTGTTTCCCTTGGTCACACCATGACTCGAGAATGGCTGAACTGGTTTGAACTGGTTTTTTTTGTCGTGTTCGTAATATTATCAGGACAAGGACGGCTAGCTAGGTGTCAATTATTAATCTGGTTCAACCAAATGCGGCCGATTTATTTGGTAACGATGCAGCCACTAGTATTTAGGCTAAATTGTATCGAGGAATAATAATAAACGAATATTCGCGGATCGAATAGTCAGCTACTAGAAAATTGCACGATTAATAAAGGAATAGCAACGCAATCAGTGACTAATTGGCGTGGAGAGTAATCGAGTGAGCGACTAACAGGATGCTTTTAGGCAATAACGTGTCATCCCACAACTATAAACGCTTTAGAGAAGCTTTAGGAACAATATTTATAATGCGTTTGCGGGTTAAGTGTGTTTGTTCATGGAATAATATACGTTTATTTCTATATACCTACTAAAATTACTACAAAATCACAAAACAAACAATCTCGTTCTCTTGTTTGTTCGGTACTTTAATATATGATGGATTTTGACGTGTTTACAAGTGTAGGCATTGCAAGTAAACAAATTGAGACACAGTCAGTCTTCATAGCATGGCAAGAGTTTTTATATAATTTGTCAGACTGTATTCCCTATACCGAATTGAATAAAGATTTACGCAATTCTCCAGTATCAAGGTTGTCACATGTCTCTCAAAACCCAGTTATAATCCAAATTTCAGAAGGTATTAATCGAGGTAGGATAATAATTAAACAACCCTCAAGGAGCCATATTAATTTAGCGTAACACGTTTGTTACAGAATTGATTTAATGCGTATCAAATATTATAACTGAAAGGTTTCAATTCCAAGTGGCTGTCAGCGCGCTTGAGCAGCTGCTGAGTAGGTGTGAGACGTATGCCGATTCCCATGGACTTGTGTATAATGTGGAGAAAAGTGAGGTAATGGTATTTAAGGCGGGAAATACCAAGCCCTACCATGTGCCCCCTATTGTACTGAATGGTGTGCCTCTCAGAGCTGTGGAAAGGTGCAAGTATCTTGGTCACATTATTACCAACGACCTAAATGATGACCAGGACATTGAGAGGGAGCGCAGGGCGCTGGCGGTTCGTGGAAATATGCTGGCCCGCAGGTTCGCTCGGTGCTCTACTGAAGTTAAAATAACTCTATTCAGAGCATATTGTCAGAGCTTTTACTCGAGCAGCCTGTGGGTGCGTTATACGAAACGAGCAATCAGCGCTCTGAAAGTTCAATACAACAATGCGTTTAGAATGCTGTTGGGCTTGTCCAGGAGATGCAGTGCCTCTGGTATGTTCTGCGAAGCCCGAACCGATGGGTTCCCAGCAATTCTAAGAAAGAGGATTGCATCTCTGTTGGGACGAATCAGGAAAAGCACCAACGGCATTCTAAGCGTCATTGCCTAAAAATATGACTGCTCTATATTCAAGCACTGGGTTGAGCAGATTAAAGGGGTAGCACGTGATCTAGACTAAGTATGATTGTAGTTGTTTTATATAATTTAATGTTGTTTTATGTTTGTAACTAATATAGCTGTTAGGATGTAACTAACAAAAACTATGGAGTCCTGGTACTCTGAAATAAAGATTATTATTATTATTATTATTATTATTTAACTCAATTTTAGATTGCTTGGTATTATGTTCTGAAATAAGTTTTTGTCTAAAATTGTCTTTTTACCCGGCTGTTGACGATTGACGAGGACAATGATTTGAACTATAATTATTAATTATCTATGTATATATGTATTAAGATATTTATATTTATTTTTTCTCTTCATATACTTTGGTGCTCGAAATCGAGCCATACGTTCAGCTTTTACTAGAAAACAAGGAACTGGTACCCACTGTCTTGTCATGTCAAAAATATAACCCCCTTTTAAACTTGGGAATATAATTGACAAAAACTGAAAAAAATCAGGTTGTTCATTTTTTTTACTGTTTATGGGACGAAGATTTTCGACAAAGAAGTGAGCTAACTACCAACTAGGCCATGCGTCGCCAGTATGAGATATATTGTACGATAGCTCTGACAGCTGTCAAAAGCGGACCTCTTAGAATGGTGCGACTATAGTAAGCACGTTTAACTAACCTAAACGCAGATTTCTTAGTAAAAGCGCCTTCTGCCCTTCTGCCCTCCTAAGCCAATAGGGAGTAGGTATCTCAGATAAAACTCCTGTAGCAATATTAACCTTATTAAATATATATAAAGAGACATTAATTCGCAACAATAAAAAAACATTACATAGATACAAAAAGATCAAGACGCAGAGAAATTGTTGCGAAACGGTCCCAAGTCAGCATTCGCTAGCCGTAAAGCCAGCACTGGCCTTCCGTTGGACCGCTTGTTGAAGAGATGGAAAGTGACACACTTAACACAAAACAACGGTAAAAGAAAAGGATCAAGGATCAAATACAATCATTTGTTCGAGATTATCACAAACGTCTCGAACGACCATACAATTTATAGCCTGGTAAAATTGGCAACACCAAGGAAACAGAAAAAAAAACACTATAGTCTATGGGAATTTAAACAAAGCAAGCATATTATAGGTTACTAACAGAAGAGAATTTCAACTACATTGGTTATTGAATTTGGGATACTGCTTATTGGCTTAGCCTTGTTTTCTTATTATATTATATGGCAAGATCATGTAACTGAAAATTAGTACTTACTTAAATCATAGTTGATCATCCGGTTCTCAAAATACCAGAAGACGTAAGAAGGGGGCTCCGTGGACCGCCTCACCACACACACCAGCCGCAGCATGGAGCCTTCGTGGATGATCTTCTCGGACTCCCCGATTATTTCTGCGTATGCGGCTGTAGGAAATAAAAACAAATTATAATCACCAACGCGTTGGCATAGCTTCCCGGTAAAGGCAGATATTTAGTGTGATGAACGCGATAGTTTGTTATTAAATCACAGATGTTTTCTATGCATTTAAGTATGTATTTCTGTATAAGTATTCATATCGTTGTCTAGTACCCATCGTCCAAACCTAGAGCTTAGTTTGGGACTAGGTTAGTTGATGTGACATTGTCCCCTGATATTTAAATGTTAAATCTTCTTGAAGCCGTTACTTCATAGGGTAGGAACATTAACAGACACAAAATAATATAAGAACGGATTACTAACCCAATTTTAGAACACGGATAATTCCGTAATAGTAAGTACCGATCAATGCGTGAGTTCTTTTTTAACTGGAATAGGTATTGAGGCAAACCATTAAGTGGGTCGTCTGATGGTGATTGATTACCGCGACCCATAAACACCCGCAACACCGTAGATTGCCATAGGCTATTTGACTAATTTTAGAAAACCGCTCGCAAGCTCGTCCGTTTAAACCAATACTCGGCCCGCAATTGCGGACATCCCTGCCTAGGCCGTAATGTACTAATAAGGATCGAAATTATATTATAAATGAATGTCAGTTTTTAAATGGAAAATGTAAGTACTTAGTGTACAGTCAACAGCATAAATAAGTGATTATTTATGTCCCTTGTCGCTTTCAATCGTTTCTCAATTTTGTATGACATTTCAAACATGACGTTAAAGTGACAAGGTACATAAATGATCACTTATTTATACTGTACTTATCACGTTAATTCACGCTCTCTTCGATAAACCTGTACGCTTTTAAATAAAAATGCGACATGTTTTAATCAGATTTATGCCCTAGGTTACGGTTTTCAACTATTAATTGAGTTAACAACAAATTAAAAAATCGTCCTTTAGTAAAAAAACTGCGCAACGGCACTGAAGTGCACCGACCATACGCGTGTCAAGTGGCAGCCTCAATTTGATTCGTCCGTCAATTATTCGCCAGTTAGACCAACGGTCAGTTTTGTATAGTGTGTATGGGGCTGACGTCAGCGTCTACCTACACGGCTGACCCGGTTGGTGCTTGAATCTGAAATACACTTTAGAATTCCTTGCACCAAATTCTTTGCTTTTCTCTGAATTCAATATTAGGGTGTCTTTCCACCAGAGATCTGCTATGCAGCTGCTATTCTGCGAGGATGTGAAAGCTACGCTTCGAAACTATGTGACCGTTTCCACTAATGCTAAGCTATGTAGCCGTTCCAGGAAGATGCACAGCCACGAGGCAGCACACAGCTGCGTGGAAGATGCGCAACTACACCTTGCTACACCACTCGCGACCATCCGTAGCACGTATTCACAGCACGCATCCAGAGCACGCATCTTTCCATTTATTATTAGTTAAACCCGTTTTTACCAGTGCTATGCTATGTGGATCAATGAATATAATGATTGGTAGATGTCAAACACATCCATAGCAACGTAGCGAAGCACATCTCTGGTGGAAAGGCACCCTTATGCTCTCGCCGATATTACATCATTTTGCTCCCATTTGACACAATCTTCAATTTCAAGTGCTTGCAAACTACAAACGAGAAATTACTTGACCTGCTGAGTTATTGATCAAGTAGAAATAGTTTAAATAAGACGCTAGTAGGTGAGTGGACACCTGGCACACTTGTACTAACTAACCCGCGTAAGTGAAAGTTGAAAAGCGAAAATGCAGTGTTCAGAAAAAAAACATGACAAGCGTTTTATTGTTATGATTGAAAAAAAAAGGTTATTAAGGTGTCATCAAAACCCATGTTAACGAATACATCCGACAGAGAAGCAAAGTTATCGACAAGCTCAAAGAATCAGCAAGCTGAAGTGGCAATGGGCCGGCCATATCTCGCGAAGAATGGACAACCGCTGCTGGGTAAACATGTTCTTGAGTGGAGACCGCGACTCGGCAAACGTAGTAGTGTAGGCCTTAGGCCAGGTGGGATGACGATCTGTTAAAGACGCTGATCAGATGCTGGATGTGGCAAGCTGAAGACAGGGCACTATGGCGCTCATTATGGGAGGCCTATCAGTCCCGCAGTGGAATATACGCTGATGATGATGATGCTGATGATGAAAACCCACGTTTTTAACAATACCACCTCAAGATAATTTGTTTTGTTGTGGTTAATAAATTTGCTTTTTTTTAAATTAGTAAATTAATAAACTCTGTCAATATAAAAGTCATTAGTTTACTTTGTTTTGATGCAAATTTATTGTGCTGTAATATCGTTTTACGATGAAAAAGCTCCTTTGTTTTTGCGCAAACCTATTTTTATTTTGTTTTTCTTTAATTTGTCCTAAAATCTTGTGTCATCCTGTTTCGGTATATTATTCAATTAAATCAGAATCAAATACGCTGGTTTTCTTTACGGCCTTTTCTTCACAAGTCTGTGCTCTTGAACTACAAACGACCAGCGAGTTACTCACCAACTAGAACTAGTTTGAAGAAGATGCTTGTAGGAGGGTGAGTGGGGACCTGGCACTCGTAGTAACCCGCGTCGGCCGACGTCGAGAAGCGAATGTGCAGTGCCCAGTCCTGCACAATAAGAAATAATGGTTACAAGGTGACATTCACAAGTATAATGATGATAATTCTGGATTTATTCTGGAATTATTTATATGTCACTTGATAACAAATAAATTTTCATACAAGCTATTGATATGCCATGTTTTAAAAAGGTAGCATTTCGTTTCCCAAATGTTTTAATATATTTTAAAATAACATCAATCTGGAAACTTAATGGAACTATATTAATTTATAAACATCCTTAAAAAGTAGCTGATAAGACCTATTGACAACAATACCCCTCTTCAAGTTTGGTTATATCAATTCTAAGTCAAACAGGCTTATTTAAAACAATTTTGAAACTAAGCATAACAATGCGGCCAACTGTGACATAATGTTGAATAAAACGCTTTTCTAACAAATCCGAGGCATTTGAATTTTTCCGCTTGTCATTTAACTGTAAAACCCAACATTGTTACGAACAGCCCTTCACAAACGGGTTCTCTGATGTTTTGCATACTTCTGTTTTTATCAAAACCGCAAACTTTGTGAGTATTTTTAGAACTAACGTAACCAATTCTGACATTGTCTGAAATGGCGCATATAATATAATATGTGCATTTAATTTTTATGAATTGGAATGTTATAATGTGAAGCAATTAATGCAAGTACACAAAGCGGATTAATTGTCATTATTAAAGGACAAAATGGGCAGGTTAATGTACCTTTAGTACGTTATGAATTACTATAGAGTACATTATTGATTTATATAGACACCGCGCAGAAAATGTGGAAAAAAGAGGTGAATTTTGATACAAAAAATATATATTACTGGTCTCGGTCAATATATAAAAATACTTGGTGTACAATATAATTATGACTAGTTATCATGATTTTTGTTTAGTTTTTTTTTTTTTTTTATGGTATAGGAGGCAAACGAGCAGACGGATCGCCTGATGGAAAGCGATTACCGTCACCCATAGACACCTGCAGCACCAGAGGAGTCACAGGTGCGTTGCCAGCCTTTCAAATTTATATTCTTGATAAAAATTACAAAACAGTATAAGTCAAAAGCTATTGGTAACTCTATAATAGTTTATCAATGTGTTTCCATATAGGTTTTTTTACCAGATTTGCGAGGGCAAAATTAAATGAAACGATAAGGCAATTATATCAGATTGTTAACCAAGACATGAAAGTTATTAAAGAGAGGTACACCCGAGGTAGGGTAAACCATACTTGTATTGCCCGCGACTAGTGATAACCCACTACATTTTTCAGAGTTTTCTTATGCCTAATGTTAGAAGGGGATTATCTGTAGCACTGATAATGATTATGGCACAGAGACCGGCGCAATGTTCCGTTGTCTCTTTCTATAACATCAGTCACAGGTTGGGAATGCCAGGGATAGCGCAAGAAATAATCTGGGTCCCTCTACAAAAAAATTCTATTGCATTCACAATAGGTTCATATTACATGGGCATATTTCGTAGTATACGCCTTAGGAGGCTAGTGCAGTGGAAAGCTAATCCGGCGTTGTGAGAAAAGCAAAGGGTATAATAACGAGAAGAGCTTACAGCTGCTGGCGTGGCCTCCATGCAGTGTACTCTTAGTTGAGTAAGTACCTATTATAGTATTAGTGTGCAGGTAGTCTTGTATTATGTAGTGTAGTGCGCAGTGTGTGTGTGTATATTTATTTTTGATTTATTTGTTCCAAAAACGTAGTGGTACACTTTTGATTTAACATGGCACCTAACAAATTATTGACACGTATCAGGCCACATTTATCTAACCGCATAAAAAAAATATTTTTGATTATTTATTTATTAATACAAAATCTACAACACAATAAAAACACTATTTTGTTTACACATCACTGCCCAGTTACGGATTTACATTTTATATTTTTTTAATTTATTACGACGAATGACCATTATTAGATGTTTAACTTTTATTGTTTTCTATTCATTGATTATTAATATTTATGTTTTGACGATCTCAATGTAATTTCGTATTTTTTGACATACAATGCAACTAATATTGTAATACCTATTACATTGACAAATAAATAAACTAAACTAAACTAAACTATTTCTTCAATAATACACCAAATATTACATTCACACAATACCTTGGATTTTTTTTAACTGGCAATATAAACTATTACATTTGATATTCTCAATTTTGAAGCAAGACGACTACTAGCATGTTATGATAAAGAGGCAATAAGCAATTAGCTGACTTACTAACACTACCAAACAAGGGCTCTTTTCTACTCTGTAAAACTACATAGCTTTTGACATAATATTATCGTACTATCAACGTCATAATAGCTCTTGTTTACTTAAAAGTAATGGCGGGCATTTTAAAAACCCTAACATATCATAAGCAATATTGTTTCACCGCGTAGTATACAGGCCAGACCAACGTTTTATTGTTACATCGGAATTATGTTAACTGCCAAATAAATGTCATGTAACTTGTGGATGTTTCACATTCAACATTTTCCGTAACTCCATAAGTGTTACAATGAATGTGGAAGCGTGTTCATATGTTTAGTTGTCACGATTCAACATGATAAAAACAATATAGTTTTTGATCTGTTAACGTATTGTCAACGTTTTGATTTTCTTTACAGTCTGGAAATAATCGCGTAAAAAGAATTTGCAAAATTTATTACGCGATTATTCCCGTTTCAGATTTACATATAACAGTATGTTTAAGGCTTAAGAGGATTGTCCAGCTAAAAATCTCCATAAAAAATGCGAAGACGTCTCCCCTTAAAGCTCGTCCGAATTTTACGTTTTTTGAATAATATATGTTGTAGATATCGTGAAAACTATGTCTGTACGTTTTCAAACGTATTTCGACCAAAACGCAGTACACAGCTCACGTTACGAAATAATCTTATAAACATAAATAGTCTTAACTTTCAAGGTATCATGTTAGAACCTAATCACGATTACCTATTTTCATTGAAATAAATACTATTTGTTATATAACAAACAATTTAAAAGTGGCGCGGTACAAACTCCCTGCGGCCTTTCCGTTTTACAGACAGTATAACCACACGAGCGAAACCACGAGTACCAAATAACACTAATACTTTCTCCGAAATATGCCCCATTATACCCATATGGGATCAAAGCCATAGATTACACACTCCATTCCCAAATATACCCAAAAAATCCCGTATTCATGGGATTGCCGCTCTATTAAAATATGGAATGATCCTTTCCCACGTGTTTACTGTTCAACATACGATGGAAGTACCATTCAACCAAAATACGTTTTCCCACCTTATCAGCATGCATTACAGTTTGACTTTGAGTGCATGGGAATTTCCAATACCTAATGCTGAATTTTCTCATGGTTTTTTGTGAGTACATTAGTTTCGTTTGGGAATGGTCGTTCTGGGAAAGTGGATCGCACTACGTAAAGTGATGTTATAAGATTAAAGGTAGAATTTTTAGGATATACAGTCACGTCTAATAATAAGACCACAGTAAAAGTTTCAAATATATGTAAACAGGACTCCACTGCAACAGAATAAGGGTGTATATTATATTTTTGAAGCCGTAAATTATATTTTTGATGTGTATATATTTATGGACGTGACCGTAGAAGCGTAATTATGTTTAGCGAGCGACCGAAGTGAGCTGCTTATTAGTTAATTGAGATAATAATCGTTATGTTTGTATGTTTGTTTACGATAACTGAGTATTATTGATCCTATCTTCATTAATTTAGCTCAAAATTTATAAGTTCTGGAGATAACAAGTTTGGGAGATAAATAATCGGTATGAACAATCGAAAACAGCATATCTCCTCGTCTATTGGTATGAAAAATGTTACCACATAATACTGAGCTCCTGCAGTGTTGCAGACGTTAAAAGCGCGGTAAACCGCCCTTTGGCCGAAAATTGCTTGGCGAAATGAATCTTATCCCAACTGTTTCATTTGCCAACCCGCTTTTTTTCGATAACTGTAAATATTTCAGGATTTATTTCAGTACCATTGTGTAGAACCCTGTAGGTTAGGTTAGGTTAGTTTTAATAAAAATCCTGAGATATTTACAGCTACAGAAAAAAAGCGGGTCGGCAAATGAAACGGTTGGGAAACGATACATTTTGCCATGTTAAAGGCACCCGGTTTGCGGTTGGTAGGACCTTGTGCAGGGTCCGTCCGGATCGCCACCACCATCTTATCTATTAACCTACTGCCAATCATCAGTGTTCGCAATGTTGAGTTCCGGTTTGGGGATAAGACAGCCGGTGTAATGATTAGCATAGAGGCATTCCATCTTAGTCCTCAGGGTTGGCAACGCATTTGCAATCTTAGGCGTGAATGCGAATGTCTATGGGTCACAGTTTCCACTTACCATCATGCCTGTGTGGTAATTTGCCTTAACTATGGCATAAAAAAACCCAGGATCTTCCAATCTGTCAGTTAGTAACAAATTAATTACTTCTTTATTTTCTCTACATACTTTAAAACAAAGTCTATTTCCTCATATCTCTGTTTTATCTGTATGTATATCCGATACTTCTCCCTAAACCACGTAACAGACTTTAATGCGGTTTTGACAATTAAAACAAAAAGGTTTTTGTATATAACGACAACGCGAATTGAGTCACGGGCGACAACTAGTTCTTTTATCAGTAAGCATAGATCAATTTTGCCGGATAAACCAGATGGGCTAGTGCCTAACGCACTCGCTATGGCAATCGGCTTCAAAGCAGAACAATTGTTTTCATTTTGTATGCCTTCGATTTTCAAAATAAAAAACTATTGTGATGGCGAGTGCGTTAGGCAATAGCCCCTCAGATCTATGTCTATTTTTGGCCTATATAATCTATTTTTGCTCTAAATGTCTTATAAATCAGTACACGCCTTGAAACATAAGTACGCAACAAACAAACAGTTTTACGTTGCATTTATAATTTATAAATAAGAATATAAAGTAGGCTAACAAATTGCTTAGCGTAGCAAGCATCACTTTACGTAATTTGAGTGGCATCGCCTTTTAATGGTTTCTGCTTAAAAAATATTATCCTGTTAAAAAGCCGGGTACAGTTCAAATAAAATTAAAAATAAGCAAACATAATTTAAAATAAACGCTTCAGAGGCACGACTTACTTATCACTGAGTTTTAATGTAAATTAAGAATTAAAAGCAAAACAAATAATGAATTTATGTTGCTCATGTTGTTATTTAAATCTTGTAAAATTATAAAATATACTGAAATGACAATAGAAAAGAGGAATATTAGAATGGAATTTATCGCAACTATTTTCTGGTAGAGATTAAGATAAAGTTTAAAAAAAAGTGTAAAAACAATTATAAATTGCAGCAAATGGATATAAACACAACAAGCCTTTATCAGCTAATTGCGCATTAGCTGTTACCCGCGAGTTTGTCCGTGCGACGACCGACGTCCTTCGTAAACGTAACGTGTGAATATTTTCTGAATGTAAAACCAACAAAAAAATAATTTAATTTATTGAATTGATTGTCTATCATTTTTGTTATTGTTACCTTACCTAACCTAACCTATACTATATGCTTGCTTTGTTTATATTCCCATAGACTATACTTTTTTTTTCTGTTTCCGTGGTGTTGCCAACTTTAACAGGCTGTAATTTTTTTAGTCTTTGGAGACGTTCGAGATAATCTCGAACAAATGATTATATTTGATCCTTGATGTTTTTCTTTTCACGTTGTTTTGTGTTAAGTGTGTCACTTTCCGTCTCTTCACCTAGCGGTTCCAACGGAAGATCAGTGCTGGCTTTACGGCTAGCGAATGCTGAGTTGGGACCGTTTCGCAACTGTTTCTCTGTGTCTTGATCTCGTATCTATGTAATGTGATTTTGTGTTGTTGCGAATAGATGTCTCCTATATTTATGTTTAATACTGTGCAAATTTTCTCACTACAATGTAGGTACAGTAAGTAATATTACAGGCTTATCCAGGTAACTAGCCACTTTTCAATTATGTGTAAAAAAAGATTAATGAGTTATGCTGATATATTTGTGATTAACCTATAGTCAAAGGCATTGGATATGGGTCAATTTGTATCGAATTACCATAGAAAGTGACCCGTTTCCATTGCTCCTGAGTGTACTTTTATACACCGGCCTCATTCTCAATCATAAAAGACGAAACAAGGTTAACACGTTTCTTTTATTAACGGACGGATTTCTGTTAAAGTTCTAGAAAGAGCGTGTTCCGAATGCGCTATTTAAAAGCGCTTTACATGAAATGTAAATTGCATTCGGAGTTTTCAATCTAACTTGGTCTTATTCCATTAATCAATTCAAATGGGTAGATACCTATCTCGTTTACCTTATATAGTATAAAACAAAGACGCTCTGTCTGTATCTATCTTTCAAACTACGTAACTGGTTTTAATGTTTTATATATATAGAGTGATTCAAATGGAAGGTTTTTATTTACATTTAATTCTGGTTTGTGGAATGGAGTCACAAAAAACTCACAT
Organism: Acleris sparsana; assembly: GCA_923062465.1. NCBI lineage: Eukaryota > Metazoa > Arthropoda > Insecta > Lepidoptera > Tortricidae > Acleris > Acleris sparsana. The sequence goes on along the minus strand of OV281308.1, from coordinate 5,316,119 downwards.
AAACCGAAGCGAAGCGAGGGCGGGTCGCTATTTTGAATAAATAAAAATAGTTCTTTACTTGCCGCCGTACAAACATTTTAGAGACCACGAACACTCGTACCACAATCCAGAATTCATTATACTTAAAACGTTTCTCTTAAATTAATCAATAAATTGATAAAAACCGTATTACAAAATGAAAATGAAATGAAATCATGATAAGTTTATTTAGCAATATAAAATAACATACAAATCTTATGAGTAAAATAACTAAAAAAAAACTAAAAAAGGTCGCAACTTAGCTTAGTGCCACGAAATATGCCGATGGATATTCCGTGACGCTGATCTTCAGTGACGCCTGGCTACCGATCCGATCCGATCCGTTTATTGTTGTCTAATATCCATAGCTACTTGTACATTCAACAGCATAAATAAGCGATAATTTATGTACCTTGTCACCTTAACGTTATGTTTGAAATGTCATAAAAAAGTGAAACGATTGAAAGCGACAACGTACATAAATGATCAGTTATTAATGCCGTTGACTGTACTAGGCTTGTAAGCCTGAGACTAGGTGATTATGTGTAAGATTGTCCCTTGATATTCATTTATTTATTTAATATTATTATATTTATAGCATAGCATTCAAAAAATAGTCACAGTACTCGTAATAGTATGTAATAGTGTGACTTTATACCTACAAACTAGGTACGAAAAAATAAAGTCTAGCATTATTATGCGTGGACAGCGACTTCTAACTTATAACAAATTGGGTAAAAGAAACCGCCATCTGTTGTTAAGTATCTATGCAAGATTGATAAAATATCTGAAGATCATTTATATGATCGACACATAAAACTCCTTTATTCATCTTAAATTAAAATCATAAATGCCATGTAAATCTGCTAAGCCGTTATCCTGTGAAAATATCAGTGAGTATAAGGTTATAAGGAACGTTTCCACTGCCCCATTAAAGTTTCATCGCTACCGCATCGCAAGGTGTTGAGGTGTATGGTGTCATTTATAATGCAGACCTAACACCATGCGGCAAATGGTACCCTTCTAACTTCTTGAACTATACCATACATATGTAATAGAGGCCCTTGGTAAACAGACTAAGACATTGTATCCATTTAGCCAAAATTTAACAGTTTTTTTTTAAATGTGTAACTTTAAACTCTTAAATTTCATTTGTATATTTCATTACTTGCATTTCATTCCTTTATACCGCAACGCAGTCTTATTAACTCTTGCAGGCGTTAACATTGCAACAGTTTTATTAACTTCTGCAGTAGGGCGTAAATACTGCAACAGTCTTATTAACTTCTGCAGTAGGGGGTAAATACTGCAACAGTCTTATTAACTTCTTCAGTCTTGGCGCGTAAATATTGCAACAGTTTTATTAACCCTTGCAGTTGGTCGTGAATACTGCAACAGTTTTATTAACTAGTGTAGTAGGGCGTAAATACAGCAACACAGTTCTATTAACTTCTGCAGTTTGACGTAAATATTGCAACAGTTGCATTAACTCTTACAGTAGGATGTAAATACTGCAACAGTTTTATTAGCTCTTGCAGTAGGTCGTGAATACTGCAACCGTTTTATTAACTAATGCAGTAGGGCGTAAATACAGCAACACAGTTCTATTAACATTTGCTATAAGCCGTTAATACTGCAATACAGTTTTATTAACTTCTGCAGTATGACGTAAAAACTGCAACAGTTGTATTAAATGTTACAGTAGGATATAAATACTGCAACAGTTTGATTAGCTCTTGCAGTGGGGCGTAAATACTGCAACGCAGTTATATTAAATTTTGAAGTAGGGCGTCAATTATGCAACATAGTATTACTAACTTCTGTAGTAGGGCGTAAATATTACAAAACGATTTCATTAATTCAGCAATAAAGCATAAGTGATAAAAACAGTTTTATTGACTTTTACAATTATTACAATAACAATTACAGTGTAAACAACTCCTAAAGAATAACTTCTTTATATTAATATAAAGAAGTTATAATAATCCTTTTAATTAAAAGTCTATTAGATATTAATATCTAATAGACTTCTCATTAAAAGGATTATTATTTATTAGCGAACAGAATGGTCTGTTATAGAATTCTGCGCCCACGTCTTACCTAATGGGGTGGACCCTTGTTGTTTGGATTACGAAACTAACTAGCAAAAACAGAACCCTTATGATTTAGATTATTAAAACATTGGGGATGAAATTTGCAGATAGTTTCATGAACAATTTTTTTTTAATTATATTTTAGGTACTTTTAACAAAAATGACAATCTTATTTTTTATCACCTAAACCAATATTAATCGCACTGATACAAATCCCAGATCAATTTCCTTTCTGTACAAAAAAAGAAAATTTCATTAGCCCTGCGTTCCCCAAATTCCTTAAACCACCATTTATTTCCCTGATCCCTCTTTTATCTTCGTTTCCGGCGTTAACCGGTGGGATAGCCGAAATACAATACTTGAAAAGCTATCCCCTTTACTCTTTAGTATTTTGGCAATCGTAAGAAAGAGACAGTTACCTTAACATGTCGTCCATGTGCTGAGAAGAATCTGCTGTCCGCACTGTACGTTACCAGGCCCACTGATAACAGTGAGTAGTCTTTTTTTCTTATCCATGTTACCTGAAAATAGGGGTTCGGTTACCATCGTTATCAAGATATTTTTATCTAACCGTTTTTTTTTATACAAGGAGTTGACGCCGGAGTACAGTTAGTGATGGTCATGTTTGTTTGGATTCTGCTAGTTTATTTTATTTATTTGGTAAGGTTACAAAACGTAAAAAATGATAATTTGTAAGACTCTGGTAAAATAAATAGGTTTAAAATTACGTTTCTATTAATAATCATGTACACAATGTTTATTAAAAAATAACTAAAAGCAACAACGATAATCGAATTCAACGTAAATAAAGTTAATAATTTAATAGAATTCTGGCTATCAGCACCTTCATGAATACTTTTTTGCAACAAACGTTTCATACCCTTATAACCTCTTATACCATATACCTAGAGAAGAGCAGTTTTAAAACAATAAAAAAGTAAGACACGAAATTGAAGATAAAAGATACTACGGTGTGAAAAAGTTAGCGAAAGCTTATCTCACGATTGCGAAATCGCAGCATTAATTATCGCAAGCAACGTAGCTATACGCGTATTGCAGTAAACTGCCTAAGATCTGACCTCGAGTCACAAGGGAACTGTTCCAATTGGATCATAGTTACACCTGAATGAACGGAATTCTGCATGACGGCTTCACTTAACCGGTACTTGACCTATTCTCAGTTGGAATCGGAGTGCTCAAGTAATGTAGTTACAAAAACTCATCATGTGGCGACCGCTTGGATTCAAACTACATTACGTTGTGAAAATGGGCTAATGTTCTTGCACGGTTTTGGATTTTTATTTTATTGATTTAATTTTGATTTTAATATTAATTGCAAATAAGAATCAAGCTTTAAAAGCCAATATACAGTGTGTGACATCCATACGAACATATATTTTAAGGGCAGTTAGATAAGACCCTAATTAACGTAAATTGGTACATTAAGTTAACAAAAGAAAACATTTTTTTTTTCATACAAATTAATTCGGCACGCAATGTATTCAAATAACCATGTCGTCTACGTAAGCACTTTCTGTTCATTGATTTATTGACGACGTTATTGTCAACTCAATATTGAGTTGTACATTGCTGCTCGATGGACCTTTTAAAAATGAATTACACTAAATTGATTGGAGCTATTAACTCAACTCCTTCTGTAAAAGGTTCACAACACTTAAAGCTATCGTTACTTAAAATTTATGTTCTTATGGATGTCACACATTGTATATTAAAAACATTACATAACATAGAAGGAGATTTAAACATGTTTTTTTTTTCAGAATTGTGTATAGGTACACAGTCACACTCGCGCCATCAAGACTAATAACCTATAATTTATCAAAATCGGTTGAACCGTTGAGTAGTGATGAGTGGACATAGGAACGGACATACATACATACATATATACATACCAAACACAAAACCCTCCTTGTGGGCTTCACCGCAGTCAGGTAAAAATAGAAAAACGTAGAATTTTAATTAAGTTTTAAATTGATTAAACCACGATATATCTGTTTGGGAGACCGGTAGACACGCAGATACATAATTATGTTTATACACATACTTACAGATACACACATTGTAAACTAATAATCTCTTTGTTTGCGTCAAGGGTGTAGAAGATAGTCGATTTTGAACTCTAATTCATTGAGCCGTAAAAAAAATTGCAAGCCTTTTTAATCACCGCACCAGGCGCTTAATTCCTCAATTTCCGAGCCGTTTTATTGAATCATAGACAGCTTTATCATATTATGAAAATATCGAATTACCGACTTAACAGCAAAACATAATTAAAGGCTGCTTTGACCTATATCGGTAACTCACAATAATTTCGGCTTAATTGCTGTTCCACTTTGATTTCGTGTTGAACTTAGCGGTTTAATTAATTTACTGGTTGTTGTCTAAGTCAATTTAAATTTTCTTGAGTCCCTGCAGTAATTTATGTATCGATCGTGGCAATTTTGTTTAGAACTTTTAGCTTATTTTTAAATACTTTATCACTGACCTAGTAGTCGCTAGTGAGGTGAATGAAATCACAAGTTTGAAACACTTTGAACCACATATGGTAGGTTCAGACTGGCGTTATTTCAGCACGTATAATTATGCTTGTTTTTATACGATCACACGCACCTCTCCTACGAGCATAAATAGGCGCGCTTGTAAAGCCGTTGACGAGCAAGCCACGAAAATCTGTCACACAAATTCAAGCGAAAACACTGGAATGAGCGCTATACGCGCGTTCGCTTATTGAAACGCGTTTTTAAAATCTAGCACAAGCTGTTTTGTAGAACAGACCAGCCATTAGCAGTTTTTTTTTCCTATGCGTTTATAAGGGCGTCTTAAGCTTATCAGAACATTTTTTAACAAAGCTCCTGTTGTTAATTGCTTACCAGTTTCATGATTCTGGCTCTAAATTGCCGTACAAAATTTGAAAACCGTATTTACACGTAAAACGGACGTGGTTGACAATAGGTACTGGTATATGGATATAAATGTACCGTTTGAATAAGGGGACCTTTCAGTGGTCTGCGGTTACGCTTTTCATGTCATTAGTTTAGATAGCTATTATGTGAATGACGTGACAACAATAATCAAAATAGGGTAAGCCACATCTGCCATAAAGTCCCTTTTAAAATACAAAATATTCACGTCTACCTTTGGTATAACCATTTTTCGATGAATGGTAACATTTCTGAAAGCGTAATGGTATAAGGGTGAGGACCAAAAGTTGGACCATAGCGTAGTTAACCATACCAATTTCAAAGGCGAAAAAAGTTCCGTTGTGCGACGAAAAGTATCCCTTCATTAATGGCTAATTTTCGTGAAAAAACGGAAATTTTATAGAAAATGTAATTGCTTGAGCTAGCGTGCGCAACTTTTTGGACCTTACCCATAATTGGCAATGAGTCCAATATTTGATTTCTCGAATTTTAGATAGCATAGACGGCCTGAATTTTATTACGAATAATGTGGTTTCGCATAATGATTATATTGCGTAATGCTCTGTAGAAAATGACATACCTACCTAACTACTATAAAAAAGGCAGTGAGCGAGCAAGATGGGTCAGGGCAGAAGCGACTCGGATAATTAAGGTTGGAAGTCTACGCTACGCTTTGCTCCTAGCTTTCGCTGCTAGGTCTTATTTTTCTGTGATAAAAAAAAATCCCTACTTCCGACGATTTGGTTCATCAATGTTATCCATAAAGATTATTCGGCCAACGGATTTTCTGCTTTATTTAGATTACGCTATTAGACAATATGCTTAGGTAATATTGCAAAATAGATTTATTATGAAAAGAAAATGTGTGTAGGAAGAGGAACCATTTACGTTACTTACCGTATTTTCTGTTATATCGCTAACTTCACAATGTAATATCGCTGTAGTCCCTATCTGCGCTATAACTGTAGTACAATTGTCAGTCAAAAATATACCCGGCTTCGAGACTTTCCCACTTAATTTATTAGCAGACGAGGCTGCTGAATCTCTGTACATTTTCTTAACCTTACTTAAAGACTTAGATAACGACGCTTCTTCTAGTTCTGCATATGTCTCATGATGTTTATGTCTTTCCTCTTCATTGATTTCATCAATTGCATTCTTATCTATATGTACATCATAATCTTTATCTAACATTGAGGAGGATAGTCTAAGAGGCTTTGGTAACTTGGGGTGGGTGGTTGCTAGTGTTTCGGCGGTGGTGAACGGGTCCGTCGACTCATCTTCTTCTATTGTTGTGGTGTATATTAGTGTTGTTTGGGTTGTCGTGGTTGTTCTTCTTCTATGACCTGTTGATAAAAATATTCTTCAGAGCGGTTATGTTACATTGGTACTTGTACAATATTTTTTTAATTATCTTCTCTAGTTACAACCGGCTTTATCTTGTAAGGCTTTATATTATAATTTTATAGGAAAGATCGGCCCTAGGGTAATATTACTAAAGGGCCAGTTATACGATCAACTTTTGTCAGCAATGTGTGGCTGGCAACTATTTGCTGTCTTACTATTACTGCGTATGTTAGAGCAAGACTCCCGTAGTTGCCAGTCAGTCTGGTCACTCCTTGGCGAGTAAATGTTGCTCGTCTACTCGGCTGTAAGGTTATTAAGGACTACAATTAAACAAATTGCGAAGTCACTAAAATTTTATTCATTATTTTGATCTTGAAAGTATAAGTAACCCTCAAACCTTCGGATAAAGGTATACAATAAATAGTAGGTAATTTAAGATACTGCAAATGTTAAAATAAAATATATCGCGAAACATGCAATTTATTATATTTTGCTTTATAAATATGTGGTTTTATTAGGTTTGAAGTGGTTCAGCTTCCAACAAACCGTTTATAACAAACCTGAATTTTCAGTCGGCAGACTAAAATTATTTAAAATCAACCACTCTCCAATTATGCAATGAAAATGTAAACACTGATATTTGCCATACCTGATTTCATAATTAATATTAAGTGCTAAATATAAATTACATTGCTCTTTTTCAAACCAAAGTGTCATCACAGTGGTAGCCAGTCAGGTGCTAACCACAGCTTCAGTAAAATAGTAAAACACATTTCTGTTGGAAAAGTACTGCAATGCGTACAGCTGGCAGTTATGAGATACGGGGGTAATCTAACATTTAGCGCTGCAGTAAAATTTCTTTGTGTAATGGCATGATGTTTTATTTTGTCTTATTTACGGCTTTGTTGGCAAATAACCAGGATATTGCATTACAGAAACTAAAAAGGATTCTACGACGGCTTTTGTACTAGAAGGTAAAACAATAGATCATCTGTGACAACATGAAATAAACATAATTGGATCCGGATTTTCAAATTTTGGAATTCTAACAGTTAACAACAGCTTGCAAATTGTGATTATTTACAGCCAACATATTGCCTAATATGGAACAGAAACCAGTCAGTGAATAAATTTTCTTAATATATGGATAAAAAACCACTCACCCTTTTTGTGATGCCTCGTAAAATTCCCAAAAACGCTACCCAATCTCTGTTGATTCCTACTAATGCACAGCTCCAACGATTTCAACTCATCGGCGTTTTGCGCCAAAATGGAAGACCTTTTCGACTCCATAGCACCCGTGTTCACTAATAACTCAGCTTCGAGCAACAGAACAATAGTCGCGTAGAGTAGTTTCAGTTCTTTGCAGCAAAACATTGTTTTGGCACGAGTGTTTTTAAGCGTCACATTTGTTTTTTGTCACTCAAGTTGATAGTCATTGTTGGAGATGCTGCTATCTGTTGACGCGAGTTGACGTGGCGCGTTCACGCATTCTGCAAAGAAAGCAAAAAATAATGTTAATACAGTGTCATTACATGTTTTTTGCTATGAATATTTTCAAGACCCTTGCAACGAAAGCGTAAGATTACTTTCCCATTCCTCTCCCTATTTTCTTCCTGTAGGAGTCCAAATTTACAAAAAAACATTTCTTAGTCCATCTTAGAAAGAATAGTACTCTAAGGGCCGTATTAATAAACTTATCTTGACTGTGAGGCCCGTCACAAAATACGTCAAAGTAAACGCCAAACTATAGAACACTGTCATTTTGGACGCATCTCGAGACGAGCATTAGATTTGAGATCAGTTTATTAATAAAGGCTTGAGATAGATTTCGATTAGGATTCCAAGGGAGTCTAGGCTTATACGTTTTCTGTTAGTCTGTCACGGAAAGAGTTTTATAATAACTTAGATGGTCGGACACAACAGAGTGTTGATAATGGTGGATAGCGCTTCTTATTTTTCAAAAATTTACCCATATTATAAGGAATTTTAGTTCCACCTTCGCTTTGTCACCTTAAATCAGCAGTAGAAATATAAGTAGTAGTAGTACCAAGCTATAAACAAGTTAATGTTTAAGATTTGTTCCAATAAATACTTAGAAACAGTTATCACCCTACGAGTTTTATACTAACTTTGTCCTTTCACGATGTATAGACATCGAATTATTTTTACTCAGATGCTATTTCGGCTAAGGTTATTCAACTTATTAAGAGCTATCAAAATGTTGACAAAACGATGACAATGATAATTACATTGATTATTATTTATTATTATGTCTCTGTAAGTATTTATTCATGATTTTATTTGAGCTTTGAACTTTGTTTTTCTATTTATGTGTAGTCATTGCCACCACATTTTATTTTCTTATTTTTCTCAATATGCCAAATTCTTTTAAGCTGGAATAGAACCCTAAATGGAATAAGCTCGTCTTTGTACTTTCCTATATTGAAAATATTTTATTTTTGTGTTTGATGATAGTGAAACAGATAGAGGTGTGAACGAAAAGAGATAGATGCATGTTTTACTTTTTAATTTGGTTAAGATCGGTTTACCATTGAATTGCCGACAGACTTTTAATCGAATATTATTTCAAAGACAACGTTTCAAGTATTTTCATTTCATCGACAAGTCATTGCGTCGTGGACTCGATACTAGGTAATTTGAACTGAGGTCTTTTAATTAGTAGTTGACATATTTCAATAAAATTCATGTCATGACTAATCATTTCGGGTCTTTTTAATTTGTTTTTTTTTACTTGTAATAATATTTATACCGCATAAAATTATTTGAATTGGTAATATTTTGCTATCAAAACTAAACGCAATCACTCACTCTGCGCGATTATATTATAGCTATGTTCCTAATTTATTATAATATTATGATAATAATAATAAAAGTTATTGTAATAATAGTAATGTGTGATGTTTTTGTGTTCTTGGGGGTCGCAGTTCTAACCTAACCTAACCCACTTCTGTCAACAGTTCGTTTTCTTGGGGGTCGCAGTCCTAACTTAACCTAACCTACTTTGATACACCAATAAATCTTAGATTTATTATACATATTTGTATATCACACTACATAATTTGAAAAATGTATAAATGTGCAATTGGACATATAAAATTGTATTAAAGTAATACGTCGAAGAAATGAATTGCAATGTTTTGTAGTTGTACCAATTAAGATATTTTGAAACAAATCTGCGATTAAGTAGTATTCGTTGATTAGTATTTCCACGTAGTAAGATAAATTTAAATAAATAGTAGTTGAAATAAGATAACGCCAAACAATATTACTAGTACTAAAGTTTCGATGGATCGTTGTCGATGAAATAATATTCGATGAAAAGGTTGTCGACAAAACAAGGGTACACCGGTTAAGATCACTTGAGAGCTCGACTGAGAGCCGTATTTAATAAGCTGATCTCAAATGTAAAGTTTGTCTCAAGATGTGTCAGGTAAATTACAGTTTTCTACGGCTTGACTTATTTTGTACCGGGCGTCTTGATCAAGATACGTTTATAACTTAATACGGCCCTGTAAGACGCTGTGCAATGTGCCTAATTATTATTGATAATTAAAATTAACATTTATACAAATGGTTTTAATTCTCCAGCCTCATACTTTAATAAAACAGGGCAAAATAAAGTAAGAAATAAATATAATAACAAAGACGCAAAATGTCAGATGTTCAGTTTAAATTTAACGAACTATGAACTGTCTAGAATGTTGAAACTGGGACGTACGAAGACCGCAAGTTGCGCCCTGAATTTCTGGATGACACGGATTTGAGACTAGCGTTCTCGACGCCGAGTGCGCTGTCTTTTAATATTCTTTTTATATTTTGTTTCCTTCCAAGATACAGTGTAGCATTTGAGATGTTTTGTAAAAACTCTTTGGGGATTTGTAGTTCATTTTGGCGTGGTTCTAGATAATATGGAATAGTTCTCAAAATTATCAAATAACTGGCTTCTGCCCGCGAGGTTTCGATAATCGTTATTCCGTCAGAAATTTTGAGATTTTTCTGGGATGATAATTTGATCCAGGGTATAAGCCATCTCCATTTTAAATTTGATTCCAATCCATCCAGCCGTCGGAGTGGAGCGGGAGTAACAAACAGCCACACAAACTTTCGTTATTATAATGGTAATACGATGTAGAAAATAAAGAAATTAAGATAAGATCAAATAGTCTATCAATATTAATTTGATTTAAAAAACGGATGTTTGCCGCGTAAAAAGATGTGTTCTTGGCAGGATTTGACTATTGTTTATAAAAGAAAATAATAATATACGCAATACTTGACTCTATGTCTATTGAACTAAAAAGAAAACAATTTAATAATAATGAAGGAGTGATAGAACTATCTGCTTTCCATTAAGTTAATCACGTAACTGCAATTCAGGCAATTTGAAACGTGTCAAGCGATGATCAAATTACCCATCATAATGCCATCATGCACATTGAACGCCCAGCCCCCAACAACATAGACGATTCAGCATATACCTTACAATTATCCGTATTGTCTCTAATTCCAGATACAATAGTTAAGTAATCGATACACATGAATACTGTATTCAGAGTAGGTTACCGAAGGACGTAGTGATTGAGCTGTAAGTTTGAAGCAAGGTTTTATCGCAAATTAAGTTACGTAAGCTATTGGTGAAGTGGAAGACGCAGTGCGGCCTACTATTCTGCCGTTTAAAAGAATAAGGTCGTATAGCGTTTGAAATCCGTATGCTCATTCTGCTTTTTAGTTTACGGCAATATTTTCACCAATGACGTACTCGTTTAGGCAAATTATGAACTGTTATAACTTGCCAAGTTCCATTCAGTGAAAGAGGCAGAGCTATCATTTTTGGCATAAGCTTTAATGAAGAGGAGTAATTGCTATATCTGTGAAATGTTGAAAACTGTTCCTTTTGTTATATAGACCACGGGATTGGGAAAATTGTTTACATCGTGTGCACTTGTGTGTTGCGACAAGAAGGTTTGTGGTCGAAAAGTATCCTTCGCTCTCCTGTTTACAATTGGTCTATCCAGGCGGTTGTCATCTTCGGGAAAATCCGCTAAGACTTTTTTTTTTCTTTTTTTCCATGTATTTACTTTTAATAATAGAATTTCTTGCCTTTTTTTCTGGTTCGAATCCTGCGAGTTGCTTCCATACCAGTCACATGTCTATCTCTCTGACTAAAGCTTGTCAAGTTTTAATAGTTTACACAAGACACTTACATAGGTACTGAGTTAAATATGATCCAGTGATATAGCAGACCGCAAAATTGCTAGTGCTAGTAGAATTATTGTAAAACTGTTTCACATTTGTCCTGTAGCAATGTACAATGTTGCCGAACATTGGAAGAACATTGGAAAAAAAAATCAAAAAGAAAAGCGAAGATTCTTGGAACTTTTAAATGTCTCGAGAATGGTCTCTATCTGAACTTTAATTTTACAATGATCTTGGAAGTTATCAAGAATTTATCATATTTCTTTTTCATAATTTAATAAATGTCTGTCCATTACTAGGCTAGGAATTTGTAGAAAAGGAAAAAGAAAACGGGGAACATTTTATTTTTAAATTAATTTTACATTGAACAAAAACATGAAAAAAAACTTCACAAGCCACAGCTTATGTAAGTAGTTCTCAACACAATTTTATTGACCATCCGATTCACAAAACATCTACTTTCAATTTCAAATTCCTGTGAAAAAAAATATCACATCAACCCCGACTTCATTTTCCGCTTGCCTTGCTCTGGACATCGTTGAGAAAACTTAAATCAGCTGGCAAGGCCGCGAGCACTGAAAAAAGTCGAAGCTGAAAATATCCACATGTTTTATTCATGCCGACCAAGATGACGGGGACGAAGAATTCGCGTGCCATTTCGAGCGTGGTACGCACAAATAGATATTTCTTTTATGTACAAGACTATAAAGCATTCGTGCCTTAGTTGGGGGATTGTGTTTTACAAGCGTAAAGAGTTTAGGGTGGAATTATTTAAAAGAAATGGTCGTCAATCTTTTTTTGATGCTATCATTATCGGCCTTTTTTATGTGGTTAGGTGATATTAAGGCGATATTGTGTGAAGTAAAATGAAATGGTGATTTAATGATAGGTTGTTTTGTTATTTTGTGACTTCTTTCAAAGTAAAAAGAGGGTTCGCATCCGAGGATTTACATAGGGAGCCATACGTTTAACATATTTTGAAGCTTTACAAAGGATTCTTTCATCTCTTTGTATCTTTCTGTTGACGTAAAAATATGAAGGGATTGATAATTAGGCTGTGCGTAATATTTGTATTGTACACAACATTTTTCTTTTAACACTATTTCATTTTGAACAACATTGAAAAAAAGCCTTTAATTCTACCATATTTTTTTACACCATATTTCAATTACGTGCATTTCATACATAACATTATAATCAGATGTATATTTATATTTACAAAATTTTGATTGCATTTAAATTATTTTTATTATATATTGAAAATAAAATGCTGTTACATAAACTATTTTATCTACATCCCTATCATAACTTCCCTATTATATGTTTAGAAACGATAAGCAAACAGCCTATATTAAGAAACCTGTATCTGTGGTTGCACTTTAATGTTAACATTAAAGTATTACATGTCATTAAAGTGTCGGTTATTGATGTAGTTGCATCTTAATGTTCACTTTAAAGTTTCGGTGACCGAAACTTTAAAGTGAACATTAAGATGCAGGTTCTTTAAGATACAAGGCAACATGGTACAATTTTCTCACATATTGTAGAAAACTTATGATATGCATGTAGATAAAGTTATGTATGCGACTGTACGCATAATAAGGCATTATGCACCAGTCACATAAATAACTATTATAAACTACTACACTATATTATAAACGACTATTACAACAAGATAAATCAGATATAATCGCAGTTGCAATGCGATCGTAATTAATTATAAATCAGATAACACCGACATTCAACTTTAAAAAAAAACCGCGAGTGCAATTGTATACGTCAAAAATCTACCAGCGTTTCCCGAGAGAAGACCACGTCGGTCATTTTTTAAACATTAGTCATTAGTTATTGGTTTTTAGTTACATTATTTTTTATAAGTTCGGTTTGATTTATTATCGGTTTCATTCATGAGTAGTGGTCAGGAATAAACAGCTGGATATTGTCTATGTAACAGAATGCTCCAGTGCTATATATTATAAAGCGCCCAACTGTGGATTATTGAAGATGACCTTAGCCGATGCTTGGAAGCTTTAGAGATATGATATTACTGTAGGGTGCTGAAAGTTAGTTGGGTTCAACGAGTGACAAAAGTAGAGGAGCTACGCAGGATCAAAGTGAAGTAGGCAAGTCATTCCAAAGAGGAACAATGCCGCCTGCCGGTGTCACATTCCCAGAAACAAGCGTAATCAACTGCTTTAAACAATCATCATGGGATTCATGGGCCAAGTTGAAGGGATTAGAGACGTTGGCAGACCCAAGATGTTATTGGTTATAAATATTAAAAATTGGACAGGCGTCGCCACGATTGAAGAGTTAGTCCATTTGGCGAGAGATAAGCAGTTGTATGCGAAGTTGGCTGCTTATCTCCAATAAATGAAAGGAATTAAAAGAATAAATTATATTCATTTTTGTGCAAGAATGGAACCACTATCTTTATTGAATATGATTGTATTTTATGACGGATTTATTTTTTGCTAGAGTTTCTTGCGGCGCTTCTTCTGTGCAATGATGGTCTGACTTGTAGATAGCACCAGCAGATTCACTCCATATTATTGACTTGTAGAAGAGCGTTCATGTCATAATTTACTGAATTTTGAATTTTGAACTATATCGACCAAATTACCATTTACCGAAACAAAAATAAATGAAGTAAAATTTGATCTCACCAAAACGCAAAAGATCACAATCAAACTTCCCAATGGCGAACCAAACTTCGGCATCCTTGGAGAAAACCAAACAGCGAAATGCCAAAAGCATTCGGATATCAAAGTTAATCAAGAAGATCTAATCCGCGAGAGTTGAAACGTGGCCGACAACTGAAAACGGTTACGCTTCCCTAGAAATTCAATTGACTGGATTAAAAGAGGTTTTGTTTTGGCAACATACAATTGTAATGGTTGGATAAGAACTTGTTGAACAATTAAAATGATTTCTTTTGACATGTTATCGATTCTTATTTAAATTGGCTGTCATTACACTGATAAAAGTTAAAGCCAATCGAGATATATTTTCTTTTGGTTGCCAAGTTTTAATAAGTAATTTAGTAAATACCAGTATCTCTACGTTTTGTTAGGATTAGCGAAAGAGATTTGTCAGGATCGTAGCAGGTGGAAAGAAGTGGTCTCTGCCTACCCCTCTGGGAAACAGGCGTGATTTTATGTAAGTATGTATGTTACGATTATATGCAGGTGGTAGGACCCTGTGCAGGGTCCGTCCGGATCGCTACCACCATCTTATCCATTAACCTACCGCCAAACAGCAATGTTCGCATTGTTGTTCCGGTTTGGGGATAAGACAGCCGGTTTAATGACTAGCATAGAGGCATTCCATCTTAGTCCTCAGGGTTGGCAACGCATTTGCAGTCTTAGGCTTGCAGTCTTGTGAATGCGAATGTCTATGGGTTACTGTTTCCACTTACCATCAGGTGGCCTGTGTGCTCGTTTACCTTCTCTATGCCATAAAAAAAAAACAAGGCACTTATGCACAAAAATCACAATCTTGTTAAAAGTTACCAAGTTTGTTTGTTCTGGGTACAGTCAAGTAAATAGGAGCCATCTTACGATAAAACTATAACGTGACAAATAATTAAGGTTGAGTCCGAGTAGACAGGAGCCAAATTTTCAGATTCAATTATGAATTCAGGGTAATGATTTATTTACATGCAGATATTAATATAAAAGTAAATAGGATATTAATTTATTGGCTTACGGTAATTACATCCTGACCAGCATAATCAAAACAGATGTTTACTAAACAATAGAAGACAAAAAATATCTAATTGAAATTAAAATAAGTTGCATCAGAAACTTTATTTTTTTATTTTCTTTATAATGAAATACTCATTGATTTGGTTTGCTTAAATAAAAAATAAACTGTTCATACGAGTAGATAACACATACATTATGTTATTTAAATAATAAAGTACTGGGTTCCCAGAAGATTATAAAACATAATGATAAAAGCAAAGTACAATGTTATATCGGTGTATCAACATGGTTCGCAATATTTTAGGTACCGATTCCTCTAGGGTACCTATTATTTCATCGAAACACCTTTCAATGAACATATACGCAGAATTTTAATTTTACGGAAAGCTTTTTCTCGTTTTTTTTATATATAAGTTTTTTTTTGTGTTAGTCACTAGTCTAACGTAACCTAACCTATCTAAGTAATTTATGTTTAAAACTAGCGGCCCGCCCCATCTTCGCTCGGGTGTGGTTTAGCATGTCCATTATAGGTTTAGTTAATCCTGGTTATCATCATATCAAAATTTGATATGGTTAACACCTATTTTAGTCCCTTAAGGGTTGAATTTCCATAAACGGTAAAATTATATTTCTTTAATTTGTACCAGGATCCTACATTATAAATTTGATGTAATTTACTTTAAAAATGACGTATCTCCCATACATTTACAGCATCATATTTATAAGCCTTAATGCCAAATTAAATGTTCATAGCTTTACAAATGACGGAGTTCCATACAATGGTTTATTCCCTATTTCACCCCTTTAGGGGTTGAATTTCGAAAAACTCCTTCTTATTACTTGCTTGCGACAAAAAAAAACGTACTGTTACAGGTTCATATTTCGAGCTTCAGCAGTTTCGGCTGGGCGTTGATGAGTGACGCTTCCGGTTCTATCTTTATTAATAGTATTAATAACTTTCATGGGTTCAATGAAATAATACAATCGACAAAATGAAATTCGATACCGTGATGGTTTACCATTCTTGTCATTTGAAGCTGAATGTTTCGCAATACCGAGATTGCGAAACATTTAATGTTCCCTTCTAAATACCCGGTGAAACGTAAAACAGGTATCTCAACTAACTTAACGGACGGGGATTTAGATGTGGTGAACAACACATCAATTATTCAAATCTGTCAACGACGTGGCTGCCCTAGTTGGTATTGACCCTGAATATGAAGGTAGAGGTCCGTCATGTCACTTGTGTGATGGGCGAGCATTTGTTCTAGAGTCTCGGACGATTACTATGCATTTAACTAGCAAACCGCCTTCACTTAACTTCAGTTTATGTTTGTTTTCTGTAACACAAACCATAATTCATCTAAATATATGAAACAAATCAACAAACAGCTATGTCTAGAGATTCCAAATTTGGCACGAAAGTTCCTTATTAGATATAGGACGGCAATAAAAATGGATTTTCCGAAAATGAAGAAAACTAGAAGAAAAAGGGAGAGTAGTGGGGAACTTATTCTACGCGTGCGAAGGCGCGGGCGTCCTCTCGTTTGACATAAAAACCTTACGTTAAAATGTTTGAACTGATGATGAAAGCTGAGTCAACATCCGTTGCGTGATTTAGGAGGAGAAGATATACAGACAGAGAGACTCGAAAAGTGACTTAGTAAACAAAGAAGACGGATTTCTCTTTATAATGTAAGTTTAGTGTGCTAGCCATTACAAGTGTAAAACTTATTTCTGGGCTAAGCCAATGAGTGTCAAATTATCTCTGCTATTTTTTGATTGTTATTAGATCAAAATTCAAGCACGCTTATCACGGAACTTGTGTGATAAAATGATCGTTTAATCTTAAACAAGGCAAACAAGCAAAAATGGACTCTATTCTACTCGGTAAAACCATATTGCTTTTGTCATATAACATGAGTAAAATAGACTAGAGCATAGACGAAACATTTTGATTGGTAGCTGGCAAAGATTCATACACTCAGGAGCAAAAATAACGGGTCAGAGAGCGTTTTTCATACTAAAGAGGCTATTTCGAAGCCTTGGTTCCTCGCCAGGGAATGTTTTTAGTGAAATCTGATGATGAATACCCCGAATATCGATACAGGACTTCTAGAGTGCCTAGGATACCCAACTGAATAAATCTGCGGTTAACGCCGGAATAGGGAATGTTCAGAATAACATTTAAAATGGCAATAAAATGTAATTAAATCCAAGTGCTGACCCAAACTCTCCCGCTGTGGTGTTAACTGATTGTGCGATCAGTTAGATATCTTAAGAGCTTTTGACCTCCTCTATTGAACCTCGCAGTACCCACCATTAATACTCACTCAAAACAACCCCTGGCGAGGAACCAAGGCTTCGAAATAGTCTCGTTTGTATGAAAAAAGCACTCTGACCCGGTATTTTTGCTCCTGAGTGTAGATAGATAGATAGATTCATTGCTATATCAGATAATTTTTGCGTTGACGCATTCAAGCAAAAGGCAAAATGATTTAATTTAACTTGAAATACAGACACAACACGGAATTGTTGTGCCACTTGCTGTTAGTATTTTGCTCATGTAATGCCAATCATTATTTTCATTGCTTAAACTGCACGTGCCGATTGGTTCAGAAGCTGGTCAACTAGAAAGACTGAAGAATCAGTCCATACCGTCAAATAACTTCCGAATAAGTCGCTCGGAAATAGCTGACAAAAAAAATATAAAAACGCTCAAAGACACGCCAATTCGATTTCTACAACCGACGATGCAAAAATTTCCTTTTTCTCCGCTCGCACTGAATTCACGATTGTAACATTTTAAGATGAATTTGAACGCTCGTTTGGATTTTTCCATTATAATACAGGATTATAGGAACGTTTCCATTTTTTCTTTCATTCTTTCTTTAGGGATTTGGTGATGAATTCAATAAAAATCTTTATCATTTTTACACGCTACACCATTCTCATCGATATCAAGTGGAAACTGCGTGGTTGACACAATTATTATTTCTCTTTTATAGTAATTAAAGTTCTTTTTGTTCATGTAATACGGGATAACCATAATTATAAACATTCCAATAGTTTCACTCGCTTCTGCTTGATACATAATTTTTTTACTCTCAACATAAACTTTAACTGACATTTATTTAATCTTAGACTTTTTTTAAAATACCGACTACATATACGACGGCGGGTGAAGCCTTTGTGTGACGGGCGAGAATTTTTTTCTGAGTCTTCGGTGCTTTCTATGTATTCATTTCTCTATAAGTAAGTTTATTTCTCTAGTACCCATAGTACAAGCCTAGGTTGGTCCCACCACATATGTCAATTTGTGTGAGATTGATTCATTATAACTTTTTAAAGTTTGTAAAGATGTTTGAGTGTTTGTCTTTCAATCACGTAAAAGCGGCAGATTTTTTAGGTTAGTACATCACCTAGATCAAAAAGCAACTTTTAATTCTCTAAACGAGATGTAAGCAAACGACGTCGCAGGCAAACGCTAGTTAAACATAAATCAATAAACCACTACGTTTCATTCTATAGCAAAACCACCAAAATATCAAAGATATATATCACCCTGCATTTGCGGCCTAACCCCTCTGGCCGCATTACCGGCGAAGCACGTATGGAACCACAAGCTACGTGATTGGGCTTATTACCAGAATCTACTATTACGAAGGTGGGAAAACTGGACTGAGCCGGTTCGATCTAGCTCTAAAAGCCCCTGGCGATTCGGCCAATATTTGACAACGGCAGGGCTGGCAAAAAGGAAACGAAAAAGATGCTGAGAATAGGAATTGCTGCTTTAAAGTTACATTTTTGGGGGAAAAATGTTTCAACCGGCTCAGCGGAAAGTGTTTAGCGTTTTTTGAAGCAAATCGCGGAGTAGGCGTTTTTGTATAATTGTGCATTATTCGCAAAATTCGTGTTTCGTGTCATTAAAAAACAGCTAAGTGTGAGTCGGAATTGTGTCAAGTAACAACCAGCTCTATTTAACAAGGTTATTATCTATACTCGGTAAAGCTCTTTGGTTTCTGACTGTCTGGCTTACAGACAACACACGCTGAACGTGGGGATTTGAAATTTGGAGATAATAATTGTTCTGGTGCAATAAGGTAGGATTTTGCAATAAACAACTTCCAATGGAAAGAAATAGGGAGAGTAATTGCAAACAAATTTAACGCGTTCGTCTTTACATAGTTTAAAATAATGTCGCTTCCCGCCGCCCGCTCTCTGTATGTATGCTTATATCTCTCGAGTGATAGAGTGCATAGATAGAGTGATTCGAGAAGGAAGTTTAGTTTAAATTTGTTTACAATTCAATATGATTGCTAATTTAAAGTTACTCGTAGTTAACTAAACGATAATAATAGGAAAAAATACTAAATTCAATACTAAATATTATAATCCTTACTATCACATACGATTCATTAAAACATTTTAACGCAATGGCTTTGAGTGAATAGGCATTTTCTGGATCAACATGTACCACCACCCTCGACCTCGTCGTCACTTAATATCGGTGAGACTGAGGTCATACGCAATATAGATTTAAAAAAATCTTTTCATGAAGGCCCTCACGGAAAGCATTGGCAAGGCAGTAAAAAACCTTGAGTTGCCAGCGTCCATGAGGTTACCTGCATGTTTAATTTGATTCTCTCGCATAAAGTCCCGGTATTTAGGTAGTGGTTGTGATCAGGGTCAACCCTAAAGAGAATATCAAGTACGCGTTGCCAAAAATTCTATCAATTTTGTTTTGTATTCTACCAGTGGAGAACGGTCACGAAGCCTCGTAAGCTTCTAGCGCGTATTGGTTTGTGCTTATGTCCATTCTATGCTATGGTAAGGAGTATGCGACGCAGCTTCGCTTCCCCAAAACTACACAAGCGTGAAATCGTAATCCTGAGATTGGTTCAGGAGTTGGGAGCGCGTTGAGTACTTACGTTGGGGTGTATAAGTGAAATGTTACTAAACAAATATTTGGGTTAGTTTATGCAGAATCACGGGGTTAAATAAATGCTTTGAATACCACTGAATAAATATCAGTTTCGAGGATCCATTACTATTTCAATATTTTACATCTGTTTGTTTAATATAATAAAGTTTGGATGAATTGTTTTTCGCTCTGCGCCAGTCAGAGAGACGAGATAATCGTGTTTTTCATTCATATGTCCAAATATTTTGTTTGCAGCAGAAATAAAACTCGATGAAAATGCTTTGCAAGGATTACATTTATCATCGGAATTATTTTTAAATTATTATCAATTGATTGACGAGAGAACCTTTTAACATCCTTACATTAAAATAAAGCATTTAAAAAAAATACATTTAATATTTTTAAGTAAGTACAACGTAAAACTTCTCCATGATTCAGTAACTTTTACACGATCCATAAACAAAATCTTCGAGCTAACAACTGCTTCTACAAGATTAACTCAAATCGTGTTCAATATCATTTTTCCAATACTTATTATAAGTAGGACCCAACGTGGCGCCCAGGGAACTTCTGAAATATTTTTGCGTATTATGAGAAATTCATGTAACACCCTTATAGATGGGCGAGCGAGATAGGTCAGGACTGGGGAGGCTTTTGATTAACTCGTCAGTATCAGGGAAAGTTGGGATATCCTTACGAGAAATTCACAATACGTTTTGCACAATGGGAAGTTCGCAAATCGGCGCAAATTCTTTTGTAAGAAGTTTTGGGCGTACGGAAACCCCGACAAATATTCAGCTTATGCCTAATCTGCAAGCGTTGTAGTAAAAGTAAAACCTCAATTTACTAAACGTTATAAACGTTTTCCATACTTTTATGGTAAAAAATGTATATACTTACTGCAGAATACTATTATTGTATCTATCTACTTATTACTTGTATCTAATTAAGATGAAAAATTTAGTTATAACTTTACCAAGTCCGAATTCACAAAAACTTTTCTTTTGTCTAGCTTTATTTTTATATAAAGTTTGTGAAGGTAGACCTTTAGCTACTCGTGGGAAATCCAGCGTTGGTTCATAATTCATAGAAGTAATAAGACGTTTGACAGCTGTCGAAATAAATGACCCAACATTGACGGGGGTCAACCGTTCGATTGTTCTAGAAGGCTCAATATTTGTCGATGCCAGCTAGTTGGAGTGATCATTTATTTAAGAATTGGTCAAGAGTTTTTGTATACCTTTCCGCAATATTTATTCAACTGTGAAAAGTTATTATTAACTGTTTAAACAATTAGGATAAGTTAAGTATCAACATATTTTCACAAAAATATCCGATTATTTCAAAACGAATTCCAGGATTATAACTATAGGCTGTCCAACAATAAATATATCCAACTTGTTATTTGTTTTTATCTTGACCTTTATTTTCTCTATTTTTTCGTACATTACCAAGTTCGTAAGATATTATTGTTTCGCAACTTTGCGACTTATTAACAACAAGAAAAGAAGAGATCTAGTATAGTGAACCTTACAAGACCCAAAAGAATTTCTGCTGTTTTTCTACAGATTAATAAAACTGATCACTTGATTTCGAATCGAATTAGTGCAAGCGCTACTCACACTTGACCATATTTTAGTATTTCATGTTTTTCTTCAGAGTTTGTACTAAAATCATGTCAAATTCAACGTTTATATTTCTGTTTTCCCACTTTTTAAGATCCAACAAGATTAAAAAAGCGTGGATAAAGTTCCTTGGATGTCCTCCTTATTATTGTTATTTCAATTATTTTTTTGTTTGTATGTTCGCCGTAATAACACACATTATGAAAAAAAAACAACCGGCTATGACGTATCTACGGTTCAAACGATATGGTTTTTTATAGTTAGGATAGACAGACTGACAGTGTAGGCTTCGGCTAGCTCTTTAGGTAAGGATAAAACCAAGACAAATTTCAAAGTAAAAAAATACTGCTTATTTCTCCACAGTAAATTCCCTTCAAACTTTTAGGCAAGACAATGCGTACATCTTCAGTGTCGTTAAACATTCCACAATTTAAGACGGTTTATAACGTCGCATTCCACTTAACCTCGCTTTTTCAAACCCTGAGGCAGTCAGTTACAGATTCGTCCCAGTTCTGCAGATCTCTGAACATAAGGTTTTGAAGTTTGATCGTCAATGGCACTTAGGCACGCTTTTATCAGAGTTGAAGAAGTAAGAATCTTAAGTCGGCTTGGTTGAGTTATAGAAGTACCTCATTTAAATTGAAGTGGTTAAATAAAGTTAAAGGCGGAAAAAGCCGTAAACTTAAGATCGTTGATGTAGTAGGTATTGAAGTTGTGAATTGAATTTATTTTCTTACTTTAAAAGTAAACTGCTTCTTCTTTTTCTGATACAGGTTAACTAGTGAGGTTTTAATCATCTTGTTAGTTTTAAAATCTGCTAGTTTTAACATCACTGTAAATATTTTTACTTTTTTACTTAAGCATTTACAAAATAAGTAAATACCTGGAGAAAATCTCAGTCACTCAAATTGACCTAGTCCCAAACTAAGCCTAGGCTAGTACTCAAGGTACTAGAAAACGATAAAGACAAATACTCGTCTCTGCCTACATACTTTAATAGATAGAGAACATCCGAGACTCGAAAAAAATCTTTACCGGTAATCAAACGCAGCACCGCTAGCTTCGTAGGCAAGGTCGCTGAAAGCGTCGTCGTAAAAAGATATGACAGTTTGGTTTGATGCATGGCTTGTGTTATGAAATTATTAATATTCATCAAATACCTAATTGATAATCAAAATAGATTAAAAAAATGTTAAAGAACAAACGGTAAAAGTCATACAGAAACAGACAAAAAATATTAACAAACAAACGATTATAACAAGCTATTACTCAATGAGATATACAAGTTGTAAATATTTACACGATCATACTCGTATTGGACATACAAAAACTTCTTTATAAAAAGGCAAAAATTGCCCCCAGTCTTGTTTTAGGCATTGTCTTGTTGAAGCCTAAGGCATTTAAAAAAACTTGACCATTGTATGATGTCAGAGAGACCCAATAATATTTTACCTCAGATTTTCTTATTTTACATAATTAAAACGTAAATTATTAAATACATTTCCATTAAACACGATCGTGTAACGCACGACATTATCAAAGCCAACAAAATAGGTCTTCCAAATTTACCATAATATTGTCCTTAGAATATTCCATTTACATGAAAACCCTCTACCCCGGGGGGACTGGGGTAAAAGTTCATATCTGAGGACACGTGCGGGTCATACATTCACTCTTATATTTATGAAAAGTAATATAAAGCTTTTGCATGTTAGTAGCCGCATTTAACTTGCTTACGGCATAATCATCTAGATATTGTAAAATTTAAGACATGATATTAGTTCATTGGTTGTCCAACCTAATTATTAACTCTAACATGAATGTAATGACTAATGATACATTGTTCCTTGTATACATTCTCTACAACATTTGATAAAAAAAGCAGTGTCTTTGTTCCAAATTTTTTAGCCCAATTTACATCTTTATCGTAATTTTAATGATGATTTCGTAGTAGCTTTTACTTCTTAAATCAACAATATAGCAACAATTTAATAGAAGCAAGATAGACAAAGTTAAATACAGGTTCCGATGGTTTCAAACATAAAACTTCTGTGAGACTCAGGCCGGATTCGACCAAACTGGAGTAAGTTTTTACTCGAGAGTAAACCATTGTTTAATCTGGAGTAAGTTGATTTTGCATTTTACCAAATCACAATCTCAGAATAAGGTACTACACGCAAGTAAATATTTACACGGCCGATTTTGGTGGAGTAAAGGAACAAACTGAGAGTAAGCTATTGTTGTCAAAGTCACTTGTCAAATGATAAACAAATTGTCAATATGATATGACATTTCTCCAACTGTATTTACCTACAAAATTAAATGGTTACTTCGTTTAAAGTAAGGCCAGAAGAAACAATATGACACTATTCCTTGTCGGTTTATACATTCGTTTATCATTCACTCTTACTCCACAAATCAATAATACCGAGTTTAGCTTACTCTTCGAGTTCGTTGGAAAAACGTAATCCTAGTTAATCAGGAGTAAATTCCAAGAGTAAAATTATTCCCGTAATAGTTAGACTAGTGTAATTACGTGTTTGGTCGAATCCAGCCTCAGACTTTAAAAGATCACTCCGGGTTACCCACGTAAATATTATTGAAAAACGTTCGACATGTTTCGGGCTCGTTCGGAGGGACTTCCCTAGTCAAGAGCCGACGCGGCCGCAGCACGACGAACACTCACTCACTCTGCTCATGACTAGGAACTCCGGACGAGCCCGAAACATTACGAGCGTTTTTCGACTATATTTACGTGACACCCGAGGTGATTTAATTAGTATGTCCCGATGGTGAATAAGTGATAAATACTTGACACATACACATACATACACTCACGGCTTCATGTCCAGAGTGGGGTAGGCAGAGCTACAGAATTACCAACAACTCTAAAAACTTGTTGATAATTCTTTAACCACATTTTGCACAATGAGACTAAGATTTTTACCAGTGTATTAGTGACAGGTTGCAAGTCCATCGCCTAACAGTACTACAAGCCTTTATCCCCTTAGTCGCCTCTTACGACATCCACGGGAAGACATGGAGTGGCAATATTCTTACCCGGCAACCAGACTACTTAACTTATACTTGACTTATCAGAATAAACTCGTTTATCTGATGAATGAATTCGACCGAGCTTCTAGTCGTTTGGAGTACCTGCGGAGCAGTTATTTTGATGTAAGAAGCAGGAACCCAGAGGCTTGCAATTTGATATAGATTTGTGAATGAATAAATGCTTTGTGATGGAAAGGAAATTGCTAGCACAAGACAAGTTTTTTGCATTGTGGTATTTGGTCTATTGAGCTCGCATTAACCATGCATTTTACGGTAATTTCTTACTTCAAAAACAGTAGAGTAAATGACTTTTGTGTACTTTAAAAAAAAAGTACTTTCATCATTATTAAAATTTCAGGAGAATCACTTTAAAAATTCTTGTCATTAGTATTACGACTTATAAACACAAGTTAAAATAAAAGTCTTCTTTAACTAGAACATTGCAACCGGTCTCAAAAATTATATTATACGGAGTTTTATGGTTGTAAAATGTGAATCCCTATTTACTTTACTCTATTTTCCTGCGGAAAATTCGGACGTGGTTTACAGAGAAGGTAATTTTACTTTATGGTGGAAAATGAAGCCATCATTTTACAGAAAACAGAAACGTACATTTTTAACTTAAATATGGCAGACTACCTAGAGTTTCTTTGAACATTAATGTTAGTAACCAAACGGTTTAAAATTTATTCTATATTACTAGTTTTTAAAAGATTTGTTTCCGTTTGTCTCTAGAGTGCGTGCCCTAAAATTAAAATTACCATATTTTCTTAAAATAACTGTAACGAACCAAAATTGTTTCAAAGTAATTTTTTTGGTCTTTTTTTATCACCAATATTTACCGTATTTTTAAAAGATGTAGTAAAAAATATGTTTTTTATGTTATAGTTAAAAAGGGCTATTGTGAAATAGACAAGGCCTCTTCCTGAAACTAGTCTGCATAACAAAGAACAAAATTAGAAAACTTGACGATTGCAAATAATAAAATAGTTAGTAATGTTTCAACTGGTTTTTTATCTTATGTCAATAGAATTGCCCGTCTAACAATATTCCTTTAGTTAAATATCCTTCGTATTCCGCGCTTGATATAATATATCTTAGGTTAGTAATTTAATGCGCAAGTTAGTCATGCATACGCAGTACTGTTTGGGTTTGCTTGGGAATCCGTAAGTATCCAGTTTGAGGTTTGAATGGTAATAAATCCAAGGAAACCCGTTAAATATGTATGAAATGGAAATAGTCATACTAAAGTTAAGGTAAAATTACTTTCGTAAAAAGAAATGTTTTGTAATAAGTTTGACCGCTATGTGTGTGTGTGTATGTGTATGTGTGTATGTGTGTGTGTTTGTGTGTTTGAGTGTGTGTGTGTGTGTGTGTGTGTGTGTGTGTGTGTGTGTGTGTGTGTGTGTTTCTGTCTGTGGCATCGTAGCTCTCAAACAAGTGTACCGATTTGCATGCGGCTTTTTTAATTTGAAAGATGGTTTTTGTAGCGGTGCACCGCGGTGGTTCTTAGGTAGGTTTCATTTCATGAAAATTGATTTGTTCGTGTTAGAGACACCAGTTGTTAATGACCCAGCATTTAAAAAAAATATGCATCAAAATAGATCCTTTATTTTGATATGTACAAATATAAAAATATAATCACAGACAGACTAAAATATCCGTTCCCAATAGTCATCAAAAACCACTTTCAAAACGTTTCAATTCTAAAATACGTTTTCTACCAAACGATACTAGGAAAAACAATTATTATGCCACTCAATAAAGGCGTACATTTTCATTCCCAAGACGACAATGTTAAGACTGCAATTCTAAGGCTGAAAATGCGTTGCCAACCCTGAGGAGTAAGGTGATTAACTTACATTCGTAAACCAACTGACTTGACAACGGTAATCCTATTAAAAGATTTTAACTAACATGCTTAGTTATTGATGTTTACCCTAATGAAGCGTGGTAATTGGTTTAAAACAATAACTAAATTATTATGTTTAAACCTAAAGTTACGAGGTAAATTAAGTTTTGAATTATAGTATTTGGAGACTGATTGTTATTTGTTCTGTTACTTTGAAAGTTATCTAGGCTGTGGAATTATTTATTTGGTGTACATGTTGAAGTTTATTTGAGAATTGTAAATGATTGTTTATTACTAATGCTTATTTTAATGGTTTTATATTTTTTTATACATATGTTTATATTACTATTATTTTCAGCGAAATTTATTTTACAATTCCTTATGATAATACTAACCGCGAATGCGAAGTATTTTAAATTTTTCGGAATAAAAAATATATTTTGTATTATTCCAGGATCAAACCTACATGAGTGCTGAGTTTCGTCCCGAACCGTTTAGTGGTTCAAGCGTGATTAAGTAACAAACATCCAATCTTTCTCATTTATAATATTAGTAAGATAAGTTGCGGTAGGTAGGGGGTGTATTTTGGGTAACTCATAATTTTGTTGAATTTCACTTTATAGATTGTATGATTACATCGAATTTCATTTTATCTAACGATAGTATCCGCTGTATCTATGATGTTTTCAGGATTTCTGAAACATTAATTACGTAGGAGGCCATTTGCAACGTCAAAATAATAAGATGGCGGATGTGTGATTTGTTTTAGTTTTTATTTTTGTGTATTTGTGTTCAAAGTTCTTTTTTGTTAGTGATTTGTACTTTTAATGCCTTTGTGTTGCACAGTGATAGAAGACTTGGACTTATTTCGTGTATCCTGGCATCTTACTTCTCGTTTCAAGTGGACTCGCAGTGGTACATAGGTTAAAACTATCTTGGCCTCTGTCCTACATATCACCGTACAACGTTGCCACCAATCTTCCTAGAGAAGATTGGATTGTGTTTTATTACTATATTGATTTATACTTATATATACTTGACACTGGCGAAATCACTTCATAGTGGAAACGCCATATTCCCGCGGTAGTAGCTGTTCAAGTCGCCGCGGGGCAAAGAAAAAGAAATAATAATTACGTAGGTTAGGTTAGGTTAGGTTAGGTTAGGTTAGACTTTGGGTGAGAATTGCCTTTCGATGAAATGAAAATTCTATTTAAAGATAGACAGGTGTTTCGATAAAGTAATAGGAAAGTACCCGTATTTAAGATATAACATACTGTGCGTAAACAAGGCCACCGTCTGAGGGAATCGCACCAAATAAACATTATACATTTATGATAAGTCAATATTCATTCGCCTTTGAAACATGAACTGATTGAGGTTATATCTTCTAATAGAATGTAAATAGGGTTCGAAGATGCCTTAAATAACCATGGAGTTGTGAATTTCTCGTTTGATGATCATTTTTCAGAGTTTTATTATTCTTATTAAAAAAATGACAGTTTTAGAAAAATGATCCAGTGCTCCCTTCAGCCTTCTAATAATGCCAATAAAGTACCTGCATTTACAGTTTTTGCGTTAATATATACCTCATGACACTAACAAATAACGTGGTTTTCTATTAGGAAAATATATTTCAAAATCGGTTCAGTAGACCCAGAGATTATCCCTTACAACGTCACTAACTTTAACTCTTTATAATATAAGTATAGATTATAGAAAAACAAACAGTGAATGCAAGTAATCATCAAAAAAATAATGTATCCTTCAAGTAAAATTAATCTATATAATCTATCTCCATCTAATCTATCACAAGTATTGGTCCGCTTCATGG
Organism: Acleris sparsana; assembly: GCA_923062465.1. Classification (NCBI taxonomy): domain Eukaryota; kingdom Metazoa; phylum Arthropoda; class Insecta; order Lepidoptera; family Tortricidae; genus Acleris; species Acleris sparsana. Next base: position 5,287,506 of record OV281308.1, on the reverse strand, counting down.
CCCATTGATTTTTTCCAGTCCGTATAATGTTCTATTTTGACGTTAGTTTTGCGGTGATTCTATAAAAAATCGTTGTAATTCAGCGTCTTGATTGTACACTAACCTAATTACATTTTATCACTTGGTAAGGGTTTTCTGTCTTTAAGCAGAAATATCATTGGATATGATTGAATGTATCGTTTCCCAACCGTGTCATTTGCCAACCTGCTTTTATTTCTGTAAATGTTTTTTTTATTTTATAAAACTAACCTAACCTAACCTATATAAAGGCGGGATACCCTTGGTAAATTCTAATCTGGAGAAATTACTAGCATAGAGACATTCTATCTTGATCCTCAGGATTGGCAACGTATGTACGGTGAGTGCGCTTCAATCAGCCTAAAAACATTTGGTATAATTTTATTTAACTATTCACGAAAAGCATAATGAACGTTTAACATAAAAACTACTTGAATAATTACATCAGGCATACGATCGAATAACATAACAATCATTTAGTAGCACTGTCATTTTCTTGTTACGATGCATTTTTAGTCAATTTCTTCTAACTATGTTAGGTTAGGTTACAACTGTGACCACATTAAAAGTAATGAAAGCCGTTAGAAATATATTTTTTTAACATTATAGATTTTGACATTAGGCATTTCGTTTTATGCATCATGACATCGTTGGGTTATTATAGAGATCGAAATGATGCAATTTGTGTTATGTAAAATGAAAATTAGACAATTTGTTTTTATACTAAACATTACACACCAATTTACGGTCTTAAGATTGCAATCTTTAGATTGAAGCTTTGAGAATGCAAATGTGTATGGTTCACAAATACCACTTACCATCAGGTACCTTCTCTATACCTATAAAAGCGGGTATTCTCATAATAGTATGTATCCTACTGACCTGTTCAGTTCCTAACTTTTTCCATTCAGTCACCTTCGCTAACTAACTCACTCTGGGCTTATTAGGCCACCTGGCACTACTCCAGTTCGACATTTCTAACTAAATACAATTGGAATTCAAATCCCCAGTGAACTGTGCCGATTTGATTACTGGATCTGGAATATAATATCACAGTACACCAAGTAACATCAATATATCCAATATCGCGCTTAAAATATACAGGGCGGTACTCGATAAACTGTACTTGAAATTGATGAAATGTTAGGTTAGTTTATCGGTATTTTTTTTTTCTTTTGCTGCTATTTTTTACAGATTCTCGAAATTTCACAGCAAAAATGTTATTTTGCTGTCATAAAAACACGATTCTCTCAAAGATTTGCAGATATTTCACCATGTTTTTTTGCTTATTTAAAGTATTATTAAGAAAAAAACGGATATTTAAAAACGGCCTGTAGTACTAAAATAAAAACTTATAACGAAGAATAAACTTATAATAAACTACCTAAGTTAATCAGCTATACATAAAAAGTACACCTACATCGTTAAATCAAAATTCAAATTTCATATTATTTATTTGTTAAAAGCGGGTAGTTACACAAAATAACACCATGCTTAATCTTTAAAAACGTTTTTTTAATTTACCAGATCAGCCATTTCTATTTCTTCATTGGTAACCTAAGGTTGATTACACATTATTTCACTACCATCACCAACGAGTAAAAAAGTCACACTTTACTAATTTTCTATCCCTAAAATTGAAATATTCAATCATATTAAATCTAAGCCAGTTAACATAAAGTACGCTACAGCCCAATATCATATTGCTCAGAACAACAAAGCCTTCGAGAGCAAAATCATAAAATTACAAACCCCAAAATAATGTAACCTGAAACGTTACATAAAAAAACATTCACACAAATCGACAGCGTAGCCACTTAACCAATTCAACACCGAGCTTGCTGATTCACGTATAAATATGGCTCCATAAGGAGTTTTCGGTAATGTCAAAACAAACGCCAGCAGTAACACTCAAGCGATACCCACGCTTTTTAAACGGTTGAACACAATAGCAAAAAGTGGACATAAAAGCGGTATTTCCCGGCGTATAAATTGAAAAAGTCAGTGATCCGCACCCGAACCACACTACGGTTCAATAAACGACCATATCTCATTGAATATTCGTATTTCGAGGCAATAAATATTATTTTTCCCTTTTGAAATGGTTTCGAGTTGAGTAATTTTTAGGTTCTCTTGTTATAATTACACTCGTAAATTTTCTCATATGTTGAAAACGGCAATGTTATTGTATTAAAGGTGCGCTTTAAATAAATATTTGCTGATATTATATTTGCTGAATATCTTTTTTTTTATGGCAATGAGAAGGCACGTGAGCACTGAGGCCACCTGATGGTAAGTGGGATCTGAGACCCTGAGACATTTGAAATCTCAAGACTACAATCTCAAATCCTAAGACCCCAAATGCGTTGCCAACCCTGAGGACTAAGATGGAATGCCTCTATGCTAGTAATTTCACCAGTTGTCTTATCCCCACAGACACAGCAATGCGAAGGTATCCCGCCTTTTGGTAGAAATAAGTTTGGCCGAATGTGTCGTTTCCCAACTGTTTCATCTGCCAACCCGCTTTTTCTCTATTACTGTAAATATTTCTTTCCGTAGGATTTCTTTCCGTACCGTGTAGAACCCAAGCAGGCTAAGGTAGATTAGTTTTATAAGAAATATTAAATATTTTCATTTACAGAAATAAAAGCGGGTTGGAAAATGAAACGGTTTGGAAACGATACACTCAGCCAAATATATTTCTGTCAAAAGACAGAGAACGCAATGCGAACATTGATGCTTGGCGGTGGGTGAATGAATAAGATGGTGGTAGCGATCCGGAGGGACCCTGCGCAAGGTACTACCACCACTTACTACGCCTACTACGAGTATGTGTGTCGTAGGTAAATATTGTTTGATGAGAAGCCACATTATTTACCATAGCTGGAGTAATTAAGCTATTTTGTTTACTCATTTCGCCCGAGGGTACTACATCACTTTTTTTACCTTACCCAGTTTTTTCTCTGTAAGAAACCGCATTATTTTAGAATCCTGTCGCTAAATATCGGTTATACGTGAGACATCGGAATTCTCGGGGCAAAAATAAATTCATTCTTGGTTTCATATATCGATATAATATTTATCGAGCTTGGTGTCTCACTAGTGCACGCATAAAGTTTATTTTTGTAAAATAGATCTTTTCTTAAATCGAGGTCTAATGTCGTATAAGGCAATAAAAACACGATAGGCATACTTTTTCGAATCAAATCGGAGAATTATACTGGGAAAAGCCTAATTTTAATTACCTGAAACCGACGTGCATGCATGACTCGATGTATAAATGTGGAAGAAATTAACCAGATTTGTCAGGAACATAGCAAGTAGAAAGAAGTAGCCTCTGCCTACCCCTCTTATAATATTGACAATGTCAAATTACACGTCAGAGTCACGACACGTTAGAGTTTTAGACAAACAAACAAACTACTTACAATTAAAATTCTCCTTAAGAATTCTGACGTGTGCTTGTCTTGTTAAACGCTGCGTTTTAAAGAAAACAATAAAGATTCTAACACAAACAATTACTTGGCGTGCGGAAAGGATCGTTCCGTCTTCGTCAGCGCAAATTGTCTGAACCACCCCATTAGGCTGTTCACCACAAGATTAGCATCCGTTTGCCTCGACAGCACCTTAACATAGTGAAGGAATGTTACAAATGATGTACATAGACATGTTACCTCAAGAGCCAGTTTATCTCCTACATTGCGGGCCTAGATAGTTGCGTTTATCGCGTGACAAAATGTGGATAAAGCATCCATCACTCTCGTACTTGTAAGCGTGTCAGAAAGTGACGGATATTTTATCCACATGTTGTCACGCGAGAGACGCAGCCATATTAGGCCCCCTAGAGTAGAAATGAGAAGGCAATTACTATAAGATAGATAAAACCCCGATATAATGGTGAACCTTTCTTTCAGAGCTGATCAGTGTACCTTTTATAGAGCTATGGTGTTACAGACACAAACACACGCACACATAGCGGTCAAGCACATAACATCTCTATTTTTGGTTTAGGGGTTAAAAATACGATAAATTAACATTAATTGACGGCCAAACGCCAACTCATAAAGGTCAAACAAAGGTCGCGTTTCAGGCAATACAGTAGAAACAGGCCTATATTCAGCACGGTAAAAACTATATCATGTTTGACCTGTTATCGTACTGTCACCGTTTTGATTGCTCTTATTTGACAGTAATGGCGGCTGACGTCAAAACAATATCATAACAGTTCAAAGACGATATGTTTTCATCAGATATTTACTCTTCTAGGTTAAAGTAATGACCTAAAATCAAAGATAGACGCCAAGCGCTCGTAACCGCGCGTCGGGTGGATTTTTATTCTAAGAAAAATAAAATAAAAAAGGACGCTCTCCAGAGGCTCTAAATAACATGCATTGCGATAACTAGCGTTTGTATTAGTTTCATTTTTAAACCAATCGCGTCAATGGTAGATGAGGTAATACGAAGAGTCACGTGATCTACCAGTGACGCGATTGTTTTAAAAACGAAACGAATAGATACGCTAGTGAGCGTAATTCATCTGGGCTAGGGCTCCTAGCGGCACGTAAGGAAAGCCTGCTCGCTTTAATTCCAATGACGCAGACGGTGTGGAAGAAAAGCATAGTAGAAAGAAGACAGGGTAGAAAGCCGTACTTGGGACATAATACTATAATAGTCATTTACATTTTACATATCCTTACTCGTATCCTTACTATATTAATATAATAAACGCGAATGTTTTTATGTATGGATGGATGTTTGTTACTCTTTCACACTGCAACGGCTGGACGGATTTGGATGTAATTCGAAATGGAGATAGCTTATACCCAGGATTAATAGTCTACATTTCATTCCGGAAAATTTAAAAGTTCTCGAGGGAATAACGATACTCGAAATCTACGCGGACGAAATCGCCGGCAGAAGCTAGTATAAAATAAAGTCGCTTTCCGCGTCTGTTTGTCTGTCTGTAGGTATGTCCGTTAACTCCTCCTAAACCACGCAACTGATTTTGATGCGGTTTCCACCATCAATAACTAACTACTACTACTACTATTTATAACTTTTGTTTACGTAGGTACGGGAGTTACAGAAATCACACATAAACTAAAGCAAAGCTTTTTCAATCAAAGGTACATCACGTGAAGGCTGAACCCTATATTCAAACCGCAGGTGGATAAGGCTTACTTCTGTTTAAAATTTAACATTTTCCTATTAAAAATTGTCAATTTTTAATCCGAGGAAAGCCTCTGTCCGCGGTTTAAATATTAGGTTCGGCCGTTAGAAGACGAGTACTGAATCTATCCTTAAGCACAAAACCTTAAAATAGACACACTGTTTCTATTCATTATTTTACGTATAGTTTACCTTTCATAGACATAGTCATAGCATTTATTGGAAACCATAATAGTTGTACAGATCTTAAAGCTAATTACAGTACATTTAGATTCATATGGGCCCTGTTACACTTGTTAGATAACTTTCACGAAATTATTATTTCTGTGAAGCGATATTTCTTTTCGCATTTTATCCCATTCTTAATTTTACCCAAATTCATTTTTCCCCGGTCAGTTTTATTAACATCGCTTTTGTTCTCGTGCGACTTTTTTCTGAGTCGCATTTTTTCTCGATCGATTTCTATCCCAGTCTCACTTTTTCTCAAAAGTAATTACATCGTTATGTAGGTAGGTTTAGGTAATATCAGCTTTGCAGCAGTACCAGAGGGCCAAATAATCCAGAAATAGGAGCTCCGTGTCGGTGGAGCTTCGTCCACTCTGTCAACTATGATTCATGGAATGAGAAAAACACGACAGTGAAAATATGATGCTAGGAAAAGAAGCGACTAGATAAAACTCGCAAGGGGAAAATCACGAATGTGAAAATAAACTGCCAGGAAAAAGGCGACTGGTAATATTACGTTCGGTAAAAAACGCGAAAAGAAAAATATCTTCAAAGAAAAAATGCGTTTGGGAAAGTCATCTAACAAATGTCTCGAATTACAGTTCTTATCCTAAATAAGAGGAAGATTTCCAAAGTAATATAAAGGATGTCATTTTATTAAAATAGCCTACTCTTAGGTCGAATAGATTTAGAATTCAGTACCCCTACCATGAGTTACAATAACCGTACGATTACGGTTAGTGTAACTCATGGTAGGGGTACAGTACAATTAAACGTCAATATCATTGTAACCAACAACTTTACTAATGACGGTATGCCATATAGGTATATAGGACTGGTCATTAATACACTATTAAACTGAGACCATTATAAACGACCTTGGCAGCCACCAAAAAATTAGCCAAGCGCGTGTCAAGCTCGCATTAACTTACGGTTCTGTGTTATTTAATAGACAACATGTATAAATTTTATAAATTTCTGTAATGCTTTGTATCTAATAAATTTAATTCTGTCGAAGAGATTATGGTTGGGGCAATCTTTTGTGCCTATTGTACATTTTTGCAAAGTCATTATCTGCTTATCAAAACCCCTTCGTACCTACACGTTCGTAACTGGGTATAAAACATAGTAAATGTTCAGTTAAAGAAGACTTTTGTCACCGTAACGAAACTGTCGATTAACGTCAATTTTTTGTAACGAAAGTGTAAGTTAGACATCATTTAAGTGACATTTAAATCAGGGATTGTAAAACCGGTTAAATTGAATACCTGTATATAAATTGTCAAACGATTACCGCTAAAAAAATAATACCTATATTCGAATTAGAGGTAATGTTGTCATTCCGCTTTTGTCTTTTTCACTATGTATGCACTATTTACAGTATTCTTTACCTCTATTTAATACCGGTATTCGTTGCTCTTGATATAGATAAGGTGTCAAGTAGACATAATGACTGAAGTACCTACAACAAATAGGTGTAACGTAACTCGATAGCATTGTTGGCTAACACTGGTTGAAATGTCTGCTAGTACTGAACAAATGATGGTCAATGACGTCATGATCAAAATGAAAAGGACAAACCGATCATATGACAAAATGGTAATCTTTTCGGTGATTGTCATAATTAAAAATTAGAAAATTTGCTTGTTTGGACACTGACAGGTATTACCGGTAATGGTTTTATTGGTAAATTATCAAATAGGGGTTATGTTGTCAATTGTCGAAACCGCTATTAGATTTGAATACCGGTTTTGATTATACCGGTTATTAGAGCTTTAGTGATATAAATACCGAAATTCAATTATAACCGGTTATACCTTATTTAAAACCGGTAGTAAGAATACCGGTAACGATCCCTGATTTAAATAGCGTCTTTATGTAAAAAAAGTTCAACGTTTCGTAGCCAGTTATGAGTTACAAGACTTTTTTCCATTTTCATAGCCATAACCATAATATATGTCTAAAAATGGTTTTTTTTTGCCTGGCCTGCTGTACATCTAACATAACCGCTCTATCGACACTATTAATTTTGCTTTTTACGGGGGAAAACATGGGAAATTGATACTAGGAGACCGTACATGACAAAAATGGAAAAAAGTCTTGTTTGATAACTGTGTTGTGAAATATTAGTTACGAACGTGGACGATGGGATCAAAACTGACGAGTTCCAGCACGATGACGTTAAGTATAGCGGAGATCCTGTCGCCACCTTCCGACTCCATCAGATCAGCTCTTAGATAGGTACTGTAGTATTGCATTAGCATCGGGTTTAAATATTATTATGTGGTCCAAATTTCAGCCCATTCCATTAACGGGAACTGGTTCAAAATTGACTGACGTAAATACATACAAACAGTGCAACAAGAATAAAAACTTTAAACATTTACAATATAAGTCAAAAGTATGATTAAATTGAAATAAAATCACTCAACTGTCAACTTTTAAACAATAACGCAAACAACAGTGTTATTCCTTCCAAATCACTTCCTCAACAAAAAAGCCCGGGGCTAAAGTTTTAAAAAGCTTTTCATATTCAAGACTTTCTTATGCAAAACGCATTGTTTTTGAAACTTGCCCGAGCTCTCGGAATTGAGTTATGCTCAATCGTGACGGATTCATTCTTTTGTATAAAAATTAAACAGACGGAACACTTAAAAGATTTCTGTGATAAAGGCGGTTCTTTCACTGGGATAATAATATAATTAAACCAAGTCTTACAGCTGTATTCATTTAATAAATTGATCTTGGCTAAGATACCCGTCTCAAGGCACATCAGAAATGAGAGGCTTCTATGACTTGACGTTTACTTTGACATAATTATCTTGAGAAGGGCCTCTTAACCAAGATAAATTTGTTTATAAGGCCCATAGATAGTTTTGGTTAGAATAGTTATTATTTAGGTACAATGCTGTTTTTCTTTTATTATGCCATGGAAGAGGCAAACGAGAACACCGACCAATACATGGTTAGTGGGATCTATGCCCCAATCTCAAGACTGCAATCCTGAGACCCTAAATGCGTTCAGGTTTAACAAAATAAATCTGCTAAGGTTTTAACTGTAAACTTATTTCTTAAATAAGAAGCTAGACACAATCTTATTTCAAAATAACCACAATTCAAACCAAGTCACTTTCGGGGAAGGGTAACCAAATTTTATTTTATCATGTTATTTAGAATTATAAACATTCAAACCTTTTTACATCTTACTGCATTTATATTTAAAATTAGAAACGAACGAGCTATAACTTGCACGATAGTGAAATTTCTTGTAAAAATAATTCAAAAACCTTCTTTTGCTCCGTTAATATCTTCCGATAATAATTCAAAAGTCTTAAGAACTATTTCAAACTATTAAACTCCTTAAGATTTTCCATCGCTCCATTTCAAACTTGTTCCATAATTTATTTTCCAATCATTTTTTAACGGACTCGTCAAGCAGAATTTCTTATTGCACAAAGAGGAAGTTCGATGAACTTTTCCTAGCGCATTCTGCTTTTCTAAGTAAGAAAAGCTTAAGTATTCCAACAGTTAAATCGAGCTCGACTCTCTTGCGTTACGCTCGCGGTCGTTATTGCTATGGGATTTAAGCGACGTTTTTTCTAAAGAGGGCATTCTCGGAGTTTGTATATTTCCAAGTTGCAAGGAGCAACGTAATTTCATTTGACACCTTCTTTTTGTATTCATTGATTGCTCCGTGTTTTTAGAAAAAGCTAGAACCTTCTGGAATACTTGTTTGTATCTTGTTGCCTAGCTGTTTGGATTTGAAATGGAGAAGGCAAACAACTTTACCTGATGGTAATTTGAGTCTGAAACCTTTAAATGTGACGACAATAATATCGTGTTTTAAAATATTTTATTGAGCATTATAGTTACTAAACGTTATTGAAAAATGCTTTTTTTAGCAAATGAACGTATTTCATTTTAAGACATTTTATTAAATAGCAAAAATGGAAGACCCGTTCTTTTTAAATCACATTGTATTTATCGTACTTCTTCCTTATCAGATTACACTTTTGGTCTCAAATGTCGTATAAACCTTTATATGAAGCATGGACCATAAGGTTGCATTTAATTTTAAGACCCGACTCATATTTTTCTTAGAGCTAATTTATTAGACAAATCCTAATATGGGTCCAAAGAATTTGGCAAAATCATGGTAAGGAGGTTGGATGTAAGAATGCGACCATACCAGGCTACCGCATCAAAAAAAGGGTCGGATGACGAACCCTTTCAGTAGAATAGGCTTTTTGTCTAAATTGTCTAATTTTATCAAAACTTAAATAAAATTCCGTATGGTGATAAAATATATAGTGCAACTATTTATATGATTAAGACCTTAAAATATTAATGTCAAGTGTCGAAAAAGATGTACTGTTTTTTTTTAAAGTAGTTGTTTAATAATAAAAAAATGGCAATATGAGAAGGCACCCGAGCACTCAGGCCACCTGATGGTAAGTGGGATCTGAGACACGTCATAGGCATTAGAAATCACAAGACTACAATAAACAAACAAACTCATCTTGAGTGTGAGGCCCGTCACAAGATACGTCAAAGTAAACGCCAAACCACAGAACACTGTCATTTTTGACGCATCTCGAGATGAGCATTAGAGTTGAGATCAGTTTATTAATAAATAAATAAATAAAAAATAAAATTCATTTAATTCAGACTTGAAAGTCCATAGATAAAAAATACAGATTTTGTTATTAATGTCTTAGAAAACTATGTTAGGTAGATATGTCAGTTTTAAATTCTAAACTACAAAGATTAAAATAAAAATTACATTAAACTGAATTACTAAATGCTAAAGAAACTAATTAACTAAATGCTAAAGAGTGCGACTCGGTCTCCCATATGTATGTGATTCCAGTGTCGCACCACTGGACAACTAACCCTCTCAAGTACGACATTCAGGAGGCTGTTGGAGCTGTCCCGCACTCGACGCATTATGGAGGCAACACGTTTGCGCCTAATTGCTTTAAAGCAGTCCGTTCTTGCCTCCAAGAACATTGCGGACGCGCTGCACCAGCGAGGCAGCCCCATCAGCACCCTGAACGCGTCATTATATTGTACACGAAGCCGATTTAGCGACCTCTGAGTATAATTAGCCCACAGGCTGCAGGTGTAAAATGTTTGACAGTATGATTTAAAGAGGGTTATTTTGACTTCCCGCGAACACTTTGCAAACCTGCGGGCCAACATGTTGGCTCTTACCGCCAAGGCTCTCCGCTCCCGCTCTATATCAAGGTCATCTTTGAGGTCCGCGGTGATCCAGTGTCCAAGGTACTTAAACTCCGTGACTCTACTCAGAGGAACTCCTCCCAATCTAACCGGTGGAACTTTTTTCGGTTTTTTATTCCCCGCTGTAAATACGAGTAGCTCACTCTTTTGGGTATTGTACCTTAAACCGTGTACCTCCGCGTACCCTTCACATATGGCCAATAAGACCTCGAGGCCTCTGACCGATGGGCTCAGCAGAACCATGTCGTCGGCGTAACTTATATTGTTTGCAAACTTGCCGTCTATAGAACAGCCGACGTCTGCTCCGCTGAGCTCATCGATAAGACCATTAATATAGAGGTTGAACAGTCGCGGTGAAGTCAGTCCCCCCTGCCTCACCCCGCAACTCAACTTGTAGTCCCGTGAAGTCGCACCGGCCCACCTAACGGCATTAGTTTGATTCAGGTACCAGAATTGTAGCAGATCTATTATCTCACCAGGTGTGCCGGTTTCACTTCTCATTTTCCTCCACAGAACGTCATATGACACCAGGTCAAACGCCTTGGACAAATCCAAAAAACATGCATATACTGGAGTGTTTCCTGTTACATAGTACTGGACGGTGTGCTTGAGCCGCAGTATTGCCGCCTCGGTTGAGTGTCCCGGTCTAAAACCAAACTGAGCGTCATTTAGTTTTAAATGATCACAAATATGGCGGTCAAGCAAACCATCCAGAACCTTTGCTACTACAGTTGCCAGTGATATCGGTCTATAGTTGGATTTGTCCGAGGCGTCACCCGTCTTGTTCTTTATGATTGGCACAACTATGGTCCTTAAAAGATCCCGAGGAAGATATGCATGCCCCACACATAAATTGAACAGAAGCGCCAGAGTCCTAGGTAGATGAGCACCCGCATTCTGCAGATGCTCGATGCTGAGGTCGTCATGACCTGGTGATTTGCCTCGTGTCATACTCTTAATCACCTTCTCAACTTCTCTCGCTTGAAATATTACTCGCGTCTGTACCGGCCCCGGCCCAGCATCGAGCACCTCCCGCGGCGGTCCAAGAGGAGACTCCACCACAAAGTGGTCCCTAAATAGCTCCGCTATCCGACTCGGCTCCGCTACCCCCTCAATGTTGGATGGTATAACTGACTTTCCTTCAAATTTCTTTGCGTGACTCCAGAACCGCTTAAAGTCCGTTGCTCTGTGGTGTGTTGCCAACATATCCATTTTTATTTGTCTTTCATTATTCTGACACCACTTGAGTTTGGACTTGAAACGCCTTCTGGTCTCACACATTCTGTCATACGTATGACCCACAGAGGGCTTCCCACTTTCCATCCACATTTGAAAACCGAGCCGCGCCTCCTGGTGGACATCTCGAATGTGTTTATTCCAGCCCACAACATGTTTTTTAGTACTAGAATTTCTAAGTCCAAAGCTACATTCGGCAGAGTCCCTCAAACAATTTATAATGTCAAAATACAAATTGTCTATAATTATTCTATGTTCTAAATTATTACAAAACTGATCCGCACATTGTCTTAGCTCATTTGGAAAGTCAATATTCTTTAACCTAGCTGAACACATTTCTTTATATTTTTCAATTTGATTAACATCCCTGTCTCCCCACTTAATTCTATTACATACATTCTCAATGTGAAGTTTAGATGGTATGTTTCCTAGCACACAAGTTACTTCTAGGGGATAATGATCCGACCAATACACATCGTAACGTACCTGAACAGACGACACACACAGCCAAGCAGCCTCCGTGACTAGACAATGGTCAAGCCACCGCTGGCAGTTATCATGGCTGTCACTGACATACGTATGTGCATCCGTTAAAGTGCCCAGCTTTATCACATCAGCACAACGCCAACACTGATCTTCACAAAACTGCACAAGTTCTAAATAAAATAATTCCTTTGGATGGGCATTAAAATCTCCCAACACAAATACAGAATCATTGCCACAAGTATCGGTAATCGCATGAATTTCACTTAAAACTTCTGTAAACTCCGCGAGATTCTCCGCGCAATCAACAGGCATGTACACAGAGAACACTAACGCACTTTTAGCACCACACTGCACCTGTACAGCAGCGAGCCTATTACTTCGGCACGACACGACAGATACCGACGAAAACATTCCTTTTCTCCACATTATCGCGACACCGCCGAAAGGTCTTCCCCGAAGTATGCCCGCCGATACGTCCACAGCTGACTTACTCGTAAATTCAAAATTGGCATCAATAGACCCTATGTACGAGGCATCATGAGGCAGCAACCACGTTTCTTGCAGAGCAATAATGTGCGATGTCCGACATAGGTCCCTTATTCCGTCCACGGATCTTACAGCGGATTTACAGTTAAAACTTACAAGTTTAGTCTCGTTACTATTTACAGTCATTACGTATCAATTTGTTTACCTATTTTAGCCTCGGGCATATCTCTGCTTGGGGTTTTTCTGTCGCTAAAATTAAAATTAACAAATCGACGAAACGTAATCCCCTCGGGCCACAAATTTTCATCCAAAAACACGCTTAGTTTTTGTTTAGGCACAAACACTTTATACGCTTTGTAGGATCTTACTGTTTTCATTTTAATTTCGACCATGTGTACTATAATCCCGGTTTTGTTTTTGATATAGTTAGTAATATCTGCAGTCGATGCCTCCTTGTCTACATTATTTATAAACAGCGGAACCTTTATATCTGCCGCCTTAAATTTCCCAGTACAATCTTTTGACTGTCCCTGCGCTTCAATAAATCGATTTTTATGTCGTTTCCTTTGCACCTCATTCCAATTATCATCTTTATCGGCTTTAAAAGCGCCTTCTTTTCGAGCTACTTGTGAATAAGAGCGCGCGCAATGACTCATCTCCGCCGGGCTGTCCACTACACTCGCCTGTGAGGCTACCGGCAACAGCGCCTCACGTACCTCGGGCTCGATCGCTATCGGAAACGCAGTGCGCGCTGTGTGCGCCTCCACGCGCCCCACCTCGCCCTTATCGCGCGCTGCCGCTGACTCGAGCGCATTCGGTTGTGCGAGAGGGCACTCGGGCGCATTCGGCCGTGTGAGGGAGTTAGCGTAACGGGGACCGGTGAGAGGCGACGGTGACGGCGGGACCTCAAGCCTCTGTGACCTCGCCTGAGATGACGACCCTCCATTGCAAACATCTGATTTTTCATTTACCCTCATAGGTACACTTATTTCATTTCGTGATATATTTATTATACCGATTGGCCCGCTATCTGATCCATAGTCCTCACAATGAAAATTCCGTGCACCTCTTTTCATATTTACGTAGTTGCTTTGTTCAAATCCATCCACTAACGACGAGTATTTTAGATTATGAACCTCTGATTTACACTTTTCCAGATCATCAACCGTTGCAAACTGGCTTTTCATAATTTTTATCTCCTCCTTTACATTTACAATTTCCCGTAGTAATCTCGTGACGTCAACATGATCAAACGTTACCGGTGGTAGTTTACGCAGTTGTCGCGCAACAAAAATCGGGATCTGATCTGTTGGCGTAGCCTTCATAAGCTCAATGATGTCTTCCAAATCCCGCTGAATCTTTCCCTCATCTTTTCCTTTCCTCTTTACTTTCTTCCCCGACGTACGGACAGAAGAAAATAGCAAGTTTTTCGCTGCTTCAACCTCTTCCACCGAAAATGCAGTCGCACACAAACGAATCATACTTTCATCCAGCATTATATCAGCTTGATTCTGAATAAATGCCAGAACTTCACTGATCACAACATTACAACTGTAGCATTTAACTAAACTCGACGTCATTTTGCATCGACGCGCACATACGATCGCAACCGAATCAAAACACGCGCGACTCTTATCGCTGCGCGCGCGCGACTGATACGGGCCTAAGACTTCAAATGCGTTGCCAACCCTGATGACTGAGATGGAATGCCTTCTCTATGCTAGTAATTTCACCGGTTGTCTTATCCCCACACAAGAACACAGCAATGCGAACACTGCTGCTTGGCGGTGGGTTAATGGATAAGATGGTGGTAGCGATGCGGAAGGAACCTACTCAAGGTCCTACCAACACTGTGATCGATCAGAATTTGCATTATATTAAAATTATTAACCAGTGAACTAATCAATGTCCTTAAGAACATTAAAATATTCATAAATGTTTTCTTTTTAAAAGGTTTACTTATAATCACATAGTAAAGAAACGTCGCGTGAATTATCCAAAGAGTTATATCCAACCTTTCTTGAACAAGTACCCATAACGTCGTTACGACAGAGTTCCCTTAACTTTGATAGCCCTCCACACAGCCCGGCCATCACAAATATCTACAACGCGAAAATATAAAAACATTTCCACGTGAAAAATTAGAGCAAGATTTAAGGGCTTCAGGAAAATTCGTAGATAAGTAAAATGTTTTACGTTGCTTATTAAGTACTTGAATATGTAGTGTAACATCTTTACATAGTATTAAACGAAGTCGCTTATGCTATCTGTTCGCTTAGGTCTATTAAACTATCTACTCAACGGATTTTTATCCCTTTTTCCGTAAGTTTTGTAACTAGGTAACTAGGATTTTTTTTTCGTGGTTTCAAACGAAGAATTCCCTTCGGCCGTGTACGTAACTAAGTTTTGTACGTAGCTAAGAACTAGAATTTACTTTTCTTGGTTTGTATCCAGAATTCAAACGAAGAATTCCATTTTTATTGGTTTGTTTGCCTATGTAACAAATGATTTCTCTTTCCTTCTATGTAGCTAGATTATGAATAAATAAATATAACGGCAACCCGCCTACCAAGCGTGGCGACTGCGGCATTTTCCCCCCCAACGGTTCTAGATCAAAAGCCTAGTATGAATGTACAACCACAGCCCAGACTCCTAGTCCCCGGCGGCCCCGCTATTCCTGGCTCCGGTACGGTAACGGCGGAGCGGGGGGTGCTTTAGGTAATCTCCGGCAGAGACCCGGCTACCAGAAACGACGACAAGATGGAGTGACGACCTTGTAAGGATCAAGGGAGCGCGGTTGATGCGAAAAACACAAAAACGGTCTGAGTGGAGAGCCTTGGGGGAGGCCTATGTCCAGCAGTGGACGTCTTTCGGCTGACATGATGATTATGATGATGAAATATAAAGCAATAGATAGAGTGATTCAAGAGGAAGGTCTATAATTTTGTATAAAAGGTTCTGGTTTATGTACAGGTGTTACAGAAACCACATAAACAGAAGCGATACGAGGGCGGGCCACTTGTATGTAATAAAGAAAATACGAGACTACATTATAGTGTCCAGCCGACAAGAAGTCAATCATAACACATTACACAACCATGACATTTCTATACGGCAAGGCTAATATGCTTAACGCTAACGTTAACAATTTTCGAAACTTGACAAAATGTATGGAATTGACGTAAGCGCTCGACTCCGTCTGACAGCTTACGTCAATTCCATACATGTTTGATAACGATAACGAACGCCTAATGCATCTTGTCTAGGGCTTCTGAATACTGATAATGTTGAAAACGGCAAAACAATGCTAAACTTATTTGTTGCATGTGAAGGAATAGTAATAATATCATTGTTTTCCTGCCGTCAACATTTCATTCATAAGTGTATGTGTTATTTTGTTACAATGTCAGAAGGGTTTTGGATGACATTTGGAATGGAGATAGCTTTTACCCTGAAATAACCCATAGGTTACTTTTCATTCGGGAAATTTAAAAGAATAACGACAATAGAAATCTACGCGGTCGAAATCTCCAGAAGCTAGTTATTAATATTCAGAAACAAGAATACAGTGCTTCTAAATAAATTGTCAGGCTTTTTGTAAAATGTATTAAAGAATTAATTACGATTTTAGTCGATTTCAAGAACTCACTTAAGCTAACACTTAACAGTTCTTTTAAGATTTTAAAATACATTGAATAAATTTAGACGTGGACTAAGTCTAGATCTAATTTAATAAAAGCGTTTAAAAATAAATTGCTTAGGTATTAACTTTACACATCTTAAAATAATTCTTTAGAATCTATACATATATGAAAAAAAGAGTTCAAAAGACACCACGGGGATTAAAAAATATGAAAAAGAGGCTCCTATGCTATGAAGTGACGACTTAAAAACAACTTTTGTCCGTGACTCTGTCCGCACAGTACTTGTTTAATTCTCTCATAAATAAAATAAAAAAATTGTATTAAAAGTTATAAATTTTATTAAAAACTGTTTATGCGTAATTGAAAACAAACATCCTTTTAAATTTCGTAATTGGTAATACCTATTAGTAATCGTATTAATTAACAGTAAATTAAGAAAATAGGGAAGAACGTCGTAATAAAAATAAATTGTAAACTAGTAAAGCTAAGAAAAATTAATAGAAAAGCAATAAAAAGTCTAAGCCAAACCCATGAAAGTCGTTCGGTAAATAAAAACCACTTAAGGAATCTCGATAACGTATACATTTTTTAAACCTCCGTTCTAAAAAGTACTATCCTAACGGCTTCACATATAAAACACCAACGAGACCTGTAAATGTTTAGGTACCAGAGTTTATGTAACTGTTTATGTTTCATTTACATTTACGCCTAAAGGTAGGTTGTGTAATTCGTAAAGGTAGTTTATGTGTATGGCACCCTTAGTGCCCTTCTGTACGCAATAAGTTCAAAAATTTAGCAGACAACCAAGATGTTGTTAGGAATATTGGAGCAGCATGAGATGGAGCTTAAGCAAGATGCAAAACGGGTTACACAGGGTTAGCTGTCACAAGGTTGAATTTCAGTTACCAACGGTGTTTTGTTTGTTTGAATTTTCATTGGTTAGAAAATCGTTATTTTTCAGAAACTGTTTAACATTCCTGGGTTGTTATAGAATATACCTAACCTAACCTGCATGTTCTCAAGAGGTCTCTTTAAAATTCTAACTTATGATTTTTTGGATAAATGAAACAGTTGGGAAACAAAACTGAGTTACGTGAGGTTACCTGAAACGCTAATGTTAGCGATTTTCGATAGCGGTCATAATGTAAAGGATTGACGTTAGCAGACTGTCTATCGCGTCTGCCGTTTTGCTATGTTTATCAATTTCCGAAAAGTTATAACGTTTATAACTTACTGTACAATTATTTTGCTGTCTAATGTTGCTTAAAAATCTGTACGCATATTTTATTTTCACTGAAATGCTTCTGTAAGCCTGAGTGTCTCACATTGTTTTTATTCGTTCCTATTTAGTGATCGCAGTGCTGACCTCAATTGCTTTGTAACGCGTCAATAAGTTCATCGTCTCCTTTTCGGACTGTATTTTTTCCCATCGTCTAGATAATGTTCTATTAGGTTTAATATTAATAATAAGAATAATAATGCGAACACCAACATTGATAAAAGAATAATAAAGCAAGCCTTTCAGTAAATTACAACTCGTTAGCCCCCAAAAAATCCCTTAAAAAGACTCACGTTTTCATACATTACTAACGATTATAATAACATATTTGAATGTAAGTGTCTAACTTTGATATATGAACATGATCGCTCTTTTGAATACAAATCAAAATGTTGATCTATTACAACTCGCCAACTATGCAATGAAAAGGACAGAGGTATAAAGACTGCAATAACTCTGTCCCTTTTACTGTCTGGAACTTGGCAGGCCTACGATGTCAGCAAATCTTCTGATAATTTGGACACGATGGGAGTGCCACGAAGGTGTGGCAAAGAAAGGTTTACGCGGAACCTTAATAGTTTGAGGTTAGGTTTGTTCATAGTGACCCTACCAATGAAACCGGGTTCGATTCTTCCGATCTAAATATTGTCTATTTACATATATACATTAAATTATGCCCGATTTCCAGGGTGGTGGGCAGAGACCACTTCTATTTTTTTAGTATTAATTCATCTTCACCTTGAGTGTGCATCATAGCCTAGTACCTTATAATTATAATATAGATCTACTCCTTAGTTTGAGACTAAGTCAATTTACGTTAAATTATTCTTTGAAATTAAAATAACAACTGCGAATTAATTTACTATATAGACGTAATTTTTGCAGCAATTATTTATGTCGGCAAATGAATAGGTTAGTAAGGGGCATTTTTGTATTTCTGTTATTTTTTGCTGTGACGCTAGCACTGACACGCTAGCGCTAACACTGACTTCGTTAATTTAGAATACATACACATACTTTTAGTAATACCATTGCAAATAAGTAATACCACTAATTTGTGGTATAGATAAGAGATTATATGTATATATATAACAGATCTTCTTGTGTTCTTAATTCGTAATTTATTATCCACGAGTTTGAAAGTAAGCACGATTGAAAATTTGTATTTTAAAATTCGTAGATAACTACATAGAGTTCATCTATTGGTTGCCCAAAATTCATAAGCTATAATTTCAGTTGCCCGATTATTTATTTATTTTTCTGAAATCGTTTACTGTTCAGAATTGTTAAAAAACTAACCTAAAGGGTTTATACGATGGCATGTAAACATTACCTGAAAGAATTTGGATTTATAGAAAAAATGCCATTATGACAAATTAATATTATGGCAAGTGATAAAATGTGGGCAAATTAAATTTGGGCAAGCGAAGTGAAACGCTACGTATAAGATACGAGGTTTTGTCAAAGTAGTGACTATGTAGTATACGTAACTAAGTACCCTCCATCACAAAATGGAGCCTCAGCAGATATTAATGAAACTTTACCTCTCCTTATTTAGTCTGTGTCAAGGCGGGAATGTGATAACGATCTGAACTTTGTCTCAATTGGCTCCAATCGCACCAAGAAGTATTCTAACTACGCACGAGTGACAGTTTGTATCTTGAGGCTAGAAATGTATTGCCGCAAAAGGCGAATCGATAAAAAGTAGCCAGGACTAAAAATGGAATTAAAGGTCAATTTGTTTTCTATATTTATGCTGGCCTTACATTTTATCATTGTTAAGAGTCTATATTCATCCATAGTTTACAAGAAAAAAAAAATTGTTTTATTTTTTCTCGAAATAGCCCAAATTGAGTAACAGTTTTTTGTCCTAATGCATCCATACAGTTGTATTTAAAACTTTTTGTTGTTATAATACAACTGTATCCTACCAATGACATAACCACAGGTATTTAAAAAAACGGGAAAAACCTGACTCAGCTGAAACCCAGTTTAGGATTACTGATACTCATTAGGTCAAACGATGCGTTAGGACAAGCAGTATTACTCGTAGTGATTCCGAGCGATCCCCAAATTGGCAAAGATTTTTTTTCTATACATTTAAAGAAAAAACGTCGGAGTATTTCTGCTTCGCCTTTTTTATTTTTCCCTAATTCACCATACTGACAATCAAAGGTGACGAGCCACAATTCAGTATACGTTGCACCGTTAAATTGGTTTAACATTACTAGCATTTATATAAACCTGACCAATGTATACTGAAATGTCACCTATCACCCGTCATTGTCCGGATGTTGATATACTGGTCTGGAATTCCAGGACCAATGTTCGAAATGTACTCATACCGGCTTTGCATCAATTAATTTATTATGGTCTAAGGCTATTTATTCGATGAAAAGTATTTTATATCAAATTTAATATGCTAAATAATAATAATATGTAGCGATAGGTAGGCTAAAAAAAATCAGTCCAGTACTTATATCATTATAAAAATAATTAAAAATGATCGTTTTTTTTTTAAATTGCAAATGCTTGTTTAATAGACAAATTACATACTATTCGAAAGTATAATAAAACCTATAGAAAATACGTACCTAAACGTAAGGTTTGGTGCAAATTACTACTACCGACTTACCTGTTTATAACCAAGAGTCCTTACCTGTTTTATCCATTAACCTACCGCCAAACAGCAGTGTTCGCATTGTTGTGTTCCGGTTTGGGGATAAGACAGCCGGTGTAATGACCAGCATAGAGGCATTCCATCTTAGTCCTCAGGGTTGGCAACGCATTTGCAGTCTTAGGCTTGCAGTCTTGTGAATGCGAATGTCTATGGGTCACAGGTTCCACTTACCATCAGGTGGCCTGTGTGCTCGTTTGCCTTCTCTTTGCCATAAAAAAAAAAAAAAAAAGAGTTTGACGGGAATAAAATAGCCAACCTAACGTTTGCATATTCTATAGGCTTCATAATTTCGATTGATATGTAATTTGTCTAATAAACAAGCAATTTTTTTTGTATTTTTTTTTTTATTCATTATAATACTGGACTGAAATTTTTCAGCCTACCCATTCGCCAAATATTACTTAGCAAATCAAATTTTATTTTAAATACTTTTTATCGAATTAAAAGGCCGGTGCAAATCGTCTCCTATTCGGATCTCCTACTATTACTATGATATCTTAATTTAGTGTAATTTTTTTGCTCTCTGAGATAAATAAGTGCACACTGATTCCTCACCTTTTACAAATATCACGTAGATATATTCTTCAACATAATGCGAAATTTATTGAATCATGACTGCACATTCAAGCAGATAATGTAGACATATACTTTTTTTTATGGCTTAGAGAAGGCAAACGAGCACACAGGCAGGTAAGTGGAAACTGTGATTCATAGACATTCGCATTCACAAGACTGCCAGCCTAAGACTGCAAATGCGTTACCAACCCTGAAGACTAAGATGGAATGCCTCTATGCTAGTCATTACACCAGCTGTGTTATCCCCAAACCGGAACAGAACAACGCAAACACTGCTGTTTAGCGGGAGGTTAATGGATAAGATGGTGGTAGCGATCCGGACTGACCCTGCACAAGGTCCTACCACCCGCAATATTTCTATTAGAAGTTACACATTTGAGCCTTTTGGGGTCGAAACTTTAGGACCGTGGGGACCAGGAGCACACCATATTTTTAAGGATTTATCAAAGCGCCTGATCAAGACAACTCTTGACCAAAATGCTGGCCTGTACTTGGCACAAACATTAAGCATTGCCATTCTACGTGGCAATGCTGCCAGCATTTTGGGAACAATGCCTACTGGTAGCGGTTTGTTAGATTAGTGTAGTTTTAATTAAGTTAGTAAGTTCGTTCGTTTGTTTTTATAAATAAATAATATTCTATTTATTTTCCATATTTACTAATATACTACATTGAGGCGTTATAATTAATACACACGATGCATCTCAAGTGACAGTACTAACGCTTCAGTGAACCGAAAACGCACCAGAACGGAACAAGACAAGTGAAAACGGATAATGTTTCCACCCTTAAAATAACAAGAATAATAATATGCCAAACTTCTAAATGGTATTCCGGGCTCTATTTCTCCCACACTTGACAGTTTCTGTTATGTTGGTAGCAAACTCCGAGTTCAGAACTGAGATTCTGAGTTCCGATATTTTCAAATAATACGAGTATGATCAAATTCATTATCATCTTTAAAGTCTCTGTTCAGGGTTTTAAATTTGAAATAAGTTCTGCACTATTCACGAGCATCCTTATTTATTGTGTTAGGCTTATATCGATACCAAGTAAATTAAAAAAAAATCTAGACCCTAGACGGAAATTAACTCTTTTTTTTTTGCAGGCAGTGCAAAGGTAATCAGGCATAGGCGATTCAAGATTACAATATCAAGATTGCAACCCTAAGTTACAAAAGCATTGCCAACCCTGAGGGCTAACCGCCGTACTCAGTCAGAAACATTTTAGAGTCACTTAACATGTTCTTTTTTCAAATTTGTTATTTTAAAATTGTCGCTAATCAACGGATTATTCGTCAGTAACCGCGACTTTAAGTGCGGTCGTAAGTGTAATGTCGAATATCACGAACAACTAAGATTGCATTCGATCAAACTAGAATAAGATCTTATACCTAGACTAGCGGACGCCCGCGACTTCGTACGCGTAGAATTAGTTTCCCAGTACTCACCCTTTTTTCCCGATGGGGGTCGATTTTCGGAAAATCCTTTCTTAGTGCTCACTTACATCATAAAAGGAACACCTGTACCAAATTTCAAGTTTCTAGGTACAGTAGTTTCGGCTGTGCGTTGATATGTCAGTCAGTCAGTCAGTTTCTCCTTTTATATATTTAGAAGATTAAACGCCGAATTCGTATAAGATACGAGCAATAATCTCGGAGTAAGTCTGATTCCAGTTTGATGAATAGCGGCCTTAACAGACGATTAGAGTGTTAACAGCTCTGCTGCCAAAATAAACGAACTAACAGTGGAATTGGTACACAACAATCAATACTATTGGCAGCAAGTTAGAGAATAGGGGTGGTAGCGATCGGCACGGACTCTGCACAAGTCCATTTTTTTACGCAACGAGAAGGCATTTGAATTATTAAGACTGCGATCTTAAGACTTGCCAACCCTGAGGACTAAGGTATTCTTCTATGCTAGTAATAACTGAGACTGGAACTTTTAAACAGGATCAAAAAAAAAACTTTTTAATCCAGCGCGGTTAAATCTGAGTTTAGCGTAGTAGGATCGACACAAAGTCGTTTCATTAGCAGGAGTGGTGCAATTTACTGAGGTGTGTCTTTGTTACAAAGATTCGGACAATTCACGCGAAAGGCAAAGGGTAAAAGGTCACACTATTATGGCACATTCGGTAGGATGATATACATGGTGATCATACTTATATTACCTAATTGATTTTCATTTTTAAAAAAAATGTAGAAGGTAAATGTGTTATTTTGAGAATTTTATAGTTTTCAATTTAAATATACATAGTATTATCTTTTAGATAAATTATGTAATTTATAACTTTCGACACCCAGAAAATATTACAAAAAACTAGAGACATAACACCTATTGATGGTTAAAAAATCATTAGGATGTGTTGAACCTAAAAAGAGCTTTTTCACTACTGGTTTAAACAGCAAATTATTGAAATTTACATTATTAAAACGCTTACTCTTTCAAACAAATTTTAATAGTTTTTTTCTGCTGTAGGTATGACAATTATAGACTAAGGATACGATGAAGAAAAATAAATTGCAAACTCCTTAGGTAACACACTTTATATTAAAATCAAGAACAACGCCCCTAAAAGAAGACAACGGATACGTATACACATCTTTACCCAACTGCGGCGAAATCTAAAAGGAGGGTTATGCGTTCTACCTGTATCTCAGTTCCTATGTAGTTCCTAAGTCAACGGGTCAACCGATTTTGATAAAATATTCGTCTTAAAAAACTTTTCTCAATCGGATTTTTTAATATAAATCGAAGACAGTACTCGTATCAAAAAACGTACTCTTAAGCTTGATTTTTAATTATTTCAAGTCCGTATTTTACCAAAAGCATTGAAGAAACGTAAAAAATAAAAAAGGCAAAGAAAGTATCTTATATTAAAACTTGGAAGCTGACATTTGAATTATTAAATTATATTAAAAATTCATAAAACGGTTCGCTCAATTTCTTCAACACAAATGAATTGTAATTAAATTGTAGGAGAAAGTTTTCTCGTTATTTTCCGTTTAGGTAGGTATGGAGTGTCAGAAGATTTCTTTTGTAACATACATTCATGTTAAATTTATTAAAATTCAAGAAAAATCACTAAATTTATTTTATTTTTTATATACGTATTAATCCTTTTACGTATATGAATTATTTTTAAGACACGTATATCTTGGGCCATTGAATGTAATATTATTATAAGCAGGGACAAAATAAACATATCTTCTATTTCCGTAATCTTGCTGTGAAAGCACAAGGAAGGCTTAATTAATTTAAAATACTGCTTAAATTGTTTGTTTTAATGCTCATTAGAAATTTTATTACTTATTAGAAATTTAATTAGAAATTTTATTTCGTTCCTTTTTTTAAGTTTTAGTTTACCTATCGTTTAATGTAAAAATCAAAACAAATTATCATTAGATTTTTTTTTAAATAATTTAAGTGATTGATTGACATCGTATCATTATTTACCGTAATTTATCGTTATACGCAACCTTTTCACAAAACCTTTTTTACTCTTCGGTAAGGATTCCATAGACAGACGTGTGACATTGAGTAATTATATGTCTCCCAATGTCAGACATCTTGGAATTGTCTTGTTAGGTATATGTGTTTAGAAGATTTTCCCTTACGTGCGGTAAATGTTAGATTCAGTTTGAATTGTTTTATCACAAGACCTATGCATAGGTTATTTTTTGTAAAATAATGTCTTGATATTGTTTGTGTCTTGCATACAATATAAAATTATTATTCTCAAAATACGAAAAAAAACTGTATACAGAAATCCCCCCAGTTTAAAAAATATAATATGATCAGGGATTAAATTCAAAATAAATTAAGAACTTGGGACTATAAAACTTGACGGTAAGAAAAGAGTTTCAATTCAAAGAACAAAATTGGTTCTATTTTTTCTTGCGCTGCCCCTTTTTATCTATTGCACAGTTATTTTAAATAAATATAAATATTAAAGTTATATAAGCGACATAAATCACCTACCTTTAATTAAAATTAAAACAACACTAATTTCCACAGCACACTTTATTTAATCTTACACAGTTAAAGTCAAACACTAATCCCAAAACAATATTCTAAATTCAAAAATCAACCACACAAATCTCACAACGCACTCAAAGTTTCCCGCGTAATTAACGATTTAAAAAAACACGCGCCGTATTCGAAATTCAAAAATCGCGATCTTCCATCGCTCGGCGACGATACGACCATTCGCCGCGAGGAACGAAAACGCACTAGTGTTTGTTCGGACGAAGGAGTAAGCGAGACCGGTAGCTCGCGAAATCTATAGAGATCCTACGTGAAATAATACGGGGGCTGATTCTGTTCGACACGGTGAGGCATGTTTGTGGACGAGTCGGCAACTCGACATTTCGATGACAATGAAATTTGATGAGTTTTTTGACCAAGTGCTATTTAACTGTTGTTTTTGAGGGCGGAAGTCGTTTGCACACCTCTTTACCCACGGGCTTTGAAGTAAAAGTCGTAGTTATTGAATGCAGCTTATTTACAGGGTTTATTTTGCTTTCCCTGCTGTTACGAAAATAATGTTGTGACTATTGTAATATATTCCTAAAACGAGAAATTAATTATAATTATTAATTATAATAATTATTATTAATTACAACGAAAACTTATCTATAAACGGGCATGACGCGGATGAAGTCCCGGGAAAAGGCTTTTCATAAATTAATTATTTTAACTAATCTCACTCATTCACTCTTTACAAATAGACGGCTAAATTTTATTATAAACAAGAGAGCCCAAGTTGTTTCGTCAGCGTGTACAAGCAACATTTTATGCTTGCCCGCCATTTCGTCCGCGAAATTTTGGTTATTGTTATTCCAAAAAGAAGTTTTAAATTTTCAAGAATGAAAAGTAGTAAATCTAAATCTAGAGTATAAGCTATCTCCATTTCAAATGTCACCTAAATCCGTCTAGCCGTTGCAGCGTGAAGGAGTAACAAACTAACACACACACACACACACTTTTGCGTTAATAATATTAAGTAGGATAGTAGGATGAATTCACTCGCTTGATCGACCTAAGGCATTCCATCTTAGTCCTCAGTGTTGGCAACGCATTTGGAGTCTTAGAATTGAACGTGAGACAATCGTCGATCGTGAGTTATCTAGAATTCACATATCTATGGGTCTGTCCATTTTGGCAGAACCAGCGACGGATGCTGCAAAATTAGTTTATAGATTTTTGGACAAGTAGTCCTCCCCCCTCCTCCTTCCCTTTTTTTCTGAATGATATCTGTTTGCATTTTGTTATTGTAGAGCTTTCTCCAACGGGGCTGCCGTGATCAAGATTGATCAAAGCCCCTAACTTTAAAGATTGTAAAAAAAAAAAAACTATAAGTCTCGTGTTTTTTCGGGCAACAGCATGTTAGACCATGCTGGATGCTCAGTGTAGGGTTCCAACGCTGTTAACACTCAAACACAAAGTACTTATCATGAACTTGGTGGTAGTCTTAGATGATTTAGTGTAGGTATTAGCAGTTTAGTCGCCTGTATCCCAAGCACCAATCAAGTATACTTAGTCGTAATACTTTTCCTTTGAATTTCGTTATTGCTGGGCTAAGGATTTTGGCATATTGTGGTTCTAGAATTATAATACATGACACTTTAATTTTGACCTTCAGTTTCAAATGTTTAAATGAACTGAATAAATGTTTAGTTCGGTTATTTTATTTCATACCTACTAAATATTAGATTGTTTGTAACGCTTTCACAGCGGCGTTAGCAGTTTAATTAATAAATGAATTTTAAATATTAAAATACGGAAGGTCGAAATCACAGTGGTTTGTATAAATAAATAGAAAATGGCGACTCCATGGATTCCAGAACCACGATTTGCCACCAAAAGTCATAAGACTAGTTATTACGTGCTATCATTTAAAATATTTTTCGGATTAATATCACTCGATGTAATGTTACGTACAAAAATACGTGTGCTTTACATGTACGGGACACGTCGCGAAAAAAAATTGTTTGAATATTTTATTTCAATGTGTAACAAGGCTTTGTTACATCAAGCGTTTCTGAATTAAAGCGCATGGCGAAACTATAAGGGTTCCATGTTAAATACGGAACCCTAAAAAAAAGGCGTTTGTAAGAGAATAACATTTCTGCACCTTAAAATAGAATCTACCCCTCCCACGTTCTTTAGAGGCTCTTTATTAACACCACCTACATCCTCTTCAATTAAAACTTAAAAGCTTGCTTATTTTTCTCTTTGACCCAACCATTTTTATAATGGCCTTTATCACTTACTTGTAGAACAACAAAAGGAAATAAAAAACATTCCGATAATTTACCAACAACATCCTGTAGATGATCTCAGAATGACGGTATTTCAAACTCTATCCTTCTCTTTTCAGTTTTAACACGTTTGTCAGAAAGAGACAGAAGCAAGAAAAATTCAATGTACATTTAAATTCTAATGTTGTTAATTAATTTCAAACGAGGAACAATTTACTGAAAAGAAAAGCTGCTTTGTGAAGGCACTTTTTTGAAGTGACTTACGCGTTTCTCAATTTAGTTTATTGTAAGAAGTACCTAATAAAAAATTATTAATAATCGAGGTTGTTTTCTAATGCTGTAAAGAATAAAATAACCAATAACTGTTGTTTTATGTTTTTTTTTGTAATCTGCGTGTACCGCGTTATAAATGTATGTTACTGGGCCTACCTTTTTTCTGTTTCACTTTAAGGTTAATTAATTAAGGTTAATTTTATTTTATGCAATAATACTAGATTGTTCATCAAGGGACTTAAACGAGCCATAATGACACGAGATGTTTCGCCACGCGAGCGAGCTTGCGAGCGAGGGTGGCTGTAGTTCGAGTGTCATTATGGTTGTTTAGTCTCGCGTTAACACTTTACTTTTAACTTTGAATGCGAGGAAAAAAACGACGTTCTAAACAAAATTACAACATTTATTATAAAAAAGTTTCTAACAATTAAAATTAACAATTTTATTGGACCACGCATAATAAATTAGTTCGGCCTTAATATGATTAAATAGATTCATATTCGTAATAATTAATTGTTTTTCACGAAATTAAATTCTTTTTTTTTATATATTTGCAGTTGTCATTTTGAGGTTATTTCGACACCCAAAAATATGGTCCATACACAATCACTGAAAATGGCGGTAATCCTCCATTCACAAACACCGTGATTGGTTGTTTAGGGGTTTCCAAAGTAAATTAAATAAAAAAACTTTAATCCCTAGAGATTAATAAGAAGCTTTAGTCCCGATTTGCAGAGATTTAAGTAGCATTTTAAGAGCATGAGAAGTGAAAAGTATTTAAATGAATAAATATACACTCGTTTTTTTAGCACTGCGTATGCATACGTGTACACCCAAAATATTTGCATACGATTTTTCTTCATGAACCAGCAACTTCATAAACACGTCATAAGGTGATAAAGTTGATAATCAACTGAAATCTACAGGCAGATTGTTTTTTCTATTACTCTAATGTTTTGTTAGACGGGAGTAAAATACCGCAATACAATAGCTTTGTTCAAATGTAATATATTGTTTTCCTTTAGCGGACGCGGGCAAACAATACTTATCGAATAACGTTCGTTATTTATTATTTCGTTATTTACGAAGTCGCATATTATTTTATAAAAACATCTCTCAATGAACGTATTACGCAGAATTTCCATTTAATCAAAAGTAATTTATCATCACATGAGTTTTTTTTTTTCCTTACAATTTGTCACACGTCTAACCTAACCTAACCCACATAATTAAAGTTTAAGATTTATAGAAAAAATCGATGAGATATTTGATAAAACGATTTATCAGTTAAACAGGCGTACCACTTTAATTTAATGAATATTAGACAAAAAAAAATTGTTTTTACTATAAATCAATCTAATCAAACACACGTATGTTATTTAAAAAAAAGTAATCATACACGTATATTGTTCTAATTAAATAAAAATAAAGCAAGAAATAACTTTTTAGAATTTCATCACTTACCGTGAAAACAAGCAAGCCGTACGAAAGAAAATGAGAATTCTTGGAAACTGAGGTGTGTTGCTGTTTCGGCAAGTTTGTGCTATCTGTCCTATATTATTATACCAACTTTTGTTTGCGATAGTGCAGTGTCTGTGTAGAATGGTTTCTTTATCGATGCTCTCTAAGAAGTACATTGTTTTGCCATGTTTTAAAATAACTGAATTTTCGTTCAAACTTGTGTTATATCCGAGACAAATTATCCTTTAAATTATAATTTAAGAAATGGATATTCTGCGGGCTGAATTACATTCAAATCTGTTCAACCAAACATCCAAACAATGTCTTCACAAATTTGTACATCGGTACTATATACGAATATGAGCACGGAGAAATTCAGTAGCAATGTTTTTCAAAGTTAACCTAACTATTATTATGCACAAAAAATGTTTTCAGAGATATTTATTTTTGGATTGAATAGGTTAAGCGCAGTGATGCGTGGTAGTATTCATGTTTAGGAAAACATTTTTGATGCTGCAGTTTCATATTTGATTGTTAAAAAAACCGTTTATAAATGTGACAGTATTTTAATATAACTTAACAGCCCCGTACGCGTAAAGATAGTAATAATTAACGATACTGCATAATCTAGCTTATTTATTAAGAAGATAAAAAATGAGTGCAAAAAAATACCGTACACCTATTAGGTATTGATTAATATTTTTTAAACGAAACGCCTAATTCCAAAAATAAAAACATTTTTTAATGCGATTCCCATAAATTGCATTCAACAACACCTTGTATAATAAAATATTCTTGACAGCAACAACCCTGAACATTTTAGCTTCACTCAGGTTACAAAGAATCAGTTAGGGCACCTTGTTACGACCACGCAGGGTTGGCACCCTCCAGCGAAAGAAGGGGTGCGCAATCAACTTCCGCGTTCCGTTATCAGTCGTGATTATGCGACGGGGGGGTAACCTTGAGTTAAGATACGGGTGACTAACGGTGGCTTTATGAAATTATTTTCTCCTTTTGGAAAAAATATGGGTACTTTAACTTTGGATTTATTGTGATGTAATTTTTTAATTTTGTTAATTGGTATACTCACGGATGACCTTAGAATATTTGATTTTGAATGGCGATAGTTAAAATTAAGCCTAACGATAAGAGGAGAGTTGTGGTTTTATTATAGCGTGTTGCATAATAATTATTATAATAGCATAGCTAGAAAGAAACAGTTAAAAAAGCCATAAGCCGACAGCGAAAGTCAAACAAAGGTTAAACCTAATATGGAATTACTAGCTCCGTAAAAATTATCTATTTTCATAGCCCAATTATTTATATAACAGGTTATAATGGTGTAATAAAGGGATTTATATTATAGGTTAGTTGTGGTATATTTTATTATTATTGATCTTGTTTTTTTATTTAAAAGTATTTATTGAATAAAGAATTACCTCGTTAAAATGCTAATCATTCAAAATGATGGAAATAATGGTTAACCAGGTACAATGTTTAATTGCTGTCACTAAATAATTCATCTACATTTAAATACTAACACCATGATGGAACTGTCGTAGGTTTTGAATGACTGCGAAACAGTTTATTTAAACCAACCTTAAGAGTAGTTGAACCGTGTGTATGGTCCGTCCAGTGGTTCTAGACAAGATGCATTATGCGATCGCCATCGTGATCGGAAATGGATTGACGTAAGCTGCCGGATGGTAGCATAAAGCGCATATGTCCATTTTTTTTTCTATGGCATAGAGAAGGCAAATGGAGCACACAGGCCACCTGATGGTAAGTGGAAACTGTGACCCATAGACATTCGCATTCACAAAACTACAAATGCATTGCCAACCCTGAGGACTAAAATGGAATGCCTCTATGCTAGTCATTACACCCGCTGTCTTATCCCCAAACCGGAACACAACAATGCTAGCACTGCTGTTTGGCGGTAGGTTAATGGATAAGATGGTAGTAGCGATCCGGATGGACCCTGCACAAGGTCCTACTACCCGCAATTCCATACACTTTGACAGTTATCGAAAATAATTTACGATTGCGTTAAGGGCCTTAAATCGCTAATTCCACCAGACCAACATTACAGTTATTCCATTGTTGTGTTCAGGTATTACGATTAGATAGCCAGAGAATTCATCTCAGGCCTCAGGGTAGGCAACGCATTTGCAATCTTAGGATTGCAGTCTTAAGAATTCAAGTGTCTGTGGGTCTCAAAGTGCTCATTTGCCTTTAAACCATTAAAATAAAAAAACTCTTAAGTGTCAGAACACCCTCTACCAACTGTTTATGTATCCAATAACGCCCCAAAGACGTTGTCCATACTGCAAACATTACTAAAGCTATATCCGTAGAGATTACCGCATATTTATTCCCGCCAATGTTCCCCGGATTCTACCCGAGACCGTAAAAAGTTAGTGCCGTATTCGGTACCGCTACGCATCTATATTTATTCGTTTGACCGTGAAAATGTCGTAAACGTAACTAGAACCGAAAGTCTTAGCAAGAATTTATTAGAACAAGTTCGGAATAGGGGTGCGATACAGGGTGACAAAGTTGGGGCTAAGCGTTTTGTTTATGTTGGGGAATAAATAAAAGGGCTTTAAGAAGCCACATTTGATGACATGGTAGCCTAGTTGGTAGTGAGTTTGTAACGGGTTTGATTCCTAGTAACAGATTACATTAACAGCGCTAGTAGATTCACTTTATATTCTTCTTCTTCTTCGTTTTCACTCTTGGCAGAGTGGTCGTGGTCATCATATCAGGCGCTGGTGGCAAGCTTCACAACTCGCCGCCACTCCTCTCTGACAGCTGCCTTCCTCGTGCATTGGTTTAACGAGCTATCTACAGCAGCTTTAATTTGGTCTGTCCATCTATTAGGGGATCTACCTCTAGGCCGGGTGCCTTCAACTTTTCCTTGGACCACAAGTCGTTCAATAGAATCCTCCCCCCTACGGCATACGTGGCCAAAAAATGTGAGGATGCGAGACTTTACTATAGATGATAGACGCTGCTTGATGCCGAGTTCTTGGAGTATCGACTCGTTGGTACGGAATTCAGCCCATGAGACCCCCCGCATTCTCCTCCAGCACCACATTTCTAGAGCATCTAACTTCTATAATGTATATGAATGTTTAGATAAATGTTTTGAAATTTGTTTTTATATTTTTATTTGTATGACGAGAGCGAGTATTTGTTTCTGAGGTTGGATACCTATTTCTATATACGGATTTCTCTATATTAGTACCTATGTTTGTCGTTGTTATGTACCTACTAATAATTCGAGCCTAAAGCTAAGTTTAAGAGGTCAATATGTGTGAGATTGTTCCCTAATATTAAATCTTTTTAATTATAACTATGCTTAAGTTAGTTAGCGATCAGGGAGGTTATAATGGCATAGCTATGCAGTTCTATTTACGCTGAGAGAAAAGGACAGGTTTATATAACTGCTACAACTCTGTCTTTTGCGCTCGTCGTAAAATGAACTGCATAGCCATGTCAAAATAACCCCCGTGGACTCCAAAAAATATAGCCTTGGCGTGTTTGTTTTGGGCTCCGTAACCGAAGATTAGCCCAACGGGACCCTATTAAAATTACTACGCTGTCCGTCCATCCGTCATAACTAAAAAGAGCTGTATCTTTTAAACCGTAATAGAAAGCAGGTTTTTTTTAGAATGTTATGTTATTACAGCAGATTTCCTAATTTTTTTTAAAGAAATTATAAATAATTACAGTTCCCATACAACGATAAAACATACAATCATCAAATTGTTTGTAATTCTATTCAAGCCGGAAGAAAAACAACAAATACTAAAAACTGGTCAAGTTCGAGCTGGATTCGCGTCGATTAGAAATAGAATACCATTTGGAAAATAATAATACTTACTGTGCGGCGTTACGGAATCCTCGGTGCGCGAGTCCGACTCACACTTTGCTGTTTTTTTTTGGTCAGATATCGTAAAATTTAAATCAAGACCGCTAATGCGTTAAACCCTGCCAACCCTAAGGGTTTAGATCAGTCATCTATTGGCTAGTTATTTCACTGAATCACAACAATGCACTCACTGTTTGTTTTGTGGTAACTTTTTTCGTATAATATACTTACTCACACTTATGTGCCGTATTAAAGAAAAAATCCACTCACGTTTAAAATAAAAATTGCGCGTTTTAAGTAGGTACTTAAGATATTATTTTAGAATCTAAATTAGTATATTGCTCTTCTATTAAAAACAGCTCTCTATCGTACGGTCAATCGAGAGGTTGAAGTCATACGAGCTCACTTATTCGACGGGTAAAGCGGGTAAGTTGAAAAAGCCCGTACCTATATGTGGTATTAATGCTGTGTTGGGACAACTTCACCTCGTTGGTTAATATTTGATGCGTCAATTTCAAGAAAGAATACGTTAAGAGAATAGAAGGCACTTTTTAAAAGTTGGTTAAACTAATCCTGCCCATATAAATACCACAATTTGTGTCTCCATTTAGAGAAGTGGCAGAAGGATACACAATAGTCACTTATTTGTTTTTTCTAGACTGCAAAGTTTTTATTTGGCGCGAGTGCTGGCATTGAATGCAGAGCAAGTGAAGGGTTCTAAAATTGAACCACGAAGCGACTAACTTTGCTGCGTTGTAAAACATAAATTTACCTCTCACAAGAAAGAAGAAAGACAAGTAAATAAATCTTAAAAAAATGGGTAAAGAAATTATGATAAAATAAAAACAGCAAATTTAATTCTGGTGCGTTCTGAAACTTTACCCCTCTTCTATGCTTCTCTTTTGTTCTGAAAACTAAAACATATCATGAAAACACATGGTTATTTGTCACGTTTAAATTTTGAATTAATTTTTCACACTTAGCGGATAAAGTGAAAATTTGCTCTCTTATTTCGAGCCACAAAGAGGGCTTTTTGGAGCTGTTGAGGTAAAAGATCTATTGTTCTTATTTCATGGCTAGAGGCTACCCGCGACTCTTTACACGTAGAATAATTTCCCGCTATTCACTTGAAAATGAAATAACGAAAACGAATTTCGACATCGCTTCGTGAAAAAGTTGACGTGAAAACTTCCCTTTATGTGGCTTGACAGTTTGTTGCTGAGCGAAAGTCGAAAACTTCCGAAAACCGTTAAAAAAAACAATAAGGTTAACTAACAAACATGATTTTAGCTTAAGATAAGTATAGTTCATACTTAAGATCCGATTATACAGCGTGTCACAAATCCAGTCCAAAGTATCCTCAATATTTTTTCATGTGAGTATAAATTTTAAATAAGTACTCAATTGACCTCGCTATTTCCAAGTTATTTTACCTTAACGCCACTAAGTGGCGTTGGTTGCTCAGCTTACGTGTGATTCCGTTGACTATATAGCTAAGTGAAAATAAAAACAGCTCTTAATGTAGTAGTAAACGTCAACTTAAATTAGATGATGTATGCTCGCGCCCATTGTGACCATTATTACGAGACCTTCGCAGCACACATCTAAGTCACGTATTTATATGTTACTACTACAAATGTAAAGTTTTTTTTATCTTTAACCAAACGTAAGGCCAATTGCGACGTTGATAAGGGTTTCCCTGTCGTTGCTGGTTTTGTTTTTATTTTCTTTGCGGTTAGTTTTAGTTTTAGCTGAGTTTTATTTCAGTGGGAGATGTCAGTTAAAGTGGAAAGTAGTTGAAAGGTACATGAGTGTATTCAATTAGGGTTTCGAAGTCCAATTAGGAACCCTTATAGTTTTACCGTGTCCGTATATTCGTCTGTTTGTAATCGACTTTTGGAAATCTGAAAATCTGAGAAATATTGTAAATGAAAGCACATTATAACGAGCTTAAAAGAAAAACTATCATGGCTACAGTAAGTGTTTATACCTACTAAAAATCTTTTTATACAGCCAAATTGCTTTAAATAGAGATTTTGTTCATGCTGTTGTTTTTGAGATTTTGAGATAGTTGTAAAGGCGTCGAAACTCTACACTGAGCATGGTCTGACGTGGTCTTGTCCGATTTTTTAATATGTTTTTGAAAGCAAGATTTTATTTTTATTATATTGAGCTATTTATCATAATCTTCAGGACTAGGAATGTATTTAAAAAAATCTAAAATCTTACTAACTTGTGTGCTCGTTTGCCTACCTGCATGATCTATACAACTAATTGAAATCTTATTAAAGACAGTAATCAACATTATCATCTTTATAGAAGGATGTCCACTGCTGGGCATGCCCTATAATTAAATAACTTTTATTGTTTTGTACTAACCAGTATCCGAGCTATCCGAGTCTTTTTTTAGATTTCTATAATCTTTAGTTATGTACTGCATCTAGTCAATTCACTTTGTATAGTGCTGTCTCTTTCCACTTTAAGACGTATGATTACTTTACATTTCTTTCATTTTTTTCCACGCTATTCCAGTTGCCAGTACATGCCATATATTCCTAAAATAATATCCCATTCACACTACGCAAATTCGGGAAAATGTAAAGAGCAAATAAATTCCCCTAGTCGCATGGGAGTCGGAATAATCGAATCACCCCGTATAGAGAATCCCCTAACATGAGTCGGTAGAAAATTCTATGAGCGCTGATTCGGTATTTTATATGAAAGCGTTAGATTTGACTTGTAGGTATCATCAATCTTAATAAATTATTGATATCAGCTGTTTTATTCACTTAACGGTGTTTTGAACCAACGCTTAAATTGCGGAGCTTATTTTTTCCATACAAATTTAGCTCCAGCCGATAACGTTTCTCACCCATTAAATCAAGTCCAATATCCACGATTTTTTTTAGGTTATGTTTTCAAATATATTTATGGTTAAGAACACATGCATACCAGCGTATCTATTGCCTAACGCACTCGCAATCGCAATCGGCTTCAAAGCGGAACAATTGTTTTCATTTTGTATGCAGACAAGCGTTCGATTTTCAAAAAGAAAACGATTGTCCGAGTGCGTTAGCTTGGTTTGTTGTTATTTACAACACATTGAAAAACCGTAAAAATCAGACTAGGTTCAAGGGAGAGAAACGTTATCGCATTATGTATGAAAATCCTCTGCTTCACAATCCTCTTAGCAACTCGACTTACAATTTACTGACTTAAATGTAACCGGTGGCGAATTTAAAAGTTACCCGATCACGTAACGACATAAAAAGCCAACAATGACATAGATCTATTTGTTAAAATTTATCCATCCATCATATTGAACGCCATTCCTCCGCAGAGCAGAGCCTTGTCAGATTCAGAACTCCTGGTGATACGGTACCTGGACATCCTTATCTGAAAGAAATTGTTATGTAAGTATGTATGTACGGTCACGGAAGTTAATATGATACCCATTTCAAAAAAAAAAACTGCTTGAACATGTCATTGTCATAAGAGATGCTAAGTCATTTGTAATTGATAGGAAACTAAACCTTATTGATGTAAAATGTCAGATTGACTTTGGAACTAAGGTGGATGACAAATTTAAATCCTTGACTGTTTGTAAAATATGTTTAAAGTTATATACGCCTCCCATTCTAATAGATAGCTGCGTCCTTCTCGATATGTCACTGTTGATCTGTAGGAGCTGGAAGACACAGTAAGGATCTCTATACGTATACGTCTTTACCCAAGCTTATACGACGAAACCTGTGACCAAAATCGAAATATAACTATGCACTTATTAATATTAATCAATCTGCCTACGAGTGGGCGGGACCACTTTAGTTTTGCAGATGAATACTTCATACCAATGCCAAATGTATGGAGTCAACAAGAGCTCAACGCAACCTCCAGCAGCTTACAAAATTCTGGGGTTCCAGGGTTCCGGTATTTGCGGGTCTATTCATCATGTCAGCTGAATGACGTCCACTGCTGGATATAGGCCTCCCCCAAGGCTCTCCACTCGACCAGTCTTGTGCTTTTTGCATCCATCGCGCCCCCGTGATCCTTACGAGGTCGTCGCTCCATCTTCTTCTCCGTCTCCCGGTCCGCGGACGCCACTCCAGAACCTTCTGACCCCATCGGCCATCAGTCTTGCGAGAAATGTGCCCCGCCCACAGCCACTTCAGGCTATTATTCTTCGGGCTATGTCAGTAACCTTAGTTCTACTGCGGATATCATCATTTCTGTCTCTATCACGCAGAAAAACCCCGAGCATAGCCCTCTCCATAGACCTCTGAGTGACTTTGAGCTTCCTTATGAGGCCCATTGTTAGCGCCCACGTCTCAGATCCGTAGTTTACCACTGGCAACACACGCTAATTAACTATTATTTCATCGAAATACCTTTCACTAAACATATTAATCATTCAGAATTTTCATTTCAGTAAGTTTCAACGCATTCGTTTTTTGTTTTCGGTACTCGAAACTCTAACTTAACCAACGTAATTATAGCATTCAATGAAATAAAATTCGAAGAAATGATACAGTCAATGAAGTGAAATTCGTTAAAATGTTGGGTTACCAATTTCTATGCATTTTCTATAACGATAACGTTCGTAGAATGCATAATTATGTAAGACCAGGGCCATGCATTCAATGGAATTTATATATTGATCAAAATTTCAAATGTTGCATTCATAGTTAATCCTCACATGACTCGAATTCTATCAAATACGAGTTTTCCAGGAAGTTTACTACAAACCATTTTTCTTAAATTTCATAGTGAATCCAAACGAGCACACAGGCCACCTGATGGTAAGTGGAAACTGTGACCCATAGACATTCGCATTCACAAGACTGCAAGCCTAAGACTGCAAATGCGTTGCCAACCCTGAGGACTAAGATGGCATACCTCTATGCTAGTCATTACACCGGCTGTCTTATCCCCAAACAATGCGAAC
The DNA here is from genome assembly GCA_923062465.1 of Acleris sparsana. Lineage (NCBI taxonomy): Eukaryota > Metazoa > Arthropoda > Insecta > Lepidoptera > Tortricidae > Acleris > Acleris sparsana. The sequence continues at coordinate 5,249,645 of OV281308.1, read as the reverse complement.
ACTGCTGTTTAGCGGTAGGTTAATGGATAAGATGGTGGTAGCGATCCGGACGGACCCTGCACAAGGTCCTACCACCCGCAAAAACGAAACCTTTTTGCACATTATTATTTCTTATTGTAGACTTGTAACGGTATCTTTTCTAAAAGGCACATTTCTAGTAGATTTTTTTAATAGATGCATAACGTAACCGAATCAAAAATCTCTTTTTGTTCATGTTTATTTCATTGGTGTAACTTTAACAAATTTAAAAGAAAAATAAGTACTTTATGCGCTCTTAAAAGTTAAGTGAAGGTTGTTGATACTTACTTTATTACCTATATTCTTAAATCAAATCCTTTGAACCTTTAAATTAATTTGATTACCCAAACGGTCAACTGCTAAAAGTTTGCCTTTTATACTCAAATCGGTATTTCTGTGCAACAAACATTAAAGTAATAATTAATAAAAAAGGACTTTTTTAATAATAGACCCTATTCAGTAAAAAATATTGAAAAGCCAGCGAATTTCGGCAATTTGTAAGGGGATTCTCGTAATCTGACGACTTAGTGAATTGGAGATCAAAAAAGCGATATCGAATTTAATATTTGGGAAAAAACGGATAAGAACGCGATTTTAGTATTCGAGGGTTGAAGCAATTAAAATGATGAATTGGAATGATTATGTGGCGAATTTTTCCGGAACGAATTGAGCTTATGTTATTTGGGGGTCACCTTGAAATCGTTTTTTTTAAAAACGATACGCGTACTTGAGTACTGTATTACTGGTACTCTTGGTAAGTATAATTTCTTTTAAGTACCTACTTTTACTTACAACAAAACGTTTTGTGATCTTCGTTATACATTCTCTTTTGTAGCACACTATTTAACTACTCGCCTGCAATTCACTTCGGTTTAAACCCAATAAAATATACATTATTAGTTAGCGATAATATGGCCTTGCTTTAAGTGAAATAATTTTTATAATCGGCTTTGAAGTTCCAGATTGTACTCTGCTTACTTTACTATTTTTAATATAACATGGTATAGTCTTTCTAGGCTTCACATCTTGAATTTAGTCCATATTGGCTCATATATATTTTTTTAGTCCTAATATATTGTTACTCATAATTATCGCTAGTCATAAAGAGTTTTTTTTGGACGGTTTTCGTTTCAGGGTTTTTATAAAACAAACCTAACCTAACCTAACCTTTTTTACAATTTATTTATATTTAAAAATACCTGTAATAATTACCGTTTCAGTATTATTAAACACTTTATGACTTGCGATGATTATGAAAAACAAATACATTCGGAGTACAATTTTTTATATGAAACAAAGGGCTCCCCTTGAATTCGCCCGTTACTAGACATTTTCTAATTTTTTTATAGAAAAATCCGCGTCTAAATCTGATGCGTAGTTTAAAAGAACTAAACAGACAAATACTAATAGACAGAAATATACAGAAATAGTGACTTTATTTCATATTACTACTCTCATTTGAAAGGCCGGCAACGCACCTGTGACTCCTCTGGTGCTGCAGCTGTCTATGGGTAACGGTAATCGCTTTCCATCAGGCGATCCGTCTGCTCGTTTGCCTCCTATACCATAAATAAAAAATAAAAAAAATATGTAATGGTGATAATTATGTTTGACTACTGATTTTAATTTCTGTTAAAACCTAGTTTTTGTACCTTAGTATTAGTTATATACAAAATGAATACAACTAAGGGCGGATTCGACCAAACGAGAGAGAAAATATTCTCAGAATAAATCGTATCGTTAATCGAGAGTCAATCAGTTTTGCGTCTTACCGAAATAATTCTAAGAAAAGTGAACATATTCGGGAATTGTTAGTATTCCACCGTTTCGCGTGGAATAACAGAGTTATTCCAAGAATAATTTAATGGCGTCCACATCTTGTTTCGTGCTATCAGTGCTTTCAAATCAACTTAACCTTTAATGTCTAATGACAGTTATAATTTTCCAATTATATATAATCCTATTAAAGTAAGTAGACATGACTAAAGCTTTGATAAGTATCTTCCAGTTGTACAGCATTTATTTTTCCGGGTAATATATTCGTTCATCATTCATTCTATTGATTCGATCTTAGTAATTCGAAGTAGTAGCTTTACTTTAGATTGCGTGTAAAAATTACCACTGGCTTATTCGCGTTTTAATTATAGTTTGGTTGAATCCACCCTAAGGCAGTCAAAAATCTATCAATTTAATTTTAAAGGAGTTGAGTATTTCAAAGATAAACTCAAATGACAGAAATTAAATTTAAAGAACTCAGTTAATAACAATCTTAGCCTCTCTTGATTTGCATTGAACGCATTGGCACTTAAATTTTATAATAAAACACAAGAACTAAAACGCAATAATAGACGAAAATTAAGCAAAGGAAATATTTTAAGAATTCAAGAACGCCAACTACAAAGCATTAAGAATATTTTTTAATGAAATGTTTTCAATCTTAAGATTACTTTAACGTCTTAATTAGAAGTTTCGTTCACTCAAAAGGCTTCAATTAACGTTTCTGCTTGCTACGTTCAAAATTGACGGAAGTTTCAAAATAAATTAGAATTAATAATCGTCAAGGTGCCCATATTCTTAGATCTGTCCCGTTTCGCAAATATAATTTATTAATAAGCTCTCATTCTCATAATTATAAGCCTTTTCTGTAACGTTGGAGTCATTATGGAGTCTTTTAATACTAAAAAACTTGCTTTTATTTTCTTCTAAGAATGAATAATCAGCCAGCTTAAGTTGTTGCGTCGAGGCGTATTAACACTATTCAAATATGTGTACCAAGAACCAAGGTCACCGACATAGCTCAGAGAGTTAGCATGCTGAAGTGGCAATGGGCAGGCCACATAGCTCGGAGAACTGATAACCGTTGGGGAAGAAAAGTTCTCGAGTGGAGGCCCCGCACCGGTGGACGGAGTGTTGGACGGCCTCCCACCCGGTGATCTGACGACCTGGTTAGGATCGCGGGGAGCCGCTGGATGCAAGCGGCTCAAGACCGTGACTTGTGGCGCTCTTTGGGGGAGGCCTTTGTCCAGCAGTGGACGCCCCCGGGCTGATGATGATGATGATGATGAAGTATGTGTATTTCAACTTTGGCCAGTCTAGGTGCACTTCTCACTTTAGGCGCAAGGCTATAAGTACATTGGTCTGCATCTCTTGGTGTGACTATGTTCACAGAGTTGCAAAAGAAAGGTAAACACATAGCAGGCACGTTCGATCTACTTTAACGCCGTTTTGTTAGAAAGAACGCTCTATGTGCTTGCGCAAGATTTGTCGACGAAATACATAGGCGACACTGAAAGTTTTTAGAATAGACCACTTATAATTCCTTTAGAAAAAAAAAACAATTTGAATTTTAAAAAAGGAACTCTTTGAAAGTCTAACGCCGTCAACTTTTTAATCTGTCATTTGTTTTATAATTTTGGCGGCAATTTGAAAATAAGGTGTTTGCTTAAAAATGAATTTAACACGCGAGCATTTTCGTGCCATGATTTTTTACGACTTTCGTTGCGGACTAAATCAAAAACAAAGTTATGAAAGACTTATGTTAGCATTTAATAATGAAGCCCCATCTATTGCCACTATTTATAATTGGTTCAATGAATTTAAAAGAAACCTTACCCAGCTCAGTGACGCTGAACGAGAAGGTCATCCCTCTAGGGCGGTGACCGAGGAAAACATTTAGGCCGCAATTCTCCTTTGTCACGTTTTGTCTCCACATACAATGATTTAAATTCAAAAATGCCTAATATAGATATCTTTAGTGATAACTTAAAAATATTCAAACATAAACTGCTGAAGTCAATTAGAATTTAATCTATTCTTAGCATAACATTTTACTTTTGGTAACATTATATAATTTCCCATATTTAATAACTATAATGTAGTACCTAACTATGTGAACCGTGCACTTTAAAAGATAAATGTTGTACATGCCTGTAATAGGCTTACATATAATGAATAATGCTGTCAGGTTATATTATATTATGAATGATAGATATGTATGCTGTTGGCGTGTCTTTAATAAATAAATAAATAAATAAAAACATTGACGCTGTGCGGCTCATGATTGAAGAGGAGAAACGAACGACATACCAGCAAATACGGACATCATTAGGGATTGGCATGAGTCAAGTTCAAAAAAAATTACATGGTCACCTGCAAGTGAGTAAGCTTTGTGCTAGGTGGATACCGCACAATTTGAGCGAAGAACAAAAACTCTGCCGTGTGAATTGGTGTCGCCAAATGATAGAAAAAATTAACAGTGGTCTATCAAATTCAGTTTTTGACATCGTCACAGGCGATGAAAGTTGGATTTATTGCTATGAGCCCGAGACTAAACGACAATCAGCTCAATGGGTCTTCCCTTTCGAGGAATTACCAACAAAAGTGAAACGAGGACGGAGTGCTGAAAAAAAGATGGTTGCCTGTTTTTTTGGTAAATCCGGTCATGATGCTACAGTACTACTAGAAAATAAAAGAACTGTTACTGCTGACTGGTACGTGAATAAATGTTTACCTATCGTCTTACAAAAAAATAAAGAACGACGCCCTCGCAGCAGAGTAATCCTCCATCACGATAACGCTCCAGGCCACGCCACCAGACAAACAAATCAATTTTTGAGTTCTGAAAATATTGAATTGATGGGTCATCCGCCATACAGCCCCGACCTTGCACCTTGCGATTTCTATTTATTCGCAAAAATCAAGGATAAGCTCAGAGGAATATCTTTTATGAATGCAGAAGAGGCTGTAGCGGCGTTCCAAACGGCAGTAGAGGAGTTGCCTAAAGAAGGATGGGCTGGATGCTTTACTCAATGGTTTTATCGAATGAACAAGTGTATCGATTGTTGTGGAGAATACTTTGAAAATCAATAAAATAGTTTACATCTTTATATCATGTTTAATTTTTGAGATTCTAAAAACTTTCAGTGTCACCCACGTAGTTGTCTTATCGAGTGGGTCGGCAATTTTTAAAAGACACTAATATATGTTTCATCGTCAAATTGACCGGTCAGTTTGAAGTGAATAATAAACGTGGGGACGTTTTAACGCGTCGACCATTTATGCCAATTCCAAGCATTATTGTTTTTTATTTTCAAATTGATAACTTTAGCGTATAATGCATCTTTTCTAGGCCCTCTGTAATGTTACTTAGCAAACATTATATTATTACACTACAACAAATGTAAATTATTATAAACTGTACTGTACATACAGTACAGTTTATAATAATATGCGCATTTTTCGTGCAAGATAAGAACAAAAATCAAAAAAATCACTATTGTTTTTCAGTGTCTAAAAACAAAACCATAGTAAAGTATGAAAACTAATAAATACGGTTCCTAGCTTATTATACAAATTTTGGATCATCTGTCACGTGATATTATTAACAGGCTGACAGGGATTAGAATTACAATTTTTAAAGTACTTTACATATTTTTCACTCAATCCTATTCATCAAAAAGGTTAAGTTATTCAGCCGGCTGCAAATAATAAATAACACATGATGGAGCATTTTCATAAGCATCGTATCTCCAAGCAAGCAAAATAATTTGCTTATTATTTTAAGTTATAAAATGCAATCAATGAAATAAAACAATTAAACAGTTATCTTCATTTGTATAAACGTTGGTTTATTGTTTTGTAAAAAACTTAGCTATCAACTTCAGTATTTAAATTGGTTCCGCTGTGGAAACCCTAATGTTCATTTGTGCTAATGCATCATTTGTCCGAATTTCCGTTTATCCAAAATCCATTTTCACCTTAATTTTAAACCCTTTTAGCGTTATTATAAAACAACCCTACCTTAACCTAACCGCAGGTGTTTTTTGATAGCCTAAAAATTGGCCTAACCGAGCTAAAAAACCAGTATAGGAAAAATAATAATTCGGACAAACGATGTGTTAGGACAAAAAGTAATTAGAAATTCCGCAGGACACTTATTTAATTTCTTTTAAATAAATGTACAACAATATTTCATACTTTATTTGAATTATAAAAGTCATCTTAAAGGTCTCCCCACATCTATCGACGCGGAATCGGCGTTAGCTGATCAAAAAACTCTTTATGTCTACGCAATATGATAGATGTGGGGAGACCCTAAATCTAAAACTAACCACAAAAACGTTCTTTTAATATGAATATTTTGTTTTTTTTTTACATTCGAAAACTCATAGTACTGAACAATACGTGGTTACGCGACAAAAAGACCGACTAGATTTGATTCCACCCATATTGAGTGGCGCATGTAAGGGGGACTAACTTTCGCCTTTATTAGATTTCTTATTTCTCCCTCTAAACTACGAACGTCGTGTTCAACGATCTGTACTATCATGATTGAATTTAATATATCTTTTTGAAGGTTCTATTTTAACAACGCACAATTGGTTACTACTGCTTCTAGTCCTGCTTCCGCTAATGCTACTGTAATAGTAGTATAAGTAACAGTTACATAATGAGAGGCGTTAAAACACTAGTGAGTTTTTATGAAACGAGCCGAATAATTATATTATAAACATAAATATTTTACGGAAACTGAAGGCCTACTGCCAGTGTTATCTGGTACATAACTATGTTAAGTTGATAAGGTAATGTATGAACTGAAATAATAAAAGAATAAAAAAAAAAAAATTGTTTGCGTCGTTTTGGTCGTGAAATAAATAATTAAGTTTTTTCTCTTTTTTGATTTATTTTATATTTTGGTCGTCCAACGTGTATACGCGACAAACTAATAAATAAGTTGTTTTGAACTTATTTAAATTAAGTTGGTTTTAGAAGATATTTCAAATTTGGAACTCATAACGTTGGCACTGTTACCTACTACTGCAAAAAAAATGATCTTAGTATTTTTTTTGTTTTAACGCTGGTCATTGTCAACGGGGTTCCGAACGCATTGTAGAGGACTACATGATGTGTATGCAGGGACCGGAAAACCCTTTTATTTGGTTAAGTCTATCAATCGGTTACTACATCATATGCTCTCCCTATCGATAGGCTTACCCTAATGATATGGAAACTGCTTCGAACTGGTTAACTGCAACCATTGAGGTTACCAGTTTCGTAAGTGTTTCGGGTTTAAGCACTTACATTACGTTAGTGTTACCCTATCCATTCTCCCTCTCCGTTAACTGTTTCGCAGATTCGTGTGATTGGTTGGCTTCAAGCATATCCAAAAATATTTTGTATACTGCGCGCAGAGGTTAAAACAGCTTGAAGTCGTTCAATAAACGCTTCTTAGGTAAAGCCTAAGGAGCCTTAAGTAATTGGTAAGCGCTTAGTCGAAATTAATTGTATCGTATGGGATATCTTTTCGTGGGGGTAAGTCGAAGATATGCTTATCTAATTGTTAGGGTTTTTAAAAACCTGTCAATTATAACCCTAACGAAACCCCTTTAAAGAGTAAGCGGTTTCTGTGTGTTCTGTGTGTTGTAATGTATATTTTTCAGGCATGAATTAACGCTTCAGCGATGCACAATTTATTCCATTTCTTTACAAATTACTTTGGTTGGTATCCTTGATTTAATCTTACAATCTATGGTCACTTCAACCACTAGTGAATCTGTATCAATAAAACTACTGACTCTGTGGCAAATGCACCCGGTGTTGCTAGGGGCATATTTCGTTCTCCTCATTTGTAAGTAAACTCAGGTCACTGTATTAGTGTCGTTTTAAATTAATATTTTCAAAATTGTTCATGTAGTCCAACTTTAGTCTTCTTTTAATTCTTCAGTCGTTTCAGGATTCCGGCGTATTTTAATGACAGACGAAAACCCGAGTTTGCTGCCTATAAATAAAATTAACTAGTATCTGTACCCGTGTGACGTTTAGTCTTTTTTCCCCGATCTGTGGAGTTTTATTAAATTTAGGAACTGGTAATCGATCCAATATCGATTTCGGTAGATGATCTCCGCTGTCGTTCTTTTTCTTATGAGCCAGCGAGCTAACCGGATCAGATTTTATTACATATTGGAGCATATATTTACCATACTTGCTTCCCTTGTAAGTGTTTTCGCCGTTTGGCTTGATGTGTCTTAAGAATAATTATTGTGTATCGTTTTGGTTTTGACAACAAATTCTTATATTCCAGTGACCGGCAGTCCACGTAGGAATTCGTATTTACCTTATTTAAAAATAATCTACGTGGCAGTGATCACAGCAACAGTAAGTGTCTACAACCCTTTCCGTCTTCAATGCCGTGCTGTGTGTCGAGTGTTTATCTAAAATTTATTAAAATACCAGCAGAGACATCCTAAGGGACACTCGTGCCACGTCTACACGGACCTTACGGCGTTCCGGAGTCGACATTAGTTACAGCAAGCTGTAAGCAAGGCTATTATCCTCCAACAGGTTAGTTTTCTTCTTTATTTTACAAAGAGTTTGGGGTTATAACTTTGTGCCACATGTCTATTTCTTACTTCTCTTCTCTTGCTAAAAATGTCCAGCAAAACCTCCTTGGAACGTGCGCTGTTAACTATATCATTTATCCGCAAGGATTAAAGGGTGCTTTCTTAAATTTAACCTGCGTTTGGACGCTTGAATGCCTTCCTGCATCGACTACAAACCATGTGGCTGTCACATTATGCCTAGCGAACTGCTGAGTCACCTCCAAAATCTACATGCCGCCTTTCATTACCGTTTTCTTAAATTAACCCACTCAACCTCTAAATTAACTACCGCATTGCCTGCATACGGGTTCTTTACTTCTACTCCCGGGCTATTCCAGGAGGTGCTTTGTACGGGCCTAAATTTAGGCCACGCCAGTTCATCCGGCGAGGTGACCACGTGCGAGTGTTGCTGCTCGAGCAGGGGCGACTCTGCTCAGCCACAACCGCAGCTAAGCGTTTAAGCATAATTTAATGACTACTCTTTACCAAACTTTACCAGCGTCATCGACCAAACAATAACCAAAACCCTAGATTATTTTAATTATTTTAAAATTCCATAACATTCCTAACTACCTTAAATAAATTGTATATTTAATATTTTGTTTCATTAATATCTACCTAAAAATATAGTATTTCAGTGTAATAGATCAATTTGCTTTACTGCTTGACTTGTATAGGATTCTATTGAGTATTGAGTCTGCAATTCGTACTTATTATTATTCGTATTATTATTTAAATTTTAACGCCTTCGATTGCCATATCAACTCTCCCTGGTCTCACTGAAAACCAGCGCCTGTGAATGTATTAACAACATTGAGAGGCATAAAGCTGAGCGGAGACCATTTTGGCCTTAATAAAAAATAAATGTATTTAGGTTAAGACATTTTGCTTGTAGACTGTTTTTTATTTATAAATTATTTCTCATTTTCATTATTAAATTCTCAAATATAAAAAAAAAACTAAGTGTTAATCCTCCCCAGAAGCAAAGAGAATAGTTGGTTTAGTTTTGAAAAGGAAAATAAATGGATGCTATATTCATCCTAGAAAAGCATTCAATACTAGATGATCCTATAGCTTTTCTGATAAAGACGGATACCCGTTGGATGTATTTCGCCTTTGTAAAATCGTTTCTGCGTAGCCTTTCTCAGCCTTTCTACAAAGGGGATTATAATGTCTTGAATTTTCATGGATTCGAATATCTTTTTCATAAAAAAATATTTTTATTTTCAGGACATCCTTATAGGTCTCAAAAAACGATTATCCACATAACATGACGCTCGATTTTACAGTTTTGTATTAGCTGCACATTTCATTAACAAGGAAAGGTACCCGTCCAACTCCGATTTGATTTATTTTTACATATTATTATGTTAAAGAGAAGGTTCTCTAAAATAACAGACATGTTTTTTTTTAGCTGCCCAATCACAGCCTATTCTGTGAAAACGTCCTCCAAAGTAATGAAAATTGACTAAACCCTCTAACTTTTGTAGGGAGTTTTGTTCAAACAAATTGCTAGTTAATCACTGGTTGATTATAACGTTTGGAAATATGAAAAAACAAAGAGCACGTGTTTTGTTATAAAATATTGAAAAAATAACCAAAGTGTATCTTCAAGGATAAAAAACATAAAAAAAAATTGTTTATTGTTCTTAATCATAATTATAATGATTTGCTTGAACGAAATTTACAAAATTTAGAGGGTTTAGCCACTATTCAGTATTTTGGAGGGTCTTTTCTCCCAATTTGTTGCCCCAGCTAAAAAAAATGTCTGTGTTATTTTAGACTATTATCTAACATAATATATCAAAGTAAATCAAATCGGAACCGGACAGTTGAGTAGCTTTTCTTGTAAGCTTTAATGTATACTAGCTATAAAAAATACAGCTATAACTAACATTTAGTGAACCGTTGTTAATATTGCTAATGTTATTTTGTTTACACAAAGTTTAACCTCTGTCTAAATATCAATCTCACTAACAATATCCGCATTTGTTTTGGACTGTTTGTGTGTAATGTTAATGTTTGTTTTAGATTAAAAGATACACTTCCTATATTATCTAAACCGTTCGATACATTTAGAGAACATTGTTATGGTATGGCGAAGCCCAATAAGCCCACAAACCACTATATTGTAAGTGGACTCTTGAGCCACAATCTTACGATTACAATCTCGAGATTGCAAATGGATTGCCAACATGATGATGATGTTGAGACTTTGATGTCTAGTCTTTTCGCAGGTTGTCTTCTCGATATACCGTCTGCTTATTTCAGACATAACCTACTTTACGAATTGCTCTAGCGAGACGCGGTGGAACACGCTAGGCACAGTGACGACACGGTGCTTGGAGAGGTCTGCACCTCCACTACCACGGCACATCAAAGAACACTGCAAGCGAGAAGATACCACGACGCTGTATTACGCACTTACTATTATTTTACATTCATACATACATACCTACAGAATTACTAACTACTTCTTGTTAATTCTATAACCACATTTTGCACAAACAGTCTCAGGTGTTTACCATGACTGTGTATATTAGTGACAAGTTGCAAGCCAATTGTCTAACAATACTACAAACGTTTAATCCGTTAGTGGCCTCTTACGATTTCCAAAGAAAGACAATGGAGTGGCTCTATGCTAAGCCGGCAACCTCACGGCATCCTATTAATTACTATAAATTCAACTGAAATAAGAACAAACAGTATTTTGGAGTTGATTACGATCACCCATCACCAGTAGAAGCATAAACAAGAATCAATCGGAATTATTCTAAGTGGTGGAAAGACCTCGTGCAGGGTCCGTCTAGATCACTACCAACATCATACCGACTTGGGGGTAGGAAAACTGGTAAATTTAACTCCTACTCAAACACACTTAATTTACACTCAGGAGAAAAAATAACGGGTCAGAGTGCGTTTTTCATACTAAAGAGGCTATTCCGAAGCCTTGGTTCGTCGCCAGGGAATGCTTTTAGTGAAATCTGATGATGGATACCCGAGCATCGATATAGGACTTCCAGAGTGCCTAGGATACCCAACTGAATGAATCTGTGGTTCACGCCGGAATTGAGCATGTTCAAAAAAACATCTAAAATGGCAATAAAATGTAAGGAAATCCAAGTGCTGACCCAAACTCTCCCGCTGTGGTGTTAACTGGTTGTGCGATCAGTTAGGTATTTTGAGAACTTTTTACGTCCTCTATTAAACCTCGCAGTATCCACCATTAAACCTCACTCAAAAGAACCCCTGGCGAGGAACGAAGGCTTCGAAATAGTCTCGTTTGTATGAAAAACGCACTCTGACCCGATATTTTTGCTCCTGAGTGTATTTGACAAAAATACACTGCAACACAACAAATGTAATCGATAAAACTAAAAATTTAAAGCATAGAACATAAAAGTAGCGAATTTAGAGACGTTGCGCTGTAGTGTGAGTTCAAAATATAGACTCAGTTCAGCATGAGCTGCATTCGGAGCCACAGCGCTGGTTTTCAACCAAACCATAGACATATTCCATAGTCGTCAGCGTTAGCAAAGCATTCGCTGTCTTAGGATTGCAGCATTGAAATTACAAATCAATGGGTCTCGAATCCTACTAGAGTCTGGCAAATGAAACATGAGAATGAAAAAATGGCAACACTGTAGTGTCGTCCCTTTTTTCTTAGATTGATTTGAAAGGGACGACACTACAGTGTTGCCATTTTTTCATTCTCATGTTTCATTTGCCAGACTCTAACCATCCAGGTGACTTGTGTGCTTACGTTTTCCATACCATGACAAAACCAATAAGTAATGGTAATAAATGATAATTGAGGAATAGAATGCACGAAGTGCGTGCACGACTTTTTCTTACCTTGATACGTAACATCAATAAAATGTTTTTGCTGTTGCATCAAACACAACACTGCTCCGCACTTTGTTTGAACTGTTTTCAGAATGACACGAATATTGAGATACGAGGTTTGTTAAGGTAGAAGGTGAAATGTGATTGCATTGCGTAGCTCTGACAAATGATACGGTAATGACGATTGATGAGCCTTCGTCGAGGTTGTACGAGTTTCAGTCATGCCATGCGAGTTAGTACATGTTTGGGTTTGATTTAGGAAATAAATTGATCGGATTGTTTGTTAGATTGTTTTTATATTGAAAAGTTAAGTGTTTTGATTACTAGTCAACCAACAGGTCATACAGTACAGTCTCTTAAGATTTACATATAATAATAATTATACTGTTATTTCGGACATGTCCATATTATGTTGGTAAAAATAATCCTTAAACCTATTTTAGAGTCAATACATCATTTCATACATTAGTCATTACATTACATTATCATTAATTACAAATAATATAATAATTACAATTTTATTAAAGTGTGGCTATTTGACCTATGGATATCATTCTATTACCTTGCAAAAAGACCATCAAACCTGTCTGTTATCGTGGCTAGGATGGCGCCAGGGATACGAATTCATATCACTGATATATCGTCGTATCCTAGGAAAATGGGCGTAATTACAGAAAGTCAACTTTTCAGGAGACGCATTTTTGTGTCTAAATAAATCAGGTTATAACTTAGAGATCTGAAATTTTAAACTTAGGTATTTAATCACTTACGAATACGTATGAGTTATTGTTTTTAATAATTTTCTAAGTTTATCAAGTAGTTTTGTCCCTTACGTCCTTTTTCGACACCAATTTTAATATCTTTTTATTTTTCATCGAGGAATAGAGACGTAAATAAGGAAGAGGCCTTATTCGTTGTGAAATTCAGGGTCGCAACCGCATCAGAGGCCTTTTTAATTTGGTATTCTTGACTATTATAGGTAGGATGCTACTCTATAAGGTATAATTAAATCAAACTTCACTTTTTCTAACGAAATGTTTAATTAAGTAGTAATATTCAAACATTATTTTTTCTATTAAAATCAACAAAACCAATAGTTAAATAAAAAAACATGTTATTATTTTATACAAAAATCGAATCTTTATTGTTAAAGGTTACTAAAAATAAAGATCTTATGAATAAATATAGTAAGAACATATTTGTTATAATTAGTGCATTAAAAAAAGGAAAGATGTGCGTCAAAAATAGCTGATCACTTTTGAACGTTGTCGCTTTGCAGTCATGTATTGTAAACAAGCAAAGTCAAACAAGATTGTCAAAGGTGGTAATGCGACAAGGTTCAAAAGTGATCAGCTATTTATGACGCAGACTGTACTTACAATTTTGAAGCTACAAAATTTACTTTAATGTACATTATAATTATAACATTTTGTTATTTATAATCGTGGCGTGCCCTAAAATTAGTCCTTTAGATCAACTAGAATAGAACCCTAAATTTCATAAACAAAGGTTAAACGGTTATTGAGATATTAACGTCTAAAAATCGGCATTTTTACCACTGACTGACTGACAGATCATCAAAAACCTAACCCACTTCCAGGAGACCTAGAAAGGTGAAATTTGGCATCCAAATAGATAATTGTGTATATAGGTACACATAAAAAAACTGAAAACAGTGAATTTATAAGTATTATTATTATTCATAATTATTATTATTATTTATGCTAGTTACTTCAGAACTCCAACATTTATTAACCGATTTGGAAAATTCTTTTTTTGTTTGAAAGAACAAACTTCCAGAGTAGTCCCACTGTCATCAGATCAGAATCTGATGATGGAGTCCAGGAGAAATTGAGGGAACTCTTCAAATATTTTAGGTACATCTATAGCAATTTCGGTATTTTTTAAAGCATTATTAGCATATAGTTAAACGTGCATTTGCTCTTGAAAAGCACCATTTAGTGAAGTAGAATTGTTGATGATGATTAGAGATGGGCCGAGTATTCGGTAAATATTCGGTATTCGGCATATTCGGCAAGTTTTTCAATGTTCGTACTCGGCCGAATAGTTCGGTTACATTGCCGAATATTTACCGAATAAACAAAGTAAATAACGAGCGTAGGTTTCTAAGCAACTACCAAAAAGAGATAAATATGCGTCAAAATATAAATACAATTATTTTGCAATCAATGCAACAACCTTAACTTAAGTAAGAAAACCCAGAGTTGTTTTAATTAAGTAAGTTTTTTGGAGCGATTTGCCAAATATTCGGTTCGGTAAGAGCTGAACCGAATGTTCGGCCAAATATTCGTATTCGGCCCATCTCTAATATGATAAATGAAGATCACAGATTCACTGGAACTACTCAATAATTATTATTATTTCATGGGTTGCGATTAGATTATTCGATTACTTTAATAAGTAAATATGGTTGCTAAGCAATATAATATTCTTTTTAATCATTATTAGTAGCTAAATATGAAAGAGTTATCATGCACAACTTCTTTTATTCGAATATTTATTAATGGTTTAAGAGTTCGCAGGAAGCTCGGTTCTCCATACAAACGTAGTTTCGCTCTCATTTTAAAACGACTTGTTACATTGCTATTTAAGCAGATATAGATACTTATACAAAGTTTCATGACAAACTAAAAGATAAGTTATTGGACAAAAAATAATGATATCCCATCAAAACATAAATGTGAAAATGGAAGCCAAGTTCAATATTAAGAACCGACAAAAGAATTGAGATCTAAATGGGTGCCAAGTTTCGTAGACAATCCTGATATTTATAAGAACATACAACATTCTAAATATAGGTATAACTTCTTAAATTTGAACACTCGAATTATTTATACAAAGCAGATAACTTAGGATAAATTGAAACTCAAAATTTGACTTCGCTAGTTTGCACATAAACAACTTAGTTATCTATTTTATGTTTTACGCAAGTAACTGTATTTATATTGTAGGGTCATATCTTACTCTTCTAAATAATTGGCTTGCTGGTAAAAACTAGCCGAGTCACATTATGAGCTTCAGTTTATTCTAAGTTATCTGCTTTGTATAAATAATTCGAGTGTTCAAATTTAAGAAGTTATACTTTTAAATAACGAACATTGTTGTAGCAGAAAAAGTAAGAAATTGTGTTTTTAATTTATTTTAAAATGTTGTATGTTCTTATAAATATCAGGATTGTCTACGAAACTTGGCACCCATTTAGATCTCAATTCGTTTGTCGGTCCTTAATATTGAACTTCGCTTCCATTTTCATATTTATGTTTTGATGGGATATTTATTTACTTAAGTATGTAAGACAAGTAGATACTCACCACCTCATTTAACTGATCACCAATACGGCCCATTAAATATGATACTTCGTTTTCCGACCCTGGTGGCACTGGAGATGCTAAAATTATCTTAATTATAATAATAATCTACAACACATTAAGTTTACAATATGGCCTTAACGTTGGTTAAGGCCTTTTGATAAAAAACAGATAAAACAGAAAAATTCTATTTTTTTGTATTCATTATCATAAAATCAAATTTATAATAACCTAATAAAGCATTATAAATGTTAATATTAACAAAATTGTATGATTATAGTGTCAAAAAGAACTTTTAAAAAATAAGTCCATCGAATACAGCCGCAAAAACCATAGCGATCCTGCCTAAAACGCATTTCAACTTTCGTTACACCCGCCGAAGGAGGGCGTTATGATAACTAGTGGCTCTATTCCTCGTTTACCGCCTAATACTGTTATCTAACTAACTGATTCTTACTATTTCATAAAAATATGAAATTATAATAATATTATCAGTGGTAATATTATTAATACAAGTAATAGCAAGTATAACCTAGAACTTCACATGTTTATAAATGAATAAAGTTGACCTATTCTCGAAATTAAATTACATTATTAAAAAAATTACTTACGTATTGAGATCCGTTTTTGTTTTCTTTTGTTTTCATAGGAATCCCTAGCAATTTGAATCAATTTCTGTGATCTTTTCATGTTGTTCTACGGCATCGCATTCACGAAACAAAACACTATCTTCTGCGTCAGCGCTCCGCGTGATACCGACGGCCAGGCGTTAGCGACCCCGCCTCGCTCGTTGCCCCCGCGCGGAAGACGGCCGATATGACAGTTGCGGCGTATTTCGCCGGATCAAATGGCGCCATGCAATTGCGGCTCAATTTAAAAAATGTAATATCTTTGTTAATTTTATGATTTCTAAAGTTTTTTAAAAGCCATTCGGTGTAGAAAAAATAGTAGATTACGATTTTGAAAGAAGAGAAAAACGGCCTTAATGATGGTTGCGCCCATTTTCCTAGGATACGACGATATCACGTGGCTTTTTGGAACACGTCATCTACCAGTGACGCAATTGGTTAAAAACGAAACGAATAGAAACGCCAGTTAGCGTAGTGCATCTTAGCAGGGCCCTCTGATGCGCTGCAGCATCGCGGCAGAGCCAGCGCCATTAGGAACGAAAGCTAATATATAGGCTGCATGTATAAAATGATTGGCAGAATGCCCTAGACAAAGTGATGTTTACTTCATTATTACACTTAGCAAACCTAAGGATCAATATGTTACTTCTGACCGCCAACGCGCTACATTCCCTTTCATGGTACTTATGCCATAAAGAAAGCAAGCACAATGTTACTTTATGATAAGCGGGTTCTGGGACTCATCACAGACTGTAGAATGCGTTGTCATCAGATATGTGGATGTCTATATGTTTCAGGTCTTCACTTGTTGCAAAATGACATAAATATAGGTACGGATCTTTTAGCCTTATGTATGTATTCGATGTTTCCATCAAATAATATTAGTAATCGTTTACAATGCTAATTTGTTTTACCATAATGTTGTTATTTAATAAAAAAATACCGTTTTTTGGTATAACATAAATTTCTGCCTTTGATTATTCTCCAATGTACCTCCTCTGGATTTAACTTGATTGATTAATATTGAAGACTTAGTTTGGAAGTAAACAAATCCATCAAAATGACTGAGTAAGCAATGTTATTTTTTGAAGTTTTGTAATAAAACTAGAGCAAATCTAACTTAAAATAGGGCAATACTGAGGAAACATTCTTAATGCAAATTGTGGGCCAATATGGGCCTGTCAATTTAATGTATGTATTGGAAACACTGTCACTTTCCTCCTTTTTCTTATTAGATTATGGACTGTCAGTTGGCCTGATAAATTTGGGATTGCAGGTACTTAAACCAGATAATGATTAACCTCTGAAGTACCTTTTCATCTCATGTCTCTCTGTTTAGACTAGTGCCCATAGCTTCATTCTACCATCGCACTACGTCATCGGCAGGATATTCATTCCCATTTTCTTGATCCCGTTTCTGACGCATACTATAAAAATTTAGAATTAACTTCCTTCTGAAACTTTCCTGATGCGATACAATATGAGGCTTTCGATGACATTTAAAAAAAAAGGGTGAAGGTTATCTCTGTATTAGAAACACACGTCATACTCTACCCACTTGCCTACCTAACTACTGAGGCTACTTATCTGGGCGTAACGATAGAGTATTGAATGATAAAGGGAAACCACAAATAGATTGAAATGACCCGGCTATAAAATAGGACTATAATTATTTGGCATACCTACTATATCTGGCCATGTGCCAGAATATATTATTACATTCTGTTGAATTGCTTGTTTGTGATCCCTTTGGAAACCAACAATTTTGTGGTGTCCTCAATTTTAGAGTCAATATGTTCGTATAAGGCATACACCTTGTGCAGGGTCCGTCCGGATCGCTACCACCATCTTATCCATTAACCTACCGCCAAACAGCAGTGTACGCATTGTTATGTTCCGGTTTGGGGATAAGACAGCCGGTGTAATGACTAGCTTTGAGGTATTCCATCTCAGTTCTCAGGGTTGGCAACGCATTTGCCGTCTTAGGCTTGCAGTCTTGTGAATGCGAATGTTTATAGGTCACAGTTTCCGGTTACCATCAGGTCGCCTGTATGCTCGTTTGCCTACTATATGCCATAAAAAAAAACATACAAAAAGACCTGAAACATTTCGGTGTAATGTATCACCTGCGTTCCTTATCTTACCGCATAAGATAAGTACAAATCATAGTTTCTTTAATTTTACTACAACGTGGTATTAAATCGATGGGGACTAAATAACTCACAATCGCTTTAAAAATGATAACTGTTCTGTAGAAACGTAACGGAATCAGGATTCTGATTTCTCATAATAACTACAATAACATAAAAGGTACAAAATATTCAGATACGCGTCTAAACGATATGTACGCGTCAAATTACCATAACGGAATATATTTCCTCGTAACTTTTACATCATCTTACATATTAATATGTAGATGAGATTTAACGCAATGTTTGATCCAGCATTGTACTATTACGAACTTTTAGTCACGGTTTCCAAATTTTCAGTAAGATTTGGTTCTGTGGCGTGACGTAAGTGGCTAATAATAATGTACGTTGCCATCATATAAAACATGTTTTAAAAGTTACTAACTCGGTGACGTTGTTTTTAACCTATAATAAAATTATTGTTTCACAACTGAGAAAAAATAATCATACCATAGTCAAATAATAACATTTTAAATAAGATATCAAAAAAAAAATACCCTTGTATGTCCACCTTCAAACCAAATCCTGTATTAACAACTTTACTCCACTCGTGGCCCTGTACTAACTTGACGACAAATCGATGTAATCTGTTCTATAGAGGAGAAACCAAATATCCTATTCGAAGCGTGGAATTAGATTTCCTTTTGTTAAAGTGGGATCTACCAGAAGGATTTCTGGCTCAAGTAACACTTATAAAAATCTACTGACACTGAATTCTATTGAAAAATCCTTCTTTAATCTTATGTACACATGAATTTTAATTGAATGAGTTTACCTTTTTACCTTGGGACAGGCCCGTGTCCAGCAGTGTACGTCTTTTAGCTGAAATGATGAAAATTAAGTATTTGGAACTTGTATTTATTCAAACTATTTATGAGGTCCAAAAGGAGATTTAAGAATATGAAGTCCATGGCGCATACTGCTTTTTTGCTTTGAACGGCAGTGTTGGTTTTCATCCATTTCTACTCGTACGTCATCATCATTATCATCTGCATTATCGTCGTCCTCTTTTAGACATAAATCTTGTTCATCTTTCCACTCTCAAGTGGATCCCATTGAGTGTGAGTCCTACAATTCGTGTATGGAGGGACCCTTTTTTCTGTTGTCATAGCGACAGTAAACTAAATTAATTTCTTTTAAATTGCATTTGTCTACCTACATATTACTGTTCAAGAGATAGGTGCAGCGATTGTTAAGATAAAAAAAAAACACGTTTCTTGAAATACCACTAAAATGTCTAGCTTTTACGGTTTGTGAGATATAGCCCGCTGACAGACAGACCAACAGACAGCGGAGGCTTAGTAATACGGTCCCTTTAGCACCCTTTGGGTACGATACCCTAATAAAGTAATGTCCAATTCTATAAACTCGAATCGCTTTTGCTTCGAATTTCATTCAATCCTAAAAAGAGAGTAAACGTAATAAAAGTCAAAGTCAATATTATTCGTGTCTCGAACACGAAGATATATTCAAGTGTATTTTTTGATTCGCCAATTTATAATCATGGTATAACAAACATAGCTCCGAATGCAGAATTATAATAAACACGCTTGTGCAAATTCTCATTCGGAATAGAATTTCTCATTTGGTATTTAAGATGAATATTTGGATAAACTTGAACATTCGTAGTAACAACGTTGCAATTATTTGGAATGAGTTGAGGAATTGTATTACGCTTTTGTAATTGGATTAAAACACTATTGCTGTTATTCTGTTCATTTTGTGTTTATGAATATTGTGTTGGAATTTTTATAAAAAAAGTGAAGGAGTAATGAAAATAAATTATTAAGGTCAACTTTTTATGCCGCATCTATAGTTACTCCCAATATTGTTTTCGCATAATTTTTCTTCAGCTTAAATAGACAATATTTTTTGAAATGTTTTGTTATCTTGGTAGAATAGAATAGGTTACGTTTATTTTATAACTTTTCAAATAATTCAATGGTACCAGTAGAATAACAATTATGCGAAATAAGTATTCTGCGAACTCATACATCAATCACGTGATTATGCGTAAACAAGGGGAACCGTTTATGGGTGAGGGTAACTGCTTACCATCAGGTGGTCCGTTTTTTCGTTTGCCTTTTACAGCTATATAAAAAAAGTGAGACAAACTATCTTTTTTAAAATATTGATGGTTTAACGCAATTGCCCACTTGACCATTTTCATAACCATAGTAACGTTAATATAGTAGAATTTCGAGAATGTAAAACCGTTAATTTACAATGAGTCGTCCGCCGCATGTTGCATACGACAACCGCAACAATGTAAAGAACACGGTAGTCGGCCGCATTCGGCAAGTGACAGCTGCAACCACCTATTACCCGAAGCAGGCGGACAGACTAATGTGAAACCGGCGTTCGTCGGCCGAAGTACTTTGAAACAAGCTCGGCGACCGCAATAGGTGAACAAAGTAGTGTAATTGCCGGTTAATAGTTATGTTAATATAGCGCATCTTTAGAATTATAGTGAGCTTGCCCACAAATGTTCGATTTGGAGTTAGGTCTGTATAGTAATAATTATATATCCTGAAATCGGAAGCTGAAATGCTGAATTAGGTCATTATAATTCCAAAGGTAAGGTACGGTGACCCAGAAATATGTACATTTCTAGTAGCTTTTATTAGCCCACCCTATATAACAATGACAGGCTTCGTGTAGTATTTTAACAACAGTTCATTTTCAAAACGAAAACATAAAATTTATAATATTTGAAGAACGGTTTTCTAGTTGAGATTTAGTTCACAACACATTAGCATTACATTGTGCCTTCTGACGTTGTAAAATACAAGTAAGTAGTTGTATTTAAGTAAGTTAAAAGTTACGCTAATAATGCAGGCTCCTCGAGACTCCCACAGATTCCCACCTCTACAGATTCCTAACTGCCGGATTCTCAACTTAACATATATTCCTAACTGTACAGATAAATACACACGTAAAACAAATAATAAATTTCACAGCGATGTAGGTAGGTCAGGTTAGTTTCATTTTCATATGAGGCCCGGAGGGTCAAACAACCCAGAAATAGGAGCTCCGCGGAGCTCCTCCGATTTTGTCAAATAAGATTTTCTTAAGAGTTCTAACCCTATGGCCACAGAATAAATATAAATCAGGACAGAACAGTGTTTTGTGCATTCACACAGTAACAGTACTTTGCTGTCCACTGTTCTGCCCCCGTGTGAAACTAGGATTACCACTAAGTAGTAGTAGATATTAGAAAAAGACAGCTGGGGTTGTATTTGTAAAGCATCTGTAAGAGCGAGGGTGATGGATGCTTTATCCACTGTTATCCACATCGATAAACTCGTCCATAAATAGGCCCCTGATAAAATGCCATAGAGGCATTCCGTCAATACTAAGTCCTGAGGGTTGGCAACTCATTTGTTATCTCGATATTGAATTTTGTCCATGGGCCACAGAAACTTTTAAAAGATGTCAAGTTTCAGTCAATGAATGAGATAGCGCTTATAGGAGTCATATATCGCTGTCGTTCTAACTGCACAGAATTGTAGTTCATAATCTAGATGATATAGCTAGGAAGGAAGTGACTACCGAGATGCCGACTAATAGAGAAATATTGAAGAAAAATACATAATAAGTTGGGGTAAAGGCAGGTGAATGATGATGATGATAATGAATCTACCTCAGCCTTTTTATTTTCTATCGACTCGTAAAATATAGGTATGGAGTTGACATAAGGGGTCGACAAGATTTGTCATCCGCTTACGTCAACCCTATTGATTTTATCGTTTTTAAAAACAACGTGTTTTTTGCCTTTTCTATACCAAAAATAAGCCTCTATTCTCTCAGATTTAAATTAAAATCCAAGGAAGGACGGATAAAAATGTAATCCCCGGCTTATCCACATTGCAAGACGCAATCTACACCGGGTCCCCCATGCGAGTGCGGAATAACATTACGATTGAGATTGTATCGCGGATTCATAATGTATGAACTGTACTCGTGATTTGAGGGAGAGCTTATCAAGGCTGGATATAAAATATGAGTAATGCTATGCTTGGTAAGAATAATTTATTGGATTAAATAAATATCAAGGGAAATTCTAGCACAAATTGACCTAGTGCCATACTAATCTTTAGGTTTGTATTACAATACAATGATACTGGGCCGAGATTCTAGACGCTAAAAAACCATAGTTTTTGACCTGTATTGTCAACATTTTGATAGCTCTTATTTTAGTGTCAAGTATCATACGACTATTATTTTAAAATCAGAACACTATGGATTGTCAAATAAAGCTTTAAGTCTAATGTCTTCTTATCCAAGTGACAGAACTCAAACAGTTGTAAACCAAACTCAATCTGTTGGAGCTACAGTAGGTATGCAAATGGGTGTGCCTCAAGGTTCTATTTTAGGTCTTTTTTTATTATTGGTTTATATAAATGACTTACCACCAACAGTAGCTATAAACTTTGTGATATTGTACTGTTTGCTAATGATACTTCATAATTTTCAAAATTGACAGAAAATCCGTAGACTACAGTGGGATAAACGCCACACTTGTTAAAGTACTTAATTGGTTTATTAGCAACAATTTGCCACTAAATGCTAAGAAAATGAAATGTGCTGGGTTCGTAACATCGCTATTCAAAAATTCCCCGTCTGTAATATAAATCATTTTGTTGGTCAATGCATTCATTTCTATAATAAATTACCTGACGTAGTTTTAAAATTACTCTTTCCAGCACTTATAAATTACTTGAAAAAATCGTTAATGTCTAAAGCATATTATAGGGTCGAGGATTATCTAACAGACAAAAATGCATGGCCTAGACCCGAAACTTAGTCAATAATCATTTATTCAAATGCAAAAGCTTTATCTTGTCTAGGGGACACCGTTGATGTAGAAAAAAATATCGAAACTTTTATATGGTCGTCTTGCACCGTCTTATATACTTTCAACATAAGTAGGTGTTCTGTTTTTCTTCCTTTTCTCCCTCTCTCTCTATCGGTCTCGTAAGATTTTTGGCATGTTTTCTTGCAGAACGACGTGTTTGATACTAGAGGACGCCCGCAACTTTGTACGCTTATAATTAGTTTCCCGCTACTCCTCCTATTTAAATCACATAGGGGGTGAATTTTGAATTTTTGGTCACTTACATCATGAAAGAAACCCCTATTCCAAATTTCAAGTTTCTAGGTATAGTAGTTTCGGCTGTGCGTTGATATCTAAGTCAGTCAGTTTTGCCTTTTAAATATACATTATAGATAGTATAATAGATAGAGAATATTTTTAGTTTTATATAGGTAATGCTAGATTAAGTACTTGTGATATGTTTCAACAATGCCTGACTGCTGAGTTTTTTGCGGTGTTTCTTCTGAATAGTGGTCTCCTTTTGGAAAGCGCTGGTAGATTCTTGACGTGTAAAAGTGCCCTTACTGAATAAATGTCTTTTATCTTTTTTTATCAAATACGATTGGATTTTACCTCCTAAAATGTCGGCCCAGGGAGTGAACTCTTGGGGCCGATGACGTCATAATGACGCAATTTCAGATATATAGGATGATGTTTGGAACTAACATTGCGACCATGACAATTTATTTTTTGTGTTCGCTTACTAATTTAACCGAGCGCTTTCTGAATTAGTTACATTTTTTTAAGCTGTCAGAACACTAATCGGCCGTATAATTGATGGTGAACACGGCATTAAGTTAGCAAAATTTGTATGTAAAATATTTTATAGCTAAGCGATTTACGCGTCGCTTCACAATTCTCTTAATGCCTTTAACAGATTAGTGAAGTATTTCATTAATAACGTTAAACTGACAAAGCACTAAAGTGCAGCTACTTGTAAGACCGACCGTACCCAAATTGAAACATCACATCAGTAAGTAATTATTACGTAAACTTTAGAAGTTCAGGTTGCTCTTTGTAAATACAAGACGAGAACACCCTGTATGCATTATTTAAAGCCTCAATACATCGTTTTTAACTCAGGGTTAAATGACAGATCAATACTGTCTCAATGCCACATTCGTCGTAAAACGACCTAACCAATCAAGGAAGCAACCTATAACGTTATGTTACAATTTCAACGTTAGTTCAATCAAATTGGAGTTCATTTTAACTCTAGAAAAAAATAAGAGCTATGTAAAAATTGGACGATAAATTTTTAAACTGTTATATTGATTGCCTAAGCCATATTTAATCGTTTAATAATGAATGCTTTCTTTTCTAAAACTACCAGTAATAGCCTAATGGTGACCGCAGGCGTTTAAGAATACTTAATTTGAATTTATAACTAGGGTTAGGACTTTTGGTGGCAAACCGTGGTTTTAGCATCCATGGAGTCGCTGTTTCCTGATAATTATAATACATACCACCTTGATTTTGACCTTCAGTGTAGTCTTCAGTATTAGTATAGTATAATAAAATTTCAAAATGCATTCATTCCGTTACATCTCTAATTCAGTTTAAATGATTTTTGGTAATGACGATAATTTTATCTCTGCTGTGATAACGTTACAGACAAAAAAAAGTAGTAGGTGTGCATAAACTGAACAAATATGTAAAAAAAAACCAAATCAAAGTGATATGTGTAATAATAATTAGGAAATAGTGAATCCATGGATCCTAGAACCGCGTTTTGCCACCAAAATCCTAACCCTATTTATAACGCAGTTATTATTTTGAACGTTTTAATGCATCCATTTCTTTACATTGTAGTAAACAAAATCGCTTTCCGCCGTCTATCCCTCCGTATGTACGCTAAGATCTTTCAAATTACGCAACGGATTTTAATGCAGGTTTCATCAATAGAGTGATACAAGAGGAAGTTTTTAGTGTATAATCAATTCTGGTTTTTATTACAGATAACTCATATTAACCATTTCAAAGCGAGTCGCTAGTATAGAAAAAAAATATTTATGCGTCATTTTAATTTAAGTGACAGTTAAGATGCATAAAGATAACACTGTATGCCTGAGGGCCCTGCCAAGACGCACTACGCTTACTGGCGTTTATATTCGTTGCATTTTTAAACCAATCGCGTCAATGCTAAATGACGTGATACGAAAAATCACGTGATCTACCAGTGACGCGATTGGTTAAAAATGAAACTAATAGAAACGCCAGTTAGTGTAGTGCACTTTGGCAGCGCCCTCAGACTATTAAATTTTGCAAATCTATGCCATACCAATTCCCAATTCAAATGGGCTGCGACATAAAATATTTTTTATGCAGAAGGCAAGAGAGTACAAATGCCACCTCTTGTATTTTTCAGAGTGCAATACAAATATAGCAACTGCATTCAAAAAAATGTGTGCCAACCAAGAGAGATTTTCTCTTAAATGACGAAAAAATGAATAAATAAATAAAAAAATCATCAAAGCGGAATAAGAGTAAATAGTAAAAATGTATCAGGGAACCTTACACATATTGACCACACCAAGCTATACTTAAGCTATTGGCTATGGGTTCTCTCAGCTATGAGAAAGATATCTTTATAGAAAAATACTTAATGAAATGAAATGAAATTAAATCTTTATTTGCTAGAATATGTTATGCAAAATATCATGCTTGTAATCTAAAACATGCAATATTTTCGATACCTACTTAATATAAAATTAGTGGCTTGCAGGCTTGAGTTTGCTATAGTAATTGTTATTTATGTACCATTATAATTAAAAAAACCTTTACCTTATAAAATCAATGATGTTGTAGACATTTAGTCAAATTCGTCTTAAACATTTTACCATGCAGCAGTTTCAGTTTATTAGGAAGGATATTATAAAAAACTATATTATACATATTAAAGACATTGTTTCTCTTCATTCTCTCTTTTTTATAGATATCAGATCTACAAGATGGCTTATATAGCAGAGTTTTGTACTGCGCACGAAGGTCACCTGCGAACATGTTGTCGCGCCTCTTAAAATAATCTGGATAATCATAGAAAACAAACAAACATGTACACTCGCTGAGTAGGCATTGTCATTACCAAGAATCATCGTGTCGTCATCTTGTTTTTTTTACAGAAACTCCACAGTATTAAACCGTATCCAAAAGCAGTCTCAATTTCAAAGCGTCTATAAAAAGAACTAAAGAACCAAAACCGCCTGTAATTAAAAGAGACGCATTCATTTAGTAAGTACTTTGAGGGCAAATGGGCGTCCGCAATCGTACCGTAGGGAAATGAGTTTCGAATCCTTGTATGTAATTATACTAATCGATTTTATAGTAGTATAGTGGATACAGCAGGCCTCCATTCTATTTTACCTTTAATATTGATGTCTTTACCAATCACGAGGCTATGGGAGTCCTAGACCTTTGGAAGGCGTATATGGAGACGAAGCCAAAACGCAATGGCCCTTTAGACAACTCAAATTTAGTCAATCATCATTATTAAATTTAGTTTATAAAGTGATGGATAAATACTAACCGGTGATAGTTCCTGAGTTCACACTATAGAAGTATGCTCCCACAAAACGGGTTCCCTTCTGTCACTGAAACTTTTTACGCTGAATGTATAGATACGCCGAATTTTGTTTTCGCATAACTTTTCTCCAGTATAAACAGATTTTTTTTTCTTAAATGTTTTGTGTAGTCCTGGTAGAATAGAGTAGGTGAGTTTGGGTTATTTTTATAACTTTTAATATTAGTATTCTGCGAAATCATACATTCGGTCAATTTATGATTATGCGTAAACAAGGGGAATCCCTACAATCACTGGCTTAGTGTAGGACCATTTAAGAAGGATGAAAACTGATATGGATTGGTGTATCTTTATTAATATTCCTACTTTTATACTGGATATTGTTATTTTACGAACTCGCCTGTTTGTCGACAAGTTATAAAGCAGCGAGTATAAGTTGTTCCGTGAGTAACATTTTGGTGCGTGTACCCGCATAATGTCTATTAATTTTCACTGATAGAGGACTTTTAATCAAAATAAAAACTTACATTAACCTCATTTGATACAAGAACTGTTTAGTAAGGGCAGTGGCCCCTAGTTGAACGCAAGTGGAGAAATATGATAACCTTTCAAAAATGTTTTCGAATGCGGAAGCTTTTCCTTTTCATTTGTACTACAAACAGCTTTTTTATTGAAAAGTGTTTTTGTTACCAGCGTGTATTCTTTAACCTTTCCAAGACTTAACCTGATAGTCGTGGTGTTTGAAGACTAAGAACTAAGGTGTACCTTCTGCTACAACTTAAGGTCACTGGTTAATAATTCGTCAAATGCGGGTGGTAGGACCTTGTGCAGGGTCCGTCCGGATCGCTACCAACATCTTAACCATTAACCTTCCGCCAAACAGCAGTGTTCGCATTGTTGTGTTCTGGTTTGGGGATAAGACAGCTGGTGTAATGGCTAGCATAAAGGCATTCCATCTTAGTCCTCAGGGTTGGCAACGCATTTGCAGTCTTAGGCTTGCAGTCTTGTGAATACGAATGTCTATGGGTCACGGTTTCCACTTACCATCGGGTGGCCTGTGTGCTCGTTTGCCTTCCATATGCCATAAAAAAAAATAAGTTCAATAGTTCAAAGCTCGGACCACGATCTGCTGTTAATAGGCTTCTTTCTAAAACTCGGTCACGTCGTGGCTTTAAATTTTGTTAAAATATTTTTGAACTTTAATTAACTATCACTTTTGATTTTTAATTGATCTATTATTCATTAGGGGTTTATTTATTACTAATTTAGTAATTATATGAAAGTAAAGGTTTGGAAAGTGTCGATAAAAGTAACAAAGGGTTATTTTTGGTTTACCCTTTAATCGTCGATACTCATTTCATAGAATGTTTAACTGCGCCGAATTTTTATTTCATCGACGTGCAGAAGTAATAATTTTTAGATCGTTACAGTTCTAACCTAACCTTAAGTAATGTTACCTAATCTAATGTAACCCATAATAATTATGCTTATGATAACCTAGCAACAACAAGGTTACAGCAGAAATAAGCTTGCGATGAAATGTAAATACAACGAAGTAAAATATTCTATGGAATCAGTGTCGGTGATTGAACGGCATCCCCGTTTATTATTTAGGAAGCAGAATAAACCAGTTTGAGACTAAATCGATGTTATTTTTGTTGGTACATAAATATTTAAAATTAAAACCACTCGTTTAAAAAAGGCAAGTTACAAACGCTTGAATACAATATTGTAAAATTTGAATTTCGAACCAGGCAATAGCTCACTTGAATAATATCTACGAGATAAACAAGTTTTTAGAATACAATGGAATGATTAATATTTGTCGTTTATAGGATTCCGTCCCAAATATTGAAAAATAATATTGAAAAACGAAACAATTATTATGACATGAGTCGAACACTTTTTCTCTAAAATAGGTTACTGAAACTATCGTTATGAGAAAAATCTTGAACATCAGAGTATCTAGGTTAATGATTTCTTCCGTATTAGATGAGCATTTTGTGTATTACTTTATTCTAAGCAATACACTATTCCTAGGCAACTATGGAACTAAGTCAAAGTGACTTACGTAAAAAATGAAATTAAATTGTAAGACTCTTCTTAAGAGTATGTACCTAATGCGAGAATGTGACAAAGTTCTTTAGTTGGCTAGGTGTCAAAAAACTGTCACGTTCCAGGCAGAAAGGGACAGTAATATGAGAATTGTAATTTTTCATCCTTTTCACAAATTGTAAGTTGTCAAGTTTAACTGTGACAATGTTTTTTAGTTGGCTGTGTATTAAAATGGTTAACAGAGGTCGTAATACTAGTTATCAAAAACTGTCAAGTTCCAGGCAGAAAGGGACAGTGATATACAAATCGTAAAGTTTTATCCCTTTCACAAACTGAGAGTTGTCAAGTTTAAGTGTGACAAAGCTTTTAGTTGGCTAGGTATTAAAATGGTTAAAAGACGTCGTATTACTAGTTATCAAAAACTGTCGAGTTCCAGCCAGAAAGGGACAGTGAAATACGAATCGTAGTTTTATCCTTTTCACAAATTGTAAGTTGTCAAGTTTAACTGTGACAATGTTTTTTAGTTGGCTATGTATTAAAATGGTTAACAGAGTTCGTATTACTAGTTATCAAAAACTGTCAAGTTCCAGGCAGAAAGGGACAGTGATATAAGAATCGTAAAGTTTTACCCTTTTCAAAAACTGAAAGTTGTCAAGTTTAAGTGCATAATACGACCTCTATAGGTACATAACGTAACAATTGGTTTCAAAGAAAACCAATTATCAGCTTGAGCAAGTTAAGTGAAGAAAATTACTTGCGCGCTACCGCGGTACTATCGCAAACGATTAACAATTTCCAAGTATTTTGTATTCATAATTAAAACGGAAAGTCACAAACAACGCAAAGACAGTTTCATAATGACAATGTGTTATTGAGGAAATGCCGAATATACGTTATATTTTTGGCTAGCGCGGTGCTAGTACGTCGTTAGTTGCAGACTGCAACTAGCTGCAGCCGCGCTATACAAGTGACACGTGCGTCCACAGTTTAGATTAGATGCGGGAATTCCTGTGTGCCTGTCGACACGTGCTGCCTATGTCACAGGCTTAAGCGGGAACTGCGTCAAGCTCTTAAATGCTTAGATTTTATTTTTATTATTTTCCTTATTAAATGGCTTTCACTGCTTGTTTTAACACGATATATTTCGCCAATATCGAGCTTTAGACAATCACCATCAACTTATTAGAGAAATAAATCCATGGATATTACACGCGAGGACAATTGTTCGGTTGAAGAGTGTTTTACACGTGGACTAAACAGAAGCACCTGGGGTGAGCTCGACGCGCTTCTGTCAAGTGCATAGATTCGATAATAATTTTAAAAAAAAAATATGACTCTCTGACAGTCAATGTAAAGAATAATCTACTGATCGCATACTTATAATTATGTTTTTTTTAACTTTACTTTACTCCGCTATGAAATATTTTCTGTAACAAAAACACGAATAGAAATAATAAGGCCAACTAAATTTTAAGCAGACGAAGTCGACAGCATAATAAAGGCAATATTTGTTGGAAGTCACAAAATTATTTTAATCAGGTTGCGTTGTATTTTTAAATTAATTGTTTTCTTAATTTTAATTAGCTAAGGAAGTCAAAGTACGATATTCTTATAAAATATACACTAGATTATTACCAGTTATTTTCAGGTTTTCAAGTCATAGAAAAAATAATAGATGTGATTAAAAAAACAAAAAGTAAAAGAAATTAGCATAGACGGTAAGAACCTTCTGTCCATGTGAACGTTAAGTAGGTATAAGCACGAGACTTAGAGAAAGAGAGAAAAAAAATTAAAGTAAATAATGCCAACTTAAGTAAAAGTAAAAAACAAAAAAAGTATAAATAGAAAATAATATTAATGAAAAGCATTTACTGCAAAAAAAACTAAGGAGAATAAGCACACATTTTTAAACATCCTATTTTAACATTATTATTTTTTGAACCTTGAAACTCTTCAGACCGATTAAATCTCTTTTCATGTTCAAAACTTTGCCCGTCAATTCTTTTTAAATACACCACCAATCCTTCTAACTCTCAACGATTAATTTTGATTTATGAGTCATGTTAGGCCCGCTTCGGTTAGCACGTGACATTTTTGTTCCCCAATACAACCCTATTCAATATAAAGAGCGCATCTTTTATACACATCAATTGAAAATGGGACCTTAGGCAAATCCGTAGAGGGTTCAATACGCTTTTAACATTATGCTGCAGATGTGCCTTGGTTTACTCAGAGGGGTAGGGTACCAATAGGGTATTGTCCAAGCATGGTGTTATGGGGCGTTGAGCTAATAATTTAGGATTAATGTATTTTGGTTTGACAGATAAATCCAAGAGTAGTAGAGAGGGGCTTAAAATAGTTTAGTAAACGAAAGTTTATTTAGGTACTGCAAATTTTTATATTTTTTATTATGTCTAAAAAAAAATATAAAAAAACTACAATACCTAGTTGGTATTTTTGTGTATCGGTTCTCTGCCCTTTGGCAAAAATATGTTTCACGAAAACGTATCGTTTCCCAACCGTTTCATTTAGCAACACGCAATTTTTCTAAAACTGTCACCATTTCAGGATTTTTATAAAAACTAACCTAACTTAAATCTGAAATAAATTCTGAAATATATTTAAAGTAACAGAAAAAAAAAGGATTGACAAATGATTGGGAAACGATATATTTTGCCAAAATTAAATGATTTTCGGCCAAAAGACAGGATACCGCATACCTTTTCAAATTATCTTGCACAAAGAAAGTTACTCGAAAGGTACTCCAAATGAACATAGATTAGGAGAGGAAAATGGCATTTAAATTTCCTTTGGATTCCGGTTTCATTAAAATTTGAAACCACTGTTATTGCAGGGCTCTCCGTATTTTGTTAACAGCGTGGGGATTCGTTGCCTATTCCACTTCGGTCGAATTACAGTGCAAGTGAGTAACAAGACTATTTTATATCATAAAAGAATAGTGCGACGTTAATAACTTGATATTTGCGTTTTGTTTTGATAAGTGTTGTTCAGAAATAAGTGTATAAAAAACGATTTGCTCAAAGCATAATTAACAAATTGTATTTAAAACTTCACCCCTTTGCTATTTGAATCTAATTTTTCTTCACTTAATTTGGTTTTAGTTTTAAATAAAATTAGTTTGTAAAATCACTTCGAAATAACGTAACTTATGAATATATTTCGTCATATCTGTAACTATCCGTTGTTTATGGAATGAGATTTGTGAATCAGCTTAGAATAGACAGAAGCTGCGTAAATTAAACTGCGTCAAAAACGCAAACAGTAATGAAATGGTGATTTTTTGGACGTGACCACAGCGGTTGGTTTAAAAGACGCATTAAAAACTGCGTCAGCGTATAGCAGCGTTTTTGATTATAGGATTGCTCTTAACTCTTGCTCTTAGAGGCCGAATTATTTTTCGACAACGAATGAAGCCCACCCAGAGTATGCCTATTAACCCTACCTTTAAATAGCTTCAGATTTTATGCCCGGAAATATAAACGCCGGAAGCGCGTTGCACTTACAGTACGCATTATATAATGCAAAGCGCTTCGTTTGAAAAGGCGAAATTTCAACTAAATACCAACCAGCCACACCACACTTGACTCAATGGAACGCAGAGCTAAGGCAGCCTGTTTACTGAGGCGGAGACGAGCGCAGTTGCACTAATATAACCAATAGAAGGCGCATGCGGTCACGTCAAGCGCGCTTTGTACACGTTAGTTTTGATTCTATTGGTTTTTTTTTTTTTGGTAATCGCCTGAGGGGCCAAAGACAAAAGTCCTTGCTTTTGTTTGCTTAAGAAAAAGGGGCAGAGGTGAAAATCCCTTCCGGAGACCTGGGAATGGAGGGCCCAGGTACTGCCGGGCTCGCACCGGCTAAAAACACCAATGCCCCTATTACCAACTAGAATTTAGACTCCCGCGGATACTACCCCAGCCAGTGCTGAAAGGCCGGAGGAGAAAGTCCTTCCTCCGTTTACTTATCCGCGGGGTTTTTCCAAAAAAAAGGGGGGATAGGAATGGGGGGGAGACTTATAGCTATGTGAGTCGCGGAGTGGAAATCCTGACGCATGCATGCTGATTCTATTGGTTAATATTGGCACAGCGCCGCTTGTCTCCACCTCAGTGGAAAGGCAGCCAAAGAGACTCTCCAGTCACAATTACCTCCCAAGGCCTAGCTCATCGTCTAAACGTTGCCTCCTCGTCGGTAATCTACAGACTGTGCTTCGGGGAGTGTCCACAAGAGCTCCTCGAGCTAATACCGCCATCTCCTTTCTACCATCAGACTTCCAGACGGATTGACGGTTCTTACAAACTGTTATTTAACTTGCAATATTATTCAAAGTTGTATTTATGCCAGTCAATTTTGAACCAGTTCTCGTTAGTGGAATAGGCTGACGGGGCACATATATGTAAACATTGACTTTTTGACAGAAATTTACTTATTCGTTATGGCGTCACCTAAATACCAGAGCGCAGTGTGCACTGTCTTTGCTAATCCCACTTACATCGCGGCAAGCTGCGGCAAATCGGCATTGTTAGTGCAGTTGCGATGGCGACGTTAAATGCACATCTCTATTCTGCCAACGTAGCTATATTTGAGTCCGGGTAATTTATGGCATCATATTTATATTTGTTAGCTGAATTTTAGGGAAAATGTTGGTTACATTTAGCATTGCTGTTAGTGGCTCTTAAGGTAAACCTTAAGCTGGAAGAGCTAGGATCTTATTCATAAACACACAATAGGTAACGTGTGCTACAAGTATTCTTTGTAGCACACTTTCTACTATCTTTCGTTGTGATATTTGCATCTATCTGCATCTGGGGGGGGGGGGGGGGGGGAGTTTAGTACATGTACCTGTATGTATGTAATCTTTGTGTGTTTTTGGACGAGAATTCAATTTCCTATAATATTACAAGCTTAGCTGGAAGAGATCCCTTAAAGGGATAAGTTCAGCTTCGTACATAATTCATATTCATTCATTTATAAGTGTTTTCTGTTAAACGATTTCTTATTGTGCAATAAAGTATTTGTAAACAAGACAAAAATAGATCGGCCAGTCGACAGGCTCCTTGTAATCGATGCTAAACACGAGCCTTATTACTTAACTAGCTTCTTCCCACGACGATCTTTTATTCCCTCGGGAAAAAAAACAACAGCCGTCTCAGAAAAAAACAAAAGTCAAATAAAGTAAACGTAATTACAAATGTAATAATAGGTTTACTTGAAGGAGGTTTTTATAAATAAAAATAGATTTAGCGAGCCTCAAGTCCGTAGGAAAAGAGCAATAATATTATGCTATTCTTTATAATATCCATTGAAATAATGATACAGATTCCCATATTGCTCGCCACATTCATCCCTGATGACTGCGATGGCATACTCATTAAAATCAACGTACCGGTTGGAATAAAAAAAGAGTTCATTTGCTACGAAAATATTTCGAATACTTTTTAT
This sequence comes from Acleris sparsana, assembly GCA_923062465.1. Classification (NCBI taxonomy): domain Eukaryota; kingdom Metazoa; phylum Arthropoda; class Insecta; order Lepidoptera; family Tortricidae; genus Acleris; species Acleris sparsana. Next base: position 5,215,345 of record OV281308.1, on the reverse strand, counting down.
GTGCATTTTTGTACAATCTGTGAACTCGTCCGCAGCACGGGTTTTTAAGTTTACGGCATGATTTTCAACTTTACTGTTCAACTACATGAAATGTTGTTTACATACAATTTTCTGATTTGCCCAAAGATCAACTGCTAGAGAAGGCCATATTAGGCATTAAGTTCACCAATTTGCCCAAGTTTGTACATTTTTGGAATAAAAATTAAATAAAACAAATAAATAAACATTGTGTCGTATTGCCCGTTAATATTGTTAAAAATAAAAAAATATATTTTATATTGTATTCTTATAAATTAAATACATGGTTTTAAGCTATTTGCTCGGTTTATAAGGGCTGAAAAAGTGTTGATAATAAGTACATTGACGTCTAGATTTTTATTTAAAGATACTGAAAAATAACTTTAAAAAAGCACTACATTTAAAAATAAAATTGAAAATAAACCTCTTTACAGACAAATGTAAGTTAATTTATTAGTTTTTATTATTTGTTTTCAGAGTAATTGATGAATATTTTTTCTTTACTAAGTAAGGCTAAGGATTCATTACGAGACTTTATAAATGTTTTCAAGAAAGACAATTTTTTTATTTAGTTGTTTATTTTTACTACTATCCCAGTTTAAAAGTTTTCGTGCAAATACATTTACTTCGTCCATCTTCGAAGTTTTTTAATTTCACTCAAACTACTTACTTTAAGAAAATAAACTTAAGAGAAAACATTATTCTCGCAAACCTATTCAAACAAAATTACGTTTGAATTTTTTAATACCTCGGATTTAACTGAAACTTTGCCAATATAAAAAGAAACACTACACTCGAAACTCTAATTAATGACCAAAATTTGACAGTTCCCATCTTGATTATTTCGATATTTCAACATTTTATCATAAAAACATGAATGCGAACTCGTGTAATTAATAATATTAGGGTAAATATATTGATAATAATACCTAAACCAAAATGCAGTAATCACAGGGAATGTGCGCCCGATCAGGTTAGAATTTTGGTATTTAATTAGATTTTCGTGTATAATTAATATTTTAGACCTTACAATGATGATTAAAACGAAAAAATCTATAGTTAAACTGCTTTTACTATTTACTAACTCCCTTTACTTAACTTTCTATTAATATACTTTAAAAGAACATTTGATAATGTTTTCACAAATAAATCGTCTGAGCTCACCCTAATCCCTTTTAAAGCCTGTTCCACACGCTCACAAAAGCATTATTAGCGTCATGTTTTGTCTATGCTAGTTTATGCACCCCTGTATTCTAAGCCTTATTGTTTCTGGATTTCAAATTGAATGGCCCATTTCCATAGATTTAGAGAGGGTGTTTAGTAGTGCTTTGAGTGTTGTTTAATATTTAGCTTATAACGAAGTGAATAAGTGTAACGTTACTGTTTGCAGAGGTATTAATTGTTGTTTAAAAAAAAACTCATACTCAGTTTAAAATTAAATAAACATTTTAGGTAAAAATAAATAAAGTTTTAAATGATTTATCTTTAACTAAACTTTAATTCTTCGTTTTTCTTATAAGGTTAAAATATGACAATTTTTTTTTTTTAATTCCTAATAACTTATCGATAATTTTAAATTCTTAGCTCTAGTTTTGTGTATCGTTTTGCATGACGAGATGACAATCTTATGATATGCAAACTTATTTTTGTTATAAAAAACAGAGAGGTTTAAAGAGAGACATTTAAAGGTAGGTATCTATTGTAAAGAAGACATTAAAATATTTATGCTGCCATTTATTTCTCCAACACTACGACAAATCTAGAAATAGCAACTTTAACAGTTTTAAAACTGAAATGTAAAATGTTAAGTTGTATAAATTATATCTTCACACAAACTGGCCAACTTGTCAAGCTCAAATAAAATAAAATCACGTAAATATTAAATTAATATCGCAAAACTCACTGCAAAGATAATAGTAAAACGTGGAAAAGTTCTAGAATTAAATCAGTCTAGACGTTGGTGTTATTCCAGTCTCAGATGGTGCGAACATTTTAGATGATTGCAGAATGAATGGAACTACACCACTGTGCAACTCTAGTCATTATTGTTAACGTTTCGAGAGTTTTTTTTTCAGGGCGTTTAGTTCATTTTTGTTTTAGATTTATTTCAGGTCATTGACATTCTGTCTGCCTTTGATATCGGCAGTGGAAAGGTAAAAATTATGAAACGCCAGTTTGGCTGAAAATGAGTTATAGGTACATTATAATTAAAAAACCGACCATGTGCGATTTGGACTCGCGTACCGAGGGTTCTGTCGTGGAAAATTTCTATAATAGAATTAATCGACGTTGACACTATTACAGTCATAGAAATGGTGAGAATATTTTGGACGATTGCAAAATGAACAGAACTAAACCACTGTGTAACTCTTGTCATTATTGTTAACTGTTCCAGACTGGTTTTTTTTTCAGGGCGTTTTAATAGTGGTTTTTGTTTAAGATTTATTTCAGGGCGTTGACGTCGGTCTGCCTTTGATATAATTAAAAAACCGGCCAAGTGCGAGTCGTACTCGCGCATTAGGGCTCCGTTTAAGGTTTCTTAGGCTTAAAATAGTTTTTAAACTTTTTTTTATGATTGTAGGTCAACGGTAAGTAGCCATCAGGTTATGTTCCCTTGCAAATATAAAAGTATGCTGAGTAGGGCTTGATACCTCCACGCGTCTGAGAAAAAAGGGTCTTGACAGACAGACAGATAAGTGTGCTATGAACGTTCCTTTTTCCTTTTGAACTAAAGAACCCTAAAAATTAATAAAAGAGTGCTACACAAAAATAATTTGAAATATTATATTGCCAGCTACAGTTTCCAATAATTCAAAGTGATATCTTCAAGTTCTAACAACAAAGAATCTCTTGAATTATATTCTGAAACAACATGAATCTTTAAATAATAAAGATTGACAGCGTTATTCAAAGCATTCAACCGTGAAATTACAGCGTGAATTAATTTAAAAGTTCAAGGAGCGTGTCCTTCTTTATATTAGTTAACAAGGGGTTCTCTCCCTTTATTTAGGTAGTCCTTATAAGGACTAAAAATAGCTGGTTATTTGCTTTACAATATAACAAGAGTAGCAAAAAATAAACAGACAAAAATGCTGAGATCCTAGTGAAAGACGATCTGTCTCCTGAAGATCAAGTGAAAAAGGGTGTCTTAAATTCTCCATTTATATTTACCCTTTTTTAGTACGAGTTAAATCAACTTACATCCGTAGGTAAATCCTTTTTTAATAGGCGTTTGTAATATTGTGTTTCGGTGTGGAGATAGCACCAGTGAAAATACTAGCTTAGAGACATTAGCGGCATTTACACGTAAAGTTCGTACCGCGGGAAACGCCACGCGACGTTCCAATCTTCGTTCCGCACCGTAATTTTTTTACCATTATACTATTACAGTTGCATTTACACGTACGGTTTGGAACGAAGATTGGAACGGCGCGTGGCGTTTCCCGCGGTCCGAACGTTATGTGTAAAGGCCGCTTTACCATCCTGAGGGCATTGGCACCATATTTGCGGTCCTAGAATTGCAACCAGATTTAAACTAGCAATCAAAATAACAGTAGTTGACTGCCTGTCTTACTCTCTTTTAAATAAGAAAAAAGACAACAAAATTGTGCTTCTTGCTCTAAAACTGAAGTTAAAGTAAGATAGAAATCAACTTCTGTACCCTTACCATGATTTACAATTACTGTACTCGATAGCGAGTCGCATGCTTTGTCCCTCGCACGCTACAAGAATACTACGAGGTCAACGAGAGATAGAGCAATCGACTCGCTAACGACTACGGTAATTGTAACTCTTGTAGCGCTTTAGACTGTAGCTTTTGGAATGAAAATGTGTATGGGTCACAGATCTCACTTACCATCAGGTGCTCGTTAGCCTACAAAATCCAAAAAAAAAAAAGTAAATGAAAAAAAGGTCGTTGTTAAAGAATCGGCTTTGATAAAAAGATTTGACTGATAATCTATTAACATAAAAAATAAAAAATAACCAGTTTACTGTCATAAAAATGAGATTTAGAAAGTAGATTCTAGAACCTAGGCCAACGCGTCGTCTGTGCCTAAATCCTCTTTTCCCTTTCAAAACTCATCCTCCGAACACCAGAAAAGCATCTACAATCTTCTTGTTTTATAAGTTCATGAACAGAAAACTTACCATCAAGTAATTAAGTCCGTCGCTAGCTTTTTACTCAAAAAAATAATCAAGCCGTATCCTTTCTCTGATTTGTATATTCAGCCTAGGTTTTTCTGTGCATCTGGATTTGCAAACATCTTTTGTTTATACGAGGTTCAAAATGATTTTTAATTAACGGGACAACTTTTGTTCAAAATATAATGAACAATGGCTTCACCTAGGGAATTTTAAACAAATTTAATTTCGAATCGAGGCCACTAATCCGCTGGCGGCATACGGCATACCATACATACGAGTATCCACCGAAACATGACCCCTGGCCCCACTTATTAACATTAGGATGAAACATGGAATTAGTGATTCGTTAGCAAATTGGGGGTCCTCATTAAAATGGACGCGTGATCACCCTTGTCATTACTAAATTAGTTCTATGAATCGAGAGGTATTAAAATTTTAGTAGTTTAGGGTGAAACTGTAGGGTGACGTGGGCTTTTAAAAGTTGTGGGACATTTTATTAAAGTCTGTCTTAATTATGGGGTTTCCTAAGGCTGTTCGAATTCTTAAGTATCGATTCCATCTAATTTTACAATTTTTTACCAATTATAAGTATAGTTGATTTGTATCAAAAAGGTTGGTTTGATTTTTTTTGCCGCTATCTTTAAAACAAGGTGTGTTGATTACATAATAATGACATAGCGTGAAGATAATTGCACATGTCTTAAAATGTTAACGATCATGATGATGTCGGTAAGAATTAAAATGCAGGCAGCTAAGTAAAAACAAAAACTAACGAACCTTTACCATTATTACTGTCTTATCACGTACTTATATAGTCCTTACTTAAATATTAAGTTATAGATTAAAATAATTAATGATTATAAATTGTAGAAATCACTACTCCCATCTATGCCCATTTCTTTTGACAAAAACTTTTAAAAATGCATAATCACGATAGTTTTTTTTTTTTTTTTTCAAAGTAGGTACCTAATAAATAGACAAATCCAAAGAAGTCGCTAGAATAATGGTCACCGTCCTTAAGATATAGAAGCCAAGGGGATCCAGAATTATATTCCGTTAGATTTATGGTCGCCGTAATGTATTGGAACAAATGCTTTGTTCCGCTGTTCAGATTAATTAAAAGCAGAATCTGATTTATCTGCTTTATTAGCCGAGGTGGAGGTTTAGATGAAATGACAAATGCTGTGTGAAAAACGGGATTTGGTTCAATACAAATCATTTTACTTTTAATTAAAAAAGGTAATTGACTTTTAGGGGTTTGATTAAAAAGGTTGTCATTCTTAACGTCATTTTTTTTTTCGTACAGGTGGGTTATTAAGGCAGCTCTATTGAAAATAAATATGTTTTGTTATAATAATGTTCCTGTCTTTTTCTTCCAAGTATCCCTCTCATTCTTTATATTGGTAACTACTTCCTTATTTCTCACATATCAATTAAAACAGTACATCCGTCTCTTAGGAAATAATATTAGGTATAGGGAGTCGACTCGTGATCGTAAGGTACCGAATTCGAATTCCTGCAGTCACCGCGTACGGTCAACAACTTTAATTATTCAGCACCTATAGAACCCTGTCGCAGAAATACAATCGTTAATTTTGAAGTGATTTATTGCTAAACTTATGTCAATATCATCGTGATGAAACCTGCACGTTCTACCAGCTGAGTGTGTAATTGCGTAATTGCACAAAATATCCCAAAGGGTCGAAATGTATCAGAAACAGATCCATTTTTATCCACTTCGAGAAACGCGACCATAATGCCAGCAGCTGTGACAGAAGCAAATGGCTATAAAATATTGCTAAGGATAAACTAACACATTCCTTTTATCAAACAACCGCATAAAATTCATTATTCAATAGCAGACATGTCGCGAATGAAACCACGCATCATAAACTGGTATTAATAATAGTTCTAATTTGTAAACTTGAATCTTTGGCTTATATCCAAGTTTCAGCACTTGATAAGTAAATCGGTTTTAATGCTTCGTACGTCAACTCCAGGGAATTATTACTTAGAAATGTTAAGTTAAATATTGGAGCTTGAACACGGTATAATTATTATTAAGTATTGAGCAGATAACATATTTTGTGAGAAATTATCCGCTTTATTACCTAAGGTTTTTATTTAAAAAAAAAACATTTCTATCCTAAACGCAATATGAACATAAAAATATATTTATTAGTACCGGTGAACTATGACCTTTTGCAGGTAATCCTTGATATTTAATTACAAAAAAACACGTTCCATCAATAGCTTTAAGTGTAATCCACCATAGAACCTTGTCACAGTGACAGATACAAATTACATGGGAATTAACCAGTGAATTAATGCGATAAGGTTCTTCAATTAAAGTCCGTGCCCATGCAGTCGACTACAAATAGATTTGACATTGTAATGATAAGGTTTTAAAGAGGAAGCAATGTTTATGTTACATTTCCATTTAGTGGGCTGTAGATTGATACTTTCTCATAACCTTTTAGCATTAAGAACTTTATCTCAGTATTCTGGGATGGCAACGCTTTTGCAAGCCTATTTACCGTTTTATCAAAGTATAAATAAATAAATAGTTTATCTTCGGTTCTTCAGGAGTTTCTGTTACCTATTGCCGCTCGGGCGCTAGCTTTGCGTCATTGTGAGCCACTTAATACTTAATACGCGCACAACCAAACCCGGCAACGGCACGTTCGCAACTAAACCGGCCCGGTCCGTCCTGTTCAGTTTGCTGGTGGGGGCTCGCGGCGCGTACGGTCGAGGCACGCACACATGCAAGCCGCGCCATATTATAGCTTTGTTTGAAGATGAACTACTGTTTATACTGTGGTTTAGTAGGGCTGTTACATTATACCTTTCTCATGTGGTACAAAAAATGATCTATCGATTCTTGACCATAGAATTTAAATAACAACAAATAATTGTTTACCATCCTTTATTTTTTTTTATTATATTGTTGTCCCTATGCAACTATGGAAATATTTACAATTGCTAACAAAACTAAACTGGCGTCGAACAGAGATTGTCCCAGCAAACATGTCGCGCCGCGTGTGAATAAATAAAACACGCCAGCTGGTAGCATGTGCATACAGACACTATTCTAAGCTTTAATATAACAACGAACAGTTGCACTGACATAAAAATATGTAACTAAACTTGAAGGTCTGTGGTGATAGGGTGGACTTAAATAAAACTAAGCATAGTAATGATGAAAATAGAAACAGCTGTCCTTACAGACGTTGTCCTATCATTTTTGTGTTCATAAAATGGCCTCCCCCAAGGTGGCAAACCTTGCCCAGACCTATACTTGGACTTGCACCGCTAGAATCCAACGGTTTCCCACAACCTTAGCCACGTCGTAGGTCCACCTTGTTGGAGGCCTACCAACGCTGCGTCTTCAGGTACGCGCACGCCACTCGAAAAGACTTTGACCCTATCGGCCAACTGTTCAGCGAGCAATGTGAGCCGGCGCCGCCCAGGTAAAGAACGTTATTATAGGATTACTAGAGGACGCCCGCGACTTCGTACGAGTAGAATTAGTTTCCCGCTACTTCTTCCCGTTGGGAGTCGACTTACGGAAAATGCTTTCACAGTGCACGACGTGGGTAAGACGTCATAAGGAACCTACGTGCCAAATTTGGAATCTCTAGACCCAGCACTTTGGCCTGGCGTTGATATTTCAGTAATTTTCTTCTTTTATATTATATAGATTACGAACATAAAACAATTAGCCAAATCTTGTCCAGCGTCTGTCGAGTGATGAGCTTACCATAACCATCTAATAACATTATTTTTTTTAAAGTACATTTATGAAAAATTGATAGGTCAATATTGCCAAGCATCAGCTTATTTAGATGATGATTCCTAAAGCCTTTGAGAGTCGTCTGTTATACTTAAACGTCAGAAAATATTATTTGTTCCTAATTTGAATGCTAATCCATAGAGAAAAGATACCAACTCGAACAGTTCCAGTAAAAAAAGTTCCTTATCTCTAAGGAATAAGATGAGAAAATGTCTTTGACGACGACCGTATATTGTGAATTGATTAAGCGCCTTGATTTCATATAATAATATAATATACCGAAGAAGATCAGTTAAATTTATTAAGATTTTTCGATTTCGGTGTCACACTCATTATAACAGGCTGAGATAATCTGGTCTTCGGTGACAAATGTTTTTAGGGTTCCGTACCAAAATGGTATAAAAGGGACTTCGGTATCTGTCTGTCTGTATGTCCCAGAAGTTTTTCTTAACTATAGAAGCTTGCTTGCACTCATCTGTTTCTAAATAGTAAAATTAATATAAAATATACTTTTCTAAATAAGTATTTCCCGCTAGTGTCTGATTCCCTGCCGAAGACACACTCGCTACTTGTTTATGGTTGTTTCTGTTTTAACTTTATTTTTTATTTTTCTGTATTTTTTGTGTGTATAGTGAATAAATAAATGTATTTTACTTTTTCATTCTTTCTTTATTTGGGGTTGAAAAACTGAAGTGATTTTGTGTGAATATTACAAATATTTGTTTCTAAGTCTTGAACAAAACACAGTTTATAAATTTGTGTCTATTTCTCTAAATCATCTGTTGTTATCATTGTTTACAACCCATAATACAAACCTAGAGCTTAGTTTCTGACTAAGACAATTTGTGTGACATTGTCCCCTAAAAATTGTTTAATTGCTAATTTATAATTAAAATAAATAAAAACCCAATTTGTAATCCTAACTGGGAATCGAACTCGGGAGGCAGAGTTAGCATTACTAGGGTATTCGCGTGGAAAGTATTAATTTCAGTAAAACAAACGACTTCCTAATCTAATTTCATCGCTGACCACACTAGAATACATTTAGTAAATAATATGTTGTTTCACAAATAAATCACGTCACCAGAATGACAAATGGCCACCGGCTGTGGCTTGTTTTAGTTATTTAAACCATTAATTAATGTTTTGCTCCATAACGTTAGTGAAAACTTGGTAGTTTGTCTTTTATGATATAAAGTTGTAGTAAATCAATAATTAGATAGATAAAAACCCCCGATATAACGGTGACCCCTTTTTCAGAGTTATTATCTTTTTAATGGCCCAACCGATTTTTATGAAACCTAGCAAAGAACCACCGCTAGAAAACATGCTTTCAAATAAAAAAAGGAAAAGTTCAACACACGCACACATACACACATATACACACACGTAATCATATCATATAATTATTAAATATTACAATAACACAAAACACAATACACAAACCAATAAACAATTTGAATTTGAATTTGAATTTGAAACACAAAATTATCACTGGATTTGTCTAATATCGTCTTGGTCTTGATGTTATTCACTGTTGCCGCTGCTAGAGTTACTGCTGTCGGTGTTGTTATTTGTTGCTGTTGTTGTTAGAGTTGCTGCTGCTGGCGGTGCTGCTTCTGTTGTTACTGCTGCTGATGTTGCTACTGGTTAACTGATCTGGCTGGTTCTGGAGATTTTTGGTTGCCGGTTTGTCGTGTATGGAAAAACGAGTCGATTCTTCGTTACCGGAGAGCCATTTCTGACGGTAGGATGGTAAGTACCTATCTGGGAGACTTAAATAAATCGCATTCTTCAAAATATTATATTATGTAAATAGATGGAATTGTAACAGAATTATTTCATTATAAAAAAAAATAATTAAATGGAATGAAACAGCGAGACACGGGACCCGTGTCTCGTCAAAAAGATAATCTCAGAGTCATCTCCTCGATCGATATATTAAATGGATCATAAACAATTTTGAATTTAGAAAGATTAAAACGAAATGAAAGAGTGGACAGGAACGTAAAAAGGAGGTTGTAACAACCTCGTTACACACGTACACTCACACGCACATGCACACACAACTTTTTGCATCAGAATCGTAAATTAATTATTAGTAGCACTCATAATCCTTACGTATTTCGCGCTTCAACCACAGTGTACGGATCGGGATGACACTTGGCACACGTATAGGTTAGGTCCTGGTCACTACCACCTGGGCATAGTATAAATAGAAACGTAGTTCGTCTTCAGCCCGATGACAGATCTGCTACCTATTGCCGCTCGGGTGCTAGGGTTGCATCGATGCTTTATACGCACGCCATTCAAACGCAGCGACTGAACCGGCTCGGTCCGCCCTGTTGGGTTTGCTTTGAAGACAAACTACTGTTTATATACAGGGGACACGGTTTCTGTAGGAGAATGTATCGAAACTTTGTATGTGGTGGTTGTCTTGCACTGTCATAGGAAAGTATATATATATATATATTTTTAATATATATACATATTTTATACATATTTTTTTATTACTACTACTTATTATACTATGAAAATTCTTAGTTTTGACACATTTTCTTGCACAAGCTACGCTTGAATGTTTTTTTTATTTTTTTATTTTATGTTAAATTCATTGATTTATATCGTGCTAGGTTAAGCTTTATAATTCGACGCCCCCGAACAATAAGTCGGCAATGTGATATTATGGACATTTTATTGTTATGCGAAATTCGGAATCAACGGGTTAGAATACATCTTATATATTTTTTTCAGATTTTTTTTAATGTAATTTTAGAAGATATTAAGAATGACGTTTTTATTGTAGGGAAACTGCTATTTCAAAATGCTACGAGAAAAGCGTCGCTGCACATCAATACAAATGCATTTATTATTTTTATATTTGGTAAAATGCGATTACCGATTTATTGGCGTAAATATTTTTATGAAGTTTTTGGTAAACAATAATACTGTATTTAATTTAATAAACTTAACACGGCATTAGCTACTAACAAAGTTTTAAAGGGAAATAATTCGTTCGTAAATATTCGTAACAATTACTTGCGTACTATTTTAAAGCCAAATCAGATCATGTCTCGAACCGTTACCCACAATACCGTCTTTGTTTTTGCCGCTCGGCCATCGTAAGGTACGTTTATCTCTGTCTTCGATAAGACATTAGAAAGTAATAGATACTTGCCACGCTCCCTCACGTGTCTGTTCTCGCACCGGCAACGCGTAATGTTTGTTTACATAAACAGTTGCAAATTTCTGTTGACCGAAAGTGACGTATAATAATAATTGATCGGAGCGTCTAGTTAAAAAAAAGTGCGTTTGTGTTTACGTGTCAGTGACGAAATAAAAAGTGGTTTCTTACCTGTGAATCTATTGAGTATGTTACCTACCAATACGTATAAATAATTAATAATTAGGTACTATGGAACCGAGAAGGTACAGAGTTTTAAAAAATGCTCGTGTTAAACGGATGCTGCTTATGGTTGATAATGCCCAGAGTAAGTACTTACGCTATCAACAGTTTTGTTTAGATAATATGTACCTATAATGATAATGTTCATATTAAGTAAGTTATTACCTATGAAAGTACAGTATTTTATGTTTAATATTTAAGATAAATAATGAATCAGGGGGGAGCAGACACTTATCGCTTGTATTATTTCAGATGAAACTGCAAAATCTGATGCACATTTTATCAATAATCTTAAACCCAAATATAGGTAAATAAAAATAATCGCCGAAATATAAATACGCACACACTTCCGGACAATTGTACGAAATTGTTTTTTTTTTATGTGTTCGTTGTTGTCAAGACATGTTTTGTATGAAAGAAAAAAAAATCCACCGGGAAATTTGAAAATTTGCAGCTGGGGTGAAGCTGCTGGTGGACCGCTGTAGTATTTTATCAAATTTTTGCAAAGGAAGTAAAGTTATCTTACCGTGGTTAAAACACTTGGCTAGTTTCCAATATTTTGACAATGTTGCCAATTGAAATCATCACGATCACGGCATAACTGAAGTCTGCGGGTAAACTGACAGTTAGGAATGGCCAGTCTACCCTCTTTTTAGTATAAATAAAAATGAAATGCCAAAAATTTTGTACGGTCATAACCTCCAAACAACTGCTCCAAATTAAAAAAACAACCGGTCAAGTGCGAGTCAGACTCGCGTACCGAGGGTTCCGTACAAAAGCACAGTAGGTATTATTATATTCTAATACAATGGTGACCCCATCTTTTAGAGCTGATGTCTTTCAAAGTACCCGACCGCTTCTCATAAATCCTAGTTTATAACTACCTGCTGTTAAATAAAAAAAACAGCATCCAAATCGGTTCACCCGTTTAAGAGCTACGGTTCCACAGACAAACACACACACATAGCGGTCAAATTCACCTATAACTTCCCTCTTTTTGCGGCAGGGGTTAAAACCAGTGATCCCAACTTATTACCGAATAAAATTCTTCGGAAAACAGCGTCCGCAGCATTTTGTAAGCGTAGTCTATTACGGGCAGTGCTTTAATTTCTTTATTTCCAGCAGTTTTCTGCTCGGCTTAGTGCAGCCGGACTTTGGCCCGTGGCTAGGGTTCAATCCTTGATGCACACGATAAAAAGAAGGCTCGAGTGGACTTACATGAACAACACGGCTACTGATCTTCATTGATTTGTGTTATTTGCTCTTTGCACAGTTAATACAGGTTTTTAATCCAGGGGGCCTAATATTCGCGTGACAAAATGTCGATAAAATATCCGTCACTTTTTGACATGTATATAAATAAGTACGAGAGTGAGGGATGCTTCATCCACATTTTCTGGTGCGATAAACGCAACCATACTAGGCCAGCCCTTAAGGTGCGATTCGCTAGGCAAAGAACCGGTCAATTGCGGGTCAGACTCGCGCACTGAGGGTACCGTCCTACCTGGTGTTTGGTGTAAGACTTAAGCCGCACCAAATATCATGATGCTTGTATTTTTTACCATTTTAACGATAGATATGTATTGTATGGGAACCCATTCTTCACAGCACCATCCCACCCCCTATCTGTAACGGTTTAAAAGACAAAGATCTTAACAGTAGGACAGACAGACGGAGGGGCGGATGGACAGTGTAGGCTTCGCAAAAGAGCCTGTTGGGTGCGGAGCCCTAATAATGAAGTATTTGGGCGATACATCGTGAGGATAATAAAAAAAAAAAAAAAAGATTATTTATTTAGGTATTACCCATCAATTCATTAACTATACTACAAACATTTAACATTTAATTTAATTAATTAATTAATTAATTTAATTTAATTTAATTTAATTTATAATAATAATTTCCTGAGCAAACTTCGCTCCCAAAATAATGGAAAAAGTTCGTGCACGCCTGAACAATACTGTTGCCCGATCCGCTCAGCCTCGCACCAAATGACCAACGTCTCTTTCGCAATACGGCGAAGAAGTCATCCACTCTGTTCACGGCAAACATGCCGGACGCGCTACACCGCCACGGCAACCGCAGCATCGCTCGAAACGCGTTGTTGTACTGAACTCGAAGTCGGTCAAAAGACCGCTTAGTGTACTGATACCACAGCTGGCTAGTGTAGAACGCCTGACAGTAGAATAGTTTATCTATGCGGTAAGCCTAGTTATTAGATTGTGTAATAAGTGCGGGTATTTTCTTCCTGAATAATACGAACCCTCTGCAGCGGAAGGATAGATACGCAACATCCCGGAATAGCAAAATCCCAGATTAGCAGAAGCGACAGATTAGCATTAAGGCAGATTACTTACTGTCGTGATCATATAAGATACACAGTCAAGATAAAAAATAGGGGCCACCTATATATTTCTGCTTAATCGTAATTTATAAACACAAACTATTGATAACTATTTCCAATTATTGATATTACGCATCTTTCGCTATTTAAGCCTCTTTAGTGCTAGTGTTTAAATTTAAATACTGTCCTTAAATACAAGTAAAATTTGAATTAAAAAAAAACCGAGTTCAGGTTAAGAATTCTTTGACATTAAATGATGTTGTATTCTCTAAAATGTCACTAAAGGAGTAATTTATTTTTGTCGAGTTGCCTAGTTTATTCTGTTGTGTTAATAATGCCACGATTACGAAGACATATGGACCCGATAACTTGTACCAGGGCCGTCACAATGATAGCTGAAGGTCATTCGCAGCGATTTGTGGCTTCCTCGCTACGGTTTTCTCGGAGAGCCATCCAAAATGCATGGCATCGCTTCCAAGAGACTGGTAGTGTTGCAAGAAGACCTGGTTCAGGCAGAGTTCGTGTGACTACGGCCCAAGAGGATCGTTACATCCGGTTAAGTTCACGACGGGAACGCTCAGTAACGGCTCGCAAGTTACAAAATCGCTTACGGCTTACGACGGGTACTCGTGTTAGTGACCAAACAATACGAAATCGGCTGCATGAAGACCAGCAATGGTCTAAACGACGTGTTGTACGAATTCCTTTGACTAGGGTTCATCGTGCAAGTCGCCTAAGTTTCTGTCGGCAATATTTGAATTGGGACATAAATCAGTGGGGATCGGTGCTTTTCACAGATGAGTGTAAAGTTAATTTTTTTAGTGACGATCGACGGATTCGAGTATGGAGACGACGCGGCGAGCGATTTTCGGAAGCTTGCATCCACGAAAGTGATCGTTTTGGTGGTCCCAGTGTTATGATTTGGGGTGGCATTAGCGTACACGGCAAAACTGAGCTCGCCATCTTAAATCAGGGCACCGTAACTGCTCAAAGTTACATCGAGGAAGTCGTCAGGCCTCATGTGGTTCCTTTTGCACAACGAGTGGGTCCTGACTTCATCCTGATGCAAGACAATGCCCGTCCACACACAGCTCGGGTTACTCGGACTGAACTTGAAAACTCTGGTATCTCGGTGCTACCGTGGCCAGCCAACAGTCCGGATTTTAATCCGATAGAACACCTGTGGGACCAATTAAAACGAAGGATTAGAGAGAGAGAGCGAGAGGTTTACAACCAACAGCAGCTCATTAACGCTCTGAAACGTGCATGGGAAGAGATACCACCTGAAAACGTGAGGAACTTGATTGAGAGCATGCATTCTAGGCTTCAGGAGTGCATAAACAAGCGAGGAGGACATACACGTTATTAAAGATTTAAAAAAATATGCAATTACCTTTATTTTTTTATTTTTTGCGAAGTGTTTTTATTTGGTGTTATGTTGATGATGGACTAATTTAATTTAATCTGGAATAATCAAAACAAATGCTAACTTAATTAAACGAATAATTTGCCTAAACGAAAAGAAAAGCTTTGTTTTATTGTCACCTTATAAAAAAATAACACTAACTATTGTTATTTTCATGTTACATATAAAATACTAAATGGCCCCTATTTTGTTTTGAGTAGTATATATTATATTTATAGTTCAATGTGACATGTACTTGTTTTTCTCATAAAATACATTTTCCTCGGGGGGCCATTTGCAACGTTAAAAGATGGCGGATGTGTAATCTGTTTTAGTTTTGTATTTTTGTGTATTTAGGTGTTCAAAGTTCTTTTCTGATAGTGATTTGTGTTTTTAATGCCTTTGTGTTGCACAGTAATAGAAGACTTGGACTTATTTCGTGTATCTGGGATCTTACTTCTCGTTTCAAGTGTACTCGCAGTGGTACAGAGGTTAAAACTATTTTATTTATTATTATATATAATTTATTGAAGAAAAATGAGAGCGGGACCACAAATTGGCCTTGCTACAACAAAAATTCCTTTTAGCTTCGGTCTTGATACATTCCACTAAGAAATGGTGCATATCCTCTACCTTATTACACTCTACACAATGGACTGTCAACTTTTTTCATCAAAAAACCTAACTTATTTAGTGGAATATGTCCAGACCGAAGCCTATGTGCTAAGACAATTGAAGAACGTTTTAACTCTATATTACAAAACCAGGGCACTCGGTGGCTCACTTTGCAACGTACCATATTCCTTTCGTTTTGGCGCGTTCATCAAAATATAATTTCGAAGTCTCAAACCATTCCTTTTTAAACTTTAAGAAAGTTTCAAAGTACATAGGCTTAACAAAAACCTCTGAACCGTTTACCAAACCGCTTTTGGCCATCCTGTCAGCCACCTCATTGCCTGTTAAGCCCGGAAGGCTATCTTGCTATATGTGATTTGTGTCCCGAAAAAACAGAATTTAACGAATTTCAAACGTATTTCAATAACCAGTGAATCCTGAAAATCACAAAGGACTTACTTTCTTATTTCTTTTACACTATGTCATTTTATTATTTCGATATCATTCAATATTGCACGGTTACTTTAATAATGTTCTTATTATATTCCCCAGAACAACAAAGTTATTATACAATGCAGTCATTTTGCCTGGTTTTAAATTACTATAAAAACCTTAGTAATGACATATTACGTTTAGCCCTTCAAACAAAAAACATCGTTATAAATGTCCATAATAGGCAGTTACAAATCAACACTTCTAACAGATTTCCCACAATAATCCAGTAAGTCACTAGTACTGGGAATAAATTTTAACTCATTATCTGTAAAATGCATTTTCTCTCATTGCTTAATACTGAACGCGTAATATAAAGTATTAATATATTAATTATATTCCTTAAAAAAAATGCTTTCTTTTGATATATCAATGTCTTTAGTACTCCAACCGGTTGCAAAGATATTCAACAAAACCAGTATATATTTTTTCCTGTAAAATTTACTTTTTGCGATTACCGACTTATTGTTCGGGGGCGTCGAATTGTATAATATCATAAGTAGTACCTTTTTTAAAAAACGACTGACTGTTGAGTTTCTTGCAGCGTTTCTTCTCAGCAGTGGTCTCTTGCGAAGCGCTGGTAGATTTTGACGTGTAAAAGTGCCCGTGCGGCCTACTTACTGAATAAACATCTTTTATCTTTTTTTTTTACTGAGAACTAGGTTAACCGCGTTGTTGTTTAATAAATATCATTGCAAAGTTTCAAGTTACCTCGTTGTGTTATTGTAAAAATTGCCTCCATTTTTACCTACAAACTTTTTCATGATCGAAAAACCAGTGCGATCTAAAAATAAAAAATAAAGAATCGGGCCAGAGAATGTCGGATCATACACATTGTAGGGTTCCGAAGCTTCGAAAATACCAAAGAACGATCTCAAAAAAACAACATACGTATTGTATTTATGAACTCATTTTCTATTTAAAGTTATTTGATGCTGTAACTAACTACATGATTTTAAGTATCATTTTAATCGCCCGTATATCATTAACTAATGAAATCTACGTAGTCGAAACAGTTATTCTTTTTAAATAGTTATTAGTTTTTGTTGTTTTGGCATTTGTTGGGGAGGGGGACACTTGACTCAAAAATTTACTTTGAATATTAATTCTTAATATTTCACAAACGGATCTCGTAATCGAAAAAAATGTATTCACAAAGCCGCAATATTTTTGAAAGACCTAAATTTCCAACAATACTTGGGGTAGGTACACAGAAAAAATCAACATCATTACGTTAAGATCAGACGAGGTAAAAAAACATTTTATTTTACCACTTTCTCGGCGTGACTTAAAATGTATATTCATGCCAAATAAAAGCTTTCTAGAACTAAAAATCTCTAAACTAAACTGCGGCCTGACGGACATGACGAAACTATATGGGTAAGTTTGACAACGGAACCCTAAAAATGGATATGGGTATAGCAAATATACCTATATACGAATAAATTCAGCCAGCATTCAATTTTTCGTAGCGTTCCCAATAAAATCTTTTGAAATGACTCCAACAAAACAAAAAACATTTTTAATAAATAAAAAGCAAAATCCTAGCAGATGTTCGGTATGTTTTTTACTTTACAATTCAAAACAAATACCTACAAACAATGAAGTTTGTTTAAACCGTTTATTTTTATTCCCTTAGGCGCTATTTCACATCGCGATTGTGGTAATATAACTGTTAGTAAATTACTGTTTTAATGAAACGCCGTAATAATATCACTGTATGAGGATTAGGTGCGTTTTTGATGGATTTTTAACCTTATTGCGTATACAAAAACGAATTCCAATAAAGTGGAAATGGATTTGGATTGATAATTCTTTTATCGTATTAAAATAAAATTACCATGATAATGGACTTTTATTTGATTTGCTCAAAGTTATATGTTTAACTTTGATTAATTTTAATTAATAACTATTTAAACCATATAATAACTCTGTTCAGACAACAATGCACCTCAATTGAAACAGTAAGTGATGTCATTACGACTGCACAACTGTTGGATTATGAGTTATTTTATCGTCAATTTAAGAGGGGGGTAACTAAATCGAGTTGGGGCTTAAATTACTAGTTTCGCTTGCTTTATGATTACTAAACAACCATGTAAAGTTAATGCAGTAGGGACGTCAGGAGGGTAACTATCAATTATCGATAAAAAGGGTACGAGGGATAAAAATTCAATAGCCAAAGAATATTCAGCTGGTATGTTTGTAACTAGGTTGCAATTTCTACGGGTGTTTTGTTTGAGATATCGCCATTAAGCTTAGTAGGGCAGAATTTTAGACAACTTTTCTTGCTTCTGGTTGTTATTAAGTACCACCTATTTTAGCCACTATAGCAAAGCAGAAAAGGCGAGAGATATTTTATAGGTACTCTTATTTATTTATTTCGTCAAAGCCCTGAGGTGTTGTTGGTTTTGTTTTAGTTTCCAGCATGTTGTGTTTCGTTGGATCATGTAACGAAATGTTAAATCTAACATGGCTGATACGACGCGTATGAATGTAGGTAATTGAGTAAACGGTATTTCAAATGTCTTGGGTAACACAAAATTTTGACGCCAATCGTAAAATAATAATAACTTTGTGTGAATGAAATTGCATCACTTGATTCTTGTCATATAATAAAAATAGTACGGAAGGTAAGGCCTGGTTAAAGGAACAAAAATGTTTAAATAATGTAATTTTAGCATTATATTTCTCTATCTTATTTTCACGGGTCCGTTTTAGCTTTTTGTTCTTTTTTGTATTAAATCAGTTATTTTATATTAAAAGTGTTCTGTTTTAAATACCAAACTTTGTCAATAATGAATATTTTCTACTTCGCTAGGTAATTTAATTAACTCACAAAAAACAAGAAACTAAAAATACTTTGTATAACACATTTAAATAGAAGCCAATTGTCAAAGTCAACGAAATAAAACAAAAATAAAACCTAACAGCGGTAAAAAATCCCACCATTATGTATTTACTTCCCTCCGCATGGTTACCGTGGCCGCATGGGGTGGTTTTAATATTCAAACACCTCTGTTTTCATTCAGAGAATCAATATTGTCCTTCAATTCATTTTTAACCGGGAATTGAAAATATAATGCTGTATTACACACTTAGCACACGGAGTAAAGTTACAGTTAATGATTGGTCATATTTCAAGTGATTTTAGGCAAAATATTACACACAAACTAGTAAGTACATGAAAAAAGATAAAAAAAAACACCAGGATATTTATTTATTTCTTTTCGGCATCTTTGTTTAATTGATCAAATTTTCCTTTCATTTTCTGTTAATTCTTACCAAAGATTGCTAAACTCAAGATCTGTCACTGTAAATATGTAAAAAAAACCTAATATAATTTAACTGTTCAGAGTATCGATATTTTACACACCACATCATTAATTTCACTAATTTAAGTATACCTTGCCGTTGCGCGCTACCACGCAATTAAAAATAAAAGGGTTATTTCAGAAATAGATTTTACGCTCCGTAATTGCACGTTACGCTTCGATTTATGTCTCTTAACTGTCAAAGTAGGCAGGTTCGATTGACATAATTATAGTACAGCCAGTTGCGAAGGTGAATATAATTTACACGAAACCATTAAACCACCCTGTATTTATGTGACCCTAAGGAAAATTCAATAACACATTTGATTGATAATTTGTGTTCTAAGTTCCCGAGTCCTAGATGTTTCTTTGTAAAGTCAACGTCAAAAATACGTTTACTTGACATTACCAAATGATTATTTGTGTTGAAGTACTAGCGCCTACAGAAGTTCTACCGCAAACTTTCACTCCAACTCGTCATAACCTTAGATTAAGTTAGAATAGGTTACTTACTTCACTTACAACATTTCTGTACGACTGAAAGGTCTATAAAAAACATTGGCTCAAAAATAAATACGATTTTAATTCAAAACCTGAAATTAACTCCCCCACATGGTCCTTCGGAACTGGATATATGAAAATTACCAGGAATATATTTAAATTGGAGTTAATTAGTGAAGAGTTAACCTAATTGTACTGGACGCACTCTCAGGACAGAGGAAGTTCGTCTTCATCCTAAGAAGTATAGTCGGGATCCAGCAATTATTGAACAATAATACCGGAATCACAGTGATAAAGTGTTATTTTCTATTAATTTTAACCCAACACTCTAAATCAGGTATAACTTATCGTATTATAATCACTCTGACAAGGTTAGTACATGTGCTTTTAACTATACCATTAATTTAAGTTTCAACGTTAAAGTTAATTGTTCCGTTTTGAACTTATAATAATAATAGCGAGTTTATTATTAATTTAATTTAATTCAGATAAAGCAAAACGTTTATTTTGTCACTCTTGGCTTGTTGAGATAGGTAAATAGGCTGCAATTAAAAAATAGTAAGCAGTTATATATATATATTAACCATTTAATTAAAGTCAGTTCAATAAATGTTAGTAATTATACAATTAACAAAAGTAATTGATGTTTAAGTAAATAAAATTAAAACTAAAACTAGGTATTCGATGTTACGATTAAATTACAACAAAACTTATGATCCTAAATAAATAACTTGTAATTTAAACTTAGTTATTAAAGCATTCGGAACTTATAGGTTAGGTATTATATGCATACTCGTATCTGAACCTTTTGTTGTATAAATTCCAGGTTGATATAACACTCGTCCCTCAGAATGGCCGATGAAAAGGAATTGATCAAAAGGCGTGGTAGTTATAAAGGGCAATTAACTACATTTTCAAATTATTTAACAAATTTGGATGCTTCTTCATTGACTACAGCAGAGGTGAACGAGTTGCAGTTGCGTATCGGTAAGATAGACTCGTTGTATGTGCACTATGATGATGTCCAGATGAAGCTTGAGTGCATGGCTGATAATATGGAAGCTCGAATTACCGAGCGAACAGATTTCGAGTCCCAATATTATAAATTGCTTTCCCAAGCTCAAGATATACTAGCTAGTTGTCAAAAGAAACAGGATGCGTTTGGGTCTGCCGAAAGCGAACGTGGATCACGCTCCGGCAGTAATCACAAGCTTGTCAAGCTACCAACTATCCAGCTTCCTAAATTTGCAGGTTCCTATGACAATTGGTTGGAGTTTCGTGATACGTTTGCCAGCCTCATTCATTCCAATGACGAGATAGATGATATAAATAAATTTCACTACCTTAGGGCTTCGTTGGAGTCGTTTGCAGCAGTGGTCATTCAATCCATTGAGTTCTCCGCTAAGAATTACACTGTAGCGTGGCACCTTTTAAGCGAACGGTTCAATAACAAGCGTCTACTACTACAAAATCATGTCTCAGCTCTGTTTAATATCGAACCTATAACAAAAGAGTCATCATTTAACTTAAAACGGGTCATTGACCAGGTTAACAAAAACTTGCGCTCATTGGAGTCTTTAGGCGAGCCAGTTAAACAATGGGATACTCTGCTTATTCACATCGTTACCCAAAAACTTGATGCTAAAACATTTCGTGAGTGGGAAGAGTACAAAGGCCGCTTAGATAAAAACAAAGCGATTAGCTTCGATACTTTCTTAAAATTTATACAAGATCGGGCAGATTTACTGGAAACACTAGAATTGTCAAACAATAAAGCGAATACACCGTGCAAGACACCGCACAAGATTAAATCTATGATATCGGTACAGGACGGTAGGAATAATACTAATAATTCACCTATGAGATCTTGTCCGAGTTGTAAGGGTGATCATTGTTTGAGCAATTGCGCACAGTTTCTAGCGCTTAGTAACGCAGCGCGGCTGCAATTATTGCCGAACTATAAGGTTTGTTTTAACTGTTTTCGAGGTGGTCATTACGCTAATCACTGTAAGAAAACTGGATGCAAAGTATGTAAACGAAAACATCACACATTAATCCATATAACTGAGTTCAAGCCCAGGGCTGTTGTGGATGGTAACAGCTGTACGTCCGTGCTGAGCGGTGGCGAGCACGTGACTGCACTCACGCCGGCGGCGCCCGCTCGTTTCGTGGCCGCCGGCGTCGAGCCCCGTATGCCAGTAACGTTATCTGCGAATCTCGGAACCTCTTCATCCTGACATGGACGGGACGTGCTGCTGTCTACTGCGCTTATTAAATTATTTGACGTAAATAATAGCGAACATATTGCTCGCGCAGTTCTAGACAGCGGCAGCACGTCTTGTCTAATCACAGAAAAAATGTGCAACCGGCTTAATATAACGACCGATCTTGTAAATAAATGTGTACAAGGCATTAACAACACGTTATCGCCTATAGGTAAAATGTGTCGAGTTTCGATGAAATCATTAAATGATTCATTCTCGTCACACTTACAGTGTTTTGTTTTGCCGTCCATTACGGATGATATTCCCCATAGTCAAGTTAAGTTGTCAAACTTATGTATTCCATCGGATATTTCTTTAGCAGATCCTTATTTTCACACGCCAGCTGAAGTAGATTTAATAATTGGCGCTGATCTGTTTTGGGATTTATTAGGTTCGCAAAAAATTAAGTTAGGCGACGGTTTACCGATACTCTGTGAAACCAGACTGGGTTGGCTGGTTTCAGGCCCAATTACAAGTAGCCATGTATCGTCGTTGCCAGATAAAATTAAATGTAATTTTGTAACCGTTTCGGAATCAAAAACGACTGAATCGTTTAAGGATGTGGACGACATCCAAAACCAATTAATGCGTTTTTGGCAGCTTGAAGAAGCTCGCCCTCAGTCGTCCCATTATTCTCTTGAGGAGAAATTATGTGAAGAACATTTCGTGGCTAACACGACTCGTTTAGAGAACGGAAGCTTTTGCGTGCGGGTGCCGCTTAAGCAAAACCCTCTAGTATTAGGGCAATCCTTTCAGCGAGCTAAACATTGCCTTTTATCACTGGAGCGCAGATTTAAACAAAGACCATCGTTTCAAATGATGTACAAAGACTTTATGTCGGAGTACTACTCATTAGGTCATATGTCCAAAGTCGAGCTCGCTGAGTTGGATCATACCACTTACTTTATTCCCCACCATGGTGTTGTCCGCGAAAGTAGTACCACAACCAAGTTACGAGTCGTGTTTAACGCCAGTAGCCCCACGAGTTCAGGCGTCTCGTTAAATAATCTACAGATGGTTGGGCCCACTGTTCAAGACGACCTGTTAGGTATACTTCTCCGCTTTAGGTTTCATAAATACATCCTATCAGCTGACGTCGAAAAAATGTATAGGACGATAGCATTGCATCCTGATGACCGCAATCTGCACTTGATTCTTTGGCGAGATAGTCCTTCCGATCCCCTTCAGGTGTATAGATTAAATACAGTCACCTACGGGACCAGTAGTGCTCCATTCTTAGCAACTAGATGTCTTAAACAGATAGGCTTGGAATCCAAGGATGCTAACATTAGGGATGTGATAATTCACGACTTTTACGTCGATGACCTTTTAAGTGGAGGGGATAACTTAGATGACCTGATCAGGCTTCGCCAAGGAATCAGTGATGCACTTGCTACAGCATGCATGCATTTACGGAAATGGAGGTCCAATAACCCGCGATTGATGGATGCGTCGTCTCGACTCTCAGTGGATTTAAATATGGGTACTACGGAGACAAGTAAAACTTTAGGTCTAGGTTGGCATTCAGATACTGATCAATTGCATTTTCCTGTTACCCCATCGGTATCAAACGGTAACACCAAGCGCGACCTGCTGTCGGTGATTGCTCAAATCTTTGATCCCTTAGGTCTGCTAGCTCCATTTGTCATTTCAATGAAAGTGCTTATGCAAAGATTGTGGCTACTTAAATTATCATGGGATGAGCAACTACCGCCAGAGGTCACGAGGCAGTGGGAAGGTATTATTGCAAGTTTACCAGTTCTTTACACGATTCGTGTTCCACGAAGGGTGGTGTGTGAGTCTTGTGAGCAACTCGAGCTGCATATTTTCACAGATGCGTCGGAACGAGCATATGGGGCCTGTGCATACGTTCGTAGCATAGACCCTAATGGTAAAGCTTTGGTACGACTGCTTATGGCAAAAAGTCGAGTTGCTCCCATAAAACCCGTAACTATCCCAAGGTTGGAACTGTGTGGTGCATTAGTTGGAGCTCACCTATACGAGAAAATCATCAACTCACTCAGAGTTCAAGTCAATAAAACAGTCTTCTGGTCTGACTCCACGATAGTTTTAGCATGGCTGAGAATATTGCCCACAAAGCTTCAACCATTTGTTCGTAATCGGGTTGCTGATATTGTGGAGATCACAGGGAACTGTACATGGAGACATATCCCCACTGATCAGAACCCTGCTGATCATTTATCCCGAGGAGTTGACCTTAACTCGATCTCATCTCTCGAGATGTGGTGGTCAGGTCCAGAGTTTTTGAAGTGTGACGCTTCAACTTGGCCTTTAAACCCAGGTACACATTCAATATCACTACCTGAGGTTCGACCCGAAATCGTCTTACATGCGCGTGAATGTGATAAATTAAAACTACCAATTGATTTTAATCGGTTTTCTTCCTTTTCGCGTTTAAATCGTACGGTTGCCTACGTTTTGCGCTATATGTCTGCTTGTAAGAAACAACCGATGTTAACTGACTACCTATCTAGCGATGAATTGAAAAAATCTTTGAACATAATTATTAGGATTTCGCAGTGTCAATCGTTCCCTGAGTACACACTTTTGAAACTCAAGCAAATTATACCTAGTAGGAGTCCGATACTTAAGTTTAATGCGTTTCTAGATGACGATGGGATAATGCGCGTTGGCGGACGTCTTGTAAACTCAGAGTTTTCATATGAGAAAAAGCATCCGATTCTTGTACACGCTAGCCATAGGTTAACAAAATTACTTTTTAATTTCGAGCATAAAAGGTTGCTTCATGCGGGACCACAACTGTTACTATCCACAATTAAGGATACTTACTGGCCAATAGGAGGTCAAAAGTTAGCTAAAGCTTGTTTTAGACAGTGTATGCTGTGCAGTCGGCTAAAGGGACGAGTACTTACCCCTTTGATGGGAAATCTGCCAAAGCACCGTGTCTCTCCTGGAGGTTTTCCTTTTCAGTATGTAGGTGTCGACTACGCAGGCCCATTTATGTCAGCTAGCCGTCAAGGGAGAGGATGTAGGCTGGTGAAAGTTTACGTTGCCGTTTTTATATGTTTTACCACGAAAGCTGTTCACCTGGAGTTAGTGGGTGACTTGACAAGTAATAATTACATATCCGCTTTGCGGCGTTTTATATCGCGTAGAGGAAAGCCTAGCCATGTTTACTCGGACAATGGGACGTCATTTGTGGGTGCGTACAATGATTTGTCTAAATTTCTTGTTCAAAACTGTGACAAACTGGCGGAAACTGCAGCCAATGAAGAAGTAAATTTTCATTTTATTCCGGCTTATTCACCGCACTTTGGTGGTCTCTGGGAGGCGGGTGTTAAGTCAACAAAGTACCACTTAAAAAGAGTGCTGGGAAATTGTCATCTTACATACGAAGAACTAAACACTGCGTTAGTTCAGATCGAGGCAATCTTGAACTCTAGACCACTTACACCCCTGTCATCGGATCCGGAAGATCTACTGCCGTTAACTCCTGGGCATTTTATCATCGGGCGGCCGCTAACTTCCCTTCCAGTGCAAGACTGTCGAGAGTGTTCGACGAGTCACTTAACTCGATTTCAGCGAATTGAAAAACTGCGCCAGCATTTTTGGTCTCGCTGGAGCAAAGAGTACGTGTCAGAACTTCAGCAGAGAGTAAAATGGAGGTCAAATGGGGACTCATTGCGGCTGAATTCTCTCGTTGTGCTCAAGGAGGAGAACCTTCCTCCATTAAAATGGCGACTGGGCCGCATCGTCGCCGTCCACCCCGGTCCTGACGGCATCAATCGAGTGGCGGATGTGAAGACAGCGAATGGAATTGTTCGCAGGGCTTTTCCAAAGATTTGTCCCCTGCCAGAAAATGAAGATCGTTGTTGAAAGCCAAGCTTTCAACGCCCGGGGGCATGTTGAAGTACTAGCGCCTACAGAAGTTCTACCGCAAACTTTCACTCCAACTCGTCATAACCTTAGATTAAGTTAGAATAGGTTACTTACTTCACTTACAACATTTCTGTACGACTGAAAGGTCTATAAAAAACATTGGCTCAAAAATAAATACGATTTTAATTCAAAACCTGAAATTAACTCCCCCACAATTTGGTAAACTATATAATTTTACAAACGCTTTCATTTCGCAAAGAGATACTTCCCAACGCACTAATTTACCATTTTACGTGGTAACGACCCAAAAAATACGGACGTAACATCGGTTAATCATGAGCGTGAAGCAAGCAACATGGCTGTCGAGCACACGCACACATTTAAACTGTGCTCGTGCTATGGCTCGGCGCGTTGTGTTACCTAGGATATTATCAGTGTACGTACTATACGGTAAGTACACCACAGTAATGTACACCACATTGAACAAAACCGACCTTGCTTCACACCTCAGTACAACGTTACGTCCGTTTTTTTTTAGCCCATTATAATTATAACCTGGATTCTCGTCGCCTTCTCTTTGAAAACAAATATAGCTTCTTTAAAAGTCGGATAGCACTTTCCATAAACAAGACAATGCGTTTGTTTTTGCTAACACGGCGTAGGTAATCTTACTTTTGAACAACGCGATGATCATCTTTTTCAATAGCGACCTCATCACACGGCCGTAAGTCTGTTCCTTTGTTTATCATAAACAAAGGGATCCAAAGTTAATCTGGAAACAAAGCAGTCTCAATCCGAGAGTTATGTGTCAAATGGTTGAGATTATTATTTATTGTACGGCATATACATACAGACAGAGTTACTTCAACACTAAACAGATAGATCACCATGATTTAAGGTATTCTATAGCATCACTGGAGAGAGAGTTCAAGTCTTTGGGTAACATTTTGTATCCTGTAATCGGGCACTACCTTAAGGCTGCGTTTCCACCAGAGATGTGCGAGGATGCGTTGCGAGGGATGTGTTTATTGTCTTAACCAATAGAAACGCTTCATTTACCTATCCTCGCTTAGCTAACTCTGGTGGAAGCGTTTCTATTGGTTAAGACAAACACATCCCTCGCAACGCATCCTCGCACATCTCTAGTGGAAACGCAGCCTTAAGCCCGACACACATGACAGTTTCAAGGACGGAGTGAAGAATCCACTTCCACTGGCAAGTGAACTTGGCTCGCTACTGTCCTTTCGGTTGACTCTACTGTACCATCCTCAGTCCTTGATCAATGTACATCGGGCTTTAGATTGTTGTATTGTGAGAGCACAAGTCTTTGGGTCCAGATCACCCTCCATCAGGTGGCCTGCGTTTGGTTTCAAATAAAGTATTTCCTATTGTGTTTGTGTCACATAACCCGTTAAAGAAAATTGACAATTTATAGTAAATCCATGAGGTTAAGTATTATTATGGTGGTTCCTCTTAGTTACGTGATTTAGAATCGTATTCTTAATATAAATATATAACTTAATATCAATCAATGTTTTTTTTGTAGTGGGAACACCACCCTTCTAGTGGCACCAATTAAACGTCGATACGTTGATCGTCGAACGTAGAACGTCGAAAAAATGTCAGCGGCCGTGGCGGCGTGTCGGCGCGGCGCACACGTCTATTATGTTTTTTTTCCGGAGTAAAAATACGTCATAAATAGCTGGTTTAGCATGAATGACTGGTCAAAACAATAATTTACAAAGAAGCCCCCAATTTAGCACAAGCGACACACGTCAGTCCTCCGGGAACAATACACGGATTATCTTTCGCATTAATCATTTGTAATCGCTAGCCGAAATAATGGACTCGCTTTATACGTTCAATGCCGCTAGATGATACGTTTTACTGAGTTTGAGCGCCCGGACGTGTCACGGGCACTGAATAAGCGGGCAAATCGGATGAGGTTTACGGTGTTTGAGTGTAGTGGTAAAGTCACAAGGATTTGGAATTTGTGACGCTGATGAGATGTTTGTGTGACATTATGTTTCTATTGCGATTGTTTTTTATTTTTAACAACTGATAAAAAAGAAAGTACCAATGTATCTGTGTATCTGTGGCACTGTATCTCCTTAACGGATAGACATATTTTGACACGGTTTTTTTTAAAGAAAGCCATGTCTTTCGAAATGGCTTTTAGTTAAGATTCATAATCAGCTCGGAAAATAAAAGTCGTTGTTATATCGGAGGTGGTTATCTATTTAATTAGATATTTGTGTATGAATGTCAATACTAGGTGTGTTGTACAAAACACAGAAATTTAAATGAAATTATTAATAGAATATGGATATACAAAGGCGAACTAGCACAACACAATAATTATAAACGCAGCCTTTAATTTATAAAAATAACGTGTCATACGATATATCCAAAAAAAAACAAAGAATGCGTCCTTTTAATTACCGGTTAAAGATGGTAACTTTTAAAACACTCTTATAAAAGATGAATGACATTTCTTATTTAAAAACAACATGATTATAATAAGTAGGGAAGTGCTTTGAACTGTAACAGCGTTATTATGTTCACAAAGCAATAAAGGAAAGATTGACAAGGCTAAGGACCTTTTCGAGTACGATTACTGAGTAAATGTACAAGCCTTCTACAAATACGAGAAATAAATAATATCAAACTATCTATTAGTTACACTTATACTCGTTACGGAGGAATACAATAAACATACGATAAACATTTCTAGGAAGAGTAAGAGAGTTATTTTTGCCCTTGGGAAGAAATATTCAATATCGCTATGATCACTATTCAATCATAATTGTGAGCAAAATACATTATGTACGTTATTTATTTATACACAATTATTTGGCTTCCGTGGTCGAATGTTAATAATGAAACCTGTATGACTTCGTCGTAATTAATACTTATTTTTTCCGTATGTCACAGTTACGGGTCTATTTCGTTTGGGCAAAATATTTCCGCCCGAAATATTTTCCAACTAGTGGTTTTCCGTGCAGTAGTTTTTTTTTAATTAGTCACATCTCTAACCTAACTACACGTAAGCCGCAAACAAATAATAATACACAATAGTTTTTTGGGATTACAACTTTATGAAATTCGGCCAAACGTGACATAGTGTACAAAAATATTTCGGCCAAACGTTACGTTATAAGTACCTACAACTGAAAATAAACTATTGTTTTAAGCCCCAGTGGTATAAATATGTAATTAGCTCACAGTTTCTCAGTATCCTTGTAATAAGCGAAATTATGCGAACTAATATTAATTAGTTTAAGTAATTATCTAGCTCATGTTTGACGACGTCTTAGGGTAATTGAGTGTATTAGTTCTGTGACTCGAATTTGATGGGAGACGAGTTGATTAGCTCTGTGCTTAGTATAGTGGTAATTTAAACCACTATATGTATTAATTTAAAAGTATTTAGTACGATTAGTAATATCATGTACTCTTAGGTACAGTTGGTTGCAAACTATGGTGCAGTGTCACTCCATTCCCTTTAAAGCATTAGTGCAGCAGTTCAAACATGACCTTGGGGTCTTATTGCTACATAGAGATCTTACCCAGACAACCTTCAAAGCTCGTAATAAGTAAGTCCGGCCTTATACCTAAGTCGCTGCTCAATTTAGTGCACAGTCGCTCCAACAGTTTGACGTTAAGTGACAAAGACCTAAAATGTGCAGCTACTTATAACGCAGAATAGCTAAACTGAAGTGGCAGTGGGCGGGGCGCATTGCTCGCAGGACTGATGGCCGGTGGGGTCAGAAGGTTCTGGAGTGGCGTCCGCGGACCGGAAGACGAGCTGTAGGGAGGCCTCCAACAAGATGGAGTGACGACCTCGTCAGAATCGCGGGACCGCGGTGGAGGCGAAAAGTACAAGACCGGTCTGAGTGGAAAGCCTTGGGGGAGGCCTATGTCCAGCAGTGGACGTCTTTCGGCTGACATGATGATGATGATGACTTATAACGCAGACAATACCCTAAGGGAGTATTAAAAATATTTTTTGAAACGAATGCTACGCGTACGTAATTCTACGCGTTTTATGCAGTATCTCAAGTACTTATTTATAAAACTGTTAAATAACTAAAGTTGTATCCAACGAAATATAAGCTATTAATTTAAATTAAGTTCAAAAAAATCACAAATTACATGCTATGTTAATGGTGAAAGAGTAACAAACAAAAAATCTACTTTCATTACACACCCCGCACTTGACCCAAACTCAAAGCGACTCCAATTTAGCGACAATAACGGCACAAAGAAAACTAATGCTCACTGCGGACGCTTGGATTCGCTTTTGTCTGAGTTTTTGTCGCCAAAAATATCTCATATCTCGCAGATATGAAAATGATGAATGACAGAGCGACTCCGCCGCTGCGGTGCGCGTACGGATATAGACACTGATAATAACTTCTTTTTTAGTGTAGCAAACGTTTGAAACGAGTTTATTTAGGTACAAATTGTCTTTTTGTTTTAAGTGTTTTTATTTAAAATTGTATTTTTCACAATTGTGTTATGATGCAGAGCTTTTTAGTCGAGTACCGTGTTTAGGTCACGAAGCTGGCTGGCCTAAGTACCTAAGGTACGAGATTAAAAAGCTTGGTTATGACACTCATCATCATGTCAGCCGAAAGACGTCCACTAGTGGACATAGGCCTCCCCCAAGGCTCTCCACTCAGACCGGTCTTGTGCTTTTCGAATGAAACTATTGTGAACAATATTTTTTAATAATTTAAGTCATTAATACGAGAATATAAAAAAAACTAAACTATCTGACTTCTTTTACACAAGATAATTGAAAAAAAAAGTTATCACACCACTGGCGTCCGTAATGTTGCAGTAATGTGCTGTAATTGGCTAAATAATACCCAATCATAACGCGTAGTTTTTTAAATTTTCTTATGTCCTAGATAACAGCAGAAAGTTCAATTAGAGTTTTGACAGATGACGTTCCAAAGCGCCATAGATTGGAATTTTGAATTGGATCGAGTCTCCTTAAACTGGGACACATAATATTGAAATACGAAATTCTATTCTAAATATTTTTTTCGGTTATTAGAGCGTATCGAAACAGTTATTTCGGTTGTTTCGGAAGTAACATAGACTATTCAACGATGAAAAGAGTATGAAATCTTAAAACACAGATTTTAATCGACGAGTACAAAAATACTATTTCACGATACCTAAGGTAAGTAGAATGGTTTACGACTACTACTAAATATAAAATAGTCCGGGTCAATTGTAAATAAATAGGAAATGGAGCGTTTTATACATGGTATTTGTCTTATGGAATACGAAAAATAACTGATAGATTCACTGAGACTTTAGGTTAAAGGGTGATTGTGATTTCATCATCATCATCATCAGCCGCAAGACTTCCACTACTGGACAAAGAAAGGCCTTCCCCAAGGTTTTCCACAACGAGCGGTCCTCTACTGCTGTCATCTAGCGGCTTCCTGCGACCTTTATCAGATCGTCAGTCCACCTTGTGGAAGGGCTGCCGATTGATTTACTACTACAAAATCAACGACGTCAAACACGTCAATAACTTACCACCACAAAATAAACAATATTAATATTTAGTCCTTTTCTAGCATTCCAAATGCGGACGGACATCGGCTCCAGTTGTTTCGTAATAAATCCGTTTGCACATATGCGCATGCTACACTTGGATTTGATGGATCGACATAATGTGCCATTACGAGAATACCTTAGAGCTCGGGCCACTGAAATAATCATTTTGTTTTGGTTATGTTGGGAGCACTGAACGTAGCAGGGGATTTAGCTTGGTTTGATGTAGTTTTCTGTGGTTTCAATTTAGAATTTAATATTTTACATTGTTATCATGGCCACCTAAGTAGAAACGGACCAAAATAGGATGATTTCCACCAAACGGCTCGCATTGCATCGGATCGGAAAGGATACGGAAGGATGCGGCGACAGCCGATTGCTTCTATTAAAAATATTATTGTCTATTTATGACGGAGCCGATCGCGCGTCGCAGCATACTTTCAGCTACGATCGCGTATCGCGGTCAAGTTGCTGTGCATGGTTTAGTTATATATAGACTTTAAATCGTGTAAAGAGCATACAATTATTTCCGTTCCGAGCCGTTGCGGGCCGTTTGGTGGCAATAGTTCTAAAGGAGATGGACAGATGATATTTTCAGATGAAAGACGTCTACCATTGGGTTTACCTTGAATAATGGACTGGAATGTTTCACTTCGCCGAAAATTTATTTCATAGAGAGGTAATTACAGACCTTCAGGTTTTTATTTTTCAGGCCATACTTAATAAAATTATCTACAAACAATGTTTTCATTAGAAATTAGCTTTCGATGCAATTCAACTAGATCAAATGGAAGTCGGTGATTCAAGAAGATCCATTCTATCATAATACCAAAAAGGCAGCTAAGTAGTGTTAACGACAAATTAGGTTGGCTACTGGAATGGAAACAGAGGTTATAATACGAATACTTTATTACGACAATTTACATGAATTTACTTTATTTAATTATGAATTACTAAATATATCTAAATATAACTATAAAATGTTAACTGCAAATCTATATTAAATTAATTACAAGAATTAAATACTTTAAAGATGGCGTAGGTAAATCACAAATCAATAGTTAAGTCTAATGAACCCGTCCAAGAGTGCAAAAGGAATAGAAACTGGTCACGACGAGGCGCGCCCTTTTATAGACTCGTTGACAGGAACATCTCCCTTCCTTCACGGTTGTAGGGGGCGCTGTTGTCGACCGACGAGTTGACGATCTCCATCAGCGTCCTTCCGGGATGGCGCTGGTGTTGATGTTTCACACGCAACACCGCCTTGTAGGCTCGATTGCCAACACGGCTGTCCTGCTCGGCGTCAGCCCCGGACGCCTCGCGAGTCCGGATAAAATTCTGTAACACAAACAACCTTTTAATAAATTTATTACAGAGTATTGGTAGTAGTCTATTCTCGTAATGATTATGCAGCTACATTATTTAGGTTATCAAGATGTAAGTAACTTCACTTATAAAGAAACACCTGAGCTTAAAGGGCTTTACCACACTTAAGCAAGTTCGTTTCAGTTGTGACCACTTGCACTTATATTGGACTTTACCGTTAATAAGTGTACCAAGTTAATCGCATGGCAGAGTCGCTTACATCCGATAACAATTTATCTGTCTGTATAACAGTTACGATGAATACTGTGAACATGTAAAGAATTTTATCTGAACTCGCACACACATCGAACATAAATAAAATGTTAATTTACGAGTAACTAACCAATAATAAGTTAACCCAATTATTTTATTTTTGATTTATGTCTATGAAACGTAAAATAAAATGCTTGGATCTAAATGATGCAATAAAATGTACAAGTATTTTAAAGTTCTTACCATTATTGCCAACATGGCTAAATATACATTACTTTGGTAAATATTTATGCATTTCATTTACAATTCCCATTCTTCTATATTAATCCATGGCTTCATGTTTTCTGCAGCCGTCACTCCTGTGTACTTCTTTTGAGTTCTTTCACTACCTCTTACATCCGTCACCTCGTACCTGTCGTTTCCAATGACTTTGCTAACCTGAAAAGGTCCTTTAAACACCGGCAGGAGCTTTCGACTTCGACCATCGTTACTTTGGCTTAAAATTGTGGTCATCACCAGATCTCCTACGTGGTACTTGCGTGCCGTCATTCGGGAGCGACCAAATCTCTCTTTTTGCGATATTGCATTCGACTTAATATTTAAATCTACACTTTCACGTAACTGCGTAACATCTATTACCTGTCTGTCGTCATAATCCGGAGCCAAGCTGTCACTATCGGTACGTAATCGGTACCCAAAAAAAATTTCACTAGGGACTGCTTTTGTGGTTTTATGTACTGTACTATTTAATCCCTGCTGTAACGACTTTACGTACTCGTCCCACCTATCTTCCGTCGTATTAGCACCCAGAGTCCTTAACGCGTCTAATATGGTTTTATTGAACCGCTCCACTTGCCCGTTCGAACGGGGCATACCTGTCGCGACTGTATGTAAACGTATATTTTTATTTGAACAATACAGAGTAAAATCACTGGAAGTAAAACATGTGCCTGCATCAGTTATTAATCTTTTAGGGTTGCCAAATATCTTAGAAACATTTTCTAACTCCCTAATGACACACGAGGTGCTAGTTGATTGCACCGCTGCAATAAATACGAATTTCGTAAAAGCATCCACTGCGACAAATAAGAACTGATTTTGACTTTTTGATTTCACAAACGGGCCTAAATGATCAAGATGAAGCGTGTGAAACGGTTGTGCATATTTTGGTAACGAATACAGTTCGCCCTCCTTTGGACCGCTCTTTTTCTTATAGTATATACAATTAATGCAATTTTTAATATACTTTTTTACAATTTGCCGCATCCTAGTAAACCAGTAATGACAGGCTATCCTTTCAACGGTCTTGTCTACAGAAAAATGTCCCAGATCGTCATGGTTACATTTGAGGATCTGCCATATGCAATTTTTAGGGACCACCCAACGACGACCTTGAGACGTTCTTCTGTAGACTTTACCCCCTAAAACTTCAAAGTTTTTGAAAACGTCTTTGTTATTATCGGCCTCTCCTGATTCTATAATATTTCTAGTGCGTTGCAACTCAGGATCTTGCAACTGTACCGATAATAACCAATCCGCTTCTGTAATTGATAGAACAATTTCACATTCTGATTTTTCACCGGATGGCACGGGGTTGCGACTTAAAGCATCGACATGTTGCATGCGCGTTCCTTCTCTATGTACAATATCGAAAGAAAATTCCTGTGTTGTTAGTACCCACCGTGCTATCCGGGGAATAATCTCTTTTTTTGTAAGAGCATGTCTGACAGCGCTACAATCGGTCACGATTTTGAACGATGTGCCTAACAAATATAACCTGAATTTTTGAAGAGAACAAATGATTGCCAAAAGTTCTAGTTCAAATGAGTGGTACTTTTTTTCATCAGCTGACGTTTGTCTACTATAGTAATGAACCGGTTTTTCGCCTTCGTCAGTCACTTGCATAAGAATTCCAGCGACCCCTTCTCTACTCGCGTCCGTATAAAGAATATTTTCCCTATTGGGGTCAAATATAGATAGCACACTATCGGATGTAAGTTTACATTTCAACAATTGAAATGCTTGTTCGTGAACTACGTCCCATACCCAAACACAGTCCTTCTTCAACAGTTTCGTTAATGGTGCAGAAATCATTGCGCAATTTTTAATGAACTTTCTAAAATAGCTTATTAAGCCCAGAAACTGTCTTAGTTGGTGTACTGTTTTGGGGGTGGGAAATTTTTCGACTGCTTCTAATTTGGATTCATTAGGCATAACATAATTTGGTTTAATCTTGTATCCCAAAAACTCTATTTCTGATTTGAAAAAATGGCATTTTTTTAGATT
Organism: Acleris sparsana; assembly: GCA_923062465.1. NCBI lineage: Eukaryota > Metazoa > Arthropoda > Insecta > Lepidoptera > Tortricidae > Acleris > Acleris sparsana. The sequence goes on along the minus strand of OV281308.1, from coordinate 5,179,745 downwards.
GAGTGTTAAGCCATTTTCGCGGAAAATATTTAAAACTTGTTCTAACAATTTTAAATTTTCTTCAACACTTTCCGTGACTAAATAAACGTCGTCCAAATATAATATTACGTTTTCAAATCGTAAGTTCCCTAAAACTCTATTCATCATTTGCTGAAACGTGGATGGTGCATTTGCCAAGCCAAATGGAAGTCTGAGAAATTCGTAATGACCATCCTCAGTGATAAAAGCAGTCTTTTCGATAGAATCCTTGTGCATCATAATTTGGTAATATCCGCTTTTCAAATCCAAGCTCGTAAAACACTTATGACCCTGGAGCCTATCCACTAAATCTTCGATCCGTGGCATCGGGTATTTATTTTTAACGGTTATTTTGTTTAGACCCCTGTAGTCAATGCAGAGCCTTTTTTCCCCATTTTTCTTACTGACGAGCAATGCTGGGCTAGCGTAGGGAGAGTTACTATCCCGTATAATATTGTTTGTTAAGAGTTCCTCAACCGTTTCTCGAATAATTTTCCTATCAGAATGGGAGGCTCTAAAGGGTCTGCATTGAACAGGCCGAGAGTCATTTACTTCAATTGTCATCTCATAATTATCGACTTTTCCTATTTCTTTTATATTAAATGCAATACACTCCCTATATTTCCTAAACAGCGCGGTTAATTCATTTTGATGCGAATCTGCGTCTAACTCAAAATCTTTGACACTATTGCAAAATTCCGTGAACTTAACTGCATAGTCAAATTTAAGCACTTCACCTACCCGCGAGTACATTAAGTCCGCTCGTTCAGTTACATTCCTCCCAATCAACACTTCACAATCGGCCAGATCGTCCATCACATAAAAATCTACACTTGACAAAGACACAGAGTCCAATTTTAAATTACACGTGATTTTGTGGTCTACCGACTTTGAAGATTGTTTGGAAAAACCTTGCAATATTATGGGTGAGGGTAGTAATATACTTTTCAAGGAATATTTTTCTACTAATGATTGAGAAATAAGCGAACAGCTACTTCCAGTATCTATGAACGCGTCACAACTTAAATCGTTTAAATGCACGTTTTTGATAAATTTGTTCCGTGGGTTAGCGGTAGTCGCGGTAGACACAAATTTTGTTTCTTGTGTTTCCGATTTTATTGAATTTTTCTTATGGTAACACACAGATTCTACGTGACCACGCTTGCCACAAAAATCACATTTGTTTTGGTCACACTGGTTCTTTTTGTGACCACCACCACAGATAAAACATTTTATTGGTTTACGTTGTGTTTGATTTAAAGTATTACTAGGGACAGCGGATTGACCCGATGTACTCGCAGATGGCGCCACCGTGTAATTAGATGATTGAGAACCAGCCGGCTGGTTTATAATTTTTGTGTGTGTGTCACGGAGATTCACAGATGTTTGTTTGGAATTCTTTAATTTATAAGTACGCCCGTGAAGAAAACTAGCTAGACTGTCACAAGAAACGAAATTGTTAGCTTCGATTGACGCACCTATACCGCAGTCTCCTATACTACCGACTATAAGAGAAATTATGTCCTGCTCTGAAAAGTTAAGCGTTAACCGGTTTATCTTGCTTTTCAGTTCGAAGTAAAACTCGTAAAGCGACTGATTCTCGGTTGGCTTACTTTCGATAATATCTTTGAGGAGCTCAAACATGTTCCGACGTATCTGAAAACTAGCAGCTAACTTATGTTTCCAATCAGCCCACTTCCAAGAGGGCCATTCGGTTTCAGTACGTATCAAAGAGTCATACCATACTTTAGCAGAACCTTTCAACTTATTGAGAGCTTGGTACCGTATTACTTCGTCAGTCCATGAAAATGTTTCCGCGAAAGATAAAACAATGTTAAGCCATGCAGTAATATCATTTTTTAAAGGGTCAAACTCCGGTATGATGTTGTTCAAGTTGGTAGAATTGCTTGTACTCACATTTGAATTATTAACCTTACTTGACGGCTTCTTTTTCTTGTTCTTGTCCTTTCTTCGTTTTGGTGGAGGTGACGGAGTTCTACAGCTACCCGTTGAAGAAGAGGAAATCGAACGGTCTCGTTTTCGTTTCTTGTTGCGGTTGCCCATCGCAAGCGGGGTTGGAGCACTTCTGATGTTAACGACAAATTAGGTTGGCTACTGGAATGGAAACAGAGGTTATAATACGAATACTTTATTACGACAATTTACATGAATTTACTTTATTTAATTATGAATTACTAAATATATCTAAATATAACTATAAAATGTTAACTGCAAATCTATATTAAATTAATTACAAGAATTAAATACTTTAAAGATGGCGTAGGTAAATCACAAATCAATAGTTAAGTCTAATGAACCCGTCCAAGAGTGCAAAAGGAATAGAAACTGGTCACGACGAGGCGCGCCCTTTTATAGACTCGTTGACAGGAACATCTCCCTTCCTTCACGGTTGTAGGGGGCGCTGTTGTCGACCGACGAGTTGACGATCTCCATCAGCGTCCTTCCGGGATGGCGCTGGTGTTGATGTTTCACACGCAACACCGCCTTGTAGGCTCGATTGCCAACAGTAGATAGTAATGGTATAGGAATTTTAAATTTAATGTGGTTATAAACGCAAAAAATAAAACAGCTCTTCCATACATTTCGGCTGTTTAGCTCTCGAAGTTTGTATGGAACAGCTGATGTTTTTTTCGCGACTTGGATGTTGGTCCCATAATAAAAGTTGATCAATATGACCAACGGAGTTAGTCCCTAAAATACTCTTCAACTACTACACGTTGCAGTTAGCAGCGTTCTTTAATATTACGGTAGCATTGTTTATAGGCCTCCTTCAATCATCGTCATCATTTTCTCAGCTGAGACAAAGGCTTCCCAAAGATCTAGATCGGTCTCGTATCTGTGCCTTTTATACGTCGCTATCAGATTATCGGCGCGCCTTGTGGGAAGCCTGCCAAGGATTGCAATGGTCGTCTATTATAATGTGTCTTTCTGAGTCAGTTACTAGCTTGTTAATTTTCACGGGAAAGGCAATACGAGCACACCCGCCACACGATGGTGAGTGGGATCTGTAAAAAAAAAATGCAACCCTAAGACCGCAAAAAGGTTGCCATCCCTAATTTCATCGGCTGTTTTATCCCCACACTAATGTGAACATTGCTGCTTACCGGTAGGTTAAAGGATAAGATGGTGGTCAGACCCAGTCCCACCACTGACCGTTTTGTGACCTTATCAGAAAACTATACAGGCTACACATACATTTAAGATATATTTGCCCGATCATTCTACGAGAAATATTTACATATAGCTACAGAAAAAAACAAAAGTCTGTCTCAACATGGATCAAAAACCACTGTCTAGTTTTAATATCTGGTAATTGAACTCGATGGCCAAACATATTATTCTCTCTTACAGCCAAACCCTATATCCGTGGATAGATAAGGCTTACTTCGGGTTAAAATCTTACATTCGCCCATTCAAAATGTGTCAAATTTTAATCCGAAGTAAGCCTATCTGTCTGCGGTTTGAATATAGGGTTAGCCCATTCGTTTTGTCTAACAGTAGCCGAATCAGTGGATTAATAATTTATATTTTTCACGTTTGCAACACCAACTGCTATTCAACAAATTGTTCAACCGACCGTATTTCACGCCATATTGCAACAACATGGCGTAACATCAAACCCTAATGCGTCCCTTCTTAAAAAACGGCACATCTATCACAGGAGTCTTCCAGCAATTCCTACTTTATATACATATCCACACAGGGTTCAATTTTATTCAGCAACATAATGGCATAAATGGTCTTTGTTAAATCAAAACTGAATATTAAGTACAAGGAACCCTCACAGATAAATACACCTTCAGATATGGTAGATGCATTCTACATTATAGAGCTAATATGCATGAAGAGGGTGAGCTAACCAGAATTGACAGTTACTGTTGGGGTGACAGGCCCGTGGTTTGTGCATTATTGAGGAGGGTAGCTTAATGTTGTTAGCGCGTTTAGTGGGCATAACATTTGTGGATTGTAAACTGAGGATAGGCAGTAGTTTTAAGATTAAAATAAATATCAGGGCCGGGCCTTATGCCCTTACCATTCAGTTGGGATGTGTGTTTGCCTTCCCCAAGCCCTTAAAAACACTTAAAACCTATCCTAACAAGTAACCCATCATTCTTTCGAATCACTTACAACATTGACTTTCCTGCTGAAACCATGATGTCTTCAGGATATCTTAAGTTAGGGAAGGTTACAAATGTAAGTACAAAACAAACTCATGTGGCGAGCAATGATTGTTGAAAGGTGTTTTAATGCTTTAATGTTTCGATACAATAAGGTACCCATCGTCACATTATCAAACACTTATTTAAAACGTCACTTAAGTTAACCAGTTTTTTTTAATGAATCACTTTAACGTAATCTCAACAAAGTACCTACAGCTTGTGTAAATTATCATCCGACTTCGTATTTAGTCGAAAATGTTGGACTTATTTTGCCTTTGTAGTCAACTTAAGAACCAAACTTTAAGTAAGCTAATCAAGTTTTAAGAGAAGCAAGATTTCTACAAACACTAGCTTTTGCCCGCGACTCCGTCCGCGTAGAAGTCGTTTAAAGCTGCTCCCTCAAGAACTGTCTAGTTTTTCTAGATTAAAACTATACTATACCCTATTCTAGGACGTAACTAATATTTGTGCCAAGTTTCATCTCGATCCGTATGGATATCCGACAAGGTAGATTGCGTATACATGTATACTTAACCTTTCTGGTAAAAACATCACTAAATTATAAACGGAGCACGTGAAAATAATATTTTAAATAAGTATATTTTACGGGCTGCGTTATTATTTTACGTGCGGTACAATATTTATTTAATATATCGTCGGACGAGCAGATTTAACGGAATCACTGAATTTTATGAAAATTCATGGAAAATTGTATTAAAACGTAATGAAACTCGATTCTCGTTTTTCCTTTACTTTACTATTTATTTGTAACTTTTTTATTTTTTACTAAGTTAGCCAGCAGCTTCACTAGCAAAAGGGTCTAACCCCGAACTAAGCTGCTAATACCATTCGACCAAACACCAACAATATTTGACAATCTACAAGAATAGATTTGACAAGAATTCGAAAACCGTAAGGGGTAGATAAAATCACCCATTTACTTTAGATTCGTTTTGTTTTCTGATTATACAACTGATTACGCCATAAATAAAAAAAGGAGAAGAACTCCTGAATGCAAACATAGGAAAAGTTATAAAAAAATATCCTTGCAACATATTATTTATTTAATCAATTACTAAACATAGAACAATAATAGGTACTACTAAATAAAACCAAGCTACTCAAATATTAAAGATGTAAATAATAATCACCACTATAAAAAGAACACCCCCTCAAGCAAGTCCGCTCGTGGCATAGTCCCTATGACACTGGCTTCATCTGCCGTGCTCTGACTAAAACTCCTCAAAGTGACTTTAGTGGGTTTTTTACTTTTTTAAACAGCGTAAGAGAGCGAGAAATTCTCTATCGACCTATCTTGGTTTCAATTTTTTATCTTATTGGCTTTCAAAGATACAGAGACACCTAACATGTCTAAGTGCATGATTTTTACCAGTTTTCAATCCTGAAACCTGTCTAACCAACCAAACTACGTTTTACTTTGTCTAAGTGCGGTTAATGTTTTTTTTTTGTTTGTAACTCAATTTAAATACATAGCTAAAAAACCATTTGTTTCGCATCCTTAACTAATACCACACTTTAATACTTTTGCGGCTTTATTAGCATTTTTTTATTTGAAAATTATTTACATGACACAACGCTAAAAACAAGTTATTATAAACATACTACGTTTAAATTTGGCTAAAGTCCTTTAACCTTTTATTTTAAGAATATCATTGTGATTCCTATTACAAATACAAAGCTAAAACCTAGCAACTACATTTAAGAAGTGTATAAAATTGTTAAAAATATGAAATAATATATCGCTAAAACTCCTTTAACCAACATTGCATCACTAAAACCTAGTAAAGTGCTGTCCCCCTCCCCCGTTGCTTTTGCGAGCGGGCGGTCAGTCGGCGTTGCGGCGCGCTAGAAATAGTCACCTGCGCGAGCGTTTGCTGCGCGAGCTCCGTCAAAATGTCCGCGAACAGAAGTTAAAACACTTTATCTTTGGATTTTCGTTAAAATGTTACCGTTTTACTAAAAAAAAGGCTCAAATAGATATGTAAAACATGACATGAACAGTCGAGTTCATTTGTGTACCTATACTTTACGATCTTTCTCGTACAAGGCAATAAGGTCTAAAAGTGTACATACCTACTTACGCGTTATAATTCACTCAATTGTAATGGCTAGATTTCTTATTAACAATTGTAAACACGTTAAAATAATATAATTACTTACGTACTTATTTCTCTCTCTGTCTTCTCGTAAATAGGAGGATTAAAGTCATTCTCAATAGTAATAGGGCCGAATGGTTTTTCGAGCCTTTGTTAAGTTGTTTGGAGTCAGTAGGTAGGTATGTTTGTTTTATTCAAATCGTACACTTATAAACATTATTGAATCCCTGTTTTATTTGATTACTATTTATTGAGATGATCTCTGACTGTATTTATTATTAAATTTATTTTTATATTATAAAAAACGACGACGTGGTTGGCCTAGTTGTTAGAACCCTGCTTACGAAGCTGGCGATCCCGGGTTCCTTGACGTTTTGTATAAAACCGATTATGACGAAGATTATGAAACTCTGCGATTTTTGACGGACAAATATCTTAAAAGGCCCGAAATATTTGGTCTTGATTTCAAAACTGGCCCTAAAGGCATTGAACAAAGCAGAAAAGAAGGAACAGGCATTACTCCACCCCATAAAATGGTATTTTGGAATGATTTGCCAGTCATTACTGAAAGCCATGTTCAAGAAATAAATACAAGGGGTATTTTAGAATAGATATTAAAGGGAACACATAATAAATTTATAACATAATAAATAGTAAATACCTAAGGATAAAGTTTTTTTTTGTTTTATACAGATTACATAATAATTTTATAATTTTAAGAGCACAGTTTTGAATAATTACGATTGATCTCAATGTTTTAAGCAAACTTGTTAATTGTATTACCTGCTGATATTTGTTGTTTTTAAGAATTTAAGAGGTTATCATATTTGATCTCAATTACTAAAGAAAGTATGTATAATTATAATCTTTGAATATTTTTTATAGTAAGTACCCAAGTAGTACCAAGATAATTACGCATTTCATACCATAAGGATTTATTTATACCTATTTTTGTTGATACGGATTGCATAATAATTTTATAATTTTAAGAGAAAAGTTTTTAATAATACCTAACTATTGATCTCAATTGTTTATACCATCTTGTTGATTGTGTACCTGTTGATATTTTTAAGAATTTAAGAGGTTATCATTAGATCTCAATTAGTTAAGGAAGTACCTTTGTCTTAGTACATTTTTTGAATATTTTTTGTAGTAACGCTAATAGTGTTTTGAGTTATAACAAAGTGTTGATTTTGGTATCGTGTTCATTTTATAATTTTAATAAACAAATAAAATAAAGGTGGACTGACGATCTGATAAAGGTGGGGGGAAACCGCTGAGGACCGATCGTTGTGGAAAACCTTGGGGAAGGCCTTTGTCCAGCAGTGGACGTCATGCGGCTGATAATGATGATGATGATGAATAAACAAATAGATCATAAAGTATATTTTATTTCATCAAATTACTCAAAGAATATAGTGAATTTCAGTGCATAGTTTAGGACTATAGCCAGCTTTTAATTAGAAAATCGAAAAATATTTCCCCGGGATACAACACTAAAATCTAGTTACTTGTAACGGTTCGACTCTTCACAAGTTTCTAGATTAGCAAAAAGGGGTCACTCGTGGTAGTGCATACAATTATGTCGGCTGTCTATAGTTTAAAAATGGTAAAAGTCTAATAATGTACTTGTTGATAAACAATTCAATATAAAAACTTGGTAAAAAACATGACTATAAACCATTATAAGGGATTTAGCCATTTTCTTTGTTTTCAATTATAAAAAGTGGTAAATGATCCAAATTTTATGACAAAAATACTACGCTAAGGTTACTTTGCTAGGTTTTAGCGTTCAAAGCATATATTATTTCTTATTTATTTGCAAATCTAGAACACAAAAACCATTTTATAAAATAGTAAAAGCAGTATTTTGCGAAAACACTTATACACATTTTAAGTACAACCTTTGTTTTAAAGGTTACACAAAAAAAATACATGGTAAATCTTCACAAAATCTAGAAATATCGGTTTTTAGGTTTTTTATTTTTAACTCAAAATTTTGATTTGTGGCTTAGTGGAGTTTTAGCTAGAGCACGGCAGTCATTACCTCTCTGTATAGCTAGCCTAGCATTTGACAGGGGTAAGCACAGCTCTAGGATATCCGGAGTAGTCTATGACCCGGGATGACAGGGCCATATTATTTGCTCTCAACACAAAATACTCCATTACTTATTTATTTACTGCTTTCATAAAGTGCACACAGTTAATACAGGTGTTAAGTAACTTACAACTACTTTATATTTATGGTATGATATATTTATGATCATTCTCTTCCATTTTGTCTTAATTTCATGAGGATAAAACCTGGCTTGAAAAAGAAAGTGTGACTACCAACTACACTAATAGTGTCGTACTTTACCTAGTTTCTTATAAAACTTTGCCCGCATAAAACACGGCACCTAAACCACTATCACATGCGTCCGTATAAATCTTTCCTTAGAGAAAATGTATGGTCCACTTGGCCGTTTCTTTTCCAGAAACAATCTGAACAAAAACATCTGTTTATTGCAAGTGCATTCTTACACATATTCTAAGCCACGTGCACCGAAGATAAAGTGTCCCCAGAGTTGTGTCGTTCTTTAAAAAGAAGGACGTATCAGTTGTAACTTCCATTGCGATTGGGCCATTATTTCTATCTTTTAAAAGTTTGAATTGCTTTGGCAGTGAAATTGCCATTGCGTCCTTGTTTCCTTCTGGCAGTTTGTCCAGAAACGGCGCATCGATCATAAAATGACAACTGCATAAGCGACTTTATTCTTAGCTTCAAAAGGGTATATTTCCTGCGGGTATTAAGCTGTATGTGCGTTCTTTATGGACGCAGAGGTTTAAGATTGGTTGCGTCAGATACATTTAACGCAATGAACCCACAGACACGCGCCAACTCTGTGTGAATAACATTACTCGCTAGAAAAGCAAATGCTCTGGAATACGATTTTCAATCGGTTAATTTGATGACATTATGAGACGTAGTTAAATTTTATTTGTGGTGTGGTTTTTATTATTATGGTTCTTTTGTGCACTCTTTTTACTTTCCTCTATGTTATTTTCATTTATAAATCATTTTCGTTTGTTTCTTTACGCCGTACCTAATCGTCGCGGCATAATTCTTTAGCAGCATCTCTCTCTTTTTTTTGTCTTTATTTAGTCGTATGTAGCAGTTTGCCGTTTTTTCATCACAATATCGATAACTTAATAAATGTTTGTTATTTCCTTTATTTCACACAAACTTGCTTCTACCCGCGACTGCCCCGTTGACGACGAAGGCAGTCTTTTTTCATCATAAAAAGGTAGCCAATGTATACTCAGCTTTATCTATTTTGGCCTAAACGTTGTATCGTTTTTTTACGCAACCTAATTTTTTTATTTTTTGTGTCGTACTTATAAATTGTAATCAAAAATTGCTCGTTTACTCTTCCCGCAACCGGAATATTCAATAACGACCTCTGATAGACGCGGCCTACGCTGGGTTTCTGTGTATCCGGAATTTTCCAGAAATGTCCGGAAAAATCTTTTTAGTGTGGAGTTTGGAGCTAATTCTAGGAATACATAATGATGTTTTTTTTTCAGTTAACCATTATTTGATTTTAAATTTCAGGAAACCAATACCGCTTAATTGCATCCGCGGAAAATCAAACTTGTAACTATAAAAGCAATATTATTTTTTTGTAATACTTGAATTTTGAAAAAAAGTGTTGATTTAGTCTAAAATATTTTACATGAATGGCTAAAAACAGTTACAAATATTTTGCTTTCGTCTAAAACATGCAAAGTTACAAGGTACAACATAAGCAAACAACATGTAAATTTAAATGTAAATTTAGTAGGTACGGTCTTAATTACGTTTTCATGCATAATATAAGTAACAATTTCTTATTGTGTAATAAAAAGATACTTACTTAACTACCTTACTGAGTCATTATTCATTAATTTGTTCATAAGATTCCACAATGAACCTAGTAAAAAAATCCGGTTTCTCTCCCAAACTTGCAGCTTTTCAGAATTTCTGTTATTTTACATGTAACCCAAGGCTCGCGTTACGTCGGCCATCCCACCAATACTGCGACAGTAAAATTGTGATAAGCCAAGGTTTTCTCGAAACGTCGACACACCATAAAGACGCTAGTCTGAAGACCCGAGGGAGTCGTTAAACGATGGTATTGAATTTTAAGAGCCAAGGAATCTTGGACGTGCCCAGTAAGTGCCCGCACCGTTGCTTTAACATAATGAAAGCTTCTTACTTAAGTCGGTCGCAAAAATGTCTTTAATAATTATTATATATAAGTAGTATTAAGTAGGTATAAAAATAGTAATAAATAACTGAGTGATATCGGCGACAGATAAACTCTGCGTAGTTTTCGCCCGCTGTTAAATATAAATGTCTCTATTGTAATAATAAAAAAAAAGTTGACTTAGTTATTTAAGGAACAGAGAAATCGTTTCACTATGGTGATATTGATGATGATAATGTCGCAGGATTTTGAGCTTTATAGCTCTTGAATTCGGAGATTAAGTTGGGGTTGTAACGCAAAATTATAGAATAGGTTTGGAATGTAAAATTTAATATCTACACTCGCGGACTAATAAAACGGGTCAGAGTGCGTTTTTCATACTAAAGAGGTTATTTCGAAGCCTTGGTTCCTCGCCAGGGAATGCTTTTAGTGAAATGTGATGATGAATTAAATACCTCGAGCATCGATACAGGACTTCCAGAGCGCCTAGGATACCCAACTGAATGAATCTGCGGTTAGCGCCGGAATAGTGCATGTTCAGAAAAACATCTAAAATGACAATAAAATGTAAGGAAATCCAAGTTCTGACCCAAACTATCCCGCTGTGATGTTAACTGATTGTGCGATCAGTTAGGTATCTTAAGAACTTTTGACCTCCTCTATTGAACCTCTCAGTATCCACCATTAAAACTCACTCAAAACAACCCCTGGCGATTAACCAAGGCTTCGAAATATCCTCGTTTGTATGAAAAACGCACTCTGACCCGTATTATTTGTCCGCGAGTGTATAAATACTGTCAATACTAAATAATAATATATAAAATATTTTAGCAGGTTACGAACGTAATAATTAGGCCCTTACTTTAAAAAAAAACATATCAAGTCAGCATTGTAATTAGAGATGCCAAGTCATTTGTAAATTATAAGAAACTCAACTTTAGTGCTGCCGAATGTCCGATTGAGTTTAGACCACATCACATCACATCATTTGGGTCACAAATTAAAGACTTCCACTGTTCCTACTTATTTTATATTTTTAACGTTAATCGGGTCTTAAAACGTAGTCAACAGCATAAATAAGTCATCATTTATGTACCTTGTCGCTTACAATCGTTTCACAGTTTTGTATGACATTTCAAACACGACGTTAAAGTGACAAGGTACATAAATGATCACTTATTTATGCTGTTGACTGTACCATAGATACGTTTAATTTAAAATATTAGTAAAAATTAGGAACGTTTTTATAACAAAATTCATTTGGATTACAAAAGAAGTTCATCTATCACCATCGATAACTCTCATTAAACATTCTGAATTTTAAAATGCATCGGAATTTTCTTGCTACTACTAAAGTTTCTCTGCAAGATGTACCGTTTATTATTTCATGAAATACAAGATGAAAAATTAGCATAGGTAAGGTTCGCAGGCATCCGAGCATTATGCAAAGTATCTAACCTACAAAATGTTCAAAAAGGAAAGTCGCGAAACGGGGAAGACGGGCATAACCACTAGATATTTTAAAATTCTCTGTGAGCTGGTGAATAAAATGGAAGTTCAGAAAAATGGGTGTTCTATTTTTTAATAGCGATAAAAAAAACCTGTGCACATATTTGAGTGACGTCACGGACGGGAGTGACGTCACGGACGGTGATACGCCAGTATACGCTCGCGCAAAGTAATTTGTTATTATCGTAGTTTCGTATTCGTTTACCCAGTCAGTGTTGTCGTTGTGAGCCCCAGCGTCCGTTATAGGTGTGAGAGTGTGCGCAGCGCACAGCTCTGTCGTGATCGGGTGTTTATAGCACTATAATAATCTGTGCTTGTGATTAACATTTTGCGTGTGTGGGTAGGTGCGTTACTTTCACCAAATAATATAGACTTAGTTTTAAACTTATTTATTTAATGAAATACGTGGAAATATAAATAAAATATAACAGTATAGACTTAGTTTAAACATAAAATTATAAACAGTAATAGATTAATCGATCAACAATAACTCTTGACACCAGCGCCATCTTGCGATTAACTTCTGGACTTTGACAAATATTAGTTTACGCCGCAACTTATCTTATCACGAAGATGGGTCAGGAGAAATGCGCAGCTTGTAGGAGATTCCTGTCCATCACAGATGTCGCTAAGAACGTTGCACCCTGTACGGTTTGTACAAATAAGTATCACAAAGTCTGTGTGCATATGCCGGAGAAGGCCACTGTGCCTAAGGAATGGGCCTGCCCAGAGTGCAAGGTAAAGCAGAGGAAGGCAGACGACACTCCAGTAAAGGACATAGGCGGGACTTGTACTGCGTCCGTGCCAACCGCCAGCCCTGAGCCCCCGCCGCGAAAGGAGACGGAGGTCTGCGCCCTGCGCCGCGAGCTGGCGGAGTACATGGCCGAGCAGCGCGAGTTCCGTGCGGAGATCCGTGCATCCTTGCGCCAGATGGAGGAGCGAATGGGCGAGATCGAGCGGAGGCTGGATGCGGTGGAAATGAGGGAGGCGACGGTGGCGCCACGGAACGGCGAGGTGGAGGAGCTACAACAATCGGTCGCTCGACTTCAGTTGGAGTTGAACGACCGCGACCAGGACTCGCTGCTTGCTGACCTGGATGTGGGGCACCTCCCGGAGGAGAAGGGCGAAAATGTCCTCCACACCGTCGTCATCCTTGCCACCAAGCTGGGGGTGTCTCTCGAGCCGCGGGACATCGTGTTCGCCGAGCGGGTGGGCGCGCCCGAATCGACTGCGGCTGTCGCCGCTGCCGATGGAGCCGGCAGGCGCCCGCGCCGAGTCGTCGTGCGGCTGGCTCGCCGGCAGCTGCGCGATGACCTGCTGCGTGCGGCGCGGGTGCGTCGCAACTTCACCACAGCTGACATGAGCCTGGCGGGCCCGCCGCGTCGCATATTCGTCAACGAGAGGCTGACGCGGGCTAATCGCCAGCTTTTCCACCGAGTCCGGGAGGAGTGCCTCAAGCGTCGGTGGAGGTTCTCGTGGACCAGGAGGGGCCGCGTTTTCGCCCGGCAGAGCGACGGAGGGCTGGCCTTCAGCTTTCGCTCGGATGCCGACCTGGAAAGGGTTTTTGGGGAAAGTATTGGTTTGAAGGAAAAATAAATATGTGTTGGCTAGATTTGTGTATGTATTTAATATTAATTTATATAGATATAATTGTTATTGGGACAGAACAGGCGAATCTTGCACGCACAGGCGTAATTTGTATGAATGTTGGTCATATTCCGTTTCACTTTACATTAGTTATTAAGTACCACCACGAGTCCATAGCAAAATATAATTGTATCGATTTCGCGGATATTCTATATGCACCGTATGGGTTGTGCTCTCCTGGTACTCCTGTGAGAGAACAGTTCCTTAGAAAGATAAACGAGAATTGCAAGAGTATCTCCTGGATGGTTTTAATAGTACAAAGCCCCTCATACTCTCCTGGTACCCAATCAAGTCTAACCCCTCGGCGTGGGTACATGAATCATTTGACGGATATACTAGTAAAATTATATAATTTATTTTTGTTAAGGCCCATAAGTCTTCTACTATTATGTGTTCCTGGTAACTGCAAATGTAAACAAATCCTATTAGAACCAGTAAATATTGTTACAATGTATTATCACTACTATTCTCCATATTGGCTAACTGTCCTGATCTATGTACTCCTGGTAGTTTGTTCCTTAAATCATGAACACTTTTTGATTTTAAATTTAATTTTAAGTACACCACTCCACACACACACATACAACACTCATCAAGTTACTCGAAACTATAGTCCAAACACACCACAAATAAAAATATCACGAGGCTTTAAAAAAACCAAACATACCCCTAAACGGTTACCACACAAACTTATTTCTAATATAGATAATGAATGACCAACTTATGGTGATAAATGAAATTGATGACACTGAAATAGCACAATCCTTCCAATGTGATCCCCAGAACCTCAGTAAATATATAAACATTACTAGCAATAACATAACGATTGTCTCGCAGAATATTCGGAGCATCTATAGCAATTTTACTGACTTCCAAATAACCCTATCACAACTTAAATTCGAGCCGGATGTACTTATTTTTACCGAGTGCAGGCTAAACACATTAAAACCTATTCCTCACATCCCCAATTATAAATCTCTGTCAACGTTGAATAACATTAACCAAAATGATGGCGTCGCTGTGTATGTTAAGAAACACCTAAAATCCAATATTATAGAAATTAAATTACAACATGCATCTTGCTTACAATTAAATTTGAACAACTTAATCGTCCTTGGGATTTACCGGTCCCCCTCTAATACTAATGCACTAAATTTCATACAATCACTAGAGCAACATTTGGAATTAATAAAAAGTTCTAATACTATAGTAATCTCTGGTGACATAAATATTAATCTACTACCGAGAATAAATGAGCAACATTATGAATATATAAATAGGCATAATTACCTAAATATGCTTAGTGTCCACGGAATTCTCCCAGGTATTTTAACACCGACGAGAGGAGGCAGTTGTCTCGATCATATAATGCTAAAACTAAATAAAATAAACACGTTGGCTAACACAGTTGTTTTGAATACGTCCGTAACTGATCATTCTACTACCTTGCTAGTTTTAGCTGACCAAAACAAAAAATGTAGTACCCTGAAATCCACAGAAGTTATAAATTATGAAAAAGCATCAGCGGACTTATTAAAAAAGAATTTGGAAAATATCTTATTCTCTAATGACCCAAATTTTGTAATAGAACAGCTCACACAAAAATTGAATGAATCTATTAATGATAATAAAACTACTAAAGTAATACCTCGTAATCGTAGAACTATCAAGCCCTGGATCACTCCGGGTATTCTGCGATGCATTAAAAATAGAAATAAAATGCAGCTAAAACTCAGATTGGATCCTGACAACGAGGTGCTGAGGCTCACATTTAAGAGGTACCGTAATTTCATAAATAATTTAATAAAGAAATTGAAACGCAACTTTGATAGGGACCTATTAGAAAAAACGGAAAAAAATTCAAAAGCCTTATGGTCTTCTATTAAAACAGTTACTAACTACAAACTTACAAAAGATAGCAACATGGAACTTCTTAACTGTAAGAGTACTCCTCAAGATTCAGTAAACCACACTAATGACTTTTTGACAAATATCGGAAAAAAACTGGCAGAAGATATCTCAACCAGACACACGCAGCCTACTCACGAAAATACGCATTATGATTACAACAACTTTCATTCATCATTCGTTCTACTGGACACCGATCTCAAAGAAGTAGATAGCACTCTAATGTCCCTTAAGTCTGATAGTGCGCCTGGTTATGATGGGCTATCCACAAAATTTCTTAAGCTATGCAGATCTGCAATAGTTCCCATAGTTAGTCATCTAACAAATCTATGTTTCGCACAAGGAGTTTTCCCGGCGGCACTAAAAAGATCTTTGGTAACACCAGTTTATAAAAGTGGAGAGAGGACCGAGCCGAACAACTACAGGCCTATATCGGTTTTAACAGTAATTTCAAAAATAATTGAAAAAATAATCAACAAAAGGTTAACTAGCTACCTAAACAAATTTAACTTAATTTCGAAATCACAATTCGGTTTTAGACAAAAGTTATCAACGGAAGACGCTGTGATTAACTTAACTTCACCGATATATAAGGCACTTGATAAGGGAAACAAATGTCTTGCAATTTTTTTAGATCTAAAAAAGGCATTCGATACGGTTTCCCTACCAACTCTTGTAAACAAACTTGAACGTATTGGTATCAGGGGCAAGCCACTGGATTTGTTGGATGACTATCTTCGGGACCGCAGGCAAAGAGTCAAGATTGGCAGATATATTAGTGATGACTCTGTGGTCACTGTTGGAGTCCCCCAGGGCAGTGTTCTCGGACCCACTCTCTTCCTGGTCTACATTAACGACCTTACTGACTTAAGCATGAAAAATGGTCATGTCACATCATACGCCGATGACACTGCAGTCGTTTTTAGCGGCTCGACCTGGGATTTGGTGTTCAGAGATGCCGAACTGGGACTACATAAAATTAATGCTTGGCTTACTTCCAATATCCTAACTCTAAACATTAGCAAAACCAATTACATGTGCTTCTCTATAAACAACAAATCTCAACCCTCAAATAATTTAAAACTCAAGCTTCATAATTGTTACCACACTGAAAACATGCCTTGCACCTGTACAGAACTAGTAAGGGTTACCACAACTAAATATCTTGGAATTATCATTGATCAGCGTCTTTCCTGGCACCAGCACGTGGAATACATAAACAACAGAATTCGCAAACTCACCTGGATATTTAAAATTCTTAGACAAGTTACCACAACCACCTTGTTACTGAAAGTGTACAGTGCACTTGCGCAATCGGTTATGACTTATTGTATTTCGGTATGGGGAGGCTCATCTAAAACGAAATTTCTTGAGGTGGAGAGAGGACAAAGATACTTACTGAAAACTATGTTTTTTAAGCCATTTATCTATTCTACATCGGAACTGTACAAAGAGTGCAAAGTATTAAGTATCCGAAAACTGTACATCTCTGCTGTGGTGACAAAACTTCACAAATCATTAAAATATAACCCAGCGCTGCTCAATCGTAGGAAGGTTAGTGTGGTTGCACCAGTGCCTTCAAGTAAAACTGTTTTTGCAAAAAGGCAATTCGATGTTCAATCTGCAATATTATATAACAAAATCAATAAGGAATTAAATATTTATAATCTAAAACTTCATGATTGTAGGAGTAATATTATTGAATGGTTAAAGGGACTTAGCTATGAAGAAACAGAGGGACTACTATCTTCAACCAGATAATGTCATATGGACACACACACACACCCACACACACGCACACACGCACACACACACACACAGACCCACACACACGCACACAAGCACACACACACACACACACACACACACACACACACACACACACACACACACACACACACACACACACACACACACACACACACACACACACACACACACACACATTATGTTATGTTAAGTAATAAGTAGTAATAATTGTAATAATTTTTAGGCCTTGAATAACAATTAGTATCTACTTAAATGTTCTATATTTGGAAGAGCGAGGTCTCCTGTCACAGGTCTTAGTACCTACTAGGAGGTCTCAACAACATTGTAAACAACAACCAATTGTTAATGAAATAAATAAATTTTAATTTTTAATTTAACTTTACATATTTTGGTATGGGCCATTTTTTGAATTTATCGTTTGCAATTTTATACAATGGTTAAAAAGTTATTTACGATTGGTTTGTATAATGCAGGATCTCTCGGTACTAACCATGATAATTTTGTAGCCTCATGCGCTCGACATGATATTGATGTCCTCGCAATCAATGAGACCTGGCTGAGGGCGGGTGAGGAGGGGCGGGCGCCCGTACTTCCGGGGTACCGCTTGCGTCACATCCCAAGACCATTGGGCGCGCGTTCGCGTGGAGGGGGTGTAGGCTTCTACAGCAAGCGGAATGTCAGCGCTCGCACCTGGTCCCACCCTGTAGACCCACTGCATACATCAGTTGAGCAAATGTGGGTGACCTTGACCCTTAACGGAAAGAAGCTGGCAATTGGAACGGCATATCGTCCACCTTGGATGGACATTGACCTATTTTTTGATGCTCTCAGTGACTCAGTTAGCTCAATTCCGAATTATGACCATTTGATATTACTAGGAGACTTTAACATAAATTTATTATCAAATATTGAAGCGAAAACTGCTAAATTTAATACCTTTTTATCAAGTTTTAGATTATATCAGCTAATATCAGAGCCTACACATTTCACTGAGAGTAGTGAGTCGTTACTTGATGTTGTATGTACAGACTTGCAGTCCAAAAACATCATTTTAGAGCATGTGGGTTCTCTTTATGGGCACTGCCTTGTGGTCTGTGAACTGGATGTCAAGCGTGAGAAACCTAAACCTTACTCCAGAGTCTACAGACCCATGAAAAACTTATGTTTGGATAACTTTAACAAGGACTTACAGGACATTTGCGGGAATTTATCTAGTTCGGGTGATGTCAATATTATGGTTGATAGTTTGAGCCAGCGCATGGTTGCATTGTTTGACATGCATGTACCTAAGAAGTCAATTGTAATCAAGCATCGCTCCTACCCCTGGATCACTGACACAGTAAAGCTTATGATGCGATTACGTGACAAAGCTTTAGCTGATTTTCACAAAGCTAAGACTGACATTAAAAAAGAGTATTACAAGGACTTTAAATCTTTAGTTAATCAAGCACTTTATAATGAAAAAACCGCCTATTTTAAACAAAATATTAACAATAAGATACATGATCCTAAGCGTTTATGGAAGAATCTCAAATCTACTTTGTTACCTAAGAATGACATTGAATTACCTTCTTGTTTCAATGATCCCAATGTCATAAACAACCACTTTCTCAACTTGCCTTGTGTTTCAGAGATCTCTATTTCACAGCTGACTTATTTCGAATTTCATAGGTATAGCAATTTGGTCTTCCATATAGAGCCCGTCAGTCTGGACAACATTATGAAAATTGTAAGGAACTTAAAATCAAATGCTGAAGGTAGCGATAGAATTAATTTGGACATGATTACTTTGACATTTCCACATACATTAGATATTATTTTAGATTTAATAAATACCTCCATTTCAACCTCTACATATCCTAACTTGTGGAAACAGGCAATTGTGCACCCTCTACCAAAAATCTCTAACCCATCTGAACTAAAAGACCTTAGGCCAATTAGCATATTACCCTGTCTCTCAAAAATTTTGGAAAAGGCTGTGTGTTTGCAATTAACCAGTTTTTTAGAAAAAAATAAAATTTTGCCTGAAGTTCAGTCAGGTTTTAGAAAGGGGCGTAGCACTGTGACAGCTTTACTAGATATTACTGATAATATTCTCTGTGCTCAAGACAAGGGAATGTGTACCATTTTAGTATTATTAGATTTTTCCCGCGCTTTTGATTCATTAAATATTGACTTGTTATTATCCAAATTGAGCTATTATGGGTTTGATAGTGATGCCCTGCGTTGGTTTAATAGTTATTTAAGAGAGCGTTACCAGTATGTAAAGTTGACAGATAGTGACGGTTCCATACACATTTCTGATAGGCTGTCTGTCACCAGAGGGGTTCCTCAAGGGTCGATCCTCGGACCGATCCTGTTTGTGTTATATTTAGCTGATATAATAACGCACATAACTTACTGTGGGTATCATATTTATGCAGATGATATACAGGTGTATATTTCATGTAAACCATCTGAAGTAGATATTGCTATTGGAAAGCTTAATGACGATCTGTTAAGTATATCTACTTGGGCTTCAAACAATTGTCTCATACTAAACCCTTTAAAAACGAAATATTTGATTTTAGGGAGTAAACAACAGCTGGCCACACTTAGACCAACGTTAGATGTCATGCTGATGGATGAACCCATTGAACGTGTTTATGAGGCACGCAATCTTGGACTTGTAATGGATTCTGAGTTACGTTATGAGAAGCACATTTCTAACTCAGTTAGGAGTTGCTTCTATAAGCTTAAAGTTCTTTACAAGGCCCGACCATTTTTAAACGAAAATTTGCGAGTAAAGCTAACGGAGTCACTCGTCCTTTC
The DNA here is from genome assembly GCA_923062465.1 of Acleris sparsana. Classification (NCBI taxonomy): domain Eukaryota; kingdom Metazoa; phylum Arthropoda; class Insecta; order Lepidoptera; family Tortricidae; genus Acleris; species Acleris sparsana. The sequence continues at coordinate 5,159,555 of OV281308.1, read as the reverse complement.
GAAACTCAATTATATGGACGCAGTTTTTGGTCCACGTCTACTGGCGAAAACAAAAAGGCTCATACAACGTATCCAAAATGCCTGTGCTCGTTTTTGCTTCAATGTTCCTTTAAGGGCCCATGTTACCCCATTTCTTAACAATCACTCCATTCTTAAAATGCATCACCGCCGTAAACTTCATCTGGCCTGTCTTCTTTTTGAAATACTTAAACACCAGGCTCCAGCATATCTTTTTACAAAGTTGCTACATGTGTCCTGCAACAGGTCGCGTGGAACTCGGCGATGCGCTATACAACTGTTAACACCTCGTCATGCCTCAGCCGCTTTTCGAGGTAGTTTCCGCTACGCAGCTACTAAATGCTGGAACAACATTCCACCGCCAATAAGGAACCTGCAAAGTTTGCATTGTTTTAGATCAAAATTAAAGAAATATTTGTTAGGTCACCAAGCGAGTCAGGAACTATTGAGGCATGACACGAGCGGAATATGACCGATGTTATACAAACCTTAGTGATATGTCCCACGAGCTTTGCAATGTTTGTTGTTTTGCGTTCTAATTATTCGTTTGTTCTTTGCTCTTTCTTGCTGTCGACATCTGTGTTTCCATTGCCTCCTTCCACTAAAACTCACCCACGATAAAGGCTTCATGTTGTTGTTTTGTCTCTGCGTCTTATTATTAACGTAGGTAATAAATATTTCTTTTGTAATGTTTTTTCTGGAAAACTTGAATGTTGTTGTGCGCTTAGGCATAGAGCCATAGATAAAAATAAAATATCTCTTCTCTTTAACTGGTATAGCCACAGATTAGTGAGTATTTTTTCATTTTATTTTTTTTATTTTTTTAAATGTTTATGGCCTGGACTCTGGTTCTTTAAGCCACATATTATGTAGTGTTTTTTATTTAAGTTGTAAATTGTTTGTGTCACCTTATTTGTAAATTGTTTGTGTCACCTTCCGTGCTGCCACCGAGCGGTCTCAACGGAAGACCAGCGCTGGCTTAACAGCTGGCACATGCTGAGTTGGGACCGTTTCACAACAACCTTTTTTTTTTTTTATATATGTATTTTCTTTTTTTCTTTGTTGTGTGTTGTTGTGAATAAATATTTTTATTATTATTATTATTATTATTATTGCAGGTTTTTTGTTTAATTATTTAGCTAGCTTTTGTAAGGCTCTGCAAAAATCCCTGAGACAGACAAGATGCAAATCGGTAATGTAAGCGATTCAAGAAAGCTGTTAAAATGTAAATGCGGGATATAGTTAAAAATGAAATTAAAGCATATCATTTGTTAACGAATAATTTTTTTGGAGATGCAACTGTAGGTTAGCATGACATATATTTTTTTAATAATGAAAGTTTATTGACATGTGAATGTCTGTAGACTTTAAATTAATTGAAACTACTTATTGTTTGTGCTGTGAGAGCCGTTTTTAAGCGAATAACACTTCTTGTTGTAAAAAAGTAAAATGATTCTTTCTTTATGTATTTTTATTCCAACATGAACTACCTTCATCAACATCATCATCATGTCAGCCGAAAGACGTCCACTGCTGGACATAGGCCTCCCCCCAAGGCTTTCCACTCAGACCGGTCTTGTGCTTTTCGCATCCACCGCGGTCCTGCGATCCTGACGAGGTCGTCACTCCATCTTGTTGGAGGCCTACGGTACATACAGCTCGTCTTCCGGTCCGCGGACGCCACTCTACAACCTTCTGACCCCATCGGCCATCAGTCCTGCGAGCAATGTGCCCCGCCCACTGCCACTTCAGTTAAGCTATTCTTCGGGCGGGTTTATGAACTACCTTATAGGTAATAAATTAAAGGTTTAGTAGTTTTCCCGTCAAATAAAAATAATTGAGTTGTGGGAATAGTATAGTAGTAAAAAAATCATTCGCAGAAATATTATTGTTACGATAATTATTGCCCTTAAATTTTAAACTCATATCTGTCAAACCCATTAAACTCACCAATTCGAAAAACAAAACTTTTTTTACACCATTAAACCATTTATTTTTCCTCCATTTGAATACCTTCTAAAATTTATGGCCCGATCGAATCAAGCCAATTCCATAACTTTTAAAAACTTGGCCAATTATCTTCACTGAATCTTGAAATCGTAAAAAAAGGCCTTGGATCTTCTTTAACACGTCGAGTGCCAGTATATCTCAATTGTATGTAAAAACGAACCCGATCTGGTGTCTCGGGCATGGAAGTGTAAAATACTTGGGCTATTGAAAATTGGCTGCGACAGGCAATACGTCATTCAGAGGGATACTGAGTACAGTTTGAGATAGATATACCTATGTTGACAGCTGGAATCCATCGAGATTTGCGGTACGAAAGGGACTTGAATGATAGTAATATTTAAAATTTAGAAGTCTTTTTTTTTAATTTATTTTTTAGGGTAAAGTTTAAATATTATTTTTAAACTCGACACAGGCATAGTTAATGAAAAAAGTTAGTAAAAACCAGCAAGAGCATGTCGGATCATACTTACTGTAGGTAAACTGCCCGTCACGTAAAAAGAACGCTGATCTTGGATGCGTTCACGCAATTGTAGTCTCTATTCTAATCGGGTTACGAAACAACTACATCTAAGGTCAGCGCTCTTTTTACGAGACGGGACTTATATGTTCTCGAAGCCGTTACTACAAACACAAAAAACTACAACAACTTGTAGTACCTTTATAACAAATTTTCAAGATGATATTTTACAAGTTCGTCGGTGTAATTTCAATGTATCAATATGCTAAATTACAGCTTTGTAGTATTGATATGCTTTTCAGTTAAACCACGGATAGACGGACGTGGCAAAACTAAAGGTAGGTATATAACGGTTCATAGTGAACCCATTACAAGAGGCGAGGCAAAAGCAAGCTATTCTATTTTTATAAGCTTGGAAAATAAATCAAAAATTGCATGCAATTAAAATATATTATTACCGTTAATAATTAATTATTAATCAACCATTTGGTTTGCGGTAATGAAGTTTTACAATAACGATGCATATTAATGCATACATTGTTATTGGACAAATATTAAACCAACTCTAACAAGCGATTTTAACAATGGACCATTTACTCGTAGTTATTGTATTGTCAACGTTTTGATAGCTCTTATTTACTTGGCTGTAATGGCTACAATACTATACAAGGACTTAGGTAATATGAATTTTCCCGGTTGGATAGAAGCCCTGAACAATCTGAAACTTATATGTTTTTTTGTTGTTTTTTCCCTTAATGAATGGCTTTGACTTCTTATTTTACCATGAACTTATTAGAGAAATGAGTCCATGGATATCACACGCAAGGACGATGTATTCGGTTAAAGAGTATTTTACTCGTGGAATAAACAAAGGCACCTGGGGTTAGCTCCACGCGCTTCTGTCAAGTCTCTTATGCCCTTACTTATAAGCGTAGAATAACCGTGGGGTAGCTAAACCATGCCATGACCTTATCTGTCAAATTCAAATGTCACAATGACAGAGAAGGACAAAGCATGGTTTATCTACCCCACGGTTATTCCACGTTTATAAGTAACGGTGGAATATTAACTAATCTAGATTCTAGATCATGCTTACTTATGCTCTTATATTTGTGTTTAACGCATTCACTAGCAACAATGTTCGTAATTATTTTCCTGACTTTTACTCAGTGCTTTGAACGCGTATATGCACAGAATGCGAGCTTCATATAAAACTAATGCGGGACCTGAAGAAACAACGGCAAAGAGATGACAGAAAATACTTTAATATTTTATAAATACTTTATTTTCTTTCCTTTCCGAACTAATTAACCCACATATTACTGATTTTTTTGTATTGCCCTATTTTTAAATACATTGTATTAAGTAAAATGAAGCTGTATTTTAGGGGGAAAATTCGCTTAATTGATACACAACATCACGGTAAAAATCAAATAAAAGACAGAAGACATGAAGACAAATTAAAAGAACCCCCCTAGTTTACAATGATTGGAACTGTTAGCACCTGATAAGCTGCTGACAGAGAAACAGAGTTCTAAAAGTCTTAGCTCGCACGTCACAACTCCACTGCAAATTACAGATCTGTAACTATTGTGTACCAAGCTCAAACTAGCCGTAATATCCACAAGTTTCCACAATTTTGCAGCTAACCGCGGTATACCTCGTCGCATCACTACCAACAGATATATATCACAGCAACAATGGCGTACAGTCCGCTGAAAGACTTGCCTTTGTTCGACGCAGTCCATTCAAACACCGGTATTAAGATGATACCATTATTTCGCGACGCAGTTTTAGAATGCGGAGTTCTGACGTCATGATGGTTTTATAGTTGGAGATATTTCTTTGTTAGTTAGGATAGATGGGAGAAAAGTTGTACTATTGAGATTATAATTTGAATAGGCAATTACAATATAGGTACCAATTTTTTGATTACATAATCAGTAAAACACACATTTCGTAGATGACCTTGAGTGTGCATCTTTACATAGTAAAGTCAAGGTCTCTAAATTGTTGAGCCACTATGGAGCGACTAAACTGACCACAGCCAAAAATAAACTGCAACAATTTCAGAGACTAGCTTGCGTAGCTATTACAGGTTGCATGAAAACTACACCCACAGCAGCGCTGGAGATACTGTTGGGTCTACCGCCCCTTAACCTCTTCATCCAACAGGAGGCGGCGGTAGCAGCCATCAGACTGAAATCTCTCAACCTCTGGGGAGCAACAAGCGGGACTCATACCGAAATCCTTCAGGAAGCAATCACATATCAACCTCTGATAGGTGCTCCTAATGACAAGGTACCCAAACAACACAACTTCAACAAAAGCTACACCATCCAGCTTGCTGAAGAACCCACTGACCAGTCCAGTATATACGAACTACGCATATATACGGACGGATCAAAGACAAAAAAGGGAACAGGTACAGGAGTGTACTCACCCGAAATCAACATTAATATATCAACAGCCTTAGGCGAATACAGTTCCATCTACCAATGTGAATGTACTGCCATACTACAGGCTGCCGAGGCAGTGGCTAAGCGGGGTATCAAAGACCAAAAGATACGAATTATTTCCGACAGCGCTGCAGTACTACGAGCTCTAAACAACAAAATAATACAATCCGGGCTCATACTAGAGTGCCACTCAGCATTGGAAGTGATAGGTCTAAACAACCAACTCACGATACAATGGATAAAGGGGCACAGTGGATCTCTAGGTAACGATGCGGCTGACCAGCTGGCCAGGAGAGGATCGGATCGCCCAGCGATCGGTCCCGCTCCAATGCTTCCCTTAGCATTCAGCCAGCTTAGGTCATGGTTACGTCACAGAACACTCGAACAACATGCTAATCAATGGGCAAATACCAGTACATGTAGGCAATCTAGGGAAACCGTGCCACACCCGGACGCGCGTCTAACAAAGCGTCTCCTATCATTAGATAGACAGGCCCTACGAATAATTGTAGGAAACATTACTGGACATTGCTCGCTTAGCAAACATTTGTATGTTCTAGGTATGACCGACAGCCCCCTATGCAGGGGATGCCTATCGGCCGACGAAACAGCCCCCCACGTAATCCTGGAATGCGTAGGTGTAGCCGCTCAACGGACTGAAATCCTCAAGTCACCGAGGTCACTCCGAGAAGCCTGTGGAGATACCAGGAGGATCCTGCGCTTCTGGTCGGAGTTAGGCTGGCTAGATCACTAGCCGGTACCACGCACAATGGCCCCACATACACGGGCTAAGTGCGGAAAAAGGAGTCCATCACCATAACCATAACCATATGGAGCGACAGGGTTGCATAACGTTAATCATTAATTTTGGCTTAATTTCTTTCATGTGGCTTGACGCTGTAATAAAGACAGGGTTCCATAGTGCCTTAACAATTTAGTCACTTACCGCCGTCTGTCCGTCTATACGTATAGTCGCGAACGTTAATTTGTGACCCGTTTCAACAAAAATATGCTTGAAGTTCAATATTATGAAAGACGCCTTACCTTATCCTTATTGTAGTGGAATGTCAGATTGGCTTTGAAGCTAAGGTGGGCACGAGTACCAAATTAATGTCTTTGACTGTACTCTTAGTTATTTTAAACTATACAACGGATTATAATTTTCATCAATAGAGAGAGTAATTCAAGAGGATTTTTTATGTGTTTTAAATTCTGGTTTATGTACGCCGAACGAAGCGAAGCGAGGACGGGTCGCTATGTGTAATAAAACATAATATAACTAGCTTCTGCCAGCAACTACACTCTGCAGGAGCAAAAATACCGGGTCAGAGTGCGTTTTTCATACTAAAGAGGCTATTTCGATGCCTTGGTTCCTCGCCAGGAAATGCTTTTAGTGAAATCTGATGCTGAATACCCCGAGCGTCGATACAGGACTTCCAGAGTGCCCAGGATACCTAACTGAATGAATATGCAGTTAACGCCGGAATAGTGCCTGTTCAGAAAAACATCTAAAATGGCAATTAAATGTAAGGAAATCCAAATGTTGACCCAAACTCTCCCACTGTGGTGTAAACTGATTGTGCGATCAGTTAGGTATCTTAAGACTTTTGACCTCCTCTATTGAACCTTTGACTATCTACCATTAAACCTCATTCAAACCACCCCCTGGCGAGGAACCAAGGCTTCGAATCAGTCTCGTTTGTATGAAAAACGCACTCTGACCCGGTATTTTTGGTCCTGAGTGTACATCCGCGTCCAAATCCGTTCAACCGTTCTGGCGTGCTTGAATAACTAAACCTTCGAATTTATAATACAAGTAAAAATCTGATAAGATGATAAGAAGGCATTGACGTAGGCGATCAAAGTCTATTGCTCCAAACAAACGGTTTAAGTTTCACAAAAAAAAAAAATGTCTAGAGGCCTTCAAGCCGAAAACAATAGTTTAATAAAACTATACTCAACTTTCATCCATTAAATCTTAACTCAAAAGTATTTTCTTTGATAAATTGTTAGAAAATTATCTATCCGAATAGGAGACGATTTGCACCGGGCTGTTTATTCGGCTGAAAAATTTCAGCCCGGTATAAAATTAATTAAAAATTTAAATATTAACTTTGTTTTAAAAAAAACACAATTGCTTGTTTAATAGACAAACTATATACAAATTGAAAGTATGAAACATATGCAAACGTTAGGTGGGCTATTTTTTTCCCGTCAAACTATTAGGTAGGCAGGTATAAACAGGTAAGTTGGTACTAATAATTTGCACCAAACCTAACGTTTACATATTCTATAGGCCATACTTTAGATTAGTATGTAATTTGTCTATTAAACAAGCACTTGTTATAACAAAAAAGGATTATTATTTAAAAAACAAAATATTACATACATAAAATCACGCCTGTTTCCCAGAGGGGTAGGCAGAGACGACTTCTTTCCACCTGTTACGATCCTGACAAATGTCTTTCGCTTCTTCCACATTCATACGTCGAGTCATGCACGCACGTCGGTTTCGGGTACTTAAGATTCGGCCCTTTTCCAGTATTTCTCCGATTTGATTCGAAAAAGTACGCCTAGAGTGGCCTCTTCCGACCCTTCCACTCACTAATATATATATAAGTACTGGAAATAATATTTTGCCTACCTATTTTCCCCACATATTATTTACCGTATTAAATTTGATATAAAATACTTTTCATCGAATAAACAGCCCGGTACAAATCATCTCCTATTCGGATCAGAGACCATTACAAAACAGTATAGTCGTCTAAAGCTGGCACATGTTAAAAATTGTACTTTATGAATAAAACTTTTGCACAGAATCCACGTAATAAAATACAAGGACAGTAAATGTCACAGCAAGCAAGTAATCCATTAACCTTTACACAACTGCTCTAATTCCCAGTAATTTTAACCCATGTGTACACAGCCATCCTCCTCATTTGCAGAGAAGGGTCGTTTTAAACCTCACTTCATTCATTTTTTATTAATTGTATGGTTATTTAAATAATTCGTTGAGGCTACGTCAATTAGACTAAGGTCACATATTTGGATATGTGACCCAGGTGCTGCATACTTATCGGAAAAACTATATTCTTTTGCAAGGGCACTGCGAAGAGGTATCATAATTATGTACCTAGGAACTTAAAAGTAGAAATTTATTTAAAGGAAATTAAAAAAAAATAGTAGGAAGTAGGAACTTAGTTGTACTAATTTACATAACGTTTGTAGTACTCAAATAGGCAACAATAACAAGAATCTCTGATTATAGTTTTTAATATTAATTGACACATTTTCCTGCTCAAACTACGCTTGAATATATAATATATTTTTATTTTCATTGTTTTATATAATGCTTTATGATTGTATTCTATCATAAGTAGTATTTAAAAAAAACGAGTGACTGTTGAGTTTTTTGACGTGTGTGCCCGTGCGGCGTACGTACTGAATAACATGTTTTATCTTTTTTTATCTTTTATTAATTAACAGTTATCTACTGTTCGCCGTTGTCATCAAAAAACTCTAGCAACGAATACTAGCATTTTGTTGGTTAAATATCTACGGAGCTTATTTTTAAACAATTTATTATTCGTCTTTGAAGTTTAAGTAAAAAAGTTGACAGTAAATAAGCCGCCATTTTGGAATTACGAGTACGTCTACGGGCTAAAATTGCATATATATAGGAGTATGTTCTAGCATTAACTTCAGTTTCTTTGAAATGCTAAAATGGTTAAAATTCCAATATGGATGAATGTGTTTTTGATTTTGTTCTGCGAGTTGGTTTGATTGGTAAACATGATCTTGTTTTAATTGTAAAATGTGCTTTAGTTTAGAATTTTATTTTTTTATTTTATTTAAATTTTGGAATATAACATATGTAACATTGTTAGTAGTTCATGAAGTCTTTAAAATTGTTAGTCGTCTTTAAGTTAAAATTACTAAGGTCTGGGGTTCATTTCCTGATGATGGTAATTAATAATTATCTATCTAATTTTATGAGCAGTTTTATCTATTTGTTTGTAAATCTCGGGAGTTTTCGTAGCATTCAAGTATTTATTTTTCTATGTACAAGTATGTTTATCGTTGTGTGATATCCATACTACAAGCATTGCTTGGAGCATTAGTCAGTTTGTGTGAGATTGTATGTTTGTAAACACTTTATTGATCAAGAGAAAAAACGAAATCGAAACTATAAAGACAAAATATGTGTTAAGGCGGCCTTAAACTTTCAACCCTAACTCTTGGGAGTTAGAGAAGAGAAAAGTTCTTTTGCATCAAGTTAATAAGTCTATAAATAAATAAGTATTGTTTTGTGATTTCTAAGAGGTAAACCCCTAACTTTATTCTTAGTAAATACTCTAGTAAACTTACTGTAAACCCGGCACTGTCAATTTAGTAAAGAAATGGAGTATTTCAAATAATATATCCATCGCGTGCATTGAAACTTGATGTTTTTAAAGGTGCCAACGGTGCTTTTTGGTCATTAATACCTCCGCTGTCCATGTGCCAGTCTGTATCCCAGAGCAGTATTTTTATAAAATATCTCTATCGGCTTTCAATTCAGTATTTGACCCATTGGTATAAGGCAGAGGATAGTTCGTGTGAAGGTCGATTTAGTATTATATGTAGGTATATTAATACTATTTAAGAAATACAAAACATAATCAAAATAATAAAACAGAAACAAGTACAAAGGCCTACTTACCCTTTTAAATGTCTCTATCATTTAATCAAAAGAGTTGAAAGTGTAAGGACCTGAGAGGTAAACACTATACTCGGAACGTAGTCAGTGAAAACACTAGACACAGACACTTACCGTGAAACTGGCACTGTCAACTTAAATAGGAAATAGAGCATTCAATTTAATATTATATAAGAAAAATAAATGCTTTTAGGGCTTCGTACGCAAACGGAAGTAAGTCTCGGCTGTCAGGTCTGTCTGTTTATTATTTTATCCAATTGAAAATTAAATGGCACTATGAGAACTATTGTTACCCTGTACTGAAACGCAGTTTTTCACGGCCAGTAATTTTTTAACACATTAAATGTACTTAAAATAATAATGTAACGACACTTAACGATGAAAAAACCTCATACAAATTGATAGCAACCTTTGAAGTCACTTATTAGTAATGTCGAACTTTAACTTTATTTCTGGTTAATAACAGTACTCTGCAGTTAGTATCAGAAATGTATAATATATTTGTTCCTTTTATAAAGAATCGAATCGATTTTCCTTAAGCCATTTTTATAGACATTCTGCGACTAAATATATAAATAATTTCCTCTACCAAAGCGACATCGAAATGTTTTCCAATACTCTCATTTTTTCACAGCCTCCTAAATGCTTTATTTTTCAACAAAGTGTAAATCCATGTGATCGCTAAATCCGCGTCGGCGTTTTTTAACAAACCATTGCCTTTTATGGTACTTGTTTCATTTTAACGTACACCAGTGGCAAATAAAATTATCGAGCTGCGTTCGTCACGACAATAAAATTTTACGATCACAACGCTGATTTCCACGTTCAGAATTAGTGTACTTCTTTCGGTTGTTCGTTTTTTTTTTTTACTACATGGGAAACGAACGGCAAAAACAATCATTATATCGAAGTAATTTAGTAACGTAAATAAATTGATGCGAAAAGAACAAGACCGGTCCGAGTGGAGAGCCTTGGGGGAGGCCTGTGTCCATCAGTGGACGTCTTTCGGCTGACATGATGATGATGAAATAAATAAATAATCTGAGGACAATGTCACTCAAATTGATCTAAGCCCAGTTGTTCCATGGGTACTAGAGAACGACAAACTTACTTTTAAAGAGGAATTCATTGAATATATAGAAAACAACCGAGACTCGGAAGCAAATACAAATAGCTGCCGTTACCGGGATTTTAACTAAGTTTACTACGAGTAGCTTCGTAGGCAGGGTCACTACCAAGTAGGCTATTACGAGTAGATAATATCGTCGAAACGAAACGTTAGTGACACATTGTACGTAAAGTAGAAGTTCCAGTTCTACAAAACGTATATCCTTGTTCTGCCCAAGCATTTGAGCAAATTCAAATTCCTATGAAGGACATTTTGTATTACTAGGCAAAACGTTCTAAATCTATTTGTTCTTATTAAATGACATTGGGCAGGAACATTGTATTCGTTTTCTCTTTAGAATATAATAAACGTTAATGATGTGTGTACAAAATGTGAGTTTCATTTCGAATTAAGTAGTGAATTATTCTTTAAAAATTAATAGGTACACATTTTGTAGTTTTAACTATCATTCATATAGTTATTAATGTATTTATCCTAATCATACTAATATTATAAATGCAAAAGTTAGTGAGTGTGTGTGTGTATGTGTGTTAGTTTGATACTCCTTCATGCTGCAACGGTTGGCCGGATTTGGATGAAATTTGAAGTGGAGATAGCTTTAACCCTGGAGTTAATCCAGGGTAAAACTACGTAGGCTACATTTCATCCAGAAAAAATTGTGTCTATCCTATTTTTACTATTTCAGCACACAAACAATCCATCGCGCTTAACTTTTTTACCTTTTTGCTGTCTGCTGGCAGAGTGAACGTAAATGCAGTTATAATGTGAAATTAATTGCATTGACAACGATAGCAATAATGTTTTGATAGCCAATTGTGTACGATTATAATTATTATAGCTGACTCAACTCCTGAAATATTAAGCATATTATGATAGATACGTTAATAATTATTATAGAACTGTTATTACCATGGAAACGCTCATTATAAAATTGTTTTCGAGCTTCCGACGAGTTAACAACACCAATACTCGGTTTATACGCGAGTAGAAAAATGATGTTTCATTGGTTTTTTTTATTGTAGTTAAACATATAGGAACCATTATAGTTTCACCATGTCCGTCTGTCTGCAGTGTAGCTCAGAAACTCTTGATACAGTCACAGACTTTAATTGTTATGCGATTATGGAACCCTGTCATAATGACAGCGTCAAGGGACGAGATAGAAATTACATGGGAATTAATCTTAGGTCGAGAGATACAGGCGGCTTAATGTTTATGCCTACTGCAGCACCTAAGATGGCATCAAATAAATTTCAATAGAAAATTTGTTCGTAGGTGCATGTTAATTTATATTTTTGAGATAGTTTTTTGTGTTTGTAGCTGCTTTGGAAACCTACACTGATCATGGTCCCACATGCAATCGGTAGCGATCATCAAATTAATATTTATTAAAAACTAAAAATAGAAACCCAATGACCAAACCAACCTAATGTTAAGCCTTTAGCAAAATTGTTAGACCCTATTTCGTGGGCTCTGGTAGAATGCACCGGCAAACTACCTACGGCAAAAGTACGAACTACGATCCAAGGAGGTGGAATTTGAAATTACATTTTGTTGCATTGAACTGTAGCACGTCTTCAATATTGGCAAATGCGAAGGAATGTCTTATCTTCTTCAAGATGGAATTTTGTTGAAAAAAGACATTAAAAAGTCGTAAAAGTTTTGAATCTGTTTTGTACAAAAAGGAAATCTGTAATTAGGCATTTATTTTATTAAAGCCATCGAAACCGTTGGACCCACGAACTTGAAATATGGAGGGAATATTCCTTTTTTATCCTAGAGACACACTAAGTAGTTTTTTTTTAATTCTGTCCCTAAGGGGTTAAAATAAATGCACGTGACGCTAGGTGACGCTACGCGTATGAAATCGTGTGCGTTCTCTAGTTAGATTTATGTATCCTTTTTAATTGACTTTTGAGATCTTATCCATCCCAATTTTTCAGTATTTTGCCCGTTGAAAATTTAGGACAATATTCCAGAAAATCGTCTTAAGAAGTCGATAAGACTGGCATAGAAGCAAATGAGAGAGAAAAACAATCTCAAAAGACGTTTTAAAAGAAATTGCAGTTTCCCTGACCACTTTTACTCTACAATTAACACAAATTGTCTCTGAGCTCAGACGAAACAGTTTATTTATTAAGAGACACTAAAAGTGGCTGGAAGTCCAAGGGTCAAAAAACCCGCCGCCTTTAACGACATATACTTTATAGATTGAGCCGGTACAAAACCCTCTGTATTTTTTTCTCGTGGCTAATCAATAATGTCAGTCACGGTTCAATCTAAAACCAAAAGTAGTTTACTTGATCAGGTTTGGTACTGGCCTCTAAAATACCAGTCACTGGCACGTAGTGATTGTTGAATCTTCGTCTCTCTTTTCGGCCAACTATGAAGCAGTCACCTTATATCTAGTTTCTTTTTTTTATAGACATAAGAGGCAAACGAGCAGACGGACCACAACAGCAGTCACCGTCGCCCATTTACATCAGCATTACCAGAGGCTCTGCCACGTTGTTAATTTTCAGTAAATACTCTTCTTAAGCTGCATTTAACCCGTCAAGCAATCGGCCCTTGATTTACACAAGTTCACAAAATGTCCAGCTGATTTTCGATATATTTTTTCTTTCTGTTTGAGTTTAGAAAAAGGTGAATTGTTTAAGATTGGTATAATTATATTTTATGATTGATATATCAATGGAAACATAAAAGAACAGGTAATGCACTTAAAAAGGAATAAAGATTTTACACTTACGTTTTACACATGAAAATAAAAATTGTTTAGGTTTTGTTTTTTTTTATCCCATCGGTTTATTCTTTGACACACGGCACTTAATATATTGCTATATTTCTTTTTTCTGTTATAAAATTATCTATACATCACACAAAATATTTGTTTACGAAATCGTAACGAACGGCGCGGCGTCAATAATCCTAATGGCGGACGAGTACATCCTATTGAGCAATAATATCGTTTTTATTTTATTTTTCTTAATTTTTGGAGGAAAAATCTAATATGTAGCCAAATCAGTGGGAAATCAAAAGTATTTTTTTTTACACTAGTTGTTCTCCGTTTATGAAATTTAAATTCTCGCCAGCGCCATTGCCGGTCAAAGATTTCTACGCACGACTGTCGTGCGCAGGACACCTGACGGGTTAAGGGTGAGTAGGATAAAGATTCTGGGGCTTTATTCAACTTATTAAAACTTTATTCGAACAAACCATCCAACCATAGCCATTTTCGACGAAAAAATGACCTTTGAGAACGGCGTAGGTCAGTTCTTCCTCGTACTTGAAACTGGTATGAATTTCCCTCCTTGAAGTTTTTTCAGCGCTTTCCCATGGCCTTCTTCGGGGTAAGTAATCATCAGAGCTTTGCAAGATAGTGGAGTGGTGTTCAAGGAAAAAAACACTAATAGGAGAGCTACGCTGATAGCGATGCTAGGAAAATGAAGTATTCTCATTGGTCGATTTTACCCTCGCACACACCGTCCCGCTATATTGCTTACCCATAATATTATTTACCTGTCACAAATGACGAAACGCATTTCATCGTCCCCAACCCAACGAATGAGACTCATAAAAATATTTTTTATTACTCCTGCCCATTAAAATAAGTCACACCTTATTGTTTTATTGTCTGTGCATAATAAAACCTTTATGTGGCTGTAACAGACGGCAGAGGCCATTTTTCTTTATAATGCTCCATCAATGACACTTCAGGGAAATCTATAGGTTCCGTTAAATTGAACTTTTTACATACAGTTCCCGAAGTTTCTTGGTTGTATTGTTATTGTTACTTTTAGATTGGTTGTTCCTAGCGAAAAAAATGGAGTATTTTTATACCATGACGTAATACGGAGTTGATCAATTATGACACTTTGCAGAATCCGATATATTCTCTATAACCTTGCTAAACTAACCTATCGCCGAGCAGCCGTGTCTGCAAATATTTTGCTGCAGAGGCATTCCATTTCAGATCTTAGAGTGGGCTACACAATTACCATCAGTAAAAGTTGCTTGTCTGCTCATTGGCTCTATAGAATGGCACTTTCTCTATGCCTTATATCTTTAAAGCATACATTTACAATAAAGTTGCACCAAGTTATTTTTACTTGGTCTTCTACTTATAAACATGCATACATACAATCACGCCTCTTTACCGTAGGGGTGGGCAGAGACCACTTCCTTTCAATTGCTAAGATTCAGACAAATTTTCTTCACTTCCTCCACGCTCATGTCTCTTCATACAAATGCGTCGGCTTAGGGTACTCCTGACTTTTTCTTAATACGTCCTCGATCTGATCGCGGAACGTCCGCCTTAGCCTTCCCCTTCCAACATTCCCTTTTACCCTTGCCTCATATATCTGTTTTGTTAATCTCACTTCATCCATATTTTTCACATGACCCAGCTCAGTATTCCTTTATTAATCCTTGTCAGTACATTTTCTTTTTAACCACTGTCACGGGGCAAAATGCCCGGAGGTTTCAGCACGTGGCAAAACCAAATTATACGAAATAACGAGATGGAAGTTTCTAAAGCAAGATACTTGAAGAGATGGAGTTTACTGGGACGAAGTTTTAGGAACAATGTAAATTATACTTTATGTACTTAGTTTCTACAGCCAACATATAATAATCCAAAAACATACTTTTAGCTTTCCTCAAGTGGTTACGCCGTTCTGCTATGGGGCAGCCGCAGGTGCTTGGTTACATTGTTGAAATCTGATTTTGTAATGAGCCAGCATCTTGAATAAAGCTAATCAAAATATGGAGGCAATAAAATACATAGAATGTACCTATACCAAATTAGTCTGGATAAATTAGCTTTTTATTTTATGGCATCGAGAAGGCAAACGAGCACACAGGCCACCTGAATGATGGTAAGTGGAAACTGTGACCCATAGACATTCGCATTCAGGCAAGCCTAAGACTGCAAATGCGTTGCCAACCCTGAAGACTAAGATGGAATGCCAAATGCTAGTCATAATAATTCCAAATATTTAATATTCCCCTCATTCAAAGGTAACTCTAACGCTGGCAACCAAAAAAACAATGGTAGTGTCGTTTTACAAACAAAACTAACGAACGGTAATGTCAATAGCACCTTAAATATTTCTCCAGTCCTTAGGTTCCGTTTCACGCAAGAAATGCGACGTTACACCACAACGTTCTCTTATTACACTTAATCCTATCACACGTCTACTAAAATCAAATTAGTTTCTATCCGATTGATCCGATTAAAGATTAAACTAATGAAGCATAGCGAGTGGCATCTTATCGACGCACGCACTATTGCCACATAACAGCTGAAACCGCTGACCTTTCTAACACGTAGCCTTCTTTAATGAAAAGAAAGTGCTCTTTATGTTATAAAACGCTGTAAGACGACGCAAAAATTCTAGTTGGTACAGTTGTTTTACACTCGCGGACTAATAAAACGGGTCAGAGTGCGTTTTTCATACTAAAGAGGTTATTTCGAAGCCTTGGTTCCTCGCCAGGGAATGCTTTTAGTGAAATGTGATGATGAATACCTCGAGCATCGATACAGGACTTCCAGAGTGCCTAAGATACCCAACTGAATGAATCTGCGGTTAACGCCGGAATAGTGCATGTTCAGAAAAAACATCTAAAATGACAATAAAACGTAAGGAAATCCAAGTGCTGACCCAAACTCTCCCGCTGTGATGTTAACTGATTGTGCGATCAGATAGGTATCTTAAGAACTTTTGACCTCCTCTATTGAACCTCGCAGTATCCACCATTAAAACTCACTCAAAACAACCCCTGGCGATTAACCAAGGCTTCGAAATAGCCTCGTTTGTATGAAAAACGCACTCTGACCCGTATTATTTGTCCGCGAGTGTATTTGTGGGCCATACTTGTAATTGTATTGTTTATTATGCACACGCGCACTATAGTGACGCTTAGGCTTAATTTTCTCCTCGGTCGCCGACGTCGGTCAAGCGTACCGTCGGTTGCGTATGACATAAAAAAAATCCACAGTGCGAACCCGATCGTTTTATTGAACAGTATCGTCTCGCCTGCGCTTCGCACATGTGCGTACAGCCAACCGGTCAGCTTTGCACTGAGCACGTGATGATGGTGGTATATAGCACGTCAGTGCACCGACGTACGCGGCGCCGACGAGCGAGAATGACGCACGCCCTCAACGGCGCGTAGAAATAAATTTGCCGCGGATGTTAGCGTCGCTGTGCGGTGTTCCATAGAACATGGTGTATATTCGCACGCTCGACCGACGTAAGCAACCGACATCAGTGTAGGAGGAAATCAAGCCTTAACGGCGACAGCTACGGACTCAGAGTCAACGTACGGTCAGCTCCATAAGTGCATGGACACCTTAACGACGATAATCGTGTGCGCCGTTGAGATCACGTTCTCAAAAATTGAACTAGATGGCGCTGTTAACGACCCTAGTTTAGTTATTGTTTAAAGGTGTAGCAATGTAATTATTTACTTCTTACTATCTGAATCGATAATTCGACCGTTCGTCTGAATGAGTTGCTGGCTTAACAGGTCGGCGCCTCGCCTGAATCGCGATATGATTCCACGGGACGGGAGTTCAAATATGACTGGGGCAAGAAAGTATTTTTTATTACAATTTAATATTACGGGATAAAATTATTGATTCTAGTTTGATTTAACGATTTATTTATTTAAAAAATAATTATTTTTAACCAGAAATGATGAAACTTGATTTTCAAGATAAACATATATTTATTTATTTTACAATAAACCAGTAATCGCATTGAATAATGGTTGGTGGTTATAGAAATAATTGTGGTTCACTTACTTTACATTTAATACATTTTTAATTGACAACAATATGCAAGAAGGAAAAAAAAGTTAAGACGAATTGTCAAAATCAATATTCTGTTAACGATATTAACGGTGTTAACTATCACTTATTACAAAAAAGTTAGACACTTCAGACACGTCTTAAATGACAGATTTCTATGAACTGACATTTGATAAACACATGTTCAACGACATGTTTGTTAATAACACCGTAAGTTTTTAACAATAAAACAACCACCAACCGTATTGAGGTAATAGCTTAAGTATTCGTTTCCGAAATCGGAAAGTGGATTGAAGCTTTACCAAAGTAACATATAGTGGTAAGTATAATGTGAAACTGGAGACCGGGTTGCCATAAAGGTTATACGCTTAGGTGCTGGTATGTTTTACATTGCAGTTTTTATCACTTACCTTAGTTATCAATTATTGAAAGTACGAATAGCTAAGAGTACGCTAGTGTATTTGGTTTGACCTTAAGTATATAAAATAAGGTAAAAATTAATAATCACAAAGATATAGAAAAAAATGGGTTTAGGTTTTGTTTTAAATATTGAGTTAAATTAGGTGTAACCCGGTCTCCATTTTCAAATCATAAATCATTTATTTGTTTGTCCAGCATAGGTTTATACATATAGATCTTTAATACAGTTATGAAATTATGTCCCTTTATGCTTCTCGGCATACAAACATGCTGTGCAGCGCGCTTAAACTAAAATAACGTAAACATATTCACTAACATTCAATTCTATTACACATATTGCGTTTTATCAAAAATTACATATTTAAACCTCAAACTCAATTTAGTAACTAGTATAACCTCCGTTCTGGTCGATGACAGCTTGCAAGCGGAAGCGCATTGAGTCGACGAGATTCTTGCACAGATTTGAACCCCGGATACTGTCCCATATTTTTAAACAGTGAGCCTCCAACGCTTCTGGAGTTCGCTCATTCTGGTTTTCCCAGCGTTGGACAATAATCCCCCATAAATTTTCTATGGGATTCAAATCCGGCGATCTGCTAGGCCAAGGAATAACGCTGATGTTGTTGTGCTGGCCAAACCACTCCCGCACGATACGCGAACGATGCACCGGACAGTTATCCTGCACGAATGTAATCAGCGGCGTTTCTTCTTCCGGATATACGGTTCGTACTGTAGGCAACATGGTCTGTTCCAGCACTTCCACATAGTTTGCGCTATTCGCTCGACTAGGTATCCTGACTAGCTCACCTGGATCGGCTGAACTCATCCACCCCCACATGTTCACTGTTATACGACCAGATTCCATATTGGGCACTACGTGTCCGCTATCGTATCGCGTATTATTCCGACGCCACAAACTTAAACGACCATGTTGGCTTGATTTAAAAGTTTTTTCATCGGTAAAGATTGCACCATTCCAGTCGAAATTCAAGTACTGTGTAGCGAACTCCAACCGTGCTCTTTTATGATTCTCCGTAAGTAAAGGTTTGACGGCATGCCTCCGATAATGCAAACCCTCGCCATGAAGAGCACGACGAACAGTGCCCGCACTCGTACCGAATAAGCCGGCGTAATGGTTCGTCGGTATGAAACCATTTTCCTCATACTCGCGTTCCATGGCTTGACGCTGCGGTGTGTCTATGAGACGTGGTCGACCCGATCTTTGACGTTGGAGTAAAGTTCCCTCCTCTTGGTATCTTCGTACCCATAAAACAACCGTTTTCCGCTGTAGCAAAAATCAAACATTTGAATACATAATAGTAAGTAATTTATTAGAAATTAGTCATTTTTATTATACAAGACATATTATTAAACACATCATTATGGCTTCTGCTGGGTGTATAAATATAAAAAGAGGAAAAAAAATATTTTTCAAAATTATTCTTGTCTCACCCGGGAATCGAACCAGTTAAAAAATCACTCGCTATAATTAATGTTAAATTTTACGATCTTTTTTATTTCTAAGACCAAATGTTTATTAGGGAGATTTTATCCTGAACAATAATCCTATCGATAACCAAAGAATGAACAAAGTTTAGTGTAACTGGCCTCTACTCCTAAAGATAACAATATTGTTTTCTAAGGAAGTGATTTTGTAAATCTTTTGAGAAATAAACATGACAATACAAAAAAAACTAGTTACTTACGTTTACACCGGTATCTCGAGCAATATCCGACACATTTTTGCCTTCATTGTAGAAAGCAATTATTTGTGCTCTCTTGACCATGTCAATATTACAACGAGAACTCATTATAATCGAATGATCGAACAACAGTGAATATTTACCAAAGAGGAAACAAAGAAGCAGCGAACGAAAGAACGAGCAGGAGTCTTTGTGAAATCCTAACAGGTATTTATTAATCTTCAGACTACCCTAAGTGTTAATATAAATATATTTGTTGGGAAATAAGCCGTATAAGTAAACAAAGATATACTTAATTTCGAAGATATAATTAAACGTTCGACGGTCGAGTGGCATAAGGGATCACTCGCAGTCCCCGTGTTCGCGGGTTCGAACCCAATCGATACAATTACATCTGTGATGAATGTTTTTGTATTTGAAATTTGTAATAAGATTGGATTGGAGATTCGAAACAATCGGAACATTCGGAACATTGGCTGTCACTAAATAATAATAAAGTATAGGAACGTGTCGTGCTTACTTAATCTGCGGTAAGCGGAAATTAAGTTTTTCATATTTAAGGTAATTCAACGCCATCTAGTAGAATATTACTGAACTAGTGTAAATCATAGATAACTCAGCTTACAGTATGACCAGATAGATGGCGTAATGTTTTGCCTCATAGGAATTTGTTTGCAATCTGTCCATGCACTTATGAAGCTTACTGTACATCGTTCATTGAATACAAGACAGACACATTCCAAAATGAGTCAGTGTTGGATTTTAAAATTAGAAGCGGTTCATATAAGATTTTCAATGCAAGAGCAAATTATTTTGGAATGTGTCCGTTTTGTATTCAATGAGCGACATGTGCATCTACGCACACAAATATGACCCACCCGCAATCGTATCGTTTCTAATCGTATCGTTTTTAAACCAACCGCGTCACTGGTGGATGAGGTGATACGAAAAGTCACGTGATATATCAGTAACGCGAAGGGTTTAGGAAATGCTAGTTATCGTTATACATCTTGCCAAGGGCCTCTGGTACGGGAAGAAGTTTGTGAGATGAACTCGAGTTTTTTTTTCAAAGACTATACTTTAACACTTGGATGTTTTCTACGTGTTTATTTTCTTAATATAAGCATGTTTATCGTTACGTTTAATCCTTGAGATTAGTTTGGGACTATGTCAATCTTACCGTACTAATATTGTAAATGAGAAAATTTGGATGCTAGGATGTTTGTTACTCAATCACGTGTCAACCACTGAACGGATCGAGACGAAACTTGGCACACTATAAGTTAGGCCCTTGAATAGCACATAGCACAATTGGACTTTTTAGAAAGTATAATACCTTAGGGAAAGGCTGGAAAAATTGATAAATCAACTGCGTTTTTATGTTTAATTGGCTAACCTGTTGTAATCTATGCGTATCGCGAACAATATCGCATTTCCAATTTCTCGGCTGTCTGGTCTAGCCCTGAATTTTCTGTGACGGTTTTCCCACGTCACTTGAGAGGTTCAATGTTGGGAAAAAGCTTTAACACTCGATATGTTTTATTTTTTACCGTCTAGTTGGATACGGTGATTGAATGAGGTTTCTAGGATAATGGGACTCTTCATTATTTAAGCCTTTTACCAAGTAATAAAATCTATTTGCGTTGCCAAAATCTGACGTTTATCTGTGATAAAATGTTGTATTCCGTATTTTATATATGAACTTCATTTATTAGAGGACAATGTCGCACAATTTGACATAGTCCCAACCTAAGCTCTAGGCTTGTATATACTATTAGGTACTAGAGAACGATAAATTTGTAGTTAAACTACCAAAAAAAAAACAAGTCAAAGTAATGGTTTACAAATAAGGAGAGACTTCAGATTCGGTTGCTTTAGAAAGTTAAAGAAAATAATATTTTTCTACGATTATTTTTATCACCTTACGGTGATTAAAACATGAAGAATTCGGTAAATTTACATGGATTTTCCCTTGCAATAATGTTATGACAGTGACAGGTGGCAACTTTAGTGATAATTAGATCTCACAGAAACTTTTATCAAAACTGGTAGACTACTTTCTTGGCCGACCGTAAATACATAAAAACCTGCCTTTTGAATCAGTCAATAAAATAAATATTTTAATGAAAAGCGCATTCAAACCCGTTGCAAAGTTTGAAAGAAATAACGAAGGTATGAAAAACAACTGAATTCGAGATATTAAAATGATTTGATTGTTGACGAATGTAACTCAGCTATCTGACGACAGATAGCAAGTCGTACTCATTTTCGATATGGTTTTAAAGTATTTTTTACAAGAACGAGTGCGGTTTGCGCCGTCAAAAATCTGAACCCTGAAGTTCAATTGCATTCGGGCCCCATATATGGCAAAATTTCCATATGTAACAAAAACTACATGATTGTAAATCAATGTCAGTTAGCTATTTAACGAAGGGTGGCGCAACCAGTGTTGATTTTTGATATGGGATGAAAATAGGAAATATCTCTGATACGAACATACAGTTTTCTGTTTACAGACATAAAATTGGCTAGAATTTTTGAAAAAAACTTTATTTTCTCTACAGCAATTAAACTGCATTCTATTACCCTCCGTTTTTAAGCTTCATTTGTACAAAAACAAACAGCACGTAAGAAAGTAATTTATAAGACTTTAGACTAATGGCGCTCCGTACAAAAAACGTAGGAGATGTTAAACCTAACATTATTCTTCTGAGGGCTTGAAACTTTCAAAATGGCCGAACAAACATGGCGGAACTGTAACATAATGATGCATTTATCCTTTAGCACACAAATTAAAAATGATATGATTTAAAATAATTTTGTAATAATCAGCCAATATCAGGAAAAACTACTTCTTTTTTTTTATGCTGCGGCAAAATACATTAGGGTAAAGCTGCCATATGTTGGACCCATAAAGAAGGGCGTAGCAAGTTCGGAAAAGGCTAGCCTTCGCAAATGATGAGTTAAAACTTTGGGGATCGTTTATTATAGCTATCAACGCTACATACTATTTATGCCACGTGGTTGGTTTTCCTTGCAAAAAAGAGGAAATAGTATTTTGTTTATCTTTGTCTACCCTTAAATTGTAAAATTATTATTGATATTTGACCTTTATTAGTTTTGTGTATTGACATCATAAACTGACCATTTATTACTTGTTTATCATTGTTATTTTTGATTATTTGAGTGTTATTATATTATTGTTTTATTGTAATATAATTTTATCATTTTGTATTAACGTTTTGTTGACGATATCAATGTAATTTCGTACTTTTTGACATGCAATGCAATCTATATTGTAACATTACATTGATAAATAAATGAAACTAAACTAAACTAATAAATAAGCTCGTACACTACTGGACCGATTGTGAAAATTCTTTCACCAGTAGAATAATAAACGATTTCTGCGCAGATGACGTCATGTGCTAGTATGAAAATTAATACTACAATTACTACAAGTGTTTATTTCTCTACCCTTCTAACGGACATCAGACTTAATGGAAACCAGGTGTTGCTAATAAATTTGAAAAGCCTAAGTAGTAATTTATATCTTCAGTGCACGTGGTGAAAATATTTTAAAGGTTTCGTAAGAAAAAAGGAACCCTTATTTTTTATCTGTTGACCACAGAATGACAATGACTAATTATAGGACAAGGAATTTGCTACTTAACCGGATCACGTGGTTTCATTTTATCAACGAAAACGAGGGAGATTTTAAATTTTTAATGAATGTTTTCGTTGTTCGACGATTGGCTGTGCAGACATAGGAATCCAGGGGGTAACATTTTATGACAGGTAGCGAGTTTCTATATCGATAAACTCAATTATCTATGCTTCTTCCATATACTAGTGATTGGCCGAAGTATTGTATTTATTTTTTGTAAGTATTGTTCTGAAGACGAGTATGAAGTTCACAAAGCTTAATTTAAAAGAAGCAATTAGCCACCTGAAATCGATTTATCAGCCAAGACGGGCACGTTTAACGCCCAAAAATTTAGAACAAATTCTGATCGTTGATTTAAACAAAAGTAAATGGCACAGTAATGAAGAAAAAAAAATTTAGTAAAGTTTCAAAAATCGTTTAAAAAAAACGAAGAAGAGAATTACGTCATCATTTTGTTTAATTTTTACAACACAACAAAAAAATATATTTGGAAACATAACTTGGAGTGATCGCTAGTATACAGAACAAGCATCGATGATTGAGTTTATACAATTAGGAACTCCCTACCCGTCATAAAATTTGGTCCCCTGGATTCCTACGTCTGCTAATGAGCAATGCATTTTTAAAAGTGCAATTATAACTTTAAAACGAATAATAAAGGAAACTAATACGACTAAAGTTTTTATACTTACCTACCTACTAAAAATCACCACCAAATAACTTTTATTAAAAAAATATTTCATACTTGTTGTTTTTCGAAATATTTCTTTTCATTCGTATTCTTTGACGTAATTGCATAGTAACCTATGATTAATATTGTTTAACTGTACAAAGGCGGAGCCTTTATTTAGTATTATAAATAGTGCAGGAGGCTTAGTCTTAAATAAAATGGAAAAAGGCCTTTGGTTATAACCAGGGTTCGGAGTTTTCATAGCACGGTAAGACGAAGGGAGCTGTGGAGTTGACATTAACATTAAAATTCAACTTTTATTCAAACTCATTTGTTTGTTTCATTCCAAAAATCTTTTATATTCGCCTTGAGCCCTGAGTAAAGCTGCTAAGCTATGTAATGAAAGATTACAATTATGAACCAAATATATCATGTACAAATCATATCAAAATAATAATAATAAAAAAATGCGATTAAATAATAGGATGAATAATGAGTAAGAGTTGAATTTCAATGTAAATTTCGACTCCACACCTCCCTTAGTCTTACTGTGCTACGAAAACTCCGAACCCAGGATTACTTAAATGTAAATTTATTTATTTACCAAATAATTTAACGTATTTTATAGTTATGAAGAGGGTGCGTTATGATATTACAGATATGAACTAATAGCAGAGATCCAATCATCCATAAATTAATTCAAATTACCATTTCGTTTCGTAATTAAGCACAAGCATTCTCTCCATTATGCTCGCTTGTAGCAATTAAGATCGGTTTTAATTTTACCAACCGCCATGTTGGTTTAACGAGATGACGTATTAATCATCGTCAACTTGACTTGTTCCGATTATTATGATGGATGGCGTGTCATCGGTTTCCGTTGTTTTAATTTTTAATGACAAATGAGATGGAAAGGTTATTTTTAACCGTTAAGAGTGTCTTACAATTGCTGGCTGACAACATAGTTTTTTTCAGTTTTCACTTACCTATTATTGAAATTGATTTTTAATTAAGAAAAAATCTTAAATTAAATATTGTGTATTTCGTGGTATACCGGGTGTACAATCCAAATGGGTCAGTATGGTGAAGTCGGAAACTATGAGAGATAGCGAGATCTGTTCTTAGGAACCATGACGTCGATTTTACATTTAATAATAATTACATTCAATTTTTTTATTAACTCTCATACTATAAACAAGATTCTATTAGTGTTGTGCTTTTTGCGAGTTGCAGAATTTATACACATTGATTTTGACCAGGTTTGATTCCCGGTTATGTATGAGAGTTAATAAAAAGTTTGAATGTAATTATTATTAAATCTAAAATCGACGTCATGGTACCTAAGAACAGATCTCGCTATCTCTCATAGTTTCCGACTTCTCCATACTGACCAATTTGGATTGTACACCCGGTATAATATTGCCTCGAGTATTTAATTTAAAAAAATAGACAAGAACGAACGAAACTACGAAATCAAGAAAAAGTAATTAAAATGTTGCTAGAATGCCAGCACAGTTTTTTATAACACAGTTTTTAATCATTAAGACAATATTGACAATAGACAAATTCTAGACCAAATTCGAATAATAAGCTTGGACTGGAACAAGGGTGTCTGTATATTTTTAATTTAATTAGTCTAAATTATTTTATAATTATGTAAATTACATTTTATCAACTTTAAATTTGTAACCTGCTAGATAATACTGTTGTGCAGTGCGCCATTTGTATTAAATTGTGTAAAGTGCAGCAGTAAAATCAACATACATGAATATTTACACCCATAAACTTTAAATAGAGGACATTATTATAATAATTACGAAATGTCACCAATACAAACATGCATTTTTTTACACTCATTAATGCTAAGTTTATACATAATGTCAACCTACAAATCATAGGAATTAACATACACAAATTAATCAGCTGTATCGAAATTAATACATTTTAATGTACCTAAATGAAACAATTTCGATGATAGTATTATTATACACATTATTGCGTATTCCGTTAATTAACAATTACGTATCAAAGCAAATATACGTTATTCGTACACACGGAAGTAAATACTGTTCATATATTATTGAATGAGAATTTGACGACAGTACACGCATTATCACAGTAACGGGCCTCTATTAAACTCGGTAAAACCTTATTGCCTTTGACGTGTGTTATTATTATTCAGACATTTATTAAATTTTCTGTAAGTCAAGTTTTTTACAATAAAAATTTAAATATAAGCGTCAAATAACAATACTTATACAAAAAATAAACATCATAAAAAACCTATCCTACGAGTGCCGCCGGCAGCGGGGCATGGCTCAAGCTACCGGTGGTTAGGGCTGCAGAGAGAGGAACCTCCTCACAATGCGTAGGGGAAGATGGGGTGGCTTCGTACAAAGGGAGCATTCGTACAGTGGTCATATCTCGACTATGCAACATGCTGAAGCGTTCATATTTGTATGCGTGACTGCCGCTCATATGCGTAGGCTACCCTCAAAAAGCGATGGCTGTGCGGCAGCAGCTTTCGCCAGAAATAATTAATATGTGTTTTCGCGACCCGAAAGTAATTTTTGGTTCTCCTTTGAATGTGTCTGTCTCTAATTAGTTTTACTCGTATTAGATTTTTTATATATATATAGTTTGTAATTAGATGCTTGAGATTAATATGTAAACAATAGTTTTGGGATTACTTTAACAGTTATTTTTTATTTCGTTTTT
This sequence comes from Acleris sparsana, assembly GCA_923062465.1. Classification (NCBI taxonomy): domain Eukaryota; kingdom Metazoa; phylum Arthropoda; class Insecta; order Lepidoptera; family Tortricidae; genus Acleris; species Acleris sparsana. The sequence goes on along the minus strand of OV281308.1, from coordinate 5,132,788 downwards.
TTTTCGGTTCGTTTTGGTTGGGGTACCTTCGTACAGTCAAAATGTATGTAATTATATACTGTACGAATGCACCCCATGAAAGTTAAAATAATGTATATCAAGAATAATTATAATCACAAAACCAGATCAGTAAGATATGCCTAAAAGGTGACTGAAACAGGTGAAATAGCTGAAAATCTAATAAATCCTGGGAAAAACTAATAGTGTACGAAGCCACCCCACGTATGGGGTGCATTCGTACAATTCTCATTTTTTGGGAAAACTATTATATCTTGGCACAGTTGCTTTGTATCCAAACTGAAATATACAATTATTATAGCCAAATAAGTGGATGATAAAGTAGCATTCATCTCATTTTGAAATAGCAGTTAGTTTTTTTTTAACAATTCTTAAAGTAAAAAGTGTACGAGGCCACCCCATCTTCCCCTACCGTGTCGTAGCGAGTCTCTTGACTATTATTATTATTATTATTATTTTATAATTAATAATGGGTTTGCTCTTGACTAACTCTTGCCTTTGAAAGATGAAGATTTTGACGATAACGTAGCGAGCTCACCCAGAAAATGCCTATTTATTATAACTAACTTATTTGCCATTACAGTCATGCTATCAAAACTAAAATTTGGAAACGCGTCAAAAACAATAAGGTTTCGTATAGTGTGATGAAATAAGTGTATAGAACAGTTGTTTGAATTAAACTTGTTGCATCCTAAATGACGCAATTACTTAAATTTTGTTTAAATTCAAAATATCGAGATATAATGGAACAGCGACCGTTTGTTTTGTAAAACAATCGGGGAGTCGCCCTAGGCGAGCGGAAGAAGTACACCACTTGCAAAGCTAAGAAGACTGCCGTTGTGGACATAAAATAAAAGTACCTATTTAAATCAAGAGTCTGCGTTTCCATTAATTACATTATAATCTCAGCCCTGAGGCCCTAGACAAGATGCATAACGCTATAGTAAAAAAGAATTGAAAACTGTTTTTTTTTTTATTGCACGGAAATTACTACAAATGGCGAACTTAATGCCTAATGGCATTCATTATGACATGTATAGAACTGACATAAGCGCTTGACGTGACCGTTCTATAAATTTTCGAAATAATGATCTCACAATACCTAGGGCCACAGTGCTACTGTTATTTGTTACGGGGCCATAGCGTAATAATTACTGAACTGAGCTTCGACGCTGAATACCTACAGTCCAGTTTATTTTTTTCTGTGCAGATGTTGAACCAACAATTTTAATATTTGCGGCTTAATATTTTAACAAATTTTAAATTTCGAACTGGCTCAGTAAATTTTGTAGGACATAAATTATTATTTGGCAACAGTACAGGCATTATTACAGTAACAGTGCTATTGTTATTTAGTGCGGGGCATAGCGTAGAAAGTATTAATAGTGACCGCACTCCTTTGTTTCGGCCCTAAATGCCCACAATCAGCTAGGAACGGAAATTGTGTCAGGGCTGTCAGGAAAAAACACGTACATTACCGATTGATAATGGATAGCTGTTCAAATGAGTATGTTACATAATACGAATATGTATCTAAATACTGTAGCTCCCCTACGATTTATCTTCTCATCTATAAATAAATACATCACATAACACTATTCGTACCGTTCACTATAAAATAAATACCACAAATGTGACAAAATGCGATTCAGCAACTGTTTTTTTAAAGTTTAACCTGTGCTATTTTTACAAACTTCGACTCGTCGCGAAGAAGATATATTAAATCTATATAATATTTGATCAGAACTGACTAATCTGACTATGTAATAAATGTAGGACATATATACAAATTCGTTTTGACGACGCGTTGAAAAAGTTGTTAGAGACCCTACATACGAAGCCCCAGTTTAGATTCCTGGTATGGACAAATATGTGTGTGATGAGCACGAGTTTTCGTTTCTGAGTGGTCTTTTTCTATGTATTCAAGTATTTATTTCTCTATATTATTATTTATATCGTTGTCTAGTACCCAAAGTTCAAACCTAGAGCTTAGTTTGGGAATAACCATACATTATCAATCTGTATTAACATACAGTCGAGTTCATAAATATGTGTACACTTTAGTACCTTGTCAATTTATGGTCATATTTAAACTGCCATATATAAAATGACAAGCACGAAAGTGTACATAATGACATATTTATGAACTCGACTGTACCTACTTGTTTTTGACAACCCTGACACATTTTCCGTGCCTAGCCAATTGCCAGCATTTAGCGCCGAAACAAATAAGTGCGTTTAATTCGCTATGGTAATGTGCTTTAGGTAACATATTTAATAAATTTACAAATTCTAATTATTATAACAAATAAGCTTTAAGAGTGTGTGTGTGTGTGTACGTCGACATAGGCTTTATACTCCTAGTCAACAAAGCATAGAAGTTTCATTCGGTGATAAAAAAAAACTTTTATTTCGCATACAATTTTCTAACCGGTTTGCGTAGATTTTCATCAAATGTAACTCCGTATAGGAATTAGCATTTATAGAGTTCCTAAATCCATTTACTGGACCGCAACACAGTTAAAGGAAAAATATCGCTACAAGTAAATTCTTTTGTCCATGCATATGCATTGGCAGCGGTTTATTTTTTTTGTTTTTACGTTCACTTTAGTATTTTTTTATTGCGACTACCACAAATTCTATTTATACAGTGTGTGGCCCAAAACAGGGGATAATATTAAAAACAGGGGCTCTATAGATCACCGGTAATTACATTATAATGGTCTTACCTAAAAATCAAAACTTAACTTTCAGTTTTTTTCTAACAAACTTAATCGCAAATTCAATGTAATGCAAACACCGCTAAATCTACCGCGTGTTGTCAATGGCACCCTGTACTCAGACATACCGCGTACCAAGTGACCAAGCGATGATATCATCATCATCATCATCATCATTTCAGCCTATTGCAGTCCACTGCTGGACGTAAGCCTCCACCAGGGTTCGCCACAAGGCCCGATCTCCCGTTTTCGCCATGAAAGCGATGATATCGCGACGGGAAAATACATTACCTACGATTTTCAACTTTGTAATATTAGATTCTTGTGATAGTTAATTGAAATGTTCTAAAGAATCCCCATTTACTTTTTTCGCCCCGGTTTTGGGCCACACACTGAATATTAGCGATTTTTATTAAAATGAAATTTGAGCATCTTATGGCTCTATACTTCTCGGTAAAACCTTGTTGCATTTGACATAATACCGAATTGTTTTTAATTCAGCCGCCATTATTGTTAAATAAATAAGAGGTCGATATGATGATAATACTATAACACATGTCAAAAGCAATATGGTTTTATTTTAAAAAATAGAGCCCTTGTTCGAAAACACAAAATTTAAAAAGACATTATAAACACCTTGAAATCTTTACGTTCGTGTCTATCTGATGCTGCTGCATGTTGATTTTTGACGTGTAAACGTGCCTTCTTACTGAGTAAACATCGTTGATCTTTTTTTCAGGGTTAACAACGCTTCCGCAGTCTTAGGATAGGAGTCTTGAGATTGTGCCCTTAAGAATGTGCCACTAATTAATCCCGCGTGCTTGTTTTCCTTCCCCTTGTAAAAAAAAACAATGGATTAAATTACTACTGTTTACTATTACTACTGTTTGTATTCATGACACTGTGGTTGCCAACGGCTTACATCATTGTATCGAAAAGCCTTGAAACTGATGTATAATATGTACTAATCATCTTGCGTTCTAAGTTGTTAATTTAAGCATGAACACACATAATAAATTATGAAACATTAAGCTTTACCAATAAAATTTACATTGGTTATAATTAAATATGTACAGTCGAGTTCATATATATTTATACGCTTTAGTATCTTGTCGCTTTAATCGCTGTGGTACTAAAGTGTATAGGTACAATTGCAACGATCGGTTGCTTAAGTCATATGCCTAATGTAAATATTTTAATCACAATTTGATTATTATGCCAAACTATAAACTTTTTAAACATGAAACTTCGGTGAGACTCAGACTTATTAAGGAGCACACCGGGTTACTCACGTAAAGCTATGACAACGACGAAAGCCTGAAACATGTCGAGCGTTTTTCGACGAAATTTACGTGAGTAACACGGTATGCTCAAACTACAAACGTCGATACTGACAAAATAAATGTGAGGGATGAGAAACAAACACTATTTAGGTCAGTAGCTGCACATATTACGATTTTCAGTTTATGTCAATCATAATACATTTCACGAACAAAAATCGATAACGCTTCCGTTTTGCATCTTGTCTACTATCGTTGTACTGTCAACAACAATAAAGCTACCATAATGTTAACAATATCATACCAATTTATGCTTTGAGCGAGAACGAATAAAGGCCTTATTAATATTTTATTTACTTACTACACTCAGGAGCAAAAATAACGGATCAGCGTGCGTTTTTCATACTAAAGAGGCTATTTCGAAGCCTTGGTTCCTCGCCAGAGAATGTTTTTAGTGAAATCTGATGATAAATACCCCGAGTATCGATACAGGACTTCCAGAGTGCCTAGGATACCCAACTGAATGAATTTGGGGTTAACGCCGGAATTTTGCATGTTCAGAAAAACATCTAAAATGGCAATAAAATGTAAGGCTGGTTGTGCGATCAGTTAGGTATCTTAAGAACTTTTGACCTCCTCTATTGATCCTCGCAGTATCTACCATTAAAACCCACTGAAAACAAGCCCTGGCGAGGAACCAAGGCTTCGAAATAGTCTCGTTTGTATGAAAAACGCACTCTGTCCCGGTATTTTTGCTCCTGAGCGTAGCTGTTACTCTGTCTGTGTAGAAGTGGTTTATCGCTACACTAGAATACTTTTAATCCTTCCTTGCAGTTCAGGCTATCTCCTTACCAAATTTCATTGAAATCAGGTAAGCGGTTTAAGATGAGTCTACAGGGATCCCCTTTAGACACACACTTCATGGAATGTTTTACTTTGCGGAATTTTCATTTCATCGAAAGCTTTCTTCTGCTGAAACGTTATTATTTTTAGTTTATCTTAATGGGTTACGTAGGTTAGGTCAGATCTGTGACCACCATAAAATTACAACTCCTGCGCCTATCGATAAAATGAAAATTCAGCGAAGTAAAACATTATCGACATAAGAACTCCTGTCATAATTTTTTGCCCATCGATTCCTATGTCTGGAACTGAGTTTCGGCCATTTAAGAGTAAACCGGGTCTACATACAGCTCCATCGGATCGGACACCGTTCGTCCGCTCTCTCGCATGCACTCAGGATGAGTCACATTGCGACAAAACATCGTAACGTGACAAATACCGTCCTCATAACTAGTGCTGAAACCATATTACGATAAAACATCACAAAAAAAAAACAACTTTATCCTAAAAGTATAACAGATAGACCACGGGCGAAGCCAGGGGGAGGGTTTCGGGGGTTCAAACGCTCTCCAGAAAATTCAGATATTAACATTAATAGAATTAAAATAAGAACAGGCGGGCGGCATATCTCATTCATTACTAACTGTTACCTACATAAAATATATCGTCGATTATCGGATCGCGTTTGGTAATTTTCGCATTCCCGGAAACAGCTCTAATGATGTCAATAAATATCTTGTTGACGGAGATTATCGCGTCTAAAAGTCAATTCATGAAAATACTACCTACCGGGAAATTCGTTCATGCTTATACATAATTATACATAATTATATCGTAAAAGGTATTTTCTGATTATTGCATTAATGGTGTGGATGTATTGATGTTTATTTATAATTGAACCATTCTACTTTTCGATAGTCTAAAATAGATATAAAAATTTAGTATCCATTTAAAAAATCGTAGATATCTTGACATTATTTTACATATTACTATTCTGCATTAAAACCCTCTGATCATAGCTACAACACCAACGCTATGGCGACAGGTAAACTATTCGTTCCTAGGATAAATAATTACTTTGGAGACAGAACACTCAAAAAGCGTATCCCATACCTACTCAATAGTTTGCCTGAAGCCATTAGGCGTGAAAAAAACAAGAATATATTCAAGAGTCTATTAAAAAAGTATTACCTAGATCTTATATAATATTTAAAAGTTATGTCTAATTTATTTGATCTTTATGTGCATAATACTGTTTTGTTTTAATCTCTTTTTATGTTAACCTACATAATAATATAATATTATATTGTGTTTGCTTAAACTGCCGTTCCCACGGTCAAACTGTTTCTCCAGTTTTGTGGGGCAATGTTTAATTATTAGTTTTTATAATTGTACTTATTAAATAAATAAATAAAAAAAAAAAAAAAGGACGTTAAGTCTTAATCAGGTCTCACTTTTTACTGTAAATTTGCCCGCTATTTTTGTTCTCTTTCAACAAAAATTTTCTGCTCAAAATTACCACTGCGTAACCTGTCTCTACGTCCCCTTGCAAAATAACAACCACTACGTTACAATATTAGCCTTTTTTTACCCAGCCCCACACAATTTGGTATAAAACATTATTCAGGTACGTAGATCAAAATCTGAAAACTGTGCATTTCTAATGACATCTATTTTTGTCAATAATTATATGTCTAAATAAGCGTTCACGTTAAGGGAACAGGCATGAAAAAGAATAATGGGCCAGTTGCCTTATTAATTATCTAATGGTCACATAATAATAAATCGTGACAGTATTTATTCGTATTAGTATATACATGTTTAGTAATCTACGAGTACTTATATGTTTATTGACCTTATATTTCTTACATTTGCTGTTTTTTACGGTTCCGTACCTCAAAGGAAAAAAAACAGAACCCATATAGAATGCATTTGTTGTCCGTCTCTCCGTCTGTCTGTCAAGATCCTTTATCTGTCGAACGCGTGGAGCGCGCATGGTTTTTGACGTAGATATTTCGTCGAGTTTTGCTTTTAGTCATTATTTTAGGTATAATGTAATAAACTTTACATTTATAATGTTTTTATTTGTGCTAGTTCTTATAATCAGTTACTTTATTACCTTGTAATGTAAAATTAGGGTGCAGACTCGTCGTCACACCAGGTTGTCACATCAGTGCCATTCGACGGAGCCCTGCCTATGGGCTCCTATTTCTGAGCGATTTGCCCTTCGGGCATCTTAAGATACCTAACGAACCTAACCTACCTACTTTTGCAGGATAAAAATGATTTCTGACGAATAACCGACTAAAGCGAATAGCAGTGGTGTGACAAACTGGTGTGACCACGAGTTAGCCCCTTAAAATTACCTTCTGCTGGAGTTTCTAGCAGCGCTTTTTCTCCGCAGTGATGGTCTTGCCTGAAGCGCTAGTAGATTCATTCTATATAGGTACCACCGATGTGGAAAAGAGCACGCGTTATATACGCCAATTTACATAAATATATTGATTTTAAAATGTATTTTATTTTGACCGACTATAATCCCAGCGTTCTACTTGTCCATTCAACTACATCCCTGACTCCATAAAATCCAGTATTGCACCAGACCAAAGCAACGTTTTGGTGAGACGAGGTACTCGTAGATAGCTTCAATGAAGACTAAAGGAAGACTGCTCAAGGGTAGTGCTACGTGAAAGGAGAGAAGTCATTTCCCAGCAATGGAATATAAGTCCTAGCGAGAACGAAAGAGATACACACCCTTTTCTTGATCTGATAAAGGTTGTAAAAAAAACATTGCATTCAGACTTAACACTCTTCTTGTTATCAGTTATGAGCCCCTACATCGCCAACTTTATCCGTAAATAAACGTTGCAAATAACACGTAACCATTGTTTATAAGAATTCCTTGTTATTCTCGAAATACCTTTCCGTTTACGTAAGAATTGTTCGTAATGGCGAACGACGCTTTCTCACTGAATATAACGAATTGGTTAGGTTTCTGCGAGCTTGGAATAAAACGGTATACTTGGCTTTATTTTGGTTGAAGTTTTCTATTATTTGTAAAACTACCAATGATATATTTTGTAATAAAAAAGAGATATCCTTACTGATATGATAAATACGATAGTGTTATTTTTGTCAATACGGTTCTACGTCTTAATTGAGCGACGTGAAAGATATGTATAGTTTACAGACCAAAAACGGTCATTTTAAATTTTTAGGTTACCAAACGATTGAGCTCTATATCGCCTAATGCTAAATGAAGATTAAAGTCTAGGATGCAGCTGGCTGGTTCAGTAGGACTCTGTTCACTCCTCATTTGAAGACACCCATATTATATATCAGGAAACATAGACGATGGCACCGGATTCCACTCTACAGCAATTCTAAAATTTAAAGTTATCTCCAAACCAACAAACTATAAACAAACTCAGAGCTCATTTTATTTAATAAAACCAACGCCATACATCAAAGCGAGTGGTTTTTAAATAAACGTCACTTTGAGCGTCTAAAAAGTAGTTAAGTGTAAAAAGAAACCAAAAACCCGCTAATGGCTCAAAATAACTAAAATAGCTAACGTACACAACGATTTCACGACCCATAAATTCTGCCTTAAATAGGAGAAAACGCTTCCCCAATTTGGTATTCTATACTAGACGCATTTTATATGAACTTCAATCGTATGCTGCGGATTGAAAGGTTGAGAATGGTTTGGAGGTTAATTTTATTTGTACTGACGTTTGTAAATTAAGTACTGTGACATCAAAAAGGCGTCTAAGTTTTAAAATACGTTCGCTGAAACCCTCATAAAGCAATAAAAGAGAGATTAGTGGGTTTCGAGCAGCAATTTTATTTAATTTTGCGGCTTAAAATGTTTCGGGAACGATTTTGTCGTGTTTTATGTCGTTGAAAATGAAACCGTGTTTTTGACGCGTAAACTGTGTTTTTTTTAATGGAAATAGGTTGGTTTATTTATATTATTACTGCTATAGACATGTCTTTTTAAAGCGCGCCTGTCTTAAAATACTTATTTTAAAGGGACGACATCGTTATAATATCTATTTTAAAGTTTTGGTGATCACTTCACTATAATACACGTTTTACTGACTTGTAATTTTTTATTGTGTTTGTTCATGCCACAGACTGCAACAGCGGCGTACAATTGTTTGAGCGGTGTTTTCTCTAGTTAAAATTTTCATTTGGGAAAGTTATTAAAAAACCACAAAATATATAAAAAACTGAAGTCCTTGTCCTTAAAATAACTTTATATAATTTTAAATTTTAGTAAAAATATAGAATGTAAAGTAATGGTAATTAAAAAACTGGGCAAGAGCATGTCTGACCATGCTCAGTGTAGGGTTCTGAAGCCGTTACTACGCAAAAACTATGTCAAAAGCAATAAGAATGAAGTAAAAGATACTTTTCAGATTTTGAATATTTGTGGTTTTGGCTGTAAGTGGGGGGCGGGGGTGACTCTAAACACTAACAAAAATTAGCGCTTTGAAGCTTATTATTTTAGAAACGGATCCCTTAATCGTACAATTGTTTGCACAAACTCGCATTATTTTTAAAAGACCTATCCAACGACACCCCACGCTATGGGATAAGCTAGAAACAAAATGTAAAGTATGCATATTTTTTTTCATCATTTTATTTCACCACTTTTTTGGCGTGACTAATGTGTATATTCAGGGCCAAATTACAGCTTTCTAGTACTAAGAGTCTCTGAGCTAGGCTGCGGAAGGACGGACGGACGGACGGACATGGCGAACCTATAAGGTTTCCTAGTTTGACTACGGCACCCTAAAAACCCTTTAATTTGTATTGACAGGCCCTGTTTTGTACATAAAAACCATTATTCTTTTAAGGATTTTCTTCGGAATGAGCAAGTATGTCGATGACCAGCAGGAATTTTTATTGGAATCGTAGCCCCTTTATAATGGCCATTTACGACACGATTTCTAACCTCTGACCCAAAAAGGGTGTTATAAAATGTGTTTTAAACCATTGTTTGTCCGTTCAAAAATGTTGGTTTTAATGGTTTAATGAGTAAGCTGATTTAAATGGTTCATTTTTTTTTCTCTCTAGTGTGTACCGTACCGTATTTATAAATTGTTTACTGAAGTTAATAAATTCGTTTCAATACATTTAAAAATGTAGACAGTATATAATCATCATGTTTATTATTCTAACTATTTTTTTTTTATTTATGCAGTTCCAAATCGTTGTCGTTCGGTATAAACTTCCTTTATCTGTGATAATAATGGTTGACCAAAGACAATTTATTAGATCTTTAGCATTCAATTCAATTGTTCTACCTTATAATAAAAGCGATCAATATGAGCCATTGTTATGAACGCATTTTTGTGTAACGTTTTATGCACGAAAATGCTGGTCAATTTAGTGGGTAGAGATAAGGTATTGAATTACGAGGGCGTTAAGGACATAGTGTCATTAGCACGATTTGTAGCCCGACAAGTTCTTGCGCGACCGTTCTGCGGGGTGTCAGACGTGGTGGGAGGGGTAAGAGGGGCTGGTAGTCGCGCTTTCCTTCACTGCACAAAATAATTAATAAATGCGGATCCTCACAGACTCTAACTAGATTTTTTTAATTTTGTTTTTATAATTTTATAAAATGTACCTACAGCTACTTCTAAGCTTGATCGTACTTATTGTAGCAATCATGAAGAAATAGTAGAACAGAGTGTACGCTAGGAAGTTTTAAGCAACGCTAAACTATAAATAATCAGGAATAAAAACAAACTAACATGCATGTAAACCTACTTCCAAGGAGCTTGCTCAATTAATTACAAAACTTCCACTTTTAAAGTCGGTTAAAATAAAAATAACACGTGAATGTTTATGAACATCTGAAAGTGAATTTACGCATCCGTGAGCTTGAGAAACAAGTGATAAATAATTTAATATTTTGACAGTAGACATAAAACTGTGGAGTAGTCGGACACTAAACATGTCAAAACATTTAAAAGCATTTACAGATATTGAGTAAGTTTTTTTTTTTTTAAACACGTTATAGCACTTAAGATTATTTTTATTTGTTTTTGACGTGTGATTGAAAGATCTCTTAACATCCAAATACTCTCACGAACTCAAGTCTTGTCTAATCTATTTGTAGCATATTATCCATACATTGTAATTGATGTGAAAATAACTCGGTCACTTTGGCTATCCGTTCGTTATGCTTCTCCTTTGCAGCCAAGTATTCTGATCCATACAAGAATACCGAACTGTCGTCGAGTAACCTCTTAATGTGTTAAACATTTCCATACAAATCCGACTCGATTCCGTGCATCGACATTATTTCGGACACGTGTCCGCGGACAGAATTTATTTACGAGCACAGATGCGCTCCATATTTGCTCTTCGAGGAATTTGACGACAAAACGACTGCGACGCCGACAAAAAGACTCTTTGACAGACAAAAAGGCACAAAGCAAATGAAGCTCAGCCGTTCATATTGAGATTTACTTGGAACAGATTATTAGTGCTATTCTGATAGGATGTAAATATATTATTATGGGTAAGTGCTTACAGTAGACAGGCATCATTTATTTTGTGCTGCAATTATAATAAAAATCAATAAGAATTTAGGATTAGATGAGGTAGTATAACGAAATGATTTAAGAGATTAACACATTATATGAAACGATGCGTCATCTATTAATATCACAGAAGAAACTGACTAGCTGGCTGATACTCGTAGATCAAAGGACATGCAGTCGAAACTGCAGCGCTACTTGGAATTTGGAGGGAATATTCCCTATGCCCTAGGGAGGGGTGCACTACGAAGGGATTTTAGGAAATTCATCTCCTAAGGGGTTAAAATAGGGGGAGTAGAAGAAAACTAAATCTAACAAATTAAATTATTAACTGTGCCGGTTAAAAAATTATATTTAAGTATTATATTTTTTTATAAGTAAGTTTTAACACGGGTATAACGTTGCTTTAATACAAAAGCGACGCAAAACAAAATGTGTCTGTGTTGCATTTGAAATCGGAATGCTATATACTTTCAGTTTTAAATCAAACTATATTTGTTTTTGATTTGTGGCGCTTTTGTATTTAAGCAGCGATAAGTCCATCTTTGTACCTACGTAGTTTATACCCGTACTATCTTCTCCCCACGGCTTCATCCGCGTAAAATTTATTAATATTACCTCAGAAAGTAAAAAAAAATAGGAAAAATATACAAATAAATATGAAAATAAATATTCCTAAGGTAAGGTGTGTATCAAATAAAACAAAAAATAACTGGCCATCTCCGGATCCTGACCATAACCTTCTAAATCCCCGTGTTAACATAATTAAATTCTTAAAATATAAGTGTTTTTTTCTGAAACGTTTTTTTTTGCAATATTAAGTCACTTTTACACCAACTAAAAGTGTGACTTCTTCAGAAACCTGCCACAGAAATAATTTAACAATGTTGTATATATTTTATAATTGCAAAATGTTTTATTATTATGTCTCTTAACTTAATAGTGAATTAACTCTAAAGTAATTTTGTAACCAAAATATTTTAAAATTGACTTGATGACTTTAAAATTTCCGCGACAGGCTGAAATGTAGACTCTTCGTTAATTATGTTCAACAAATTTAATAACTATTGATGGATTCAATAATGTTGTCCGTCATTTAAATTGCTATTTAGGTAGAATATACAGAGACTGTTGGGAGTTGTACCTCATAGTGAGAATAATAAATTTATTATTTAATAAGGATAAGAAAAGGGTTTATTTATATTCGGGTGCCAGGAAATCTCGTTAGACTTCCATTTATCACATAATCATAAAACTTAATATAGAGTATCTATGCAATGTTACGAACTACTTTAGAAGAGATGGAAAAAGCTACTGATGAATGACCAAGATCAAAAACAGCAACAAACACATATGTAGTTTATATAAAAACAAATATAATGGAGTGAATCTAGTAGCGCTTCGGACAAGACCATCATTTCGAAGCGCCGTAAACACCAGCAGAAGAAGGACAGTTTTTCGATCATAAAACACAATAATACATAATAGTAACTTACATTACAACATGATCATTATTAAAATTAGCACAATTTATATCATTACAAATGTTAGGTCACTAACATTAACATAGGCATCAAATCAAGTTAGTCGGTGGGTTAATATTAATTTTCGTTATACACTGCCGTTAATTAATTCATCGTAACTACAATCAGGAGCAAAAATAACGGGTCAGAGTACGTTTTTCATGCTAAAGAGGCTATTTCGAAGCCTTGGTTCCTCGCCAGGGAATGCTTTTAGTGAAATCTGATGATGAATACCTCGAGCATCGATACAAGACTTCCAGAGTGCCTAGGATAATCCAACTGAATAAATCTGCGGTTAACGCCGGAATTAAGCATGTTCAGAAAAACATCTAAAATGGCAATAAAATGTAAGGGAATCCAAGTGCTGACCCAAACTCTCCCGCTGTCGTGTTAACTGATTGTGCGATCAGTTAGGTATCCTTCCTCCCTTATTTTAAAACAAAGCAAGTTCGTTGCATCTGTTACTGATTTTGGCAACTTGTTTGTACTCGTCACTTGGATGGGTCCACCTTATGGGGCTAATCTAAAACAGAAACACAGTTGGTGCACAAAAGAAGGCACTAACATTAGAACGTTCCTTTGTTTACTTTGTATCCCCCGGTACCTTAAAGCTACGAACGCATTGAAAGCGGAGGCAGCCAGTTGCGGCGCGTTCTCATTCTAAAAAACTATTTTTTAGCGTAGCGGAGGCGTTTTTTGAATAGAAACGAACCACAACACCCCGCCTCCGTCAGTGTGTTTGCGGCTTAATTATTTATATCGGCAGCGTCAATCACATGTCTTCATTAATTTTCTCATCATGACGAGATAATAACTTGGTATCCAATTACCTCCCCTGTTGTTATAGGAGACTTACGGTACCTTTGGGAGTTTAGCTTGGCTCACATAGGGCAAACGTTTGGGCCAAAGTTTTTTGTATGTACAGAATTGGGGTTGTAGGTTTATTAGCTTACCTTCTGATATTGGAAGGTGAGTTAGCGTTATTTGTAAAGTGAGTTTGAAAATATTGTAAATATAATCAGTTTACAAGTTTTTCGTTTGTTTTACTTTACTGTTTGTATGTCAGTATGTTTGCGTATTACAAATCTAGTTAATGAATTTTGACTATTTTTCGTTATAGAATTAATAAATACATTAGGAGACAATGTCACACAACCAAATCTATCCGGAATAATATTCCGTTTAAATAATGAAAAAAGTTCTCCAAAATTTGGCGTGGTTTCGGAGATGTATAATATTAGTATATATGTAGAAAGTAAAGTGCAATATTTATTTTATTTACCACTGTTTTAAATATATACATAAACTTGTATTATTATCTTCAATTTGCTTGGCCAGTGAACGTTAATATCATGGTACTCGTATTCTTCCTCCGTATTATTTCTTATTTCCATGAAAAAATGCAATTTAACGACATTTACTGATAAATAAAATTCTGTTTGCGACTTTGAGGAGATGCAACTTTATAAAGTAAGTGGTAATATCCGCAAGACACGGCCGGGTACGGTCGGAAAATAAAATCAATAGGTAGTGAGGTACGCTGCTATATTTTATATTATTTTGCAATTTAAAATTTAGTCAGTCACTTTATTAGGATAAGATTATGTCTAAAAAATATTAAAAGAGTTTTTTTTAAACAATTCTAGAAAAGCCAAATAAACGTTAAATTGTTCTAAACTACGAACTGCATCAACAACAGATCTTCTGTTTTAGCAAAGAAGAATAAGTGCAATGTAGTAATTCAAGCATTCTATACTCTATTGGTAAGCACATGAAATTTTAAATATATATAGAATATTACATGTGTAGCCTAGACGTGAATTAAGGAAGGATTTTTAGAAAATCATCCCCCAACGGGAAGTAATACTCATAGAGGCGGGTAACGAATTCTACGCGTATAAAGACGCATGCGTTCTCAAACTCCGACATTTAAATCCTACTAACAATATAAATACGAAAGTTGGCTACTCCGTCACGCTGCAACGATTTGACGGAATTAGATTATATCCTGAATTATCTCTTAAACTAAATATTTTTCATATCGGAAAATCTAAAAATTCCCGTTGGTATAACGATAGTTGAAATATACGCAAAGTCGCAGCCAGAAGATAGTAACAATCAGACCCCGCAACGGAGGTAGCAAAACCGTAGCATATGACAGTTTTATGTTAGGGGTGGCGCTTACGATGAATGTTTTTCTTACTTTATTGTATGTATGATTAATACAATTGAATGATAACCTTACTGACCCTTATTTGATAAAACCTTGTTTAATTTTCTATCAATGTCAATGTCATTAGTGTTAAAAGCTGAAATGTGTCTTTCATTTGTTTTATGAAATCATTATTTTCCGTATTTCATTCAAATATTAATTAGTTCATAGTGACATCCCTGATGTACATCTGCTACAGGCTTGCTAACTTGGTTGCGGGGTATGGTAATAATATTAAAAATTACACGAATCTGTTTGCTTTGCCAACGTTACTGCACGACTGGTAACAGTCGATTTCCTCCATGATTATCGGCGCATCAGACAGCACGCCGGTAGGTAGCTGCCACCATCAGCTTCCTTAAACGAGGCTAGGGAAATAAGTCACTTCAAGCATGGCTGTCATATGTTGTCTCAGGTGACTTGTTCTTTCAAACGCTTTACGTCGATTACGAAATGTATCACTCACACGCCAAACATGTTTGCTATGCTATGAAAATTACAACTTTATTGATTCGAAACAAAGTATCTTTTAATTTTGTACTTATGTCGGTTGTAGCCGTCGTGGTGTCAGTGGCACGATTTTAAATTGGCGGCCAGAACCGTCTGGGGCGCTCTCATTGTTGTGTATTCTAATAAACTAAAGTATTGTATTCAAAGAATGGATTGTTGTTTTACAAATGAATGAATGAAAAATGCATCAAAATCCGTTGGGTGGTTTAGGAGAAGTTATCAGATGTATAGACAGAGAGGGGAGAAAGCGACTTTGTTAATACTATGTAAAGAGACAAAGTTAATCACAAAACTTAAAAGGAATACCATTTATAATAAAACAAAAGAATGACGATAATTGATTGATACATTTTTGTTTGGACGCATTTCATTTTAATCGGAATGCCAAAGGCTTATTAAACAACACGTAATGCCTGTGCTTATATGGTAAAATAAAATCATTTTAATATTATGTAATTTAACTAATTAACTAACTAAACTAGAATGCGTCGAAGTAAGAATCTGTCGAAACAAGGATCTTTAGTTACTGTGGCATACACAATCATTTGGTCGAATGTATCATGTCATCGAATTTTATTTTATTGAAAGCAAATTTCTGCTGAAAGCTTATCGTTTTCAGGTTATTTTAAGCATGGGTTACGTAGGTTAGGTTAGGTTAGATCTGTGACCACCAATAATTACAGCGCATTATGTGATTGGAATGAAAAACATACTATGAAATTTGTTTCAATGATTCAAGGGTAGTTAAACCGTCGGAACAACAAATATGACGATAAAAGAATCAATCGTATTCCTTACATGTTACCTCACCGCTTTTACTACCCTACTCATAATACAGGCTTATTTAATGTCGAGGAAGAAGGTGCCGCTTCTGTAAAAGCTATTGAAAAGTTTAACTTTAAAACCAATTTGTAACTGTGTAAAACTAATAACAGCATAAAGAAGAGCACGACCGTAGAGCCTTGTTCCAGGTTATCCAGGTTAATTCTTATTATCATCTTGATTTTTTGTTATATGTATTTACTAGTAGAATTAAAAATGATGAAATTAATGTGTCTAAAAATAATATCTCTATGCTAGTCATACACCCACACCGGAAATAACAATGCGAACACTGCTGCTTTTCGGTAAGTTAAAGGATAGGAATGTTAGTAGCAATCCGAACGGACATTGCACAAGGAGAATATACGATCAAGACTATGATTATAAATTTAAAATGCTTTTACTATTACTATGCAGCTGGCCGTCTTTTTAGGGTTCCGTACTAAAATGGTAAAAAAGGAATCCTTATGGTGGGACTTCGTTGTCCGTCTGTATGTCTGTCTGTATGTCACAGCAGGTTTTCTCAGCAACTACAAATGCTAACATCTTCTGTTTTAGAAAAAAAAAAACTAATTTTATTAATAATTGGAAAAGGGTCTGGAATGGGGTTTACAAAATGAAAGTGGTTTGATCATAGCAAATGGGATGTCATATGTCTGCACATTTCAAAACTAATTTTTTTTCCGTGATTTACTTTTAGATTTATAACTAAAAATTTATAAAAAATGCCCCCCCCCCCCCCTTTTCTCCCAAGTAAATAAATCAAAAATCTGAAAAAATCTTAAATTAACGTTATTTACAGTTTTAGAGAAAATAACGAAAAAACCGGAAAATCTTTCTTAAAATTTAGGCTAGTTAAAGTGGATCTTATTGCATAGAAAATAACATAGCTAAGCATATTTTAAATACGGAGCCCTCGTTGCGCGAGGCCGACTCGCACTTGACCGGTTTTTTGGTAACACGACAGCACTGCTACTAAATGCAGTATTTCCTTCTAAATTATTTTTTTAAATTCCCTGGTGACAAACTGATAAAAGCAAAGTCTGCCACGCAGCAATTTATATTTTAGACCTAATTATCTGTTGTTGGAACATGATTATACAGTTTGTATTAACTTTGTCCGTAATGCATAAATTTTTAATTGGCATGGAGCAAAGTTTAAATTGCGGCAGTGAAAGAGCGTATCAGGCTAGTTTGGAACTAAAATTACTAGTAAAGAAGATGGTTATAATATGCTAATGAAAGGGGCTGTACCTGCCCCGGAGGAAAAATAGTTTTCTAAAAATAGGAGACCATTAAGGCTTAATTCACCAAAAGACCTACTACTTTAGCGTACGTAGTGGATTCAATAGCGATTCAATTAGAACGTTACGTCGTATCGTTTGGAATGTGACTGTTGTTTTAATTCATAATGATATGTAGAACATCGAAGCGACGACGACGCAACGCACAGGTAACGCTCGTGTGGCGGGACCGAACGTTTCTCACACGGGTAATATCAACGCGACGTTTACACTAGTCTGTCTGACTAATACATCTTTATCGCCGCATGCGGTGACCTACCTAATTATCCATATGGTTAAATGACTAATCTTCGTTACACAAAGGAACAACTTAAGCCATTAATAATGTACAATATTTTTGCAATTCACCCTAATAGGGCAATCGTAACTGTCACGATCGTATGCGGCTGTTGCCTTTACACTTTACAGTCGCCAAAGGTTGCTTGCGGCGGACTACACAATGTAATTATCAATTTAGTCATTTTTTGTAACTGCAGTGTAGATATAGTGATAAATATGTTAAAATACTATTGTTTTACCATCATTATCATCAGCTAAAACAGTTAAGGCCAAAGTCTTCCCCTGGACAACGGCCTTGTGAATAAAACTTTAGATATAGTTTCTATATTATATACTGATAAATCCAACAGTATGTTTAAACATTACATAATAGTAAGTTAAAACTCAACACCTCTCAACCATCTTTAATAAAATAATTTACTTTGCACAGTTGCAAACTCTTGCAGACGAATCTTGAGAGAAGCCTTCTCATCGTTACTCTGAAAAAGTCACAACTCCCTCAAGCACTACGAATAAAAAAAAGCTTCAGCTTTATGAACCTAAAGTTGAAAATCCTTGCAAACATGTTATCGACTTATGATATTAAAAAAGTAATTAGTAGATTTCTCTCACTAGGTCAAGGGTTTCGTTTGATATCCGTGAACGCGAAAAACACGAAGGTTCTCGGAATAAATGGGCATCTTTCTTTGAAACAAGGGGCAAGAGGGTCTCAAGAAGAAATCTTGTGAGAGAAATATTTTTCTACATCAATTGATGAATGTTTTCATACTTCACAGGATGTTATAATGTATAAAATAGATGCTTGGAAGTTTATACCTCAATCACGGGTCAATAGACACATATTTTGATGGAATAAACCTCTTCCTCTTATACATTACAATCAGAAAAGGAAATTTCATATTTCTCCAAAAAATCTACTTACTCAGATGAAGTTACTGGCAAAATCTTGTTTATAGTATTTATTTTACACTAGCGACTCGCCCTCGTTTTGCTTCGGTTTATGTGCGTTTTTTGTAATATTCGTTAATATTAAAGAAATAATCAGTAATCACTCTAACTACTGATGAAAATTGCATTAAAATCCATTGCTTGGTTCGAAAGATCTAAGCATACATGCAAGTTGTTTTATTATATGACAATGTACCAATTACCTGAATAAAATAATGTATGTCACTATTGCATAAACTTTCTACACAAAATCAGCCAAATCCCACTGAACCAGCAACTCCTTCCAAATTGACTTACTCCACTGAACTGAAACCACTAATACCCAACAAGATTTAAGACGTATTTAATCAATTCGAAACTCAGCTGTTTAACGTTCATCCGCAAATTTGTAACATTGCAAATAGATGAAGTTAATTTAACCCTCTGAGCTATAGTATGAGCCTTTGCGAGTTGTTCTCTTGACCCAATTGGTCACGTTAGCATTCGAGGGTTGATTTGTTGGCTAAGGCATAAGCGCAAGCGATTTTTAGGGCAATTTTGTATCACATCTTATTCAAATGTATCGTCCCGCAAGTTTCAAATTTTTACATTGATTATTATTGTAAAATGTAGGTAAAGTCGGCCATAAAGTGTGTTATTAAAAATGTTTTGTTTAGCTTATTTCAAAAATTTGCTACAGACTGAATATTTATAAATTGTTGTTTGATGTTTATGTTTTCGTTCCGATGATTTTAAATAAATTTGATACCTGCAAGGAAAAACATCTTATGAGGCCGCATATTAAATAAAAAGGTAATGTTTCACGATCTGGATCTGAGTAGCCATAACGTTTATGTGTTTATTTAATTAAGACTGTTACAAGGAAAAACACGATAAAAAACAAATTCCTCAATTATTATTTTTTAATTTAACATCCTTTTCGCATGTTTTGGTTGAATCTTCGAAACTGTCCGATCTTTAATGTTTTTTATTTTTATTTAATAGTTGAGTACCTACTTGTAACTTTTTTATCCTGGTAAACCCTTTTTTATTAAATTTTGTGGTTTTAAAGTTAACAACAATTATTTGAATATGACGCCGCAATCAAGCACGCAAACTATCTCCATCTTACGTTCTTCACGCGGAAGCACATAAATCCATCCATTTTCATTATTTCTTAAAGGCATTCCAAAAGGCTCAGTTTCATGTGTCGATAGCCCGCATGCTTGTAGCAACCCATTGACAGGTTGTTTTAACATGTTTGAGCCGAAAGCTATTGCAGCGACGCAATGTATCACGAAAAGCATTGCACATAAAACTAGAAGCTTTTGAACGCCACAGACTGGCCGTCAACTGAAAGTCGTGCCATTGACGTCATGACGGCTACCAGCCGTCACAAGTTCAATATGAAAACAAAATTTGTATCGTATCAATAAGGTGGAGTTTGCATAGTTCAGCAAACATGTTTGGCGTGTACGTGCGTTCATTATGTCAACCGCTTCAGTTCTTATTTTATGACACAGATCAGACTCTTGAGCATTAGCCACTGTATCCTTTAGTCTAATTGCTCACCTGTAGTGGGTCATGTACCTGGATGATAAAGGGTCCAGGGAGGACCCTTGCCTTTTGTTTCATTTGATCCAACGGGACCCTAAATTGGATCCGTCAGAATGAACGCCGTGAATTCCATTTTAACTAGAGTATTCGATGCTAGGTTGAAATCATTTATATTTTAATGTTTTTCAGACTAACTTTCATCGCAGAGCGGTTTAAAAAAAAGTTTAGCTAAATAGTTGAGCACTACAATTAAAGAAGCTTTACTTTTGCGTCACGAAATTAACTCTACTATTGGCCGAAGGGTATCTCAGACCAAACTCCTGTAGCAAGTGCGACCATATTTACAACGGCTGAGGAATGAATCTGCTTCGTTTAATGAATCTGAGCAGTATATGAATGTAACTAGTTTGCGTGACGGAATGGTAAAATAACCGTTTCTTGATTATAGTGCTGGAATAAAAAACTGCTGCTTTACACATTTACTCAATCAAATGGCGGATGTGTAATTTGTTTTAGTTTTGTATTCTTGTGTATTTAGGTGTTCAAAGTTCTTTTCTGTTAGTGATTTGTCCTTTTTATGCCTTTGTGTTACACAGTGACAGAAGACTTGGACTTATTTCGTGTATCTGGCATCTTACTTCTCGTTTCAAGTGGACTCGCAGTGGTACAGAGGTTAAAACTATCTTGACCTCTGTCCTACATATCACTGTACAACGTTGCCCCCAATCTTCCTAGAGAAGATTTGATTATATTTTATTGCTATATTGATTTATACTTATATATACTTAACACTAGTGAAATCACTTCATTGTGGAAACGCCATATCCCCGCGGTAGTAGATGTTGAAATAGGCGCGGGGCAATGAAAAAAAAAACTCCTTTATCCTTGCCAACCACATATTTTATTTTAATGGTAAACATACATATACATACATAAATACATAACGTCACGCCGTTATCCCAGAGTGGGGTAGACAGAGCTACAGAATAACCAACAACTCTAAAAACTTGGTGATAATTCTGTAAACACATTTTGCACCAACAGGCTAAGATGTTTACTAGTGTATATTAGTGACAGGTTGCAAGCCCATCGCCTAACAGTACTAAAAGCCTTTAATCCCTTAGTCGCCTCTTAAGACTTCCACAGGAAGGCGTGGAGTGACACTATTCTAAGCCGGCAACCACACGGCAAATGAACCTTAAACTATAAACACTTTTTTAATTCTCCCCGCAATTGGTTTAGCCATTTAACCGTGAGAGCGTAACCAACAAGCAGATAAAGTTACACATTTATAATACTAGTATTGATTTTATTAATTTGAGAACAGATTCATTTAAAAAAAAGTGTAATTTTAAAAAAGAAATGCGATAAACTGGAATTTGTTTACAACGATTCTCACTTTAATTGCATTTTTTATTAAAGTTCCAATGAGAAATCGCAGTTTCAAGTCAAAGCATACCACTTCAATTTCACAGTAGCTGTTATTTTTAAGATTAGTTTTTTATTTCAAGCATAAGAAGTTTAATTTGAATATCAAATAAAACAAAAAGAGCAATTTTCAATAACTTCAGTGGAAAACGGTTCAACTCATATCGAATTTACAGAGAAATGGACCCGTTTTCATTGCTCTTGAGTGTAGTACAATGTTTTATAAATTAAAATGACAACGAACGTCAAAAGCACTAATTGTCAACGAGAGAACACCAGATTTATTCAAGCAATATTCAAATAAGAATTTTCCTTGTCTTAAGTGAAGTCAAAACTAAGTGGTTGGTCTGTCTCAACATTTAATTAGGAATCACTTTGAAGGACACACTGCTAAATAGAGTGATGAGCTAGAGTATAAAAAAACACACAAATTCAAATTGGGTCCGTACGGATCGCTACCACCATCTTGTACTTAAGGCTACTGCCGAGCAGCAGTGATTGCATTGTTGTGTTCTATTGTAGCAATAAGACATAAATAACATTACTTTTACACTATTTCGAGAACGTGCTGGCCTAGTTGGTAGTGACCCTGCCTGCGAAGCTAGCGGCCCTGGGTTCAAATTCCGTTAAAGGCAGATGTTTGTGTGATGAGCGCGAATATTATTATTTAAGTATATATTCCTTTACATAAGTATTTATAACGTTGTCTAATACCCATAGTACAAGCCTAGAGCTTAGTTCCGGATAAGGTCAATTGGTGTGAAATTGCCCCCTGATATTTGTTACTAGCATCGATAGAGATATTTAAACTTAGTCCTCAGGGTTGGCAACGCATTTGAAGCCTTACGATTGCAGTCTTGTGATTCTAGTCTTGAGAATGCAAATGTCAATGGGTCTCAGATCCCTCTTACCATCGGGTGGCCCGTGTGTCTGTTTGCCTTCAACTTCTCCTCCTAAACTAAGCTCTAATCTCGTACTATGGGAACTATAGACAATGATAAACCAACTTATGTATAGACTAGCTTCTGCCCGGGACTTCGTCTGCGTGGGATTCGATTATTGTTTAATATAATTTTATCTAAATCCGTCCAGCCGTTGCAGCGTGAAGGAGTAACAAACTAACACACACACAGAAACTTTCACATTTATAATGTTAAAAGCGTAGAAAACATCCAAGACTCGGGAGAAATTACTTCGTTCAAAACAAAAAATATTTGAACTAACTGGGAATCGAGCCCAGGACCGCTAGCTTCGCAGACAAGGACACCACCAACTTGGCTAACCGCGTCATCATAGTGTTCAATTCCCCTAATAGTGTTCATTTTGGAATAATAGATTACTTGACGACGCGCCGACGCGCGCGACGCGCTGGCCTAGTTGGTAGTGACCCTGCCTATGAAGCTTGCGGTCCTGGGTTCAAATCCCGGTAAGGGCAGATATTTGTGTGATGAGCACCAATATTTGTTCCTGAGTCATGGATGTTTTCTATGTATTTAAGTATGTATTTCTCTATATAAGTATTTATATCATTGTCTAGTACCCATAATACAAGCCTAGAGCTTAGTTTGGGACGAGGTCAATTTGTCCCCTTTTTTTTTTTACTTCTCAAGTGGTTATTAACTAAACTATAGTTGAAAATAAGAATTACGTAGCTCTCAGTCTAAATAGTGTTCTAATAGCGGTAAATAAGGAAGAAGAAGAAGAAGAAGAAGAAGAAGAAATACATTTATTCACTAACCATAAGACACACTAATATACAAATCATTCAAGAAAACAAAGGTAACAGGCATAGCACGCAATTGTGTGTCCTCGCGGCAGTGAAACGGATTCTGGCTCAGCAAAATGCCGAGGTGTCAGACACCTACAGCGCTGATTTTCAGCCAGTACCGGCGGTGACTCACGGAGCACTGTACAAACATACTATACTATACGTGTAAACTACTTACATAATACTTATAGCGGAAGAATAAACGTGAAAATAATAATAAAAATAAAACGCATACATAAATACCGATATACAGCCTAGAAAAAACTAAAAAAAAATACAAAAAAAGGGTTAACTTAAAAGCAACTGGTTGAAATAATGATGTATGTAGGTAAGTGCTGGATGAGGACTAAGATTTCTGGAGTGTCAACAAATAGCCCTTAAGCTTGCGCTTAAAGGTGTACCTGCTAGACACTCCTTGGATAGGAGGAGGGAGATCATTCCAGCACTTGGACGCCGCAAACCTGAAACTACCTCTGAAAGCCGCAGTCCGGTGTATAGGCACGATAGCGATTGCCTTATACCTGCGCGCACTTCTCGACCATTTAATGCGGTTAAAAAGGTAAGATGGAGTCTCGCTACGTACAACACCAAACAGCAGAGTGGCGAGGTGCAGGCGCCTGCGTGCAGGCATGTTCAACAGGTTTGCGGCGTTCAAGTAGGGAGTGATGTGGGAGCGGGGGGGGACGCGGAAACAAAAACGTGCGCATGCGTTTTGCACACGTTGTATCAACCTCTTAGATCTACCAACAATGCAGCCATCATAGACTACATCACAATAGTTAAGCAATAAGGCATTTTACAATAATATTCATTTTCTATGAATACTAACAAATAATCACAGGGCTATGGAGAGGGCTATGCTCGGGGTTTCTCTGCGTGATAGAATCAGAAATGTAGATATCCGCAATAGAACTAAGGTTACCGACGTTGCCCGAAGAATAGTTAAACTGAAGTGGCAGTGGGCGGGGCACATTGCAAGCAGGACTGATGGCCGATGGGGTCAGAAGGTTCTGGAGTGGCGTCCGCGGACCGGAAGACGAGCTGTAGGTAGGCCTCCAACAATATGGAGTGACAACCTCGTCAGGATCGCGGGACCGCGGTAAATGCGAAAAGCACAAGACCGGTCTGACTGGAAAGCCTTGGGGGAGGCCTATGTCCAGCAGTGGACGTCTTTCGGCTGACATGATGATGAATACTAAAGCAAGCCAAACTAGCCAATTTGACGATTAACCTACAGAAACCGCCAGTAATAACTTAATTTTGTATAGTAACATTTGTGTACTACATCAAAACATTAATGTTATTATAACTAAGTCAGACATGCTAAGTGTACATACAGTAGATGGAGGAATTAGGAAAGCCAGTTGATGTTATTTGTGGTACAGAACACAATTTGAAGTCAGGTTATGAGGTACATTTAAGTTAGCATCCGATTATTCAAGAAATAAAAGGAATGGTGGATCTTTGTTGTAAATGAGTTCGTAGTGTTAACTGCATACCAAGCTTACGTAACATCGACTCTACGATACGGAATTATTTTCTGAGGAAATTCAGCTGATGGAGTAATAATATTTAGAGCAAAAAAAATATGTATCAGATCATTGTGTGGCATTCACTTTCTCTAATCTTGTAAACCACATATACAGAAATTACGCATTTTAACTTTTCCAAGCTTATATTATCAGAACAGACAGACAATAAATATAGACACTTTAGTAGAATTTAACACAAATTGTATAATTTACTAGCAACAAAAGCTTATTACACAGGTAATGAATACTTGAGGGACTACAATTAGTTGCGAAGTCTAAGCATGTGCATGCCAAAACTTTGATAACTGCATTTTCAATTTGTATGCCTCGCGGCACAACATGGTATCCTAATATTTAAGACCTACATTGTACCTACCTATGTTATACAAATAAACCATCTTTATCTTTATCATCGTGTACAATAAACTCTTACAGATTTGTCGTGTTCATCTGTCTATCAATTCGTCCGTATGTCACAGCTATTAAAAACCTAGACTATTAAGTAATGGAATTGAAACAATTACAGATAATTAAGGATAAATATAAATGCTTTATAATTTGAGTTTTTATTTGAAGTAACAAATTATTGTACAATCCCTGACCCACCAGAAAACTGTATCACAGTGACATTAAAAATCTATTTACAACGTTACTATGACACAGTTATATAATATTGTAAGCATCGTTGTGTTCCGGTTCGGGGATAAGACAGCCGGTGTAATTTCTAGCATAGAAGCATTCCATAATATTAGTCCTCAGAATTGGCAACGCACTTGAAGTCTTAGGCTTGCAGTCTTGTGAATGCGAATGTCTTGGTTCACAGTTTCCACTTACCATCAGGTGGCCTGTGTGCTCATTTGCCCTCTCTATGTCATAACAAAAGTAACTTGCCTACCACCCAAAACATATTCTAGGTGTGGAGACAATCAAATAATAATGAAATATAATTTCAGCCCGTAGTTGTCCATTGCTGAACATAGGCCTCCCTTGACTTCCACCGAGAACGATCCAATGCTGCCTGCATCCACGTTATTGCGTAGTGTTATAATAATACAATCAATTTGGATTTGTGTTCTCTAATTTTAAATATGTCACAAACATCAAACTTGATTCTGGTCTAACAAGAATAGATTTTGAAATTTACAAATGATTGATTCATGAATGTAAATATAAAGAAAAAACACATTAACATTTATAACTGTTATCAGCTGTAGCCATGATCATCGGCAACGCGCTTTGTCAAATTCCAAATTCTTCCATTGCAATCCAGCGGGACAATGCGGCCGATAATAGGAACGTTTGAGCCAACTACGGTGCAAGGTTGGGTAATTAAGTTAAGTCTGTTTTGTCAAATTTATTTTAGTAGTGTCAAGGGCATTTGATTTATAAATACATTTATTTATTTATTTATTGATTAAAACGTTTACAAGACAACAGTATAACCAATGCGTCACTAAAAAATATTAAATTTCACAATAATAGGTAACAAATCATATTGAAATAGTTGAGCATCTACCATCCATCGCCTCACAGAATCTCAAGCATTCACTACATAATACAAGTTCCTTTCCGCCTAACGTATCGTTATAAAACTTTTAGCCCTCTCCACTTCAAATTTCATCCAAATCAAACACACAATTTTTCGAATTTATAATATTAGTATATTTCTTATGTATAATTAAAATTAGAAAAAATGATACGACTTGACTCCAATATTACTCCTAATATTGGCTTTTCAATCGCCAATCAACCCAATTACAAAAAAGACAATGTTATCACATTATTATCCCCTTTCTTTAAAGACATTGTAACGAACAAATCCCTAATTAAGTGTCCTGCGAAAACAATCGAAAAATACTCGCAGAAAAACTTTTCCCCTCTAATCTAAATTTGAAAAACTCTGTTCGAATTTTTGTCGGTACAAAGCAATCCCATTTGAATTTAATTTGGCTATGAAAGCTTTTCTACGAATAGGTACTTTGTGGATTGAAAAGAGGAAGGGAAATGTGATTAAACATGTTAATTTTTATGTTAAAAATGTTTTATTAGTCGTAGAAAATATAAGTGATTCAATTTATTACGTGATAAACTCCTGTGTGAGGAGCTGTGACTGAAAATTTCGCTTGAAAAAGAAATAAAAAAATTACCTTATTAATATTATATTATTAATACGCGGTTCGAATCATCAGTGTACGGATAAACTTGTACCATTAATATTTGTTTACTGTTTTTGTAAGAGGTCTATTGTAAATTGTTAACAAATAAATAATAATTATTTATTATTAATTAATACCTACCTATTATGCATTACTGTGAAGCATAAATTCTTTAAAAAATATAATGACTTTTATTTTAATCCTGATTTACTCCGTCAATGTTTTTTATTCAAGTTTTTTTAAATCCTTTCTCCAATCAAAAATTATGACAAATTAGTTTATGTATTCGCGTCAGGGCTTATTGGCCATGCAGTAAGCATGAAGATAATTACTTAAGTACCTATAAATACCTCTATGCTAGACATTCTACCGGTAGCCTTTTTCCCATACCGAAACACAATAATATTGTGTCGGCCTAATTTGTTAACCTGCTAAGTCCATTTTGACTTAGTTTACAGGACGTTGAAAAAACTGCATAAAATCTTCAATCGTTAACTAAACAAAAATTTGAAAATCCCGTTCGTAGCTATGATTAAACTTGATATTTTAAAGATATAATTAACAGTATATCTTACACAAATCACAGGAAATTATCAAAAATGATTATTTAGCAGGTTTTCATGGTGGAGGTTAAATTGAATATAGGACTTAGCAGTTACTCGACTTAAGTTGAGTATACTGGCAAAAAAATATTATTTGTTTATTATTTACAATAAAACCAATTCAGCCAGTAATCAAAATTGTAATAAGTGTTAATCAATCAGTCTTTTAATTATGAGATGTACTTACACCTAAGATAGACTCTTTTTACTAAACAATCAGCAATAATTAACAAGCAAAACAGGATAACTTACTACTTTACTTAGATCTTATAAGTTATGAGATGTACTTACCTACACCTAAAATAGACTCTGTTTACTAAACAATCAGCATTAATTAACAAGCAAAACAGGATGACTTACTACTTTACTTAGAAGATCTTATAAGTTCTGTATAATTAGCCAACAATTAACAATCACAGAAAAATAATACAAAAAGGAACAGTAGGTAATAAACTTTTAAAACCTTCATCTTATTCATGAGGTAACTCGTCGTAAAACTTATGATAGTCGGACGGAAGGGTTCACCCCATGTAAGGGTCCAAAATTGTTTAAAAATTTATTGTCTTTTATCTTCATCTACTGTTTCACATTTTAATGTACTCCACTTCCCCATCTTGCAAGTGCATCTTGATTTAATAGAACGTGCTCCTTTAGGTTTATTATAACTCCAACAGTCCTGTGTTTTCTCTCTCCCATTGTATGTTTTGCCTTCTTCTCTTCTTCGCTTATTTCTTTCCGAAATCTAGTCTTTTTTATTAACTTCAAAACGTTTCTTTCGCTTTTTCTTTTTTTTTAATTCAACGATCGAGCCAGTGTCAGAGTCAGAATAAGGGACAAGCTTTTTTTCAGTATCACTATCGTCCGATATCGGTGAATTAAGTATAACGTGGTGTGTTGAATCAAGATGACAAGGTATCATTTCTGTTTGGCTGGTATTCATATTGGAAGTATTCGTACTGTCAGAAATCAAAACACTTTGCATTGCACCTGGAGTGTTGGAAATAGCATGCAGTGAGTTTGTACTTTGTTGAGGAGATATCATATCAAATGTTTCTATGGTATGCATATCGGAATCATTTGTATTGTCAGTGGTCAAGGTATGAGTTCTTTATGATTCTATTTCAATTTGAGATGGAACTATAATCAAGCCTTCAGATGTCATTATATCACCTAATGGGACATCATCAAATGCAGTGCTGGAAAACATAATATTGGAATAAGTTGTATCTGCATTTTCTGTAATAAAATCATGGTAAATATTCGTGTTGACATCTGAAGGGCTTGGTATAAACTCCCTTAACTCTGAATGCCGTATTTGAATGTCGTCTAAAACGTGTATTCTTTTACTCCCACTAGTCTAAGTTTGGAACTACATTTTCAGGTATATCCTCTAATTTGGCATCTGTAGCCAAAGCTACTAATTTTTTCCCCCTTGACCTTCTGAAAAAGATAAAGTAATTGTTAATTATAAGTATTATAACACTGCCAAAATGCTTACTAAATGTAATATATAAAAATATTTAATAAGTACCTAGTTATAGTCAAAACAATTATTATTTTTAATTCTATGAGCAATATTTTTGCTTAAAATGTATACCATGATTAAGACGATAAACTGCTATATCCGTTTGGAAATAAAATAATAAGTGGGTAAACCTGCCAAGTCCTTAATGTTAAGGTTAGGACTTAAATTATGATTAAAATGCATGTTTTCAACATCAAATAAAATGTTCAACTATGAGAAATAACACAATAAACTTACCCTGTTGATAATTTGCTGTTGTCGTACTCAAATAAACAGAATTTTCAATAAAACATCGCATGACGCAACAGGCACGTGGCATCGCGAATAACTGTCTGTGCAATACTGAGGCCCGCACAGGATTTAGCAGATTTTCTGTGTGGATATTGGGTATTGGTCAGAAAGCAGTTTTTCGGGCATATGATTTGACACTTACTTTATGCTGATATCGCCGTTATTCCTTTACCAAACGGTAGAGAATGGTGTGCACTTTTTGACAAGTATGAAAAGTAATTTTCGCCCAAAACTGGACTTAGCAGGTTAACGAATTAGGCCGACGTAATGCTGCTTATGTAGTGATCCCACAGAGTGATCCGAAATGACTCTGCACAAGGTCCTTAACGTGTACGTGTTTGTTTTTCCCGTTAGTACATAGTGTTTTCAGTTTAAAAGATATCCGTAGGTCCGTTCGTCTTAAATTTAATGAGATCTTTTGAACCGTACCTAATAGACAGCGGGTTTTTTTTTTCAAAATAATTACCTGTCTTAAATTAAGAAGATCAATTTGATGATAAAAGCTAGTCTAAAAGAGTGTCTCCTGTGTGTGTGTGTGTGTGTGTTTCTTGACTTATTATATTATTACATACGAGTATACTTAGTAATATTTCTTTAATAAGGCCCACGAAATTGTTATTCGTTATAAGTAGGATAAGTTTAATAGGTTGTTGTAAGTATATAAACTGAGCGCGTCTCGTCATCAAACGTAGCAGTTTGGCGGGAATATAAATGTAATTAGAATTGTTTTTTTTTTGATGTGTTATAACGGCGGATTCACTAACAAATAAATTGGGAGAAAGTGAAATAATAAAAGGTATCATAAAATCGGTAGCAGACGTCCTGTATTCATTACATGTGCATTTTTTTTTGTGATGCAATTTATTTATTATTTAATAATAATATAAACATTAACACTCGCGCGCACTCACACACACATACACGCAATATTTCAGAAGTCTGGAATAAACAATTGTTCAAAATTTAGTTTAAGTTGTTAATAATTTTGTTTTAGCATTATTTTTAACAAATAGTAGTGAGATGGATTGGGAGTGCCCTCCTCTCTCTTCAATCGGGTAGCCCTGAAAACTAGCGTCAAGGCTAGTAAGCCTGACACCATTCCGAGTGGCAACCTTTTCGGTGTTAATTTTAGATTAATTACTCTAAGTTTGTATTAGTTACTCTACTTTTTTTTTTTGTTTTGCTATTGTTTATGTTCATTTTATTTTTAGCACCGAATAGACAAAAAAAAACAAAAAATACTCATAAATAGTCAAGTGTGAGGTTAGCTCGCGCTAATTCTATTCTAAATTGAATCCAAATTGGAATATAATAATACCTACTGCGCGGCGGTACGGAGCCCTCGGTGCGCGAGGCCGACTCGCAATTGACCGTTTTTTTTAATCTCGGCGGCTAGTTTTTTCAAATGTTGCCGATAACGACACCGTTACTTTAGAGGGTTATTATGACATATCTATGCAGTACAGTTGCGACACAAAGACAGTTAAATTACTGCTATAGCTCTGTCATTGAATCATCACCATCATCAGCCTACATCAGTCCACTGCTGGAAGTAGGCCTCTTCCATAGCACGCCACTGAGCTCAGTCTTCAGCTCTTCTTCTCCAGTTAACACCAGCTATCAAATATCATCGCTCCACCTAGTCTGAGGGCACCTTAGTCCACGTTTGCCAATTCGTGGTCTTCACTCTAAAGCTGGGTACCAGACCAACGTTACGAGGTGTAATGTAACATGTTACACAGCGAGTCATGCAGTCAGTATGTAATTGCTCACTGGTTTCCCCGTACCTTAACACTATGTATTGACTACATGAATGCTCGCTGTGTAACATGTTACATTACACCTCGTGACGTTGGTCAGTACCTAGCTTAAAACTCGTCTCCCCCAATATACAAATTTGTTCTTTACGCTCGCCGTAAAATGAATTGCAAAGCTACAAGTATGTCATAATAACCACTTATATCTCTTCCTGTCTTGAAGTTAGTTTTGTTATGTACAAAACTAATCACTTTATAACAATGTTATAATATACCCTGTTTTAAAACATTTACACTGCAAAGCGAATTATTACAGTCTCGAGTCCTCCGTCAACGTCACTGCTCGCACCTGTGGCTGGGCCCATTGTATTATAAAGCAACCTCGTTTCGTCTCTGTCACTCAGTTTTATTTTAAAGAATTAGCTGAATCATTAAAAGGGTTTACATCCAAACAATTTAAACGAAGGCTATCTGAATGAGTACGGGCATGGAATTTAATTTGTAAGCCATTTTTTACCCATTTCCTACTACTACCTACCACCCTACCGCCAAGTAGCAGTGTTTGCATTGTGGTGTGCCAAATTGGGAATGAGACAACCAGTGATATTACTAGCATAGAATTATTCCATCTTAGTCCTCATGGTTCGCAACGCATTTGCGGTCTTATGATGGCAGTCTTAAGATTGTAGTCTTGAGAATGCAATGTCTATAGGTCAAATATTCCACTTACCATCAAGTAACTTGTGTGCCCATTTGCCATCTTCATACCATAAAAAAATGTCGTTTAGAGCCTTTGGTTAAAAAAACAATACAAAAAAAAAGAAAAAAAGAATGGACTCTTTATACGTTTCATTTTATTTATTTAATATAATAATTTTATAATTAATAATATGTATAATGTAACCATTGTGTAATATAAACATTTAAATTGTTTTCTCTTTTTGTACGCCGCAAGTCAGAGCATAGAGGTCCCTTAACATTATCTAAGAACTATAGTTAGACCTGTGTTTCACAAATTAAATTACTTACGTACTACTTACTCAATTACTTACAAGTTTACAACAAATAATAAAACCAACCAAGGTACGGAACTCTCAGTTCAGAAGTTTTTTTTTTTTAAATTATGCTGCGGGATTTTAGAACTGGAAAACATTATTTCAACACCTTATTAAGAGGGTTGAGAAGGGATGCGTAAATCGCGTAGCTGTCAAAAAAATCATATAAATGTAGGTCCAGGAAATAACTATTCTCATTCAATTTGTTGTGGTTATTATAAATAACTATACGTATCCGTTTTTTATATTATTAACAACATCTTCCAAAATCTTAAAAATCGGACTAGGTCTTCGGGGAGACAAAACGTCATCGCATTTCATATTTTTAACTTCACAATCTTCAAATTACCACTTGCTGTTTCAAACGCTCAAAAACTCGGGCATAAAACCAACAGGCTTTATTACTTTGCAATTAAGCAATTTTCCCCCGAGTGCCCACTTAAGAAAATAACCCCGGTTTTTACGCAAACATGCTTGTTAACAGAGTTTCCAGGGGAAAAAGGTAGTAAAAGAGTAAGAACTCCATACGCGCGTAATTCTTTTTTGCCTCGATGGTTAAGTTGTATCAGGAAACGGTACGAGGTCGAATTACCTTTAAAACACATAACTGAACCAGATAAGGTCTATGGTGTTATTAAATTTTGTTGCTCGTTTGTGGAATACTATATTTTAAAAACAAGAAAGAATATCTTGGAACTCTATGATTTGGGGGATAGTTTAGAACATAAATATGAAACTCAAAAAATGATCATATTTTATTGATGTTAGTTTTAAAATAATTATTAATTACTTTATTACCTTGTAATGTTACTTTTAAGTATTATTGTATTTTATTATGGGATAAAATCGGCTGCCCTACGGAAAAAGAAAGTAACTGACATTTTTTTCAAAATCGATGTTTTTACATTTTTGGCACTTTTAGACAGTAACAGATGTTGCTACATTCTCGGAATCATCAAAAGAGCTTTAGTTTTAGAGATACAGTTTCGCTAAAGACAGTAACTGCAGGCACTGGTACAAAATATCTACCGAAAAACAAAGCAAAACACAATTACAAAGCATAAATACAGTAATTGCATGTCGATTACTTTGTTTTTCTGTTGTAAATTGATTCACTTCGTTTTCTGTTTGGTAAAAATGTTTATATTAGGACTGAAATTTAGCTAAAAAGAAATTAAGTAGCATTGCTTGATTTTTGTTTTGTAAAAAAGTATCAAATTTACCGATGTGTCTACGCAAAAACAAAGTAAACAAAATGATAAAGCAAAAACAAAGTAGTTTACTGGCAGTTACTTTCTTATTATATTTTTATTTCAATTAAATTGGTTTTTAACCAATATTTACTTTGTTTATAAATTGTTAAACTCCATTTTAATATTTTCAAAATATAATTTAATGGCACTTACTTTTTTTTTTTTGGCCGAGTAAACTAACAGTTGTTAGTCATACATTTTCATACGTTAATTTTCGTGATGAAAGGATATATTACCGATTCTTAACTTTAGTCCTTTAACTTATGTACTATCGAACCAACGGAACCCTGACCCACCATGGAACCTTGTCACAATGATTGACGTACGATTGTCGTATAGCTTCGTATGACAGTCCTATCGTCAATCACTGTGACAAGGTTCTATGGTGGGTCAGGGTTCCGTTGGTTCGATAGTACCCTTTTTAGGGTTCCGTAGCCAAATGGCAAAAAACGGAACCCTTATAGATTCGTCATGTCTGTCCGTCCGTCTGTCCGTCCGTATGTCACAGCCACTTTATTCCGTAACTATAAGAGCTATACTATGGAAACTTTGTAAGTAGATGTATTCGGTGAACCGCATTAAGATTTTCATACAAAAATAGAAAAAAAACAATAAATTTTTGGGGTTCCCCATACTTAGAACTGAAACTCAATTATTTTTTTTCATCAAACCCATACGTGTGGGGTATCTATGGATAGGTCTTCAAAAATGATATTGAGGTTTCTAATATATATTTTTTCTAAACTGAATAGTTTGCGCGAGAGACGCTTCCAAAGTGGAAAAATGTGTGTCCCCCCCCCGTAGCTTCTAAAACAGGGTGGCACATTTAGATCAGTAAGTATGGGGAAGTCTGTAACTATAAGTGATACAAAGATCTGTTCTTAGGAACCATGTCATCGATTTTAGTGACAATAAAAACTGCATACATAGATAAAAAAAAAACTTGTACTTTGTTCGGGAATCGAACCCGGTCGTATTGAAAAAGAAAATGCTATATAAAAAATGGGTGTCATTCGAAGACCCATTTTATTAAACTAAAGGATATGAAATTTAATGCATTTTATTCTTTTAGATATCATGTTTCGTACTTAGTAACATTTATTGCTTACGACCTACACAATCGATATCCAAAAATATACAAATAATGTAAGTTTCATTTTTCAATATGACCTGGTTCGATTCTCGAACTGAGTACAAGGTTTTTTTTTAAATCCATGTATGCAGTTTTTCTTGTCACTAAAATCTATGACATGGTTCCTAAGAACAGATCTTTGTATCACTTATAGTTACAGACTTCCCCATACTTACTGATCTAAATGTGCCACCCTGTATACATAATTAAAACGAATTAAAGATGGAAACTTTTAAACTTATTTTATTCAAATCTTCGTTTCAAAGTTGCTACGTTTTGTCATTGAGCTAAACAGGATCATGTGTCATGACATGTATGCCAGAGATTACGTATAGTATTTGAGGAGTTTCAAAAAAATAGCACACCTTTTACAAATTCTTCAGATTTGTGAAAAAATCTGCACGGGGGTTGGGATCTTGGGATCATCATTCTAAGTAAGAAAAATAGATTGATGATCGTAACTCACGTGCAGATTTGAAAAAAGCGGCCAAACGCGAGTTGGACTCGCGCACGTAGGGTTCCGTACCACTATACATCTAAATAAATGTTTTTCTTTATTCTTTATTATATTGGAGTTGATTGAATGAAAGGTAAAATGCGGTTTACGATTTATAACGTATTAAAAAAAAACTAATTATTAGATCTCGTTCAAACCAATTTTCGGTCGAAGTTTGCATAGTAATGTAAATCATATAATTATTATTTTTACATTTATCATTCCCTTATTTTAGAAGTTACGGGGGGGGGGGGGGGACACACATTTTTCCACTTTGGAAGCGTCTCTCGCGCAAACTATTCAGTTTAGAAAAAATATATATTAGAAACCTCAATATAATTTTTGAAGACCCCAAAAATTTACTGTTTTTTTTTCTATTTTTGTATGAAAATCTTAATGCGGTTCACCGAATACATCTATTTACAAAGTTTCCATAGTATAGCTCTTATAGTTACGGAATAAAGTGGCTGTGACATACGGACGGACAGACGGACGGACAGACATGACGAATCTATAAGGGTTCCGTTTTTTGCCATTTGGCTACGGAACCCTAAAAATTGTAAAAGGTGTGCTATTTTTATGAAACACCCCATTAAAATTTTATTAAAAATTAAAAGTATGTGATAATTACAAGTAAAAACTGTGCAATATGTAATAAAAAAGTTACAATTTACGCCTATCATTTTTTATTGTAAATTGGTACCTACAGTAACATAATATCCTATTAGTAAGCCACCCGATCCCTCATGATGACAATCTTAAAATTCTATAAAGTAAACGCCATTACTGTGTTTAGTAAAGAATTTTAATTTTGAAATGGCCTCCTAACACTTCTAAAAACAAGGTAAGTACTATTACTTCATTATTTAAATTTCAACTTGTGTAAGGGATATGCTTATACGCAACTTAAAAAGAAAGTAAATGTACTTTACTGTGTTTTTGATATGACACATTTATTTTTAACAAAATAATTTACTACCGAAAAACAATTTTTGTTAATTTAAAAGATAATTAAAAACAATTTGTCATAAAATTATTACACAGTAGGTAGAGCGAATTATTTTACACATTATTAAATGTTAAAGCTGATGAAACAATGAAAAATACGTTTTAAATAAAGAATGTTTCGTTTTTTCGCTCTCCTGTAAAATTTACTCGACTGTAATTACTTTCTTTTACCGTAGAGCAGCCGAAATGACCTTCTGCTTGAGTTTCTTGCGGCGCTTCTTCTCCGCAATGATGGTCTTGTCCGAAGCGCTAGTAGATTTACTCTATATTACCGATGTGTAAAAGAGCCCTCATGTGGCCAATTAACAGAGTTTTGAAATTTGCCACACCTCCTACAGCCAAAACTACAATTAGGTATTAAAAATCTGTAAAATATCCCAAAATAGGAATGAAATTTTACCAATTTTGTAGGAACCCATAACCACATTGGTTTATTATAGTTATGTACGTAGTCGGCTTGAGTTTGCATGTGCAATATGGAAGCCTTATTATAATATTCATATTGACAGGATAGACTCCGGGAAAAAAACCTAAAATCCCTTAATTTTAAATGTGGCAATGAAAACAAAAATTATATAGAATCATTAAGTCGTCATAAAATGCAATCTCTTGAGTGTCGAAGAGACTGCGTTGACTCAGTTTTATTGTATAAAATAATCAATAATATTTTTTTACAATAAAATAAAAATTAGTTTAGAGTTCCGGTTACAAGCGAACGCCAATGTCGTGACAAGTACGAGTATAAACATCTTTTCTCCATCCCTCGTAGTAGAACAAACTACTCTAAGAACATGTTTATCTAGCGTGTATGTACTCTATATTTTATAATAATGATAAGAGACTTATAGATATAGACATATTCAACTTTACTATAGGCTCATTAAAAAGTGTTTTTGGAACGTAGAATGAATAAGTATACTCTCTTTTCATGTTAATTTCACGTCTTTTCTTTTTTCTTTTTTAAATATGTTTTGTAACGTGGCACAGAATAAGTGTACAAGTTTTTAGGTTAACATTTTTTTTATACATTTTTGTTCGCGTTATTAATGTTATTATACTATAATGTTCAATTTTTGGGCACTATATAGGTCTAGTTAGTACAATTTAATTGTAATTAAATATATTTGTATGACTGTTTGTTACAAAAAAAACATGATATTTTTTACATATACATGTACGTAGTTAAGGCTTCAATTGAGACTACGTTCACTGCTTCCATTGTCTGATGAAAATTTAACCATACCTGCGATCAATCAATCTTTGTGCTTAACAATAATTTTCTTATTATGTCAGCATTGTATTATCTTGGTTCACGTATAAAATGAATAAATAAATATGCTTAACTTTCACCACACAACAAAGAACAAAAAACTTTACTGAATTAATGTCTTTACATTTTTTTATAATATACCTACAGGCGGCTAGAATGTTTATGCCTTCTGGAAATCTTCTAGATTTCACATAACTTTAAAAAGAGAACTGGTTTGTTTTCTGATTTTCGGAGATAGTTTTCGTGGTTGTAGGTAGTTACTTACCACGGAACCAGACGCAACTTGCGCTTGCCAACATTTTTAGTGTTGGGTACCCTATAGCAATGATAAAATCATACAAAAACAAATCATAATTTGGTTACTTCCCAGTTGTGTTACCTTATTGTCTTATCGCAAATCAAGGCAATGGCAAAAGTGAAGAATCAGATGCAAATATAGATATGGTAACAAATCTGTTCACTTACGAAGATAAATTTGTTTCTCCATAGAAAACAGCTGTTTTCGCTCGAAATGTAACGAATAAATTTCTACTAACTTATTATACTGCTTATAGAGTACATAAAACAGAGAAGCCATCATAGCCGCTCTGCTACTCGGTAAAGCTATATCGCAGTTGACGTGCTATCGTATTATATTTAACCCGGCTGTCATTACTGTCGAGTAAATAAAAGCTACCGTAACGTTGCCAATATGATAACACGTCAAAGGAAATTAGATTTTTCCCTGTAGAATAGAGGGCCTGATGATAAATTTGGACGTCTGTAATTGATTGTTATTGCGTTACCAACCCTGAAAACATAGATGAAATGTTTGCCTAAATGAGTTTTGAGTAGTTACATAAATATGAAACTTTATTTTGTTCCTTGTAGCCATGTATGTCATGTCTTGTGAGGGTTGGCAACCCATGTGGTCTTAGGAGTGCAGATAGATTGTGGTCTTGAGAATGCAAATGTCTATGAGTCATAGATTCTACTTATATCTTTCTACTCATTATCAGGTGGCCTGTCTGTTCATTTGACTTCTCAATGCCATTACAAATTGACACATTTTACTTTGACGATATACCTACTGGTACTTTTCTTATGGAGATAAGTTTTTGATAGCCAAAAACATTTTTAAAACTAAAAGTATATTAGATTTACTTTTAAACCTGTTTTTTATTACCTTCTAATATAGGTCAAAACTTCAAAGAATATCATCTATTTATTTATTTATTTATTTATAATTTTATTTATTTATTTATTTATAAAGTTTTGTAAGTAGGCCCTGTAGGCACTTTTACAAGTCTGAGTCTACCAGCGCTTCCAAAGAGACCACTGTTGAGAAGAAGCGCCGCAAGAAACTCAACAGTAAGCCTTTTTTTTAAATAAATCTCTTATTACAATACTAAACTTAAGCTACACAATTTAAATGTCACAGGGATGTACAGGTCCCAGTAGTAATAATAATGAAATATATCCAAATGTCGGATTAAATTAAATAATACAATTTCGGAGATGTAAACAGTCTCCAAATGTCAAATTTAAATTAAGAATTAAATATAATTTAAAAAAAAAACACAAAACAAGGGATATGTAGAAAGTCTCCACGGTCAATTTTGGAGCTGTAAAGAGTCTCCAGATGTCAAATTAAAATTAAATACAATTATAAAAATAAAAAAAACACAAAAAATAAAATAAGGGAGATGTAGGAAGTCTCCACGGTCAATTTTGGAGATGTAAAGTCTCCAGATGTCATATTAAAATAATAGGTAATCGTACAGGGAGATGTATATAGTCTCCACGGTCATTAATAATAAAATTGTATAGCAAAAAAATAATAATATAATAATAATCAGTCCCAAGCATTGTCATCATTCATATAATCTTTAATACTATAATAAGCTTTAGAAATTAGTTTACGTTTAACGTAACTCTTAAATTTATTTACTGATAAATGAGTAACACTACTTGGGAGCTTATTATAGAACCTTATACAATTACCCATGAAAGAGTTTTTTATTTTGTGAAGCCGTGTAAAGGGCACTGCGAGCTTATGTTTATTTCTGGTATTAAAATTATGTATGTCACAGTTCTTTCTAAAATTACTGATGTTCTTATGAACATGCATAATGTTTTCATAAATATATTGACTGTATACGGTTAATATATTCGTTTCTTTGAACTTATCTCTAAGCGAGTCTCTATGACCCATCTTGTAAACAGCACGAATAGCCCTCTTCTGCAGAACAAAGATGCTGTTTACGTCAGCACCACTACCCCATAGTAAAATACCATATGACATTATACTATGGAAGTAACTAAAATAAACTAATCGAGCGGTTTTCAAGTCTATTAGATTCCGAATTTTATTAACTGCAAAAGCTGCAGAACTTAGTCTATTCGCTAATTTAGCCAGATGAGGACCCCATTGGAGTTTTGAGTCTAACGTTATACCAAGAAATACTGTATCATTAACTAAGTCTAATTTGTCATTTTTAATAGTTACAGTAGTTTGTCTATTTTTCACATTGGTAGTCATAAAAATACATTTAGTCTTTTTCTCATTTAGTAATAAATTATTAACACTAAACCAATGTACTACTTTTGATATAGCATTGTTTACATCCACATTAAACTCCTGTTGTCGTTTGACTTTAAATACGAGTGAGGTATCATCAGCAAACAATACTATATCATGGTTGTCCTTTATAAGGTATGGTAAATCATTTATGTAAATGAGGAATAGAAATGGACCCAAAATTGAGCCCTGTGGCACGCCCATTGAGACCAAAGACCCAGGTGATCGTTTTCCATTCACGTCTACCCTTTGTATTCTCCCGAATAAGTACGTTTTAATTAAGTTTAGCGCAGTACTTCTAACTCCATAATGGTGTAGCTTCCTGACCAATGTGTCATGGTTAACGCAATCGAAGGCCTTGGACAAATCACAGAAAATACCTAAAGCATCATGTGACCCCTCCCAGGCATCAAAAATATGTTTAATTAGCTCAACACCAGCTTCGGTTGTCGAGCGACCCCGAGTAAAACCAAATTGTTTATTATGTAATAAATTATTATCTTGAAAATGTTGCATTAACTTATCCTTAGGTAGTGACCTAATTAAATATTTTTTTTTTGATTATCTTCAATTACTTTAAGAAAAAGTGACAGAGGTGAAAATCCCTTCCGGAGACCTGGGAATGGAGGGCCCAGGTACTGCTGGGCTCGCACCGGCTGAAAACACCAATGCCCCTAATACCAACTAGATGCGGATACTACCCCAGAAAGTGCTGAAAAGCCGGAGGAGAAAGTCCTTCCTCAGTTTACTTATCCACGGTGTTTTCCAAAAAGGGGAAATATGGGTGGGGGTTGAGATAGTGGTGGAGTGGGAATCCTTACAGAATGCTTACAGACTGCGGTCTTCCTTTCTTTTGCCCAAAGGGTTGGGTCGGAGATCTTTTTTTGGACCGCTTGTGTGGCTCTGGACACCATCTTTATGGGTGGGGCTAACTCTTTCCTGAGGCTTGCTCTTTTGCCTGGAGATTTGATTCTTATTACTTACTACCTATCTACTTTTTAATATTGCTGCGTACAATTTAAATGAAGGCCGGGGTATGCATGAGGTGCGGGGAGAGGGCAACAGTTACTAGTCAAGATTTCTCTAATAAAATGTCTTTAGGCCATTGTTCAATGTTTACAATATCGTTATTGAATTTGACGAACAGTTCTACTAGCTCATTCTGTATTTAATAATTAAATTTACCTGATTGTTTTTATCACGAATAAGTGAATAGATACATAATATGAAAATGTAACATAATCTGTTTTATCTATGTTCAACAAATAAACTGGCCTAAGATCCCAATAGGAGACGATTTGCACCGGGGTGTTTATTCGATAAAATAGTAGATTGTACAACAAGCGCATAAAACGAGCCATTTTACCCAAGATGTGCATATAGCCACACGAGCCGGAACGGCGAGTGTGGATAGTCACGTCGAGGGTAAAATGGGTTTTATGCTCGAATTTTACACTCTGCTTTTCACTTCGATTGCAAGGAAATAAAACAAGAAGCACATACTTACAGGATAATTTATGATTTTTTTATATTTAATGTAAGTAATTAAAATGTTATGTTTGCGCATGGCTGTAAGGCCTGATTACCTTCTTAACTTTTTTATAAATTTTCGACTACCTATGTGACGTTTGACAGGTTTGACTATGGTCTGATGCTTAATGCCAAGTTATTATAAATATTTGCGTTGTATTTTTTTACCGTAAATGCACGCCGTAGGTATTATTCGTAAATTTGTATTTAGATAGTTATACAAATGTCGTAATTAAATTAAGATAACCAAAATCTCATAAAAATATATCTATTAAATGAAGGTGTATTGTGTGAAAGCTGTAAGGCCTGATTGCCTTAGTCTTAAAAGAAGAAATTACTTTATGCACTAGTGCATAAAATGCGATTTTATGCAGCCTATACCCAGCATAAAGAAGGACTTTACGAGCATGAGAAGTGAAAAGTATTTTATGTCAAATTTAATACGCTAAATAATATGTGGGGAATAGGTAGGTTGAACAATTTCAGTTCAGTGGTTATAATATAGGTACTACATATTTTTTTTTT
The DNA here is from genome assembly GCA_923062465.1 of Acleris sparsana. Classification (NCBI taxonomy): domain Eukaryota; kingdom Metazoa; phylum Arthropoda; class Insecta; order Lepidoptera; family Tortricidae; genus Acleris; species Acleris sparsana. Next base: position 5,090,348 of record OV281308.1, on the reverse strand, counting down.
ATAACTTTTTTTTTAAATTGCAGTTGAGGTTTGGTGCAAATTATTAGTTCCAAATTACCTGTTTTTACCTGCCTACCCAATAGTATGACGGGAAAAAATCAACCTAACGTTTGCATATTCAACGGCTTCATACTTTCGATTGGTATGTAATTTGTGTATTAAACAAGCAATTGCAATTCGCCATATATTACTTAGCATATTAAATTTGATATAAAATACTTTTTATCAAACAAACATCCCGGTGCATATCGTCTCCTATTCGGATCTCCTAATATATGAATTTGAATTACATTTTCCTAAGGCATATTTCGAAAAGGTTTACACCTTTATATAGGTGAGAACCAAAATATCTGTTATTCTTACACAGTGAAGTGTTAAGTAAAGAATCTTCGACGTGTTGATCTGTGCCACAAGCAAATAATACAGTCCTGTCCCACTATTTACGTTACATATTTACCAATTGACTACAAATACTTGACTCAATATTTTTCCTCTTTCTTTGAAAAAGATGTTATCGCAAGGTGATTTTGTGTCTCTGCGGGTTTCGCAAAGTGTTTGGAAGTTTGTATTTCTTTAGTTATGTTAAAATCTTTCGAGCAAGGAGAATCAAGCAACCTAAATCCACCTTTCTTTCCTTCTTTTTTGTTTTTTTTACAATGTTTTTCTCTGTTCTGTTGTTTGTGCTCGTCGAATAAATGTTTCTATTTCTAAATGGAATATTGGGAATTCGGGACCATAATATTTTGGGCAGGGTCCTTCGGGGTAGCTACCACCATGTTCATTTAGCCCACCGTCGAGCATTTAAGATGAGTCTTCGTCTTCGAAAATGCAAATCTTTGATCCTAGATCCTAATAACCATTAGGAAGCCTGTGTGCTTGCTCACCTTACCTTGCCGAGAAAGCTAGCGCTCCCTGATCCGATAACCGGTAAGGGTAAACTGGGCAAATGTATGTGTGATGAGCCATTAATAGTTGAACTAGAACTAATTGGTTTTTTTTCCCAGCAGTTACATTCAACGAAGAGCGTTTCCTTAATGGAACTACTTACCTGGACTTTTTTTTAATATTCAGAGTTAATTTAATGAAACTAAATAGAACTAAGCTATCCCTTAGGGTCTCCCCAGATATTATCCACGCGGAATCGGCTTGGGCCGGTATGAATAAGTTTTATGTCCGTGCAGTAAGTACGAAAAAGGTCTCGCTAGGCTCGGCTCGGCTCGATTCGGCGATGCGAACGGAACAACGTCGTTTCCGCTCTTATTGCATGGATATAAAACTTTTTCAAACCGGTTCAAGCCGATTCCGCTTCGATAGGTCTAGGGAGACCCTTAGTGCGTTTCATATAGCATGGTGATATCTCAATGGGACATATGGCATTGAATTATAAAACCTAGTCCAATAGGCCGTGGAAGGAATGGAACAATCCATTAACTACTAGTAACTACTTGGAAAAAAAATGACCAGGTAGCCCCATCAATGGAACTTATGGAACTAGTCGGAATAGACCAAATAATCGCGTCGTCAGATAAAAGATCATTTGCAGAGATCATAATCATCCTACGCTAATGCTTCCTCAAGATAGGTATAACCATTCATCAACCATACAATGGCACCGTATTTATTAGCATAGCCATTTATAGCCGTTATCTCCCGACGATAATGCAATCAGCTAGTTAGCGTCCAAGCTAAGTCTGGATTTATGGCTAGATAGGGAATTATACTTAATGGCGGCTCGATTATGTGGACATAATGAAACCGTTGCTTATCAATAATAATAATTAGTTATCGAAGGAGGATGGGGAAATCAGATTAGTATCGACTCGTCTAAAACACAGCTGGTCTAAATAGCAAGTGGTTTAAAACGTAGCTGGTCTTATATAGCAAGTGGTCTAAGTCCAAAACTGCGCTATGTTTTTTCAAAATGCCTCTCTTATACAAAAAGTTGACGGAGCCCCGCTATTCGGGGCTCCTATTTCCGGGCATCTGAAGCTCCCTAACGAACCTCACCTACCTACTTTGTGTGTTACCTACCAGCTTAGTTTTAGACCACTTGTTAATTAGACAATTTACAATTTCGACGACTTGATAATACTTGTCAGACGAGTTGCTTTTTAAACCGCTTACTGCCGTAGAACAGTTGCATTTTAGACGAAATGATACTATCCCGGAAATCAGCCTTGTGACCAATAAAGACATCGGACATACTAAACACTGAAAGTGAAGGAAAAACTTATTATAAATTATATTTTTACAAAAGAGGTTTGTCTTAAACCTTTTTTTTAATAAGTTATCGACTCGACATCTCTATAATTTTCATCCAAGTCCGTCAAGGGTACTGGAAGGCTAAATATTTTAGAATTTCTTTCAGTACCATCGTGTATTTGCGTAGAACCGTATAGACCTATAGGTCAGGTTAGTTTTTTTTTAAGCTTGAAATGTTAAAAACCTCCCTCAAGCCATTTCAGGTTAAATGGAATGAGTAGTAAAAACTATCGCTTTAATAAATTATCGTAGTCGCGCCATCCGCAAACGCCTGGTTTTTTTTTTACTCAGCACAAAATATATTTAAGGCATGTTTGGAATTGAATAAACGATCAATATTATTATGATACAGGCATGTCAATACCATCGCGGATTTCATGTCTGAATATCCTTGTAAAACGCATCAATATTCCGTGATATGGATCACGATATACGTGGATCACACGATATTATTATAATATATTGATAATCTAATACGTGCCTCTGAGGTTATATTTTGTACTGCATTAGCAGCTTAGTCTTGAGCCATCTCGTCTAGAGCCACACTGTGCGAGTGTTATCTTATCACTATGAACGCATGTTTCGTCGACAAATAAGGACCTCCATACTACTTGGTAAAAACATATTTCTTTCGACATGATATCGTATTGTTTGCAACTATAGTTCGTTCGTTAAAATAGGGTGTATTACAACCCTTTGAAGTCGCCGATACTGCTTTGTGCGCGCCGCGGCGGCTTCTTTGTTCTTACAAATTGTTGCAGCACATCAAAGCATGCCAACTATTTGAACGAATGAATTATAAGAATTATTTTAACGTTGAGAATACTTAGCTTAGCTTCCCCAAAGTAAACACCACACTTGTGACATAATTACTTTTTCACCATACACTAAAATTGTCTATGAAAATAAGTTTATTTGGCACAAATGGAATGGATTTTAGAGAGTCCACTTAATTTAGTCGCACGTTTTATCCACAAAGCTCGGCCAAAACAATATCGACGGTTCTGTGACTCAACCTCGTATATAGAACATTATCCAGTATAAACTGACACGCACTAAGTATGCACTCGCTTAGTTCGTGAGTGTCAGTTTATACTGGACAATACTGCCGTGCTAGTGTAAAAGGCGATCTTTCGACATTTTGACCAAATTGAGTTATTATGACCATCGTGATGTGGAGAACAAGCCGCGTCGACCCATCTGATCCGTTTCTCGATAGAAGGCTTGGTTGCGAAGATACGGTAAGGAAAAAGGCCGTATAACGCACAATTTCCCAGCAAATACTAATCAATAAAGCGGCAACTACACAATACTACATTAGAAAGACGTAAAACAAAACATACCACATTATTGTCTAGTGTAGGTTTGATTTATTAATAACTTGAACTACTCTATAAGGCCGTAATTACAGATTACTAAGTAAAAAGAACGAATAACATATTTTACCCCCTTTTAACTTAGTATTTCAAATGAATTTTTCTATTTGCTCATAATCTAAATGAACGTAACAGAGTTTACTAGACAAAAAGACCGTATGTCAGTATTTTGCGGTATTTTAGTCTAGCTAATGCCGAATATTTAATAATGATGAACTTGTTTAAATAAACGTTTATTTTGTGATACGGTGTTTTTACTTGGGACAGAGGCAGTTTTTAACGCTTTATTACTATTCGAATATCCACAAACGGCCCATACTAGTTAATAAAACCGTATAATCCCCAACCTCAGTGTGCGCTGGCGCTCTTTATTACGTGAAAAGACCCCTTGTTCCTTGTAGGTAACCGTGGCCAGATAATTGGGTATCTGTGAAAGATTTTTTTCCTCCAGTATAACTAGTTATCGCCAAGGATTTTACTTTCCTCATATATAACTGTTACTTTTTAACAGTTTTCTGTAATTACTTATCAAAAACAAATAAATAAAAAAGTCAAATTTAAAACAAAAAGAAACTGGTATTTGACTAACTCAACAGGTGACGTAACAAAAATCTGTATTAAATTTGAAATCTTGAGCTTTTGCTTTATTTTCTTAACTTTATTATAGCCATAAATAAAACAGATGTTGTTATCAGTAATTCAAGTTTTTTAAGAAATTTTAACTAAGAAATGGAAAAAATACATAATTGCTACTTTTTAAGTAGTACTAGATCTTACTTTTAAGTAGTACTAGATACTTCATTAGATTATGCTATTTCTTATTTCCGAGTCGTACACCTACGACAAAATAAACCACGTGGGTCACTATAAAAGATCTGACACGCGAAAGAAAAAACACTAATTATTCGTAATGGATATATCAATCATTTGCAGAAATTATGAGGGAATATAACTATTCGGTACCTACATTGTGTCCGCCTTTTCCCGTTTTTGGTCTGCTCGCTTAGCGTAGCGTAAGCAGAAACATTTGCGTAGGTGGTCTAAGGTGTTAAGCTTCCACTGTTGAAGATTTGATAAAGGAAACTCTAGCCTTCGTTGGAAAATATTTTCAGATGATGTTATGAATTTAAAAGGTTCAAAGCTAGCCTTGAAGATGACAGACAGAAGTGGCCGTCGACCAACTGCAGTCAACGCAGAAAATGTATGGATGACTGAAATGCTAGCGCGAGAAGATCAACGAACCGCATTCAAAGTCATTAAAAATCGGGGCAGTTAGTTCGTTGGTGATTTACCACCTTATAGGAACATTTTGCCAAGGATAAACATTTATAAATATCAATGGATGCTAAATAGGCTTCCCGTATGTATATCCTTAAAATAAACTAGGTCAAGACTAGGATTAGACTAGACTAGGGTTAGACTAGACTTTTTAACATTAAATTAAATGGCGTCAAATATAGGCACTTTTATAACAATTTATGATTCGAAAAACATGAAAGCATCGATATGGATGTTTTCAGACACCTGCCAATTTAATAGCTGATAAACTCTTAACATGACAATGGTACCAGCTCGGTATTAAGCCACCAAATTTTGAAATATAAAGCATATCTAACAGTTTATACCAACAAAAATAGGATATAAAATCGTTTTTTTAAAATACTTAAATTGGCTGTGTATCTTTATAGATACATGTCAGGATGAACTACTACTTACTACTACTTAATGGTGTAACTGGAGACTGCATTTATAGATACATAAGTATGCCTAAATGTTACGTCAGAGGCCATTGTTATGTAGTTATGACATTCCAAGATTGCTATTGCGTATAGGAAACATATTTACTTGCACTTTAATAAGGATACATTAGCATTATTGAAGCAAAAATTTAATAAAATTAATGTTTTTTATAAAACGAAACGTAAACGCAGGTTTTCGGTTCGTTATTTTGTGTACCTAATAATATTTCTCCGAATAATTAGAATATCAGTTAAAATAATGCGCTTTAAAAATAAATGCTAAGCCCTTCTAGATTTTTTTTATGAGTAACGTGCATAAAATTGCCCAATGCCAAATATAGGGTTAACACACTTATAATGCTTTACTAGTACTGACTTTATTATTACAATACAATCGTATCTACAATTCAAAGTTAAAACTAAACTTATTTTAATTAAAATAAAACTAAGCTACTGAAAAATTAAAGATTTAAATAATAATCACCTCTATAAAAAGAATACCCCCTCTAGCAGGTACTTACTTGAATATAACTAACTATCTATGTAAAACAAGGAAGTCGACTCATCGTCGGATCGACGATTTTAGCATACCTACCTATTTAGTTAAGCAATTGCGATGACAATATAATAATAATCGATGATGATGAAGATGATAGTAGAGGCGAAAGGTGGCCATATAAACTTCTCAATCCATCCATACTAATATTATTATAAAAGTGAAAGTGGGTCTGTGTGTCTGTCTGTTACCTCTACACGCTTAAACAACTAAACCCATTTAGATGAAATTTGGTATAGAGATAGCTTGAGTCCCGGGGAAGGACATAGGATAATTCCTGAGCACACAACTTATATTGAAGTACCTAATAAAAATATATAACTAGGTAACAACCTTTTAACTATAATAGTGTTTTCACAGATCCAAAATGCAGAACTTATTGATTTACTAATAACACTACACCAATCTTAGAAAAGATCCTCCTCATCCTCTCCCTGTGATTTAATTTATATTTTTTGTTTATTTCAAATATATTTGTACCGAATTTATGATGTTTTTAATTAGCATTTAGTCTAACCTTTCATCGTAGTACTACATTAAAAAACCGTATTTCGTCTGACTTTTCAAGATATACGTTTTTTTAGACTAGTATACAAATAGTGGTGTAGTATTTTTGAGTGACGTACTAGACAAGATAAACGTATTTCTTATATTCGGTTTTATTGTTTAGATCAGAAGCATTCAAAAAACATTTTATACTAAGCAATAAGGCGGTATGTGTCAAATACGTCTTTTTAATCAAGCATTTTTATGATACGTTCAAGCCCTAGTTTGTTATGTAGACATATGAAGAAAAAACTAGCCTATAAGGCGGTATAGTGCTCATATACCGCCTTTTTGCTTGTTTGTCAGTGGCAATTATTAATCGGCAACTAAGCAAAAAGGAAAAAATGCGTTTAAAAAAAAACCTGCATGTAATAAAAATATATTGCTTATGTAGAAAACTAGTAAAATACAATATCTATCCGACACAAAAAGTTTCATTTCAATATCTGTTTAAATTTCCTAGAAATATGAAAATGAAGATTTTGGACAGTTTTTTGCGATTATCTCGAAAGTGTCTTTTGTCAAAAAGTCGCCTTTTACACTAGCACGGCAGAATATTCTATATACGAGGTTGAGTCACAGAACCGTCGATATGTAACTAAGCCTTATGCGCCTACAAGAACTAAACAACATAAACTGGGCCTCTATTAAACACGGTAAAAACCATATCGTATTTAATCTGTTTTTTTTTTCTTTGCCCCGCGGTGACTTGAACAGCTACTACCGCGGGGATATGGCGTTTCCACAATGAAGTGATTTCGCCAGTGTCAAGTATAAATTAATATAGCACTAAAACACAATCCAATCTTCTCTAGGAAGGTTCGGTGCAATGTTGTACAGTGATATGTAGGACAGAGGTCAAGATAGTTTTACCTCTGTACCACTGCGAGTCCACTTGAAACGAGAAGTAAGATGCCAGATACACGAAATAAGTTCAAGTCTTCTATCACTGTGCAACACAAAGGCGTAAAAAGCACAAATCACTAACAGAATAGAACTTTGAACACCTAAATACACAAAAATAAATACTAAAACCAATTACACATCCACCATCTTTTGACGTTGCAAATGGCCTCCATTTGATCTGTTATCGTATTGTCGCCGTTTTGATAGCTCTTATTCACTTGACAGTAATGGCGGATGGCGGCAAAACAATACCATAAACAAAACTATGTTTTTTACCGTCGCGAGAGGCCCTGGCCGGTTAACTCTGGGCAAGTTCGAGAGAATTGCCCGGAGACCTAATTACGTCATTCTAACATGACATTTAAATTCCAAGATGGTTCCAATAACGGACCGTGGGTTTACCAGGAGTGACGTAGAGCTTTATGTGACGTCACTGGACACGGCTGAGATAATCTCGGGCATCCGCGATATTAAGTTGTCAGTCTGGAGGACAGGTGTGATTCGGCTGGTTTGGGGACTTAAGATATAAATACGGAGATTTTATAGGGTAAAGCTAGAGGCTTGGAGAAGCGGAGCGGATTTGTTTTTTTGTTTTGCATTGTGATGGCACACATACCTGGGCCTTTATTCTAAGCGGTGAAATAATATTTGCTTTTGACATGTTATTGAATAGTTTTTCATTTGGCTGCCATTTTTGTCAAGTTGATAAGAGCTATTATAACGGTGACGATACGATACAATGCTGAAGGCAGTATGGTTTTACCCACTATAGAAGAGACCCTGTAGGGCTACACAAGGACTTTTTTCTTGACTTAGCATAGTACATAAATTCAAAACAATATTCTTTGATCGATGCCAACGTTTGCAGAATGCAGTTTATTTTGGGTTAGGCAAATGAATTTGAAATATATGTTCGCGTAGAATTAGTAATCACAATTCCTTGCGGGAATACGCGTTTTAGCGTAAAAGTACTCGTTCACGGTGAAACAATCATTCGAATTTACACTTTTTTATCTCTTGTAGTTTCTCAAGTGTGGGAAAGACAGTGCGTTGATTGCATCTTCTTTACATATTATGTAGTTTAAAATAAAGTCCATTCCCGCCGTCCGTCATTCTGTATGTAAGCTAAGATCTTTCAAACTACACAACGGATTTGAATGCGGTCATCATCAAAGTGATTCAAATGAAAAGTTTTTATAAATCAAAAATCCTGTGTGATTTGATCAATTATTTTTTGTTAATTCGGGTCTTAAGTAGTAAGTAACTATATAATATCCAAATCCATTATCCGCCATCAGCGGGCCCATGATCACGTTCATTAATGTCGATTAAGCATACATTCCTCTCGCACTTACAATTTTGTTCGAAAGTGACAGATGTTTTATTTACATTTATCTACTCCAATAAACGCGGTGTTTTCTCTTTGTCATACGATGACGAAATCGCTCGCTCGTGCCCAAGCGTGTATCAAAGGTCCGCAAGGCTTCGGTGACCGCGTTTTTTCATTGCTTACAAATTTACGGTAAAATTTACTTATATTTGGATCGTAAATTGAGGAAACGGAAACGTTTTTTACTTGAAAATTTATGTAGTTCATACCGTGAGCTGTGTTCATAAGGAAAATTGCTTTTGGGAGTTTTAATGGTATTTTAATTTAAATTCATATTTTTGCTGTTTGTTTTCAAATTTAAAAAAATTGTATCCTGTCAGGTACCGAGAGATGAAATTGTAGGTATTTTATCTTGTTATATTGTTAAATACAGACCGACAAACGATGTTTATTTGCTATATCCCGAGGGAATAAAAAAGGATTCTAGCTTTGTACCATACTTTTAACATAATTAGTAACAAATTTGAATTGCGTCAGCAAAACATGCGATCAAATTAAAAATAATAATTATGTTATTCATATTTGATTATGAATAATTACAATGAAAATCGTGTTTTGGTATTATCAAATATTTGTCTTTTTAAACAAAACGATAACAATGCGTAAAAAATAAAATATAAAACTGGTAACAAATCTTTGAAAAGTTTACACGAGCTATTTTTAGCGCGAGGGTTCAACAATTTTCATCTTCCAGAAGAACATAATATTTTATACTTTGCCTGAAACGAAAGCATTTTCGCTTTATTCTACCGCGGAGATAAAACTTTAAAGCCTTTTTAAATATGCAAAATCAGGTGTTTTCATGACCGTCTATTTATTTATTTGTTTGTTGTTCATGTTTGTTTATTATCTTCTTCGTTTTTGTGTTTGCTGAATATTTATGAATAGTTTCAACTTAGGTATAATTAATTAAGTATCTAAGCAAATAAGAATGCGCTTAGAACGCTAGATCTTACTCAAGTTTTATAATTGTTGATTTGTATTGTATTATTTTAATTATTTTTAGATTAACTTTGTATGCAGTGTTTTTAAGGGTTATATTTCCTTCGTTGTTTTTGCCATCTACTTATCTCATACGGGCCCAGCTGAAAACCAGCGCTGCGGCTCCGCGCCACAGCACCAGGCTGAGCTGGCACACCGTTTCGGCTATTTTATTTTAATTACTTAAATAGTTTAGTTACTTTTATTTTTTATTTTCCGAAGTCGTCAAGAATCCATAACATGTATACGAGTCCATTAAAAGTTTACTAGGATGCTTTAACAGATCTTTGTAGACATTCAACTTTATTACAATCCATAAATCGATCTAAGCATAATGAGTGATTACTAAATTCCATTGATGGATTAGCGTCACATTGTAATTTCTCAAAATTTCCTAAAGAATCTAAATGTATCAAAAAACCACAAAAATCCATTATGGATTCTGGTGTACACAAAGTCCGGCAGACTTTTGATAGATTTGAATCCATAAAAGATTCACTCGACTCCATTGATGGATTCTGTCTATGAATCCTAGTGGCCGGAGGGTAAAAAACGCGACATGTATTCAAGAAAGATTACAGCCAGCGTTACATGACATTGTGTATTCATAATTTCGCGAATCGTGTATTTTGGGCTGTCGTTGAGTTTGGGTTAGGTTAGGTTTACTTTAGGTAAAAAAAAATACATTTGCCGTTCTCAGAATGTATAAAATTTGGATCGTTTGTTTATTTGTAGTCCGTCCCTGTTTTGAATAATTTCATAATGACTTGCGAAAAAAGAAGAAGAAAAAGTTAACATACATATATAGTTTTCCTAAATAAATAAATAAACAGGGTTCCATTCAGAGGTTTTTTATGGATTGAGGAAGGCAACCAAGCACACAAGACTCTTATAGTAAATGGGACATAAAACACATTGATATTTGCATTCTCAAGCTTTGAATCCTAAGACCGCAAATACGTTGCCAAGCCTAAGGACTAAAATGGAATGCCTCTATGCTGGTAATTTCACCAGTAATGTTGTTTTGCCGTAACATAAATTCTTGAAGGTAAATAAAATGAAAGGATAGTTGTTAGCAACCCGGATGGACCCTGCACCGCAAAAAAAGGAAAATCGTGTAAAGTTGCGGTACATTCTAGTTTTTAGGGTTCCGTACCCAAAGGGTAAAAATGGGGCCCTTTTACTAAGACCCGCTGTCCGTCTGTCCATCTGTCTGTCACCAGGCTGTATCTCATGAACCGTGATAGCGAGACAGTTGACATTTTCACAGAAGATGTATTTCTGTTGCCGGCGTCGGTTGCCGCTATAACAACAAAAACAGAATAAATTAAATATTTAAGGGGGGCTCCCATACATTTTTGCTCCATATTAATAACGGCAACGGGTAGTCACTTAAAATATTCACAGAATATATCGATGTATATTCTTCACTTTAAAATTAATAATTTAATGAAACTAAAATAAATATTTTGTGATTTTTTTGCCGTTTTTCGCTAATGTGGTATAGATAATGGTACGGAACCGAATCGCACTTGGCCGGTTTTAATTTAAAAGTTTATATACTTACTTTCTCTAATATTCATACGAGTATTTTTAATTGAATTCCCTTTCCCATTTTAATTCAAAGCGACTACAAAATTTTAATTACACACTGTAAAAATAAAATTTCCAACCAACAATCTCGGCTTGGAAACTATAAACACTATCTCAACGAGTTAAAGTTTTAAATGGCCTGCTTATTTTAACTAAGTACTGAACATCACTCAGACATATTACCACTTATATGAACACACATAAAAGTAACATTACACTGCGGTGCATTTTCACGGACCATGAACAATGCAGGGCACTCATAAAGTGCCAGGTCTCGGGAAATTGGAACTATATTTTTATGGCGCGAAAGAAATGAGCACATTTAAAATAAAGATCAGGAGACGATCTTAGACAGATTGAGCTAGCTCTAGGCTTGAACTAATAGTTGATACCTATTGAACAAACTTAAAAATATAGATAAATAATTACATAAATACATAAAATAATGTATGTTTGTATGTATGTAAACTCTTTATTGTACAAAACAAAGAAATTCAAATACAATATTTACAGATAAGGAAGGTACAAAGGCGAAGTTATCCCTTCAAGGGATCTCTTCCAGAACTTTGAGTGACTGAGTAAAATAAGAAAGAACACGACAATTATTTACAGAAATAAAAATTAATTAAATAAATAAATATTAATTAAATATCTTTTTATCTATGACGGCGCGCCCGCGTTTTTAATTGACTTTACTGGGTAGCGTTAGTGAGTGAAAAATTAGGTAACTTAGTTATATAGATATATAATATATAAATAAATAGCCAGTGTCAGTTGTAGTGATAGCGGTGGACCGGCGAACACTATAGTATTAGGAACCTAACTATCTATACCTGCTATGGTACTACTAGTGAGCTAAGCAAAGTGTTAGGGTCTCTCCAGACCTATCGACGCGGAATTGGCTAGAGCCAGTAAGAAAAAGTTTTATGTCCATTCAATAAGAGCGAAAACGACGTCGTTCCGTTCGCATTGCCGAATCCGGCCGAGCCGAGCCGAGTGACGTTTGTTTCGCGCTAATTGCGTAGACACAGAGTTTTTTGATCAGCTAACGCCGATTACGCGTCGATAGATGTGGGGAGGCCCTTAGAAAATGGTGCACTTTCATTGATTAAACTTAATACTGTTTATTTTAAATATCCATGGCGCTACCTATTGAGCCATTCCAAATTACTACAGCGTTATACGAGGCGAGTTAAGTGCGAGTTCGTTACGCGGTGCCGCAGCGATGCAATCCCGGTAATGAATACAGCCGCGACAATTGCACTTTGGCTGCACCGGGATTGTGAACAGGATGGGGTTAAGTGCGTGCCTTTTGTAAAATAATAATAGTACGGTTTTGTAGTTTTTATTTTAATTTTAATGAAATAGATAATAATAGCATTATCACGGGATAATCTTACACAAATTGACTTACAATTAGTCCCAAACTAGGTTCTCTCTCTGGGTTATACATAATTATCAAGAAAAATAAATAGTCATGTACAAAGTAAACATCCAAGATTTAGAACAAGTGCTCGCGCTGTTCACACAAAGATTTGCCATGACCGGGAATTGAACTCGGAACCACCTGCTTCCTTGTCAACCAGCGGTACGAAATAAACTAACTGTTTAAACAATAATCAAGTAATAAAAATATGAAAAAATTGTCACTTTAAAATATAAAGTTCAATTCGTAATGTCAAGGCCTAAAAGTATTTTTGTTTAACTGTAACAAAATACTTGAATGTCATATTACACAGGTAAAGATTAAGATAAACTATATTAAAGCCAAGAAACAACAACGACAACGAACAACGATAGATGGCGTCAACATACCCTCCGAGTATGGAAAAGCAAGCGATCACTAATTTCGTTGATATTAAGTAGGGCTTGGTGGCATAAGTGGTAATGCGCCTGCATTGGCCCGGGTAGCCAGAGGAGATGTGGGGTTCAAATCCTACCTAAGACCGACGAATTTAAATCCAAATATACGTTTCTGTTACATTAAAATGTGTTTAGATTTAGATATTTAAATAACAATGGATCAAAAAGTAATTTAGTAATTAAGCTTGGAATTTTTCTATATAGATAAACACTGAAAAAAAAAGAATTTTAAAAGTCATCTACAGACAACACGAGAAATTCTATTAAAACAGTTTCAAATATACCTCGAACTCGAACCATTCCTTCCGGAATTTACTTTCAAAAAATGTCACAGTAATTTAGATAAAGCACCTACCAGTAATGGAAGTTTAAGCGTCACTCAAAGTACCGTTGTCAAATAAAGGGAATACTTTACTCAATATTGGAGCCTTTACGACCTTTTTATCTGGATCCTTAAACGAGTAGTGGATAGGAATAGGGTTTGAAGAAGTGATACGGAATCATGGAGCGTTATTGTTCAAATGATATAGGGTGGTGGAACCATTAATTGACAAGGACCAATTCTTATTTTACAGATGATAAGGGTTATTCATTTTTTTTTGCAACAATCAATTTATTAAAGTCTGATTTGTGAATGAATAGTTAAATGTCTATTATTGGTGCCTGTCCGTTTAAGGTGTCCAACACTGGTGCTATCATCCTACATACATCAGGTCAGCGGTTTTGGCGTGAAAACGTAACAAACAGACAAAGTTACTTTCACATTTATTACCTATATTAGTATGTTTGTATGAATAACAAAATTACCATACCTATATGCTATACAAAAAAATGCTCATGTTTTTTTACTTACTTACCTGATAACTTGAAAAAGGTTCAAGCTCAATTAATATTCAAAAGTACAGTAAAAATATTTACACGCAAACAAAATAATTGCCCGAACCTTAGCATTTTACATCCTTTTAACGAAAATAAAACAAAATGGAGTGTTTTTATTACTCGCGGAAAAAGGGGTGGAAAACACTGAGTTATTTAAGAGTTCAAATGCTGTCTTTGACGTGAATTTTCTTCCCTTAAAAGTGTTTGTAAGTCCACGTTTTGTACGTGACGCTGAGTTATACATTTTTTTGTGCATAAATTTTAATAAATTATATATTTATCAAATACTTATTTGGTATTTATTTTATACTTGGTGAACCCAATTCGGACTACTTATTACGAACATAAAAAAAACAATGAGTCAAATCCATCCAGCTGTTTTCAAGTGATGCGCTTACCAACGAAGACTAAAATTATTATTTTGATACTGATTAATAATTAAACTTAACAAGTGAATGCACTCACAAATAATAACATACCAAAACAAAGAAGAAACTAGCATGACGACTTAACAAATACTAATAAATCTAACAAAAGCTTTTAATCTAGGAAGTCACAAATCAAATACAAGACAATTTACTAAAGTGAACGAACATACATAACGCGCGAAGCACTTCCATCAAAATAATAATTGCTTGTTCCATCAGTTTCGGCTCGGAGTCAAAGAGTCACTTAGCAATGCATTGTGTTCATTATAATTATTAGTATAGATTATAATATGTGTAACTAATTCCCCAGCCTAATGAAATTTGCTTTTAATTGTAGGTATATTAATGGTTTTTTTAATATAACTGCAGCTGCTTACTCTCTGATTCATTTATAACGATAATCCTGGAGCAAGATTCTTAAAAAAAAATTTTTTTCTTGTATGGTGAGTACCGTTTACGACTTCTTTCACGTTAACTATCCAACGGATTTTTATTTTCAGAAATAAAGGCAGCCTTAGGTAAACTTATGCACTAGATATTAACATTCCAAATTCCAAATATTATTCAAATCCAAACATACAAACTTACAATTTTCAAATGTCACTGTGATCATCGTGACATGATTAAAGGCAGTTGTCTTTATCGCACTGATTAAGAAAGCCATACTGACAGAGCAACAGCGATAGTTTATTTAAATACCTATTCTTCCCAAGTTCCTGTACCCGTATTTCCTCTTAAACTCGTGCCCTTGTGAGAATCTATGTTCATACATAAACAACCACCCGCCTTTCTCAATATAGATTGCCTACCACTTTACCTTGTAAACACTCGTGCTGTTCTATCCCTTTTCTTAGGCACAAGAATAAGGTTTTCTTCACAAATTGTCTCTATTTCTATTACTACGGTTGTAACAACAATTTTTACGTTACTTGTATCGACATAATTTTGAAGGTTAGTAAAAGGGCATAGGTCGTAAATGGCGCTCACCATACAAGAAAAACATAATATTGAAAGATTCTTGCTCCAGGGTTATGGATATAATTAAATCAGAGTAAGCATTTGAAGACATTTAAAAAAAACCTACATAAATTTGAAAAAAAAACCTATTCAAAATTCTAATGTATATATTGAATTTTACATTTTGTTTTTTTTGTGATCAGATTCGCAATTTACTGAACAAGGGCCAAATCAAAAGCACCTGAAGTGACGTTTTAATTCGTTGTTTTGAAGTTTGTTATGATTTGAATCATTACGTCACTTCCTTAGTAAATAGTTCCGTAGTGGCCTATGATTCAAACGGGTGCATGAAAAGTTTGATGACTTAAGGTAGAGGAAGTAAAAGTTGTTCCACGAATTCTGGCTGGCTCTTGAAATATCCTCATAACTATAGATTATTTATTAATTAACTAATTGTCAGTAATGTACCCTTCTAAAGATACAGTAAAGTTATTGTGACTATACCATGTCAAAGGCAATATAGTTTTACCGAGTAGAATAAAGATCCAGAGGGCTTTTTAAACCAATCGCGTCATTGGGAAATCCCGTGGCTTTTCGTATCACGTCACCTACCAGTAACGCGTTTGGTTTAATAACGAAACGAATAGAAACGCTAGTTAGCGTGCATCTTGGCCGGGCCCTCTGATTTACTATTAGGTTTAAAATAAGAACGACACTTTACCTTTCTGGTAAGCAGGGGCTTTTAAGAGCGTGGGCCTAATATGCATTTAACGTTATACGAGATAGCACCAAGGTCAAGAATGAAAGTTAATAGGGAATATTTTTGACTTCTTTCACTGTTTTAAAAGGTGATGAAAAAACAGTTCAGAAAATTCCTTTTTGCATAGCGACAGAAATAATCAAGATACAAGCTAACAAATATTTGTTCTTATCTGTTTGTAAAATGACGTCATAGTGCATATCGGATCGGTATCTTTTGGCCGATTTTAATATCAGTTTTGGTGATTTCTATAGGGTATTTTAATATTTTGTTGATAATGCGATTTAAAAAAAAAATAATAATAGCCTAATGCTACTCGGGAACAATGAAGCATTCTAATGGTAAAATATTTTTTAAATGGGTCTATAAGTTTTTAAGTTTACGAGAGATACGATGAAGATTTTGCGGGTGGTAGGACCTTGTGCGGGGTCCGTCCGGATCGCTACCACCATCTTATCCATTAACCTACCGCCAAACAGCAGTGTTCGCATTGTTGTGTTCCGGTTTGGGGATAAGACAGCCGGTGTACTGACTAGCATAGAGGCATTCCATCTTAGTCCTCAGGGTTGGCAGCGCATTTGCAGTCTTAGGCTTGCAGTCTTGTGAACGCGAATGTCTATGGGTCACAGTTTCCACTTACCATCAGGTGGCCTGTGTGCTCGTCAGCCTTCCCTATGCCAAAAAAAAAAAAGATGCGAGAGATATATTCATCACAAACATACAACAATTATTTTTTGCTTTTTAGAATATTAGTGTACATTTAAACATTTTCTTTACAACGCCTTATTTAAAAACCTAGCAGGTACCAAAACCGAAACTCCAAATATTTTATCAATAAACTCTTCGAATATTACATAAATAAATTACACTTAATAAAATGTAAACCAAAAAAGAACTGAGCATTCTAAAATTTCATTAGAACACTAATTTCCCTTTGTTTAATTTTCCGCTGCTTGCCGGCCTGTGTGGTGCGTACAGCTCCAAATTGGTACTCTAATGCCCTCCAAATTTACATAAATACTTTCTTTAGAGTATTTCGCTTTATTTAATTCGCGAGCCAACGGTTCGAGACGCCTGCAAATGAGAGAGACTTCGAATTAAGGCTTTTAAAAATCATTGCTTTTAAAATGTAGCTCGCTTAGAATTTTAGAATTTCACAAGTACGTTTGCGCAATATTGACGAGGCGAGATCTTACTTAGTTTTTTTTAAATGTTTATTCGTATTTTTAATATTACTGGGTTGTTTGGGTATCGTGTTTTGAAGTGAATTTTCTCTGATTTCAAAGTAACTTGGCCCATGTTTATCTTTCAGTTGATAATTATAATAAAATAATAATGAGAAGTCAGACATACTTTTATAATATTTTTAATGAAACGTTTGAGCTAAATAGTGAAACTAATATTTTATATCATTTCTAATGCAAATTAAGCTTTTACGCCCTTTCATCTAAAGGCATGTACTAATAACTAATGAAAACTAAAAAAAAAAGTACTAAGTAACTAACGAATTTCGAATTAAAAGGCAAAAAATCAGTCACAATCTAGATTTAATATAAAATGAAGGACAGTTATAAACAACCTTTTCAATTTTTTAAAAACATTAATATCAAGTATTTAACCTTGCCCTCTGGGGTTAAGTAGGCGATAAACGAAGAACCCTCTTGTCGTTAAGTGCCAATTAAATATAAAAATGTTTCAGGATATTTTATTCCCAAAACTACGCCCCAAAAATTTTACTACAAAACGATATAATTGCGTTTTACAGTAAAATGCTAGACTGATTTGATTTATATTTTAATAAAAATCATGGTAAATCCGATATTAAAGACAAGTGGTACTATTATTGTTTCTTACAATTTAATTTTACGGCACACCCAAAGATTCCGAATGTTTTTTTCCTAATATTCATTTGCCCGATTTTTTTTCCGAAATTTATTTTCAGGAGCTTTTTTAGATAATATTTATAATACAATTACTATACGTAGGTTAGGTTAGAATTGATTAATAAGCATTTATCAAAAACAATGCATTCGGATAAATGAAAATCCGGGATTCTGATCAATTAGGAATTATGATTATGACTCTTCGGAGGTATGTAGTGTACCCTTAATTTTAACCAAACCATTGTAAGGGAGGATTGTAAATTTCAAAAATCGTAAAAATCGGACGAGGTTTAAAGGTATTTTTGTATGGAAATTTAACATAAGAGATGTCATCAATATGATTACAATAATGAAATAAGATGGGCTAATATAACATGGAACAAAAACTCTGCCGGAAAAAATCACGGACGAGAAGCTTTACTGAGAAAAGAGCAGGCTAATTTTTTTACTTGAACGTGTCTCATATTGTGGCAACCCGAAAATAACGCCGCAAGCTGGTTCCACAAAATTGCATTGCCAGGATTTCAATAAGATTCGAAATTTGAACGGGAAATAGTGACGATGTCAGCAAAAGAAAAGACTATTAAAATACGCTGTTCAGTTCCGAAGTAATATTTTACAAAGTTAAATCACTTCTGTCACATTAAATGGAAAGGAGAATGGGCGGTGGTTAACAATAGAATTGTTAGACATAACAAGTTTATAGAAAAGTATAAAACAAGACCCTTTTCTTTGTTTATCCCCATAGGCGAGGAATGATTTAACAATGCTTGTTTACATACATGTTATCTACTTATACATTTTTAATTAAATCTGAAACATCCGCAGATTAATTAATAAAATATGGGACAAATATAAAAAAATGATGCTTCTTTATTAAAGAAAAACAGCAGAAATCAAAACAAGCGTTCATAATTTAGCCAGTGGCACAAAACCTCAACGTTTGTTCTTAATTATGATTAATTGCATTATTAATTGACGATTTACTGCGTGACAGCAATCCGGTCAAACAATACGTTCTGCTTAGTAAGGCTTTAATTATTACGGACCTGTTATTTAAAAATTAACCCATGTTGGATGCATGAAAAGGTTTTGTTCATCTGGATTTGGCAATGAGAGCATTTATTTAAACGGATTTTTTAATTTTAATAATATAGTGGTAGTATTCTTTACTAAGGTCCAAATTAATTAAGTTTATTAGCTGATAGTTATTATGAATAAATATTATGTCTTATAGCCTAAGAGCTGGTTGCTTTAACTCCTACATTATCAATTTATCAGTTAGAAGCAATAAATAATACACATGCCTTTTTCTCACAGCTAAAAGCTGATTCATGGAACAAACAGTTAAGGTATATACATTTTTGATTAGCTTTAAAAATAACCATTATATAAGCCACAAAGATTTGTTCCTATCTCTTTCTAGCAAAACATAATTAAACATGGAGTTTATATGACTCACCTGTTACGTGACGTCACAATGCATTATATCGGATCGCTCCGGCTAATCCCGGTGTAATTAGCAGTTTAAAACACATGTGAAGCAATTTTATTTTGGGTGATCTCTTACCTCCTGACAACCAGACGTCAAAGAAGTTTAGTTATAATTTCAACACTATTAAAATGTAATTAAGGCCTCATATGATTTAAACGGGAGCCTGCCGTTTAGTCAAAATATCTTTGGTCAAATGTATCATTTCCCAAAAATTTCATTTGCCAAACCAATGTTATATAATGTTTTCAGATTTTATTTCAGTACCATCGTGTAGAACCCTATGGGTTAGGTTAGGTTAGTTTTTATAAAATCCTGAAATATTTACGGTTACAGAAAATAAAGCAGTTTGGCAAGTGAAAATTTGGGAAATGATACATTTGACCAAAAATATATTGACGAAACAAAGGTAACCCCTATTGGGTACCTACCCACGGTACCCATTATACATATTATGTATACTTTATCTGGAAATAGGGTATAAATGCACGGATTTTTAAAACGCTTTTCTCAACAATATCAATATGACGCCTTACAGTAGTGATAATCTGAGAACAACAGATTAAGTTATTCGATACAATACTTCTTATGTGACTACTGACGATGCTATCTCTCTATTATGTTGTTAGTATTTTGTAGAGCATCATTATTTTTTTAATTTGATTAATCGATTTTGTCACTTGTTTTTGTGTAAATTATAAATTTCATGGGATGATAATTACATGTTTAAATCGGGTTACCTTAACACCCACCCACCCAAGGTACCCAATAGTTTATTTAAAACATCTTTCAACGAACTCATCATTACGGAGAATTTTTATTTCAACAAAACGAATTTCCAGCCGCATGAGTTAGTTTTTTTGATAGTCACAAGTCTGACCTAACCTACGTATTTATTAATGTTTCAGATCTCCTGAAAACATCTTGGTTTCAGCAGAAAATCGATGAAATGAAATTCGATGAAGTGATAGGTTTATGCGTTACATGTACGGCCAAAGAAAATACCTATATATTCCCTTACCTTTTTCACTCTTGTCGAAATGACAATAAGAGTCAAAAAGGTACGTGAACATTTCCAAATAATTTTGGTGCACCGAAGGGCATTAACCTGGTAATCATTTACGAAATGTTTTTTTTTTACATATTAACTGACTAAATACTACATGATTTATTATTATGTACGGTAAATCCATAAAACAAGGAGTTTTAGCAGCCAGCTCTCGATCTAATAAAAAAAATATTACCTACGTTAATTTCTAAAAATATGTTTCATTTGTAATGAACTTCACTTATTACATTTATGTTGTGTGTGTGTGTGTGTGTGTGTGTGAGTATGTGTTTGTTTGACAGTATTTTCGTTTAATTCAAATCTCAACACATAATTAATTAGTGAAATGACTAAAATGAATGCTTTGACAAAAAAAAAGTATAGGAGAAGGCAACATCTCAATAATAAAAAGAACCTCGTAACATATTTATGAGAGCATTCTTTCGATTTATATTTTACACTTGACTGTACTTTACAAAACCTTGTGATATAACATTAATAATTACTGGCATAGTTTACAATGCTATTATATAATGAGTTGTAGTAGTGCCACTTAAACCTTCCTAAAGAAAATAAGATAGAATAGTATAGTAAGAGTATTTGTAACTCTATTAATAACCACATACGGTTTGTTTATCTTTAACTGTTGAAGTACAAATGTTATCTTTTGTCTTAAGAATCACATTCTACCTACGCTTCGTTAGAATATAAAACGCATCAGTTAAATTAAATGTGACCTTATCTTTAACTTAGAAGGGTGGATTTTGTTCGACTATCATTTGTTATTATGCCATTTTGATGTAAGTGTTTCTTTGTATTACGTCGCGTCCGGGAACAGATACGTAATTAACAAGGAAATAGAACCACACGAGAATTAATTATTGGAATGATATTGGATAGTAATTACTATTGGCCTAATTCAAATCGACGGTAGAAAGGCAAAATCCCTGTATATAACCAGAACCTTATAACCTTAACATTTACCATTTATTTATTTAACATTTACCTACGTTAAATAAGTAGAGTTCTGGGTATCGTGGATCATCGTATCAGTGTATTGAAGCTTGGAAACTTTTTCACCGACACGAGCATATTGCTTAAGTAAATAATGATGATACATTTCAAATCAGCGATTTTTTCTGAGTCGTGTCAATGATGTCACTTAAATATTTTGTAGCTCAAAAAAGTACAATGTGAAGCAATTTGAAAAACGTAACTTAAGTCATCACCCTTTTTTCTATACGTAGGTACTACCCGCTTAATACGTCATTTTGAATACCCCTTGGTTTAATCATCAGAGGCGCTTAAGTACTTTGATATAATTGTGTACATAATTAAAATTTAGGTATCCGTGTTAATTCTTAAAACTTTTTTATAAACTGAAAAAATCCGGTTTTTTTTAATTATTGCGTTTTATCACGCGTTTTTTCGAGAACTGCGTAACAGTAATTTCAGTAAAGCGATTTATTTAAGTTACCATTTATTATTCGGAAAAGACTTCATTACTGTTCGAAAGCTTATAAAAATCGAATAACTCTGTCTTACAGTCCACTGCTCTTTTTTTTACCAAAAAATAAAAGATAATTTATAACTTAAACACTTTATAAAAAATATTTGAACGCTCTATAAGTAACACTCTTTATAAAAAAAAATAACTGTTACGGTATTGTTTTTAAGACGGATGCCATTACAGCCAATAAAATAAGAGCTATCAAAACGTTGACAATACACGATGTAGATCAAAAACAATATTGTTTTTACCGTGTTGAATAGAGGCCCTCTAAGTAATCAAAATGTCGCTTAACCTTTCCTCCGTCGCAATGATCAGTGTGTTAATGAATGTTGAGTAATTTGGGTTATGTACTATTTTGATTGAAGCGAAGATTAGTTTGCATTCTAAAGGTTTCTATCAAAATTGATTTGTTTTGTACGAGCAAGTAACACTAAAGGCTTGGGTCCTTATTCTATTCAGTAAAACCATATGGCTTTGGTATTTTATATTATTGTTTTTAACTCAGCCTTTAAGTAAATAAGAGCTATTTTAACGTTAAAAATACGATAACATGTCAAAGGTAAAATGGTTTTACTTAGTAGAATATACTCTGGCCTTTACTTACTCAGTTTACGGTAGCAGAACGAGCGAGACAAAGCCTATAACTGCTATTATAGGTATGTTCCTTACACTAATCCTAATCTGAATAGGGGTGTGTCTTGGGTATAAAAATATTAATTTTAATTAGTTCGTCAGCAGCATTATAAAAAAAATATGAACACGTATTTTTTTCTTTTGTATCAAATCAATCAAATTTGACAAATACACCGTGTTTTTTTTTTGATTTACGATAACTTCGGCATATTACTAGGTATATCCATAGAAACTAATTGGTACATTAGATTTTTAAATACTGCGAAAAAAATTTTTTTTTTCGGTTTAGTACAAAATAATGAAATCTTTTATCTTTGGTCATTCTAAAAGGGCCTTTAGAGTTAACTAATAATCAGTGTCAAATACGTCTATGTTGGCGTGACATACACACACAAGTAAAGATAACCCTTGACAGGTACAAGATTGTCACTTTAGATTGACGCGTATACAAACCTAACAATTGGAAACTCTTTACTCATAAGAGTCATAAGTATTAAAAGAAAATTGTTGTTTTCAATTAAGAGCCTTTTACACTAGTTTAACGTGATTAACTGATTAAATTTAAAAATTAAATATCTTTAAAACCGTTAGACTTATCATTTGTCTGTCTTCGGGAAATTAACTTTGTTTGACCTAAAGAACGTTCCCTTAAAGTTATCGTAAATAAAAAAAAAACACGGTGTATAACGCGCTTCATAGTTCGGGATGCGGGCTCGTGACGTCACAACGTGGTATAAAAGTGTGCCACCGGGTGACGTCACGCAAAACTTCAACGCACTTCATTTTTCTTATCTCATCGTAGTCATTTTTTGTTTAATTGGTCAAACAAAAAATATGTGTTTAATATTTTTTGTTTATGTAAATGTAGCAGTTACAGTAACGTGATTGAAATGGAGAACAGGCTCGCGACCCCGCACAGATCACGATGTTACGTGCAACAGTTACAGTTTCGGCTCGCTAGTGAGTACTCGGCTTTAGTGGTGGCGTTATAGACGTTTAAATTTAATTATTTTATTCTATCTTTTACACACAACTTTGTCCGCGTAGACCATTCAATGGAAACTGTTTTTTTTTTATAAATCTCCATTCCAAATTTTAATTATTCCGCCGGTTTCAGTGTAAAAACTTAACAAACACGCTCATTCGCAAACTTTCTAGCATAATTAGTGTAATGGATATTTTGACTCTTACTTTTTTATTATTTTTGATCTTGTTAAAAACAAATCTGAAGTCTATACAAGAAAAAAATTACATTTCTTATTATTCCATACACACATAAGTAAGTATCATAATCTTTTTATTGAATTAAAATTATTCTACGCGGACAAATCCGTGTGCTAAGTTGGTATCAATATAAAAGCACTGATTTGTAGATGCATTCAAAAACGAAGTAATAATTAAAATGAAATTCTGATACGAGAAAGCGCCAGACACCCCTGCCTCGATAGACGACAAAAAAAAAACCCCGGTTTTCAGAACACGGGAAATATCACGTTCGGTCCGGGAAATAACAAAAAATACGGACTGTCGGGGTAAAAAATCTAGTATATAAGTACTACAAATGCAAAAGTTTGCATACACAACAAAAAAAATTGTCCGAGCTTGCTTTTTGTTCTATTTGTAACTCTCTACATTTTAATATTATTTCGTAAGAAAATAACACGTTTTTAACGAATTTTAATTTTAAAGATCTAAAACAGAACACTTTGCACAAGCACCATTTTTATATGATTGATTTTAATTCACAATAATAATTTAAGAACGTTATAATGAGTAAACAAACATTATACGTGTTTAATTATTTCTAGAATAACTTTGTTGCAATGTTTTGTATTTGTTATATTTTTTTGGTTTGTAATTGTTACATTTCTTTTGTTGTTTCTGTATTTATGAAAATCTGTGCTGCATCTCCTTCCATGCTTATTTTATCTTAATTAGTTATAAATATTATATTTTTTTCTTAAGTGTAATTGTTTTGAATTTTTTGTATTTAGTTATTAGCCGAATAAATGATTCTATTTTATTATATTATCTTCGATATTAAATCTATAAATTGGTTTTAAGATCGGCAACAGCGAAATGAAATATCTATTAATTTAAAGTATTTTAATATTCGAACATAATACCATTTCCAGTTATAACCGGATTTCCTCATTAATAATTGTTACCCTTCGAATACTCCCAGAGCGCAACAGAAATTTTAACCGAGGTTCTGGTTATTAAGTTTATTCAGGAAAATTTAATTTGTGAGAAAGGTTTTACTGCGAATTATTGCTTTGGTGTGGCCAGTTTAATGTGCTTTGAGGGTATTGTTTTATAAATTGAGAGATGGATGTGATTGGTTAGTTTTTTTTTCTAGAATATACTTAATAACCCATTTGTTCAAAACAGAGCCAGATTATAGTAATGATTATGTTTTATTTACCTACGGCATTTATAAAATACTACTTGACTATTATAAATACAAAACCCACACGTTGTAGGCTTTTTATTGTCAACCTTTACCAATTTCGCGTCCTATACATTCATCAACCTCTTTATACACATGCATCGGTTTCGGGTCCTTTTATGTAGCCTTCATTCAGTAAACCGCGAATCTGCTCACTGTAAGTATTAATTTATTTATTCAAATACTTAATTACAAAAAATAAAATGGGGTACAAAAGGCGAACTTAATGCTACAATCATTCTCTACTAGTCAATCTTAAGGTGAAACAGAAATCAAAAAGTAGGTAAGTGCAACAGAATGACAACCCTACTACATACTATGTATAGTGTGTATGTACAGCATTTTTTTTTATTTTTAAAATTACTTAGTTACAAAATAATGTTGACATTTTTTCCCTGATTATACTGGAGGGGTACTGTTGCAACACGGTCGGTTTTTCCGATACTGCATTTGCCATCTCACTATGGTGCTAACGAATTTACGAATTGAGCATAAAGTGTGGCATTACATGGCCGAGATTCTAGGCGGCAAAAATCATTATTATGTTTGATCTGTTATGGCGTTGTCAACGTTTTGATAGGTAGCTCTTATTTAATTGACAGTAATGGGCGCCAAGTTAAAAACAATACCATAATAGGTCAATGACGATGTGGTTATTACAGCCTAGAATAGAGGCTCTCTCTCTCTTCTCTTGTTCAGCCTTCAAGCCACCCAATGCTGAGTGTAGGCATCCTGCATTGCTCGCCACTCATCTCGGTCCAGTGCTCTTCTCATCCAGCACCTTCCCGCCACCTTGACCAGGTCGTCGGTCCACCTCATTCCTTGTCTGCCAACGTATGAAATAAAACGTGCCCTTAAATTCATGAAAACTGGATGGTCGCCAGGCGAAGATAAGGTGACATTACGAAAGTCTGCAGCATGGCGGGAGAGCAATTTTAAAGCAGTTGCAGATACTGTTCAACAAAGTGTTGTTCGAGAGTGTGTCACCGGAGAAGTGGAGAAATGCAATAGTGATTCTGCTGCACAAAAAAGGCGATGTCACCAAACTCTCCAACTATCGGCCTATTTCCTTGCTGAGTCATGTCTACAAGCTCTTCACTAAAGTCATCACACTACGTTTAACTGGCTGGCTCGACGCAGACCAACCGGTGGAACAGGCAGGCTTCAGAGGCGGCTTCTCAACAATCGATCACATACACACTGTTCGCCAGGTGGTGGAGAAGTGCAACGAATATAACCAGCCCCTCGCCGTAGCCTTCATAGATTACGAAAAGGCATTCGACACGGTAGAACATTGGGCAGTTATATACTCTCTACAAAGATATAGAGGCTCGGTTTATATCACAAGTTTATAACACTAGTTTTAGCCCGCAGCTCCGTTCGCGTATGTCAATAGCATATTCACCTCCGGATGCATACGACAAACATGTCGAGCCCAGTGGCACAGTCTCACTCTCATTTGAGCTACGCGGTCTTTAAACCCACATCCGCAATACCGGCCTTGGGACACAGATCAGCGTTTCTGGTTCTATCACCTAGGCCCATGACTTTCACAATACTAAAAAACTGGTCACAGAAAAACTCGCGCACAGAGGGTACCGGTTTTAAGATAATGTGCTTAGTAACCGCAAAAGAAAATACTCATTTTATTATGGGCTTTATTTTCTATGCAATAAAGTCAATATTGACTAGGCTAAATTTTAATTTCTCAAAAACTGTAAATAATGAATTCATTCATCATTTTATTTTTCCTAATATAAGTAATTATCTATACGTCATTTGCCATATAATCAAACCATTTTCATTTGTCAATTATTTATAAAATTCACTACATTTTTTTTACTAAAAACAGATGCGGGCAAGCAAGTTGTATAAATATGCCGAATTTCAAGTTGATTGCATTTGTAGTTGCTGAGAAAACCTGCTGTGACACACAGACAGACAACGAAGTCACACCACAAGGGTTCCTTTTTACCATTTTGGTAGGGAACCCTAAAAAATAGGTTTATTTATTTCACTTTCACTTTGCATTAAAAAACCCGAATAACCAATTTAGTAGAAGTACCTGTAGATTGTAAAATGAACACAGCTCCATCACATCCTTTGGTTTCAAAACGAAATGTCTAATGCCTAAAACTCTAAAATAAAAAAATAAAAATCCTGCTGAAATAATACTGAACCCTACAAGACACGAACTAAGTACCGACGTATATATAAAATGGAAAATGACAGGGCCAACGAAGTAATTCCTTGCTCCAGCGAAGCGAACACTGCCGAGAAATAGATCTTATAGGTTCCCTATATGTTTGTATACTTTGTACACGATGTTTAAGGGATATAACGATTTCTTTGTCAGAATTTCTGAGGGATGAACAGTCTGTAACCGCTTCGACTATTTCTACTTTTGTATGTACAGTCAAATACTTTAATTTGTCCTAATAGTAGAAGATAGGAGACACTGAAATCGTTTCGTGTCGCAGTGACATGCAACTAATGTCATCGTATAAACGCAACGTTAAAACTATAGGTGGGTGAATATTTGGGCGTTTCAACCGCCGTCATTGTTGTCTTCAATATATTGACGAAAACAATGATAATTACCAGCAACTTTGGATGTCAAAGTCAACGGACCCGGGGGTAGTATTAATTCAATTTAAAATCATAAGACAATTAAAAAGTTTATCTTGAATAATATGCGAAGACAATAATGATGGCGGTTAAAACGCCGAATAATCACCCAGGTACAGTCGTGTTTTCTTTTGCGCCTGCGCTGATAGGACGTGTGTTTTTGAAAAAGCTTTGAAACTAAATTTCACAGGGACTAAAAGTAGTGTCATCAAATTAATTCATCGTGTATGAAACTTGTTTCGTAATGTAAAAATGGCTCGTTGAGTAAATTTTGTCGTTACACCTCATCTCATTTCATATAAATGCGAAAGTCTGTGTGTGTTAGTTTGTTACTCTGTAACTCCTTCACGCTGCAACGACTAGAGGGATGTGTATGGAATTAGGAAAGGACCTACGTTACACTTTGGATTAATACAGTCATATAGGCTATATTTCCCGAGGGAATAACGATACCTAAAATCCCCCGCAACATCGGATGGCCGGATAACTAATTAGACGCGGACGAAGTCGCAGGCAGAAGCTATTATTCTGCATAAACTTAAAGCTAAGTAAACACGAACAAGGTTTACCATACTGTTTATTTTCATAATTAAATTCAAGTAGTCTTACCTTAGGCATTAGTTATTTAAAGTTAGGCTTAAGTTGAGATTTAGTCCAGCTTTAAGACAGTCTCGTTAATGAGAACCCAAATTAAGATTAGAAGTGATTAGGCAGGTAAACGAACTCAACTGGGGATTACATAATTATGCCAATATTATTACAAGGGCAATGAAAATGGGTGTTTACTGTATATATGACTAAAAATGTATTTTTTCTACTCGCGTACTATAAACCGCTAATATTGATATCGTTAACGGTATCAGAATACAGCCTATAACGTAATCGAACCAGGAAAACCATTTTATAATGCGCGTTGCCATGGCAATAACAGTTCCACAATAATTATTACAGCATTGTTATTACCATGGTTACGGTAATTCCGGATATCAGTCTTGGCGTTTAGTGAACCCTTGAGATCCTAATTTGTATTATAAACCATTAAAAATATTTTAATACCAATCACGATTACGTATACTAAAATCAAAATTAATTTTGCGACTAAGTACAAGTTTAAAATTACATTTTTATTAAATTACTAAATAAAGATTTATTTTTTATGGCATAGGGAAGGCAAACGAGCACACAGGCCACCTGACGGTAAGTGTAAACTGTGACCCATTAGACATTCGCATAGATGGTTAATATCCATCGATTTGTTATTTGGTCACCATTGTTATGTTCAATATCATCAAAGTGGCGTTTCGTTTGGCATTCCAACTTTTGGGATAAATTGTCAGAACTGTTTTTAGTAACTATGAAAATTTGCATGAAATTTGTTAACATTTACTTAACAATAAAATTCACAAACTATTAACGCCAGTCGGAATAATGAAAATGACTTTGCTGACAAGTAATTTGTTCTAGCTAGCTAGTTTGAGCTTGTAGAAAAAGTTATGTATGCAAAGTTTCATGATTAGCTCTTAAGGGACTTTTAACCTTGGCATTTGTACCTTAAGAAGCTTCATTATGTAACAGGTACATAAATAACTATTATAATACCCCTACGTCGCGTATTTTCAACGACCTATTGATAAATAATCCACAAGTCCATATTTTTAGTAGTAGTAATCTCCTTGGATCGATTTTCAAGAAGCCAAATTAATTCATTGGTAGTTTGTGGCGTAGGTATCATTCGGCTCTGTTATTTTTTTGTTTAATGTATTTGTTTTTTGATACTTATTGGTATTTACGTTATATGTTCAAACATAATCAAAATGTCGTGCATAGTTGAAATCGAGTTAAGAACTAGTAATTAATTCTACGAAAGATTTATCTATTAAGGTATGTAATTAATAATAAAAGTCAATACATACGCCTTTCAATTTTGATCGGCAGTAATAAAGTGTTGCTGATTGTCTTTTTTTTTAGCTTTTTTAATAATGGTGTACGAGTTGCTTAGTTAATTTGACAGACTCTAGTATCAAAATAATAATAGTGCGTAGTAGTTCATCTTCGGCGTCCACGTCACTACTTTGTTCTATTGGGGAACACCTAAAAATGTAACTTCAATACTTTCCTAGATACTCTGCAGTCAAGCCTAAACCCGTTAATAAAACGCGTTAGACACAAAACTCCATTGTAATTTGCTCATTGTTGGAAAGAACACAGCCTCGGTGAAATAAAAGTATCTTTTGTACTCGAAACAAAGGCAATAAACATTAGCCACCCCATTCAAGAGGGGAAACTTGAGAGAGAAATATGACAATTTAGAAAAATTTGATTGTCTCTCTTTTACTTTTGGCGAAGTGAAAATACTTCTTTAAAATGTTTTGGGAAAATAAGCTTAGATTACTTAGTCTTATTGACTTGACGACGGTTTTATTGTTTTTTTCCTTATTAAATCCTTCTAATATAATAAATGCAAAACTTTGTGTGTGCGTGTGTTTGTTACTGAGTGAAATTTGGAATAGAGATAGCTTATACACTGGATTAACCCATAGGCTTACACTTTTTATCTCGGAAAATTTAAAAGTTCCCGAGGGAATAGCTATAATCGAAATCTAAGTGGACGAAGACGCGTGTAGAAGCTACTATCCATTAATTCTTCTAATACGAGTATCCTACCAATCCTACTGATATTATAAACCCTAGTGAGTAAAAGGAGAATGTAGAATTTGGTATTGGTTTCGTAATTTTAATAAATTGGTTATGTACCTAGGCTACTTTTTACAAATAAAATATATAACTTTCCTAGCGATCTAAAGGATTAAGGGGGTGTAGAATGCTATATGACAATTTCGTCATTATGCAGTTACAAACGTCAAAATTAATATTGTAACAGATGAACGAATATGGTTGGATAAACAGAATAGAGTTTGCTTAATGCTTATAAGCTGGATTTTAATCCAGGTTACCCTGAATGCCGAATGATGGCAAAATTTCTAATTCTACGCGGACGAAGTTGCGGGCAAAAGCTAGTATTATGTAAAACAGATCAGACGGCACGCACGTCAGGAATAGAAGAGAATGGCGGAGGAGTATGTCTAGAAATTGAATAGTTGAGGACTGATATGATGATGATGAAGCATTCTTAGCGCAGCAGTTCATAAATCACTCCAAAAGCAACCTTCCAAGTTCTAAATCTTGTCACCTCACAAAAGGCCCGGAATATCACAAGGAACAATAATGATGCGTAATTTAAATGCAAATGCAGGCAGGTGGGAACTTGGCCCTTTGTTACAAGTTCCAAATTGCCAAGAGTGGGACAACTTTGAGGTTACTTAAGTCCTTAGTTGAGACAACACCTACGCTGGCTTTGTTTTATGGACGTCCGGTTTGCGTAATTAAACTTGGGGTTTGTTTAGACTTTTAAAACAGGCCAAGTGCGAATAGAACTCGAGTGGTTTATTTAAGGTTTTTTATAGGTTTTCCTGTAATATACAAAAAAGTATATGGTGGTTTTTTTTTCAAATTTTAGGCTCATTAGTTTTGGAAATCAGGGGTGATGGTCAATTTTCATCTTCTTTCAAGAATAAAATCAAAACTAATTATCCTTTCATTTTGTATATGACCCAGTAAGGTATGCAAAACTTTTTTTAAATTTCCTAATTTGTCCTACATAAATTACCATTATTGAAAAAAATATGGAATATTTCAGCTCAATCCATTCAGTACATTTGGAGCAAATTGGCTGTGACAGACGGACAGACAGACGCACGAGTGATCCTAGAAGGGTTCAGTTTTTTTTATATTTTGTACGGAACCCTAAAAATGAATGCAGACAGAAATAGCTATATAAGTAAGTAGATACCTAAGTAAGATTGTTGATCTTACTAATACTAAAGACTCAGTTTCATTGGCCGATAGCCCGCATGCTTGTAGTCATCCATTGACGGGTGTTTTAACATCTTTGAGCCAAGAACTATTGCAACGACGCAATGTATAACGAAAAGCATTTTTTTAAATCAATAATGGGTTTGCGTTTTATATCAGTCTCACCTGATGTTAAGTGACCACGAGGTTATAGGTATGTATATTAATGCAAAAGTTTGTGTGTTAGTTTGTCACTTTTTCACGCTGCAACGGCTAGACAGATTAAGATGAAATTTGAAATAGAGACAGCTTATACCATGGATTAACACAGGCCCCTTCCCGGATCATCCCGAAAATTTTAAACTTCCCTAAGGAATAACGATTATCGAAATCTACGCGGATGAAGTCGCAGGTAGAAGCTAGTTTTAAATAAATACTTATTAACAAAGGACACAAGATTAATTTGACAGGCCACTAAATACAAAAACAGCCTCAATTTTGTGTTAACGTTATTTTTTGAATACCAAGCTCGGATTAAACTTTAATATTGAAGACATCTGGTAGGTATATAAGTAAAAAAAACTTGGCTTTAAATTAAATTTGTTAGCTAGACGGCCAAATAAACGAAGTTTCTTCACAAAATTAGGAAATTTAAGTTATTCCGCCTGAAAGCCTCAGCTCTTCAAGATAATTTTATTTCCCCTCTAAATTTTGGCAGTTTAGTCTTTAATTTTATTCGTTACTAAGTACATATATTTTTGACATGAATTCGATGAACATATTAGGCCACAAATACATGGGCGTCCCGCCGCGGGAATCCGCTCCACAATACATAAACAAAACCATGCAGCATACAACTTCCACATTTAATTGTGGCCAGTGCGGTTCAGAAGCGGATTCCGGAGCGGGATAACCGCCCGTTTAGTTGGAGCCTGACTCAGGTTCGGCTGTGGTGTGGCCTCAACTTTTACGTAACGAAATCGTGTATCGCACGAAATTTAGTTCAGAATTATAGCGTAGCCCCCACGAATCGTTGTTTAAAAAGGGTTTCGCGCAAATGCAGTCAGTGTGTGGGGCGGGAGTGAGAGGCTTATTTTGGCGCTGGCGCGCATAATTCGTCTGCTACTTGTACTATCGTACAAATTCTCATCTCATTACATAGCTAATTAAGTACACTTTAGAAGAGCTCAAAATCAAAGAAAAAACCTGTTTGATAAGGTTAATAAAGATCGAATGCGACCAAGATCCGTTAATTTTGCAACTATACCTGTTCCTTGTCGGCTAAATGTAATTTCATTTGAAGTTATGAGTAAATACACTTCGATTGACATCTTTCACTTATTATAGTCTCTTTAAGAATAAAAATATAATAAAAGGATAAAATGAATTCCCAAAAATATCATCCATCGGCCGCCTGTCCTTCTATATTTTTTTCGGATATTACGTTAAAGGTAAGTAATAAGTCTAAGTCCTGGATATTATTTTGCCTCGTTTCGAGTAAAACAGCTTATTTACCTGTCGAAATATTGTGCAAGCATTGTCCTTATTGCCAAAAAGATAAGGACAAGTTTAACAAAATATTTAACAGCAGATGTGACTTCTTGTTTGAGGATTGTTTTTATTACTTTCTGAATAGCTGTCCAGTCGTAAAAAATTGGACGTAAATTAGTGGACAGATCAGAAATAAAGTTTGATCTCAAGGTTTTATTAGTTTTGGAGATTTAATTAAATACCTTGTTGTAAATCAGATACTGATTATTAGATTCTTATAAAATAATGACATGTCAACTGATATAAAAAAAAGTAATGCAATTTCATACTTATTTATATTTTTCGTAACGTAAGTACTTATGTTAAAAAAACAATCGATCAATTTAAATTAATGCAAATGCATTGCTCGCAGGACTGATGGCCGATGGGGTCAGAAGGTTCTGGAGTGGCGTCCGCGGACCGGAAGAGCTGTAGGTAGGCCTCCAACAAGATGGAGTGACGACCTCGTCAGGATCGCGGGACCGCGGTGGATGCGAAAAGCACAAGACCGGTCTGAGTGGAAAGCTTTGGGGGAGGCCTATGTCCAGCAGTGGACGTCTTTCGGCTGACATAATGATGATGATGAATTGAAATAAAAAATGTTATAAAATGAAGCATTATGCTTTGGTATCTAAATTATGTATCAACAATAGGACATTTTTTTTTACACGAAGCTCCCTTAGAAGTTTTATATTTTACCGTTTAGTCGAAGAATGAAAAAGCAATATAGATATTCATCATATTTTTTGAGTTATTTCTATAAACAATGAGTTTGGCATACCTATTTATCAAATTTTCCTAAAGTAAAATATGCTCACTTCATTCAGACATAAGGCGGAAATTACTTTCTAATTAACAAAATTGACTGAAAGAAACAACTGATAGCGTCATAGCGATAGACAGACATGTGAGTTTGTATAGTATGTACAAGAATCTAAAAATTACTTCTTCCGAGAATCTTGTCCCCTTATAATATTAACCTCCCAACCCTACCCTTGTTAAAGTCTTATTAGGAGTGAGTACGGTTCCGTTAAGAGTAGTTTCTCAACGTTCTCGAATAAACCCATAGACCATGCATACTTACAGACTAGCCTCTGCCCGTGACTTCGCCTGCCTGCGTTGACGGAAATGGTATTTTTTTCAGGGTAAACGGTAGCCCATGAGTTATTTCAGAGTAAAAGCTATCTTCATTTCAAATTTCATACTAATGCGTAGAGCCGTTGCGGTGTGAAGGAATGTCAAACAGACTAACTTATACACACACACACTCGCATTTATAATTTCAATGTGATAATATGATAATAACAAATATTACATTATTTTAAGGTGGGTGTAATATTTATATAAATTTGGTTTTTTAATATTAAATGTGAAGAGTTTAAAGACCAATTTAAATTAGTTAAAAAAGGCACACATGGAATACGAGTAGTTTGCATACCTCATAATGTTTAATTCCTTTGGGAAATATGTACGTTAAATTTAAAGTAGTTCTCCCAAAAAATAAATAAATAGCAATGCCGTTTTACACAGGGACATGGTTTATATTTAAGGATACAATACAAACCTTTTATAATATGTGGTTGCCGTGCACACCCACATAAATAGGTAGTTATTTTATATTATTATTTATTTGCGCTTGTATTAAATCTGAGTTTTAACACGTTTTACTGCTCAACTATGCATGACATTTTATTTTATATTCATCCTTTTATATACTGCTGCATTAATATTTTTCTTGACTGACCGTTAAGTTGCTTCCCTGCGGTAGTCTTCTTTTGAGAAACGCTGCTACCTAGATGGATGTCGTGTGGCAGACTGAAGACATTTTTTTAATTGTTTTTTATTTCTCAGGTTCTAAAATGACTCATAATAACCTTGTACAGGCGGACTAAAGTAATGCCTAGGGATTAAAACGACAATTTATTTCCTTGGGACTAAAGTACTTTTTCTTTTTAATTTTATAGTGATTTTTTGGCTGAGGCCGAGGATTGTATGGTGCTTTTCTCAAGAAATGTGAGGAAATATTAAAAGTACATTACTGAAATCTTACAATGGCAATCTTGCAATCTTACGATGGCAATCTCAAGACTACAATATCACGATGGCAATCTCAAGACTACCATCTCGAGACTGCAATCTTACGATGGCAATCTCAAGATTGCAAGTTAGTTTTCAAGTTTGTATCTGTTGGCTAAATATGCAGGCATTTAAAGTGTCACTTCACAAAACACTAACAACCGCGAAACAAATTTTTCAGGAACTTTGTTACATATTTGTTAATTATTGTAATTTGAAAAGTAGAGTTTTTAACTCGAGACGTAAAGCCATAATGACACTCAAACTTCTTCCACCCTCGCTTTGCTCGGGTTAATACATATCTAAATATCGTGTCATAATAGCTTACTTTAGTCCCTTGTTGAACAATCTACTTTAAATGTTTCCGAGAATGTTTTCTCGAGAAGATTTCCAAATTTCTGGTAATGTTCTGCAACTTGTACATTACTGTAACATGTAATATAAACAATTATACGTCCTTGTTCACCTTGCGTTAAAGTCATTATCAATTCTAATAAACGCTAAGCCTTCTATGGATTTTCTTTAATGAAGTCACATGGAGCTCAAAAACGACTACTAATTAGACGGCAATTAGCCCCTGTATTCTACCCCTCTAAGACCATATAACATAACATCTAAGCCATCATTTTGGTATTTACAACCTTATTACTAGCAGCGCAGGATCGTGATTATTTCAGCTATTAAGTTGCACATGCGCTCCTTTAGGTAAAGAAGGTAGTATTAAGCTGCGAACATGCTAGGATTAGCATCTTGGCGTCTTGTGGGACACAGGGACATGTACGATGAAAAGTATTAGAATTTGTTCTTGTTAGAGCCAAAACAGTAATCATTAAGTTTACTAATATTATAAATGCAAAGTTTGTTTGTTTGTTCCGTTAATGGTTCAAAGCCTGAAACAATCGATGTCAAAATACAGTACCTACATAAATATTATAGTTCACAGACCGGAGACATAAGACAAATTACTTCTAGAAATAGAACATTTTCTCAGAAAAATATCAATAAGGAACTGGATGATGTTGTGGTCCAAAACTAGTATCTTTACATCTTTTTTACTGTAAATCCGCCCACTTGTTTAGTTTCTTGTGCGACACAAATAAAACTAACATACAAACGTACATTATATGTATAGGCTGATAACCCTCTTTCCTCCTTCGGCTGTCGGGTATAAAAAAAAAAAGCCTAAATATCTACAGCAAGATTTAAATCATAAATTCTGGTAGTGAGGTAATTCACGCGCGATATGTTAATGCCTCTGTGTTATGTTTTCTTGGTACAAAGAGGAACACTCTTAACTGTCCATCGGTGGACCTTATTACAAAAAGCATAAGGTCTACCGATGGAACGTTAACAGTGTGGGCGACGGTACATTGATGTTTGATCTAAAAGATCGTACATTATTGTGAACCTGTCGCTCAATGTAATCCTCGGCCTTTATTGATTGACGCGTCTTAAATAAGAGATTGTTTCCGAATTGCTAACCTTTCACTTGACTTTGAAAATTTCAGCAAATATAATACCTGCTTAATCAAAGACCTTAACGTGTAACAAACCTTCATTTAAATTGCAAAAATAAGATGACGCGAGTATGAAAAAGCAAGCGATCACTAATTTCGTGGATCTTAAGTAGGGTCTCGGTGGCATAATTGGTAATGAGCCTGCATTGGCCCGAATCGCCGGAGCAAATGTAGGTTCAAATCCTACCTAACACCGTAGAATTTTTTTCGCTTTCATTTAGTTTCGAATTTCTTAACAGACGTTTCTGTTAAATTTAAAATGTTTCGAAATGCTTTATAAGTTTCATGTTCCTTTCTTACCAAGAAACTAAACAACGGAAGGTTGTGAACATAAATAATTCCATTCAAAATGCAGTAACGTTTCTCTCCCCTTAAACTAAGTCCTATTTTTACGACTTTTAATATGTTTCAGATATGATGAAAAAATATATTCTTTAGAAAAAAACCTAAAACTTATAAACCTAGTTTTTCATTATAACTGCATTATTCAAAAATTGTGGAAATCGGACTTGATGTTAAGGATTGAAAAAACAACAACAAATTGGTATAGATTTTTTTTACAGTTAGTACGTTTTAATCGTCGCCTCACGGTCCGCTTAATTTATTACAAATTAGCCACTTTAAAAAAAAGTAATATGTTGTTATGATTTCTTTATTAATATTAAATAGTTACAGGCGTAGCGAAAAATGGTACGACATTGAATTTACAAATAAGTTTGTCTTTATTTTGATTAATTAACTTTTCAATGGATTCTTAAACTGACTGAGAAAGTAAGATAAATATGAGCTTTTCTGACCAAATAATATGACGTGATGTTACATTTGTTACATAATATAATGGAAGAGAACACTTATTTCTGTAACATAGCTCAGATAGTATCCGACATAGCTCAAAAAATAGAAATTTCAATTTAATCTATACCTTCTATAACATTATCTTTCCATTAATTATATTTATTACCTATTAGATAATCGTCTACTGTAAGCATGATTCATTTCTTTGTTTATTATAATCTAGTAGTTGATTCATTGCGCGACGTGAGCTCCTAGCGCAGCACCCGAAGCATCGGTATGTACGCCTGTAGAACAGCACGTAACACTGCATATAATCACCGCAGGCGCTGTTTGTAATGAGCTCATCTCTCCTGATGAACTCAATATTGCTCCGTCGACGTAAACTATCTCAAATTGTTTTCAACACGTGCTCAAACTTTCAACACCTCTGTTGGTTTTCAACTAAGATTTTTTGAATTTTTTACAGCCTTTAATTATTATTTTTTATAATTTGACGAGTTAGTAACTTTTTCGTTTTCCAGAATATATATCGCTACCTTTGTTCCGACTATAAAAGCAGTGTGCAGCCCCAGGGCAGATACTGGCTAAGCTAAAGCAGTATTGTTTTCATCTGCAATACCCTATGCTTAATAAATAAAGTATTGAATTTGAATCAAAGATATCCTGAAAACAAAGAGATCTCAGAGAAAATAGAGTCCAGTGAATCCATGAATTCTAAAAATGCAGTCGTAAGGATATTTTAGAAATGATCATGATAGGTATTAAACTGAAAATCATTTATAAACAAAAGTTTGCGAATTGATTTAATTTAAGATAAGGATAAACAATAATTTTCATCACAAAACAATCATTTATAATATTCAAAAATCGACATCCAGTTTTGTTAATTTACTATCCTATTTTATCCAAGAACAACCCGCCAAGACGGCGTCTAAAAACATGTTCAAAGCAAGGAAACCACGCAACTAGCTA
This sequence comes from Acleris sparsana, assembly GCA_923062465.1. Lineage (NCBI taxonomy): Eukaryota > Metazoa > Arthropoda > Insecta > Lepidoptera > Tortricidae > Acleris > Acleris sparsana. The sequence goes on along the minus strand of OV281308.1, from coordinate 5,051,724 downwards.
ATTAAGATATAACCGTTTACTTTAACATTAAACCGCGTCACCCTTATTAACGTGTAACGATGGTTTAATAGCAAGTTAATTTTAACTGGTGTTTCGCCGCAAATTGGAACGTTACGCTCGGTAACCCATGCATAATGTAAATTGGGGGATAAAAGTTTTAATTGCCGGATAATTATGTGTAATTAAAATATATAAATCTTGTATTACCATTGATATCTTTTTTAAGCGTATTGTAGCGTCAAGGACTATCTAACAGAAAAAAACGCATGGCCTGTACCCGAAACTAAGGGCGGTTTCAGACTAGCGTTATTTCTGCGCGTTTTACGCTCCTTTCGCGCTTCAAAAACCGAACGCGCGTACACGGGCTTATTACGGCGTGTTCGCTCGAACCGGTAGTGGTCAGTCAGTATCAACATGGCTTATACGAGCTTGTAAGCGCGTCAAAGCTCGTGCGAGTGGTGCGTGTGGCAAAAAGCGCTCCTATACGCGCCTAAACGCGGTTCCAGAAACGCACAGAAAAAATGCTAGTCTGATACCGCCCTTAGTCAATAATAATTTGTTCAAATGCAAAAGCTTACTATTGTCTAGGGGACACATACTAGAGGATGCCCGCGACTTTGTCCGCGTAGAATTAGTTTCCTGCTACTCTCCCTATTTTAACCCCTAACGGGGTGAATTTCGTAAAATCCTTTCTTAGTGCTCACTTACACCAAAAAAGGAGCCCCCCCAGTACCAAATTTCAAGTTTCAAGGTGTGCGTTGCCTTTTATGTATATATATATATAGATATAGATACTCGTATCTTGTTTTATCAGCATTAGAAAGACCTTTCAAGAAGTAAATATAAGTATTTAATTGGGAATATTTTACGGTAATATGCCGGAATAACTGGAAAATTATAAAAACATGCGTGGTTTGCTTTTAAATATAAAGATTATTCAATAATAAGTCACGTTTTTTTTCTGCTGATTTTTATTATTACAAAATTTTTGCTTGATAAAAAACCCAAAGACTGCTTCTTTGTCACAAACAAACCGAGCGTTTTAAGCTTACAATGCGACAAACTTCTAAGTCATTATCGCTTTCTACGTCGCTATTATTAGCCAAACTTTAACAGGAATCGAACCTAGGACCGCCAACAGAATAACTACCAACTAGGCTAAAAGCGTTTCAGAATTCCTCTTTATATAGCACGCTCAGTGAACATTGGCTTCCGAAACGTAAATAAACTGAAGACCTCAAAAACCCGACGCCGTTTCTGGTTCACACCAGTTTGCCCAGAAAACGGTTAAGGCTATCGTTAGCTAGCGAACCTTGTTAAGAGGGTAATGTTCTAAATATGAATCGTCTAACGAGTTTAGTTTGCTCGGGCCATTACCCCACAGGCTGTTGGACATTTATACGCCTTCTACATGCTTCCTCCTATTAAAAGTTAAACAATGCTTATTTTAAATGAACATAAAAGGTTAGGTTTGGAAATTAAATGTGATCATTATAATAATATGAGCTAATATAGAACCTTGTATAACTTTATGCGTCGCCTAGTTGTATTTTTTATTATATTTTTGACAGGCAGCTATAGTTACCTATATGCTTTTCCACAGCAGAATGTTAGGTATTGCACTTACCTCAACAAGTTTAATTTTTATTTTATTAAATAATCACATATTTTTACTCAAATAAAGTAGTTACTTTATTTGAATAATTTTACTTCAAAAAACTTCTAAAAATTAATATGGATAAATTGTTAAATTCTACGGAACTGCACTATACTTATCAAAAAAAAAGAAAAGGCGATGTGTACTTATTTCATTGTGTGTCAACTCAAAACTCCTTTCCATATATTTTATTCTAACCAAATATTGTTTGTCAATTTGATATATTTCCTAAAAAATATAAAAAACATAAACTAGAACGCAGGCATCAATAAATAAATTTTATTGTATAGCAGTGTTACGATGTACGCGGCAATAAACTGTTATTTATTTGACTAGCAACACTAACCACAAATAGCTGGCCCGTACAGATTGCGCCGCAAAACTTTTTGTATATTTTAAGAGGATCGGTGTCACTGAGATTAGTGACACGACAATTTATAACGGTTTTCAAAACTATTTTGTTCGCAGCACGGACGATTTTTGTTCAGCGTTATGTGAATTTAATGGGAAACACTTTGTCAACGTCATTCTGATTTAACTTAGTGTTTTTTAACGAAAGGTTTTCGTCCTGTACAATAAAATTAAAAAGGAAACATTACTTTTATTATCAATTTTGAAAATAAACTGAACTACCTAATATTAAAAATGAACCCTTAAAATAAAATGGAGACTAATTTACTTAGGCCCACTTCCACGTACGTGTTAACCTAGGTTAACCCCAGGTTAACAGGTTAATTTTTTAATATTGACAGTTCTTATATAAATCTAACATTCTTTAATAATTTAACCTGGGCCTTCAATATTTAAAGAGAGAAATAATAGTCAATCGCAACTATAAAAATGTAACGAATGTATTCATTCGTTACATTCGTTAAATAAAACCGCTTAGTATGAGTGAAAAATAACAAGTATGAGTGAGTATATTGAGTATTGCGTTATTTTATTACACTTTTACGCACAAGAGTAAAAAAGGAGTTTAAGTCCCCATACACGAAGCATAAAAAAGAAGTTTAAGAGCATGAAAAGTGAATAAAAGTTTTTAACCCGTCCCGTTCACGTTTGGTCTGATTGTAGTTTACGTTGTTAGAAATAGAAAACGTCGGAAAAATTCTAACGAGGACTGGCTGGAACAGATACCACTACCATAAGAATTGTAAAATATTATTAAAAAGTAAAACTGTTAAAATTCAACCCACTAATAGTAAATAAGCCTTACTTAACGAAACTTAAAAAAAAAACACCGCACTCAGAGTCAGTTGCGACGTTAAGGATTGCTTCCATGGCACAATTGGTTTCTATCATTGCAGTACTGTATAAATTAAAGACTTTGACTCTACCTCATGTTTTTATTAGCACTCACATGTGCTTGGTTAATATTTAATCATTCATTCATTCTTCATTCATTCAATATCATTTATTTGCAGAATACAGTACACAAGATGTTACAGTCAATTTAAAATATTAAATAATGTGCAGTGTATCCAGCTTGCAAGCAAGCGTGCAAATTATTATTATTCATGCAATAAATAAATTTAACATCCAACATAATTTAAATATGGTAAAAATTCATAAATCACAAATCAAAACATAAAAAATTATAATCAATACTAAATGTCAAAAATCACAAATTACTACCTATTATTACATGCTCGAGGAAGTCCTTAACACTATAAAAACACTTATCTAGAAGCTAGTTCGATTTATGACGTGTCATTTAAGAAAATCAGTCTAATAGTTCAAAAACTAGAGTACATCCCATTTTTTATAACACACATAAATTTAAGGCTTCTAGTCTACGCGGTAAAACATTATTGTTTTTGACATGTTATCGTATGGTATGTAACTCGGCCGCCATTTCTCTAAAGTAAATAAGAGCTTATCATAACGTTGAAAATACGATAACACATCAAAAGCAATACGATTTTATCTAGTAGAATAGACGATACATACATACATACATAAAATCACGCCTGTTTCCCAGAGGGGTAGGCAGAGATGACTGCTTTCCACCTGCTACGATCCTGACAAATGTCTTTCGCTTCTTCCACATTCATACATCGAGTCATGCACGCACGTCGGTTTCGGGTACTTAAGATTCGGCCCTTTTCCAGTATTTCTCCGATTTGATTCGAAAAAGTACGCCTAGGGCGGCCTCTTCCGACCCTTCCACTCACTTTCGCTCTGTATATCTCTTTCGTCAATCTTCTTTCATCCATCCTTTCCAAATGACCGAACCATCGAAGCATGCCCTTTTCAATCTTAGTCACTACATCTTCTTTTTGTCCACATTTCTCTCTGACCTTTTCTCTTTATGTTTAATATTACTCGTGCATTTTTATAGTTAAGCTGTAGAGACTCAACTTACTATTCCGCAGTCAAACCGTGCAAGCGGTTTTGCGGGACATTATTTATAAGTTACGTACTGTATTTTTTGTAATTAATAAATAAATAAATATATTAGAAATTTAGCATAGACGTTTAATAGGTACAGACCAGTGGTAGGGTTTTATCGAGTGCTGTAGATTTGTGACCTGCGCCATCAAAACAGCGCCGCATCGTGTCGCACCAAAACGAGGATTGGTTAAGAATTGCTTCCATGGCACAATTGGTTTCTATCATTGCAGTGCTGTATAAATTGAGGAACTGTAAGCCGAATGGCGACTATGACTCACTTTTATGTTACTAATTGGCACTCACAGTAGTGCATAGCAAATATATATTTATTAGTTTAGTTTAGTTTAGTTTATTTATTTATCAATGTAATGTTACAATATAGATTGCATTGCATGTCAAAAACTACGAAATTACATTGATATGGTCAACAAAACATTAATACAAAATGATAAAATAATATTACAATGATACAATAATATAAAAACAGGTCAGTTTCCGATGTCAATACACAAAACTAATAAAGGTCAAATATCAATAATAATTTTACAATTTAAGTTGCATAATATACGTCGACAGAGTATAATGGATTATCCAATAAAAGGTTTCTCAGCTGATGTTTGAATGCTTCGTCGGATGTTACATTATAATATCTTATTCAATAAAATCGGTTCAATATTTCAAAAACAAGAGAGCATCCAAGTTTTTGACATACGTGACTACGTACTTTTGACATGTTATCGAATTATTTTGAACTCTAGCGCCATTATTGTCAAGTAAATTAGAACTATCGTAACGTAATATTGTTAATACCGCGTAGAACAGAGCCCTCGATTAAAAGTTAACTTATTGAAACAAGTTCACCAGTTCAGGACCTAGGTAAAATTGTAGTTTGATAGCTTTAAAACGAGACCAAGGCTGGTACACCTCGGCAGTTTGTATTGGTTAACACTGGCCGGCCGGACTCCATTGCAGAATTCGGTATTTAAAATAAATCGACGGAGAGAGGTTTCGCTTGTAGCAACTGTTCTATTTTCGAATTTAGAAGCTTTTATTCCACTGGAAATATTTTATGCCAGCCAGTTAGAGGATTTTGTTAATCTTTATTAATCCCCGCCTATTGTGAAAAAAATATTTGAACATGAAACAATAATATTTAAAAAATTACAAAGATACAAACATACAGTTGGTGCCTTCCATACAAACATAAATTTTAACTAACGATAATTTTAAGTAGGACTAACATTATATATTAAAAATATAACAGTTACCCTTGAGAGTCTTCCTATCATCAATCGAAAATTTGTGTTCAAAATATAATATCATACTTACAAAACAAAAAATACCAATTCAAGAAATCGTTAGCAATGTTAAGAAAATAATTAAACTCAAGGCTTACCAAAATATCGAAATTTAGGCCGCTCTTACCCCAACATTCCTAATTTAAACTTTTCTAGAGCAGCTATTTAATACAAAGTTTTATTTGACACATCTGAGAAGCACACTTAATACCATTTCAATTTTAATGTTAACTTTATTTAATACTAGCTTCTGCCCGCGACTTCGACCGCGTAGAATTAGTAATTCGGCGGTTATTCACTTGAAACTTTTAAACTTTCCGGGATGAAAAGTAGCTTATTTGTTAATCCAGGGTATAAACTGTCTCCAGTCCAAATTTCATCCAAATCTGTCAAGCCGTTGCAGCGTGAAGCAGTCACAAACTAACACACACACACTTTCGCATTTATAATTTAGTGGGAAATCAGTTATAAACTTTTTTAACGATACAAATTGCGAACTATATTAATTGCTCTGTTAAAAATTCAACGTTTTTTTCATTCATTCGATGTTTTAATCATACTTTTACAATCACCTGGCCCAATTTTAGAACAAACCTGGATACCTGGATACCTGGCTCCTTCTTTTTTTAACTTCTTAGATATTCAATTTAACGTTTATTAATTGTTTCAAAATGATTCAAGGACTTTTTATGCGAAAAAAAAGCCAGCTTAAGCCAGGTCGGATGGAATTAATACAAAACTCTATTATCAAAACTGAGTTTAGACGAAACTGTTCTAATATTAACCTTTATAACTAATTAGTGATGCAATCTATCTTAATTTAACTTGTCGTAGATTATTGTTATGAATGATGATGCTCAAAGTTTTCACGCGCTTTGTGCTGAACACCTTTGAAAATGAAAGATAGTTTAGAATAGAATACATGTTTGTTTGAAAACATGGTTACGAGGCCTCTATTCCCGACGGTAAAAACATATAAATTGTGTTTGACATTTTTATTTTTTTCCTTGCCGCGCGGCAACTTCAACTGCTACTACCGCGGAGATATGGCGTTTTCACAGTGAAGTATTCCAGTGTCCAGTATATAAGCAATCAATATAGAAATAAAATTCAATCCAATCTTCTCTAGGAAGATTGGGGGCAACGTTGTACGGTGATATGTAGGACAGAGGTCAAGATAGTTTTACCACTGCGAGTCCACTTAAAACAAGAAGTAAGATGCCAGATACATGAAACAAGTCCAAGTATTCTATCACCGTGCAACACAAAGGCATAAAAAGGACAAATCACTAACAGAAAAGAACTTTGAACACCTAAATACACAAAAATACAAAACTAAACAAATACAAACTACACATCCGCCATCTTTTAATGTTGCAAATGTCTTTGACTTGTTATGGTATTGTTTTGATGTCAGCCGCCATTACTGTAAAGTAAATAAGAGCAATCAAAACGGTGACAATATAATAACAGCTCAATCACGATGGTTTTTACCGTGTTCAATAGAACCCCAGGTTCTAAATACTAGTAGTAGGTGACACTTTGTCATAATATATAATGAATGGCAAAAAGAAAAACCATCCAACCGGTGCAAAAAAACAGTTTTATTTGTAGCTAAATTAAATTATTTTAAATGTGAAAGATGTGAAGTATTTACATGTGAAATGAAGATTATGGTTTTTTAATGATGTGGAAAAGGCAAATGAGCAGACAGGCCACCTGATGGTAAGCGAGACTTATGACAAACTGCATTTCCTAAACTAAAATCTTAAGACTGCGATCCAAAGATCGCAAATGCGTTGCAAACCCGGAGCACTAAGATGGAATGCCTCTATTCTAGTAATTTTACCGGTGGTATTATCACACCACTGTAACAACAATGCAAACACTGATGCTGGGCGCTAGATTAAGGGATAAGATGGCGGTGGTGGATGGCGGATGATCCACTTTATTTCTAAGGGACGGGCCGGACGGGCGACTACGGGAACAAAGGCTTGTATGTTAGGCGTAGGCTTGTAACCTGTCACTAACTGGTGAACTATTAGCCTGTTTTTCCAAAATGTAGTTACAGAATTAACCTACCGTCAAACAGCAGTGTTCGCATTGTTGTGTGCCGGTTTGGGGATAAGACAGCCGGTGTAATGACTAGCATAGAGGCATTCCATCTTAGTCCTCAGGGTTGGCAGCGCATTTGCAGTCTTAGGCTTGCAGTCTTGTGAATGCGAATGTCTATGGGCCACAGTTTCCACTTACCATCAGGTGGCCTGTGTGCTCGTCAGCCTTCCCTATGCCATAAAAAAAAAAGAAAAATAACATCAAGCTTTTAGAGTTGTTGGTGATTCTGTAATGTCTAACCCACTCTGGGAATGAAGGCGTGAAGACATGAATGAATGTTAGAACTAAAGCATAGTTAAAAATCTCCGTTAATGCCGACCCTATTTTCAGGGCTTATAATTCTTATCGCCTAAACGGCCAAATCGATTTTCATGAGCCGTGGCTACGGCCCATCTGATTGAACTAGCTTTCTTTAAAAAAATCATTTTGAAATAACGATGCTATAGACAGACACACACATACATACAATATACACACGTTAAACATGTACTTCAGCAATTCTCAAAGTAAAATAAAAAATAATCGTGATGTGAAAACAGGCTTTGCCTAATTTTGAGAACCACTGGATTACTTAATACCGCACTTTTTTGCGTCAGGGTTTAAAAAGGTAGATTAACAATATAAACTGTACCGTTTTCCAAACCATAAACTAGACTTACAATTAAACTGGATATTTACAATGTGTTTTTTTTAGATTGTCCCTGTTACCGTCACACCTATATTATTCGTGTTGACTGTAACGTAAAAGGGACAGTGATATTAATGACAGCTATACCTCTATCTCTTTCACTAACTGTCACTTTGATGGTTTTAACAGGTCATAATACGGGCTTAGATAACTTTATTTGTGTAACTTAAGTTATTTTAATGTATTTATCAAAAGCTTTTAGTAAAGCAGTTAAATCACAAGATAAACAAGTACCGTACTTTATCTAACTATAAAATGCGGGCGGAAGGTCATTTCTTATAAAAGTTGCAGGGAAGCTTAACGCGGTCGCAATTGACCAATAGGGGCTCGAAGTGTTGTAGGCTAACTTATTTTTTATTATTTTTATTATTTTAAAGTCGAACATTTTTTTATGGCAATGATTAGGCACATATATAAGGTCTAGATTACACACAAACAGCGTAAGGCAACGGTGCCTTGTGTGACGTCGCTACATTTTGTATGAACAAAGTTTAAGCAGCACTGTCTCTTATACAATATGTCACTATGCCGCTTTTATGTAATTTGGGCCTTATAAATTAAAATCAATGATTATCAAGAGGTAACCTAACGCAAATTGACCCACTTGTAGTCCCAAACAAAGCGCTAAGTATGCAGTACTATTATGTATTCTGTTCTCTAAGGTAAGTACATTGGTTTGTAGGTAGGTGCATCGAAAATTCAAACTGTTTTTTATGTACCCTATTTATTTTTACACATAAATAATTCAACAAAATTGTACGTTACCTGTAAAATTACTATCGTTACACTGCTATGATTCCTGTAGACAATTCGTAGTTGCCTTAAAGAAAGTATAAATAAAATAGTAGCTCGTCTCCGGCCCTTTAAGAGTTTCTGTTACCTATTACCACTCGGACGCTAGAATCAATGCACGTCGCTCGATATTTAATACATACGCACCAAACGCGGCGGCTGCGCGGGCCCGACTAAACCGGCTTGGATCGTCCTGTTGAGTTTGCTTGTGGTGGCTTGCAGCGCGTACGGTCGAGGCACGCACACATGCAAGCCGCACAATATACTTTTGTTGGAAGATGAACTACTGTTTATACTGTGTCTCAACTATTGGCAACGAACCGCTCATATATAATAGGTGGTACGACATATAGCTAAGTGGATACTATTTTCGCATACTGTAAAAATATGTAAAAATTAAGCCAAATAAGTGTTTGTTATTCTTTTTTATAAGGATCCTTAGTAAATCTGTTCAGTAAGATAGTTTACGCATAGGTTTGTACTTGTCTTTCACTTGCTCTTATCTTATCTTATCTTTATGGTGGAGTCCTTACGGATACACTTCGACCCTGTGGGATCTTTTGTGTAATTACCTATCTTTTAGCACTTAATCCAATGCAGCCTCCACCCCTTCCAAAAAGCGGATAGTGGAGTGCAATGGCAGTGCCTTGAAATCGTTCGGTTCTGGGTATCCAGCGAGGGCATCACATTCACACAATAGGTGTTTCATTGTCTCAGCCTCTTCGCCGCACATTCTGCAATCTGTGTTGTCATAAAGGCCCATCTTTGCTAAGAGATATTTAACCCCGAAGTGCCCGGTAAACACTCCGATAATATATCGAAGTTGTCTTCTGCTGAGTTTCTAAAGTTTCTTGGTCCAGCTCTGGTCAACTCTTCCTTTCACTTGCTCTTAAAAGCTCTTATTAAGAATGAGTGAGTGTGAATTTCAAACCCAAAGGACTTTCTAAGTACTCACCGACTGTAGTTAGCTGCATGTGCTATCTAATTGAATCAGTTACTTAAGTTAGATTGGTTTAAATTGGATGCATTACCAAATATGTGGCTTAACGTATAGGTATTTAGATTTTAGGTGTCTTAGCAAATGCTTTGATGTGTTCGATGCCGTCTCTATAATATTGCCGTCTCTATAGTATTGGCAATTACTTGGATAAAGAAACACATAAAAATAAAAAATAAAAACTTTGAATTAAATTGTACCTACTCGTTACTCATACCGAACCACAGTGTAAACAGTAGTCTTTCGTCATCAAATATTTTTGCGGCTATGTTGGATAATTTTTTGCTGGTACTGTAACTACCTTGTCGCAGCTATTCATAATACATTTTTTTTTAAATGGTGCTGAAATACACGGCTGCTTCTTAATTGACTGAATCCAGGAACATTTTATTCAATAATCACATTTATGATGTCTAGCAACAAGCCAAGCTTTAAAGTTCAAGTTAATCTTTTATCTAAGAGTCCCTGCAGACGGTAAGTTTTTCGAGTTCCGTCCCCAGTTTAAGCTGGCTCAACATTTTATCACATTCCCACTGCGCTAGCAACGGGACACACGGCTAGAGAACATTCAACTGAAAATGTTTTAAAAAACAAAAAACCGTCATCGTAATAGGTCAGTCCAACAAAAGTCAGTTTTAGGTTAAAAATATTGTGAGTACCTCACTTCAGTTGGATTGACCATTTATTTTTATTTTAAAGTATTCATTTTCTTTTACACTGTTAGGAATCAAAATAAGCTGTTATGTTGCCACTATCTGCCACTGTCTGTATGCCACTTCTTAGTTGATATGAAACTTTAAGACATTTTCAGCTTGCCGCTGGCAACGCCGCGGGAAAGTCATAGTCATATTATTTAAATAGAGATATCTTATCGCCAACCTTTAGGAGTTGAGTACCGTTGAGGAGTCCCGGTGTCCATCAGCGCTCTTCATCATCAGTTCCACTTCACCAAATGAGTCTGAGTGCAAATGCTGAATTTGTTACTAAAAATATGTACAAAAAATCGCTATTTGTGTGTGTATAATATTTAAGGAGTTCCCTCATCAGACTCATATTTGGTGACAATGGGATCACCGTAGAAGTGTACTCTATCAAACTTATTTTTATTTTTTTAAATCGATATATAATTGTTGGAGTAATCGGTGAACATACATAGAAAAATACATCAGGTACATTGGAACACCGAACCTCCTTCGTTTTTCGGTTAAAAATATACACGGGTAGTTTTGGAATCAATGTTTTTTATGAATTAAATCAGTTCGTTTTGCTTATTTAATTATTTAGTTAATGTGCTTTAAACATTCATGTCTCTTTCTTCAAATCATCATGGGCATTCACAGCACCTACGCCGATACACCGGTGGATTAGGGTGTCTAATTTTTAATTGTGATTTTGGTGCTTTGGAATCGTTTTCTGCAGGCTGAAATACCGTTTCAGTCCGTTTTAGAGACAGCTCAATTACCAGTTGTTTGCCACTGCCGTTTTAGGCCACCCTCTATCAACGTCATAACCCGACGGCGCTTTCAGGTCCCCTTATTTGTCTTAAGTACAGTTCAGTATGGCGAATTTTCCAATAGGAATGAAGGAGATAGCCTGATTAGATTGAGACAGCAATACGCGGAGATTGTAAACAAGGTAGAAATTTATTTATTTATTTATTTATAATTCCCTTTATTAACACTAACAGTCTATCTAAACGTGTTAAAAGTAGATATGGGATGCTTATTATTTAGATTAAGATTATTTTTTTACATTTACTAATATTAGCAATTTTAAACATTAACTTTCCTAGTTTACTCGGGGGTAATACACTCCAACGGGGCTAGACCAGTTGCCATCGAATACGAACGCTAGCGTTTGCTGATCACCTGTCACTTACAAACGTATGGAATTGACGTAAGTCACGTGACAATCACTTGTTACAACTGACACGCTGTAATGTGATCAATATCACTCGCGCTAATCGAATAGTGATAGTTTTCGTCGTTCGTTCCCGTCGCTACGCGGTACTTTTTTGACATGTTGAATTCAACACGAGTAGTATCACAATATAAACGTCGGTATCTAAGGGCCCGCACGGGCGGTATCCAAGGGCAACTTGGCTAGCGTTTCATTATTGACAACACAAAGCGACAGGTGATCACCAAACGCTGGCGTTTGTATTCGATGGCAACTTGTCTAGCCCCATCGTCTTCTTCTTCTTCGTTTTCACTCTTGGCAGAGTGGTCGTGGTCATCATATCAGGCGCTGGTGGCAAGCTTCACAACTCGCCGCCACTCCTCTCTGACAGCTGCCTTCCTCGTGCATTGGTTTAACGAGCTATCTACAGCAGCTTTAATTTGGTCTGTCCATCTCATAGGGGATCTACCTCTAGGCCGGGTGCCTTCAACTTTTCCTTGGACCACAAGTCGTTCAATAGAATCCTCTCCCCTACGACATACGTGGCCAAAAAACGTGAGGATGCGAGACTTAACTATAGATGATAGACGCTGCTTGATGCCGAGTTCTTGCCCCTTAGGTAGCTGGTAGTTGCCGCCCAAAAATTGGGTTCTGTGGGGCTAGACAATTTGCCATCGAATATGAACGCTAGCGTTTGGTGATCACCTGTCACTTAGAAATATCTATGGAATTAACGTAAGTCACGTGATCTATCACTCGTTACAACTGGAACGCCAGGTGATCACCAAACGCTTGCGTTCATACTCGCTGGCAACGTGTCTAGCCCGCAGTGCTGTGAAAGATATTCCATTTGCCGTCTGCCGTACTGTTAAGGACAGTCAGCGCTCGATGCATAATTTATAGAACAATATTTTTGTTGAGGAAAATCGACAATCTTGGAGTTGGAGTGAATTCATGTCATTTGCGATGGAAATGATAATTTAAGTATAATGATCTTGATGCTGGTAGAGACTGCTTGTACTTCACCTTACGTACACACGTTGTCTACCCATCGTCTGAAACCGTATGTAACAACTATTAAATATAACCTAGGAAACCCACAAGTAACATCTCGCCGCATGGAGCCAAGAATCGGCAGTAAATCTCGGATTTAGCCGAGTAAACTAGAACTAAATCACTGTAACATTCACTTACCCGCTTACTACGTCTGCTAATATCTTCTTATGAAGCGTCCTAGTAAGCTTATGGAGGCGTTTTTTATTGGGTTGCGGGAGTGGGAGGAAAATTTTGTGAAGTTTTCAAGGCTTTTGATGTTTTTAGTGTGCGTTTTAAGCTTTTAACAAACGTGGGGTCGTAATTAAGTTTATGGGCGATGGGGGTTTTTGACATGTAAAAGTGCTCGTCCATATTATATATTTTTGTCTTTTAGTGACAAACTAAAATAATAATAACATATTTTACGTATGCAATATTTTATTGCCTCAAAAATAATGGCAAAATTAAGGTATAAAAATAAAAAGTGATAAAAGGGTATGTTAATACATACTCGTAATATAAAATACACATAATTAATAAGCGTGTGTTAACTACAGAATTATTATATTTCTATGTTGTATCATCATCATTATCACAGTGCACAACATCAAATTAAGGGTTCAAACAATGTATTTTATTTATCGCACTCGTGACAACTATTCTATATAATATATTAATATATTTACTATAGTGTTTTGTTTTTTTTTTTTAATTTTTTTTTTCAAATAATAATACAATAAGTATAAATAAACCAAGCAACAAGTCATTTTACATTTCTATGTAAAAATAACGCTCTCAAATCCTTGTATATCCTCCTTAGCTTATAAATGTCGTATAACTCAAACCTTTATTAACCTTTGGTATAAAAAAATACTTACTTAATCCATTCTTAAAATTTCGCCAACTTGACTTATACCTCTTTTTATTATCGAGTTGCCTCATAAACGCATAGGACGGGTCGTAAAGATTTGATGACGTCATAAAAAGACGTCAAAAAATGTTATGACGTTCAGTAAAAAGTGTTTTTACACCGCCTGTACTAAGTTAGGAGCATTAATATGTGTGATAAATGCAATTTATTAGAATTTATTTCCTTGTTTTTGTACATTTTACTAATTTTAAAAATGTGAAACTAGCTTTGTCTGTCAATTTGTAATGTTTTCATGAATAAATCGCTAAACCGAATTCATATACCTAAATTTTGCATGGAGATATCCTTAACCTCTAGAAAAGACGTGTTTTTTTTCACAAGGAGCTATAAGGGCAAGGTGGTGGGCTACGTCAGTCAGAAGACAGGTTACACTCTGAGGGTGTTCCAGCTGTAATCGCGGCGCTATGTGCACTTCGCTTCTTTCGTGGTGCGAGTGCCGCGGCCGCTGCTGGGGACGGTCGAGTCGCCTGCCTTCTGGCCGAAAGATGTTGTGTTCCGGCGGTTCCGGGGCGGCCTGCCAGCGAGCGTGACTTCGAACGCTGCGACACAACAGAGCCATGCTGTTTTGTCGCCAAGATAATTTAGAATATTGTTAAGTTTATAAATATATGTATTTTAGTCAGTAAGGTATTTATCTATGGGCCTAGTAGCCTGAAAATAAAGTTATTTATTATTATTATTATTGTATGTCTTTACCAATCACGGGACTATGGGAGTCCCGGACCTTTGGAAGGCGTACATGGAGCCGAAGCCAACACGCAGAGGCCCTTTAGACAAGTTTAATTTAGTAAAGTTATGGGACACCAACCGGCGATTGTCCCTGAGTTCAAACTAAAGAAGTATGCTCCCACGGACAACCACCGGTCAGTGTAAAGACTATTTAAGAAGGATGGGAATACTAATAATAGGTTCTATGAATGAACTGATATATGGATTGGTGAACTAGGCTATTGATGAAACTACGGCGCCTGCCTGGCCAATGCTAATTACTTTGGTTTAAATGGCAGGCGGTGACTCGCCAACTCAATGGAATGGACCTCCCGAAATAGCCACATATATATAGCAGCAGGGAGGCAACAGTTCCAGAGGGGCTAAGGGTGGAGAGGTGCTTCTGGACTTTAAACGACCATAAGGTGCCCACTCGCCACTTATGCAACACATCCACCCTTCGAGCATATAGCTCTTGCGACTCCACTCTGACCGGCCAATAAAGGCAAGCCAGAGGTGAGGGTCTGTTCCTCGTCATTGCACACCGCAGCCGGCCGGTGAAGGCAAGCGTGAGGTGAGGAACAGGACCTACCCTCGGGAGCACTCAGGTCCGTGGTGTCGCCACTCACCACAGCTCGCCACTAGCTGCCCTGCGGCTTTATTATTATTATTATTATAAATGACTTCTTCGCAAATTTAAATAAAATGACGTGACGTTAGAACTAATACTTTTTTCATTATTTTACTAAAGAACATAAATGCTTTATTGCAAAAAAAACCCATAATGATTAAAAGTTTCACCAATTCAATGAGAACAGCACAACTCGTTTCAACAGAAGAACAACTGCTTACTAACAAATTTAGTTACCAGCCAAACTGTTATAACAAACTTTCAAAGCCTGTATAATCAACCTTTGGCACTTGAAAACTAGGCGAAGTGTTGGCAAGACAAAGTGCTGCAATAATCCAAAACAGTAACAACTAAGTTCGTTATTAAATCAATGTAACTATGCTGGAGTTAGCTTATACTTGACTGCATGAGCGCGAGTCGCGAAGTGTGAATACCGATAACAGACACAGGTCTTTATAACAGAGCAGTCACTTTTTGGATTAAGATTTAAAAAGTATTGAATGAATAATGTAGGATGGCTATAGACGACAAGGCAGGCCCAGGTAGAGATGGTGGGATGACTTTGACATTTGCGTATAGGACTGCCCACAGGATACAATAGTGGAAAGAGTTGTGGAAAACCAGGGAATAGGCCTTTTTCTAGCACTGGCAAATAATAAAATGATAAAAAAGTAGAAATATATCCAAAGGAAAGGTAGAAGGAAAACCTAAATGTCATGTTGTACTAAAATGTCTAAGAAACGGCCTGGGATCAAACGAGATGGAGAGCATACGGAGCCGCGGGTGGAAGCTACTGGACTAGATTATATTTTGAACCAAAACACTACACTAGCAATGCAATACAATTACGGTGGCCAAGTTAAAACAGAACGTTAACATGTCAAAAGCAATAGGTTTAGGTCGAGTAGAATAGAGCCCCTTTTACTTGACTGGGGCTTTAGTTGAGAATTCACCACAGCAGCTGTGCGAGGCAGCAGAGCGGTGTACGAGATCCACCATCCACCAATAGGATTCCTAGTCTCGTTCAGCGCAGCTCTCTCATTGGATGATTTTTTCCTCACACGCTGCGCTATATCAACAGCTCTGGTGGATACTCGACCCTATTATATTCTGTCCGAACATATATTGATATCGTGTTGTCTTGCGTTGTGTTAATGTTTCTGTGATTTTGCGCTTGTCATTTTTACAATATACATATCATCATTCTTATTTAAGTGAATTTTGTAAATTCTTAATGAGAATAAAGCTCTTTAACCATTGTTTTTAACTCGCCGCTATTACTGTAAATAAAGAGCTATAATTACGTTGACAACACGATACCAAGTAAAAAGCAATTGGGTATAGTCCGAATACAATAGAGCCCCAGCGTGTTCCACGCTCCTTTTATTAAAAGTGTTGTTGCTGCTTTTTTCGGCGCGTTCTAGTGCAGTTTCCAGTGCATCCAAGAAGGATCGAAGATTAACACGGCGCCAACAATGCCTTACATGAGTTTAATGTTCTTTTAAAGGACGCTATTATTTGTTTAAAGGTAAAGTTTCGCAACAGAATTTCGCAATATGATAATAATTAGGGTTAGTACAGTTTAGTAGCATACCGTGGTTCTAAAACTAATGGAGCCGCAATTTCCTAATTCTTATGTACAGTCACCCAATAAAATAATGGTGAGCATACTTAGAACCTTGTCATTGTGACTGCCATTGTTATTGTCATAATGGCCGTTTGATGTTCACTTTGATGTTTAATATGACAAGGCACTAAAGTGCTTGACATTTTCGTTAGGGTACTGTACAAGTTGTTTTTGACCTTCGGTACTGTATTATTTAAAAATTAAACAAACATTATTTTCAATTAACGACGCGCTGGCTTAGTTGGTAGTGACCCTGCCTACGAAGCTAGCGGTAAGGGCAGATATTTGTGTGATGAGCGCGAATATTTGTTCCTGAGTCATGGATGTTTTCTATGTATTTAAGTATCTATTTCTCTATATAAGTATTTATATCGCTGTCTAGTACCCATAGTACAAGCCTAGAACTTAGATTAGGATAATAAAATAAAAAAACAAAAAAAAACAATGTCTGTTTATCATATTTGTTGGTTTGTTACGTTTATTTACGAGTATACATACAGCGGAGAAACCAAACACCAAACAATTTGTCCTCTCGAGTGATAGCAATTCACTTATTTCGATAATAAGTCTATAAGAGTGTTTATAATTAACTTAACATTTGTGAAATACACCTTAACACGAGATTTTCATTTAAACTAGAATTAAAAATTCTCTCTCTGTCTTTCTCGTTGGCCGTACCAAAATAACTTATTCCCTCGTAGTGTCCAAGTCTACAACTTCATTTTGCAAACATTGATGCTACAGTGCAATGTCAAGTTGACTGGGTCGTCGTGGATTTTAAACACTTTGCGAAATTGAACTGGTACGTTAGCTTAGTTGGAAGATAGGGACTCTAATTAATTAAAATCTTCTTATTGTAGGTGCAGTGTATAATTGGCATATTTTTTATGGTAAATTAGAATAGAAATATGGTTTTTTGATCGATTTTTAAATCGTATACTAATAATGGGACCCAATTTCATTACAAATAATTTCATTATGAGAGCGAGCGAAGCGAGCGAGCAACATGGGTCGGGGTAGAAGCGACTCGGATAGGTAAGGTTGTTAGGTTTTTTTAATACCTACATCAGCGTCACGTCATGACGTATGTCGTGGCAGGTACTCAGAATACTGACTAAGTACTAGCCTTCTAAATCGCCGTGTGCAAATGCGGTGCGCAGTGGTCAGGTAGATAAGTAGGTACAAATGGACAGAAAAATCGCGTTATTTTTTTAATTAAGAAATCTTTTTAAATTAGCAAAATCCCTGCATATAAAACTACCAACAGAAAAAGTAAACAGTGACGAATAAAATTGCCACAGATTAACATAATCCCATACAAAATCTTATTAATCTTTTACAAAACAGCAATCTCACAGGGCATTAGGTTTGTTCTGTGCGACATATGGCGTTCCCTTTATTGGTAGGGTGCATGGAGAATGCAGATAAATGAGGTGTGGGTCCGTTAAGGCGGGAATCCGATTGGTTACTGCGAGCGAGACTATGGATCTGTTACCCGTTACCCTGACTATTTCCGCGTAGCAAACTTTCCTTTCTCATTTTCCCCATTTTATTTTTCCTCCAGTCGCAGTCGCATTTCTTCCCTTTTTTCTTCACCAATTGCATATTTTCCAAGTACACTTGGGACACTTGCATGTTTTCTCAATTCGAAATTAATTTCACTGAGTTGACGGAGCTCTTATTTCTGGGTGCTTCTGCAAAACTAACATAAACTTAACCTTAATTTGTGAGTGGGAAAAACGCAAAATGGAAAAATGCGATTGCAAAAAATTTGAGACAATGCGATTGAAGAAAAAATAAAAATGGGTATAAATACGCCTGGAAAGTTTGCTACGCGGAATTAATCAGTTTCAAGATCCGATCTAAATTTCCAGGCATTGCAGCTGCTACAAAGGTTAACTTGAAGAGATTTAAACTTAAATGTGGTGGATTTTGTGCAGAATTATGTGCCTTTGGTAGAATTAACACATCGTGTCTATTACTTAAAGTATTTGTAATATTATTGAGTTTGATTTTATAATATTTGCTGGGATGACAGTGTGTCCGGATTTTCTTACCTTCTTTTAGCTGCATGTGAATTATGTTTGAATAAAAACAAGCTACATTTTGTTATTTTGATAAGTATACAGGGTGCCCTAAAAACCTACATCAACCCGCTTTTTTGGGACACCCTGTTTAAAGATTGTATCTATATTTTTTTAAAGCTTGCTTATTTTAGAATTGTTACAATGTAAAGGCACCTCCGAGTAATGCTAGAAAAACCGTGTTTTAAATAAACAACTACATCAACAAGTGTAACGGATAAAACATTCAAACACATTATGACACCCATTTTTATATGAAAAGTAACAATTAAAATATTAAACGGTAACAAAATGGCACAGTAACGTACCGACAATAACCCATTGCCACCCTTACCATTGTGGTAACTTAACATGGCGTCGGTCCCTCACAAGATTGGGTAAAACTACTGAAGCCAGACGAATCCGCGAGATTGCTTATTTTATCATTTTACTAATGAACGCGGATCCCCTCTTTGGTACAATGCTGTCTCAAATGCATTCTTGGACCATATCAATGAGGAGGGATCTTTTAATTTGCTATTGTATAGCTTAGGATTACGATAATCACCTTAGGCCCGTATTAATAAACTGATCTCAACTCTAATGCTCGTCTCGAGATGTGTCAAAAATGACAGTGTTCTATGGTTTGGCGTTTACTTTGACGTATCTTGTGACGGGCCTCACGGACAAGATCAGTTTATTAATACAGCCTTTAGTCCTCAGGGTTGGCAGCGCATTTGCAGTCTTAGGCTTGCAGTCTTGTGAATGCGAATGTCTATGGGTCACAGTTTCCACTTACCATCAGGTGGCCTGTGTGCTCGTTTGCCTTCTCTATGCCATAAAAAAATATATGTTTGGTATTTGTATTTCGTAAATCAATCAATTTGTTCTAACAGTTTTACATGGCCTTTAATATTATTGTGCCATGTTGTTTGTATTTAAAACAAATATAATAAAATAAAAATAAATATTTTTTTTGTACTCGATTTACTGTTAGACCATAGGTTTGTTTTTTCATTAATATTTGTCCAGTAGTGGTGCTGTACCTACTTTGTTTTATTTTTAATAATATAATAATTGACCGTTATTTTAGATAAAGATAAAGATAAAGAGACATTTATTCGCAACAATATAAAAACACATCAAATGAATACTAAAAGACCAGGACACTGAAAAATTGTTGCCTAACGGTCCCAACTCAGCATTCGCTAGCCGTAAAGCCAGCACTGATAATCTCGAACGACCAAAAATTTGCCCCCAATTGCTGGCAACACCAAGAGAAAATAAAAGGCTAAGTCAATGACGTTAATGTAAACAAAGCAATAGGTTAAGTAATAATACTAACCAATATGAACAAAAATGGTACGGCGATAATGGGATTTTGCACACCGTTTCGCCTTTAATGAAGTCGAATTTGTCTCTTTCTCTCATTTGTCTCATTGTCTCTCAATGTCGTTGGTTCTCATCCCACTTACCATTGTACTCATTTGCCTTCTCGTGGTCATTTTTTTTAATAAAAATAAAAATAATACACTATCCATACTTTACTTACCCACGAGCGCACTGAGTAATTTTCGTAGTAGGTAATTCGTGGACGAATTGTCAGAAAACTTGCTTTAAAGAATAACACCGCTAAATAAAAACGTTAGAAAAAGTGAACGATCCCAATAAACCCATATTATTTGGATAAATGTTAAAAATCGAGTCAAACGAGTAATGTACGTGACTATCTTATCCTAATCTTTTAGGGTTGCCACTTTGCTACACAAGAAGATATTTCCTTTACGTACGTTTTCGGAAGGCAAGTTAATTTCATGTTAATGTGATTTTACTGATTTTATTGTGATTTAAGACTAGACCAAGATAAGTTGCATAGTCATACATACCTACATACATACAATCACGCCTCTTTCTAGTATATGTAGGCAGAGACCACTTCCTTCAACCTGTTACGATCCAAACAAACTTGCCTCGTTTCCTCCACACGTATGTCTCTTCATACACGTGCGTCAGTTTAGGGTCTCCTGACCTGGCCCTTTCTTAATACGTCCCCTATCTAATCGTGCAATGGATACATTGCACAACCAAAAGAAAAAGTTTAAGAATATTGATAATGGTGACTGTTGGCTGTAAAACACGCAACAAATACATTGTTTAACATCAGTCATCATAATAATTATTCAGAAAATTCAAGATTGTGCAATGTTGCTCTCTTATCTGCCTAGCACTATAACCCTATCTTTATACCATATTTCATTAAAAACCTTTAAAAAATAACCTTAATTAAAACATAGCATGCCTTGTAAATATTACGAAAGTATTAATTTTTAAATATTTAACGTGTCGGCACTGACAACCCTACTACACATATGAATACCCCCAAAGCTTCGCTTCGCAAAGGTTCGAAAAGTTAAAACTTTTTTAAAAGAAGTCGATTGCGTAGTACGTGACGGTACTGCTCATGCGGCACTAAACCCGTATGAATACATCCTAATGATTCAAAGAAACTTTAAATACCTCCTTCTTGTGTTAAATAGTTGGTTATCTTGTTTATGTGTCTGTGAAAAATGCTTTACTCTTTAATTTACTACATTAGACTGTTCAAGAAGAATAGTAATTTTACTAGGGCGTATAAATATGTAATCGCCAGTTATTTTGAGACCAGGGGGGTTATTATGAGATA
Source organism: Acleris sparsana (assembly GCA_923062465.1). NCBI lineage: Eukaryota > Metazoa > Arthropoda > Insecta > Lepidoptera > Tortricidae > Acleris > Acleris sparsana. The sequence goes on along the minus strand of OV281308.1, from coordinate 5,030,206 downwards.
CGCAGTTCAGTTTACGCTGAGAGAAAAAGATAGAGCTATATAACTGCTATAGCTATGTCCTTTACGCTCAACGTAAAATGAACTGCATAGCAATTTCATAATTTATTTATTTATTTATTTATTTATTTATTGGAAAACAAACAGCTTAAATATTACAAAACGAAATATAGAATAATATGGTTAATACAAGAGCCAAAACAGTTTTCACTACTAGTTAGTACAATTATATGCTCAGAGGATACAAATACGTGATAAGCAGAACAATAACATTACAACATTAATAATAACATTTATGAACGGACGGAGTTAGACAGCAAATTTGGAAAAAAAATAATTACAAAATAGACAAAAACAATAACGACAACTAAAACACTAATAACTAGCTACGATTTTCTGTATTAATTTTATTTTAATTTCATCCACCTAATAAACTTATTCTGAATTTTCTCGATTGACTCGATGTGTACAGAATAGTGAGGACTCCAAACAACGGACGCGTATTTCAAATGTGATCGTACGTAAGCGTTGTATAACAATAACAAGGTACTAGGGTCTTTAAAATCTTTACCTTGCCTAAATATGAAGCCAAGCATCCTGTAAGCCTTCGAGGTAATTTTGTCGATGTGAGACACTAGTTGGACCTCACTATCAATGTAAACACCTAGGTCTCTGACCTCCGTAACCCTATTTAGTGTTTTATTTTTAATTGTATAGTCGAAAAGTATTGGGTTGCGTTTACGAGAGAATGAAATAGACAAACATTTGCCAATGTTCAGTATTAGACCATTTTTAACGCAATACTGATCCAATCTGTTAAGATCATCTTGCAAATTATTACAATCGACTATGGACTTAACCGACGTATAAATTTTCGAATCATCGGCAAAAAGTAAAATATTAGAGTGATGAAAACAGTTGACCACATCGTTAATAAATATATTAAACAGTAAGGGACCAATATGGGACCCCTGTGGCACGCCGGATGGTACGGGAATAAAGCTAGATATGTGACCTTTGACGGAAACAGCTTGGGATCTATCTCGCAGGTAGGACGTTAGCCATCTAAGTAGATCACCGTGAATACCGAAAGTTTTTAGCTTTTGCACTAATATAGTATGCGAAATTTTATCGAAGGCCTTAGAATAGTCCGTGTAGATAGCATCAACCTGAAGCCCCTTGTCCATAGCCATATAATAACCCTCTTGTACATTATTACTATCCTGTATATATGGGTGTCAGATCCCTTCTTCTTTATCTTCGTTATCTTCTTTGCATAGTGTAAAACAAAGTCTTTTTTAAGTCTGTCTGTCTGTCTGTAGAAACAGTTTTCACTACTCGCCCTACACTCAGGAGCAAAAAAAACGAATCAGTGTGCGTTTTTCATACTAAAGAGGCTATTTCGAAGACTTGGTTCCTCGCCAGGGACTGCTTTTAGTGAAATCTGATGATGAATACCCCGAGCATCGGTACAGGACTTCCAGAGTGCCTAGGATACCCAACTGAATGAATCTGCGGTTAACGCAGGAATTGTGAATGTTCAGAAAAATATCTAAAATGGCAATAAAATGTAAGGAAATCCAAGTGCTGACCCAAACTCTCCCACTGTGGTGTTAACTGATTGTGCGATCAGTAAGGTACCTATCTTAAGAAATTTTGATCTCCTCTATTGAACCTCGCAGTATCCACCATTAAACCTCACTCAAAACAACCCCTGGCTATTTTTGCTCCTGAGTGTATTATAACCTCTTAGGGATGATGATGATGAATTTTCAAAAATAGGATATCCAACTAATACTCCCTTTAAATTTCAACTCCTTTAGCAGTCAGCATTAAAATATCAGCCAATCCGTTTCTTTATTTATATAAATCTAAAGATAAATTCCTGTTTATTGCTGCAATCTCAAAAAACCGAACCAAAGCCAGGGCGAGTCGGTAGTTATTCTATAAAAATAAACAAACGGCTTGACGAATTTTGAAATGCGATGGATCATTAGATTTTTATACAAGAAGGCAATTTTCTTATAAGGCATCCGTTACCTTCTGACACGTAAATAAGTACGAGAGTGACGGATGCGTTATCCACATTTGGCACGTGACATGGACGCAGTCATCCTAGGCCCGCTGATTCTGTAAACCTATCTTAAATGCTGGGTTCAAAATGTATATGGTGTAAATATTAAACTAAGATTTCTCCATTTAATATCAAGTTTCAGATTACATAGCTAAAATTCACATCTGTAGCGTAAAACGTCTGTCACACAGCAATATCACTCTGATTTAGGCTGGGCGTTGGAAATGTCCGAAATTTACCCACAACTCGGCGTGTTGTGCCTCCCCGAGTTATGCAAGCCTACTAGAATTTGAATACGTCACGTCATCCCGTCGCATTGCATGACACGCAAGACTTGCTACGACATGGCACGTCACAACGCGTCACGTCATGACGTGACGTTTGGCGTGTCGATGTGTAATGTATGCAGGCCAATCGGATTTGTTTATCATTTGTAGATTGATATATAGAGATATACAGCGTGTTATCAAAACTAGACTGTTTTTTATTAAAATAGAGTTGTCACGTTTTTTCTTTTAATGTTACAAAAGTGATTTATTTCCCTCTTTTTATGCCAAGACGTATCAATATAACAAGTTGCTTTTAATTTCTGACAAAAAATGTGGAATGTTATAGTTTTTAGGCCTTTGTCTGCTTACTCGTAAGTATTCGCCTTAGGTCCAAAAAAGTAAACTAATACTTAAAGGTTCCTTACTAAAAGACTAAAATTAGTTTTTTACGTACCTACGTTTCAAAGTTTGTTTGAAGTGTAAGATAAACATAAATTATTGTTGAGTCACTATATTCAATTAACGTCTGCTTCACAAAATAATTTAAAAAAATCGCGAAGATCTCATAACGTTACTAACAACTTAACTCTAATAAGTAAGTAACATAACATTTAATGCCCCATATTTCTAGTAAATAGGGTAGCCATGTGTCCCGACGGGACGGCTCCTGGTTAAGCCAGTCCTTCATTACGCACGGTTTATAGTCGCACTAACCGCTCGGGACATGACCTGTGTTCTTTGCTGTGATTATAAACTATCATAGGGGAAAAGAGAGAATAATTTAATGTTGTGTTAGAGTACTTAATGTAGGTCAAACTTTAATTTGGGTCATTTTGGGGGTTTTGTACTTAAGGCCATGGGGAATGTAATCGTTTGAACATCTTGCTTTGCTTGTTTGTGTGACAAGAGTTTTTATTCAGACTTTAATAAATTGTCATACTAGTGGTGCGCTAAACACAAATAACAATGCTAGCTGTTTTAAAGAAAAAAAAAAAACAATTTTATTGGTTTTCTGCAATAAAGTTTTATTATGCAATGTTAAAAAGTTTGGCACACAATAAAGATAAATTTAAAGAAAGAAATTTAGAAGAAAAATACATTTATTCACTACACACACAAGACTAACAGAAACAACAATAAACAAGTAGTGAGTGTGTCTTCGCGGCAGTGTATCGGACACTCGCTCAGCATAATGCTGAGGTGTTAAACACCTGCAGCGCTGATTTTCAGCCAGCTCCGAGTGTGATAGACAGAAAGTATGCTAAACGAATAAAGTGTAATTGAAAATAATCATAATATTTATATATCTAAGATACAGATATAATTTCGATTGTTGATCATTCTGATTCTGATTAATGATCAATTTAATGTCAATTAACAAATCGTTTTTTAAAATCTTGCATTTGTTTTTTGAACCGATGACATGACCAATTATAAATGTATCACCCTGTATAAGCAATTATATTATTTCTTTATGCAATATCTACTAACACTCAGGCAAATAAGTGGTATTTTTGCTTTGACAGAACAACTTTAACCAAAACCTGTAAGTAACCATTAATTGTCAGACACTGTTTGTCAACCGTTTCATGCCATGAAACGCAAACGAATTTAAACCTTAGAGTTACTAGACCACTTATTTGGCAGACTGTATACATAAAATATGAAGTTTTTCTAATATTTGCTTCTCTAGTCTAACCTAGTTCCGTGGCTGACTCTAATAAACTTTTAATAGGAATTCTGCCAATATAGGACGGCTATTTGAAATTTGTTTTAAATATCACAGTGTTTCAGAAGTGTTTATATGACTGACTTGCTCAAATTTATTCCTACAAATGTATTTTTTACCTTTATAGTTGTGGCGTTGTCTATGTTTGTGTGTCATAAAATTTTATAGTTAAAAGTAACGTTCTGCTAAAACCACGATGTTTTCAGGATATATTAAATATTAATTACGTTAGGTTATGTTAGACTGGACTGACTACCAAAAAAAAATCCCGAATGGCTTTATCCTGAATCTTGAAGGTAGATTTCGTTGAAACGTGTTTTGAAAAAATAATAAGAACCCGAAATCTAGTAAAATATTTCTTGTTCTTCAAATAATTCTTTTTTTTTGTCATTTTGCGCGCGGTAGGTGTCATGTCAATCGGAACCAGGTAAAATCGTCATCATATAAAATTTCAAGGTTTTTTATTTGTTTACACAACCTGCGGTTGTGCAAACCTTTTTACTAATGTAAAGTAAAAGCAGAGTAATAATTAGTACTCGGCTATCTATCACTGTCATACTTTCTTCTCGTAAAATGCATTTGTCAGTACACTTATTCTGCCAGAGAAAGAGACAAAGCAATAAACAGCTGAATACTATTAACACTATGGTAGTACATAAAACTTTGTCTTTCAACCCAAAGCGGCTATGTTCTGTTGGTATTCGATCAAGCAGGGTTACCGTTCGCGTTCTGATGGTTTACTAACAATTTGAATATATCTTAAATATTTCCCCTTATAACTAACTTTCAGTATAAAGTTCCCTGATTAAATTAAAAGGAACGTTTTAAAATATCACAGACCTTTATTTAGCCTTTGAAAAAGATAATTCACCGCGGTTCACTTCGTACATTCTCAGTCTGACCTCAACGTTCCTATTGGGAGCACTACATAACGCCGTAATAGACGTTTTTATTCCTAATGGAAGGATTTACTTGTACGTCTGCAGTAAGTCCATGAGATACTCTGTAGTTAATAGTTTCCTGTTCAATCTTCTGCTTGGCCACGATTTTGGGTTAACAGTAGTGCAGTCACCAGGAGAAATCATCATCATCATTTCAGCCGAAAGACGTCCACTGCTGAACATAGGCCTCCCCCAAGGCTCTCCACTCATACCGGTCTTGTGCTCTTCGCATCCACCGCGCCCCCGCGATCCTGTCGAGGTCGTCACTCCATCTTGTTGGAGGCCTACTTACAGCTCGTCTTCCGGTCCGCGGACGCCACTCCAGAACCTTCTGACCCCATCGGCCATCAGTCCTGCGAGCAATGTGCCCCGCCCACTGCCACTTCACCTTAGCTATTCTTCTGGCTAAAAGTTAAAGTCAAAGTCAAAGTTCTTTATTCTTCAATTTAGGCATAATATAATGCACCTATGAATGCACTATTTATAATTATTATGTAATTACATCATTACATAATAATTATAAATAGTTTACAATATCACAGTATTTTTGCACAGTAGGTGCACCTTTTTTAAGCGTACCTAGGTAAATTTATGCGTAGATTACTCATGCAGGACGGACGACTCACTGCCAAACATCCCTATCCATGATATAATCGTTTACTTTATAATATGCTCGGGAAATTAGTTTTTGTTTTACGACAGATTTAAATTTAGAGTCAGTAAGTTCAGTAATACTTTTTGGAATTTTATTGTAGAATTTTATACAATTTCCTAAGAATGATTTTGAAGTTTTGGCCAGTCTATAAAATGTGGTTTTGAGCTTTCCTGTGCTCCTGGTTGGCTATATCGGTAACCTTAGTTCTACTGCGGATATCATCATGTCTGATTCTATCACGCAGAGAAACCCCGAGCATAGCCCTCTCCATAGCCCTCTGAGTGACTTTGAGCTTTGTTATGAGGCCCATTGTTAGCGCCCACGTCCTAGATCCGTAAGTCATCACTGGCAACACACACTGGGTGACTTTTGACTTCAAACACTGCGGTAAATTAGACGAAAAGGAAAAGACCAATATACTCGTATTTGGAATATAGGACTACAAAATACCAAATAACTGCTTATGGCAAGGCGAAACAAGCACACTGTGCCACCTAATAATATAATGTAGAACTGGTCTTATTTTTAACTAGTTGTATTACTTTTATTATCTTTCTTATGGGAATAATCAGATTTTTATTTTTCATATTTTTGTAGTACGTGCGATCTGTGCCCAATCAGAAACATCGCAAACATTTCCGCCCTTTAGAATTTTTTATGAACTAACTTTCTTACATTCATATCAGTGCCGGTGGCCTAGTGACTTATGGGGTCGACTCGTGATCTTAAGGTACCGAGTTCGAACGGCCGCGGTCTCTTACGGTGAAAGAAAAACATCGTGAGGAAACTTGCACATTCGAACAGCTGAAAGTGTAAGAGGGTAAATTGCACAGAATATCCTAAAGGGTCGAAGTGTTTATGAAAGGGCCTATCTGTAAGATAAGACTTTCTTTCATACTCAAGGTCATAAAGTCTTCTAAAAATAATTTTGTATACGGCAGTTCGGGGGTTCGAACTCGGAACCTTACAATCACGAGTTGACTCCCTAAGCCCACCACCGATGAAGGGAAGATAATGTGTTTGATTTTTGAACTGTTACGTTTAATACTATGCTTTTAATAAGAAGGAAATAGAGATAAAAGGTTTTAAGCACTTATCATCCCTCTTTTGGGTAGGGTTTAAAAAACCCTTTCAAAGACACATGTATAATGTTAGTACAGTCAACGTCAAAAGTAAGTGATCGTAATCTACTTTTTAAAACATGTACTAGCATGACGCCCAGGTTATACCAAAGTCTCATTCTACAATGAAAATTTAAAACGATAAATCAATATGTCAAAGAGAATTATTGAAGATTTTTTTTTACCGATATTAACCGAAAGACTGACTTGTATTCCGAGTTGGTCTTGAGAGATCATGAAGTCCCGAAAAACCGTAGATAATTTTGTCTTACTGATTATTACTATTTTAGATAATTTGTTTCATTTGAAACACTCAGCTCTGTTGAATTTAACTATTTGAATGGCATGTCACTTAGACCCGTAATAATAAACTAATATCAGCTCTTATGCTCGTCTCGAGATGCGTCAAAAAAGACTGTGTTCTCGGGTTTGGCGTTTACTTTGACGTATCTTGTGAAGGGCCTCACAGTAAGATGAGTTTATTAATACTGGCCTTAGTTTTCAAGTTTTGAAATGAATGTGATCACTAACTTATGACAAATTTGGAGTTAAGAGAATTGTGAAGCTCCGTTAAAATCACGTAGATGTCAGAACAAATCTTTACAAATTTACCTCCAGTTTTCGCCCCCCCCTAAATTAAGTCCGATTTCCATGATTTTTGAATATATTATAGTTATTATAAGATAAGATAAAGATAAAAGATGTTTATTCAGTAAGTAGGCCGCACGGGCACTTTTACACGTCAAAATCTACCAGCGCTTCGCAAGAGACCGCTGCTGAGAAGAAACACCGCAAGAAACTCAACAGTCAGTCGTTTTTTTAAATACTACTTATGATATTATACAATTATTAAGCTTAACCTAGCATGATATAAAACAATGAATTTAGCATAAAATAAAAATAAAAATAAAAAACCCCGAAAGGAACTAGGACTAAGGAACTAGGTACCTCTATATGTTTCTCTTTATTGTTTTTTGAATCTGTTCATGCTAAGAAATATTTTCTTTGAAAGAAAAACGTTCATGATATCTACAACATATTGAAAAATCGTAAAAAACCCACTAGGTTTAAGGGGAGAGAAACGTTATCGCATTTAGGATGGATATTTTTAGCTTCACAATCCTCGTCAGTGACATTTGACTCAATTTATTGTATTATCAGTTTTTTGCTGTTGACTGTACAAGGCTAGTAAAAGCTGCGGCCGTGGGTACACATTCGCTGCGTCAGCCGACTATCGCGAACTGTACAAGTTGATGTGGGTTGAGTGCCCTGACTGTAGTGGGAAGGGCGACGCTTACTGAACAAAGAAAACGTTTTAAAAAAAGAAGTCGTACAGTCACGAGATTAAATTTGATACCCACCTTAGGTCCAAAGTCAATCTGATATTCTACAACAATAAGGCTGAGGTTCCTATAAGTTACAAATGACTTGACATTTCTAATGACATTGACGACTTCAAGCATATTTTTCTTGAAAAGGGTGCCAAATTAACGCTCGTGACCGTACAAAGAACAAGGTAACTAAAAAGAATTTGCGGGTGGTAGGACCTTGTGCAGGGTCCGTCCAGATCGCTACCACCATTTTATTTATTAACCTACCGCCAAATAGCAGTGTTCGCATTGTTGTGTTCCGGTTTGGGGATAAGACAGCGGATAGTTTTTTTTTATGGTAAGTTTTCTAAAAATTAAACCTGTCTAGATCGATTTATCGCCCCCGAAACCTGCATACTAAATTTCATGATAATCGTTGGAGCCCTTTCCGAGATTGAAATTATTACTCGTTTAAAGATTGAGCGTTTCGAGGTCAAAAATATTTTATTTCGCGTTCTTTTATTGAACTGTCCGTTAACCCTTCAACAAACCCATCTCACGCCGAGGGATTAAGTCGCCGGCGCCACACCTCGTCCCGTAACACTGTCACTACTACCTTTACATGGCTTTAATTGCCTCTCCTTTAAACAACCTTAATTTGGCTAGTTGGGAGCAAGATTTGTTAAGCTGACCGTCTATTAAAGACTTTAAAATAAATAAATTACGGTACTATCTTGCATAAAACAAAACAAGAAGAAAAAGAAGAGATATTTACATTTATTCACAAAACTATACAACATCATGCAACATTCCTTAAAAGTATTTTTAAATAACTGTGCTCACAGATACAGGCTAAGCCTGATTTGGGATTCCCCGGAAAATAATGTTACAGATGTAGTGCATAATTGTTTTCCTTCGTATTTTGTCGGAAATGTTCGTATTAATCATGCTAATTCAGTCAACCTCAGTACTTTTTGCACTGTGACCGACTGAAATAGCAAGACACGTTCGTACGTTTCCGTGAAAATACGTAGGAAAACAATTATGCACTACATCTGTACTGTAATACACACACATTGTGATATTTATAATACTAAATAATTTCATATTGAACTTAACCTAGTCCCAAATTAAGCTCTAGGTGTACGGTTGACGTCAATAACACAAGTATGTTTACATTTTTTCCCATTATTCCATTGAAATAAGGTACAAAATTGTACTATGGTTACTAAGAAATGACAAACGAACTTACGAAAAAAATACATACAAACAAGGACTCAGGAACCCATAAAGCTTATGATATGAAAGTTTAGCTTTAGCGAGAATGTTTTCTTGACGCCCAGCAAAAACTGTGTTGACGGCGTTGTGTTTAACGTCTTTGTCAGTGTCTGTCCGACTGTCATTCTTTGCCTAAGGCTGAAACAATTTTTGCGTAAAAGGTAGAACAAATTTGAAAAGATTATATTTTCATTAAACTATGAAAATTTATTGGCTTACTTTTGTTTTTAAATAAAATTAAGCTCTGAAGTCAACCCTTGTCACCTTTTTAGTCGAATTGCGGCAAATAAACAAAGCAAATTCGCTTTTTTCTTCAGTATGAAGTGTTTAAATAATACTTTTAACCGCGGAATAACATATCCTTCCTCATTTTAATCCGGTTAAAACTTAAAATACGCGGCAATCCTAAATAAGATTCATATAAGTTTTGCACACGACCATACATCATTCGTGGTCGTAACTCAACGTAATTGATTTTCATGAAGTCGCCTGAGAAACGAACTAAGTTCCGCGTCGCGGATATTCGTTCAAAAACAGGCAAAGATTCTGCTGTAACAGACTGTACAGCGGTTTAAGAGGACTGTGTTGTAGAGACTGCCTTAAAGCTTTAAGTCCGCGACCTGTACTTTTTAGGGTACCCTTTTACCAAGCGAAAATTCCGCGTCCGTAAAGTATGTAAATCATTTGTTGGTCAATGCATTAATATCTTTAAAAATTACTTACCTATCGTAGCTTTCCTTTACCTTTCCTTAAAAATTACTTGAAAAAGTCATCATCATCATGGCATATCAGCCGAAAGACGTCCACTGCTGGACATAGGCCTCCCCCAAGGTCCACTCAGACCAGTCTTGTGCTTTTCGCATCCACCGCGGTCCGACTTGAAAAAGTCGTTAATCTCTAAAGTGGACTATAGGGTCGAGCACTGTCTAACAGACAAAAATGCTTTTTCATCACACTTGCTCGTATATGGTGTTATTCCATGCCTGTATACAGAAGGACAATGGCCTAAATTGTTCCCGCGGGAATTATGGCGAGTTTGTCATTACTCCCTAGGGAGTAATGACAAACAATGTTTACTGCGTAATGTTTTGCCTCAAACAATGGTTTACTGCTGAATCCATCAAAAACAAAATATCTAGTATTAGGTAGTAAGCAACAGCTCACCTCTTATAACCCCACTGTAGAAGTAGAGTTGTGTAATAAACCTATTGAGAGGGTGTATGAAGCGCGCAACCTGGGTCTCATTATGGACAGTGAGCTCAGATACGAGAAGCATGTGTCCAACATGGTAAGGAGCTGCTTCTACATGTTAAAAGTGTTATACAGGGCTCGGCCATTCTTAAGTGAAAGTCTACGCATACAGCTGGTTGAGTCTCTCATACTATCAAAACTAAGTTACATGGATGTAGTTTTCGGTCCTCGACTCCAGGCAAAAACCAAGAGACTCATCCAAAGGGTACAAAATGCCTGTGCTCGTTTCTGCTTCGACATTCCGTTCAGGGCCCACGTGACTCCGTTTATTAACAGACACTCTATGCTGAAAATGCAGCACCGACGTAAGTTGCACCTCGCTTCTCTGCTTTTTGGAGTTATCAAACATCAAGCTCCACTTTATTTACACGAAAAGCTGACATTCTGTAGCGGTGGGCAGCGTCGGAAATGTGCAGTGCAGCTAACTACTTCTCGCCACGCCTCGGCGGTTTTTCGAGGTAGCTTCCGGTATTCGGCTACCAAATGCTGGAACAATATTCCACCACCTATCAGGAATCTGCAAAGCATATTTAATTTTAAAAATAAACTAAAATCTTTCCTTTTTAACCATCAGGTTAGCCAAGGGACGCTTGCACATGACACGAGTGCAATATGACAGAAGAGGATGGAGGAAATACTTTTTATTTATTATATTTTGCCTATATTTATGTTGCCTCATCGCTCAGCCTACCTTCGCTGTATTTCCTATTTGCACTGGTGTCCGCTTCCTTACTTGTCTTCTCTCCCATCCGGATATAATAAAACGTGCTTTGTACAGGTTCTACGCCTATTGTGTTGTTGTCCTTCTCCGAGTTTTTGTTTTGTATTCCTTTTCTTGCCGACTGTTGTCACTTTGAAGACTTTTTGTTAGTTATTTTATACAATAGTGTAATGTTTCTAAATGTATAACCAACAAAACATTTATTTATTTTATTTCTTGAATTGGAAGTCTATAATTTTGTTATTGTTGCGTAACCTATATGCTTGCTTTGTTTACGTTTCCATAGACTATAGTTATCTTTGGTATTATTTTATTGATTCTGTTTCCTTTGTGTTGCCAACTTTACCAGGCCATCAATTTTTATGGTCATTTGAGACGTTCGAGATAATCTCGAACAAATTATTGCGTTTGATCCTTGATGTTTTTCTTTTAGCGTTGTTTTGTGTTAAATGTGTCACTTTCCGTTTTTTCACCAAGCGGTTCCAACGGAAGACCAGTGCTGGCTTTACGGCTAGCGAATGCTGAGTTGGGACCGTTTCGTAACAATTTTTCCGTGTCTTGATATTGTTTTATCTGTGTAATGTGGTTTTGTTTTGTTACGAATAAATGTCTCTTTATCTTTATCTTTATCTCTTATTTATCATTAATTTTAGTAATTATACATTTTTATCAAATTGGCTAAATCTGGCTCAAGTCCAGGTCGAAACTAAACGCAGTTATTATCTGTGGTAGAGGTCAGTAAAAAAATATCGTTTCCATTTACGTTCCCGTTCGTCAAAAGTTATTTCTTTGTATTTTGCAGAGTTAAAGTGTTTTCTCTTTGTTTTTTTTCCTCGCAAATGTGATGAAAACCATTGTGTGTATCACAGGTAGTAAGGGGATTATGGATTATGCACAATGTACTATTTCTTAACCAGAAACTTGGTCATTAATAATTGGTGCAAATGCAAAAGTGGTATCGTATTTACGGGACACGACTGATGTAGGAAAATATTTCGAAACTTTTATGTGGTCTTCTTGCACCTCCCTCTTACTATCTCGTTATATTTTTGGCATGTTTCCCGCTGAACTGTAACCCATTCTAATATTATAAATATGAGTATACTTTCATATTGTATGTTTGTCCGTCTTTGACGCTTCAACCACATTACGGATCGGGATAAAACTTGGCACACATATACGAGGGGTGATCCAAAAGTAATGATAACTAAATACTTTTTGCATCGATATACAATAATGAAATATAGCGTTACTGGCAGTAGAGACTCCTCAGTAATATTAAGAAAAAAAAAAAAAAAAAGATGTATTTGTCATTGAGTTTCAATTGTTTTTTCACGAGCGGTCGGAACAATAACGCAAAAATGGAGAAAATTGAGTTGAGAGCGGATATTAAATACTTCTGTTTAAAAAAAATGAGTACTAAAGACATATATGCTGAATTAGTGGGGACACTAGGGAACTCTGCTCCGCCGTATTCCACAGTAGCACGCTGGTCGAAGGAGTTTAACTTAGGAAGAACATCCACTCAAGACGAACATCGCGAAGGCCGCCCTTCTACGGCCCTTACGGAAGATAATGTAAAAAATATCAAAGAACTCGTTAACAGATAGAAGAATGACTACCAGACATCTAGTTGAGCTCACGGGGATTTCGTATGGCAGTGTTCAAAGAATATTAACTGATGAACTACACATGAAAAAAGTCTCCGCCCGTTGGGTACCTAGAATGTTAACGGCCGAACAAAAGGAAATACGACATAAGATTTCAAAGTGTAATCTTGAAAAATTTCGAGCTTATCCCGATACTTTTTTGCGTCGATTTGTCACCTTGGATGAGTCTTGGATCCATCATTTTGATCCTGAGACAAAACAACAATCAATGACGTGGAAGCGACCCAGTTCCCCTACACCTAAGAAATTCAAGGTTGCAAGCTCAGTTGGGAAGATCATGGCTTCCGTGTTCTGGGATGCCGAAGGAATCATAATGATAGAATACCTCGAAAAAGGAACCACTATTACAGGCTCTTACTACGCTGCCAGATACGAAGATTGAGAGAAGCAATCAAGGAAAAGTGGCGGGGCAAACTTCGTGCTGGTGTCCTCTTTCACCAGGACAATACACCCTCCCACGAGGCCGGTGTTGCGATGGCTGCTATTCGTGATGCAGGCTTCGAAGTGCTTGAACACCCCCCATATTCGCCAGATCTAGGCCCCAGCGACTTCTATCTCTTTCCACGCCTGAAGGAAGATCTTAGAGGTAACAAATTTTTGGATGACAGTGAAGTGATAGCCGCTGTGGAGGCATTTTTGACAAGTCAAGAAAAAAAATTTTTTTTAAAGGGAATTCAAGGTCTAGAGAAACGATGGTCTAAGTGTGTAGACTTGCAAGGAGACTATGTTGAAAAATAAATTAGGTTTTTTTACATTTTATGTGCCTTTCATTCTGATTATCATTACTTTTGGATCACCCCTCGTAGGTTACGTCCTGGAATGGTAAATAGGCTACTTTTTATCCTGGAAATATGAATAATTCCCGAGGGAATAGCGATAGCCGACTTCTACGCGAACAGAGCCGTGCGGGCACCAGCTAGTGAGAAATATATTTAAAAAAGGACTGACTGTTGAGTTTTTCATAGCGCTTCTTCTTAGCAGTGTACTCCTATATTGGAAAGCGAGGTTTTTGACGTGTAAAAGTTCCCGTGCACGGCCGAATTACTGAAAAAAATTGTACTACATATAATTATATAAATACTCTAGATGCACAAAGTTTATTGCTGATATTTGAGAATTTTACTCAATTTCACCTTTTTATGAAAAACGAAAAATAGCGGTACGGCACAAACGCAGGGGGGCACCATGCCATGAGATGGCTAAGCAATTCAGTTTACGGCGAGAAAAAGAGATAGACGCTACGCTTAACTGCTACCCAAAACTGAAATTCTTTAAAACGACTTAAAGACCCTAATAAGAAACTATTTTTAAATTAGATGTCAGTTTTCTGACGCATCTTGACTCAAGTATTCAACTTAAGATCAAGCTCAATATGATCATACAATATCTACTCGCTTCCAAATCGATCCATCCGTTTGTAAGCTAGGTACGATGTGATAGACAACTACACACTCCCTCCATTATTACATGCGCGGGGAGCAAAAAAAAAACAAAAAACAAAGGAGTCTCGTATTCAAAGAAGTTTCATCCCTATTGCACGATACAAGAATTACAAAGTGTTAATATGAGACAGCTCTTTTTTTCTTGCTTGCGTGCAAGTGACACAATCGCGTCTTACAAAGCTTCTTTCCCTTTGCCCCCAGTTTGCTCTGTGGCTGGATTCACTCGTCCCCGGAAGTGGCGCCCGCGCAGGAAATGAGTTGCTGACGGCGACGCGACCTGGAAATGGAGTTGTTTCGACCGGGCGTTTTGAGCTTGGCTTGGGGAACAGTGCGATTGATCTGGCTGGTTATTTGAACAAAGTATTCGATTTAAAGTAATACTCTGCATTTAAAGGCTTAAAAAATACACGCTAACTGGCAATCACATTAAGTATATTACGCCGAAAAAAACACAAAGGGTGTTATTGTTTTTAAATGATAGTATACATTGGTAAGCTCTCTATAGCCTCAGTCAATTGAAATTGCCTAAAATGTAAACAAATCAGTACTGTTCGACACATAACCTCAAATATTCTACGAGTGTGTTTTTATAAAATATTTATATTAATGTGAAAATAAAGATCAATTGTATAAACCATTGCTAAGACCGCACTAGATTTTAAAAATGGTAAATTGTTTCGTTTGGTTGTGATTATAATATCTTTGCCAATTTCAATTGCCACATACTATAGTTTTATACAGGGTGGGGCCTGTAACTAAAGCAAAAAATTAAAACGTGGATTCTACTCCTCAAACTAGACAACTTTTGTTTAGCAACTTTTTAAAATCATAAAGTTTTTAGATTGTTCATTTTTCAAACAAAGTAAATAGTATTTTCAATGTACTTAAAACTCCGTCTAATTGACATCGCCTGTCAGTCTAGTCACTCTACAAACATAACCAATTTCATAGTACATTGCGTGTTCGAATTAACTTTATAATGTAATAAAATTCAAACCGCAAGTTTTTTTTCAAAGTCGTCAAACTAACGTTGCGTAGTTTAAGGAGTAGAATCTACATTGTAATTTTTTGCTTTAGTTACAGGCCCCACCGTGTATATAAAAGAATAAACTGCCTGATTGGCAGATCAATCAATGCAAAGCCGAAATCGCTAGACCTAGGGACTAAAAATTTGGCGGGAATTTTCCTTGGATATCTTAGGGGAAATTAATCTCCTTAGGCGGTAAAAAAGAGGGAGTAGCGGGAAAGTAATTCGATGAATACGAAATAACGGTTACCTCTAGTGCTAAACTAAGAGTACCAGTATTTATAACCAGTAGTATTTTTAAGTTGCCCTGTTAAACCACAGTAAACTTATAGGCTAAATCGCTGAAACGACCCAGATTTAGCTAATCGAAGTTTAATTTGGACTCATTACGGGCCGGTGGTATAGTTTGTGGAGTTATTATTACCTATATAACAAGTCGACGTCTCAAAACTTCGAACTTAACTGCTCAAGTTTATCTCTGAAGAAATCTGTTAAGATGTGTAAAGTGAGATAAGTTAAGAAGCTGATATTATGCTGTCACGCTTACTCAAAAATCTAAACGGATAGTTATGGGCTAGTAAGATGGAAGTAGTTTGCGCCAGGCTTGATAACTTGTCTTGTCGGATTCGAACAACTGCTATTTATTATAAAACCCTAAAGTTTATAAAAAAAATGGTTTACCAAATATTATGTATAACGTTATAACTACTCACCTATCAAAACAAAAATAATCGAACTAAAAATGAATTTAGTTCATTTTAAAATATGACCACACTGAAGGTCAAAATCAAAGTGTCACGTATATAGGTAATAGTTAGGTAGCAACTGCATGGATTCTAGACCACAATATGCCACAAAAATCCTAACCATAAATGTATATAAGATAAGATAAGATAAAAAAAAGTATTCGGTTCAACTTAAAGAAGTCCCCGTCAATCGATCTCACGTTTCTATGTAAATAATAACCCCAAGCCTAATCGAATCAATTTCACTATATCGGCCACTAGACAATTATCGCAATCAAATTTGACTTCTGATTGACTTCAGAACTTAAACTAGGGATTTCCCTGAAATGTGGGCTTACAGTTTAAGTTGACCTTGGTAGAGTTTGATTGGTTGGGAATTTTGGTGACGGCTGAGAGAGTGGTTGTTCTCGCCCGGTTGGTGATTAGAGATTAAACTTTTGGTGCTAATAGCGCGAAGGAAAATCTACGATAAAATCGAAGATTGTTTGTAAGATTGATCTAATTCCGAAATGATTGAAATTCCTCGAATTAATTTTTTTATAGAAGACTTTGTTTTTTTGGTACGAGTATAGCTTATAAATCAAACCTAACCTAAACTACGTATGGCAATTCAATTACGCATTTTATCTTATCTCCGAGGCCGAAATACATTGATGTTATTATAAAAGTTTTTACAGTCCGTCTTGTATTTAAAGAAGGCAGTGTATCTCGGCCTCGCGTCGACTCGCGTGAGAGTCTGGATCGGGTATTAAGTAGCTCCAGTATAACAAAAGCATCTTTCAGAAAAATTTAACTTCAGAAATAAATATCGAAATTTAAAGATTTCTTCTTCTTTCTTCTGAGGTTTAAGGCTCTTTATATTACTTAGTAGATAGATAGATAGATAAAAACTTTATTCAACATAAACACAAACGCAGGCTCTTAAATTAAACATAAAACATTAAAAATATAGACAACAAACACGAGACTTAAAATATACATTGACTTATATACGGTGAGAGAGCCATGTGTTGTGCTGTGAATTGGCGCTGACTCAGCATAATGCTGCAGAAACTGCAGCGCTGGTATTCTGCCAGAACCATTGGAATCAGGTCTGTGGCGCCCGAAAGAAGCCGAAAGATATTTGCCAAACGACCAATTTTAATATGAATATTAACATTAAGTTACCTACTCTGTATCAGTTCTTGCATACTACATATATGTTATATTACTCAGCCTTTAGTTTTTAATATAATTTCTAGAAGTAAAGCGAAACTAAACATTTACACAGCATAAAACAAAACGGAGAAACTAAATAATAACTAGCAATAATTACACAGGGAAATTATTCTACGACATCAAGCTTATTAAGCTATTTGTTTGTTTAACAAAATTAAATGAATTCTATACTTAATTCTAAACGAAGACTTATACCTAAGGTCACGGATGGATGGGGGAATGTTGTTCCAGCACTTCTAGTAGGTACTCGCCGTCTCTCCCTCTTTATTTACACATACCTAGATCTTTCAAACTGATGTGGTTTACAGCACAGAGGGAGCCACAGAAAACTCACATAAACCGAAGCGAGGGTGAGTCGCTAGATAACCATAAATATATTGAAACGGTTCTAGTAGCACACCTTGAGGTACGCATCCCACCGCCAAAGTCAAAGTTCTTTATTCTTCAATTTAGGCATAATATAATGCACCAATAAATGTCAAAAAGCATTACCACCGGTTCGAAAAATAAAACCGTTGCCCCGTGAAGAACCGGCGTAAAAAACTGGGCAAAGCGATAAGCTATAGACTTTTTTCTCGCTCAAGAAACGAACGAAAGATGGATCTCGTTTCAATACAACAGACACAAATATGAATAGTTGATTGCTGGTACCCAGTTCTTGCTCATCTTTTGTAGTGAGACAGTGCCTGGGAGAAGTCTACTGCTCTCCTACGGAGAATAGGAACATCTAATATTCGAATAGTTTTGCCTTCATCCAACGTTTGAGAGTTTAATATGCTTCTATAAATTAATTGCACATGCGCCTTTTCTCTGTAAGAGGGCAATGTCCAGTAGTGGGCAACCTTCGGCTGAAGTGATTGGCGTAGCGGAGACGAAACATCGTAGTAAATCGCCCCGCAACGCGCCGCGTTCGCTCTCAGTGCGTTTGCGGCAACTAAACTGTTAAAGTTACAACATTTCTGTATCATTTAAGAGAAACGGAGAAAGATAACATGTATTGTTGTGTTGACTTTTCTAGCTACGACCGCGGTCCTTAAATGATTTCCATATTACTCCCTCGCTTGACGTCTAAACTAATATAATCAAAGGCCTGAACAAAACTAAACCGCTAGCTACCCGAGAACACTTGGAGTGGAAATGGTATTGATGAGCTACCATTGAAGCAAGTTATACAGTCAGTTGTTCATTCAAGTGGTGCGGGCGTGGTTAAATACTCGACGATTGGGTAAGAATAACAAGTATTACGAGTATACTTGTTCCAAGTGGAAGTTTTTCTTTTTAAACAATTTTCAGGAACTGGAATACTGGTTAAGATTTAGGTATAGTTTTTTTTGCTATTTTGTACTGTATTCGTCCAGGTTTAAGCATAGTTTTTTGCGAGTAATCATTTTTTCATGGTATTTTTTGGTTTTAGCATGGTATGCAAAAACAAGATTTGCATGCCCTTACTATGTATGAATTTCTCTATTTAAGTATGTTTATACAAGCCTATAGCTTAGTGTGGGATTACGATTACCGGCAAACTGGGGGTACTTTGATTTACGGGGTAACATTGCCCGACCTTAAAACGATAACTGTTTTAGTTGTTATCTTCTTAAATTGTTGAAGTAATTATATAACTGTATGAGTAGCTTAGTCCTGATGAAACATTTAATAGAATAATTAAATATTAAAGATAGTTTTTGGGGTGGGTAATGTTACCCCGTAAATCAAAGTACCCCCAGTTTACGGTAGTTCATTTATGTAAGATAGTCGTATTTATTAAAGTAAATATTGTTAACCACAATGTAAATACCATGTTTTAGCATATAAATTATTCTTTTTCTTCTTCAGAATGGCCACCGGAGCAGAGGCGGTCCAAAAGGAGGAACCGGGAGGATTTGGACGCGTTTCAAAGCGAATGGCGGGAGCATGCTTTCTGTAGAAAAGAATAGCGAATAGGGGAGGCATTTGAATTGCCCTGCAGTGGGACCCTAACAAAGGATAAAAAATCTTACTTTTACCTGTAACATTTTACTCAACACAAATGTATCAAGGTAACTAGTATGTATACTAAGTATCTTGTACGCCTGTTAAATACTCAGTCACGCAAATTAACCCGTAAAATACAATATACGATAGTGTTTGTCTTACGCTCCGTTAACTTGTAGGCTTTGAGCAATTCAAAATACACTATACTAATAGTGTGAGTATATGTATGAGTGAGTTGATCTTGTTTTACATATTGAGCTTTCAAGAGCACGTCGCACTATAAACTTGTTTATTGATTTTGAAATATGGTATAATTGAGTGGAATTCTCAAATGTAATCTAGTAGCGACCAGCACTTGTTTTCCTTTTTTATGCGAGTATTTGGTATCACCCGTACAGACGAACAAACACGGAAACTGTGTGTATGTGTAATGTACATTATGTTTGTCATGATAATTTCTTTAATTGAATACAAACACAGTATAATTTGTTTTTTTTATGGCATAGAAAAGGCTCACGAGCACACAGGCCACCTGAAAGTAAGTGGAAACTGTGACCCATACACATTCGCATTCACAAGACTGCAAGCCTATGGCTACAAATGCCTTGCCAACCCTGAGGACTAAGATGGAATGCCTCTTTGCTAGTCATTATACCATTATACAAGTTGTTGCCTTTCAGTGAATACGCTTTTTAAGCTGCGTTTAAAGCTTCAAGGTACGAGGAAGGAGAGTTAGAAAATTATCCAAAATATAATTCAATCACACCAGATGTAAAGATTAAACCTGAGGACTAACCCTAGGTTATACCAACAATCAAGAAAAATGAAATTTTGTAAGACGGCAGTTAACACTTAAACTAAAAAGCAATGTTAAATCATCATGCAATTCACGATGGCGAGTGGGCTTTGTGTGTGGTTGAACGTGTACATGCACATTGAACTGTGGGCATATCCGTGTTAATCGCGTGATAAAACGTGGATAAAACAAAAAAAAAGATAAAAGATAAAAGAAATTTATTCAGTAAGTAGGCCGCATTCGTCACTGGTAACATTCGTCACTTTCTGACAAATGACACACTAAATGCGAGAGTGACGGATGTTTTATCCACGTTTAGTCAAGCGATACACATGGTCATATTAAGCCTTCTAAAATAAACACAAAACCTACAGATAGGTTTTAATTAACATAAAATTGTACGTTATTTAAGGAGAGAAAAGATACCTAGAGATACATCAATGCAATGCACGTAAAAAGGTCGTTACTACATGATGACTAAAAAGTTCGCATATCACGTCAAGAACATGAATAGTTTATTGTGTTCGATATTTTATCTTGTCATATACTGTTTGTAAGGACGGGCAATGGTCGCCAGTGTTTCACTTTCTTCAAGAATAATATAATTTTCTCTGTATTTTTTATGCTTACCATACCAACTTTCGCTCTCACGCATATTTTGACATGCATACTGATATGTAGTTACCACAAGTAAAGCCCACTCGCCATCGTAAATTGCAAGAGCTATACCTCCATAAAATCATACCTCTTTTCCTTGGCTCTAGAAGCACATTATATGAACTCCAAATCAATTGCAAGTTTATGTCCTCATGCATAATGTCCTAAGTTTCAAGACGTGTAATAAAAGTTACAGCGTTATGAATGTAACATGCATTCACGATATTCCAAGTGGAAAGAGCCGGCAGCTGACGTGTCGTAATGACGGAGGATGTTAATTTTCTTTGTGTGCGAACAGGATGCACGACACAGGCTTTGACGCCGCCATCTCGGGAGGTATGTAGCTGCTACCCTAAATATTATGAATGCGAATGTTTCTGTGTGTATGTATGTATGTGTGTGTTACCTTACCATTGCTAGTCCACCATTGATAGGCTAACTGTACCTTAACACCTGCCCATACTATCTTTGAGCATTTTTTTTAAAGTGGACTATGGTACAAAATCATTATGTTATTTATAGATCTATTTCGTTTTCTGTATAATTATTGTATTAAAAACAAACAAGTCACGCATAAAAAGATAAAAGATAAGATAAAGGATGTTTATTCAGTAATTAGGCCGCACGGGCACTTTTACACGTCAAAATCTACCAGCGCTTCGCAAGAGACCACTGCTGAGAAGAAACGCCGCAAGAAACTCAACAGTCAGTCGTTTTTTAAAACTTATGATATTATACAATTATAAGCTTAACCTAGCATGATATAAAACAATGAATTTAACATAAAATAAAAATAAAAATAAAAAACATTCAAGCGTAGCTTGTGCAAGAAAATGTGTCAAAACTAAGAATTTTCATAGGGAGTAATAAGAAGTAGTAATAAAAAAATATATATATTTATATAAAATATGTATATATATTTAAAAAAAAATACACGCATTATATTTACATGCGTTGTCACTTTCTGACAAAATATTGAAATGTCACAACGGCAAATAAGGACAGCATATTTTAGCTATTATGCGTTTATGAATCAGCGGGTGATGCTGTTAATTCAATAGTATTCATTACTACCGTGAAATCTGTAATTATTATAATCGAGTACAAATTATTATCAGGATTTTCACAAAATATATATTTTTACGAGCGAATAAAATTGTCCCTCGCGGGAAACATCCGCGTATTTCGAATAATAAGTTAATAAGATCCCCGCGGCTTAATTGAGTGTAATTTTGTGGAAAAATGTCCACGATCAGATTAATGGCGATATTTAATTTATTAACTAGAGATACTTCACTGGTACACTCAGCGTCGAAAGTAACTGTACTTTAGCGCATTTTCCGGCGTTTGAACTAAAACACGCACCCCAGTTAAGGACTAAAATTATAGAATTTCAATTTTGTCATTTTTACATACATAACATTAAATCATGCGTGTTTCCCTCATCGCTTACGTGACCATAAAGCGACAAGGTAAAAAGTTGGATTTTAGACACTGACCGTGACCATACAATATTTTTGTAGCGATTTGTGTTTACAAAATGGGATATCCTTATAATATCGACAAAACGTTTCATCGAATGTGTCATTTCACCGAATTTCATTTCATCGAAAGCTAATTTCTTCTGAAACTTTATAGTTTTCAGGTTATCTGGAGCATTCGTTACGTAGGTTAGGTAAGGTTAGACTTGTCACCACAAAAAGAAAAAAGCTCCTGTACGTGAGATGCATGTCGAATAAATGAAAATTTGGTGAAGTGAAACGTTCTATGAAGTTAGTTTCGATATTTCAAGGAGACCTTACAATATACTGAATATAAACTTTCCTTTTACCCGACTGACGTTATGTAAGTATGTTTGTATGGGGGAATGCATGGTTTTTTGTATTATAGAGTCTAAACGAATGACTTGACTAACTACGTCCTACACATTCATAAATCAGAATTGTACTTCGTAACATCAGAGTAACATAATGATTTGAGATCGGGTGTGGACCGGTATGCATACGTTACGAGGCAACATAGATATTAAAGATAAAGTAGTGTAGTTTGATAAAGTGTTGATCTCATTAACCATTACGCCAATGTATTTGTTCTATGTACTTATCAAAGCTAATTATATTTCATTGAGACTGTTAAACGTGAAAATACGATTAGACGCAAAATCCTTGACAGTTTTATATTTCAAACATGACACCTTTTTTGCATATTTTTGGTTGAATCTTCGAAATCCTACAATATTTAACGATGATTTTTGATTTAATAGTTGACTACTAACTTTTAAATCCTGGTAAAACATTATATTCACAAATATTGAAGTTTTAAAGTATTTATAAATTATTTAAATTTGACGCTTCAATGAAGGCGCGCAAACTATTTCCACCTCACTTTCTACACGCGTATGCACATAAAGCCATCCCTTTTGATTCTTGTGTGGTAATAATATGTCACGTTACTGTGTTTACGTTGAAGAATGGATTTTTGTTTAAACATGACAGATACATACGTATTTGCTTCCTTTATTTGAAATGGGAATGCGAATGTGAGGGCCGTCTGCCATAGCATGCAACTTCGTGCTATAGTAAAGGTTCTTACATGAAACTCGATGTAAATTATAACAAGTCTTTTTGCCTAATTGCAAAAATAGCTAACATTTTATAACGAGGGAATTATGTTACCTATATAAAAAAAATAACCACCATTTCAAGAAAGTTTGTTGTAAATTTATTAAAGAGTATTTTTGGTTTATAACGTACTTAAAAAATCCGATTGGGTTAAAGTTTTTGGATAAAATACAACAAAATCTTGTTTGTCATTAATGTTTGTTTGTAATGTCAATAGGTAATATGAGAAGATTTTTTTATTCGATAAAAATAATTATTCAATGAAGACGCCGTTAGCTCAGTTGGTAGCGGATCCTGTGAGGCTAGCGGACCCGAGCTCGATTCCCGGTCAGAGCAAATATTTGTGTGATAAGCGCGAGTATTTGTATTTGTATCTTGTCTTGGCCTTGGTTGATATAAAAGGCAAACCTGAGAGACTTATTTATCAATTTGATACAGGGGTTCTTTTCATGATGTAAGTGAGCACTAAGAAAGGATTTTAGCAAAATCGACCCCCAACAGGAAGAAATAGGGGGAGTGACTGCTGAGTTTCTTGCGGCGTTTCTTCTCAGCAGTGGTCTCCTCTTGGGAAGCGCTGGTAGTATCTTGACGTGTAAAAGTGCCCAAGCGGCCTAGTTAATGAATAAATTTCTTTTATCTTTTAATCTTTTAACGGGAAACTAATTCTACGCATACGGAGTCGCGGGCGTCCTCTAGTCTGTGTATATAAGTATTTATTTCTCTATATAAGTATGTTCTTCATTGCCTAGTACCCCATTGTACAAGGTTAGAGCTTAGTTTGAGACTAGTTCAATTTGTGGAAGATTGTGACCCTTATTTATAAGATAACGATATCTCCACCAATAGTCTTCTATAATATTGTTAACTTGGTATTCCTCGGGTTATAAATCAATTTCCAAATTATCTAAACCAAACCAAATAGTCCCTTCTCGATCATCTACCTATCCACAAACGCTGGACCTAAAATTGAAATGTTGGATCCATTGCGGCATACCCCTCGCCCAATAGGAATTTAGATTGCTTACTGCTTCTGACCGCTAAGAATTTGGTTATTACCTAGTAAATTCAACTGTTATTGAGTGGCTGGCATCAACATTAAATTTCATGCGAGACTTGAAAGGCCGTACATCATTTGATAATGTGCACCAGCAATAATATATTATTATATATCTGACACGTTCTTATGCCTCTAGTAAAATAGACGTGTGAGATATTGTTGAGCCCAAAGTTCCAATCAGAACGGAACGGAATAAAGAACAAGCCGGGGATCACGCCTGCAAGGACCTGTTTTCCAGTTATTTAATTTTGTACTGGTTTTGACGTAGACACTTAATTAATTGGATCAATTATTATAATAATAATATTTGACGGTTTGTTTTCACGTTTTTGGTAAGAGATGTTGTAACGACGCAATGTACTTCTACTGGCATGCATTTGCTGAACCAATGTAAATCAGCCATTAAGGTGAAGTTTCTTTTTAATGTCATGGAGAAGACAAACGAGCACATAGACCACCTGATGGTAAGTGGGATGTGTGATCTACACTCAGCAGCAAAACTACCGGGTCAGAGTACGTTTTTCATACAAACGAGACTATTTCGAAGCCTTGGTTCCTCGCCAGGGGTTGTTTTGAGAGAGGTTTAATGGTGGAAACTCCGAGGTTCAATAGAAGAGGTCAAAACATCGCACAATCAGTTAACACCACAACACACAGCGGGAGAGTTTGGGTCTGCATTTGGATTTCCTTACATTTTATTGCCATTTTAGAGGTTTTTCTGAACATGCACAACTCAAGTGTTAACCGCCTATTCATTCAGTTGGGTATCCTAGGCACTCTGGAAGTCCTGTATCGATGCTCGGGGTATCCATCATCAGATTTCACTAAAAGCATTCCCTGGCGAGGAACAAAGGCTTCGAAATAGCCTCTTGAGTATGAAAAACGCACTCTGACCCTTTTTTTTTGCTCCTGGGTGTATAGAAATTTTCATTTCCAGGACTAAGACTGCAATTGCGGCTAAGAAGACCACAAATGCGCTGCCAACTCTGAGGACTAAGATGGAATGCCTCTAGTAATCTCACCGGTACGATTTGCAAATAATACGAAACTCAATATACAAACATTTACATTTCGATCACTTTGAATTATTTCACTTCTAATCTACCAACAATGAAGTGGTTAAAATAACAGCGCAACAAAGTTTGAGGGTTGCGCCGAACCTTTATCATCAAATAATATTCT
Source organism: Acleris sparsana (assembly GCA_923062465.1). Taxonomy (NCBI): domain Eukaryota; kingdom Metazoa; phylum Arthropoda; class Insecta; order Lepidoptera; family Tortricidae; genus Acleris; species Acleris sparsana. The sequence goes on along the minus strand of OV281308.1, from coordinate 5,004,473 downwards.
AGCGAACTCTCCCAAATTACTAATGTAAACGAATGCATGGACAATTTATGCGAAACTTTTGAACCTTTCGAGGTAACGAAAACACAAATGAGTGAATTTAAAATTCAAATTGTGATTGGCCGGGTGGCAGCCCTAGGTGTTAACATAATGAACTAATTGCAGGGGACTCGATCTACTTTTCGCAATAAATCTTTTGTAGAAAAGATTTTTTTGTTTGCAACAAAATTTAAACGCTGCTTATCGGTAATATTTGCACCTTATTGTCATGGGCCCGTCTTTTTGAGGCCGTCTTGTTTGGTGGATAAAGCGTCCGTTACTCTCGCACTTACATGCTGGTGAAAGAGTGACAGATGTTTTATCTACGTCGATAAACACGATCGTAATAGGCCCGCTGCATGTAATCAGCAGTAAAATCCTAAACATTACTTATTAAACGTTTAAGTAATGAAAACCAGGAATCGATAAGATATCCTATCACAAGTCTAAAAACGATAAAATAGGTAACTATACGACTAAATTACTTAAAAGGAAAACCTAGGCTAACCGTGTCAGAACAAAAATATAAATTAGGTACTCACCAACGTTATAGAGTGTATTTAAAAAATATAAAATAAAATTACACAGAATAGAAAATACCCTTCGTTTTAACACCCAATTTTTACCCTATTCCAGGGTAAACATATTTATGAGAGGATTCTTTCGATACATATTTTTGCACTTGACTACATTTTAGAAGTACCCTGTGTCAACAAGTCAACGTAACACCACTTGTTAGTATAGACAAGGAAATATAGGCAAGTACCTACATACGATAGAACATTGCTTTTGGGCCACAGTTCAACGCGGTAAAAACAATATCGTTTTCTCAAAAATGCTCGGAAAAAACGGTTTTCCGCTTGAAAGACAAGGACGGAAAGAGCCTCATTTTACTCCTAGGAGTAAAAAAACCATATGAAAACACTTTCCGTCCATGTCTATATTTTTATTAAAAATGCTGTCAATTTGCATACAAAATCAAAAGGACCAAGACAAAAATTCCAAACAGCCAAGGTAACTGCTCGCTTTTTTAGCACAGTGCGTGTGTTTCTTTTTGAATTTGCATTCCAATTTCTATGGTTAGTATTTAAAAACAATTGACAGTCGGTAACATTCGTTCATTCTGCATAATTAAATTACTTGCTTTTTAAAAATGTATTTGTATTATTTCCTCACATGTTTGAGAAAAGCATTATGTATGCCTCGGCGGAAACGAGGATTTCCTGACTCGTATTTTAGCAGGCCTCGCTATTGCTCGGCCTGCTAACCACCTCGTCAGGAAAACCCTTACTTTCCGCGCCTAGGCAACAATGTACTATTCTTATCTGTTACCGTATTTTCAACGTTTTGATAGCTCTTATTTTATTGACAGGAATGGCGGCTGACATAAAAACAATACCGTAAGGTCAAATATGATTTGAATTTTAACGCCTTGAATAGAGAGGCGTTGGCGTTGTTTTTAACTCATTAATAAAAAGCGTAAACATACCGTTGAGGATACGATAATATTAAAAACATTGAGTTTTCACTCAGTGACGAGAATTTTAAAATACATTACACAATACATGAGAATTGTTTAGAATATTGTAGATTCTAGTGTTTTGAGAGTGAGCAAATTAAACTTGTAGCATTAAACATTTTGCATTGTCCTAAGCATCTATAATTTATAGTCGACTCGATCCCCGTCGACTTCCTCTGAATCGATTATCATCCGATTAACGTATCTCCTGTCCGGCGCCGTTCATCAATCACGGATATTGTGCGGGGGTTGTGCGTGGGAGTGGAATAGTGCTAGGGACAGCTTGGCGGGAATAAAAATATGCCTCTATTCTAGGCAGTAAAAACCATATCGTATTTGACCAGGGTCTTAATTCTATTGGCGATAAAAACCATGTCGTCTCTGGCCTTTTTGTTTTTAACCCGGCCGCCATTACGGCAGTAAGAGCTACCGAAACGTTGTCAATACGATAACAGGTCAATGACGATTTTTACCGCCCAGAATTTCAGCCGAGTGGAATTGAATACATACAGCAGTATTGTACTGACGAGAAACTTCTTAAGACTACCCCGAGCGTCCAGTGGCGCCCTCATGACGATTATTTTGTTTTCTAATAAAATAAAGTAATGTCTTGAAATCGAAGGATGTATTTATGTTGTATAAATGAAAACACAATGTATAGCATATAAGACAAAGTTTAATAACCTTTAACCTTCGCGTCGTCAACTTAACGGGAAAAGGTGGCCACTTTTTTCCGTTAAGTTACTCACTCATAGTCCAATGGTTATTAAGTTGAGTCATATACCCTATAAATTGTGTATTAATTTATACAACAAAAACACATCCGTCGATTTCAAGACAATACTTTAGTTTATTAGAAAACACAATAATGGTGATGAGGGCGCCACTGGACGCTCGGCGTAGTTTTAACCTCGTTAGTTCGAAAAAGTATCTTACGTCGGTCAACTAAAATCAAAAGTCTTTGACTAATTTCCTAAATTTAGGACTTTGGGCTTTACGAGGTCAAGTTATTGAAATAATGTGAAATTCTTTTTACTGTTTATGTTTAGTTTTTGTATGAAACGAAAACATTCTCAAGTCTGTCGATCGTTTCCAAGAATGAACAGTCGAACTAAACCTTATTGTCAGTGGAATACTCGTAGTGGCGTAAATATATATTTTGAAGTCTTGGGCACGTATATTATTTATGCATTTGGCTGTACTTAGTTATTTCTTGACACAATTCCGCAACTTCAGGGAACGTTCTGCAACTCACACATTGCTAGTTCACTGTAGCTTTTACAGCGCGTAAAGAACATGATCTTTGTGCGATTAATAATAAATAAAAAATATTATTATACACTCAGGAGCAAAAATACCGGGTCAGAGTGCGTTTTTCATACAAACGAGACTATTTCGAAGCCTTCGTTCCTCGCCTTGGGTTGTTTTGAGTGAGGTTTAATGGTGGATACTCCAAGGTTTAATAGAGGAGGTCAAAAATTGTTAAGATACCTAACTGATCGCACAATCAGTAAACAAAACAGCGGAAGAGTTTGGGTCAGCACTTGGATTTCCTTACATTTTATTGCCATTTTCGATCTTTTTCTGAACATGCTCAATTCCGGCGTTAACCGCAGATTCATTCAGTTGGGTATCCTAGGCACTCTGGAAGTCCTGTATCGATGCTCGGGGTATTCATCATTAGATTGCACTAAAAGCATTCCCTGCCGAGGAACCAAGGCTTCGAAATAGCCTCTTTAATATGAAAAACGCACTCTGACACGGTATTTTTGCTCCTGAGTGTATATTAGTCCTCAGGGTTGGCAACGCATTTGCAGTCTTAGACTTGCTGTCTTGTGAATGTGAATGTCTATGGGGCACAGTTTCCACTTACCATCAGATGGCCTGTGTGCTCGTTTGACTACTCAAGGCCACAAAAAAAAAACTTAAATATCATGGGACAAGCTCACGTAATTTCAGCTAGTCAGATCAAGATATACATAGTTATATCGACCAGCAAATATTTATTTTACTTAGAAATCATCCAACACTCTTGCTCATGACACAAAATGCCCTTGCCTTGCCACGAATCGAACGAGAGACCCCTATATTCGTAGGCAGGTGCACTAGCAACTAGGCTAATTACTGGAAATCCGTGTACTCACAGCCTAACCACCTCTCGTCTCACTTGTCAGACGGAAGCTAATGCTAATAGGGACAGGGAAACTCGCTTTAACGCGACCGACGCAAATCTGCCTTAGTAGGCAGCTATTTAACTGCAAACCGTGATCATTCTTACTTGTCTATAGTAAACAACTTTCTAAATTCTAAATTAACCCTTTTAGCTGAATCAGCTATTTTAAATAAAATAAAGCCGTATGCTGTGTCCAAAACATTTACTCAGCTTAATTTAGTTACAAATAAAGAACTGAATCGATTTTCATGCGTTTTTTACCATTTAGATAATTTGTCACCAAGACCCTGGTTTATGGACGGGTGTTACAGAACATTTACATAAACTGAAGGGAAGCAAGAATCGGTAATACAAATTTGTTCAGCGGCCGTGGATGATTTTCTTATAAAAGTTAAGGGGATTCCTAAATACATAAATATACCTACCTATTTAAAATTCGTGGCCGAGATTATCAAAAATAACATTATTACGTTTTTGGTACTCAATGTATGAATATTTAAATATCTCGGCATATATGGCTTAGCATAACATGTTCATTTAAAAAAAAAAATGTATTTATTTTTTGTATTTAACAAACCTTTTGAAAAATAGTTTACGTCCTATTCCCGGACCTACTGAATTCACACACATAAAAATCGGTCAAGCCGTTTCAGAGGAGTTTTGTTACAAATACTGTAAAACGATAATTTTATACAGTGTGTAAATGGTATACGGGCGTTCCTTTTAACTGTGGTTAGTATAACCC